>OX596043.1:4387500-5847500 GCA_951394065.1 Venusia cambrica | reverse complement strand
ATCCTTAGTCCTTACCCTTAAAATTAAGTAACCTCTGCTTAAATATTAAGAAACTTACTATCTACATGATATTTTGAAAAACCTTTATTAGTGAGGCGTTAGTATTATGTAAATGAGCAGTAACATGCAGAAGCTTGTCTGAGAGTATTTATATGAAACAAATACTAAATATAATAGACATTCTGAACTCACCACGGTAACCAAATGTTACTGTAAAAGTGACTATTGAATGAAAACACCTACAAAATGACAAAACGTTTCATTTTCGCAGTCAATTTTATAGTGTTAAAAGACGGTGGTTTCAGAAAGGATTATATTGCTAGGAGTAGCCATAAATCGATAGTACATTGTAACAATATCAAAGAACCCTAATTTATTGTTACAAGCGCATCGCAACGACACTTCATAATGTTAATCGATTTTAATTTTATCGAAGTTTGCTCGTTCGAATATAGAATTATATTTAAAGTTAAATGTACATTTATAAAAATGTAAGCAAAAAATATTTGAAAAAAAAATAACGAGCTGTTGTTGGTATATTTAGGAAAATGTAAAAAGAACCAGATCATCTGATGGTGGCCATGTACAAATGTGAGTGAATTGTCGTTGCGTTTGCGCGAGCTTAGGTCAAGCGACAAATTATAAACATATTTCTAATAGTTAATAAAAAGCCCATATTTAAATTGATTATTAATAAATTTAAATATTGAATTACAAAATCTCCATTCCGGTACAAAACGCTATTTAATAAAAAAGTATTCCAATAAATTATAAATATCAAAATCCTCTGATTCAAAGTCAAGGCTCATTTTATATTTAATAGATATTTCAATAATATAGATCTTTCAACATTTTACACTTTATCTTACAAAAAAAAAATAGAAAATTATAGTAACATCAATATAATAGTAGTATTGGGCTTGAAAAGTATATTATTCCCTTAAAGTACTACAGAGAAAAAATATATTTAGCAGAATAGACTCCAGTGCATGTACAAAAACAAAAAAAAATACAAAAATCATTTTGGTAATCAAAACTATGTTAAAATAAACGCTTTTAAAGGTTGTATGAAGCATCGTACCTAGTATGAGATGGAAACACTAGTTTTGTTCTTTCCTCTTTATTACATTTTACTGTTTAATTATTCAGATTTTAGTCACTTAGTTACGTCGTTCATTTTTCATTAAGTAAATAAATTTAATTAGACTAACGTTGCCCTCTTTCTTAGTTTATTTGCACAATATATGTTAAATTATCGTATTAATTATCGAATTAACAGTTTATTTAGTCACCGACAAACGTCACGTTGAATTTAATACTGTGTAATTTAGTGAATTGCATTAAAGTACAAAGTGAAGATAATTTGTTACTTTTGCAAATTTTATAAAATAAATCAAATACATATTAAAATAATTCCTCAGTAGGTGTTATGTAAGAAATAGTTGCTGTAATCCTTACATAATATTATGAAAGCCGTATTCTCCTCATTTTTAAACTTTGGATTTCCTTGTTTTGTAGTGCGTTGAAATTTAGATACGAAATTGTTACTTATTGAAAACTATATCGTCTATTGATTTGGTTTAACTTAATTCAAAATCATAATAAACTATATCAAATTATTAATTAGGATTCGTACCTCTTAGAAGCACTTGACCGTAGGGTATTGGCATAATAATAATCTATGTTTCTTAGGTATTACGATTATTATGTCTCGCTTTTATGATAGGTTATATTCTATATTTATCTTATTTCCATCATAGCTCTTAGAGTTAGGGGTACTTTAATATATCGAGCGATTGAGATGTATGGATGTGTCACACTTAGCATTAAGTTTATCATATTCCTTGCATTATTGCTATTATGAACTCTAAATGGGTACTTATATAATCGTGTGCTTTCTGGTCATAGGAAGTGTGTAGACGCGCGCTTCAATCTAAGGATATTAATATACGCACATCATTTCTACCCTTATGCCTGTCTTAAACGTGTCTCTTCTCATTTATATCTTTGAAAATAAAATCATCAAAGAATGCTACGACTGCCGTGATGATTCGTGTATCATATGTAGCTTTTTAAATGATGCCAGGATTGACATGAGACAGGCATCGTGTAACATAAAACACTCATTGATACCCAGCGTTCAAAGCTCAAAAATCACCTAACGCATTGGCTGATTATAGTATACGGCTGCTATTGGTTAGTGAAAGAAACCTTTTTGATAATATTTTGATACTCGATATTTTCTACACTGTAGTATGTAAAGTCTTTTGATCATGTAATTGCGGTAGTCTCGATCTCATTTGTTAGTGGATTGCCGAAGCAAAGTCGCATTCGATTTTTATATGAATGGGTTAGCTCGTGTTAGGTTTGACTTGATCTAAGCCAGATCAAGGATGAGATCAAAGATGAGTGAGCTTTCCTAGAAAACACAGGCCGCGCTCCGATTGAACACGGCAAACCGATTCTCGCTGGACTCCTACCACCTCCCAGCGATCCGTTGCCCGGGGTAAATCACACGTACCCCGATTTCAAGTGTTATTATTTTCACGCTCGAAATCTACTGGATTTCTGTCATTTTCAATAGTTCGTTCAATTATTTCAAGGATTTGTCCTGCGACAGACTGAACTACGATGAAAATAGGACTAACAAATGAGATGAATAGAAATGTGATATTAGACTCCGCTGCCACTTAACTCGTATCAATCTTCGCGCATCGACATATTGCGGACATGAAGCCATTAAGTTCGGAGAGAAATTGTAAAATCGGTGATAACCTGACGAATTGTAATGAATAAGTGATTGCGTGGCAATTAGAATATACAGATTAAGGGGTCCGTAAAAGTAAAGCGCGGGGTGTATCAGGGTATGAGTGTCATAATTTTTGTATTAACATAAAATCTTTTGTACTTTCGTAACGGTATCAAGTAATTTAGCGATAATGTTTTTTCTATAAATGTAATGCGTAAATTAAACGTCAAGTAATATACTTTTTTACTGAATCGTAGGTGTAGTATTTTTGTAAGACATCCGGGACTTGATCTCGTACGTGTATCACAGCGATAATAGGTAAGGGCCGTTTGTTCGTCAATTTTAAGAAGGAATCTGGCCGTTTTACTAAATTTTGCATTGAATTTAATATTAAGTAAGTACTCCAGTGTAAGATTCCTTCTTGACTTTTCACGTTCAAATAAATGGTCGTAGTTTGTAGTAATTAATATGTGCATTTTCTATTGAATTGAATGCTTTGATATGTATAATCGTGTGTGAATTTTTTCCGTTGCAATACGTACCGTTATTCCAAATTTAAAACGTTTAAAAGCTATAATGTCTTGTTTGACAAGTAAAAATGTTCGGCGCCAATGCAGCTATCGTGTTCGTCACACGATTTAAAAATGGCAGGTCAATTTCTGTAATTCAAGAGCCACGGAAAAGCTATTTCTATAATATTTTGTCGGTACGTGTGAACGATTGTGTGTGTATTTTAGTATTTTGATATGTCTAATCCCGTGCATGTACTGTTTCCACTAGTACATACACTTATTTATATTCATAAACTTTGAGTGTGGTCATGCAAGTGTTTTCTATGATCTCTGGTTTGCTTACAATTTTTCGGAATAAGGTCGGAGGGAAAAGGCTAGGTTAGGAAGCTCAGATGGAAACGCCAACTTAATTAACTAAGTATATAAACTATAAGTGCTTGAATTTATTATAAGAATCGTTTTGAAAATTCGATCCAAAATTACATTTTGTACCATTGAAATGATATTATTTTTAAATTGTCTACTCAGCGAATATTTTTGTACATTCGGAGTCGATGCATAAGGAATTGGCACAAATAAAATATAAGTTTATTTTGATAAGAAAAGAAGTTCCATTTTGTACGATTAGAAATATGAAAGCTATTAACTTTTGTAAGGGTTTGTGAGCGTTGAGTTGTTTAAGATAAAGTGTTGGAAAGCGAATCTAGATATTGGATGTTTCAGAAAATTGTAATAAAACGCGAGAGGTGAAAAAAACATGTTATATTTTATAGGAACCCTAAGAGCCGAGTAAGGGACTCATGTTACTTTACGAAGATAGTGTGTAAGTTACTCTTCTAAAGAGTTTTCGCAGGTAGTAGTTTTAGTAGGCTTAGTGTTTTTATACCAGCTTGATGTTGTGAAATTTGTAATAATAACGCAGTACTACCGAACAAGCAGACAACACAGATCAATAGCTGAACGTGTAGTTAGGCGAAACGTACGTCGCGGCAGGCGGATGCAAGTGATCTAAACCAAAGTGTTGCTGCTCGCAAGCATATCATTTATCGACGCTAGATACTTTCGGTACAAATACTTTTTTTTTTAAATTCTATTTGGTTAATTATATTGTTAGACAATTCCATGTCATATGGGCGGGCCCGCATAGATCCGTATGGATCTCTGAACAGCGGGTGACAGTACCATCGACCGCCAATGCTGACGGCAAACCTGAATTATTTCAGTTCCTAGCAGAATTTATATAAATGTCTAGGATTCTGATTATGTTACGTTTTATATTGCTTATATTATATAACGATGTTTATTGAGTATTTTATATTCATTTGATGAGGACCTAGTCGTTTCTCTTTATATCACATCCCCAAAGTACAAATTTCTTGTTGTTTAGTCCTATTTTGTTTGACTGTTGTTGAATGGAAATTATTTTAGAGTCGGTCGGGACTTGGCGCGGCAAGCGGGTCGTGTCGGTCGGTCTGTAATAACTTAATGCCTGAAACATTGCTGTCTTCATTGGCAAACTTGACTTCCGCCTGTCACAGAGGCGCGACTTACGATACCCGAAAGATTTATATACTATGCTATTGTGCGGTTTAACCTCAGATCAATAAAACAAAGGATTTCGCACCAACAGCCCAAACGTGTTTTACCTAAAACTCCACCAAAATCCACCGGAGCAGCAATTCAGTTACTCGGTGTCTGTCAATATCTTAACGAAACTCAAGCTTGCTATGCATTTTAATTACTAATCTCTTAAGTTAGTGATGCTATTTGTTTAAAAGTAGTCATTTTATATGCATCTTTTCTAGCATCGCATGACAAAATTTGCCACTATTTTCGCAGTAAGTTAGGCGGGCGGTATCCTTTGTTTTTTTTATCTAAGGGTTTTTCCACGTCTTGTTCTGAGGTCGTGGAAACCCGTATTTTTTTTAATATATAATGTTTATGAAATTTTGATAACAGCGTAAGTCGCGCGCTATTTCTTTGACATGAATAATAACTGACATTGTAAAAAAAATAGTTAAATATTATTTTTTGTAGTGCTTGCAGAGCACTTAAATATCAAATTAAATAAGCAGCTTTTTTTTTACTTAGTTTAATTTTATAATAATCTCTCTACTTTTTGTTATGCACATTAATACCCAATAAATAACTTTCTTATAATCTTTACTAATTTTTGTACACTTCAGTGATATTTTAATTTAAGCTATGTTATAATTTTGTTTAACTAATAATGTCGACGTTTTATAACTTACTTATTTTTTTAGTTTCACGTCGTTTAGTCGCCTACTACACATAATTGAAAGCTAATTTTAGCAATGGCATTTCAAATGACTGTATACCTACGATTACAATGAAACCTTTTTAAAAACAATAAAAAACAAGTTCAATATCAGTGTTTTATTTGAACAATAAGTTTCCGTGCAGACGATGGACTTAAAGTCGCGGAGGACAAGTGTTGGGGTCTGGGTCCATGGCTCCTAGGTTCTTACAGGTACTCATGCTACGGAGACATATAGGAATAACCTACTTTTGCTCCAACCACAAGTATTTGAGTGGAATGTATACTGCCTAAATATAATTATATACTTGACATTTTAGAACACATTAGAAGGTATGTGTACGTAACCGGTGTGATTATTATGCCAAAACCGTCCGAAAACCAAAGATCCTCGTCTGCGCGGAACCTAGTTCCTTGACTTGACTTCTTTTACTAAAATAGGCAGGAGAGTAGGTAGGTAGACTTGTTATTTCATGCTGATAGAGACTTATGCTTATTTCAAAAGGCACTTGCAATGTACTTACCTGTCCTATAACTAATACACAAGTTGCATTTTTATATGCAACTTTAAGACGGGACAAGCGAGTAGGCCACCTGATGTGCATCTTACCTATCACAATCACATCAACAGCTCATTAGCTTACAAAGCTGGACAGCCTCCAAAGCTGAAGGGTTTTTCCATAATCACCACGCTTTGCAGACAGATGGTGGTCGCGGAAAAGGTGTGGATAATACACAGAACAACGCTGTTACCCTTCTTCTGGTGAGATCTCTTAGTCGGCTTTTACGACATCCTTAGGCTGAGTTGGGGCCACGGCAATCTTGCCTATAATCAAAGCCTTACTGTAGTACTTAATATTTTAAAGCTACTGCATTGCGCACGTCAACTTGAGGCATAAAGGTGTATGCCCGTAATTTCACCGGCAACGATATACCCTTCAAACCGGAACACGGCAATGCTGCTTGGCTGCCAAAATAGGTATAGTGATAAACTACCGGGGAAGTACACCCCGTACAAATCCTTTCACAGGAAGCTGTACTATTGAAACCTAACTGAGGCCAGTCATTTAGTAAGGGGCGATACTTATTATTAACCAACTGCCTCAGAAGGAGGATGATGTTTTCAAGAATATGTACGTGTGCGTATGTTTCATTTTGGCACGCTCTACAGCTAGATGGATTTTGAGATGTCAGGTCGTTTTTAACTGACTTTCAAAAAAGGTTCTCAAAATTCTTTGGAATCAAATATTATAGGCACACTCGAAGCGATTTGGGTGTAAAAATAAAAATTTAACATCTTAAAAGTGTAAAAATATTTGCCTTTATTGTGTGAATCACATATAGGCTATAAGTACTTAAGTATTGTTTTATGTGTGGGATGTGAATCAAAAATGAAAAGCGGGGAGGATGTAAATGTTTTGTGTGCTAAACAATATGGGTAGATATCAAATTAAAGGTAAATAAGTACATGCCGATTCTAGATTCGAGATTTTAAAACTTTAGGGTGGTAGGTATATTCGAAAAACAACAAGAAAAAACCCAATTGCAAAGTTTTAAATTTTGCAGTTTTTCTGCTTTTTTGGTTTTTGTTTTTTCAACAATATACTGGTTTATTCTGTATTGATGGTAATAATGGATCCAAAATTGCGGAGCAACTTAACTCCTGTCAGAAAACACATAGCAATGGTTACGGTTACCACAGTTACACATTGAATTCTAATTCAAAATTCAAAAACATTTATTGGAAACTAAACATTTTAGGTACACATACGTTATAATTGGAACGATGACATTGCAAAAGTTTTACAAAAACTGAGTAGCAGAGTCAGCGCCCTCCCCCGAAAACAAATCAAAAAGGTCCATTAATGAACTAGATACTAGAAAAAATAATATATAATGTAAAAAATAAAACTACCTAAGCCTAAGAATATATATATATAAAGGAACAGTGGTAAAAACCAAATCATAATTCAGTTTGGGTATCATATAAACGGTCAGATAGGTAAGAGATTTCGTCAGCTAAAGAATCTATTTTGAAAATAGCAAGGTGTTTCTGGGTGCACAAATAAAATTCTTATATAAGGTTGAATAATATGCCGTCATTATTTTGCTTGCAGACCAATTATGAAGAAATTAAAAATAATTACTTGAGTTGTATAGAACTCGATTTTTTTGTCACGGATAGGAATCACACCCACAACATATCGCAGAAGTTAGTAAACTTTTTAACTATAAAAGCTAAACGTGAACAAAATAACGTTGATGAACCAAAGCAAAGCTGCCAGAATCAGCAAGCTCCCTATTTAGCTCCTAGCTTACCTACCTGGATTTCATCCAATCACCGCATACACAAGCGTGGTCATCTTCATCTACGATCTCCGATCCTTTATCGTTAACTTTACCACCCTCAAAAATAATAATAGGTAAGGTTGATTCTACAGCTAAAATTGTGGAGATACCTACTAGCAAGGCTAGGCAAGAATCCCTATCTGCCAAAGTCTGGCGCCAGACCGTCAGAGCCTGGAATAGCTCTCTCCATCGTAGACCACATCCTTTAGCTTAGCAAGCCGAAGATAGCAAGAGATCAAGAACTAACCCATCATATATAAGAAATAAAAAATGAATTCTTTTACAAAAACATTACAGAAGATTTTTTTTTTATGTAATGACACAAAAATTTACTACCGCGACGGGACACGAACGTGGTTGTGAATATTCGTTCCATAATAATATTTGTACCTAATGTTGCTGATGATACATTACGTCAAGTTGTTAAGTTTGAGTAGGTAGGTACTTACGCATTTTAAAAGATCCGTTCTCACCCCCGACTTTTGCGACATACCGTATATGGTACCTACGTTATACGTGAATAGTTTTTTCAGATAAAAAGCTGCCAACGAAAGGTAAACATAGGCATTGGCAAGCAAAGGGTGGTTTACACCCCTGCCAAATAAAATGCTGATAGAAATTTAAGAATCATAAAGCGTTCGGTTATAAACTGGGCAGTGGTGACCTGGGCGTGTGGAGATCATAAACATTTTATCGTTTTCGTGTGCGTAGGCTCGTTACTCGAAAGGGGGCAACAAGAGTGTGATGGTTTTGGAAAAACTAAAAATCATTTATCATATATCATTGTAAATACCAATGAGGCGTAGCGTATCTGGTGAGATACGGGTTGGTTGTGTAGAAAAAAAAGTCTACAGGCTTGTTTTCACCCGACAGCCTCAGAAGGAGGGTTACGATCTAGTGATAAAGTCTTCTAACCGCCTCTGTGGTCTAGTGGTTCAACCCACCGATTTCAGATCCAGAGGTCCCGGGTTTCGATCCCCATGAAGAGTACAATATATTGTGCAGGTCCGCCTGGCTAGCTACCACCATCTTACCTAATTCTGTCGCCATAATAGCAATTCTAAAAAAATGTTGTGTTCCGACATTTAGAGGTAAGATAGCCAGTTCCTCAGTTTGTTGAGGATTCCGGGTGATGTGCGCCTCCACTTTCGGCCTTATCTCAACGTGTAACCAGGTGAAATGAAGGTAAAGCGCTTCCCCGTCGTCCAATAAATAAAAATAACCACTTATACCAATGTATTCATGTCTAAAAAGTTATATTCACGTCTAGTTAATACTGTCATAACTTTTTTGTTCTAGCCTGATAGACATTATCACACTTGAATACCAAAATAATAAAAAATATGGGTCGACCAACATTTTTATTCTTCATATTGACCTCAAATCATGCACAGGCAAAGATGATATCTACGATGGAGCGAGCCTACCTAGGAGGTGCCTATTCACTTTCTTCTTGAAGACTTGAAGATGTTTTCAAAAATAAATTTAATATACCTACACCCCACCCTTAGGTTTATCTTACAAATTACAAAAATATTTTGAAAATTATGAAGTGTACCTATATTATTATATTATGGCATAAGCGACTGTACAGTTGATGACGAGTGTGTATAAATATTAGTACATATGCGACTGTGCGGTTGATGACGAGAGTGTATACATATTAGTATTTACATGCGACTATACAGTTGATGACGAGAGTGTAGGTACACATATTAGTACCTACAATGCGACTATACAGTTGATGGCGAGGGTGTAAATATATTAGTACCTACAATGCGACTATACAGTTGATGAGGAGAGTGTACACATATTAGTTATTAACATGCAACTGTACAGTTGATGGCGTGGGTGTAAAAATATTAGTTATTAACATGCAACTGTACAGTTGATGGCGTGGGTGTAAACATATTAGTATCTACATGCGACTGTACAGTTGATGACAAGAGTGCACATATTAGTACCTATATGCGACTGTACAGTTGATGACGAGAGTGTACACATATTAGTACCTACATGCGACTGTACAGTTGATGAAGAGAGTGTACACATATTAGTACCTACATGCGACTTTACTGTTGATGACGAGAGTGTACTCATATTAGTACCTACATGCGACTGTACAGTTGATGACGAGAGTGTACACATATTAGTACCTACATGCGACTGTACAGTTGATGACGAGAGTGAACACATATTAGTTCCTACATGCGAAGGTACAGTTGATGGTGAGAGTGTACACATATTAGTTCCTACATGCGACTGTATAGTTGATGGTGAGAGTGTACACATATTAGTTCCTACATGCGACTGTACAGTTGATGGTGAGAGTGTACACATATTAGTTCCTACATGCGACTGTACAGTTGATGGTGAGAGTGTACACATATTAGTTCCTACATGCTACTGTACAGTTGATGGTGAGAGTGTACACATATTAGTTCCTACATGCGACTGTACAGTTGATGGTGAGAGTGTACACATATTAGTTCCTACATGCGACTGTACAGTTGATGACGAGAGTGTACTCATATTAGTACCTACATGCGACTGTACAGTTGATGACGAGAGTGTACACATATTAGTACCTACATGCGACTGTACAGTTGATGACGAGAGTGAACACATATTAGTTCCTACATGCGAAGGTACAGTTGATGGTGAGAGTGTACACATATTAGTTCCTACATGCGACTGTATAGTTGATGGTGAGAGTGTACACATATTAGTTCCTACATGCGACTGTACAGTTGATGGTGAGAGTGTACACATATTAGTTCCTACATGCGACTGTACAGTTGATGGTGAGAGTGTACACATATTAGTTCCTACATGCTACTGTACAGTTGATGGTGAGAGTGTACACATATTAGTTCCTACATGCGACTGTACAGTTGATGGTGAGAGTGTACACATATTAGTTCCTACATGCGACTGTACAGTTGATGACGAGAGTGTACACATATTAGTTCCTACATGCGACTGTACAGTCGATGGTGAGAGTGTACACATATTAGTTCCTACATGCGACTGTACAGT
This sequence comes from Venusia cambrica, assembly GCA_951394065.1. Classification (NCBI taxonomy): domain Eukaryota; kingdom Metazoa; phylum Arthropoda; class Insecta; order Lepidoptera; family Geometridae; genus Venusia; species Venusia cambrica. The sequence continues at coordinate 5,836,573 of OX596043.1, read as the reverse complement.
TGATGGTGAGAGTGTACACATATTAGTTCCTACATGCGACTGTACAGTTGATGGTGAGAGTGTACACATATTAGTACCTACATGCGACTGTACTGTTGATGACGAGAGTGTACACATATTAGTACCTACATGCGACTGTACAGTTGATGGTGAGAGTGTACACATATTAGTACCTACATGCGACTGTACTGTTGATGACGAGAGTGTACACATATTAGTACCTACATGCGACGTTATAGTTGATGACGAGTAGGTGGAAGTATTTGTTTATTTATACTCACAGAGAGAATAAAATCTAAATAAAGAGAATTTATTCGTAAACAAGAGTTACCTACATACATGTTAGAAAGAAACGTATAGTAAGCAAATAAAATACGAAATATTTTCCTATGATATAAATTTAACATAAGTATAGAGAAGAGCTTCACTACCTTTCCTTTACATAGTTATCACATTAAAACCAAGAGACACCACTTTATTATCCACTAACGCCCATTAAACATCTTTTATGCTAGACATCAAAAAAATAAATTCGAAAGGCCATTATCTGTAAACCGCAACCGTCCGTGTTTATGACGCGTAACAAGCAATAAAATTGGGGTCTTGGGTCCATGGGACACCCATCTTATCCCAATCTCCCTTACGCCTAGTCTTGATGAACTCCCGCAACTATATTCCGCAATAAAAAATATTATGCGACACATTCGATGAGATAGTGTTGTGGAAAAATGGTGCATGTTTCCGAGTTTTTTTTACCTACATGACATATTGCTATTCTTATATTTCAATGAAGGAAAGTAATCTATAATTCCTACCAATTTCGTTTTTGGATCACTTTGAATCAACATTTATTAGGAAAAAGGGCATTAGAAATATTTTAATTTATGCACTGCAGAAATTTGGAATCAGCTTCGGATCTGGCTAGCCGCCATCTTAGCTAAATAAATAAAAATAAAAATAAATAAAATCTGTCGTCATAACAAAAATTCTAAATTGTGGTGTTCCGGCATTTGTAGGTAAGATAGCCAGTTCCAAAGTCTTTTGAGGATTCCGGGTGAAGTGCACTTCCACCACTTTCCATCACCACAGTAAAAAAAACATCCTGAAACTGATCATATTGCTGGACATGGGCATCCTCTATAGCTAGAGGGTTTAGGTTCACTCAAAATATAGACCTGATGTCTACGATGGAGCGACCCTACCCTGAAGGTGCCTATTCTTGAAGACATTCGGGTCGCAACACAGTGTAAGCACAGACGCTGGAAGCTGAAGTTTTTGCAGTAGGTACGTAATTTTTTCTCAGTATCTCCCAGTGATTTTCCCTTCACTATGACCATTGAACGTCATGTCCGCCGCGGTCAGCGAAAGTAATGAGTCGTAAAAAACCGGCGTAAAGACTCAGGTAGCAGAACCATGTTTAGTTCAATGAAGCATTACAGTACTGTCATTTGCGATGGATTTAGAGAAAACCACATTGTTAGTACCTTCGCCATTTTACTGAATATCTTATTCAAAATAAATAATCGATTTGGAATTTTTCAAACAAATTTAGCCGATTTGTGTTCCTAATTATCTTTCTGTTTTCAGATGATTTATTTTGAACGATGGATTTCCGCAAAATAACGCCTGAATCAATTAGCTGTATATCTTATGCTCTTTGTCTTGCCAAGCGTTTGACCACCAGCTTACTTGCCTAAAATGGAGCGATCCACATCACATCAACAGCCCATTAGTGTCCACTTCTGGACAAGCCCTCCTCCAAAGCTGCAGGGTTTTTCCCATAATCACCAGCTTGACAGGCAGTTGGTGATCGCAGTAAAGGTGTAGATAATACACCGAAGAAAGCTGCTGCCCTATTTCTGGTGACATCGCTCAGTCGACTTTTATGACACCCATTGAATGGTTGGAGGGGTCGCTTCTCAAGCTGCAACCGCCAAAGAAATAAAATATATGAAATGGAGCTTGTCTTAAAGGAACCTATTGACTCTGGACTTGAAGACTCCAAGATTGCACTAATGCAGAAAAAAGGACGCGAGCAAGGAGTTTCACTCCTCACCGAGGTAGAGGCGAAACTATGTGTTCTGCACAGTGGAACATCTACAAGCTACGGGTTGTGTAGCCTGTCGTACGTCTGCTAGTCTGCTGATGAAAAAGGTAACGATCAAAAAGATCGTGGCTTCCATAATCTTTCTGTTGAGGGCTCTTTGCAGAAGATATGGGAAAGTTCACCAAGTCTCTTTTAATCGTGTCTTAAGTATTTAAGTATTCTATCCGTAATCTTGTTCCCAAAATCAAGCTTTGCTTAGTTTGGGGCTTGATGGCGCTGTGTGAAATGAATATCCTGTAATAATATTCCTGTACTTGCCCAAGTCATCAGAGCCCATGCCATCGAGTCATCAGTGCTTACCCATTTGAAATTAAAGAAAAACCGGGATGTTGGTCCAACTTGTCCTGTGGAAAAAGTAAATGTGATCGCTAAGAAACGTTTTATTTTACAAATATAATAGATATGAAATCCATTATATTTGTAGTTTGTAATGAAATAAATTAGTAATATTGGGTGTAATGTCTTGTGCCTATTCAATTAAAGAATAGAATCTCGCCTTGCGAAACCCCTCCTAATCTCCAGCAGGTATTCAAAAACAGAATTAATTATTACCAAGCCCAAATTTGCCTATCCAAATCTCCTTACAAATCTTTAAAAAAACCTTTTTTTCTTATGACAAAGGGTCAGATAAATAGAGGGTGTGTCAACCCCCGTTGCGCTGACGGAATTAGGCAAGTCAGGCCCAAATTAAAAAAGAAATCAGGCGAAAGTTAATTCCGAAAGTTTTAATTACGTTTATTTTAGTCATCAGGCAATTCTGTTGATTAATTTACAAGGAAAGGTGCAGACAATGAATTTACGGACAGTTAATCGAATAAGGGTATGTTTCTTTAATTAATCCGCATACAATAACACCGAAAATGTTTTCAAAACTCACGAGGTTCCGCGATTTTTAGCAAGTATAAAATATTTACTAAGGTTAGGACTTCGTTCCCATCATCCCGTAGGAATCTACCCTGAAAATTTCAAGTCCCTAATGCCTCTTAGCTTAGGCTGTTCGTTAATTATCATTTTTATACAACTAAGAGACGGTACAAGCTAGTAGCCCACCTGATGCGCATCTCTTGCCTATAACAATGCCTTAACTGTGGATGTCACCTACACAGGTCACAAAGAACATTATAGCCTACACGGCACTGCATTGCGCCCGTCAACTTGAGGCATAAAGGTGTTAAGCCTCCCGTGCTCGTAATTTTACCTGCAACCAAGTTCAAGTTCAAACCAGAACACAGCAATTCTGTTAGGCAGCTGAGATTAGGTGGTGGTAGTATTTCCCCGGACGAGCCCTTTCACAAGAGGGCTCTTACGCTTTTTACATAGGTACATACAATTATCAGTCAGTAAGTCAGTCAACACGTCGATTTTATATATTCAGACAATTAAGCGCCTGACTATGTATAGTGAGAAATTTTAACTCATAATTGTAAAAAAAATCTTAAAAATCTCGCCATAACTTCGTGAACAAGATCTCAAAAGCTGGGTAAGAAGTTCCAGCTAAGTTCAAGTGTGAGTTGAGTGAGATACCTGAAGTTTGTTCACAGCAAGCACTTAATTGCGCCCTTCACACCTTCCGCTTTTGTTTCTCGCAAGGGCCCTTGCTTTGAGCCGGCACCGAAGCGAAATGGTTTCGGCAAGCGTTTTGTACCCGGAGTCTAGAAAACCCGGGAGTGAAAATTTTACTTGACTGTTTGGACGGTTGTTCCTCAGCTTATATACGCGTTATATGGTTATTGGTAAAATGTAGCTTCAAAATGTATTATAGATTAAAAAACGTGAAACGCCACTTACTACAGACTACATGTAATCTATTAGGAACAACTTTTAATCCATGTTGTGTCTACAATTTACCAAAAAACGTCCGTAGCCGTCAACCGTATATACGTACCTACATAATATGTAGGTACGTATATACGGTCCATATTATGGAAGCTCGGGGGAGCTTCCACTTATCTCCGAAACCGTATATGATAGACATTTGAAAATTCGTATCATTGATGAGGATTGCCCATATAAAATAAGCAATGGCAAATTAAATGTTTTTTTTAGAATTTTCAAAATTAAAAGGGTAGGGGGTCAAATATTTATGTAAACAACATTAAAAAATCTTTATCTTTTGAACTGTAATGGGTAGCAGGTGGGTAGCAGGTTGAAATGTTAAGAGAATATGTATTATCACACCGAATAACCAAAAATATAATTGTAGAATAAAAAAATAATATAATAAATACAATGAACGCTTATATAACATGTTATTATAGCTCTGACATAAAAACGGTAATACTCATCTTTTTCAAACTTGGTGTTATTATATATGTTTACTTCAAAGTATACCAATAAATTATAAAAACTGGCCATGCCTGAGTTGGACCCGCACTATCGCTTCAGAACTAACTGCAAAACAACTGCATTGTTTGCCTGGAAATGTGGGTTGGGATAACTTCAGTGTGCTATAAAATAGCGGGAAAAGGCCATAGCAGGCTAATTGGTGTACAGGGAAATGGACGCAGTGGGAGAAGGACAAGTACCGACTGACTGAAGCCTCTGTAAGATTTGAATTTTCTAGATTTCTAAATCGTAGTCTATCCAGCGCCTATTTTAAAAAAAACTATTACGCGGACTAAGTCGCGGGCAAAAGGTAGTACTTTATAAAAATATGGGGGGCTTATATTATAGAATATACTTGGGCATTTCAACAACGGGCTGAATTACTGGGATTTATTTCCACAAATTACTCATCAGATAGGGTTAGAAGACAGTGTGAACTGACATTTTTCTGCACGTGAAAATAGACTGAGATTGGTCGCCCGTTTTCCCGATGCTCAAGAACTGGTAGTAAACATAGCGCCTGTATACTTTGTGAGACGTATCTACGTAGGTAGGTACACAACATCAATATGGGAGCTGGAATTCGCAATGCAAGAAACCGTTCTTGCATGATTTAAAGCGCGTATTATATGGTTTGAAGCGAGACGATTTTTTAAATTCAGTGAACGCGGTAATCATATTTCACTTTTACGAGGTCTGGTGCGTTCGTCTCCGCATAGGAAATCGCCGTAATGGTCGAATTATCTTCAGAATCTTTCAGTACATAGCCATGTATCCAAGAAATAAGTGGGAATTCGGTGATATTGCATGTTTTACATTATCATGAAACAATGTCTCCATCCTTGGGTTAGTTTAAAGAGAACGACCGCCCATCGTACTGTTAGCTTTAGTTTTTGAATTATCAATTCTCCTGTATTATGTTTGTGTACAATACAGAACTTTCACTCATCCATTCATTCATTCATTAATTCACATAGACATTATATGACCCATTGGGGTTTTCGCTATCATCACCACGCCTGGCAGGCGGGTTGATGATCTCAGTATTGATAGATAGATAGATAGAAAATACTTTAATGCACTAATAAATAAAAGTACAATGTGCAAACTTAATTCTACGAAGCATTTTCTTCTAGATAACCCATATGTAGTACCTATGGAGTGGGTGGTAGTGCTACTTAACGGGAGAAAAATATATAGTAATTGTAAACAGTATCGGTGGTAAGTAAGGTGATTGCTGCTTCCCATTCCTTAGTAAAACCCCTTAGTCGCCTCTTATAACATCTACGGTAGGATATGACTCATATCCTATTGCCGGAGCCGCTAAAGTCTAGCAAGTTATGACGTTTGTCATAATGTAACGGTGAACATACATTTTACCAAAGAAACGACACGAAAATTAGTTGGTATTATTCTGAAAATAGGGCAAATATCACCTTCCTGCCAAAGTCCGGTGCCAAGCAGTTTGCACGTTCCGTCGGTAGGCGGGAGAGCCAGATGCCTTCTAGGAAAGCTCGCTCTATCGTAGACCTCATACTTGCTCTACCAAAATATAGGCTTGTCTAAAAGCTAGACAAGCCTATATTTTGGTCAGTGGTAGGAATTTGTTTAAGTCCGCCTGGCTAGCTACCACCATCTTACCAAAGTCTTTCGCCTTAACAACGATTCTAAATTGTTTTCCAGCATTTAGAGTTAAGATAGCCAGTTCCTCAGTCTGTTGAGTATTCCGGATGAAGCGCGCATCCACCTTGCTTTATCATAGCTTGACACCATGTCAGATGAAGGCGAAACGCTTCCCCGTCGAACAATAAGAAAAAAAGGTCAAGAAGGCTTTTCATTAGTGGGCTAAAATCGATGGGGTTTTATAGTAAACAGAGCATTTAGCTACCCCGAAAAGAGGTTTCGACAATATATAAAGTGTTATTTTTTCAATTACAATTATGACAGTGATTTTCACTGCAAAGTTACAGCAGAATAATGTTTGAAATACGCCGACCGTCTCTACTTCAATTAGACTCCAGCGTTCCTTTTAGGGATTCTAAAAACGTCGTAACATAAACTTTTTCAATTTTCACCTGCATTTATAGTCGCGTAAAGTGAGCAGAGTAAATATGCGCCGAAGGTTGACGACGCCTGGGGCGCAAATGTAGCGTCTTGATAAGGGTGCGCTCGGTATAAAATGCATGTAAACACCTCCTTTGCGGGCGTTCGGGGACAAAACGTTGGCGACTTTTCCCTTCAAATGCAGTCGGGACTCGGGATGCAGCTGTGAATGTGTCTTGCAAGGTTTCTTGAATAAAATAGATAGTGCCATCTAAAAGCTTCAATCTATATTCAAACTATACCATATATTTTATTCATAAAATTTTCTAAACTCACATATAAGCAACTTAATGTTTTTTGTAATCGTTACTAGGTAGGAACTTAGCCAGCTTATGTGATACCATGGAGCGACGACGTTGTAGCAGGCGTGGGGATGCGATAGATGGAGGCGGCTCGGGCTCACTATTTGTGGCGCAATTAAATTAAATTATGATAAGAAAGTAGGCAGCTAGCCAGCTAATGTGATACCATGGACCAACGACATTGTAGTAGTGTGTGGAGTTGATAGATGGAGGCTTAGCCACCTCCATCGATCGACTCCACACTATGTCTGGCGTCATTTGTGGTAGGTGTATTTAACAGTGGATGTAAGTAAATATATAGATGTGTTAAGATCTAAGTAGGGAAAGTTTGAGTATGTTACTCACTTTTCTTACAGTACATCAAATTTACTAAATATTTAATAGACTGTAAGAAATATAATAACAATAATAAATAAATAAAATAACAAGAAAAAGCCTACTTAACACGTATGTGGTTTGTAATTTCATACGAACAGAACTGAAACCGTATAAAATTCAATCGCATAAAAGGTAGTCTGCTAAACTTCGGTTTGCATCAAACTAACTACGATGCGATGGGCCAGCAATCATTCTAATGGCTCCACTGAAAAGGACGGACTAAGGAACATAAGCGGTCAACATACCCCAGACCCCGATATGTTTTTTTTTTTGTGATAAAAAGGAAAATAATTCACGAATTTATTTTGATACCAACTAACTTTATTTTCTAAAAATAGTTGGGTGAAATAAGGTTCTTATTGAATTGAGACATTTTGATTTGGATATATTTTTATACCTGTCCCTCAAACACTATAAGGTGTAACCTGAGGGCTATGTAAGCATGAGACATTTTTTTCTACATAGTTTTTTTTTTATTGTTCGACGGGTAATCACTTGGCCTTCATCTTACCTGGTTACATGTTGAAAAAAGGCCGAAGGTGGAGGCTAACTTCACCCGGAAACCTCAACAAACTGAAGAACTGGCTATCTTACCTCTAAATGCCGGAACACATCAATTTTTGAATTGTTAATATGGTGACAGAATTTGGTAAGATGGTGGTAGCCAGGCGGACTTAAATAAAGTCCTACCACCAACCAAGCCAAACAAAATATATTGTACTCCCCATGGGGATCGAACCCGGGACCTCTGGATCTGAAATCGTGGGTTGAACCACTAGACCACAGAGGCGGTTGTAGCCACAAAACAAACCGTGGATTCAAAAACGTGTAATTCGCTACTACATACGTACTTCTATTTGTATCCACTGCAAAATCCTCCAGCTTTTGTTAAGGCTCAGTCCAGGAGCCTTAACAAAAGCTGGAGGATTTTGCCATAAGCACCACGCTTGGTAGGTGGATTAGTGATCGCAACAAGGGTGTAGATAATATGTGTATTATCTACATGATAATATGTGTATAATCTAGATGGAGGCTTAGCCACCTCCATCAATCGACTGCTCACTATGTAACTATAAGTCTGTGGACTGTCTTCCGTCTGGTGAGATCCCTTAGTCGCTTTTTACGACATCCTAGGGCTGAGAAAAGTCGATTTAAGAATTTACCAATTAAAGCGTTTGATGAGTTTAGTCCCTTTATTGGCTAAAAGTTTTGGAGGAGTCTTTGAACAGCAGTGTATAACTGGGCTGTTGGCAAAAAGTAGAACAAATGGAATCAGTGTCGTATAACCCTACCCACTATAACGATAGTTCTGAATACGTCCCAGCTCACTTGGATCAACTCCCAGCCCGAATTAGTTCTTTTCAAACAACCTCCATCATAGAATTGAAACGTCCAGACAGACGCTCCTACATTACCTATTACTAGATAGGTATTGCAGTTTTACGGCTGAATCTTCAAAAGATATCCCCTCTTTGTGCTTTGAAAATAAACGTGGGACGCCTTTAGATCTTTTTTGCTGAAGATCCTAAAATTGATGTTGAGATGTGTTTGATAAAATTAAATTGACTCTAAAATTATCTAGTTTTGGTAAGTTTTACCAATCTGAGAGACCATTTCATTTGCACAACTTACTCATTATGATTGAATGAATGAGATCCAAGTTCAGAAAAAATTAGACAAATATTTTTATTTTTATATAGACCTGTCGGTCTACGTTCTATCAACCAAAGTTCTATCACCAGCCAAACCAAGCACAATATTGTACTACCCTGGGGATTGAACCCTGGCTAACCAGACCACAGAGGCGGTTAAATTGTGTCTTGACAATATTACATTTTCAATCACAGTTCTAGATTGATACGATTGTGTGTAAGTATTACTCGTTAGGAACCTTCCTTATATTGCAATTGGTTGTAATAAGCTTAAGCCTACCACAATCCCCATAGAAATCAACACCTAAAAATTAGGTAAAAACACATTTAAAAGTCACAATTATGCGAATTTACAACTGACTTATTATCTTGTTCATTGTCTGAAAATAGGTTCGAGAATACCACCTTAATAATAACGTTCTATCCTCACGTTTGGATGGAACGATAAAAACTTTGCAGACGCCTAGAGGTGTTCATTATAGTCAGTAGTAATTTATAACCGCCTGAATGCATGCCATATGAACTTTAGTAAGAAGTAAACGTGTATAATAGCTCAGTTGGTAATAACTCTGCCTTCTGCGCTGTAGGTTGTGGGTTCGATTCCCACCCAATACAAATATTTGTGTGATGAATATAGATGTTTGTTCTGTGTTTGGGTGTCATATAATACGTATGTATTTACAAAAAAAAAGTAAATAAAGTATTCTATCCGTAATCTAGTTCTCAAATTACAAGCTTTAGTTTGGGGCTAGATGGCGCTGTGTGAAATTAACGTCTTGTAAAATTTATTTACTTGTTATATCATAGATCGCATACATATACTCCGAATCAGAGTACGGCCTCTGCACTGTCGTCCCGTTATAGGGACAACATTACTAACTGCCACTACAGTGACCATAGCTTGTGATTCAATATCATTGATGTTAATTTCAAGTGACAGTTAGTTTTGGAAATCACGTTATGTTGTCAAAATTGACGTTTTATGTCAAAATGTCATGAAATGTGTATTTTGCGATATACCTCTAGTGTCTATTGAGTGCTAATACTTTTTTACTGAAAAACTACAAGTAATAAGTAGTATAAAAATGTTTTTTTTTTTTTTTTTACTATAAATAGATAGTGTATACAACTTGCTTAATAACATAATAACTAAAGGCCTACTAAAATAGTTGTTAACCTAAAATCGTTTTCATTTCACATAACGAAAAAGGTTTCTCCCAAGCGTTCTCATTTAAACACGACCGTAAAAAATAATTGATCCATAGGTGCTAATCAGCGCGTCATAAAATTTAAGGTATTTATGGCTTGCTTGAGAATGAACTACATGAGTGATGGGTTCAAGGGTAACCATGTGATTTATGGTTTGTTTGATTTGATGGGCGTGCTCTGGAGTGAAGTTATAGTTGAAACCGCGCTGTTTTACTCGCGAAGAGATCATATTAGATTTTAACTGCCACATAGACATTTCAAGTAGTTTTGTGGAAGTATTCCACTTCTTATTATTATTGTTTCTATCTTCCTAGATTTGCTGGAAGATATTTGGGTTAAGCTCGCCTTTGCCAAACTGTTTTAATTATTTTTATCAAGCCACATAGTTCAGTTGAGATCTGCCTTTTGCGCTGTAGGCTGTGGGTTCGATTCGGCAAAAATTTGTGTGATGAATACAGATGTATGTTCTATGTTTGGATGTTGTTCGTATAGTTCACATGTTTTTAAAAAAAGTACTTTAGTATTCTATCCGTAATCTAGTTCCCATATTAAAAGCTATGATTAGTTTGGGGCTAGATGGCGCTGTGTAAAATTAATGTCCTGGAATCAGAACATAAATTCTATGTTTGTATGTTTATCAAGTATTTCACTAACAAAAAACACTTTTGCATCACCAAATCTTATATCATGTATTTTACTTGCATAACCGATCGTAATGTCTCATAAGTCTAATAGAATTGCAATATTGAAAATCAAGAATCCCTACAATAACTACCCATTTATTTAAAATGGTGCCGAATGTCCAGAATAAAGCAAGTACAACTTGTTTATTGATTCGTTTTCTTCAATAAAAACTACATAACTGTGTGCATGCAACTCCTTCTTATAATTTAAATCACAAAAACGTTTTGAAAATTCAGTAACTACATCCCTTTCACTGAAGTCAGTTTCATCAAGTACTTATCTAAATAACATAAAAGTTACTCAAGATACCTAGATTATTACCTGGATATATGCATATGGTTTGTTTTAAGACTTTGTTTAAGTCTGTCTTGCTAACTATCACCATCTTACCTAACTCTGTTGCAATAGTAACAATTCTAAAAAAAAATGTGCTCTGGCATTAAGAGAGAAGATAGCCGTTCCTCGGTTTGTTGAGGTATCCGGCCCTTCGGCCTTATTTTAACTTGTAACCAGGTGAGATAAAAACCAAGAGCTTCCCCGTGGTACAGTAAAAAAAAAAGCATTATTACATAGATATATTATTACCAGATAAGTGTTAAACAAGCCTCATAGCTCAGTTGGTAGTAACTCTGCCTTCTGCGCTGTAGGGTGTGGGTTCGATTCCCACCCAGGACAAACATTTTTGTGATGAATATAGATGTTTGTTCTGTGTTTGGGTGTTGTACTGTATGATAAGTATGTATTTACAAAAAAAAAAAGTATTTGAGTATTCTATCCGTAATCTAATTCCCGTATTAACAAGCTATGCTTAGTTTGGGGCTAGATGGCGCTGTGTGAATTAATGTCATGAAATTTTTTTTATTTATTAATTATTATACTAATTATATACCTAGCTGATATTAATAGATACCTAGCTGATTGAACTCAGATTAAGCTCTTTAATTGAGAGGTACCTGGGTAGGTTAGATTAATTTACAAAATTAGGATTCTTAGGTAGGTACTCAGATATTTACAGATGAACCAGACGGGTGAATATCGCTCGCACACTTATAACTACGCTCTAATACATCAAATCTTATTATAATTCTAGGAAGTGTTCTAATAAGACGGTGTGTTTGAAGTTCGTGTTACGTAATCATAGTTGTTTTTTACTAAGTATCTGATGTAGCGCGTATAAGAAAAAACAAAGAGAAAATCATGCAAAGGTTGATTTTATTTTTTTGATGTGCTGTCAAAACCTTTGCCTTAGTTGTCGTGGTTCAAAAATCTACCCCTTTCAGCGTAGACTGGAAAGATACTTTAAAACCAATGTCACCAAAGTCAAAATCATAAAAGTTTGAGTTAACCCTCCATAAAAACCACCCATTACAAGTTAAATAACTTAATTTGAAATCTGTATTCGATACTTTTTAAATTTTCATAACCCCACAACACATAAGTCTTCTAGGCTCACTTAACACCCCTATTTCCCAAAAAGCACCCTGCCTCCTCAGTACAGGGAGGGGATAACAATTTTGTCCTCTGTTTTCCCACCATCGCATCGGGAGCTTTCGAAGGTGGATAAAAACAGAGGACAAAAATTATATCCCCGCTCCGTGCTGAGGGGGCAGGTGTCAAAAAATCCTTATGCCGATTGATGGGTATAAGTGTCATCTCTGCATTTTTTTACTTTCGTATTAGTTGACTCAACCGTTCATATTGTATTTATTTTCACCCTAATACCTCAATAAATACCCCACTTCGCTTCGCTCACTCGATCAATTAGCTGACCGTTCAAATGATAGCCCCAATACATTGTGTACATGCTTTTTGTGAAAGATTTAACGTCGTCAAGGCAACACTTCAATTAAAAACACATTTTAGGAACACAATAATGCTCTTGGGCGGGCAAAATAGTTACTTAAGTGGAAGAAAAACTTTTTTTTATACTACTAGGAGACGTAAGTAAGTAGCCCACTGCGGCACTGCTTTGCACGTATCAACTTGAGGCATTAAGGTGTTAAGCCTCGCGTGCCCGTAATTTCACCGGCAACCATACCCTTCAAACCGAAACACAGCAGTGCTGCTTGGCGGCTGAAATAGGTGGTAGTACTTTCCCGGCCGATCCTTTTCACAAGAGGCTCTATTACTCTTAAACTTCACACAGCTTGGACGAATAACATACCTACTCTGAGATAACTCCTACATACCTGTGGAATTAGGATTACATCGCAATATATCGCCCTCTCCAGACGCTCCAAACGAATTTCAGAAATCAAAATCTTCAGTGCTCATTACTCGACTTTAATTGCATTCTAAAGCTCGAATAAGGCTCTCATTCAGTAATTACATTGTAGGAATTGCAACCGTTACTGCGGCTACGACTGCTATGGTTGGGCCACGGAACCAGCGGCGTGAATTAGAGTTCCTTGGGCAAAAGTGACAAACGTTACATTGAAAAGGATCAGAAAGTCTTTTATTTGCTTGAACGTAACGTTGTTATGGTATAAATAGGTCCTTAGCAAAGATATTATCTATTCACATCAGTGATGTTCTGCTTTAGACATGATTGTAAATTAAAAAAAATAACAAAAACATCACAGAAATCATTGCTTTACAGCTTGGCAATACAGTCTTAACACTTCCGTCTGGTACTGATCTGGAACAGTTAAGTAACTTACCTGTAGGCCGTTTATAATAATCCTTATTAGGTAACCCGACTGTTTCCCTTGTATATTGTTAGTTTAATCACAGATATTGTTTGAATAAATGTTGTTTACACAGTAAGTAAGTTGGTATAAGAAAATAAAAGTAGTAAATTTAATATTATTTATGTGTATTCAAATTAAAATCATCATATACCACAGCACTATGCACTGACATTATTCTATGAAAAACGTCAGTCCAGCGAAAAACAAAAACATAACGTAACACCATAGTGAAGCAGGCAATGAACAAGTTTTCATTGCTGGCGTTCTATCAAGGTCTATTTGGGCGTATTTATTGAAGGGCGATCATTTTTGGTACAAATTGGAGTTAATTTTAGATTTTTCTTGATGTTTTTTCAAGTAATCGTGTTGTGCCACACTAGTTCAAAATTTTAATTACTTTGGAATAGTGAAAACGTTCTAGCATTAATCCTGAACTATGACATATATTAATCTCAAAGTAAACGCTTCAGTACTGTGGAAGATATGATCGCTGAAGCATATGAACCATATCGTATCATAAGATACCTGAACTCTGAACGATTTTCTCGTCCATCTTGTTAAAAAAATCATAAAGCTGAAGTCGATTTTGATGTCCGCCGTTTCATGGCCACACACATAACGGTCGTCTTATTGCATTCATTGTACACGCTCTTATGGCCGCTCCGAGACACGGTGTTATTGTTTTAATTACATTTTCATTACTGTACCAAAGTTTAGATTGCTGCTTTTTCAAGGCTCATAAGTTAAGGCTAATCATATGCTACCACCATCTTAGTCTGTGACATTAAAAACAAAAAAAAATGTGCTTCGGGCATTTAGAGGTAAGATAGCCAGTTCTCAGTCTGTTGAGGATTCCGGGTGAAGTGCGCTACCACCTTTAGCCTTATCATTATATTGACACCAGGTTAGATGAAGGCCAAACGCTACACCATAGTAAAATTAAAATAAATTATGAAGCTAACGCTGGAAGCTTTTTTATTTATTGTTTACGAAGAGAGTTAATAGACACCTTTTGAGTAGGATGGTTCCATCGTAGACCTCATCTCTGCTAGTCCAAGTTTCAAGATTAAGAGCTGACGATACAAATTCAAAAAAACACATACTCATTTTTTTTTGCTTTCCATATTGCATACCTGGGGGGTTTTATAGGGTCAACTCAAAACATAGGCAAGAATAAGGTATACGATGGTGCGACATGGTGCCTACCCATGGGTTAGGTTGGTTTGTACCATAATCTCCACGCATGGCCGACGCGTTGGATAGTTCTGTAACTGATTGTTGAATATACATGTGTAATAGGAGGATTCTGTCTGCTGTCCATACCCACCCTCAAGTGCAATACTTGAGTATTTTGTTATTTGTGCTTTAGGTAAGTTTAAAACTTATTTGGAACGACACGACTATGTAAAAATTAGAAATAATGTCATATGAGTTGAGTAGTACAGTCATAAACATAATTGTCTTCACATCCACCAACTTACTAACCCCTACCTTGTGCCGATTTTCAGATCCAAAGTTCCCGGTTCGACCCCCAGATGAGTACAATATTGTGCTTGGTTTGGTTGGTGGTAGGACTTTGTTTTAAGTCTGCCTGGCTAGCTACACTATTCTGTCGACATCAAATCATTTTTTTAAATTGTTGTGTTCCTTCATTATGAGATAGCCAGTTCCTCAGTAGTTGAGGATTCCGGGTAAAGTGCGCCTCCACCTTCGGCATTATCTCAACTTGAAACCAGGTGAGATGAAGGCCAAGAGCTTCCTCGTCGTACAAAAAAAACTACCCTTCATTCTCAGCTACAGGTGTCTTAAAAATGACTGACAAAAGCATTGCAGCAGCTTGCTTCTGCGGACATATTTTGCATTAACTGCAATCACTATTCGCCTGCCAATCGTGGCAGTTATAGCAAAACTTTCCAGTTTAGGAGGAACCAGCCCAACAGTGGGCAATGGGCTGTTGATGAAAGTACCTAAATAACCTAAAAAATTAAATCTGCACCAAAAAAGGCGAATATAAGTTATTTGGCTGAAAATTGCACACACACACTTGGAGAAGTTTTTATCAGACTTGTTTTGTTTTATAACCGAAAACAATATTCTTCAGAACAGTAAAGATACCTTAAATATATTTTCAATTTCGTGTCGCGATCTCAAGATCGTATCGGCCCTAAGCCCAGTATAAAATGTGAAACTAGACGACAGAAAAGTCATTTGACTAAGCAGCTGTGCCTTAATTTGTCTAGCCTCCTGGAGATAAACTTAAACCATAGTAATTACAATTATCATAATAATAAAAATGAGTCCATTTTTTTACACAGCGGCAATAAGCTTTAAACTAAGCAAAGCTTGTATAAATACTTACCTATATAGTAGATAAATAAAAAATAAAAACTCACATACGCTTAAACATAAAAAAATACTTAAAAACTAAAAGAATAATTCCTGGGCAGGTGTCGCTCGCAACAACACCGTAAAGCGTCACTTGCCCGTAATTTCAGCGACAACCTTACCCTTCAAACCGGAACACAGCAATGCTGCTTGGCGGCTGGAATAGGTATGGTGGTAGTACTTCCCCGGATGAGCGCTTTCACAAGGCTCTACTCTTGCTATATGCGGACATTATACTCTTGTATAATGCTGCTGGTAAACCTAACTCTGGTTCATTTGGTTTTCAATCGGATTCCCGAATTGTTTCGAAATGAATCCGAAAAATTGCTCGAATAAAATGGCGGAATAGCCGCCATTTTGATTGAAACCAAAATAAAAAACAGACTTAGGTAATAGTCTCTATTATACTTGAGTAGTCAGTTAAATTACTCTTTGGAGTGACCCCAGATTATCCAACGTGAAGATTGGACTCACGTACCTACCTACTTCAAATGGTATTGTGCGTAACTTTACTTATATTTGATTCGTGTGTTTTACGAGAGTTTGTTAAGGTGAAAGTTTAATGTACCGTAAGAAATAGTAGAGCGTACAATCTTTTAGTATCTCTTAACTCGATTTATTTCGATAGTTTACGATTCCAGATAAAGCTTTTCAAACAGTATTTTTATGATATTTATTCGGTTTTGAAATTAGCTCTAATAAAGTGGATGCTGATATAAGTGAAAATATATTTTACTGCAGGCACTAGTACTTATTCATGTATAATAATCTAATATGTGTGAAAATTATTAAAGATATCGTGGGTGACTTATCTATAATTATTTATTCCCAATATCAAACAGAGTATGGGCGGTGAGGTCTGTCAGCAATGTTCATTTAGGCATCATATTTTCTGGGGACTTACCTACAAGTTCAATTATCTTTTTTACTTTTATTAACTTTTTTACCAGTAATGCACGACATTGCAACTTCTCCCTCTTAACGGCACAGACAAAATAAAATACTCGACACAACATAAGCATTATTATTATAAATAGTGGCAACAATCTCTGCGCTCGTCTTGGTGGCCATAAAAATTATTTACGGGCAACATTGGTATCATTAGCTCTAGCGCCATCTGCACAACTTACGCTTTGCGAAAATAAAAGTACCTAGAAAGGGTACTTGGAAGATAATGGGCGATACTGAATGAGAAACGATACTTTGGCTACTTGTTTGTCCCAGAAGGATGCAAAAACGTTAGTTACTTACATTAGTTAGTTACTTACTTGCCACTTACACTAGCCTATTTTATTATATAACCCATGTTTTAGGAGAAACATTACTTATGTTTACCTGGGGCCCTACCGGATTTTTCGTCGTAGTTCATTGCCATTTTATGATTTCATCTCCATCTTCATCTCTAGATATGTCTACAATGTTACCGCCAATCTTTATGAAGTGCATAAATGTTAAGATGGGATTCCTAGCATACAATAGAATAGGGATTTCAATTAGGAAACCAATATCACATGAGCGAAACGCAACGTTTTTAATAAAATTCTATATATTACATTTTTCTTATTTAGAATTTTTATTAATAATAAATACTTCTTAGTGTTTGTTATTTTTAATATCAAGATATTAAATAGTAATTTTGTCCGAAAACGAATTGTATCACTCTAAATACCGAAAAATGACAACAAGCAAACGCAACGAAACGCAGAGGCCAATCAAAGAAGTTCCTCAGTGAGTTTGTAATTTGTTAACACAACAACAACTTGAAAATAATAAATATTTATTTGCAGCGCTTCGTAGACTCGAAAAGTAAATAATAATTATTAACTAAATGTTAAAGACGGCGGCGCGCCGAAGTACACAATGTATCATGAGTCGTCATTTTTAGATGCCGACACCTAGGATAGTGTCGAGTGGCAAGAAGAAATGCTTCTGCAAATAATGCAGGAGAATCTCCAGATTGCTACCGGTCGCGTCGCCAGCCAGAAAAAAACTGTGATAACTAGGTATTTGGGAGACTTATTAGTAATTGTCCAGACTCAACTCGATTGGGTCAGGAACCACCAAAGACTGTGCCGAAATTGATGGATGTAAGTAATTCGTCGTACCTTCCTATCTATGTTTGTGAAACCATGTGCTATTCATTTCATTGGTATTATTGACCACATCCCAAAACCGGAAAAACCCCACAACCTTTTACACTCTTTTCATAGTAAACTAGCTGCCCCGCGCAAGTGCCACTGTACTTGCTCAAAGTTTTTCAAAGTTTATCACTATCATTATGCCCAGCCAAGTGTGGTTTTATGGCAAATGCTTCCTACTATTGGGAAAGTAATTTGAATTTCGAGAACGCGACGTTAGAAAGCCAATGAGCTATTAGCAGTATGAAGTCCAGAGGTCCAGACGCCATCCCCATCAAATCCCCATCACCCCATCCAATTTCAAGTTTGATCGACTGTGTTTAGGCTGTGCGACATTTCCTTTCTTTTCCCGCTACGATATTTTATGGTTTTGTATCCCCAACTAGTAGATATGTTATTAATTTGGTATTAAAGTGTGATATGATCTAAAAGGCCCATTAAAAACAAATGCTAAAATTAATGAGAGAATTTTCCAGACGCTAATATAAATGCGAAAAAATACAGAACATAAAGCGTATATGAATGCTTCATTGACTGTACGTACATTTTATGTACTTCATACTACGTACATACACGAATCACGGAGTATGAAGTGCGCTTCCACCTTCGGCCTTATCATAGCTTGAAGCCATGTGAGATGAAGGCCAAGGCCAAGATCAAGGCCAAGTGCTTCCCTCTCTCATAATAATAAAAAAAATGTACAGGCGTAAGTACATCATACGACTTGCGCTAGACGATAAAGTCAGACATCTTTGTAGGAACATTGTACATTATTACGACAGAAATCTTTATCCCACAAGAAGCCTTGCAATAACATTGACTTACTAGTTTTATGACTTTTGTGAGATATAATGGCTTTGACGTTGCGAGCAAACTTGGATAGAATCCACCATTTCAAGTGTGATTCATCACTAATCGCCGGACGTGATTAGATTATTTACTATTACTACTTATTAGTTTGGGTATCTTATACTGTTATTATATAGAGATAATTACGTTTTAAAAACTAAAAAGAAAACCGACTTAAATGAAGAATATGATACAATTTCGTTTACCTGGATGACGTATTTTTTCCAATTATTTTGATGCTGTCTGTTATCATAGAAGCGTGATCGTATATGGGGTCCGTTTTTTCCTTACTTATGAGATAATACACCCAAATCGCTTCAAGTATGCATTTATTATTGGAGAAGAGATCCCTTGATTTTTCTAGGATTCCATCATCAGATCCTGACGTGATGATAATGGGACCACCTGTAAAGTTTTTTTTAAATATATTTTTTGACCCTTTCAAACAAAAAATGAATGACCTAAATCGGTCAGGCAGAGTAATAGGGCAACATACATAAAAAAATGCGACGAATTTTTTTTTTGAAGTTGGTTAAAAATATTTGTAATGTTGTATTTCTTTGTATTGAATAGACTCAATAACTACAGGACCGATTTTAAAATTCTTTCACCTAAGTATAGGCTACTTACGTAAAGGAAAAAAATGGATAAAAAATATTTTTTTGTTGTACAAAACACAAGAATAAAGTTATACCTACAAGATAATTTTCCTAATAACCTTAGCTATTGGTGCAATCATCAGATTTATCTTGACCAGACTTTGGATGGAGAGGATTGTGGAGTAAGTTCATGTAATGAGCAATAATAACTCGTCCCTTGCGAATGTTATTGACAGTACCACACATAATAAAAGATTAACACAGTACGGTGAACCCAAGTTAGGTTCCTACCTAATTAACCTATTCGTTACCTACCTACATATCCATTTGTTTCTAGGTACTATAGTCATTTTGTGTCTTTTACAAATGTTATAATGACACAACAATTCACAACTCGTGACGGGACTCGAACCCGCATCTTTTCCTAAAGCCTGAAACACCAAACCAACTTCGGATGCGGCTTCGAGTCCCGTCGCGGGTTGTGAATTATTGTGTCATAATATCATTTGTAAATGTTGTGTCCAAGTACTATACGAAATACATTTTTTTTTATTGTATGTGATTACTTTAAAACTATTTAGTTTAACTTTTTATTTCTTGACATTGACATTATCATTTTCAAAATGATGAAATAAGATGGGAGAAGGAATAAGAATGTTTTTTTATATGTTTTTTTTTTATTGCACTTTTTTTAATGTGCGTCGTCTTTTATTCAGCATCCTTCTGTGTATTATCTACAACTTTACTGCGATCACTTGCATGCCAAGCGTGGTGATTATGGCAAAACCTTCCAGCTTTGGAGGCTCTGCTCAGCAGAAGATCCTTAATAGCTGTTGATGTGAGTATAGTGTTGATGTAGATTGTGTTGGTATGCCTTAGGTTTTGCCAGAATGACGAATGAAAAGTTATGATCATTATGTTTTAATTTATTATAGTGAATTTTGATTTTAGTTATTAATTTTTATGTAGGTAGAATATATTCTAAAATTTATTATGCATATTATGCAATTTTTTCTAAAACATAACATAAGAAAAATCGATTAAAAGTCAGTGAATCAAGTTTAATTTAGATTAATTAATAATAAAATTAAATAAATAATTTATAAATTTATAATGGTAAATTAAAAAGCAACTGCTTTCAAGTATTAACTTAGGAAATTATAAAAAGTTATTTGATTTTTAAGTTTATTTCATTTATAAATAAAGAGATTCTTGAAACTCAAGCATTCAATCAAAACACGTATTTCAACGAACACAAGCCTCCAGCCTCTTTCTCTGTCAAAGCTTACGGCATAGTGAAGTACTATTAGTTTTATGCCCGACGTTTAAGGTTTATTAGTGGATGTACAATTCGCCAGGTTATTTCACACATGGCAAAGTCTAGACGGTGGAAATGTCTTTGTATTAAGAAAATGCCGGTGCTTCGCCGTAAAAAGTGAATGAGGTTTTTATGAATCGAAATTCAGTTATTACTTTTAGTGCTTAAGAAAAGTAGACGCGGTGAACCGTTTAATCGCTGTAAGATTAATTCATAGAAAAAAAATCTTACATTGGTACGTACTTTTTTATTGTACGACGGGGGATGTTCTCGGCCTTCATCTCACCAGATAAGACCGAAGATGGAAGCACACTTCACACGGAATCTTCAAAAAACTGAGGATCTGGCTATCTTACCTCTAAATGCCGGAACACAACCATTTTATAATTGTTATTATGGCGTCAGAATTAGGTAAGATAGTGGTAGGTTTAAGTCCGCCTGGCTAGAAAGCGTATTTAAACAAAATCCTACCACCAACCAAACCAATCACAATATGGCTCCCCCTGTGGGGATCAGATTAAATTGTTGTGTTCCGGTATTTAGATGTAAGTTAGCCGGTTTCCCAGCAACCTTCGGCCTTATCGTAACTTGAAAAATAAGGTAATACATTTATTTTTTTATTGTACAACGGGATGTTGCCTTCTGAGATGAAGGCAACATCCCCATCATCATCATCATCAACCTATCGCAGTCCACTGCTGGACGTAGGTCTCCCCCAAGGTGCGTCACTGAGCCCGATCTTTGGCCTTTATCATCCACTCTCTGCCCGCCACTGAACGGAGGTCGTCGCTCCATCTAGCCGGAGGACGTCCTATACCTACGCTTGCCTAGACGTGGTCTCCACTGAAGGACTCGTTAAACCCACCGGTTATCGGTCCTTCGACAAATATGGCCAGCCCACTGCCACTTCAGCCTGCTAACTCTTTGAGCTATGTCGACCACCTTGGCTCTCTGTCGGATAACCTCTTACCATCTTACCTAATTCTGTCGCTATAATAGCAATTCTACTACTCTGTTGTGTTCCGGCGTTTAGGGGTAAGGTAGCCAGTTCCTCAGTTTGTTGAGGATTCCGGGTGAAGTGCGCCGCCTATCTGTGGACTAGCCCTATTGTCAGTGTCCACGTTTCGGCAGCGTAGGTCATCACAGGTAGGACGCACTGGTTGAAGTCAGGCACTGCGGGATGGACCACGAGAAGACCCGACGAAGTTTCCCAGATGCTGCCCATCCGAGCTGGATTCTTTGTCTCCGTCAACATCCCCGTCATACTATAAACAAATAAAAAAATTGTCAGCTTCAAAATATATTTTGTCAGCAAAGATAGTCCATTAAAAACGCACCTTGTCTGTCATCTGGGTAAATAAAAACTAAACAACCTTAGTAGGTTGTTTTTTTTTTTCACCTTTAATACTTTGGAGCTGACCATAACATCTAATTAGCTGACCTTTTCAATGAGAGCCTAATTTTAGTTGTATATCTAGTAAGCCAATTTTGGATGATGATATCGTATCTGACTACTTTGTTATTTTATTTTGTGTCTTAATTTATCTGAAACCAATTTAACTAATTGTTAGGTATGTCTTGCTTTATCTGAAACCAATTAAGCTAAAGCCTCATTGTTATTACGTGATTTGACTTGCTCAATCTTCCCGACCGTTCACAAACAAAGCTTTCAAACAAATTTCCCGGAAAAATTGACAGTAATGTCTCATAAAAACTCCAAAATTAGCCTATAAGTCCTTTATTATCTAAAGCAGGGGTAATTGAAAAAACCTTCTCGTTTTACTAACAATGCTGTAATAAAAGAACTTTATTCGTACAATAACCAATTTGCGAAGGAACACAGCACCCGGGTATACCCGGCTATAGCCCATTGACATAAATAAATCATTATTCTTTCCCTCCGTGTGGCTTCGAGCGATACAGGCTGCATTTACATAGAAAGCGATTCCAACCATGCCTTTACACATTTTTTTAAATATTAGAAACCTTTCTGATATATTTTTTATATAATTGACTATTAAATTCTCATTAATTGTTTTCAGACAACTTTTCCATGGAGTTTTAATGTATAGGTATTCTAAGTAACATAATAAAATTTTGTTAAACGTAATAACGTAACGTTGTAATAGTATAAAAATTCAAATGAATTAGCTTGTATATTTTATATTTGTACTATAGATACAAGGTTGTATCATTTGTACTACAAGTTGAACTATTTAGTACATAGTATTTTTTTTATTGCCATCTCGCCTGAGGTTAAGCAATGATGCAGCCTAGGACGGAGCACGCTTGCCTAGAAGGAAGGTTCCTTCTATCCACTATTGACTTAAAGACTCCCATGTTGTAGTGTTCGGGAAACATAGACTCAGGTAAATCATTCAATTCCATGGCGGTGCCCACTATAAATGAATAAGAAAACCGCTAAGTGCGTGAGAAAGGTATATCCGTGAAAATAATGGGGATGGCGGAATCAGATTGTGTTGTTCCGCTGCACTCTCTCCGAAGTGTATCCGATAGAAAACTGATAAGCATTCGACCTTGAGGCTTTGAAGCCTTTCTTTTGTTTGTACTACTAAATTGTACAACTAATCCACAGCGGCTTTTTGTGTAAATGAAGCTTATAGTCGAATTTCAAAACGAATCTTCATTGTAATGTGCTACAAAAGAAAAACTCGACTATATTTGCGCAGCTTTGTTAAAAATTAATTTGATACCTTTATCTCGATTTTCTTGGGAATATTTTGTAAGGAACATTAGCTTGAGTGTTTTGGTTGAAAATGTTTCGGTTTGGAAATATTCAGGTAAAACATCAACTATTCCTTTATTTTGTAAGGCTTTAAGGCATCTAAGGAACCAATTATCAACCTGCCACTTTATATTTATTACTTAGTTACCTCTTACGAAGTGACACGAACTTTGTGTTTTATATAGCTGATAATTTACCAGATAGCTATCCCATATTCATATTCATATCGACTAAGGGATCTCACCAGAAGAAGGGCAGCAGTAAATGTGTTGATAATACATGAGAAGCTTCTTCCCATTTAATATCAACACATTTACTGCGATCACCAATCCGCCAGCCATGCGTGGTGATTATGTTCCCTCCAGCTGTGGAGGAGGCTTTGTCCAGCAGTGGACATTAATGAACATATTGGTCTACGTCAACCAAACTATAAACTATCCTAGGGTTCGCTATTTGTAACAGAAAACGCTATTGAGCGAAAAGACAATCCATTGTTCTGTTAGCTTTCGTTTTTTTTATTATCAATTGTGTAATTTATTTTGGTGAACAATGAATAGTTTCGACTCATTAATTCATTGGTGAACACAAATTGAAAACAATCGAATAATCATGGATTAGGCACTGATGCTCACTCAGAGAACTAATCTCTTTAAGTTATATAGTGCTAACCTCTAATCGTAAGCTTTAACGCCTTGTGGACGTCTGAATAATTGCTTTTAATAATAGATTATACTATTATCTTCTTATTTAGGTTAGGAAAACTAACAGCTCTTAAAGTTTTTAACTAAAAACAATCACAAAAGTTTTAGCATCAGAAAGCTAATAACAGGTTTTCGCGCCTAGATTAATGATAACAAAAATGTGAACAAATGATCGACTTAGATAGTATCTTTAAGTTATAGGTTTCATAAAGTAATATTTAATAATTACAAATTATAAAATTAATAATTACAGCTTACAACGTCCGTATTCACATTGATTTTATTACAAACGTTAATGTAAAAATAGCATTAAACTTTTACTAGATAAGCTAAGATCACGTATCCCATACGAAGTTTTAAATTCTCATTATAAATCCAATTACTCGTATTTGTTCGAAAAGTTGGAGCACCCCCACTTCGTTATTTCCCCCTTTATGAGTTGGGAAAATTTCTATCGGAAGGAAACTTGAAACTTGAGTGTGGCGATTAAACTGTTTAGCTCGTGTGTAAGTAATGTTAAGGTTCCTCTTCGTTATGTACGCGTGATATTTTACCGGTACGTTAGTATTTTATTATCTGTGCTCAAGTATAGTACCTAGTACCTACTAAGATAGATAGATATATACAAGCCTCATAGCTCAGTTGGTAGTAACTCTGCCTTCTGCGCTGTGGGTTCGATTCCCACCCAGGACAAACATTTGTGTGATGAATATAGATGTTTGTCCTGTGTTTGGGTGTTGTATCATATAGATACAACACCCTGATGTATGTATTTACAAAAATATTTAAGTAATCTATCCATAATCTAGTTCCCATATTACAAGCTATGCTTAGTTTGGGGCTAGATGGCGCTGTGTAAAATTAATGTCCTGTAATATTTATTTATTTTGTTATTTCTTTATTTATTTATTATTGTACACCAAGAAATAAAAGTAAAGCAAAGAAAAACACTTAAACTAGGTTGCCTGGAAGAGATCGCCTTTAGCCATTATTATTAAATAAATAAATAAATTACAAGTTGGCGAAGGAAAAGTAATGACAGCGATATTATATTTTAAAAACGTGAACCTTTTTGAAAGAGAAGGTATGTACTTACCTATATTTTTAGTTAAAATCCTTATAAATGTAATATCTAAAAATAGACCCATCAAAAATGCACGATAAGAATGCACGATTTAGAGGTAAGTACTCATAAGTATGTTTTGTTTTTTGCGATTTACAAGGGTAAGACTTTGATTCCGACGAACAAACATTTGTGTGATGAATATAGATGTTTGTTCTGTGTTTGGGAGTAGTATCATATCCGTGATCTAGTTCCCATATAACAAGCTATGCTGAGTTAGGGGCTAGATGGCGCTGAATTAAAATAATGTACTGTAATATTAATTTTAATTTCATTTTATAATAATTGTGATCTATCATTATTAAAGCGACGACATAGTCAAATGTAGGTCGTTCTAACCCAAGATTGGAGCAAAATCGAGAAGATTGGCACAAGCGAAGAGAGGCCTCTGCCCAACAGTGGGATGAGACAGGCTGCACGTAACGATGATGATCATTATTACGGACGTTAATATCGAATTCAAACTATATACAAGGAACACATACGTTGCGTTGAAAATAATGTATAACGCTTAAAGTGCGTATAATGAGGCGTATTTTAAGATTTTGGTTTTGTTCCTTAACTTAATTTCCAGATTAGAGAAAAAGACAATCCTGTAGGGTTATACACTGAACACTGTTTTATCAACCTTTATGATTGTCGCCCAATGTCGAGCACTGAGCCGACCCAAATTGTACGAATTTTGCCATTTACCTACGAGATTTCACCAATACATTATTTTTTATTATAAACTGAAACAAAATGATCGCAATTTTCGCCACTTATTTATTATGCGATAACTACAGATCAAATTTAATTTTACTAGCCGTACCAGTACAGTTTCACTTGCACAAAAAATAGAACGCCGTAAATACATGTTCTCCATGTAAACATGGAAATCTCCGAAAACCGAAGTGAGATTTTATATCACTGATATTAAATGTCACTTATCTAACGCAAAGTTTTTTGTTCGCAGCTACGCGGCAAAGACTATACAGAGTGAGTTTTCTCGACCGCCCTCTGAGGCGAAAATCTAAACTGCTATAGGTACTTATGAAAAAATGTTGTTAGGAGTCACGGGCTCGATTTTGATAAAAATAATTTTAAAATATCAAAAAAATCATTTTATTTTTTGAGAAAATTGATATTTTTTCTTTAATTTTATTTTGTTATTTATTCATAAGAGTATGCAAAAAAAAAAAAAAAAAGAGGATAACCTCTTCCTGGTTATTAACAAATACTTCAAAGGAACTACGGGTCCAATGTTGTTGAAACACTTAAAAATCCTTAATTTAGTTTTCATGACAAAATAAAAGTGTGAAAAAAAAAGTGTGTTCACATTACACGCGTCACGCCGAAAACATCTCTTTGACCACGCTTATCTCCAAAAGTACGGAACTTATTTCAATTATGTTTTCAATTTTAGATTGTGCAATATTTTGAATAACATTATTCGTTTAATTTATCAAAATCCAATCATGAAAAAATAAGAAATGCAGGCATTAAACCAAAATACAAGAGATATGAATAAAAGTCAACACAACTTTTTTATGTATTAAGCAGGTAGCATCAATTTTATTTTGAAAATATTAAATATCAGACACAGCTTTTCTACGTTTTTATTATAAGTATTGATTGTTCGACGAGAGCTTTGCTTATTTCCACCTGGTTGGCTACCACCATCTTACCTAAGGCTATCGCCATAACAACTATTTGAAATTGTCGTCCTCAGACTGTTAAGGATTCCGGCTGAACTACGCTTTCACCATCAGCCTTATCATAACTTGAAACCAGATGAATAGATAACTCTTCATTGTTTACTTACAAAGGGCAAAACAGACACTGTCAAATTGGATCAAACAAGTGCTATATAAATACAACAGCTTTCTAGCGCTGAATTTTCGAGTTTCTATTGTAGCTTCTTTGAAAAGGTTCATCCCGCACGATAAAGAAACTGAAGTAATAATTTGAACCGAGTCGAGAGGTAATTTTGCACGTGATACTGTTGTTATCGGTGCTCATATCGGATTTGCGAAGTTTCAGAACGTGTGTAATCTAATGCGAACGAGAAAACTGGAAATAACCACGAGTTGCATGTCGGAATAAGAAAATAAATTGATATAGAAGAAAATATTCGATGTTTTATAACAAACTTTAGTAATTTTGAGAAATGTAACGTTTTTAGGCCATATTCTGCAATATTTATAATGTTAATAATAAAATACGGTAGGCTACAGCGGTAGCTAGTAGTACATGCGTACAGTAGAGCGATCACAAGTTACGTTGGATGTTCAGCCAGGCTTGTCCAACAGATTCTTTCACTAAAGCTATACCCGCAATATTTCTACTTCTTTATAACTATGACTGAACCTAATTTGCCGACGCGTCATACATCGGATATTGTGTTTACTCTGTCCATCCCTCCGTCTCGCTCCCGCATTGTCCGGCGTCCAGCTCAGTAACCACTAATATCACTTAAGCTAGCCAGGGATGAATTCAGCACTGAATATTCAGAGTTTTTTTTTTTAAAGTAAAAACTTCTTTAGGCGCATTGAGCACTTTTTGGGTGAAAAAAAAGCGTGAAACTCGCGTCATGTCACCGAACGCTTTTCTTGAGCAATATGTATACTTTGTATGTATGTGTACTTTTTGGGTGAACAAAAAGCGTGAAACTCGCATCATGTCACCGAACGCTTTCCTTGAGCTATATGTATACTTTGTATATATATGTGTACTTTTTGGGTGAACAAAAAGCGTGAAACTCGCGTCATGTCACCGAACGCTTTCCTTGAGCTATATGTGTACTTTTTGCTATTAGATTATTATTTTAGAATTATTTTTGGTTCATAAAGAAGTGTTAATATTCAAGGATTAAAATTTAAATTGGTCATTAACACTTCTTTACAAACCAAAAATAATAATCTAATAGCATTTCACAAGTTACTTAGTTTTCACTTCTATCGGTAGTCCCCAAAGACTGCCCCGCATGTTCTTTTTATTTTCGTTATATGTTATGGGTTAGCTCTTGTCCTCAAGCTCAAACCTAAAGCTTGTCTAGTTAGGCCAGAGCAAGAATGTAGACCTCTCCCTTGCTCTAAGATGAAGCGAGCTTTCCAGAAAGCACTGGTTCTTCCGCGCACCGACAGAACTCTGCAAACTGTTTGGCGCTGGACTTCGGTAGGAGGGTGATCGCAGGCGAGCCATCACATTTCCTAAGGTAAGGCTTTGATACAGACACGAGATGCACATAGCATCAGGTGGGCCGCTGGCTTGTTCCGTCTTCAAATTGTTTAAAAAACACGCTTGCTCGGCGGATTGGTGTCACAGCAAAAGTGTTGAGTACGCCCATCCCTCTTCCACCGATCCTTTTGTCGACTATTACGACATCCTCCTTTTTACTGAAGATAAGACCTACAACTCCTTGGTATCAATTGGCCTCAAACTCGTATGCAGGGAACGATGATGTGGCTTACGGAGTAATACGACGGTCAAGTCTCGCCAAATGCCCATGTTAAAATTTTCAAAAAAAAACCGAAGCACTTTACACAGAACACAAATTATTAATCAATCAGGCGATTGAGATCGCGGTCCTTTTTGGCGGTGGTCCCAATCGCCTGTTTTCTACAGGCAACACAGATCTTTGCATGTGTAAACTAGCGCACCTAGATGTGAAAATGTTGTATCTAACAAACGCTTCAAGCACAAAGGCTTTTTAATTTCTAGACTTTAATAACACTAACACTACTCCACGCTAACATACAATAGCACACACAAACTCCATAATTATGAATGTAGGTAAATCACATCATAAATTAGATTAAGTATAGTGTTTCGTCTATGAAATTTTATGAAATATCGAAACCCTACCACTACCACCCCTATGGGTGTGGTAGTTACAGTATACTACGCTGTGTAGCCTTACGTAGATTGACGTCACTATTGACGTCAATCCACGTAAGGCTCTGTCTGAAATACAGCGCGGCTCTGCAAGGGGTAGCATTAAGCTGAGGCAGAACCTATTTGACGGACTCAACACAAAGCAGATCCTATTCATCTCTATGCTATATTAGTTCCTATTAATGAATGTATATATTTATATAATTTTATAACTATATATACTACGTGATTGAAATCGTGTCATAGTCGTTTATTATATGTAATGTGTAATGCTCTGTATCGTTGTTTGTCAAATAAATGTAGTTATTTCAACTAGCTTAACGCACCAGTCTCCCACAATAAAGGTAGGTATTACAAAGATTACTTTTTTTAAATCAATATTAGTAAGTTTTAGTAAATAAGAGTAGATAGCTTAGGTACTGAATTCATGCCTGTAAATAGCTATCCCCGCAACTACCATAGTGGGCTAAGACCAGACCAGACTATTGTATGACAAAATGCTTCTGCAATATTGTATCAAGGGCCCGAAGTTTGCAAATTAAGTTTATGAATGAGATCGGTAACTTCACAGACTCCTTTGGTTATTTACGTTGTTTCATTTGGAATTGCTATGCGATCACCAAGACATTTTGGTGTACTTGAACTTGTAAACTATAGTGATCCCTCAGCATGAAAAAATTAAGCTACCTAAGTACATTATTAGGATAATCCTGTGATAATAGTTGTCTTACTTTACTTGACTTAATGTCCTAAGACCCCTAGATGGGGCAGAGGGCGTCCACAGTAGACTGCCATTCCGTTCTGCCTTGAGCTTCCCGCTTGATTTCGCTCCAGGTCTTACCAATGTTTTTAACTTCTGCCAGCGTCGAGCGTCTCCAGGGGCCGTACCATGAAGTCTTATCGCTATTTAACTGACGACCTAAACTGAGCTGAATTGCTATTTCGTACCAAGACGTCGCATAAGCGTGTCAGTGTAGGTTCAGTTCTTAACGAGCGACCCAGCTGAGAGTTTATGCGTTTATGTACATACTTTCTACTAAAAAAAAAAAAAAAAGTAACCGCAACGTTCCGAAAAACTGATGATTTAATTTCAGAACGTACCAGAGACGAAATTTAGTTCATTCAACGATTCAAACGCTAACCAGCTATATAGACGTCATGGTACCAAATTTAGCGATCCAGTTTAGGAACCTACACTGAACTGCATCGGAAATAAGTGGCGTCTAATAATGTGATGGTAGGCCACCAGGCTTATTAACAAATGCTACAATTTAAATTAATAGTAACTGCCTTTGTGGTCTAGTGGTTCGCCCACCGGTGTCAAGTCCAGAACTCCCGGGTTCGATCGCTAGAGGAAGTACAATATTGTGTTTGAATTGGGAAATAAATTAAGTCCTATTAACTTCGCTTAGGTCCGCCTGGCTAGTTACCACCATCTTACCTAATTCTGTCGTAATAACAAAAAATCTAAAAAAAAAATGTATTCGGATTTTAGATGTAAGATAGCCAGTTCCTCAGCCGTTGAGGATTCCGGGTGAAGTGCGCTTCCACTTTCGGCCTTATCATAACTTGTAAACCACGTGAGAGGAAGGGCAAAGGATACCTCGTCGTACAATAAATAAAAAACAATTAACTTCTTTTTTTCGGGTAGTTTCTATTTGTTGCGTAGGGGTGCACTAATATAGGCTTTATAGAAAAGCCTACGTTCCAACTGAATCATGAATTAATACAAATCACAGTAATGTAAGAAAATCTTGTTTTTTATTTCTCAGTACGCTCACCATGATTTGTTTAAAACACTCTCGTAGGAAATGAGAAAAATCTCTCCAGACTTTCCAATGTTGACAAATTAAAAATACTGAATTAGAAAAAGGGCCAGCTCCGACAGCTGACAGTATCACCTGGGGCAGATGCGGAAGGGTTGAAAAATGGTTTGGATTTACGCATCTCGCTTGCACTCGTGAATTTTTTAAAAGGCTTTTTATTGACTTTGTGTTTTTTGCACAAAAATAGCTATTATGGGGAGCTACTATTACTATTATGAATATAGTAGCTTTTAGAAGTTATACACTTGCTAATAATAATCGCGGCACTAGATTTGATATGAGTTGGCTGTTTGTAGGTCTCGATGAGTCAGTGAGTCCTACCAAGTGCCTTTTAAATGAGAAATTGTCTTCTTTTTATAAACCGTTAATTCAAATCAGCTTTTATGTCTCCAGATGCTCTGTCTCACTATGCTTATCTTTAGGTTATTTTGGGCTGTGATGAAGAGTAAGATGGATTTTTTCTATTTTGTTCTATTGGAGATAGCCAAGCGTTTGAACACTTCACAGAATAAATAAATACGTAGGCGTTCATGGCGGCGAGTACGGGCAAGGGAGACGGTAACAATTCAATTTAATTGTCTTGATTGTTTTGTACTCATGTTGTTATCTACATTAATTTTTATATATCTTTGCAGATGCAACACATAAAGTTTGTTTTATTTCTATTTATATTTAAATTTTAACCGCCTTTGTGGTCTAGTGTTTCAACCCACCGATTTCAGATCCAAAAGTCCTGGGTTCGATCCCCAGGGGGAGTACAATATTGTGCTTGGTTTGGTTGGTGGTAGGATTTTGTTTAGGTTCGCTTGGCTAGCTACCCATCTTACCTAATTATGTCGCCTTCATAACAATTCTTAAAAAAAAATGTGTTCCGGCATTATAGGTAGCCAGTACCTCAGTTTGTTGAGGATTCCGGGTGAAGTGCGCCTCCACCTTCGGCCTCAACTTGTTACCAGGTGAGATGAAGGCCAAGATCATCCCCGTCGTACATAAAAATTGGCAGTGATTATGTAGAGATTATGCATGAGTTTGATTATCTAAAAGGAACCTGCTATCACTTGCTGACTGTGCTTGTTGGGTGGTGATCGCAGTCTGTATCCACATGAGTACTCATGTGGATACAGCCAGACAGCTCCTTATGTCATTCCTCAGTGAATACAAACGATATTGCAGGATATATTCAAAGCCACCACAAATACGAACGTTGGAAATTAGGTACAACTATTTGTTTTGCACGCTGTACTCCCCACGTCGGTATCAGTGACGTGTCACAGTATAAATGATAGTGCGACGTGTACGGGAGACGGTTCCGGCGGGCTAGTATCGCGTTGTGACATCAGTACCCTGGCTAGGCAGGTATCACCAAAGTGTGCGATATTTTATTTCTGACCAGGAGGTAAATTAGTTTTATTTTTTATTGGTATATATATGGTACCTATATATAGCCATGCGTTTGATCACCAGCTTTTTTTTTATATTACAGGACATTCATTTCACACAGCGCCAGTAGTAGTAGTAGTGATAGTTCCGAGCAAAGCTTTGCTTGTAATATGGGAACTAGATTACGGATATAATACTTAGTTCCGTTTTTTATTGTCAATACATATGTATCATATAATACTAGAAATGCCACAGATGTAATCTGCATTTGAAGATTCAGAAAAAACGACTACTAGAGAAATAATAGCATGATAATGTCGAATGATACGACTGTATCGTGTGCCCTAGACCACTCGACGCATATATATACTATTAGTTAACCATCGATAATTTATCTACAATGATACCTAGAGAATAGCAAAATTAGTGTGCGATCGATATTTCGACAGAACTTCAGATATTTATCGAATTCGATTATATATCACTTGGCGAGAATTACGTCACACTTTCGCTCATCTTTTAGGCCCTATAAATGCTGAATTGCTGTGACGAGAGACGTTATGATGTTTTAGCAGATTCTCATGTAAAGCTGTTATTTTGGTCTCAGCTTCGTAAAAATTATACATAATATAATTCCGGAATCTGAATGTTTGTCATGGTGATGAATGGATAAGGTTGGCATGAGAGAGAACCGTTGCTAAGAGTGAATAGGTCGTCATTGCAGCGCAGCGTCAGCTTAGAAGCAAGGCTATATTTCCTGAGGTTGCCTCGTGTAGAGCCGAAACACGTGTCAATTTAATTTTGATTTTTGTTTTATTTTCAAACGAATTCAGCGCAAATGCCCTGCAAGAAAGCATGAACATTATTATGAATCGATGATATGAAAACAAAACAAATATGACGTTACTCTAGTGTTCATTTTTAACGTAATATAAGTCAGTGAATCTTGACTAGTTTATAGTAACCAGTCGTGTTGTATCCTTATGAAGATGAATCTCAATTTAAAAGTAGAGAGGTTCGCTGCAAATTTATTGAAACTCGAATGACTCAGAATACACCCTCTGGTTTTCGATGCGGAAATTGACTGGTTTGTACGACTACAAGTACTTGCAATGCACTAACACTGACGAGACCCTACGTAGCGTACGTTCCGACAGTACTTATTGAACAGTGTTACAACTTTATAGAAATTCGCTGAACAACAAGAAATATCATAGTACTTTTTATATTAATTAGATAACTAGCCTTAAAACAGCTCAGTAGTCGCTTTGCCTTACTCACCGTAGTTCGTGGGTTCAATTCCCGGGACAAACATTTGTGTGATGTCTATATGTAACATTCAAAAGTACCTACCTCCATATAAGTAATATATTCCCTAGCCTAAATCCTATGAGTTTTGCTTATTTTTGTGTTGTATAAAATATCTAGTAAAATTATTTATTTATTCTTATTGAAACTTCATTAAAAATAACTTAGAAATCTTAATAGGTAATGTTCCCTTTCTATATATATGTGTAGCAACATACACCTAAGTAAAGATAAATATTGCGATCACCAGCTCGTCTGTCTGGTTATGGGAAGGTCCATAATCATGCAGTGAATTTTTCACGTTGTAATTATTATTATGATTATGACTTAATTCCCTTTTTTGTATTTTGGAATATTCCTACAGGATAATGGGAGCAACGCACCATGCACTTTAGTGAAAATAGCTTAAGCCTAGTTCCTATTTAGGCCAGCAAATTAGCATAGCTACTCAGCGTGGCAATGCAGCCAGTGTTTTGGCCTCGCTTCTGTCTGGTACTGGTCTGGACTGCAGACTGATTCCTTTATAAAAAGTTAGTGGTTTTGATTCCCATTCAGGACAAACATTTGTGTGATGAATATGGATGTTTGTTCTGTGTTTGGGTGTTGTATCATAGAGTATGTATGTATTTACAAAAAAAAACGTATGTAAGTGTTCAATCCGTAATATATAGATCCCATAATACAATCTATGTATATATAGTCCTGTAGTATTTATTTATTGAGTGTTATTGCTCATATTTTTTATACAAAGCTTATACCTACTATATATATATAAAAGTCTGAAGTTTCTTTGGTACTATTTCTGGCCATACTTACAACTGAAAGTGCTTGTGTACGAGAATTGAAAAGTTGTCCCGCCGGAGTCCTTGAGAGATAAATTATTTATCCAAATAGCTCTGTTGCGCTTCTCGACTGTACTTTTCCTTTTATGTAAACTATCGCCTATTCTGTGGTACAGTCACAGGCAGACTAGCCGCTGAAAATAAACATTTTACAAAATTCATTTATATTTCAACTGCTTTTTCCAGCTCTTTTAAAATATCAAAAGGACGTGAATGTAAGGTCAGGCTCAGAAGCCTGAAATGGTGTGAATAGAACACATTTCACATTGAAGGCTTTAGAATGAAAATGTGGGGGCGCGGTGGTTGTTGTTAAAAATATGAACTATTTTGTATTCGTTTTTTTTTCTCATCGATAGAGAGCTATATATCGTAGGTATATATAACTGGTAGGTTAGTTTCGTTTCATAAAAAACAGCTAAGCGGACAGCACATCGAGGGTTCTGACGCCTTTAATTTTATTTTGTATTTCATGTTATTATATTTTATTTGTTTTCGCTGCATAAAAAAATACACGTTGTGAAATTTTAAACTGTCTACCTTCTACGGTTTATGAGATAAAGCCTGCAGAAAGACGTACATACATCTAGATTTACATCTACATACATGTACATCCTATCCAATGATTTCAGCAATAATTATGCAAAGTTTCATTCAAATCCATCAAGCTTTTTTATAATAGTTTTAAATTCACGTTATCTTTCGAATGAAATGTCCGGTATAAATAATTTCAAAAGTGCTTAGAGGTAATAAAAAATATATGAAGTAATAGTTAAAGCATTCATACCAACGTACAAGTAAAGTGGAGTAGTTTCTACCGGCGTTTATATTGACTTTTAAACATGAAAAGTTGGTATAGTGACATAACTATAATAGTTGGACATATTCTATGACCAACTTTTTTGTAGGTATTATGTGGTTATATGTGTCCTCTAAAACTGTAGAACATTATTTTGTTATATCTTCAATCGTTTTCGCAGCGCACGAGATGTAAGGAGTTTTCGTTAGGATCCTAATAAAACCCGATAAAAAATATAGCATAAGTTACTCAGTGATACTATAGGATTCTATTCGTGAGAAAAAAACGGTCTAGTAGTTCAAAAATAAAAAACAAATATTTACTCCTTATATAGTGTAGATAAAAAAAATAGTTTCATCAACACGCCTTAGTTTTAGGAAAGACCCAATATAGCCTACAGAACAGACTAGACAGTAATGAACTCATACATTTTCATAAATTGTATGATAAGTATGTCTATAAAAAAAAAACTTGGTTTGGGACTAGATGGCACTGTGTTAAATTAATGTCGCCTCATCAATTTGCGAGGAAGAACGTCTAATAGTATATTTTCTAAATAACTAGGTACTGATTTTTTGTCTCATACAGTAAATTGTAATTTTGATGACGCAGTACCTATACCTAATGGTTTGGAGCGTCTCAGAGCTCGAAGCAAAATTTAATATAATGGCCGAGGTAGGTGAACGTGACCATTTACCACCGGACTACAATTTGTAACTTCAGCTCATGCTACAAACCGCGAGTTGGTTTTGGTAGTTTTTTTTTCAACTTCCTATCAGCAGAATTTCAGTCCATATGGCCATAGTCATAGATAGTCTTATTATTTATAATAAAAAGTCATTCAAGTAACAATAAATAATTTACAAACACTAAAAATACGAAACCTCATATAACTCTCATATTTATAATCTTATGGCAATCTATATTCTATATATACCCTGTACTGTCTACCTTTGTTCATGAGAAACAGCTCGCTGACAAACAGACGGACAGCTAACCTTTTGGGTACGGAACCCTAACAATATAATTAAATTTAAAATGATGGGGGGCAATTATATGAGAAACGCGGTGTCACTTGGCCAGTTTATTTCAGATAACTTTTAACCACCTCTGTGGTTTAGTGGTTCGCACACTGGTGTCAGATCCAGAAGTCCCGGGTTCTATGCCCTATGATGTGCTTGGTTTTGCTGGTGTTAGAATTATGTTTAAGTCCGCCTGGCTAGCGACCATCTTACCTAATTCTGTCGCCATAACAACAATTCCTTCCTTGAGCCGGAAAAGCTCTAAAAAATTGATCAACGAGGACCCTCGTTGCTCAATTGGTTAGACTCAGATTCCGATATTTTGTGTCATTCTTAAACTCAGCTTGAGCGCTGATGAAGTGCAATAACTTGAAATACAAAAATAGTTCTTATATGGCTGTGTTCCGGCATTTAGCGGTAAGATAGCTATAGTTGGTTGAGAATTCCAGGTGATGTGCGCTTCCACTTATGAGATGAAGGCCAAGCACATGTACTCGCCGCACAATAAAAAGTTTAAAAAAAGTCCAGTATACGAACGGTCATTGCAGGAGGTGCAGAATTGTCGTGGGATTGTGAATCGTGAAAAAGTCACGAATCGCACAGTTTTGTCTAGACAAGAGATGACGAGAGCCTCTCAACTAAGCCGGTATTATTTGATTTTCATGAGATGTTGACGATTCGAAACTTTCATAGAGCAATTTTGCAGCATTTTATGGAAAAGTTAGACTTGTACAGTCAGAGAATATTCGATTTTAATGATATGTTGACGGGTATTTGAAAACTTTAGAGCTACTTTTCGGTTCTCGTAGTTATTTTGCCTTCAGATTTGCGATCTCGGGTTCGATAGCGCCGCTTCAATTTTAAAGTTTGTATAAATCAATTTGTGTTCGTCGTTGCGAGTTCGTGATTGTTGTTTTATTGACTTTGAAACTTTGTAAATAGATTCATTATGGTTTTTAAATGAGAGGTATTTTAATGGAAATTGATGTTGTTCTCCGAAGGAAAGAAATTAAACGTACGTAGTTTTATTTGTGTTGTAATTTCATAGGTATAAATATTTTTATCACGCCGCCACTTTTGAAAGGCGATAAGTTCTAAAAGTACATTGGCTCCTAGCTAAAAACGTCGTGTACCCACTAATGTATAGTCCAAACCGAGGTTCTTGAAGATTGGAAATTAGGGTAGATTACTTAAATGAATTTAGGGAATTCACAGGATGTCGGGAACGCCAACCCGATCTTAAACCTTTTTTTTCTACTTGCCCTTAAAGTAATCGATATTTCAATCAAAGTAATAGCTCCTTAAAAGAAATCATATCACAGGATACATCCAATAGACTATTGCGTATAGTTTTGGAGTAACAACGCATTCGATTGTGTGAATATGGCAGCTAGTCCACAACTGCCTGTTGGTAACCAGTTAGAAAATGCAATATTTATTTTAGTATTTTACAATAAAGTGATAAATAAGTAAATAAAACTACAAATACTTTGATTGGTTGTTTGACTTCTCACTGACATGAGGTGATTTGTATTGTCTATCATTTTTTTATACTTTTTGTACCTACTCCCTGTTATAAGCACATCAAAATCGATGCCCAGGGGAAGTCCCGTGCGTTTTACGAATTATTTACGTGTTCTTCATTTATTTTTCTGATAACAAAAAGGTTGGTACATAAATGGAATATAAGAACGTCAAAATTCTCAAGTATCAAGTTGGAATCAACTTTACTCTCACAAGCTTCACAGCTCAGTTGGTCGTAGCTCTGCCATCTGCGCTGTCGGTTGTGGGTTCGATGCCCGCCCTGAACAAACATTTGTGTGATGAGTTTGATTGTTTGTTTTGTTTGGGTGTTGCATATACAAAAAAAAGTGTACAAGTATTTTATCCGTAATCTATTTCCCATATTACAAGCTTTGCTTAATTTAGAGCGAGATGAAGTTATTGAACTGTTTTTAGTATACTTTGATTTAATCTACTTAATTTATA
Organism: Venusia cambrica; assembly: GCA_951394065.1. Taxonomy (NCBI): domain Eukaryota; kingdom Metazoa; phylum Arthropoda; class Insecta; order Lepidoptera; family Geometridae; genus Venusia; species Venusia cambrica. Next base: position 5,798,225 of record OX596043.1, on the reverse strand, counting down.
TAATTTTGAAAAGTGCGGTGAAGGCAGAATTTTACTATACGACGTTTTAAAAAAATTACCTATTAGTTAATTTCTCGCAATCTCTGGGTGAACTAGCTACATCTCTATTTGCACTAATGGATGTGTGGCGGGTGTGATGGACTATGAGACCACGGAGGCCATAAAACTTTCCCCTGCCACGAAAACTAAGCTCGGTCACGGAGAGCCCATTAATGAGGAACGTGTTGAATAAGTTGGTGTGGCTGTTGCAATTTTATATAATACCGCAAGAAAGGCTCAGAATTATGATATCTACGACTATACTTATAGGATAAATAAATAAATATTACAGGACATTCATTTTACACAACGCCATCTAGCCCCAAACTAAGCATAGCTTGTAATATGGAAAATAGATTACGGATAGAATACTTAAATACTATTATTTTTTTTGTAAATACATACTTATCATACAATACAACACCCAAACACAGAACAAACATCTATATTCATCACACAAATGTTTGTCCTGGGTGGGAATCGAACCCACAACCTACAGCGCAGAAGGCAGCTACTACCAACTGAGCTATGAGGCTTGTTATGAGGATAGATAGATGCATGCTTTAACCTTAGAATTATTAGAACCTCTTAGATTTATATTTTTTAATAGTGGGTTGTCTCTTGACCTCTAGGTTTGTCTAGCTCTAAGCCAGAGAGTCATCTTTTTTTGGATTCGATGGAAAACTATTTGGCTATTATCACGTGGTTACAAAGAAAAGGCTGGATGTGGAGGTACACTTCACCCGGAATCTTTAAGTCTGAGGAACTGGCTATCTTACCTCTAAATGCCAGAACACAATGTCTACTATGAAGCGAGCTTTTCCAGAATGATCTTCCGCGCTAAGGAACATGGCAAACGGTTTGGTGCCGGATTTCGGTACGAGGATGGTCGATAGCCAGGTGGTACTTTACAGGTCCTACCACCACTGTTGTGCCGTGTCATTAATTCGTAACTGTTAGCAAAAGCTAGCGATATTATAAATATTTATTCCGTATTTGTAATGACGTTCCTAATATACCTATCTTTCGCTAGAGCCTCAGTAATATATATTAAATAATCGGTCATCGGAGAACGGTTACGCAATCAATATCATCAATAATGGAATAACTCTGCTTAAGTGGTAGATCACAAGGAGGTAGATAACCTACCCAAAGAGTTATGATTTTCATCGTCGCATGTTTACAAGTTACCAACTCCATAATTATGAAAATCAAATGAAGCTGGAGTGAAAATATATAAAAGTGACCATAAACAACAAATTTGACGATCAAAATGTCACCAATGAGGTGCTTATAACCAAAAAGTCATACGATCGAACGTTTTTGATTTGAATACGATTCTAGAATATATTGCAAGTCATTGCCTCAGTTTTGGTCGGGGAAGTCTGCCGTAAGCACATCAACACCTTGACACAGTTTACTGAGAATTATTGCTTCGTTTGGGTAAGTCTTTTATCTTACATAATTACATTGCAGTTTAGAAAATAAACATTTTTTATCACTTTTATCCAAACTAAAAACCGGCCTTCCATCTTTTCATTATTTTATTTTCTTTCTGGGATAGCTGCTCAACCTTACATTATCACTACCCAGGCAGCCCTAGTGCATACAGCAAACACATCTATACAAATAAATAAAATGTATCTTATAATAAGAAAATGATATCTCCTGAGTAAACTACATAAGCACCTACGTACCTAGTACCTAAAAGTAGATAAGGTACTAGGTTAGGTGCTGTGATATTTCTTATTCATTGTACGCTTGGTGCCGAGTCCTAAAATCAAAATTTAGGGTAGGGTAGGGGGTGTACAACCACTCTTACCCTGACAATCTACCCTTCCTGATCCCCCAGGCAACGGAATCGTTGGGTGTAACACACCCAGCAGTGGTAGACAGACACTAGTAGAACCTGTAAACCTTCCTGGTTAGCAACCTCTCTTGCCGAAGTACAGCGCTAAACAGTTTTCCCTTCAGAGTGTGGAAGAGCTAGGTGCCTTCTGGTAAATCTCGCTCCATCAGACGTCATCCTTGCTCTGGCCTAGAGCTAAGGCTTCCGTTATTGGGGCTTCTGAAGTTTATTTTAATAAGGCTTCTGAAATTTGAAAAAACTACCATTTTAGTTACGTGGTGCTCAGATTCAAATAAATAAATGTTACTGGATATTTTACACAATGCCTAACCTCAAATCTAAGAGTAGTAGAGTACTAGGCTGATACGAGGAAGTATTATACCTATACCTATTTCGGTTTAACTTTATGCATCAAGTTGATATGGGCACTAGATTACGAAGAATATAAATACTTTAATACAAATCTAACGCCACTGTGGTCTAGTGGTTCGCCTTCCGGTTTCAGATTCAGAGGTCCCGGGTTCGATCCCCAGGGAGAGTACAATATTATGCATGATTTGGTTGCTGGTAGGACTTTGTTTAAGTCCGCTTGGCAAGCTACCACCATCTTACCTAATTCTGTTGCTATTACAAAAATTCTAAAAAAAAATATTGTGTTCTCGCATTTAGAGGTAAGATAGCCAGTTCCTCAGTTTGTTGAGCATTCCAGGTGAAGTGCGCTCCGACTTTCAGCCTTATTATAATTTGAAAATCAGGTAAGATGAAGGCCAAGCACCTTCTCGTATTACAATTAAAAAAACATTTTAAACACAATCTTCTAGAATTATTCATTACACAAAGGTTTGTCCCGGGTGGGAACCCAACCTTAACCTACAGGGCAGTCAACAGAAACACTACCAACTTATTTCTTACACTGTTGAATGTAGAACCAGGGTACATTATTAGCGGTACAAGCTAATCTGTCTACTGGCTAGGTACCTCATCTAAAAATCCTAAAACGCTAGAGTACTAAATCGATAATTTTATTTTTAGACACACACCGTGAAAGACTTGCAATGCCTGGCAGTGGTTATCAAGAAGCAGGGCGCGAAAACAAAGTAAGTTAACCTTGTATTGTAGAATTTATACTTTGTACTTAGTACCTTTGTTTAACGCAATATACTAAAATAACCATTGTTGTTCCACTACAGAGCATAAGCCTATGAGCATGTATTACGTACCTCATGTTGTAAATGGAATTTACAAGGATTAAGGGTTTAATACCCTTAAACTAAACCTTTATCTTTAAATCTTTATCTTAACTGTACCTCTATATAACCAAACCTATGATAATCTTGACCATCAAAAAGATCAACAGAAAAATGTTAAAGATAAGTGTAAGATAAGTATATGTGCTAAAGTAAAATGGTAGCCGAGTAGGTACCCCAGATAGTTTGACTCCAAATCTCGATAGATTGTTCTTACAATCTATCCATCAATGGATCTTGATGAAATAAAAATTACATATCAAGATAAATTTGCCGTTCACAAAATAAACAGACAGACATAGGCACTTTACACACAGTGCAAAATTCATATCAGAGGCATATTCGAATTTGTAATCTCAATTGCACCCTTCGGGCACGGAATCAAAGAAATAATACTACGTAACGGAAATTAAAAGTCGTACCACCTACGTCGTAGCGCGCGCTACGAAAGTAGCGTAGCTAGAAAGTTCGTAGACGTGCTACGCTGATAGTGTTGTGGCATTGAGCTGTCGTAGGCTGTAATGTAAACACAGGCGCATGAAGATGACAGCTTGATCAAGTATTTATTTTGCAGTGAGCTTCACTGCAATTGCATTACAAATCCAAAGGACGCGAAAGTAAAATATGGGGGTTTTCAATTGACACAAATTCTAATACTTGTTTGTTTTATCTTGTCTTGAAAACTTTTTGAATGGCACAAACAGTGAATTGGCAGTAGTTATTCGTGAACCAAGGTGAATTCTTATATTTTTATTTAGAAAGGTTCACCTCTTGAACTCGAAACTAGCACAGGCAAGGATGAGGTCAACAATGGAAAAAACCTACATTACCACCTAAAATAGGTTTCATAACAAATTTTAAGAGTGTTCAATTTGGTTATATTGGGTAGTGATCAGAGGTGAATCCTCGAAAGGGAAAGAGTCGTGAGTCTATTAGTTGTAAATTTTTTGGTCCATAGAAAATTGGTGAAAATTTTCTCGTTAATCTGAAAAAAATATGTTTCACACATCTATCCAAATGTATCTATGACTTGACGCAATACTGAGTACGTTTTAGTTTAATATATATTAAACTAAAACATATTATAATAATTATAAATTATAGCTATGATGTATATTATCGTTGAAAAATAAAAAAGGTAGCGAAAATTCGCTTGAAAACTTCAAACGAATTTTCGCTACCTTTTTTATTTTTTATCATATAATTCACATAAGTTAAATAAAATCCAGCTCATCAGATCTACTCAGTTACGTGCGAATATTTGTAATACGCTCACTCTCATATTGGGCAGGGTAGCCTCTCTATTCTTGTAATTAGGGTCTTACCAGAGCGGAAATACGGATTCTGGAAGCTGATTCCAAGCTATTGCAGTGTGAAATGAATGTCCAGTGGGGGTACCACGACCTCTTATAACATTCTTGTTTTGATATTACTTTACTTTTGTCACTATCTATCCAGTGTAGAAAAAACTAGACAAAAGTAATGTAAGATCAAAACGAGAATGCTACAAGACGTTGTGGTTAGCCCCTGTAATATTTATTTATTTATTGCAGAGAACATATTTTATTATGCTGATATATTGATAACACTTAGCCCTGGTCAGTGAAATGGAACTATTTCTAGCGACATTATAACAGGGAGGAACCATATTCCTGGCCTAAGTTGAGTGCACATTTTACTCGTATACCCTACTACGAAAATCGGTAATACGAAAGTTGTCGGTACCGAAAGAACTTCTGTCATTATTCTATTGAAAAACGTGCAATCCGTTATCGGATACGCCATGTTTCACTTTCAGTAGTAGGCATCCTGTTCCTATGTTCATGCGCTGAAGGCCAGACCGCGAACGTAAATGTTTGTGGAATGAAATAAACAGAACCGCACTAATATGCATGATGGGTAGTGAGTGTATTGCAGCCCCTCCGAAGCGCACTGACAAGTTTTTGAACGTTTATGAATAAGTGAATAGCTCCCGTCTGCCGCATCAATACACACCGTGATCACGGTATGGTGGTGCAGACAGTACAACTGTATTTCTGTGAAGAAACTGAAAGGCGTAGTTAAAAATCAGCACTCTATTTCGCCGTAATGAAATAAAGCTGAACTTACCCTTTTATGTCATTTATTTCATACAGCGCCATCTAGCCCTAAACTAAGAAAAGCCTAAGTTGTCTTTTAATACATCAATGCCATATACTCGTAGTTGAGGAGTCTATCAACTAGTATCTACTTGGCCAATCTACTACTCTACCTTACAACTTAGGAATAACCAATCCCTAAATTGTCTATTAACACATTGATGCCTTATAGTTCATGAGACTGTCAACCAGTATATACTTGACCAATATTCCACTCTACCTTACAACTTAGGGATAACCAATCCCTAAGTTGTCTATTAAATCAATCAATACCTTATAGTTGATGAGTCTATCAACTATAATATACTTGGCCAATCTACTACTCTACCTAACAACTTAGAGATAACCAAACACTGTGTTGTCTATTACCACATCCATGGGACCACAAGAAGCCGGAATCTGTCGTCTTGCCAGAGAATATTTTGTTTTTACTATATGACGTAGACGCGCTATAGTTATATGTTTTCCAATAGGTACTCTTTTAGGCAAGGTGGCTTCATCCTAGGCTGCATCTACTGATGGTAAGAGCATGCTCCAAAACTAGAGGGTTTTGCCATAATCACCACGAGGGATTTGTTAATCGCAAACAAACAAACAAACAAATATTACAGGACATTCATTTTTTACACAGCGCCATCTAGCCCCAAACTAAGCATAGCTTGTAATATGGGAACTAGATTACGGATAAAATACTTAAATACTTTTTGTAAATACATACGTACTATATGATACAACACCCAAACACAGAACAAACATCTATATTCATCACACAAATGTTTGTCCTGGGTGGGAATCGAACCCACAGCCTACAGCGCCGAAGGCAGAGTTACTACCAACTGAGCTATGAGGCTTGTCCTAAACAAAACAGTAAAAAGCTGCTGCTTTACTTCTGGTGAATTTTTTTAATCGCCTCTGTGGTTTAGTGGTTCAACCCATCGATTTCAGATCCAGAGGTCCCGGGTTCGATCCCTATGTGGAGTACAATATAATGTGCTTGGTGGTAGGACTTTGTTTGGGTCTGCCTGGCTACCAACCACCATCTTACCTAATTCTGTCGCCATAACAACAATTCATTTTTTTTTTTAATTATTACATAGACATTTATTCAATAAAAAGTACAATTAAACTAACTATGTACAAAGGAATCAGTCAGATTACCTAAGGACCGTTACAAACGGCCTATAGGTAACTCGACTGTTCCAGAACAGTACCATACGGAAGCGTGCCCAAGACACTGGCTGCATTGCCACGCTGAATAGCTATGCTAATTCGCTGGCCTAAATAAGAACCAGCCAGTGATCACGTGTCACCTCAATCAAAAGCCCCGCAATATTTTTGAAAACCCGGAGGGCACCGGCTCCCCACGGACCCAAGGTCTCCACCCTAAAAGGCTCAAATAGGTATGCGATGAAGGCCAAGCGTTACCCCGTCATGCAATAAAAAAATAAATATTGAAGTCGACTTCTACGACATCCGAGGTCAGAGCTGGAGGGGTCGATACAGCACGGCTCGTGGTATAAATAAAAACAGACCACATTCTTGAGTATACATTCTGCTAAACATTCGTGCTGTGCCCAGCGGCTGAATGCCAAATGCCTTTCGTGACAGATACCACTTTCACTCTTTTTGTCCGCAAACAGTGAAAATCATGCGGCTATTTACTAGGGTTCCATACCCTAAGGATACCAATGGGACCCTATTACTTAGCCTCCGCTGTCCGTTGTCCGTACGTCCGTCTGTCTGTACAGCCCGTATCTCATGAACCGTAATAGGTAGACAGTTGAAATTTTGAGTGTGTAATTATATTCCCTACTAGCTTTTACTGGCGACTTCGTCCGCGTATTGGTTTTTTGAAATAGGTGCAAGTATTCCGACTCACGTTTGGCCAGATTTTATTGTTCATTTATTAATTTACCACAAAGCAAGCACTATACTCACACCAACTTTGTTATTATACTGCTACGGCCGGGTAAATTAAAAAAAAATGTCCTTGAATGCCTCGTTATACCGATTTTAAAAAGTATTAGCACTACTGTTATACCATGCATTATTCAGGAGTTTCGCTGTCATCATCGTAAGAACCTGGTTTACATATTTCGTAGAAGAGTATCTGACATACAATAATTTTAAATGCGCGACGCTCTTAATGTGTATTACTGTTATTTACTGAAAAAACGCCTTTATATTGATTCCACGCCATCATCAGACCTTGTTAGTTTTGACATTCATCCATTGCATAAAGAGCACTCAAAATACACCAGTTTATTATAGAAACCACGTGTACATCGCGTTTTTTCTGTAATTTTTTTTTTTTTTTTTATTTGATAAAAGCACTTCAATTATTAAAAAATCTAAAAACCATGAATCACGTTCTTATCTATTTCATATGAGGAATCTATAATGATAATTTTGACCTTTTTTCATGCACGGTTTCAGAGTTAGAGCATACTTTTAATGAAAACTTTCAACCACTTTTTGAACCCTTTAGAGTACGAATTTTTTAAAATCCCCTTCTTAGAGATACATTTTATATTAGTATAAGATATTATATTGACAAGCCTCATAGCTCAGTTGATAGTAACTCTGCCTTCTGCGCTGTAGGCTGTGGGTTCGATTCCCACCCAGGACGAACATAATTATGTGTGATGAACTTAGATGTTTGTTCTGTGTTTGGGTGTTGTATCATATAGTACGTATGTATTAATAAAAAAAGTATGTATTCTATCCGTAATCTAGTTCCCATATTAAAAGCTATACTTAGTTTAGGTGGATGGCGCTGTGTGAAATTGATGTCCTGTAATATTTATTTGTTTATATAAATAAAATATAATTTCAAATGAATGGGACTGAAATGTGTTTTTTCGCCTTGCAATGTGTTTCGGAACCCTCAGTGTGCCACTTGGCCGATTTTTAGCGATCCCGACTCTCGAAGGTTTAGCTGGATTGTTTTGATTTTACAATTCACAGCAGCATCTGTCCTATACAATCACATAAGTAGGTATTATAGTCTGCTAAGCGAAACAATTCTACCGACTTTGCGGTCTAGTGGATCGCCCACTGGTATAGGACCAAGAGTTCCCGAGTTTGATTCTCAGGAGAGAACACGAAATTGTGCTCAGTTTGATTGGCGGTAAGACCTGGTACCACCATCTTACCTTATTGGAACGCTATAACAACGTTACTGAATTGTTGTGTTCAGGCGTTTGAAGGTAAGGTAAGTTTCTCAATCTGTTGAGGATTGAACCTTCGGCCTCATTACAACTTCAGAATAGGTGAGATGGTGGCCAAGCGCTTCCTCGTCGTAGAATTAAACAAAAAACATGATGAAAATACAATCCTTACTGACATAAGTATGACAACTTTGGTTAATATTTCAGCGTTGTGTTTTAAAATTCGTTTATTCCCAATAGTTCAGTTGATTCGTCAGAACAGATATCTAAACAATTGTTTGCCTTGGCCATGGGTCGCCGGTGTGAATGTGCCCTGAGCGAAGGTTGCCTAGTGTACCGAACCCGTGCAGGTTCAATGCCATTAGCTAAATACACTTCGTATTGAAAAGGACGGATACTTCGAATATAACCTTACATGTTGGAGTTTCTATTTAAAGGCTAGTCTAACACCATCATTCCTATTGTTCAAACAGTCACGCGTTGCTGACCATTTTAGAAATTTTAATATTCAATAAACCTATTTAGAAAGATCCTGTATTGTAGTCTTGCTACGATTGACTCCCTGCGACCACTACAATGACGCTTGCTCTAGCTTGCTGTCAATTCAGCTCAATGGACCAGTTGTTTATATAATACGATGGCCTGACTCGTTGTTATAGTCTTCTTAAACATGCTCCAAAGTGATTTGCTGAACAATTATATTCCAATCGTCCGCGATGCCTTTCATACTACGGCTTTCAGCAAATTGCTATCGTTTTCATCCCTACGACCAACAAACTAGCAAAGTCGTCAGACGCCTTCACGATTGCGTAAAAGATTTTAAGTTGTAACTTGAAAAACAAACTGAAGGTAACTCCTAAAGAAGAGTTTGCGTAGAAAGTTCCGTTTCCCAAAGTTTATGAATAAATAAAACGTTTACAGCGAGTCTGGGCGAGGAAATCGATAAGAATAAACATTTTTAAAGTTATATAGAACTAACCTAAGTTAATGAATGCAGAAAGAGCTTATTATTCTTTACCTAACTGTAAGTTATAACATTGATTCCCATTTAGTAATAACTATTAAGTAGGTTCTAAATAGTGAACATAATTACACAGATGTTGCTGTGTTTTTGTTTGACGCCTGACGTGAACCAGTTTATTGTTTCAAAATAGTTCGTACTGAGGACTATGAGTTACGAAGCGTAACACTGAAACTCGTAGTCAAAAAAGTGGCTGTCGTGGGGACGATACACTATATTATATGATATGCATAAAGTAGAAATTCGCATGAATCGTTCCTTGGGGGAGCCCCTATCTTGACCATGAAAAGGCTACTAAAGTAAAGTAAAGTAAAGTAATATTTATTGCATAAATACATGTGAAAAATAGAGATGGTAACAATGTCAGAATGTGCATCAATGTATTCTACCGTATATAATAATGTGTATATATAATCTAGTTCCCATATTACAAGCTATGCTTAGTTTGGGGCTAGATGGCGCTGTGTGAAATTAATGTCCTGTAATATTTATTATATTTATTTATATTATTACAATATTTTGTGGTTTCAAAAGATATTATTCTGTGATAGGTGTACCTACAGGTTACATTTTAATTGCCAAATCTCTCAAATATTATAAAATCGAAAGTTTGTTTGGATAGACTGCTGAACGGATGGATTTGAAACATTACACATAAATATGTGCAATGTATAACAAGCCTCATAGCTCAGTTGGTAGTAACTCTGCCTTCTGCGCTGTAGGTTGTTGGTTCGATTCCCACCCAGGACAAACATTTGTGTGATGAATATAGATGTTTGTTCTGTGTTTGGGTGTTGTATTGTACGATAAGTGTGTATCAAAAAAAAGTATTTTAGTATTGTATCCGTAATCTAGTTCCCATATTACAATCTATGCTTAGCTTGGGGCTAGATGGCGTTGTGTGAAATAAAAATGTCCTGAAATATTATTTTTTGATTGTTATTATTTATGCTGCTCTAGATTAGATAGTAGACTATTCCTGAGGGATAGGAATGGGACGCCAAACATTGCCATACAAATCAGATTTTAACCGCCTCTGTGGTCTAGTGGTTCAACCCACCGATTTCAGATCCAGAAGTCCCAGGTCAGATCCTCAGGGGAAGTACAGCATTGTGCATGGTTTGGTTGGTAGTAGGACTTTGTTTAAGTCTGCCTGGCTAGCTACCACCATCTTACTTAATTCTGTCGCCATTATAACAATTCGTACATTGTTTTGTTCCAAAATTTAGAGGTAAGATAGCCAGTTCCTCAGTTTTTTGAGGATTCCGGGTGAAGTTCTCCACCTTTGACCTTATCTTAACTTGTAACCATATGTAATGAAAGCCAAGTGCTTACCCGTCGTCCAATAGAATATTTCCTATATTTACGCCAAAGCTACGAAAGTAATTGAGCTGAAAATTTGAAAACATAAACTACTTTTCTTATCTGTATGAATCCGTGGGCTGAAGCTAGTAAACATGTTAAAACAAGAAATGATTGCTTACTCAAACAATAGAGGGTACAACACATACCTACATACCATAAGTTTGATTGTATCGTGCTAGTGTACCACATTTCGGCTTATTTAAAACCATGTTAACCTGAAACCGAAATGATTCTGAGAACGTCTGGACTGAACAAATTATGGTCTAAGTTCCTGTGAAATATTTTATGCTTTTTAAAATTAGTTCTCGGTAGACACGAAACATTTTTTTAGGGTACTGTATTCAAAGGGTGCCAACGGGAGCCTGTTACTAAGCCTCCGCTGTCCGTCCGTTCATCTGTCTGCGTAAGCGGACTCTATTTCGCTTGAACCGTAATATATAGATAGTTTAATTTATTATAATTTACAAAAAATAAAAATAATTAAAATATGTAACTAATAACAAAAACGGGTCTTCATCGCGTATCTTTTTATATTGCCCGACAGTTAACGGTACGAAGGTACGCGATGAAGACCCGTTTTTGTTATTAATTATGTAGTTATAATAATCGCGATAATTAAAAAAAACGCCAATTAAAATGTGGCTCTTATTTAGGCCAGTGAATTATGTTAATGTATATGGTTAATTATTTTATTCATTACATCACATTTACATTGGCTGCAGTGCCACGCTGAATAGCTATGCTAATTCGCTGGCCTAATTAAAAGCCAGCTAGGTCACGTGTCTCCTCAATCAAAATCCCGCAAGATTTTTGAAACGCCGGAGGGCACCGGCTCCCGGAGGACCCAAAATCTCGACCCCAAATGGCTCAAATAGGTAAGCTCTGTCGAGACCACTATATTTGCGCCTTTTGTGATCCTCGGCCGAATCAGACAGTTGATTTCACAGAGTCTGTATTTTAATCGCCGCTATATATATATATCAACATCATCATAAAAATGATACTAGATTTTTTTTTTTTTTTACATCAATTCATTCCTTTATAAATATTTATTTAATACTGACCTTTACTCCTAGATATATTATAGCCTACGGTCGTGATTAATTTCGATTCTTCTTCTACCATTAATTTTATTTCTTTGATATCAATTTAATCAATATGTTTAACATACTACATGGGACTTGCAAGTCACAGGGTCAATGTACCTACTTTCACTTTAAGCTCGTACTTTAGCTATTACATGTATTCATGGAAGCAGGACATAGTGAAACAACAAATTATTAATTATGAAAATCAAAGGAGAAACATGATTTTTTTGTCCTGAAATGTGTTTCGGAGCCTTTGGTGTGCCTGTCCACACTTGGCCGGTTTATTTAAAAATAATTACTCTTATTTTTTTCTCAAAAATAATACCTGCTTGCTTTTTGACCGAGCGAGCGAAGCGTTTCAGTTTCGAGATTGGCCAAAAATGTTTTTGTCCACTTTCTGACGGTTTGTTCTCGCCTACAGGTCGCATTTTTCAACCGATTTTGATGAAAATTGGTACACATGTTCCCTGATGTATATTATTTTTTTGTCAATCGTGATTATTGATTGAAGTTAAAAAATTGAAATCCTACAGTAAACTTTTCCCCTTTTCCTCCTCCACTCACCCTTTATGTTATTTTCACAACATCTTGTGTAGAATATATTCTTAGTATGTCTTTCAAATTTAATTTAAATCCGTTGATAAATAACGGAACAGCAAAATTCCCTCCTTTCCCTTCAACTATTTTAATTTTTTATTAAAATAAGTAATAATATAGAGTGGCTGAAAAAGACTCTAATATGTTTGCACTCAGTACTTTTATTACAATAATCTGATACTGATAAAATTTTATTCAGAAATTCAATCGAAAATAATTTTATTGTTTTGTTGATCCAGGGTAGTTACATTGGTCTCAAAATTATCTATCTTCTCTCTAAGTCGGTCTTATTAGGCTTACAGTTATGCATTTTTAGTTTTAAAAAAACATACACAAAAATATCACAAAATACATATTAATATAATATTTATACCTAGGTATTCAAAGTAAGTAATTAATATATAAAAAATATATTTACTGGACCATTTTTACAAGGTATTAATTTCACATAGCGCCATAGCCCCAAACTACACAAAGCTTGTTACATGGTAGAATATATATCCCGTTGAAGTGCGCTTCAACCTTCGTCCTTATCTTAACTTGAAACCAGGTGCGATGTAGGCAATAACTTACCCGACTTACAATAAAAACAAGAATACACATTATACAGCACACCACCCGAACAAAAAAAAATCTATATTCATCACACAAATATTTGTCCTGGGTGGAAATCAAACCCGCTGCGCTGTAGGTAGAACAAAATAGTGAGAGCTGTGAGGCTTGTCAACACAAATCATAAATAATAAAAGAAAAGAAAAGTTCTGTTTCAAAATATTTACTTCTGTTACTGTAGAGACCATATTTTTAACAACTCGACTTCTACACAAAGACAAAAGAACTGACAAATAGAATAGTCTTGTGTGTGAACTTTACTATGTTTCTTGTCTTTGAAATGTGCTCGCTTGTCTTCAAAGAAGGTTAAGGGTTGTTTGCAGTCATTTTACTTGGCATAAAATTGTATTACCGTTTAGGAAGAGTAAAAATAGAACGCTTTTTTCCAAGTCATGCAGTTAAAACTGCATCTATAAAAGGCAAACCAACGGAAAACAGGCAAAACACATTTCCAAATTTCATCGGACCCAAGCGATTTTCTTAGCTGCGCTAGAAGCACTTTTTACCTGCTACACCCATATTACAGATTCGATTTAAATGTTGGGGAAATTCCCACTAGATAATAGGAAAGGGAAATCACTAGCCACTAGTTCTCTGCCTATACTCAGCAGAGATATCAGAATACTGTCATGATTATTATTTAGTAATTTTATGTTTTATATTTATACATATACTTATATGCTTAGTATATTTTATGCAGATATATATTGAGTATACAAACTTCTATGTAATATATATATATATAAGTATTTTTCATGTATATTTGTAGTTTTCTTTTTTATATTGCTATTGTTGTAAAATAGATCTAAAAACAGACACCATCCTTGAAAGCCGTTATCTTCTCTGCCCATCAAGCGGTTGTCTGGAAGAGATCGCTTTCAGCGATAAGACCGCCCATTTTATTACCAATGACGCTTAGATTAAGTTTTTGCTATCTGTGTTTTGTTATGTTATTTGTAAATGGTGAACAATAAAGATTTATCTATCTATCTGATACTAACGTATAGATAGATAGGTACAGGTATCTTATAATTTGACTCGAAGCCAGGTATCCGACAGACTCGTCGATCGAGCGTTCGGTATGTCGAGAAGTTAGACAAGATTTCAGACGCAATTCATAAGTTATTCGGAGTATTCGACGTTTGTTTCTCGTTGTCTACCTACTCTGAGGGTTGTCTGAAACACACGGAAAATGGCCGGTATGTGCTTTTCAATTACAGCATTTTTCGGGTTCTGTTCCCAAAGGTTGCAAACGGGACTATGCTAAGCCTCCGCTGTCCGTCCGTCTGTCTGTTATCAGGCTGTATCTCATGAGCCGTTATAACAGCAAAAAAAAAACAGTTTGTGTGTTTTACAAAAAATAAAAAGTAAGGAATTCTCGATGTGCTTGACCATTTCATACTCGTCCGGTTTATTTTTGCACTTATAGTCATTTGGTTCCGTTTTGTAATTTTTACAAATCTGTTGATAAGAAACTATGACTACTATGCCAAACAAAAAAAATACAGGACATTAATTTCACACAGCGCTTTTCTAGCCCCAAACTAAGCATAGCTTGTGATATGGGAACTACATAGATTACGGATAGAATACTCCAATTTTTTTTTTGTAAAACATGTATCATAAAGTACGTATGTAACGTATTTTATGATACCTACAACACCCAAACACAGAACAAACATTCGTTTCACATTAATCTCACAAATGTTTTTTCTGGGTGGGAATCGAATCCACAGCATACAGCGCAGAAGACGTAGCTACTACCAACTGAGTTGAGGCTTGTCAGTTAACTTATAACTATTTTCGCGTAAAACAAGTCAATAAAGTGTTTTCGGTTGTAAAGGCGATGAGTCAGGTAATATGCAATGGCCTTGTAACCGTGACTTGCGTGAGTCACATCACGGCATTAATAATTCCCTCACGTAGATTTACCTATACCTACAGTACTACCTACCTACTTAAGTCCTGGGTTGCTGATACCTATGTTTGTTTTTATACAAATAAAAGACGGGACATACAAGTGGTCCACCTGATGTTAAGTGCACATCTTGCCTATAACATGCCTTACTGCGTAAATCATATCCACAAAGCACCTAGTCTACACGGCACTGCATTGCGCCGTTCCACTCGAGGCATAAAGGTGTTAAGCCTCGCGTGCCCGTAATTTCCCCGACAACCATACCCTTCAAACCGGTCACAGCAATGCTGCTTGGCGGCTGAAAAATGTATGGTGATAGTACTTCCCCTGCTCTTATTTAGGGCAGTGAATTCGCATAGTTATTCAGCGAGGCAATGCAGCCATTGTCCAGAGCACGCTTCCGTCTAGTACTCGGGAGCAGTTGAGCTACCTATAGAGGGTTTGTATCGATTCTCAGGTATCCAGATATTTCTCTTATAAACAGTTAGTATAAATGCATATTGTACATACTGTTTGAATAAATAAATTTACTTTTTTTTGTATTATTATTATCCAACGGGGAAGTGCTTAGCCTCATCTGGTTTTTCAAGTAATGATGAGGCCGAAGGTGAAAGGAATCCTAAACAGTCTGAGGAATTGGCCATCTTAACTCTAAATTCTGGAACAGAACAATTTTAGAATTGTCCTTCCACCAACCAAACCCTGCATAATATTGTACTTCCCCTGGGTATTGAACCTGGGACCTCTGGATCTAATACCAACGGTGGGAAGTAATATTTTTTTTACCAAAAATAATAATATCAATTGTGGATCAACGGTTTTCTGATGTCACTAAAGTGGTAATATCATTAACTTTTAGGGTGATTTAAGGTACACTACTGGTAGTGCGGCTGGTAGTGTTGTTGCCAGAAAATGGTTTTATGACTACCTATTTTGTATCGAAGTGCATTTCTATGGCCCTATCTGTAATTATTCCCTGCTCTAAAGACAGCCCTGACAAAGCAACCGCGTAGCGGTCGGGTTTGTTACTTGCATTGCGAACAATTATTACTTCCAATGATAGTAGTCACTGACAATTGATTGGGTATATGTGACTGGTTGTATTTTTACACAGTATTTTGCACAGTACAAAATATATGTCAAAACAAAACCAAAATTGCCTTTCTGAGTGAGATACTTCGCCTTACTGAAATATAGCCTACTTTATTAGAGTCCTGTAATATCCCGCAAAAGTAAGGCCCAAGGCAATCATGGTTTCAGTATTAACGTTATAAATAAGGACGTTAGCGCTTCTGTCCACTCAAATAACTATAAACCCCCTGGTAGTGGACATTCCCCACACTTGCGATGACCGCTTCCAAGTTATGTTCGCCTGGTCTGCACATTGCCCCCTTCATACCATCCTCAATGTGTTTCAAGGGATTATAGGGGTTATGGACAGTATAATCATTATTTGTCAGTGCTGTCGCACTCATGTGCCTGTGTAGCGTATAGTATCTACATACAGCACTCAACGAGTTAAATCACCATACCTACCACAGCAATAGCCAATGGCAACATTAATTAATAAATAAATGTTACAGACATTTTACACGACGCCATTTAGCTCCAAAACTAAGATTGTTATATGAGATTTAGATTACGGTACATTTATAGATGCACACTTTTTTTATATACATAATTTATGATACAATATTGTACCGAAATACATCCTGCTAATATTATTAATGCAACAGTTTGTGTTTATGCTTGTGATGGTGTGTGTGTGTGAATGTTTGTTGCCACGTATCTCCGTAACTACTAGCCCGATTTTTATAAATTTGTAATAATAAGATTCAAACATCTTATTTTCGAAAGTTTGTCCGTGTGTTTATTATTTACATTTCCACGTTTAAACGACTGAATGGATTTTAATTAAATTTAACATGGATATAGTTTATACCATGAGCCCCATGGGGACACAACTTTTACGCTACTTTTTTGTCGGGTACCACGCGAGCGAAGCCGCATGCAGAAGCTAGTAACATAATAAAGTTCATATTTAAATCTACAGCGCAAAAGGTAGAGCTACTACTAACTAAGCTTTAAGGCCAGTCACAGGTATAGAAATAAAACTGAATTGTATTCGATATAGTATAGTCGTTACACATAGGTAGGTAAGCTGCCCTTAATAAGATAAACCTAAGGCGACTTTTACGACATCCGCGGGAGTTGAAAACGACAAATTATGTGTAATAATAGCCTTCAGCGAGCGCCAATCCGCTTTCCGACTTGCCGATTTTCAGTTTGAGAGGGATCTGTCCATATTGATGTGATTTGATAATAATTTTAGAATGTAAGTAGTTTACTTGACTAGAAGGAACCGCCAGCACTTTCCTGCTGCAGTCCGTTTTGCCGTGTGTATTGTTTTATGTTATGAGGTAAGATAGCCAGCAGGCCTATTACGTAGCTCTGTTTCATTTTGGGTTTCAATCGGTTTCAATCAGAAATGCAGGCATTTTAATTGAAACCCATTGAAACCCAAATGAAACAGAGTTACGTAATAGGCCTGCAGTTCCTCGGTTTGTTGAGTATTCCGTGTGAAGTGCGCCTCCACCTTCGGCCTTATCTTAACTTGTAAGGGTGAGATGAAGGCCAAGCGCTTCCCCATCGTACGATAATAAAAAAAATGCAGGAGAGCCAGTATCTTCTGGGATAGCTCACTCCATCTTAGAGCTCATCCTTACTATGGCCTAGACCTAGACAAGCCGCTAAACAAACCCATTTTTTTTTTCTTTTTAGATTAATTTTAGAACCAACGGTATAGCCACGTCCCATTCGATATCTGTTCAGCTAGATTGGTACTGCCTGGCGTGTGTTGAATACAGACTCGTATTAGGAGCGAATAGGTGTCGTACCTTCTAATGGTATTAAGTCCGTGCTCAAAGAGTATTTAGACAGAAGGTACATTTGGTCAGGATGGAAAAAAATAACTACGCATAAGTACATAGCTAGTTTCTCGCTCCGAACTTACATCACATCTCGACAAGCGCCATAGCTCAGTTGGTAGTAACTCTGTCTGCTGCGCTGTAGGTGTGAGTTCGATTCCCACCCAGGACAAACATTTGTGTGATGAATACAGATTATTGTCCTGTGTTTGGGTGTTGTATCATATGGTACGTATGTATTTATAAATAAAAATAAAAGTATTTAATTATTCTTTCCGTAATCTAGTTTCCAAAATTACAAGCTTTGCTTAGTTTGGGGCTATACAGATGGCGCTGTGTGAAAGTAATGTCCTGTAATATTTATTTAATATCTCGTAGTTATTTCTGTTTTATTTTTAAACCACTTGGATACCCATGACATTTCAAAAGATATCGACAATCTTGACCTGACAACCTGAATACGGGTGTTATTAAGGGAAAAAATAAAAAAAAACAGCTGTCTAAACCCTGTCATATTGACATTTCAAAGGACTTCAATCTTATATACCCCCTTGCAACACATAATGTTAATACCACCCCTAGTTTCAGTAAATAAATAAACATATAGTTGACTTGTGTAGTCAACCCCCCTTAAAGTTTTATCATATAAGACATACAAAGCGCTTTACCCGGCACCCCATGTTACGAAAACCACCACTATTAAGAAGTAAAATATTTTTTAATCGATTTAGTACACCTTTTCAAATGACACCCCACAAGACAAAGACTATCTTGTCACACCAAGTTCTTTTAAAAAATCCTTGATAAAATCCGGGAACTCTGAGGAAAAGATGCAGTTTCGACTCCCGTTGCGGGTTGTGCACAATCACTTGAAATACAAAAATATGTTAATTTGGAGACACGAAAAAACACTACAAAAACATTAAACAATTCATATAACATGATACATAAGCTCAAAAACCATGAAAAGTGAACATATGTTTTAGGAGATCTTTACTCTCTTGCTCTTTGCACACCAGTGCTAGACATCTCGGCTGCATCGGCCGCAGACCGAAAGTCTGATGCATACGTATTGGGCTATTTTCCACAGAGCGATTCAATTGTACCGACACATTAGCAGGATTCGATTGCCTGGCTTTTGATAAAACCAAATGGTTTGTATTTTAATTTTGGTTTCTTCAACTGTTTTTTTCATTAAGTGTACCTATGGTTCAGGTTGTATTAGATATATATTTCTTATAATTTACACCATATTCGCCTGTTTTGGTTACAATTACAAAAGTCGATGTGTGTATGCGTATATGGATTCTAAAACGGTTGGACTGATTTTCGTGGGACTTTCACTAGCAGATAGCTAATGTTATAAGGAGTAACTTATAGAAAGAGAATGTGTCTCACAAAAAAAGAAACGCATGAAATCAATTTTTTTTTCGAGTAGCTTACCTTTGTGGCAAAGGGGTGCAATAAGACAAGTGAAATGGGAAATATCCCGTAATCCCATTGGAAATTCTCATGGGCATTAATTACACACAGCACAATTCGCCCTTATCCCATATTTAAGCGGGTTTTCACTTAACCCCAAACTAAGCATAGTTTGTAATATTATGTACACTTACCCATATTAATACAACTCTTTGTTTTTGAAAGTAATTAAATTTGCTTGGTTATCTTTTCATCACCTCTGATTGAATCACTTTACAAAAAAAATAGACTTATGACATTTTTCACTTCTAAGGTAACTACTTAGAACGTGGATCGTTTAAGGTTTGAGGTTTTGTTTTTTTTATACTATGAATAACCTATTACATTATGAACTTATGTATAAATCTACTAATCTGACTGGTTTTTGAAAGCCATTTTAATCAATCCCGTTCTCTTGAAATATCATCATCTCATTCTCAATCACAACAAAACACAGTAATTAACTAACTTTCAATTCAGAGCGTAGGGTCTTGAATGACTCTTCCGATAATGACATGCAAATAGAGGGTAAAAATAAGCATTACTTTAATCACCTAAGAAACAACGTCACCTAATTAATAAGTCCTGCAATTGACAAGCTCCATAAACATTCTAAATTCGTAATAAGACGAATTTCTAAAGCACACTAAAGTCTTCTAATGAGAGTAAGAAATAAAATTGACAGTGCAAATATTTATTTCAATTAAAGATTCCCCTTTCTGTACCGTAGAGTAATAATCTGTGATAGCGTACGGTGAGAGGTAGAAGGTATGAACAAAAGCGAGGGTGATTGTTCTGTATAATATAAAAACTGTGCAATAAGTGTTGGCCCGCGTTTTATGATAAGGGAAATACGAATGTCATAGAAAACTATTAAGATAAATATTATTTTTCATAAGTACATCTTGGAGACGGAAAAAGATTGCCTATAACAAAGCCTTACTGCGTAGGTCACAGCCACAACGAACATGACCTACGCGGCACTGCATTACACCCGTCAACTTGTCCGTATTATCACCGGCAACCATACATACCCTTCAAACCGGAACACAGCAATGCTGCTTGGCGGCTGAAATAGGTATGGTGGTAGAACTTCCCCGGATGAGCCCTTTCACAAGGAGCTCTACTACTCTTTTAAATAGATGTACATAGTCTATGTAAATAGGTTTATTTTGTTGAGTTAGGGGATATAGTAGCAGGTCTTATAAATTGGGAACCTTATCCCGGATAACGGAATCGCTGAGTGATCACAATCCTGGTAGGAAGTGAATAGCGACCTTGCTGAAGTACGGTTCTAAATGGTTCGCTAAGATCTATCGGTGCGTAGGAGAGCCAGTGCCTTTAGGTACAAATTCGTAGCCGACTGCAGACAACAGCACCAACGACAGCGCCACAGCTTCATACAAATTCAATACATAACACAAGACGATGTATTGTCACTTGTCACTTGCCGCTGTCGTCTGCTGCCAGCAGTCGGGTACGAACTAACCTTTGAGAAAGCTGTTTGTAGAGCAATCTTAACATAATATACATCAATTTCGTAATATTATCAGTAATGCGCCTTTTTCTTAATTTGTTCTAAATCCGATAGTAGTTTTGGTTTATTTCGCATGCCAGGCCCTCCTCATTACCACTCTTACCATCAACGTGGAAATGACACGAAAGAAACTTGACATCTGAGACGAAAAAGGGGTTCACAGGAAACGGAACTTGATTGAGAGGATACTTAGAACCCTGCTTAGCCTTTTAAAGCCTCTAATTATCACGAGACGATGCTAATTGAGTGTTTGAAATTTGAGGAATTTTGAAAATGATACCAATTCACAAATGTCAAAGGTGTGAGTGAGGAGGGTCGTTTTGTTTTTGCAATCCCATGGGAAATTGGGAAATTACCCGGTACATTGTACTTTTATATATTCTGTGCCACCCATAGGCGGAATTTCCATCGGTGTATTTATGCCAACTTTAATCCCTCTTCGTAAGATCATTAAAAAATCCTTTTTTAGTGCTCTGCTCACCTGCCCTTTACAAAACATCTCCTTTGTCTGTAGGTTTGCATGTAGGTAGGTAAGGAATCTTATCTAGATATTAGATGAAGTTTACACTACAAAAAACTTTTATCCTACATTATCCTACATGTTGCTAACATAACATGTATAATAATTACGTTTAAAAAACTAAACAGAAAACCGATTTCAATGACGAATACCTATGATACAATTTCGTTTGCCTGGATGACGTATTTTTCCAAAATTATTTGGACGATGTACGGACAGACAGACAGACAGACGCGTGATCCTGTATGGGGTCCGTTTTTCGTCCTTACCTTTGAGGTATATTTTTATAATATTTGAAGAGTTCCCTCGATTTTTCCAGGATCCCATCATTAGATCCTGATCTGATGTCGATGGGAACACCTTGGAAGTATACCGACCCTAAAAATACCCAAATCACTTCAAGTGTGCATGTAATATTTGAATAGTTCCCTCGATTTCGCCAGGATCTCATCATCAAATCCTGACCTGATGACAATGGGACTGTGACGTTTCAAACAAAAAATAATTTTCCAAATCGGTCTAGGCGTCTTCGAGTAATCGGGGATCATACATAAAAAAAAATGTCCTTTCGAATTGAGAATCTCCTCCTTTTTTTGAAAGTCGGTTAAAAACTACTACTAGCTATTAGGCATTTTCTGGGAAGGCTCGCTCCTTGCCCAGACAAGCCTCGCAGTCAAGAGCTAACCCATCATATTTGTCCTAATTTATAAACTAAAGCATATTTGCAATAGCACACATAAAGTGTAGATATCTACGTTTTTCTGTATTGCGAACGGTACTTATTAAATTGACAAATATATTTTATAGTCAAATAGTCGTAAATTGAGGTATGAAATAAAAAATAGGGAGAAAACGCAATAAAAGATAGCCCTAATAAGTTTACTTTGTAGATTTTACGGCTGA
The DNA here is from genome assembly GCA_951394065.1 of Venusia cambrica. Lineage (NCBI taxonomy): Eukaryota > Metazoa > Arthropoda > Insecta > Lepidoptera > Geometridae > Venusia > Venusia cambrica. Next base: position 5,775,833 of record OX596043.1, on the reverse strand, counting down.
CCGCACATGGAATATTTAGGAGGCTTCGGCCGGTAGAATTGAAAAAACGTGCTTATACACATATATGTGAAACCTGAAAAAAACCTGAAAAGCTTGCCTTAGGACGATTTTTTATACCGCGCAATGTGAGTTCGCAATGAAGGACGTCATTAACTGATACACACTTTGACTTTGACTTTGAATGGAAATGAGGAATGGGGGCACACGGTAATAATGTATTACCATGTGCCCCCACTGATCATACGTGGAGGCAGATAGCCATAAGTGTTACCGTCTGCCCCCACGTGGGGGTCGTTCGTGGGGACAGCCACTAAACGTACATACATACACAAACATCCATAATTATATGTAATTAATTTATGCAGGTGTTGTTAAGTTTTTATTATATGATCATTTTTACAATTAGATTCATTTAATTCGACCATTTTTATATGTTATAATAATAATTTAAATTAGTTAAATTGATTCAGAATATTTATGGTTGTTGTTATGCTATTGTTATATATTTAAATTAATGAGAAAATACTGATTAAAATGTATAATTGAATATAATTCATAGGTTTTATTTGATTTAGTTATAGTAGAGTGGAAATTTAAATTGGATTGTGTGATTGTTTTAAATTATAATACATCTTGAAGGTAATGCGGTGTCTGCGACACAAGTTTATACTTAGTGTAGACATTGCATGTCAACTAATTTGTAAAAAAATAGGCCTTAAAATTTATAATATTAATGAATAATGTTAGATATTGTTTGATCCCCAATAAATAATTTTATTTTTTTAATTTAATTTAACCATAAATAGTTTGCGTTGTCTATTTACCCGTTCAAAAAAATGTCGTAAAACGGTAATGGATATACTGGCTGAGTTTTTTCCAAGGCCACTGAGGCCAAGTCTGAAACCGTGAGCATTGGCCTCAGTGGCCCTGGAAAAAAACTCACCTGTATACACGTAGAAGTCTAACTTTGTAACTTCGTATTCATGTAGGTACGGTTTTTTTATAAATGATGGGTTAGCTTCTTCTCTAGCTCTGGGCTAGACCAAGGATGAGGTGCAGGATAGAGCGAGCTTTCCCAGAAGGCTCTGGTTCTCCCGCGCACCAACGGAATCCAACCGTTTTTTAAAGGATTTCGGTTGGAGGGTAGTACCAGGTGGACTTTTACAGGTACCACCAGAGTTATGATCATTAAGCCGTAACGTTTAAGAGTATGTATCAGAGTTCCTTGAGAAAGGAATCGTCCGGGGAAATACTAATACCATACCTATTTCGTGTTTCGGTATGGTTGCAGTGAAATTACGGGCACACGGGGCGTAAAACCTTTATCACTCAAGTTGACGGCCGCAATGCAGTTATATATATTTTTTTATTGTACGTTTTTACTCGTATTTGTATATATGTAAATTATAGCGTTCAGGTGTTAACAACACTAACGTACCATCCTGTAATGCGGTTTTTACCTACTTGCATTTTTTATAAGTAACTAGCTAAGGAGATGTTAAATACTTCATCATAGGCCACATCTTTACTTGTTGTCAAGTAAGTTGGTGGTCAAACGCTTGGCTATCATAAAAAAAGTGAAGTTGGGAAGTTTGGCTAGGACATCTAAGTATAGGTTTGAACTTTTCAAGGCACATTAGTATAAAATATGTCACCATCTTCAAAAAATGTTTTTGTTGCGCCTGCTAAATAAATCAAGCAATACACGGCAGTGTATGATGATGTAAAGTTTGTTGCTTGGATCTACAAAGTTTATTCAAGGCTAGAGTAAAGGAGTGCCATAATCATCATTATCAACAGCCCGCTGCATGAAGGCATGAGCCTCCTCATTATTCGTCTTTCCTCATTATATCTATCATACCATGTCTGGAGACGTAGAATGTTCGGTCCAGAAAAAGATAAAACAGATGATGTAGCTGCATCTACTACCTATAATTATTACACATAATTAAAAACTTTTGTAGGTAGGTATAGGTTACCTACCCAAAATTATATTTAAACCTTTGTACCAAGATACCTTGATACCAAGGTACCTTTAATTATAGAGTTATTTTAATTAATGTTTATCTAATGAGCTATGATGATAAGTGTTGTACGATGCCTATCCATCTAGGTAGGTACCTACCTACATAATTACTTTATGTAGGTAATTAACAAATTTGTTTATTGTTACAAGATACAACCGATTGTTCACATCACAATGTTACCACAAATAATTATTTTTAGGATTTTCCCTAGCGTTGTCGATTTGTAGCCAAATGTTTCAAGCTGCTAGATATTTCTTCCCTAGTTCTATCAAAATTACCAGAACAGCAAGCGTATCAAACAAGAAGCTAATACTGCAAAAATGTCAGGAAACTGGCACATCATTGATGATCATGATCAGATCGCTGCGTTCCCTCCGTGGGAGGGCCAGCTTCTCGGAAAGCTAGCTGCATCGCAAACCACATTCTTGCCCAGGATTATGCCCAGGCGAGCCGCGAGTTCAAGAACTTACCCATTTTAAATAAACAAAAACATCATAGCCACGCTGAATGTAAGTGAAGGAGTGACGTCATTATTAGGGATACGTACATACGGATCTCTGTGTCTTCTGGCGTGTTGCCATCACACTTGACTGCACTTCCCTGAAATTGGCTCCCTTTCGTTTGGTTTCCCCATAGAATAAATACATACCTACCTACTTAATAAATAATAGGTTAATATAATAATAGTTTTTTTTATATTGTAACTTTTATTGCTTCAATCGGGACTACCCGTTTTGTTTAAAATACCACAAAGTAAGTGGCTTGTTGTAGCTTGCTAATCAACAAAGTTATTATAAGTACTTACAAGAACAGTAGGTTATTGACTGTATTGGTATGGTAGTCAATGAAACTAGAAGTGCTACTTATTGAGCATTAGTTAGTCGATGAGCTCGAATTCACTTCAGTGACCTAACACATATCACTATTATCGTAAATCTTAACCTATTTGAGTGGTTTTTTTCGTGGTGCCAAAAACATGTCGACCGTAAGTTGATTCTCCAATAATTTCACACTGCACACTGTTTTAATACGACGGGGATGCGCTTGGCCTTCATCTCACCTTGTAGATGGAGACGCAATTCGCCCGGAATCCTCAAGAAACTGAGGAACTGGCTGTCTTACCTCTAAATGCCGGAACACAACAATTTTGAATAACTGTTTCTTTGGCAACAGACGCAAACTATGGTGAGATGTAGTAGCTAGCCAGGTGGAGTTCAAGAAAGTCATACCACCAACCGCACTATGCATTCATACACACCATATACTCCCTAGGGATCGAACCCGGGACCTCTGGGATGCTACCGCCGACGGCGAAGCCGATCTTCATTGGCTTAAAATTAGCTTCATGAGAACTAGAAATGATTTTACCGTCAAATGTACTGAACGGATAGGTTTCATAACATGTGTACACTTTTGAGATGGGAAACGCCATTTTGGATATGACACATACCCGGTAGAAATAATCGTTTCTAGTTCTCATGAAGCTAATTTTAAGCCAATGGTCGGCGGTAGCGTCCCTGGATCTGATATCGGTGGGCGAAGCCCTTGACCACACAGGCGGTTAAATTATTACACGTTTTTAAATAGTTCAGCATTTACTTATTTTACATTCGCACCTTTTCGGTGCGTGAAGTGAAGCGTGTTCATTATTTGGTCGTGCTGTCAAGTGACAGTTTCATTATGCAGGTAGGTATACCTACCTCAACGGCTGTCCTAGGACGTACGTAGTAGTATTTTGTTTTCTGTGGTAGTACATGTAACTTGAATGCCTATTTTATTTTGTAGGACGTCGTAGAGCGACCGAGCGAGTAGATTCAGGCCGATGATGATGACTGATGCATGCCTGAAAGTACAGTCCATACTATAACCGTATAACCGCCTCTGTGGTCTCGCGGTTCGTATACCGGTATCAGATCCAGCGGCCCGGGTTTGATATCCAGGGGAGCAATATTGTGCTTGGTCTGCTTGGTGGTAGAACTTTGTTTAAGATCGACTGGCTAACTACCACCATATTACCTTCCTCAGTATGTTGAGGATTCCGGGTGAAGTGCGCTTCTACCTTTCGACTTTTTATCAACCTTCATACAATAAAATAAAAAATAAATAAATCCTATTTATTGTTTTTACCTCGAGGCTTCCTATAAGATGCATCTATAAGATTACCTAACCTACTAACTAACTAATACCAATTTGGTTTTCACGGACTTTCGTGCACAAGGTCTGCCGGCAGGATTTCACGCAAGTCTTAATGACATTATCCGTCGAGCTTTTACCAGTGTCAATGTGCCAGCCGTTCTAGAACCGCATGGTCTGTTACGTGATGATGGTAAGCAGCCCGACGGTATGACTCTTGTCCCTTGGGAAATGGGTAGGCCTTTGGTGTGGGACGCTACCTGCGTCGACACCCTAGCGCCATCTCATCTGCCTGGGACATCAGTTAGGGCTGGTGCGGCGGCTGATTCGGCCGAGGATCACAAAAGGCGCAAATATAGTGGTCTCGACAGAGCTTACCTATTTGAGCCTTTTGGGGTGGAGACCTTGGGTCCGTGGGGATCCAGTGCCCTCCGGGTTTTCAAAAATCTTGCGGGGCTTTTGATTGAGGCGACACGTGGCCCAAGGGCTGGCTCTTATTTAGGCCAGCGAATTAGCATAGCTATTCAGCGTGGCAATGCAGCCAGTGTCTTGGGCACGCTTCCGTCTGGTACTGGTCTGGAACAGTTGAGTTACCTATAGGCCGTTTGTAACGGTCCTTAGGTAATCTGACTGATTCCTTTGTACATAGTTAGTTTAATTGTACTTTTTATTGAATAAATGTCAGCTTAAAAAAAAAAACTAATACCTAACTAATTTTCACGTGGCGACAGAAATGAAGTCTAGGCGATCAATTTTTTGTGGTAATTATATGGTAGTAGATACCTACCAGTACCTAGTAGGTACATTGTAGGTATTTTACTTAAATAGGTACCTACATTGCAAACTTCTTACTTGCAGCCCTTGGACAAGGATCGTCGCTATTTTGGAGAGTTCAGGTGCCCGCAGTGCCGCCGCCTCTGGATGAGTGCTAACTCCTGGGTCGGCTTCGGTCAGCAATGCACTTCATGCAAAATCAACGTTTTCCCTTACAAGCAGGTAGAGTAGAAGTTATAAACAAAAAATGCGTTCTTTTCTCAGTTTCCCTCCTACAATGGGGCTAATTTTGAAAGATCCCTTTTTTTTTGTGCGATGGGGAAGCCTTCATTTTGGATGTGTCCTACGCAGTAAGGCATTGTTATAGGGAAGATATGCACTTAACATCAGGTGGACCACTAGCTTGTCCCGTCTCATAGTTGTATAAAAAAAAACAACATCATGCTGTGTACCCCTGATCAGGGCTGGTCTGGTCATCTGGTGTATCACGCCGTAACGACGCGTTACCTACCCAGACCCTCCTACCTAATAAGTATGATTCAGGCTACATGACGAGTTTACAAAGTTGCTCCCATAATTTAGACAATTCAAACGACGTCGCTCCCTTTCATATCAAAACCTATGAAGTCATTCTTATTTTTCAGGTACCGGTGGAGGAATCTGGCGCTAAGAACAAAATTGACTCTAATAAGGACCACATTCAATCGCTTTGCCAGAAATGCAAGTCTTTGGGCTACTCTTGCGAAACTGCCACCAAAAGTACCTAATTTTATTTACTAACCTTACCTATTTGTACCTAGTAGGAAATGTTCCAGCAACTTTTTTTAGCGATATGTTAGGTTAGATATATAGATATAAGCTCTTGACCCGAAACATACGGTGAATTTTGTTTTTGCGTGTTGCCGTTTTGCTCTTTACTTATGTTTAAAATGTACCTGTGTATATACCTAATGTACACATCACCACCTACGTACCTTACATAGTATGAAAACGTTCCTACATTTTTTTCTATGAGATAGGTTAGATGTAAGCTTTTGACCCGAAATATTCTTAGATTTAATGAGGTTCTTTTTTATTTTACGTAATGCCGTTTTATGTTTTTGTTCAACTGGAAATTGTACCTAACCTACATAACCATAACCACCAATATTGTAAGTTGTAAGTAACGTTCCTTTTACTTATTTTGTGGCAGGAATAATTTTCTGGCAGCTTCTTTATTATTTTGCGGTGTACCTGACCTACGACTTATGTTAGGTTAGGTACCTAGTAAGTAACAAGACGGTTTAAAAGTAAGCTCTTAACCCGAAACATAGGTGTAAAAAACCTACCTACCCAACATAAGAGTTAATTTTTTTATTGGTTTCTGTTGCAGGCCGCTATTATCAACATTGCTTTGCTCTCGAATAAACGAGAGAATTTTAAACATTGTACCTAGGTGTGTACCTACAACGTTTGATATAAAATACACGTGTGTTTTAACCAGCTTTGTTTCTTTGTTTTTTGTCGCAGATGTAGATTGGTGATGTTGCAGCAAGATGAGCAATTCCTTGGCTCCAATACTAAGGGTCTTTGAAAATCGGTTATTGGAGTGGAGTCAATGATAGGGCAGGCAGGTTCTAGGTACTAAAATGGGGTCTTGAACTTTTAGGTTTTATAACTTTCCTATGTTTTTTTATGTAACTAGGTAGGTTGGTTTGCCAGTTCCACATTATTATCTCAACTGGTCTACCATACTGGCGGGGTAGATTTTAAAATGTAGGTAGTAACAGATCGGAATATTTATCTGAAAAACAGTTCATCAGATTTTATATTATTTTTGTATTTCAAGTGATTGAAGCACCTAAGTTACTAATCACAACATTTACAATTAATGTTATAAATGACAAAAAAATCACAACCAGCGACGGGAATCGAAGCCGCATCTTTTCCTCAAGGCGGAAACGCTGTTAACATTTGATAAGCGAAGGTCCTGACGCAGATTCCGGATTTCTTTGTGCCATATCCAAAACGTCATCTAGCAGAGATTCACGAAATTATGTGAAAATGCTCTAGTGTCTAAAAAAAATACGTTCAAAATCATTGGCAAGAAATTGCGTTCTTTCTCTTTAATTTTAGTTCCAAAGGCAATTTTGAGATATTGAAATATTGGAGATGGGCAGCAGCAACAGAATCTATCCGACCTATTATTAACTAGGTTTTCTGTGGAAATAAAACTACACTCGCCTTGCACTCGTCAAAACAGGTATCAACTAGACAAATAGACACGGATTATTTGGCTGTGCATTATTGATACGTGTTGATAATGTAGAGCCAATAATCCAAGTCCACTTTTTAATATGGTCATCAATTATTGGTCGGGTATTATCGAGTCGTACATTATTGACTGTGCATTATTGTCTCCCAACGCAGCGGTCTGAGTCAGTAGGGTAAAAATAACAAGTCAATAATCATGGCCACAACAGACATGCTGCATGTGAGATCGCGGGGATTAACCCAGCGTCTACAGGCGTATTGCCATCTCACTTAGCTGCACTTCCCTGAAATTAGCAGTTGGCACCCGTTGGTACGTAGTACTATTAGATATTCTGTGCCATTGTTAAATAATGCTGCCGCGCTTACGATAAGCGCATTAACTAGGTTTTGACACTTATCGAGAAAAACGCGGTTAAAGTTTTTATTTTGTTTTTTGTTGTATCTCCGGAACTACAAGAGATAACACGAACACGAAAGTTGTACTTTAACAAAGAAAAAAATGACAAGAATACATAACATAGAAATACATACGAATATTCAATATTGTGTACTATATAATTTGAGAAAGGTACTTATTATAGCTATACGCGAGCTAGCAGTCTCTTATAATTTTAGGCTGTACATACTAGTCATTAGCACATTGCTTAGTAAATCGATATAATGCACTTTTGTGTACCAAGCTGGTACCCCAGTCCTTTTATAATACTTAAGATAAGAGCATCAACTACTTCACTAAGGCGCTTATGTTAAGAATACTGGCTTTATTTGAAGAGAAAATACAAATGTTGCCAAGTTGCTAGCAACATTAGGTAGGTATTCAAAATTAGGAAAGCACATTTAATTAAAAATTAATGAAATTTGTTATGTCCTAAAAATATGTCAACTTATTTATTTACTATAAAAATGAAATCACATCCGTATTTACTGAATCTAATGTAATGTTATAAATTAAAAATATTTTTGACACAATTTGAATAAAAAAAAATAAAAAAAATTGTTCAAATGAAACTTTATGTTCTATTTATCACATATGTTAAATTATGTAGTATTTGTATAAGTGAGAAAACCACATTCCTACATTATTTAAGGCACATAATCACAGTTAGACATGGTCATTGAACAATCATAAAAATCTTAATTCAACTTACGATCTGAAGTCAGTTCGAATTAAAACATATCTACCTACTTACAGAATTAATATTAAGTTCAGTCACTACATTAGAAACGCCACTATTAGACACGAAGTGTTGCAGAAATGTCTTCATTTTCGGGCATCAATGGTACCAATTTGGCAACAATTTCATCTTTTCTCTCTTTTTCGATTCCGCTAGCTCATTTCTTAGTAGTTCGCTCCAAACTGAGATCTCTTCATGTCTGATACTTACCTTACTTAAGCACTCTATTTCTCAATCTCTCTTTATTCACCTTAGTGTTCGAAGCTCTCTCTCTTTGCTAACTCTCTTTGTATGCTAAGCCAGAATGAGAGCAAAGCACCAAACCACCTACTGTACGTCGTAGTAGTAGGTGGGGAGAAAACAATAAGTGAATAAGTCACCTCTAAATAACATGAACAAAGGTTCATGTCGTTTAGGTAAGTGCTCTCAAAACCGTTGCCTTAATAGTCGGGGTTTAGAAACTACCCCTACAAGTTACGGATGTCGTAAAGTCAACCAAAGGGCATCACCAAAAAGCCAGCAGCTTTTTATTGCATGTGTGAACTAAACTTTCACTTTGAGAACCAATCTGTCTGCCAAGCTTTGTGATTATGGCCAAACCATACAGTTTTAGAGGAGTGCTGTTGATGTGGAATATGCGCATTCAATCCCCTATCATGGCATCCCAAAAGTAAAAAAAAAAATGTACCACAGAGAGCGCTTGGCCTTCATCTCACCTGGTAACAAGTTAAGATAAGGCCGAAGTTGAAGGCGCACTTCACTCGGAATCCTCAACAAACTGAGAAACTGGCTATCTCACCTCTAAATGCCGGAACACAACCATTTTAGAATTTTTCCCCACTGCTCAACTGGAGTGCTCAACCGTAGATAGTTGAGTAGAGTGAGCAGATTACGTTGAGCAGTGGGGGGAATTCCCACTGCTCAACGCAATCTGCTCAATTATATTTATTGGGATTATCATAAAATGTCTCTTTGAGAAAGTTGTAGATCTCGTTTTCCTGATATGAGATATAGTACTAACTCAATTTCACAAAAAAACCTTAGTTAATGCGCTTACCGTAAGCGCGGCAGAATGTAGGTAGGTTTTTTAAGGTACCTACTAGTTATTCATTCGTAAATGTAATTAAATCCTTGATTAATACTAGGTAGGTCCCTACTTTAGGTACACTTCAGTAGTAGCTCCCTGGTAGGTATAAAAAACGTTAAAAATATTTAATTACTTGCAACATTGCATTGGTTTCATTGGGATTTTTCATTTCGTAGAAGTGCCCAAGTTCCTACCCACATAATTATTATCTTAATAACATTAAGTCCCACTCCCACCTCATACAAAGTAATAAGTATAAATAAAAACAGCCCAAACGTATATATTATTACTATTGCAGTAGCGCCAGCGCCATTCAGTTCAGTTTAGTGTCAGTCAGTCAGTGGTAATTTGTTAGTTCGGTGTGTGTTCTGTTATCTGGAGCTCGAGTTTAGGTTTCTTTCCTTCATCAGTGAGAAGCTGCTCTACCAATAAGTATACCTACCAGTGGTTGTATTTTCGTAGTGCCAAAAAATGTGGACCGTAAGTTTTATTTTTAAATGTTTCTTTTTTTTTAATTAGTTTAATTATTTTTAGGCTTTTATTTTTCCAGCTACATTTGTAGGGACTAGACAGGTTAGGAAAATCTTTAACAAGATTCCCCACCGCCTTGGGGATGCGATGAGGTTATGGGGACTCGGACGACTTAGATAAGGTACTGTGGTACCCACTGTGGTAGGTCCCATTTGTTTCATGGAACATGACGTCATAGGACAAAATTCGAATTTCTTTTCTTATTTTGTACTATAGAACATGAAATACTTTTATTTCTCAAATTGTTCTATAGGACAAGGTAAATGAGACCTCTTAAGATTATATTTCTTGTGAACTGGTGGTACTAGAATGCTCTTAGATTGAGAATCCTCTACATAATCTGGAGAGTCCTCCCCACGTTTCCGATTTATTTTATTCGTATTTTATTTTTATTTATTATTATTTATGAAGTCTGGAGGGAGTGGGGGGAGGCCTTTGCCCAGCAGTGGAACACTGACGGCTTAATACAATTATAGTATAATAATTATTTATTCAGGTATGACAGAATGATTGTCATTATAAGTGTCATTTAGGCAGGCAGATTCATGGAGGATTTTGGGAAAAACTGATTTGCATTTTGTTCTATGTCATGAAAATCGGGTGAAAAGCTAGTATGTAGTTCTATGGAAAAAATTGGGAAGAAAATGTCTCATTTTGTTTGATGACATCATATTCCATAGAACAAATGGGGCCTACTCGGTATAGGTAATACCTACTTCCACAGAGCCGCCAGTATAATAGGTAACTTACTTACGGAGAGTTTTTGTCATAATCACAACGCTTGACAGGCGGAGGCGGATTGGTGATCGCAATAAAAGTTTTAGCATTTAAAAATAAGTAACCATTTAAATCTATTTTCTTCTTCTGATCTAAAAACGATTAAACACCGGCTATTTATCAATATTAAAACAACAATTATCGGTGATCAAATTTAAAAATGCGAGACGAAAAACTATATAATTTCAATATTTTTATGATATATTTTTTTCACTAAAATGCCTTAAAAATAAAATAAAACGTTTTGAAACTTGGCTTGCAGATTATTTTATAAGCGTAACCGTTATCTTAGCTATCCAACAATGCATAACAACTAGGAACTTATTATCAAAGAAACTGAAAAAAAGGAAGCAGCGGAAATTCGTATTCGAAATAAACGGTCGTTCTTTAAAATTTCCATAAAATTAATTAAAAACAATACTCAAGGTAGAAAGAAAACAACTAAAAAAATATTTTGACCTGTTGCAGTTTTTGCATTTTAGTAATATATAATTTTGAAAATTTATCAATGCTTAGCGCATCCCTACAATGAGATTTTAGCCTAACCTTCTTAACAAAAATCCTATGCCAGGTAAAAACATACTACACGTTTCTTTTCTAAAAAAAAAACAGGATGTGTCGTAAAGACACGATAGAAGTGAAACTTTTGTATAACAGGGAAACAGTTCCTCTGTTTATTGAGGATAAAGGTGAAGTGCGCTTCCACCTTCGGCTTCATCAACTTGAAAATTTAGGGGAGATGAATGCCAAGCACATCCCCGACCTACAATTTTATTTTCTCCCACTCTAACCGACACAGTGCCCCACTCCTTTTCGTCATACAAAAAAGTTGCGGATCATAATTCAGTACCACCTACCTACATACCTATACTTACCTATTGTTATTTACAGCAGGCCCTGGATAAGAATCGCCGCTATTTTGGCAAGTACAAATGCCCACAGTGCAACCGTGGTTGGATGAGTGCTAACTCCTGGGTAGGTTTCGGCCAGCAGTGCACGTCATGCAAAATCAACGTGCTCCCTTACGAACAGGTACCTATATCAACATACCTATTATTTTTGCGACGAATGTTGATTTGGATGTGTGGAGTATCGATAGAGTATAAGATAAAGAGTGAATAGGTACAAAACTGTTGTGCCAGTGAAGTAAATAAATATTACAGGACATACATTTTACACAGCGCCATCTAGTCGCAAACTAATATGGGTACTAGATTACGCATATGATACTTACGGAGGTACATACCAACTTTTATTTTAGCATAAAAATACACATACTTATCATACAACACAACATTAAAACACAGAACAAACATCAATATACATCACACAAATGTTTGTCCGTCAGTTTCAGATAAAAAAATATATATTACAGGACATTAATTTCACACAGCGCCATCTAGTCCCAAACTAAGCATAGCTTGTAATATGGGAACTAGATTACGGATATAATACTTAAATACATTTTTTTTTTTATTTGTAAATACATACTTATCATACAATACACACCCAAACACAGAACAAACATCTATATTCATCACACAAATGTTTGTCCTGGGTGGGAATCGAACCCACAACCTACAGCGCAGAAGGCAGAGTTACTACCAACTGAGCTATGAGGCTTGTTAAAGTAAGTTGAGAAGTAGCAAACATCTTTTTTTATATAAAACTTAGACGGAGCAAACTCTTGTCTATAACAAAGCCTTAGTTAGAACATTATTTACGCGGCATTGCATTGCACCCGGCAACGTGAAATATAAAGAGGTTAGCCTCGCGAGCCCGTTATTTCACCGGCAACCATACCCTTCAAACCGGAACACAGCAATGTTGCTTGGCGACCCAAACAGGTTTGGTAGTACTTACTAGACGAGTCCTTTCACAATGAGCTCTACTGCTCTTAAAACTCATCGAAACCGGTTTCTGGGCAACCATTACAACTAATAAGAAAACCTTTACAGGTCCAACCACCAGTGGTTGAGACCATTCCGACACCGCTAGCAAAACCCAATTGCCCGTATCACACTCACGGTGGCTTCCACTAGGAGGAAGTAATCTACCTCCAGGGAAGGTGTAATCATAAACTAGTGGCTTATGCGGGCACATTTGGCCGCAGAGTTATTATGTGTACCTACAAAACCTGCCTATTCTTATACGAACTTACAATGGTGCCAGTATTTTTTTTTTATGTACGATGGGGATGGCCTTGGTCTTCATCTCACCTGGTAACAAGTGGAGATAAGGCCGAAGGTGGAGGCACACTTCACCCGGAATCAAACTGAGGAACTGGCTATCTTACCTTAAAATGCCGGAACACAACAATTCTTAGAATTGTTGTTATGGCGACAGAATTAGGTAAGATGGTGGTAGCTAGCCAGGTGGACTTAAACAGTTCTACAACCAACCAAACCAAGCACAATAATGTACTCCCCTGGGGATCGAACCTGGGACCTCAGGATCTGAAATCGGTGGGTTAATGCAGGTTCTTGAACTTCTTTTATAAATGAAGGATTAGCTCTTGACCTAGGCTTATCTAGCCATCTCCCCAAGCCACAGTAAGTATGAGATTGATAGAGCCTACTTACCCTGAGGGCATAAGACATGAGGGGGAATTTTCTTTGGTTACACGTACGGTACAGTACCTAGAACGTCACTAATATTACTTGTTTTTCAGACACCGTTGGAGAAATCTGGGGACATGGACAAAAGTGACCCTGAAAAGAGCCACCCTCGGGAGCTTTGTCAGAAATGTAGATCTTTGGGACACTTTTGCGGAAGCTCCATTTATCGGTACTGAAGCTTTTCCGGAACTGTGTAGACATCTTCCTATTCCTAGTTTTAACCGTTTTAGGGTTCCTTACCAACAGGCCAACAGGACCTTATTACTTAGCCTTTGTTGTTCCTGTCTGTTAGATCTTTCTAAAATAGCTGATATAAATGCTTCGAGTTTATGGCTATGTTATAACCTGAAAAATACATTAAAAAATATTTTGGTGAATCTTATATAGTTATATATAGTAATTTTACCTAGTAAGTAAGTAAGTAAGTAAGTAAACAAAAAAAATGGACCTGCACTAAAACTTGAGAACTGATTGTAAAATTTGCCTTGAAATGTGAGTCGGAAGTGTCGGAACCCGCAGTGTCCGTCTCAGACTCGCACTTAGCCGGGTTATTTGTTTCTGATAGGTGTTATAGATATATGTACCAATACAACGTTTTTTGTTTTTTACTAGATAGAGAAGTAATGTAAGCTCCTGATCCAAAGCATATTATTAATAATTGTAATGTACTGATGGAGATTCGTTAGTATGCTATACATAAATAATTATATTGTATTGTCGTTTTGTTGTTTAAGTTTACCTATTGATTTATTTTTATATAACAAGCCTCATAGCTCAGTTGGTAGTAACTCTGCCTTCTGCGTTGTAGGCTGTGGGTTCGATTCCCACCCAGGACAAACATTTGTGTGATGAATATGTTTGTTCTGTGTTTGGGTGTTGTATCATATACTATATGATACAACAACGTATGTATTTACAAACATATTTAAGTATTTTATCCTTACGGATACTAGATTACTCTAGTTCTCATATCAAGCTATGCTTAGTTTGGGGCTAGATTGCGCTGTGTAAAAATTCATGTCCTGTAATATTTTATTTTATTTTAAATAATATCCGCCGTGAAACTACTATTTTACCATTGCGTTGCTCTCACATGGGTATTTGAGATGTTCTTCCTATTGTAGCACTCGAAATAGGTACCCTACTTCTGTTACTTCACTATTGTATTCACTTTCTTTCCCAATGTTCATATTCGAAGGTTACTTCGTTTTTTTTTATTGTACGACGGAGAAGCGATTGGCCTTCAACTCACCTTCACCCGGAACCCCGACACCCTCAACAAACTGAGGAACTGGCTATCTTACCTAGAATTGTTATTATGGCGAACGAATTAGGTAAGATGGTGGTAGCTAGCCAGGTTTACCCTACCACCAACCAAACCAAGCACAATATTGCTCCCCCTGGGGATCGAACCCGGGACCTCTGGATCTGAAATCGGTGGACTACTAGCCCACAGAGGCGGTGAGTTTATAGCTGCTATATTGTAGTATTTACGTGTGTTAGACACTAGCCTTTTTTTACATAAACGTGGTATCTAACCTAGGTATGTGAGGGACAACGTTTATGTAGGTACTACCTAAGATATATAATACCTAACATCATGTAAATCTTAATTTAAAATGTACCTACGAATAATTTTTTTATGGGTAATAAAAGTTAGTTTTTTGTATAAAATACTGATTTAATTGGAGATGGAGACGTCGTCGACGTAGGTTGGCATCTACCTATTTGGCCGTTTGAGACCATGAAGGTAGGTATGTTATTGAATCTCTAAACTGAACCATGCTAGGTATTCTACGAAATAATTGTCCAGTCCACTTTAGTGGATTGGTCACGACTGTCTAACGTTATCGTATTGTTAAGGTAACGTTTTAACGGACCATTACATTACATGGAAGCATGAAGCACAACGATAAGTAAACGTGAGTGACGTCGAGTGACGATCGTTTAAGTTACCTTTACATTACGATACATGTGTCAATAGGTTCGTGATCCCAAATTTAGTTAGTTATATTTACGAACTGTAGAGGCGCTGTGCGAAATCCTATACAAAATGCTAACGTGAACGATACGCTTACCGTACGATAGCATATTCGTGATCGGGCCTCAGGCCTCAGATTCCGACTAGTTACCGACCTACTCGAATGGGTTATCATTATGTTTGAAACACTTTTCAGAAGTAGGTAAGTAATCTTTTTGTGTTTTTGTTTATATGAAATAAACTTAAAAACTAGATATTGGACCAATTAAATAATAACTATTTTCACTATCAAAATGCTATAGTATCACTAACAGGCTATATTTTATATCAGGTGACATTAGGATCCCTAAGTAGGTACCGAGCATCGAGTCCATGTCCTGAGCGCAGCGAGGGACGATCGAGCAACGAGTCCATGTCCCGAGCTTCGAGACCAAGTACAATTTTTTTTTTCACGTTTTTCACAAGTTTTTTTTTCAAGTCTCAAGTTTATTTTTTTCACAAGTTTTTAATTCACATTTTTTTCCAAGTCTCAAGTCCAATTTTTTTTGACGTTTTTTCACTAGTTTTAATTTCACATTTTTTCCAAGTCTCAAGTCCAAAATAAGTCCAAGTCCGAATTAAGTTCAAAGACCAAAATAAGTCCAAGTCCAAAATTAAGTCCAAGATACGTCCAAGTCAAAAAAAGTCCAAATTCCAAAAAAAGACAATTTCTTTTTCAAAACTTGCAAAAAAAAAGCCCGACAAACGCGAACCGAAGGCTCGCGCTACAAAAAAACTGGGCAGTTTTTTTTTTGTTCAAAAGTACAAAAGTACTTCAAAAAGTAAACGTAAATGGTGGGCGTGCGTGAAAGAAGTTTTTAATAGAACTGTTATAACTTCATACTTTTCATTGGTTCGATTTCGATCAGTCTAGTTGGATTTCTCTGATCAGCTGTTTTTCTGTCTCATTAACTTTGATCATTTTGAAAATATTGCTTGAGTATAAAAAATCTGAAGTTAATAAATAATTTTAAATTAAAATTAACCGTTTGTAACGGTCCTTAGGAAATCTGACTGATTCCTTTGTACATAGTTAGTTTAATTGTACTTTTTATTGAATAAATGTACTCTATGGTAAAAAAAAAGTATTGAAATAAATAAAGAATAAAAAAGGTGACCTACATAAAAGAAGGTTACCACGACCACCTTCCTGCTGAATCCCGGCGCCAAGCAGTTCGCTACCTTCTGTCTGTTGGTGCGCGGGAGTGCCATCGTAGAACCCAACCTTGCCTGTGCAAGATTCTATTGCTGTGTTCTGGCATTTAGAGATCGGTACCTACGATTGGTTGGTGGTAAAATGTCATGCCAGTTCCTCAGACTGTTGAGGATTCCGAGTGAAGTGCGATTCCAACTTCGGCCTCAGCATAACTTGACACCAGGTGAGATGAAACCAAGCGCTTGACAACATACAAAAAACATTTATTGAGGTTACCCATTTCTTGAATCGATTTGGGTATTTTTGGTGTATTATCACCTCAAAAGTAAGAAAAATACGGACCCTTGCATCAGGTCAGGATCTGATGATGAGATCCTGAAGAAATCGATGTATTTAGTGTTTTCCTTACTTTTGAGGTAATGCAACCTCAAAAGTAAGGAAAACACGGACCCCATATAGGGACGTATTAATCACGCGTCTGTCTATCTGTCTGTCCGTCTATCAAAATAATTTTAAAAAATACGTCATTCAGGTAAACGAAATTGTATCATATTCTTCATTGAAGTCGGTTTTCTTTTTAGTTTTTAAAACGTAATTCGAATTATCGGTGCTTGAGTCGCATAGTTATCATAAAGCTACAAGTCTACACAATTGCTTGAGAATATTTTGTAGTAAGTAGTTCCACTGAGTTACAGTACAGCACAAAGTAATACAGTTTCCTCATTGTTTGGTTATTATGACGGAGAAGTTTTGTAACAAAGTTTGAGTTACGCGTCTGGAACCACATCAACTTGTTATAAGTTTTGCTTCGTTCATTTGTGGTATAGGTAAGTACCTATAATAATATCATATAATAACGAAGGAACTCACGACTTTTTTACCCTTCGATAAATTTATCTCGTATCACGTTACATAGTTACTCAGAGCCTCGATTTATTGAGGGTATTTTTTATGGAAGGTAATCAGGTACTAGATAGGTAGTTAATCTTTTCCTAATCACTATGTAGAACGTGTAGTAAGTTGTTTACTTAATTGACGATAAATATCGAATAATTTGTACATAACAATTTCAGATGACAAAATTTTCTAATTTCATACTTTTTGGAGCGTGATTAGGTTTTCGTTTTTAACTTAGTTTTTAATTATTTTTTTTGGGGTTATAAATAATACAGTGTATGAATTTAACATAATGTATTTTGGGTAGGTTTGGAGAGAAATATGTTAGGCTCTCGAGGCGTGATTGCATCGCCATAGTAGGGTTAAAATTAGACCAAGGTCTAATTAAATGATCACCAATCTATCACTACTTTAAATTAAATGATCACCAATCGGGCGTCGGATATCCCGTGATCAATTTCCGCACCAGATCTCCACAAAACAGTGGTACCCAATATGAAAGAAAAGTAGCTACCTAAAATATAAGTTTTATTACCTTCTGACAGCGGCTCAGTATAGTTCCCCTCGACTCCCAAAGAGAAAACCTAGCAATGTCTACTTTTTTGATGGGAACCGGCCAAAAGTTTTTGTAATTTGTTACTGAATAGTTTCAATACCGCATAGCATTTTCCATAGGCTCCCTCAAGCCCTTCAAGTTCCACCTAAATATATATTTCGCGAGCCACAAGAAGGGTCATTCAATTAAACGTGGTCGGCCCTTTGCCTTCTCAAAGGTTTCTGCGGTTCGTCTTAAGATTTGTGTGATTTGTGGCCCAAGTCATGTTTACTTGGTGAGATCAACTTCTAAGCAGTTAATTGCAGGTGGCTAGTATTCAGGGTTCCGTACCCAAAAAGTGCAAAGGTGACCCTATTACCATCTATTACTAAGCCTCCGTATGTCTGTCAGCGGGTTGTATCTCATAAACCGTAATATAGGTAGACAGTTGACATTTTCTGTGTGTATACCAAATTAAAACAGCAATAGATAATTGCTGTTTTAACAAAAAAATATACAATCTTAAACAATCAATTGGTCGGAACCCTCGGTGTGCGTTTCCGCACTTGGCCGGCTTATTGTTTTAAAGCCAGGCGGACATTATATACCTACCTACTTATATAGAGAAACATACCATGTTCCACCACCAGCAAAACTTATAGGTAATTACCACAGAATGTACAATAGTACAAGAATGACATTTAATTGACAGGAATCGAATAATGTCATATCTACTGTATTTACTTACATTGTTTCCTTTTTTCAGAGCATATTTTAGAAAATATGGGTAGGTAGGTAGGTACGAGGAAGTTTTTTTTTTTGTTAAGAAAGGGTTGGACAGTTGTTGTTCACATCAACAGTCCATTAGGTTAGGTTTTGCCATAATCACCTAGCGGATTGGCGATCGCAGTAAAGGTGGAAATACACATAAGGAAGCTGCTGCCCTTCTTCTCGTAAGATCCTTTAGTCGGCAATTACGACATCCATGGGCTGAGTTGGTGAGGTAGAGGGGCGCGACCACCACAGGGTTTCTGTACAGCCCACGCGAAGAAAGAAAAGAGCTTTCTGAGTTTGGGTGTTGTAAGTATTTTATGATAAGTATGTAGGTATTTACAATTTAATAAGTGTTATATCCGTTATCTATCCATATTACAAGCTTTATTTAGTTTGAGGATAGATGCGCTGTATGAAATTAATGTATTTATAATTAATTTTATTATCTCCTATAACTTGGGCCACTTTATAATAAGGTGTCCGTGGCAACACTTCCGCCAGCGGTCACGGAGACGTCGAGGGCCGGCGGGTGCGGTCACTAAGCTCGACAAATTGTCTGACAGTGTGCTGTCACTGTCAGTCAATTTGTCGACTTGAAGACCTGTCACAGGACTGCTAACTAAGGCCCAGAATTAATCGAGTATCTGATTGTTTGGTTTTGGCGGAAGAAGCTCATCTTATTCCTGATACACACAATACCTCTGCCTAATCTCAGATAGGGCTACAAGTTGCTTTTACAAGTATTACAGGCAGGCATGTTCAAGTCTACAGCTTGCACAGAACGAATTTGTAATTTCTAAATATGTCAATATTTGGTGCAAGTTTGGTTCAATCTGATAATCTTTTTTTTTTTTTTATAGGACATTAATTTTTACACAGCGCCATCTAGCCCCAAACTAAGCATAGCTTGTAATATGGGAACTAGATTACGGATAGAATACTTAAATACTTTTTTTAAATACATACTTACTATATGATACAACACCCAAACACAGAACAAACATCTATATTCACCACACAAATGTTTGTCCTGGGTGGGAATCGAACCCACAGCCTACAGCGCAGAAGGCAGAGTTACTACCAACTGAGCTATGAGGCTTGTTGAAATCTAGTTAATTTAGGTTCCAATCAAACTTCGTAGATACAAGCGTAAGCAGGTGTATAAGCCAGGGACAGGGTCTACAGATTACACATGTTGGTAACGCCAAACTGGTCAAGACTGGGCTATTATTAATAGCCTATAATTCAGTACCGAATGGATTCACTTAGCATTAAAGATTTAAGGCCTGTAGCTATAGAACTTTCAGAGATACAAGTTAAAAACAACGTTTATACTGTAGACCCATGTCTCCTTGCACATCTGGATTAGAAAATCTATCTGGATCTCAGACAGGGCAGTCTACAAGTAACAAGTAGTCTTTAACCGCCTCTGTGGTCTAGTGGTTCAACCCACCGATTTCAGATCCAGAGTTTCCTATTCGATTCCCAGGGGGAGTACAATATTGTGCTTGGTTTGGTTGGTGTTAGGACTTTGTTTAAATCTGCCTAGCTACCACCATCTTACCTAATTATGTCGCCATAATAGCAATTCTAAAAATGGTTGTGTTCCGACATTTAGAGGTGATATAGCCAGTTCCTCAGTTTGTTGAGGATTCCGGGTGAAGTGCGCCTTCACTTTCGGCCTTATCTTAACTTGTAACCAGGTGAGATGAAGGCCAAGCGCTTCCCCGTCGTACAAAAAAAAAAGGTTTTACAAGTATTACAGGCGGGTCAGCATCAGTGAGGGCTTTGGCCGGCTTCCTTACCCGAAGGAGGGCGGCAGCGCCTATCGCCTGTGTCTGCGTCAGACTGAAAAAGTTCCCTTCTTATGCTACATTTCAAAGCTGTTATACGCCGAAAAGCGTCGGAGTCAATTTTTTTCGAAGTCCATGACTAACTCCAAGTTTTTTTACTTTTCTATGACTGTAAAATTTTGATACATCACATTCATAAACTACCTACTACTAATAAACCGAGATACTAATAACGTCACAATATTGGTATATTATTCAATCATAGTCATAGATTTAGAATATACTATATCATCACAGTTTAGTTTAAAGATCAATAACTATCTAGGTAGGTATAGGTACCTATTGGTTTAGTTTATGTCAAAAAGGTCTACCTATATTATTTATTGAAATAGGTAATAATGTACGTAGGTACTACTCACGTTTATTGGTTCATAGGATATTAGTATTCTGTGGATTGGTTTGTCATCAAATAGTAGGTAATTTTGTCATCTTGTCAGACAAAATTTAAGTATTTGTTTTGTCATTTAGATAATCGTAAAATGAAATAGAATACAACACGTAGTGATTCTTTGCTCTATGAATGAAGTATTTTTATTAAACTTGCAAGAAGTCATGATGAAAAAGTGAGTCTAACCTGGGTTTTTATTGTGAATTCTACGATGAAGCAACCTTCCCAGACCCAGCAGGCACTGGTTCTCCCGCGCACCATCGTGATGGAATACGGCAAACCGTTTGACGCCGCACTTCGGCAGGAGGGTGACCACCCTAGCTGGCCACGTGGACCTTTTGAGATCCTACCACCAGTGCTGCCACCAGCAGCCGTAACCGCTACAAAAGCCATCGATTCCGTTGCCCAGGGCAGACCACTAGGAACTATATCACACCAACCCCAAATAGTATAGATATATTGTCCATGATGTTAGTATGATATAGGTAAGTATTTAAAAAAGTTGCGAGTAATGAATCCAAAAGGATTCCTACATAACCTATTTCAGAATCCATGCAGATTTCAAATCGATGAATCCCGGCCCCTCTGCCACAGACTCTTCACAAGTAACATATCAACATCACATAAACGGGTTTTCATGGCCCCATCAATGTTGGGGGTATCATGCTTAAAGATTTCTCCATCGATAAAAACACAGCATACATAGGTACTTACTTAATCATCAAATGATTTCAGATCTAGCAAACCGTCTATCAAACCAAAAGAATTGAGTAAACAACGACTTTTAAAAAATGAATTAATGAAATTACCTAACAACGAAGGACGATTCCTTAATAATGAAAATGACAACTCGGTCATTAACACCAAAAAGCGCACCTTTAAAAAACATGACCGGGAAGTCGAAGGCGGGAACCTTCCCAATCCCTTTGACCTACCCAATTATAAAAGGATTTTTAGCAAAAGCTTGGGCCAAAGGAAAGCAAAACCCGATCCTTTTATAATGACCGAGCCTCACACGGTCTGTGATATTGATGACACGTTCTACAAAGCTATAGAAGGTCGACCTCTGAGGCAGCAATCTGATATAAAAGTGTACATGAGAAACATCAGAGACATAGCCCTGAACAAAGCCAACGCTGCTTACCTTACTGACCAAATACTTCAATTTGAATCTAAACACGCATTTGAATTAGAAGAACACAACAAAGCGGATACTTTATACGAAAAAACCAAGGGTAATTTTGTACATTTTGCAAACGAAAGTTACTTGAAAGCCAAAGCAATACAAGAATCTGCAGAACTGATCGCTTTATCAGTAGCTAATATAACGGATACGCTGGAATCTTTAGGTTTCGTAGCTGTGAAATTAAGGAATGAAATATCCAGTCTCGTATTCTCCTTTGAAACTTTAGCTTATTATGGCAAGTTTCTTAATTCTGTGAGCCCAAGCTCTTGGCGGGTCGAGTTCGATCCTGATTTCCAAGAACAGGCAATTGCGAACAATATAAATGAAAGGCGAAAAACTAGAGCATCAGTAGCGTTCATGGATGATCTTAATATTCCTCGTTATAGAAAACCCCATATATATTTCAAAACACCACATGAGCTTTTGGATGTCTATGAGGTGATGGGTAACCAATGTCTGAACTACATGCAAATAGACGTATTTACTTCAAACATTGTTAAAACTGTTCAGAAATCTCGCAACATGTTAAAGGCTCAAGTGAAGGCTGAAACTGATGAATTGGAAGAATTTATACGAATGTACGAAGACATCATGAAGTATGTGGAGCAAAAGGAGATAGACTATAAAGCCGCGTTTGAAAAGTTGTTATTTTCAGACTTTCAGACTCTTTATTCGTCTACCGAAGTAACGAAGTTACATACTTGCGTGCAATTTGTAAATACGGTGGTTTTTGATAATCCCGAGGACCCCAAGGATAGTGTCTCAACACTGATGCACAGATTAGAATTGGAGTACATGCAGTTAAACTCTGGCTTAGATCGTATAGATTTAAATATTGTCAAAAAAGCGACTAATCAGTTGTTTGCTGAAGATATCGCGGATATGAAACGCGCACATTTCGCCCAGAGGACTCTCAGGGAGTGCAGAGTTTTGACTCACGCACTTTACGCCAGTTTTGAACCTCCAAGACCTAGAATGATGACCAAAGATTTCTCCAAAAAAACTGAAAAACCAGAAGAAAATACAAACCATAAAAACAAGAAGTTTTAAGTAGAGTGACATGAACTCAATGCGTGCATAGTTAATAGAATACCTACCAGTATTACGACCACAATATTATATGCTTACGACCACCAAACTACGACGCCAAACTGTTAAACATCAATTATTTAAAAGAATATACAGGTACCTACGGGTACCTATGTATACATGTACTTACCTACATATACATTAAAACAATCTTCTATATCATCAAAATTAATGTACATACATAGATGTGTGTATGTTCCCTATGGACTCCTAAGCGGCTGACCGATTTTGACGGGATTTTCACTGGCACATAGCTGATGCTTATTTTAGAAAAATATTTATAGTTCCGGGCAAAACAAATTAAACTCTAAGGAACAAAATGGATGACGATGGGAACGAAGTCCCGGGTGTTCCACGTAACTAAAAGGTATAATTAGTAAATGTTTTGTATAAGTTATAAATACAATACACAGTCAGCAAATTGTAAATTCCGCATTGTTCTTGCCTGGTATGACTACACTTGCTTCAGGCGGATTACTTTGAATATAATTACCATACGTTATTACGCGAGCAGGATCGTCTCTTGGGACCAAACATTTGCTCTCATGGCTGCCATAACAAAACAGATGCTACCTACACGAAGCCTGCTGCCTGCGACACAAAACCATGTTTGTATTACACTCGACATCGAAACTAGTAGGTACGTACTAAGTAGGTAGGTAATGTTCTTTATAAAACTATAAAAGCTGGTTAGCGACCATCCTCTTGGTGCGCGAAAGAGCCAGACCGACTTATCCCAGAAGGCACTGAGTATCTCCTGGGATAGCTCTTTGACTTCATCGTTGCTTTCGCCTTGAGGTCGACAAGGTCAGAGGTCAAGAGCTAACCCAACAGGACTAATTTAAGCTTGATTCTCATTATTTGATTGCGAGAGGATTAAAAAGTTCAGTAATAAAGGCCTATACCTAATACTGGTAGTTCTCGCCCTGAACTGAGATCTCGTGATGTTTTATTTATTTAACTTAGGTATTTTTTATCAAGGAAAAAATCTTATTAATATGTTTTCAAGTGTTTTATTAGGTAGGCACCAACACCTTACTCTTAAAAATTGTTAAAAATTGTAGGTATTAGTAATTCAGATAATTTATATCAGAGTAAGTATGTAAGAAAATAAACTAATACATACTTTACAATAATTTGTTAGTATATAAAAAGATCACACTTTTTATCAATTTCTGTTTATGCGTAGGTACCTACTTAACGCGATATAAAAAAAAAGAGAGTATGACTAAAAGGACACGTATAACATATCTTCGTATTCATAGATAGGTAGGTACTGATACCTATAACAAATTAGTATGACCACCAGGAAACTGCTTGAGTGTTCGAGCCTCGAGTTGTTTAAGAAGTGCAGTTTGAACTTCAATAAAATATCAAATACCCTCTTACGTAATACCTCAAACTTTTTTTTAAATGCACAATCGATGCTATTTCAAATGACACCCCACAAGACATAGATATTCTTGTCCCTATTTCTCAAAACTACTCTAGTTTCAAAATTTATCAAAATCTATTGATGAGTAATTGTAAGATATGGGTGAAATATTGAATAATTTATTTCCGTTATAGAAGTTTCACGGAAATACTGTTCTCTTTCTGAACGCTGTGAATTCTCGGAAATTTAAAGCAGTAGGCTGCTACGTAATCATTGAATATTTGAATGAAAATTGAATAATCTCGTTTCTGATTAAGCCCCGTGTCGCACATAAAGTTCGTACCTATTGTGTCAATTTAACTTCTAATCACTTTTTAAATACGTTAGAAGCGAGACGCTCCGATCAACGAATAAATTTGAATTTATTAACAAACTGATTCGGCTGCCGACTAGGGGAAAGAAATTGACTTTTTTGTTTACAAATTATTTGTAAATTAACTTCTAAGAACGTTTATCACTTATGTAACCGTTTTATTATCAGTAAACATTATTTTATTATTGGTACACATATGTGTGATGAATATAAATGTTTGTTTTGTTTTTTCTTACGTTTTCGTTGTGTTGTATTTAGGTTAGTTTTTCTTTTAACGATAAAGGACCCTGTCAACAAGTCTCACAGCTCAGTTGGAATGGTAGTAGCTCTGCCTTCTGCGCTGTAGGTTGTGGGTTCGATTCCCACCCAGGACAAACATTTATGTGATGAATATATATGTTTGTTCTGTGTTTGGGTGTTGTATTGTACCTATGGTAAGTATGTTTTTACAAAAAAAAAGTATTTATGTATTCTATCCGTAATCTAGTTCCCATATTACAAGCTAGGCTCTAGTTTGGGACTAGATGGCGCTGTGTGAAATTAATGTCCTGTAATATTTATTTATATTTATTTGTCGCTTTGCGATAACTTTGTCCCATAAAATATTATAAAAAGCGAAAACTAACAAAATAAATAAATGAAACTGAAATCAACAATGAGGAATTGTGTCACATTCACATCTACTGTTCTGTTCGTTATTTATGGACCATTCCAGGTAGGTAGGTATCCCGTCATTAATGTACTTAAGTAGATATTCACTTCACTTCTTTCCTTTTTTCAAAACCGTTATTTTATTTTACGTTATTATAACTTGTAAACCAGATGAGATGATGGCAAAGCGCTTCCCCGTCGTACAATTAAAAAAAGGTAACGACAAAAAAAAAAAAAAAAAAAAAAAAAGGTACCTAAGCAAATCACATAAGTGTGGGGTGGGTATGATCTACCTCTAAGTGCACCCCGGGCAACGGAATCCCTGGCTTTTGCAATCGGTTACACCTTCAATTGCAGAATTTTGCCCCAGCGTCCTTAAGGATATCCATAATACTTTCCAGGTCCTGATCAACGTCGTTGGTAGGTTCTAATGCAGCGAATCTATTTTCAAGATTCAGTTGAAATTTCCCGAAACCCATCACGTACCTACTAAAGCAGGCTAGGATCATAATACTACATGCATACTAGTTTGTAATATTCTGAATCGTATATATTATCTCCATAATAACTTAGCCTTCATAAAATATAAACAGGTGAGAAACAACAAAGCGCACCACTCGGCGAGCCAGTTTTCTTGTTTTGCCAAAGGTTCGGACTAACTACGGCAAAAATATATTAACATTTGAAGGTGCACAGCTTTATAATAAACTATTTTTTACAGTTGCGGGAACTATAAAAAATGTAAGCTCCTTTCACGCATTCAAGACGACGTTATCTAAATTTATTATTGACAACTACTGATATAAAATACCTTCCTACATACATACTGTGAGTATGTAGTACCTACAAATTATTATATTTTTAACAATTTAAAATTTAATGTCACAAACATTCACAGCCCGCGACGGGACTCAAACCAGCATCTTTTCTTATAGCCGAATTTCCTGATCAGCGCTCTAGCCGAGTATTAATATGGCACAACAATTACGGATCTGCGTCTGGACCCTCGTGGCTCAGTTAGTGTTTCCGGCTGTAGGAAAAGATGTGGGTTTAAGTCTTTCGCGGGTTATGAATTTTTGTGATATTGTAACATTTGTAAATGCAGAGGCACCTGTAGAGGCAAAACACGAGCTGATTTGTCTTTCCTATGAAATTTCACGGTTTTATTACAAAATAGTTTTCAGTATTGTTAAAATAGTTTGATTGAATCAATCGGTTAAGTGCGATTAGGCATTCGGCTACCAAATCGTTTCAAGACACTATCATAGTAGCGTTATGATAAAACTAGTAAACTGAAAAGCTGGATTTTTAAATATTTGGCATAGAACAAACGTATGTCGTTTTCATGAACGCACATCACGCTGAAACTAGTGGATGTGAATGAAACTTAGTAGATACATTTATTACTGTATCATTGGCATGGATCATGTAAACTTATTATCTCCCCTCACCCCACTGAAGAGTGTATGTAACTTTTTTCTGAATAGGATTTGGAACACGAAACTATATATAAATATTATTTAATATATTAAATTATTTAAGTAAACAATAAAATACCTCATCACATATTTTTATATCCCTGGAAATATTATTATTATTATCCGTGAGTAAAACTGCGAACTTACAATGTACTTCGACAAATAATTCCAATAAGTTCTTTTCTGTCAGTAGAATAATGTTACGAGCTGGGGTTCGTAAGAATTAAAAGCAACCGGTTATTACTTGAAATAAGACACGCTTATTTAGCACCAAACTAATTACTCTTAAACACAGTACAACACTACTTAGTTATACTACCGAATCACTAAACACTGTTATCGCACTCAAATATCACTTGATGTTAACTCGCTGTATCGTAATCGAATACTGCCTTGCTTCCGAATCGCCCGTCAATTTATATCCAACTTTATCGAAAGTTCTAGTAAGCGCGGGAATGGTCGCGCCGGTAACTGTTGCGTAATCTGGCACGGCGGTCATAAATCATCCTTTTGTGTTATTGATAAACAAGTTGTTATTGTCTTATTTTCTCGGAAGTATGCGAAGGCTCGCGAATATTCTAGACGTTTCTAACTGGCGTAACAATAAGCAATACTACTTGCGGGAACTAAACTTCCCAGTAGTAGAACTACCGGCGGGGCTAGTTTATGTCGGTATTACCTAGTCTCTACAAATTCGTAGAACACGTTTAGGAAACGTAATATCCCAGTTGTGTGAGTGTGAGTGAGAGTGTGAGGCGGCTGCATTATGAATTAGTCGGGTAGGGTCGGGTCTGGCTCCTAGATTGATTGCTGTGGCGAGCTTGGTTGTAGCGGCTAGCGATCTTATGTTTGTTTTGGGAATTTGTTTTTTAACCTGCATCATCACAGCTGGACTCGAGTTTTATTCAAGCCACTGGGATTTGGTTGGAGTTTTTACATGTTGTTGTGTTCCGGCATTTAGGTAAGATAGCCAGTTCCTCGGTTTGTTGAGGTTTCCGGGTGAAGTGCGAATCCACCTTCGGCCTTATCTCAACTTGTAACCAGGTGAGATGAAGGCCAAATGTGATGAGTTGGCTTGACCTCTAGGCCAGAGCAAAGATCAGTTCTTCAGTTCCCACAAACCATTCTGTGCCAGACTTCGGCAGGAGCGTGGTCGCTAGCCAGGTGGACCTTTAGTACAGATCCTACCACCAGTGTTATGATTTAGCTAAAGCCAGCGATTCTCATGCCCGGATTAGACCATTCGCAGGTAGAACCACCTCTGTGGTCTAGTGGTTCAACCCACTGATTTCAGATCCAGAGGTCCCGGGTTCGATCCCCAGGGGGAGTACAATATTGTGCTTGGTTTGGTTGGTGGTAGGACTCTGTTTAAGTCCGCCTGGCTAGCTACCACCATCTTACCTAATTTTGTCGCCATAACAACAATTCTAAAATTGTTGTGTTCCGGCATTTAGAGGTAAAGATAACCAGTTCCTCAGTTTGTTGAGGTTTTCGGGTGAAGTGCGCCTCCACCTTCGGCCTTATACTTGTAACCAGGTGAGATGAAGGCCAAGCGCTTCCCCTTATTTCAACATTAAAAAAAAGTGTTGGAAAGTCATTTTGTTCTTGTCTACGGATGTCCTTGAATATAATCTATTGTTTGACAAATACGTGCTTACAAAAAAAAAGGATTCTATCCTTAATCTAGTTCACATATTACAAGCTATGCTTAGTTTAAGGCTGGATCGCGCTTCGTGAAATGAATGTCCTGTAAAAAAGCCCGTCTCAAAGACACCTTGGATCACCTATTGGATGAACCGTTGATGCGTTTATGCTATCATTATATTCACTAGTCTATGGGTGTTACTGATCAATCGCCGCCGCCAAAATTGAGTTGTGTGCAAAGCCATTTCAGATAGCATTAGCACGCATGGCATGACTGATGGTGGCACGACACACGACACACGACACTAACGACAGAACGATACGACAGAACCCTTCGATGTATGATATTTTTAAGGGAGAGCACATCATTAATCTCGGATATTAAAATGTTACGTCTCTATCGATTCGTAAACGTAGGAAAGAGATGACGGAGGTACTTAGCTGGAGGAGTCGATTAGGAAAATGCAAGCGGTGATACAGAGATGGATGACCGTTTTTTGTTGAAGGTATTCCATATACCTACTACCTATAGGTATTGAGGTAAATTCATCATTTCATACATGTTTACTTTTTTATGTTTTTACTACATATATATATTTTTAATGGGAATTTTAAGATAGTTACAGAACATAGTGTAGAGAAATGAGTGGACCTTTCGTCCGGGATAATGATATTTTAAGTGACAAATAGTACCTACCGTAAATGAAACAAAATGTTGTTCCCATTAAACCCAATAAAACTGCCCATTGTATTTGTTTTTGAAGTTATTCAGTTTTATCTATTATGTGTACAATACAGTATTTATATTAATGAATTAATTGATTCATGATTTTCTAGTTCTGCCATTTACACAGTAGGTATACGTACCTAATAGGTATGTAGTAAGTAGGTAGGTATTTTCTGGGTAGGTAGGCTCGCCCCATCGTACCTACCTAAATGTTTAATAATATGGTGTCTTGTCTTGTCCTTGTCACCGCTAAGTACCTACCTAAGCTAGCCGTGAGGATTTGACAACTATGTTATTACAATTTACATCGACTTGCATTATTCTCAGGTACCTACCTACCTACACCTTCAAGCTCTTTCGCTCGTAGGTTGTATCAAATTGTTGTGTTCCGGCTTTTTAGAGTTAAGATAGCCAGTTCCTGAGTTTGTTGAGGATTCCGGGTGAAGTGCTCTTCACCTTCGGAGCTATCATAGCTAAAAAAAAAATCTGATGAGATGTTAGATCCTCGTAGTTTCAAGTTCAAGTTTTCATCGAGATTCGGGATCCTGATCCCGAATTTTTCGAGTAAATCTTGAAAACCCCACCTTACGATAAGGCGGAAGGCCGTATGTCCTACAGACTTAGCTACCTAGTACCCACTCTTAGTACCTATTTTACGTGTAGTTCTCAGTTCGAGCCATGAATATGGCTTTGTGTAATGAAGCGATCATCACGGACGATACCCGATATCGCCAGCAAAGTTGGGCACGTTGTTTGTCTTACAATAGGTACCTACTTACCTACTATATATACTTGTGGTAGAATGGAGACTGATATACCTACCTAGGTAACCACGTATTTACTGGTGGTTCCACAATATCTGTAATCCGAAACATCGTTTTATAAGGATAAGGAAAATTTTTCCCTTAAATATCTACCTTCACCCTGTCTCTTATAATAATATGTATAATTAATAAATATATGTATAATTTAAGATTATTAGACATAGGTAATAGAAGCAAGAGCAACAAACTAACATATCTGTGACCTCATAATACAGGCTTTGTCCTAGTATGAGGAACAGAAATACCTATTAGGGTACAACTCTGCCACTATCACTAGTTTATATACATAATATAAGTTATAATGTAGAAGGACCCATGGCAGTCCTTGTAACCCTACAATACAGGCTTTAGTCCTATTGTAGGGGACAAGAACTTCCTTACGGTTTTACAATAGAATATATAAATATGTACCAGCTGTACCTTTCTATGAATAAATATTTTTTTGTCTTTATCTCTTTATTTGAAACTAGCTGGCTCCACGCAGTTACAAGAGCCAGCTTAGGTTCTAAGTTCATCACTATAATTTCGGGCCAGATAAACCCACTGCTGACCGTAGCATTTTCAAGGAAGGCTCGCTCCATTGTAGATCTCATTCTTGGTCAGTCAAGTCAAGCCTCGAGATCCAGGGCTGACCCTAAGTATATTTCCATGAGCCGCGTCTATCACACCGCAAGACCGCCGCGCCATAACAACAATTCTTAAATTGTTGTGTTCCGGCATTCAGTGGTAAGATAGCCAGTTCCTCAGACCATTGAGGATTCCGGGTGAAGTGCACTTCCACCTTCAGCCTTCTCATAATTTAAAAAATCAGGTGAGATGAAGGCCAAACACCTCCCGTCGTTAAATAAAAAAAATAAAACACTACCAGAGGTGCACTAGGTACGTACACAGCTTTCGTAATCTTCCTTCATACCTCATTTGACAACGTTACGTTTGTTTATATGTCTCCCATATTATGTGGCAGTAGGAGTCCTGAGGGAGTCTGGAAATCACGACGCTCGCGGCTCGTATGAACCCATTAAGGGTGAATTTAAGCTCGATCAGACTCGTATGCAAATGCATGTACATAGCTATAACCTCAGTATACAGTTGGCAAACACCTGCTTCACGACGGCGGAGAAACTTAAATTAAAAACGATAAGCCGCTCAGGGAATTGGTTTGAATTGGATGTAACGTAAACAGAATATCCTTTTCCTTGCATTTTCTTGTCAGCGTTATTAACTGAGAATGTTTAAAGTACTGTACTGATGCTGACAAGAAAAATGACAAGAGACGGGTCAAGCAGCGCGTGCATCTCTTGCCTTTGACAAAGCCTTACTGCGTAGGTCACATCCACAAAGAACATAGCCTACACGACACTGCATTCCGTCAACTTGTTAAGCCTCACGTATCCGTAATTTCACCGGCAACCATACCCTTCAAACCGAAACACAGCAATGCTGCTTGACGAGCCCTTTCACAAGACGCTTCTACAACTCTTAAAACAAATATTTTAAATAAGTAGTGTTACATATGTAAATATGTTTCTTCTACTTCTGATTATTTTTACTTATGATTGAGCCATATAGTCGATGGGGCTTCCCATCAGTAAAATCTCAGGAATCATGAACCATCTGATATTCATCAATATAGGCAAGATAGGCTTTGGGTTAACTGCTTTACAAATGCCCTCCCTCTATTTCGCATTTTCTATTCGATTTTTCATACTTACCTTATCCCATTACGTACAAATTGGAATTCCTTTCACTATGGGACGAATTTCCAAAAACGTTGATGCAACGTTTTTTTTTAATTTGGTATATTATAGAAGGCTTCATATAAATTCCTATTTTTCAAACTTAAAATCTTATTAATCTTATTTTCTTACAAGCCTAGGTACCTATTTACCTGTAACAAATAAATAGGTACCTAGGTACCATTGGTACATCATTGAAGGTCAAACAATTATTTTCATATAAGGAGAATATTGCGATTGGGAGTCAAAATACCCCAAAAATGGACGAACTTTCATCCCTATGGGGAGAACACTGTTCTTATTTTATTAATAGGTATTTAAAAAGGCACCTTAATATCAATTTTCACATTTCTAACATCAACGTACTTGCAAAAGCGTTTTAAATTTTTCTTATATCTTATATCTCTCTTATTAATAAAATTCACAATGAAAGGAACTCTTGTGCCGAGTTGTATGCTCTTCCCAAAGATTTAGAATATAAATCTATGGCTATTACATCGTTATCTGTCAGTCAATCAGTCAGTAGGCTCAAAAATTTCCCTGCATATTGATTAAATGACATAAATTTGTTTTGTAGACGCAGGCTTATGTTATGGACACGTATCTTTTTTTGTCAAAAGAGAAAGAAATAAGAATAAGCTAAGTAGGTAACTACTCAAAACAAAGCTAATAGCCACCTGAAAATTACTAGGAACTTTGCAATCAAACACCTTGGTATTCGTAAACAATTTATTCAGAATACAAATTGAGTACCAAACAAGGTAGGTTAACTAGCAACTAAATAAGTTAGGTACCTAAACCAACATAGTAAATCTCAAGACTATAATAAAGTTCGGCTTCGATCGACAAAGGAATCGCAGCGAGACTCCTTCGGGAGAATGGTAGACAAAGTAAAATGCAAATACTCATGTATTTCCAATTAACGTCGCTTTCGCTTCTTTATTATCAAACCAACCTGACAGAGAAGACTTCTCCGAGTGAAATTAGTAGTTTAAGATACTACTTACCTACCTATATGCAGGTAAAATGCTAATTTTGTGGTATACTTATAACAAAATTAAAAATCATCTTACCTAATTCTGTCGCCATAATAACAATTCTAAAAATTGTTGTGTTCCAGCATTTTGAGGTAATTCACCTCAAAATGCCCAATTTGAGGCCTCCACCTTCGGCCTTATCTTAACTTGTAGCCAGGTGAGATGAAAGCCATGTGCTTACCCGTCGTACAAAAAAAATGCATTAAATTAGTCTAACTTAGGCTATGAAGTAGGAACTGGCTGTTATACCACTAAATTCCGGAACACAACAATTTATAATAGTTACGGCGACAGACTCAGGTAAGATTGTGATAACTAGCCGGGCGGGTTTAAAACGATCCAACGACCAACCAAACCAAGCACAAATTTGTGAGGATTGATCCCGGACCTCCACAGGCAACAGTAAAAAATGTAATACCCACATCTATTTACAAATTTATAGGTTTTTCAGTCTTTGTAGTTCGTTTTGTCAGGGGCCTATGAAGCTACTGACGTTTCGAAAAGCCTCAGGTTATATCATGTGATGTCATCCGCGTAGCGTAGAGTTTTGCGAACCCGTAGCAGTGCTACGCCCCGACATCATACGCACGCTTCTGTTCATAATAGGGAAACAAAAAACCTTTTACATGAAGATAATCCATCTAGCCCTAAACAAAGCCTAAACTGAGCTTGTATGCATGGAAACTAGATTACGGATAGAATATTGATCTACATTATAATTGTAGTTAATACATACATATCACCAATTTATTTATATACAACACCCAAACACATGACAAATACCAGCTATATTCATTACATAAATGTATGTCCTGGGTGGGAATCGAACCCATAACCTACAGCGCTGAAGGCAGAGCTACTACCAACTGAGCAATGAGGATTATTAGATGTCTTTCTATTATGTGTGGACAGAAAGGTTGCATTTCCAAACTCGTGCGTAAACAGACTTCAGCCCCAGACGTCTGCGTCTACGTAGGTATAGGTACCTATTATATAAATATTAGACGGGAAGCCACGCTTATGCAAGTTATTTTTCCATTACCCTTTATAAGGTTAAATATTTATGTCTGGGACGCATACCAATCTGGTTGTTTGTTGTTTTTGTTGTGTGCTACACAAACTTTCCATCGCTTTCATACATGTTCCTAACCGGTTGAAAAGCCAGGTACCGAATATTGTGGCATTACCCGCATAAGTGATTATCACATATATTTCTAGCGATCTTTCTATTGGTTTCCAAAATTAAATCACTGAACTATTTACCGAGGTACCTCGTGTAGGTAACTACTCAACTCAATTAATTGAACCAATAATTATCGGGTGTTTTTTTTTAGTACAGCTACATCTACCTATGATAGGTTCCTATTTTATAGTACATTTTTGTACTAGTAGGTAATGTTGCTTGTGTTTTGTTGTTATCTATCCTATTTTAATTGATGTGTGCTTTAATTGACCGAGCGAGCGAAGCGTCTCAGTTTCGAGCCAAAATGCTTTTGTCCGCTGTCGGCTTGTTCTCGCCTACAGGTCGCATTTTTCGTTTTTTTTTGATGAAAATTGGCAAACATGTTCCTTGATTTATTATTTTTTTAAGTCGAACGCCATTTTTGATTCGTAGGGAAATAGGGGGGAAAGGGGGAAGTTTGCTGTAGCGCAATTTATCAACGAATTTCCATTAAATTTAAAAGACACACTAAGGATTTAATTCTACACAAGATGTTGTGAACAAAATAAACAAAAAGAGTAAGTGGAGGGGGAAATGGGGAGAAGTTTACTATTGAATTTCAATTTTTGTTTTTTTTTTTCGGAAAATGTATACCTACCTACATTTACTAATCAGACTGCGAAGTCCTCTCCGCCTTTGCAAAACAAATCCGTAGACGTAATCGCTAAAACTTACCTTTTTTTTTTCTCAAATTTGCTCAAAAGTCTAAAAGGAAAAGTGAAAGAGGAAAGCAACGGTTATTGCATGGTTATAAGGGCTCGCGAGGTCGCGACTAATTTTATAAGTTTGGACGTGCCTCTGACTACCCCCTGGGAGGTAATCCTCATAAGATCCACGCTCCGAGTAGTGATCAGAGGTGAATCCTCGAAGGGGAAAAAGTCGTGAGTCTATTTATTTATTTATTTATTTTTATCTACAATTTCTGCTCATTTCTGCAACCACGTTGTTGTAAATAACAATAACTAACCTACACATATTTTGGAAAATTATCTAGCTCATTTATCATGTATCGATTGTGTTTTGTGTAGGCTTATACTTTGTTATAAAAAAATATCATAAGACATAATTCAAATTTCTATTCATAATTTTTAATTAGATACAATGAAATCAAGTCGATGAAAAAATATGGATATATAATACTAGTTTTCTAGGATATAATGGCATGGCGCACTACGACGATGTGTCGACGATATTGTGGCGGTCGCGAGATGACAATGGATAGAGGTGGCTCAGGTGCTATTTGTGGCATCGGTTGAACTATATTCTGCACAGACGTCAGTTTGCTGTAACGATGATGACATTTATAACATGGTTAGGTGAGTATTTGACAGTATACGTATGCTCCTACGGGGTTCTACTACTGGTTTCATCAGAAGATCGAAAAAAGTCTGTGAAGAAATGTTATCATACCTTCTACCCTCCTCCAGAGCAGGAGTCTCTAGAATACAACAATTTTGAATGGTTTTGATGGCGATAGACTTAGGTAGGTACGATGGTTAAGCTTGCCAGGATCTAACCAAACCAAGCACATTATTATTCTACCACTGGGATCGCACTCGGATGATTTGATTAGGTACATAATCTAAGTACCTATACCTACCTATGTATGTTTCCAGGACACGCGAATAGGTCGGTACACTTTGCCTGTAAGCAAAGTTCATTGATATAAGAAAGTATATTCAGATACCGGAGAAAATACAAATACAAGTTTTATCTACACAAAAGCTACCGCTGAATAGATATAACGTACCTACGGGCTCAATTATATTTTTAACAAAGTCGTTGGTAGGTTACCTACAGCATATAGACTATTACAAATTCCATAATCAAAACAGGATGTTATCTAACGCTGAATAGATATTAATTTTCTATTTATACTCAACAAGGTGGGTTCAATAATATTTCTAACAAAGTCGTTGGTAGGCTACCTACCAACATACAGACTATTACAAACTCAATAATCAAAACAGGATGTTATCTAACGCTGAATACTGAATAAAACTGAATAATTACTTTCCTATTTATACTCAACAAGGTGGGCTCAATAATAATCCTAACAAAGTCGTTGGTAGGTTGGTTACACAGCATACATACTATTAAAAACTCCATAATCAAAACAGGATGTTATCTATCGCTGAATAGATACCAATTACTTTCCTATTTATACTCAAAAAGGTGGGCTCAATAATATTTCTAACAAAGTCGTTGGTAGGTTACTTACAGCATATAGACTATTACAAACTCCATAATCAAAACAGGATGTTATCTAACGCTTAATAGATATTAATTTTCTATTTATACTCAGCAAGGTGGGCTTAATAATATTTCTAACAAAGTCGATGGTAGGTTGGTTACACAGCATATAGACTATTACAAACTTCATAACATAAACAGGATGTTATGTACGGCACGCTTTGTTTATTCATATCATTCTAATTCAGACTACACAGATTGGAACAGTAAATTGCATTGTAATAGCAACATGTTGGCGACACACCCTTGCCAGATATCGGCGCACCCTACACCCAACACATTACGCCAAAATTAAGACAGCTTGCGATGCCAATATGCAAATCAGAAGCCCTACTCCATCCTATACAAATATCTTTAATCGCTAAACCGGAACACAGAAAGCATTTCAGTAAGTAGGTGTAGGTACCTACTTTAACCATCTTACCCTTCGCAGCCTCAATCGCACCGTATCCTTTGAATTGCTCGAATAAGTAAAATAAAAGCGAGTTTGTGTATCCCTCAAACAAACGAAGGAATCCTTCCTCTGCATGGCAGGAAATATTACAACTTACAAGGCAGGCGCGCATTCTTTCGCTATTCTACCCGGGCCAGTGGTTCGGAAATCCAGAACTTATTTCTACTTTTACCCAGGTACTTATTTCTACTTTGACTTTGATAAAAAGTAAGCATAGATACCACTTCTGTGGTCAAGTGGTTCAACCCACCGATTTCAGATCCAGAGGTCCCGGGTTCGATCCCCATGGGGAGTACAATATCTTGTGCTTGGTTTGGTTGGTGGTAGGACTTTGTTTGGGTCCGCCTGATGGCTAGCAACCACTATCTTACCTAATTATGTCGCCATAACAACAATTCTAAAATTGTTGTTTTCCGGAATTTAGAGGTAAGATAGTCAGTTCCTCGGTTTGTTGAGGATTCCGGGTGAGGTGCGCCTCGACCTTCGGCCTTATCTCAATTTGTTATTGTAACCAGGTGAGCTGAAGGCCAAGCGCTCCCCGTCGTACAATAAAAATAATAAAAAAAAGTTTAATTTTTTTTTTGAGACGGAACAGGCAAGCGTCCCGATGTTAAATGCAGCTCTTGTCTATAACAAAGCCTACTGCGTAGGTCATATCCACAAAGAACATGACCTACGCTGCACTGCACTGCGCCCGTCAACTTGAATCATAAAGGCGTTAAGCCCCGTAATTTCACCAGCAACCATACTATCCAACCGAAACACATCAATGCTGCTTGACGGCCGAAATAGGTACGGTGGTAGTACATCCCCGGCCGGACGATCCCTTACATCAGGAACTCTACTCTTAAATACATAAAACAAAGGTACCTAGTAACGAAAGATATGCTGTCATGAAAAAGGGCATCTTAAGGTGGAACCTCTAGATTATACAGCCTGAGAGAGTTTTTGGTAAATTGTAGCTGCAAAACACTACTGAAACACACACTTATGAAATTCACGACTATACCGACGATCTACATCTAACTTATACAAACAATATTTTTGAAATGTAATGTTTAGATTTCCCACTAAGAAAATCGAAAATTCGAAATGGGGCTAGATAGATGGAGCTATGTGAAATCAACGTCCTGTAATATTTATTTGTTGCTAATATTTAGATGTAACCTGTGTGTAAGTAGTTGTGAAAGTCACTTTTTAACCGACTTCAAACAAAAAAAGGAGGAGGTTCTCAATTCGTCGGTTTTTTTTTAAATGTATGTTCCACGATCACTCAAAGACGCCTGGACCGATTTGAAAAATTCTTATTTTGTTTGAAAGGCTATACTTTGCAGGTCCCATTGTCATCAGGTCAGGATCTGATGATGGGATCCTGGTAAATCGAGGGAACTCTTCAAATATTATAGGCACACTTGAAGCTATTTTGGTGTATTACCTCAAAAGTAAGGAAAAACACGAACTCCATATAGGACGCCACTGTCTGTCTGTCTGTCCGTCCATTTGATATCAAAATAATTGGAAAAATCCGTTATCCAGGTAAACGATATTGTATCATACTCTTAATTGAAGTCGGTTTTCTTTTTAGATTTTAAAACGTAATTATTGAATTCACGATGTGCTTATTGAATTTGAAGCTATAACCAAAAACCATGTACAGTGTACACAGCCCAGTGGAACCACCTTACAAAGTTTTATTAAAAGTTGTCCCTAAAGATTTCCTACGGAGGACGGAGCAATTTTCCAATACAGCCATCAGCATCCGAGAGGTGGTCTTACAAGCTGAATTGATACTTCAGACACGCCGTGAAGCGCTATTCTCTTGAAAGCTTTTATATTATATTATCTAAGACTTTCAACACGTGGTGGAACGTGGAACGTCTGTCCGACCTCTGATTCCCGTCTCTCTTGGGTAAAGAGAAAAGTGTTCGGTTCGGCAAAGCAGACGCCCGCAAAAAGCTTCAATAAACCTTGTAAAAAAGGTTATATCGATGCAGTAGGGACGTGAGAATTGGTGTTGGAAATACCTACCTACTTGGTATTGAATTTCTCAATTGACAGGTTGTTGGCAAGAAACTTCAAGCGAACAACCTCCCAGTAAGTAGGTAGGATATAATAATGTAGGTACATTTCTATGTACCTATCTTTTACATTCGTAAAGATTAGAAAATACCTACTCACGCGTGGATTAGTTACCTACCAAATGCCTAACAGCTCAGTTAGTAGTAGCTCTACCTTCTGCGCAGGTTGTTGGTTCGATTCCCTCGCAGGACAAACATCTTTGAACTGACCATAGATGTTTGTTCTGTGTTTGGGTGTTTTACTGTTATGATAAGTTGGTATGTAATGTAGTATGACTCTGAATTTCATCATCTTCGTAATGAATAATGAAGACCACGAGTTATTTAGTTATTTAGAGAGTCAACTCGCGACCGTGAAACTTGCGAGTGTGCGCGTGGAGCCTTTGGATTTTACCTAGTTTTACTATCGTCGAATACATGACTGTATTCTAAAAACGGATTGAAACTACTTAGTTAAGTACCGACTATCTAGAAAGAAATAAAATTATATACGTACCTATTTTCTTTATTTTTTTCTTGACAAATAGAGAATAAGAACAAATAAGTCAAGCAAGTCATAGTTATATGTATATATAGGTACTTAGAATGAAAACAAAGGACCCCGCCAAGAAAGCAATTATTGTTGATGTTGCCAGCGTCATGACTAAAGAAAAAGTGTTGGCAATGTTTCGCAAATTTAACAAGGACTCCAAATTAACCACAGAACACCTTCGAATCAAAGGACCAGCAGTCCCAATTTATATTGCGGAAAACTTCGCTCCTAAAATGAAGAGATTGTTTTACTTGGCTAGAGAAGCTGCGAAGGCCGGTGATTTCTAGTTTTGCTGGATCGCCCACGGCAAGATTTTTCCACTACACAGAGAAAAGGCCCCACGCGCGCATTATGCACGAAACTAACCTGGAACAACTCAAAAAGTCTGACTGATGAGTGAGAGATAATAATAATAACAATAATAGTTAATAATAGCTCTAGTTATATTAGTAGTTCTATTTTTTATACTTGTTTTCAATACTATTCATCTTACCACTACCTACACTATTCACTCTCAACATGTACACACTAAGCATACTATACACCCATTTCTCACTAACGTACACATACACTTTCTACGTCTAGGATGAACTTAGTAAACCACTTGGCAAAGCACAAATACAAAGTCCTGGTATTATCTCTTCTTGCACCAGAATCAGTTGTCCCACGCTGAACTGTCTTTACTAAAATATGGATAGTCTATATCAAGTAAATAAAGATTTAGAGCAAATCAGCATATCAGAGTGTTATGTATGTTCTCCAGAAAATATTGGAAATTACATAGGGCAAAGTGATCTCAAAATTTTTCATGTAAACATTCGTAGTGTAAATTTTAACTCTGTCTCCTATTGTCGAGAATAAAATACCAAATTGACGTCATAGGTAATTTTATCTGAATGTTGGCTGAGTAAATTTCCTTTTATACCTACTTTACCTGGTTATGACGATTTCAAATCAGATTTCAGTAACCAAAATGAAGTTGTGATTGCGTACATCAGAAATGGTTTGAAATTTAAAGTTGATTTTCCAAATTTTCAAGAACCAAACTGCTTCTTGAAAATTCACAATTGACCATCACAATTGATAACGATATTCTAGCCTTCTACCGCTCTCATTCGTATACAAAACAAGAACCTTTTCTTCTCAAGACTTCATCTTTCAAGACTGTCATAATAATTGGTGACATAAACATTAATATCATTCCAAGTGATGACGACAATGACTCGGAAGCAGATGCATACCTAAATTTAGTTGCTTCCCATGCCATGCTTCCCACTCATTTGTTCCCAACGAGAAATAGTACATGTTTGGATCACGTTATCCATCGGTCTCCATACTCTGCAACTAATCTTGTTCTTGATTCCAAATTCACAGACCACTTTCCCGTTATTTTCAGTACGAAAAGGAAAGTTATCGTCACAACTACTAAACGTATTTTTTTGTTTGAACTTTCCTGCCATAGTTCAAGTCCTGGAAAATGCTGACTTCTCTAACATTTTAGAATCCTCTGATCCTGAACTAAGTACCTACCGATACACTTATCAACCTTTTCTCCACTATTGTTGAGGAACACATCCAAAAATCATCTGTTCCGAGCCGCAAACGCATAATGAAACCTTGGGTTACTCCTGGTATTTGAAGGTGCATCCGAAATAGAGACAAACACAAAAAAAAACCGGATGACACATGCCAGCGAATTATATATTTGCGCTATCGAAAATTCTGTACCAAACTCCTTAAAAAACTTAAACATGAATATAACCTAAATGAATTTGAGAAAGTTAAGAAAACCCAAAAGCTACGTGTAATTTCACTAAACAGATTGCCAATGTCAAAAGACTCGAGCTCATCTCATCTGTTGAAAGTGCGCAACTCCCCATCGTTATCGGTAGACAAAGTTTGCTCCTTTTTTGCAAATATTGGTAAAATTCTCGCGTTACAAATTTTAGTCTGAACCCAATATCACTTCCTTACACTCCCATTCCATTTCTTACTTGCCATCGCTAGTTCCAGTCCTCTCCGCATGCAGCTCTATGGCATTTCACAGCATAGATTGCTCAGAAATTAGCATTATCATCTCTAATCTCAAAGATAACTGTGCTGTGGGCTGCGATAGCATATCAACCAGAGTGGTTGCATCTGCTAAGCATGTATTAATCCCAGTGCTACACCACATATTTAATTTGTGTATCTCATCTGGTATTTTCCCTCGGGCATTCAAAACAGTTATAGTACATCCAATTTTTAAGGGCGGAGATAAGGATTATGTTTCAAATTTTAGGCCTATTTCTGTCTTAACGGTGTTTTCAAAAGTTTTTGAAAAAATACTCAACAGCAGACTAATTAGCTTCCTTAATGAAAAATCTGTTCTTTCGAAAAACCAATTTAGATTTAGACGTGGTAGATCTACGGAAGACGCTGTCTTGGAACTAAGTGACACTATTATAAAGTCCATCGACAAGAAAACAAAAGTTTTTGGTATTTTCCTCGATCTCTCCGAGGCCTTTGACACAGTCTCAATCCCTTTTCTTCTAAGCAAATTAGAAAGTGTTGGCGTGAGAGGCATTGCCCTAGACATGTTTAGAAGCTATCTTTCTAATCGTGTACAATATGTGGTGATAGATGGCTTCCAGAGTCGTGAAGAATCACTATGCCTTGGAGTTCCTCAGGATTGTGTTTTCAGACCTACCTTATTTCTAATTTACATAAATGAGCTGTGTTACCCTTCTCTTCCTCATTGCAAGATTATAACATACGCAGATGATACTGCCCTTCTCGTCCACGGTTGCACTTGGCCTCAGTCATGTAATGCATTGGCTATCTTTCAATCTTCTAACACTCAATATTTCTAAAAGCAAATTTATCCCATTTTCCGCAAACATACTATCTCAACCTCCCCCCACATTTTATGTCTCTGCCCATGTTTGTAAATATACCTCTACTGCCCCTTGTAGCTGCTTGATGCTTGAACGTTGTTTATGTTTCAAGTAGTAATCGGAGTAATGTTGGATAGTACACTTGGAAACAACAAATAGACGCAACCGCTTCAAGAATACAAAAACTTACAAACAATTTTAAAAACTTAAAAAAATACAAATATAAGTTAAAATACAATCCATATTAACATACTGAATTCCATCTTGGGGCGGCTGTATCAAAACTGTTTTGATTAGGCTGACGTGCTCAAAGAGCGGTCCTAAAAAACAAATATTTATTCTTCAGACAATTACACGGAAACACTTAGCAATTAACTATGATCCAACCCTAAAAGACAAAAAGCGCAGATCTGACCGTGTTTGCACTACTGAAATGCGTCGCACGGCCCTAGCCAGTCGCCATTTTCACTTTTTAAGTCCCTTTATTTTATTTTATTAGGAAAAACAAACAATTATGCTTAAACATATTAAATAGGTACAACATATTAGTTTATAACTAGGGTTATCGTAGACTTATTATAAGCATAACCCTCAAGGTTTTTCTCAGGTTAATTATGTGCATATATTAAATTAACAGCTAGAGAGAAACTTACCTACTTATTAAACTAACAAATAAATTAAATGATTACATGTTTTTGTTAAGTTAGTAAAATTATGAGTTTCATGAACAATGTAAGTACTTAAAGAAAGATGAAGAGAAGAGAAGAACGTTTAAAAACAAGAGAAGAGGGGCAGTTAAGCTGCAAGTATTAGTTCTAAATCTAATTTTGAAAGCGCTTCACGTATTAAGTTTCTAAATCTAAAAGTGGAATTTGAGAAAATGTCTGAAGATTCGAAATAAATGTTGTATGACTCGGCCATGCGACGTATAGGAATCCGACGCCCCGAGTTGGTGCGACAGGGTTGTAGTGCGAAGAGTGGCAGGGCGCGTGTTGCTCTGATGTGCACAGATCTCGGAACCGCGTAGGATAGGCTGTTTACAAGATTTATGCAGTCTATGTTATTGTGTATAATGTTGTGCAGGGTCCCTTTCTATACAACAGGGTAAATAAATTACAACATTGTTTTTTTTTATTTTGATTATTAACTAACATATTGTTTTATTATACTCACCAACTTGTACATTTTTGGATACAGTTTCTATGGAGGAGTTAATGGTTTCGCGACACAGTTTTTGTAAAACTCTTGCGAGCATTATCGTTTTATCAGTTTTTGTACAATGTTTTTAAATCCAAACAAATAATTTTGAATATACATATATAAAGATAGTTATACTTAGTTATAGTTATTACTATAGTTGCTTGACTTATACCTACAAAATAAAACCACAAAATATGAGGCAATGCAGCCAGTGTCTTGGGCACGATTCCGTCTGGTAGGTACCTAGGTACCTACTGGTCTGGAACAGTTGAGTTACCTATAGGCCGTTTGTAACGGTCCTCAGGTAATATGAGTGATTCCTTTGTAAGTACATAGTTAGTTTAATTGTACCTACATTTTATTGAATAAAGATGGCAAAATATTTCAAAAATAATCTAAAAACTGTATTTTTTATGCTCAGTTGCGTGTTACGTGCCGATCCTAAATCATAAATAGGTACATAGACCTACCTCTCTGTAACACCAATTTTTACTAGAAAATATAATAATTATGTAGTCTACAGACACAGTATAATTTAATACATACATAGTATTACCTATAATTCTAACTGAACCAAATTGAAATTTGAGATTATGAATTTATTGATGCATTTAAACTGCTCGCCTAATTATGGTGTGGTGTACCTACCTATCGCCCTGGGTATTATTAAATCTTGTGGCAATAACATCAAATTTACTAGTACCTACCTGCCTATCATTGAATGCAGTGCCATCTAGTCTAGTTATCTACTTTGAGACAAAAATTAAAACCGCCACCTAGTGGATAAAATGGTGCTTAAATTAGTATACATAGTTTAGAGCAGATAGCGCTTACGTGTTTTTCTGAAG
This sequence comes from Venusia cambrica, assembly GCA_951394065.1. Classification (NCBI taxonomy): domain Eukaryota; kingdom Metazoa; phylum Arthropoda; class Insecta; order Lepidoptera; family Geometridae; genus Venusia; species Venusia cambrica. Next base: position 5,731,252 of record OX596043.1, on the reverse strand, counting down.
GTCAATGCTAGAGATGTGCTCACCAATAACCAAAAAGCGTTGCATCGTTATGTACACAACATAACGATACAACGCTATGTGTTTGAAGATTTGCATTGCAAGCGAATACAACAGGCCGCCACCGCAAGCCACTTGTGTGTATGTAGTACGCTTAAAAGTTATAATTAAAATTTTCTTTTGATATGATGCCCTTATAGAGAGTAGGGAACAGACTAATTTGATTTTTTTTCCGTGGCTAAAGCGGTTGAAGTCTGTTCTTACCGCATCCTTTAAAAAATATCTCTGAATTATTTCCTTTTTTGTAATACTTACAGCCGTACCTAATAATTATGCGAGTCTAAAAATTATGTATTTATATTTATTCTAAATATTATTTCTTTATACAATAAAGTGTATGTGTGTACAATAAAGTGTGTATGTGAATCCATATCCAAAAATACATTTCTGTACCCTAGTCAATTTATTTATGTAGGTAAGTAACTATTTTTTTAATTTAGAGCTACATAGGCTATGTCGTCGCTTATCAATTATGGTTTAATGTTCTAATGTTATGGTAAAAATGTATTGATCAGAGTGTTGGAATTAATGATGTGTATAAATACCGATCATAATAATTCGATAACAACAAGTTCTTCTGCGATCAAATAAACCATGATTTTAGCCTGTATCTATTTAACTGTATGTAGTGCGTTATGTTCACGTTTTCGATTCGAAGCATAACATCACATCTCTATGTTGATGTTGAAATGTTGAATGAAACGAAACGAAGTAAAGTGAAGTGAAGGCTGGTTGGCGACTGGCTATTGTTGTTGTGGAATTTATTTAGATCTGCGTAAATTGCACGTGAAAATGTGTTTCTAACTGCCCAAATGTTATCAAACGTAAGAAAATGAAAACATTTAGCAATGCTAATACATCTGCGCCGCTAGAAGACACAGGTGAGAATATTGGACTTCAAATTTTAACTTTGTTTTGATCCTAAGGTTTGCGAACTTCTCAGATTAAAATCTGAGGTGAACTTGTATAAATAATGTTACTTTTCTAGCTGGAGAGGTGAGAAGCATTTGCGAGAGTGTTTGCAGCGATGGGTCGAATGCTACGATCCAGGCTGGGGGGTCGACCCAGCGGCCTAGGATGGACATCGCCTGTGTTTTGGATATCACACAAACTTCGAACATTGCTCATAGAAAACGAGCGTTGGAAGAAGTACGGCTAGCCTCAGAGTTGGTCAATGCAAATGTGCATCATATTCATGTAAGTTTCCTATGCCTATTTTTTTTTTGCAAACAGGCCGGACCACCTGGATCTAGTCTCTGGTAAAGTCAGTTCAGCAAGGCAGCGGCTGAATACAGAATTTTTCGGTGTAAATTAGGTTAATTAGTGAGTTAACGTATGTACATCTTCATAATTACATTGTATCAACTTTATGAAACCTTAAACTTACAGATAGGTACTATTTAAGTCGATCATTTGTTCACATCTTTGTTTTCATACTATTGTCTAGACGTGAAAACCTGTTATTAGCTTTCTGATTCTATAGCTTTTGTTATTTTAACTTTAAGAGCTGTTGGTTTTCCAATAAATAAATAAATAAAAATCCAGAGGTTCCGGGATCCTCAGAGGCAGTACAATATTGTGCTTGGTGGAAGGACTATGCTTAAGTCCGCTTGGCTAGCTATCACCATCTTATCTAAGTCTGCCGCCATAATATCTTGTTGCAACACAAAAAAAATGTGTTCTGGCATTTAGATGTAAAATAGTCAACTACCAATAAGCTTTCTTAGCTCTAAACTACAAATTACTGGATGAGTTGATTGAGGATTCTGGGTGAAGTGCGCTGCCACCTTTGGCCTTATCATAACTTTAAATTCAGGTGAGATAAAGGCTAAGTGCTTACCCATTGTATGTGAATAAATAAAATAAAAAGGCTAAGGCCCATCTGATAGTAAGCGGTACTGTCGCAACACCCACTCCCAAAACCAGAAGCAATACTCACATGTATGTCACATGACCCTTTAAAACTCATCAAAAATTGTTTTGAAAACCCATTACCATTTTACATTAACCACCCTGTGAGTATGGGATCATGAAGAATTCTCACAGTTTGTCTTTAAACCTTGTCAAATGGCTTAAGCTGATATTCAGGTGCTGTGACAACAGTATTCCATGTTGGGTTAGACTTGCAACTTAAGAAGCAGTCTCGAAGAAATGTCTTCATACTAGTATGTTATTTATCGTGAACCAATCAAGAACCTAGGGAAGCATTAACACAATAAAAATCATCTTCAGGCATATACTCTTATTATAATAAAGTATAGTTTGCAATTGCTAACAATATACAATATCACGTAAATCCCCGTATATGGAAGGCCTATGTATAGCAGTGGACATAAGCTGGCCAAATGATTATGTTGATGATAGTAGAAATATTATTTGATTTGTGGTTATAAAATTTTATACCTTTACTTTAATGATGTTGTTGTTGGAGTGACCATAATGCCAATCAATTGTGATTTATATTTGTTAGGTATCTACAAAATTGATTCATACATTATTGTAAGGTTTATATTATGAAGGTACATTTTTAAATATTGGACATGCAATTGATGCTATATATAATTATTTTCAATATATATATATTAAAACACGGGTTTTACTCACATGTACAACTTTATCTAACCTGATTTACAATATGTTGTTAATAGTAAATAATTTTAAATATGTTGTCGAGATGCTGGGAGATGAAAAATAAGATTTGTATTGGCAGAAAGTATGACTTACATTCATCTTTACCATCCTGACCTACATCTGTAAAAACAAATCCACATAACTTCCTGTGATTGCAACTTTCAACAAATAAATTAGTTTGCTGTGTTCCTGTTTTTTCCATGATACTGAAATCAGGTGTTTGGTTATATTTGAGGCACAAGCTACATAATATTTTTTATTTATTACAGTTTGAAAAGCTAGACTTTGGAGAGACAAATGTGTTGGACACATTTTATAATGCCGATGTTGCATTGGTGGATCTCAGTATACAGCTTCAGCAGAGCTCCTTACTCTATCACCTTGGGGTGCGAGAGAGCTTTGATATGAAGGAGAATGTTTTGCTGTACAATGATGTCGACCCTGATTCTACTCTTCGGTTAAAGGTATTTTGTTTAACCTATTTGCAGTATTGTTTGTGGGGACAATGCATCCCGATGTATGTCAGTGCACAACACTTTATGCCCACTCTTCAAGCTTGAATTAGTATTGTTTGCAGTAGTCTCTGGATGGAGACTACTGCAAACACAAACACACATACACGAACAGCCCCCACGTGGGGGCAGATGGTAACACTTATGGCTATCTGCCCCCATCCCTTGGATCGCTTTGTCACCTGATGCAGCAGGCCTATCCGGGGACTAGGACAATTCAGATGTGCATTAGCATCTGTAAATACCTTCACTGCGACTTAACCCACTGAGTTCAAAAGTTGTCAATGAGCATCACAATACTTATATAAAGATTTGGATATTCGTGTACATACTTCATTTAAAAAAATATTTCAAAAATGTCATTCGTTTGTGTATTTGTATGTCACTTACATTTTCACATGGAATATGATTTTCACAACCAAACAGCTGAATGTATCAATTAATTTTGTTCATGGATTTAGTGTAAGTATGCTTTGGGAAACAAAATAGGGGCTCCTTATTACCAAGCTTTACGTTTTTTACACCTGCATGGTAGGTAAAAGTTAGTCATTAGTATATACATACATAGATTAAAATATTACAGTTGTACTAAGCTGATAACAAGTATATTTTTCTCCTGGTGGTGCATTAGCTGTATATAATTAAACCCACAACTGTATCCATCCATAAGTCAGGGACTTATCCAGCACAACAAAACCTAATTAGGTTGATGAAAGAGTGTAGGTAAACGAAAAACCGTTTTTTATCATTTAATTTCATAATTAGCATATTTGATAAAACATTAGTTATAGGTCTACATACAAATTATTATGTTAATTTAGCCATTGGTGTAATACAACGGAATAAGTTAACACATCGGAAATTTCAGGCTCATGTCCAAAAGTATTTTTTTTTATTGTATGACAGGGAAGCGCTTGGCCTTCACCTCACCTCATTTCAAGTTATGATAAGGCTGAAGGTGGAAGAACACTTCACCCGAAATCCTCTGACTGATGAGCTGGCTAACTTACCTCTAATTGCAAGAATGCAAGAACTGTTGTTATGGCAACAGACAAAGTAAGATTGTAGTGGCTACCTAGGCGGACTTAAGCTTAAGTACATTATCGGGTCTCCCATGGCAAAAAGGCAACTACAAACACCTTTGAATCTGCCATCCTCCTTCTATACCTTCATTATTCATTCGAAAGTACCCAACCATGTTTGTTTAGATGATAATACAATATGTATATGGGGAACAATATAGTGCTAAGTACTGTTGATCCGGGTACCACTTTCATACATTGACCTGACAATATCCTGAGGGGCTCAACTATTATTCTCAATTTGTCGAAATGTCCTGTCCAAGCGCAATCATGCTACAATGGCATAGGCATGTATTATATTAGATGTCGTTTGCGTTTAATTGAATCATAGCAGTGCATCTATTTTTAAATTTAAACGTCTTGAGAACTAGAGGGAATATTATTAGGTCAGGGACTTAAACCAAGACCATGTGACACCACTGAGTTATACCGTTTGTAACTGAGATATGGAAATCCACTGTCGAGTGTATAAGTACTCGACATTAGTGATACACATGTATGTGTTAGCTTTTGCCCGCGGCTACGCCCGCGTGGCCTACAGAAAACAAATAACATAATTATATTTCTTCCTTGACAATATCCCAAACAAAGCAATAAGGACGAAGTACTCCGTAAAACGAAACGTATTCCTGGGATGAGAGTAGTATGGTAACAGAACTCAAAGCGTGTATGTATAGATCTAATTAGAAGACATCCAGAAGTGGAAAATAAATACCTAATTGAAGAAAATGTGTGCCAATTTTCGAGTCAATTTACCCAGAGAATAAAAAAAATATATGAAATTCAACCCCCCATTTCACCCTCTTAGGAGTTGGAATTTCGGAAAACCTTTAGTGAATACTTACTTTACAAAGAACACACTAAATAAATTTCATGTCTCTAAGAGCTGCGGTATGGGCTGTGCGTTGATATAAAAGTCAGTCAGGACTTTTAATTTTTTATAATACCTATGTAGATGTATGTTACAGAGATGAGATACGCTTATTTATAAGAAAAATAATATCCGTAATCTGGTTCCCGTCTTACAAGCTATGCTAAGATGGTGCTGTGTAAAAATGCATTTTATACCTGTACGTTTTTTTTCCTCTGCTGTATTCAATGACCTATACATATACCCATATAAGCTATGAGATTTCTCTCAGTTTCATCTCACAGCTTTACCATTAGCATTAGCACTCATTAGTAGCTATGAGTTTACTAAGCCATTTATATCAGAGCCACAGATTACAGGACAGGACATTAATTATTACAGGACAGGACATTAATTTCACACAGCGCCATCTAGTCCCAAACTAAGCATAGCTTGTAATATGGGAACTAGATTACGGATAGAATACATAAATACTTTTTTTTTTTTTTGTAAATACATACTTATCATACAATACAACACCCAAACACAGAACAAACATCTACATTCATCACATAAATGTTTGTCCTGGGTGGGAATCGAACCCACAACCTACAGCACAGAAGGCAGAGCTACTACCAACTGAGCTGTGAGGCTTGTTAAATGATTAACAGATTTCACTGTTATCACTTAAGCAGAATTGAACGAACATAAATTGTTCCAAAAATATAGCCACAACCAAACTAAAGTGCTATAAATTATGATTTCAATGCGTCTGTTATTTTTCTAATGGCTTAAAGTGGTAGCAGTGTTTTTTCCCCGTAATCATCTTATATGTGTGTGTATGGTGCTTTGCTTCCCACAGTTATATTTGACAGGTTAATAAAAATGTCCTTGATTTGAGTTCTCAATCGCTCTGTTACATCAATTACTGGATACACGGTTATCTGCTATTATATAATTATAAAGAGATTTAGTTTGGATGTAGAAAGTAAACTCCAAAACAAAACATCCGATTTAAAAAAATATATATGTATAATACTTTTAATTGACTTTTAGGGTGCCCACCCTAAATAGTCTACTCATATATGAGAATTTTTATAACATAATATTGTAATTTTGATTTTTTACTGATTCTCATTAACTCACACATATTTTCATACATTATATTACATAAACTCATTGCGTGCTGCGCGTACCGCTTCCTATGTGAAACACATCAAGTGCTTTACAGCACGCATTAAGTTAACAGTCACAAACTGAATTCCACGCGGGCAACGCCGTGGGCACCGCAAGTATGTGTGTTACGTATTATAGTAACAATTCTCGGATGCTTTGTTTTGTACGAATGAAATATTATTTCGTATTTCATAGAATGAAGATACTTTATAATTCATTAACGGTATTGTGTTCATTGACAATATATGATATTATATTTTCCTGTAAATTGTTCTTCCTGGTACTCGTAGTTACTGTATCAACAACTGTTACTCATATAACAAATACAGCCCTTGTCATGATTTGTCTTGCTTAGATTATTGATTATTCTCTGTTTTTCCGATGACAGAGTAAGATGACACTTACGTATTCCGCGCACGGGTATCGAAAAAGGAGGCTTATGTTTCATAGGACCTCTATTTTCTATTGTCTACAAGTTTTTCCTGCAGCTTCTTGCAAATAAAGCAAAGCTTGTATCATGGGATCTAGATTACGGGTAGTAGTAGCTATGCATAGCTTATAGTAAGATGGCGCTGTGTAAAATGTACAGTAATGTCTATTAGAAATGTTAATAGATTACAACAACAATAAAACAATGCAAAAACAATAAATAACATGAACGAAAAATGTCAAATGGTATATCCACAAGATTAATATTTTATAGATAACTATTAATAAATGTCTATTTATTTATGTTCTTCCCTATGGTGTACATTATATCCATGCCAAATTTCATTTAGATCGGTTCAGCTGTTTAGTCGTGAAAAGGTAGCAAATAAAACAGTGACTGTTTACAATAATACGAGTAGATAGAGCTCCTTGTGAAAGGTTCTTCCGGGGAAAAACCATACCTTTTTTGGCCTCCAAGCAGCATTGCTGTGTTCCGGTTTGGAGTGTATGGTTGCCGGTGAAATTACGGGCACGCGAGGCTTAACACCTTTATGCCTCAACTTGACGGGCGCAATGCAGTGCCGCTTAGTGACAGACAGAGGTCCCGGGTTCAATCCCCATGAGGAGTACACTATTGTGCTTGGTTTGGTAGGATTTTAATAATAATAACAATTCTAAAATTGTTGTGTTCCGGCAATTAGAGGTAAGATAGCCAGTTTCTCAGTTGGTTGAGGTTTCCGGGTGAAGTGCGCTTCCACCTTCGGCCTTATCATAACTTGAAAATCAGGTGAGATGAAGGACAAGCACCTCTCCGTAGTACAATTTAAAAAAAAAGGTGTGTTGCTTGCATATCCATCTCAGCCATCTCTTATGAAAAAAAAATGTGTGGATGGATAATAACCCGATTTCTTTTCACCCCTCAGATTTCGCTCCCGAACTTTTTATTCGTGTCGTACAAGTTGACGGACATGAGTACCTGTGTGACCACCAACCCAGCGGCTACCAAGTTCAAAGGTGGGGATTCTGCGGACCCGAAACAGCACCTCACGTTGAGGCTCAAGAATATACTGCAAGATGTCGAGGTGCAAACCAAGTGAGTTTACAATCGATTTTGGTATTTGTTTATGTGGGCGTAAGGTCGTGAATGCAAAACATCTAATTACAGCGAGATGTCGAGGTTTGAACTATGTTAGTTTTCAATCGATTTTGGTATCTGTTTATGTGCGTGTAAGGTCGTGACTGCAAAACATCTAATTACAGGGGTATGTCGAGGTTTGAACTATGTTAGTTTTCAATCGATTTTGGTATCTGTTTATGTGCGTGTAAGGTCGTGACTGCAAAACATCTAATTACAGGGGTATGTCGAGGTTTGAACTATGTTAGTTTTCAATCGATTTTGGTATCTGTTTATGTGCGTGTAAGGTCGTGACTGCAAAGCATCTAATTACAGGGGTATGTCGAGGTTTGAACTATGTTAGTTTTCAATCGATTTTGGTATCTGTTTATGTGCGTGTAAGGTCGTGACTGCAAAACATCTAGTTACAGGGGTATGTCGAGGTTTGAACTATGTTAGTTTTCAATCGATTTTGGTATCTGTTTATGTGCGTGTAAGGTCGTGACTGCAAAACATCTAATTACAGGGGTATGTCGAGGTTTGAACTATGTAAGTTTTCAATCGATTTTGGTACTGTTTATGTGCGTGTAAGGTCGTGACTGCAAAACATCTAATTACAGGGGTATTTCGAGGTTTGAACTATGTTAGTTTTCAATCGATTTTGGTATCTGTTTATGTGCGTGTAAGGTCGTGACTGCAAAACATCTAATTACAGGGGTATGTCGAGGTTTGAACTATGTTAGTTTTCAATCGATTTTGGTATCTATTGAAGTGCTAGATAGGTTGCAAATCTGATGAATGCAATACGCGATTGCGTAATATCACCTTTGCGGAGATACATTTGGATATGAAAACATGAAGATGGTTCCCATTCGTTCTATGGAACATAATTATACCTGATTATAAAGTGAAAAATCCGAAAAGTTCCTTTGAAGTTATCAAATTGACACGTGTTTCGCCCCAACACGAGGTGTTATCAAAAAAAAAAGTCTTACTGCTAAGTTAGATAACTATTATTAAATGTCTGTTTATTTATGTTCTTCCAGCAACTTTGGGCACATAGTCATCCTACATTAGTTTTTTTACTATCAAACAAAGAACTCATTAATGCAAAATTTTTTTTTTTTCAAAAACTCACATTTCCAGGAAATCTGTAAAAAAATATAGATTTTCTTGAATGCAGGACTTATTTTTTTTAAATCGAGCACGTAACATGACTTTTCGATAACTCTCACGGTTTCAGACTTGGCCTCAGTGGCCCTGGAAAAAAACTCACCTGTATATGTAAAGAAATATTTTATTGTGTTCGGCTATTGTGCCGTTGTGCCGCTTTAGTAACCTATGTTTTACATTGCATACACCATATCTATATATGCTATGGATGGATGAATATGCATTGTGCCACAAAAAGCCTCATAGCTCAGTTGCTAGTAACTCTGCCTTCTGCGCTGTAGGTTGCGGGTTCGATTCCCACCCACGACAAACATTTGTGTGATGAATATAGATGTTTGTTCTGTGTTTGGGTGTTGTATTGTATGATATGTATGTATTTACAAAAAAAATAACAAAGTATATTATGTATTCTATCCGTAATCTAGTTCCCATATAACAAGCTATGCCTAGTTTGGGGCTGGATGGAACTAGCTTTTATCAGATTGAGGTGTTGTTTCAGAGCTCATCTCCAAGAGAAATTCCTGTCGGACCTTCGCAAGGCGCGCGAGGCGTACAGCGGCCAGGAGCTGGCAAACGTGCTACACGCTATGCGGCGTCGGTTGGACGACCCGGCGGTTCTGTCCGGCGATACCATCCTCAACATGCTGATATCGTACAGGGAGATCCAGGATTACGACGCGATCGTGCAAATCGTCGACGATCTGAAGACCATTATGAACAGGAAGAACTATGTCAATATGCCGATTATTCGGTTCATGTACGCGTTCGCTATGAATCGGTAAGCTTATACCGACTGCTAGCGATAAAATCTTCTTCATTGACGTTGACTTAAGTAATTAGCTTCTAAGCGGTAGACCGTCTATTGTTTTTTGAAATATTTAGAATAGTTGAAAATATTGAATATAGATGTTTGTTCTGTATTTGGGTGTTGTATCATATAGTTCGTATACGTTTACAAAAAAAAAGTATTAAGTATTCAATTTAGCTCCCATATCACAAGCTATGCTTAGTTCGGGGCTAGATGGCGTGTGATATTAATGTCCTGATATTTTTTTTTTGTACGACTGGAAAGCGCTTGGCCTTCATCTCACATGGTTACAAGTTGAGATAAGGCCGAAGGTGGAGGCGCACCTCACCCGGAATCCTCAATAAACTAACTTTAGGAATTTTAGCACTAGCTTCTTTATGCCTAAGGCCTCCACGCCTCATCCGCGTGAATAAAGATAGTCAAGACATGATAGAGCGGGGACACTGGTGGGCAGAGAGTGGATGAGGTAGACCAAAGATTGGGCCAGTGGCACCTTGGGAGAGACCTACGCCCAGCTGTGGACGGCAATAGGTTGATGATGATGATGAATATCCCACCGGTGGGTAAAAACGTCCCCCCTCCTGGATTTTTGTCTTTTATTTATTATCTCCGTTGTAATTCCCAATTATTTTTACAGGAGAAACAAGGATGGCGATAGAGAGAATGCGCTTAAAGTTTGCGTGAAAGCGCTGGATAAAAAAGAAAACCGGTTTCCTGATATGCTTTGCTTATGCGGCCGTATTTATAAAGACAAGTTTGTTGAATCGCAGCACATGGACAAGGAAAGTTTGAATCACGCTATACATTGGTAAGGAATTCGAAAAACACTCACTGATTTTAGACCTTACTGCTTTGGATTAAGACTTAATTGCACGAATTAAAAAAATAATTGATGGAATTACCACGTACCATAGTAAGTTAGTAATCGTTTCAAAACAGGTAAAGTTCATTCATTATTACAAATGGAATAAAGCTCAAATTGGCACGGTTTCAGGTATCGTCAAGGTTTTGAAGTGCAACCAAACGAATACGCGGGCATCAATCTCGCGACCCTTCTAGTCATCGCTGGAAATGACTTCAAAACCTCTCAGGAGCTGCAGCATATTGGTAAGTATTTTTGTGAGCCTCCATTTGCCCCAAACTGAGCAAAACTTGTAATATGGAACTAGAATAGGTACATATATATTTTTACTTTTTGTTAATATATTTTTATCATAAAACACCCAGACACAGAACAAACAATATTTGTCACATTTTTTTGTTTGTCCTGTGTGGAATCGAACCCAAAAACGATAGCGCAGAAGCCTGAGCTACTACCAACTGAGCTGTGATTGAACTTGTTGAACAGACTATTAATAACACTAATAATTATAATATTAAAAGACAATAATTCCACACAGCGCCATCTAGTCCCAAACTAAGCAAAGCTATAAAAAGGTACTATAGAAACTAGATTACAAAAATAATACTTACACATTTTTTGTTGTAAATTCATACATATCATACAATACTTAATTAGGAGCTAGATGGTGATGTGTGAAATTAATGAACACAGAACAAACATTAGTTTCTCTTAAAGCTATACATGCTTGTATTCTTGTGTTTCAGGAATGGTTTTAAACCATCTCATAGGTAAGAAAGGCAGTCTCTCATCACTGAAGGAATATTGGGATGTGGCGACCTTCTTCGAGATCTCAGTGCTGGCGCAGGATTACGTGAAGGCGATCCAGGCGGCCGAGTGCATGTTCAAACTGAAGCCACCGAACTGGTACCTGAAGTCTACTATTGGGAATATCGAGCTTATTGATAGGTATGTATGACTGTTTAACAAGCCTCATAGCTCAGTTGGTAGTAACTCTGCCTTCGGCGCTGTAGGCTGTGGGTTCGATTCCCACCCAGGACAAGCATTTGAGTGATGAATATAGATGTTTGTTCTGTGTTTGGGTGTTGTATCATATAGTAAGAAAAAAAAAAGTATTTGAGTATTCTATCCGTAATCTAGTTCCCATATTACAAGCTATGCTTAGTTTGGGGCTAGATGGCGCTGTGTAAAAATGTATGTCCTATAATATTTATTTATTTATTTGTTACATACTTATACAACCCTGGTAGTTTTGAGCTAGCCGTAGCTTTCTAGGTTTCAGCTCATTCTGTGTGTTTAGGATGAGTATGGGAAAGCTCTTTCCATATTAGATCTCATCGTTGCTCTGATCTAGAGTGAGTAACCGCCTCTGTGTTGTGCTTGGTTTGGTGGTAGGACTTTGTTTAAGTCCGCCTGGCTAGCTGTAGCTACCACCATATTAATTCTGTCTCCATAACTACTGTTCTTATATGTGGCATTTTAGAATTAAGATGGTACGACGGGGAAGCGCTTGGCCTTCATCTCTCCTGGTAACAAGTTAAGATAAGGCCGAAGGTGGAGGCGCGCTTCACACGGAATCCTTAACAAACTGAAGAACTGGCTATCTTACCTCTGAATGCCGGAACACAACATTTTTTTTTAGAATTGTTATTATGGCGACAGAATTAGGTAAGATGGTGGTAGCTAGCCGGGCGGACTTCAACAAAGTTCTACCACCAACCTAATTCTGTCGCCATTACATCTGCTTAGGCCCGGATACGTCCTGCCCTCCCTCCTAGGCCTAGTCCCGTATCCGTCCCAAGACATATGCAACTCGGTTTTATTCGTTTTTATATCTTAAATGTGTTCCGGCATTTTAGAACTAAGATAGCCAGTTCGCCAGTTTGCTGAGGATTCCGAGTGAGGAACGCTTCCACCTTCGGCCTTAGCATAACTTGAGAATCAAGTGAGATGAAGGCCACGTACCTCCCCGTCGTACCATAAATAAAATAATAAAACGTCTGTAGGGTTCAGCTCAATCGGTGTGTTTAAGATTAATGGGGGAGTTCGCTACATTGTAGATCTCATCCTTGTTCTGGTCTATAGCTAGACAAGCCTAAAGCGGTCAAGAGCTAACCCATCATTGTGAAAAAACAAATACAACGCCTCTAGCGTATATAGTGAGGAACTAAATTGCGCAGTGTACAAACTAGCGAAAGCACAAAACTAAAAACACTACAAAAGCAAATCTCAAGTCTCTAGAATCTGGTTGTGCGTTGTCAGTAAGATACACGACAATTGTATGTAATGTATTAAGATTATTGTTCTTATCTGTGATGTTTTTGACGGGTTTATTGATTTTGAAGAATTTTCTTGTTTCGTTTGTTTCAGATTTAGAAAACGCGAGGATCCGTCGCCTGAGCAGCAGGTGTTCTCGTTCTGGATGGAGTATTTCGTGGAAGCGACCAAAAGCAGCTGTGACAATATTATTAGGTTCCCTGTAAGTTTGAGTCCGTAACATAGCGGCTAATACCCATAATACCCTCTTAGGGGCCCAAATTTTATTTAGCCTTCAGATCCGGTTTGACGGTGAAGGCCACATCGTAAGGAAACCGGCGTGTCCCTAGGACCAAAAATCCGAATAGCACTATTCGGATTTTTGGTCCTAGGGACTTTGGTCCTTTTGGGGCTTGCAACCTGTCACGTATTGATACTACGTATTGACTAGCTACACGTAAACCGTGGGCATATGCTGAACGTATGTTTGGACGTGCCTCTGACTACCTCATAAAATCAATATCATCAATATGACTATTCTCATAAAATCCACGCTCTAAATAGTGACCAGAGGTGAATCTTTGAAGGGGAAAATGTCGTGAGTCTATTATTAACATAAAAATATTTCAAAATGTTAACCAAATTAGTGGAAGGAAAAAGGAATGCAATAGAATTTAATTTAATAAAAAAATCGATGTGTCGCTAAATAACTGATAAATCTGTTCTAATCGGGGTTTCTGAGTTGATTGTAACTTTTTTTTTTTGTAAAACGGGGATGCGCTTGGCCTTCATCTCACACTTTCAAGTTATGATAAGGCCGTAGGTGGAATCGCACATAACCCGGAATCCCCAACAAACTGAGGAACTGGCTGTCATACCGCTAAATGCCGGAACACAACAATTCGAATTGTTGTGTTGTGAGATGGTGGTAGTTAGCCAGACGGCCTTAAACCAAGTCCTACCAACCAAACCAAGCTCAATATTGTACTCTCCCTGGGGATCGAACCCGGGACCTCTGGATCTTACACCGGTGGCCGAACCACCGGTAAGACTACAGAGTTCAAAATGGTGATAAAAATCTATGACTTGGCACAAGAAAGTTTATATCTTCGCGCAAGAAACTAGTAGGTCTCATATTCATATTTTCATATTTTATTTATTCATAAACAATTATACAATCGTGTCTGAAAACTCTTAAACTAAAAACAAAAATGTACACAAATATAAATTAAACATAGAAATATACAATTCAATTAATTAATATAAATATTATTCATGCGTCATCATAACAATAATCGTCAATAGAGTAAAAACACCCTTCGAGCAGAAGTTTTTTCAATTCAGAAGTGAACAAATTCGGACTGTCTATTGTCTTCAGTTTAATTGGTAAGCAGTTAAATAATCTGACAGCTTGGTATCTGCAGCAATGCTTCACTATCTCTAGTCTCTGCGACATCGAGCTCCAGTACTAACAATAGCCATGGATTTCCAGGTGATAATCCTAGAGACAGCTAAAGTGTACATGCCCTCGTATGTAAACGTAAACATGGGCGCGGAACAGAAGTCCGTGGAAATACTGAACCTGTGCCTCGAAGCGATGGTGGGCAAGTGCAGGCAGGTGCATCGGTGGCTCTTCACGTCGGACATGATCCGGAGTTACAGGTTTGTCACCTGCTTACATATCAAGAGTGGATTTCCTTGTGAAAGTTCCCTGTTACGGCTGCCATGCGGTTGTGCTGTTTCTGGTGCGGTTGCCGGTGAAATTACGAGCACACGAGGCTGAACACCTATAAACATTTTTGGCTGTGCTGCACTAAGTATTTCAAATGAAGTTGTTATTGTTGTTATTTTTAATTTTTGTGTGTATCGCCAAATAAATGTATTTCATTTCATTTCATTTCAAACAAAAACAATGGCCGTCTGTGGATAGTGTCCACTCAATAATAATAATCAATTACTATTAGCTCTGTAAGTTTCAGTATCAGTGGGCAGGAGATCAAATCTACCGGGTTTTGTGAGAGATGTAAAAATACGGGTAGCTTCGTCTTTATTTATTTTAACTATCACTACAGCTGTTCCTTGTAGGTAACCGTGGCGGTCGCAGCTTTAGAATCGACTCCTCCATCTCAGCCCACGGATGTCGTAAAATACGACTAAGGGATCTCACCAGAAGAAAGGCAGCAGCATCATTCTGTGTATTGTCTACAACTTGGTGATTATGGTAAACCATAATCACCACGCTTGACCGGCAGATTACTGCAGACTATCTATATATATTATATATTATATATATTAGTCAATAATGGGCTATTGATGTGCGATGCGTAGATTTATTTTTTAAATTTTACGACGGTTATGTTCTTTGCCTTCATCTCACCTGATTTTCAGGTTATGATAAGGTCGAAGGTGGAAGCGCACTTCGCGCGGATTCCTCAATAAACTGAGGAACTGGATATCTTACCTCTAAATGTGTGAATTCGGTAAGACGGTGGTAACTAGCCAGGCGGACTTAAAATAAGTCCTACCACCATCCCAAAATAGGTAACAGTTTATTAAAGCTGCTTACAGAGGCAGTAACAACTTATTTAGGTAGAGCTTAGATCCGTGTTACTCTATTGCAGTGGAAATGTTCTTCAGAGACTGAGAGCGGAGGGTTCACGGTCAAATCTCATGCTATGGTCACGTGGTCTAGAGTCTCAGTAAATGTATGGAATTGATGTTATCAGATTGTATGTGAGAATCCAAAGGGTGATATTTTATTTGTCACGTACAGTTTATACAAACGCGACGAGCGATGTCTATTCCTGTACGTGAGTGAGAATTCGGACGACTTTCAAATATTCCTGCCGTCGGAAGCGTGCCGACAGAGACTGCACGATCTACTGGGAGAGCTGACGGCGGACCATGAAAAGGTCACTGATTTGGACACCAGTGGTATGCAAGACCAGTTGAAGGTATGCTGTTCATCTAGGAATAATTGATTACAATGTATGGTCATTTGGTAGAAAACTCAGAGCACTATTGTCAATCGAATATCAATTTAAAAAAAAATCTGTAACTGTAACGTTCCGTGACTTCACCAAATTTTGAGCTAATATGGTACTCCCCTTGTCATACAGGAATCATTAATTACAATGTATGGTGATTCGATTGAAAATTTGAGCTCTATTTACGCTGGAAGCTGATTCTAAGATTTGAAGTGCACATAAAAAATATATTTATAAGCGCTGGGTAAATGGGATATCAACGATATTGATATTAAAGAACGGCGAAGGGGAGTTTGCTCGTGATAGATCTTGGGCACATTCACCGAAGTACATTTTGAAAAACCGGCTACCTATATAAACCTCTAGATATAGTGCTGTTTTTTGAGATATTCTGTACGGCGGTGGTACTTCTCAAGACGGGTTGCTCAAATAGTGAGTAGGAAATGCTACTACGCCCTACCTCTCCCAGTTTATTATAGCGAGGAATTTCCTGGGTACATTCACCGAAGTAAATTCTGAGAAAACCCGACTGCCTATAAACCTCTAGATAAAGTGCTGTTTTTTTTTCTTTTATTCAACGACTTGAAGCTCTTGGCCTTCATCCCACCTGGTTACACAAGTTGAGATAAGGCCGAAGGTGGAGGCGCACTTCGTCCGGAATCCTCAACAAACTGAGGAACTGGCTATCTTAACTCTGAATGCCGGAACACAACAATTTTATAATTGTTATCATGGCGACAGAATAAGATAAGACGGTGGTAGTTAGCCAGGCGGACTTAAACAGTCCTACCACTAAATCACAATATATTGTACTCCCCATGGAGATCGAACCCGGGACCTCAGTATCTGAAATCGGTGGGTTGAACCACTAGACCACAGAGGATATTTCGTATTCTGTAAGGCGGTGGTACTTCCCAAAGCGGGCTGCTCAAATAGTGAGTAGGAAATGCAACTATAATACATAAAAAAAATTTGCCTCTCTTCTTTCTTTGTTTACATATATCAGTTTATTGTAGCGAGGAATTTGTTTTCTCTCTCCCGCAGTTCGAATACGAGCTAGACGACAGCTACAAACGCGTGGTCCTCGGCAAGGGCACGTACGGCGTGGTGTACGCGGCCCGCGACCTCAACACGCAGGTGCGCATCGCCGTCAAGGAGATCCCCGAACGCAATCTAGGGGACGTGCAGCCTCTGCATGAGGAGATCCTGCTCCACTCGCAGCTCAGGCACAGGAATATTGTACAGGTACGGCATTTTTTTTTTGACACAAAGAAACAGGAACAGTGGGATAAAATAATAATAGCAATAACATTTTTAACGTAAATAAAAATAAAAATTAGGTGCACAAAAGAAACGAAGGTATACACAGAAATAAATATATGTGTGTGAGCTCAGGCACAGGAATATTGTACAGGTACGACTTTTTAGTTTTTTTTTTTTTTTATTTGACACATAAAGAAACAGGAACAGCGGTTTACAATAATAATAGCAATAACATTTTTAACGCAAATAAAAATGAAGTGCACAAAAAAAACGAAGGTATACACAGAAGTAAATAGATGTGTGTGCCAAAATGGGCCAGACTCAGCTTTGTGTTGCACCTTCCCGAAGTGAGGTGCGACGCTGGTTTTCAGACTGACCCTGATTGGTTGACCACAATATGAGGTGCACATAATAATTATTAACATACAATCAAACAAAGTGTTTTAAAATATACATACTAATACCATACACACAACAGGTTACAAGAGAGAGAGATAGACACTGAGGGCGGATAGGTGTTGGAACGATAGACATATTGAGGTGGACAGGTAAGGTATGGATTAAGGTCGTGGTCGTTGAGCCAAGTACGAGTAGAAAAGGAAAACTACACTACTCGTAACGTACGAGACGGAGCAAGTTTTTTTTTCTTGAAAATGTAATATTATTGTGTCACGTGTGCAAGTTTTTGTACATTAATTAATTATTTTTTAAGCGCAAATCTGAAAGAATTTAATGTTCAGTTACACGACATTTATTTCTCAAAAGAACTTAGTTCACTGGAATGAGAATAAACATTTTGGTACATATAACTAAATAAACTAATTATAATCTAGTAAGTGTAGAAATAAGTGGGTACTGGGATTCATGAAATATTCTTATAAATATACTGTATTAACTTTTGTTTAAACATACGTATTGTGACACTTATTTCATTGATTAGTACGGCTTCGCTACTTACACTAATTACTAAACTAATTAAATTACATACACAACACAACATTGAATGAATACAGAAAAATAATAGATAGGTAAGTACTTAAATTAATTATTAAATTACAAATTATGAACAAACACAAATTACAAAGATATTGTCATTATTAATAATGAGGTAAACAAGATGTCAACATTTTTTATAATAAAAATAATATACATTATATATAATAATTAAAATAAATTTTGAACGGTTCAGCTCTTGACCTCGACTGCATAGGCAAGGATGAGGTCTACGAAGGATCGAGCCTATCTAAAGAAGACATCATTGTAACACAGCGGAAATACAGACGCTGTCTGATTCCAAGTTTGCAGTTCGTACTAAAAAACATTTTAGCGCTTATTTGCCATAGACTATTTTTTATAATGATGGGATAGCTCTTGACCTTATCTAGCTCTAGGCCAGAGCGAGGATGAGGTCTATGATGAAGCGAGCTTTCTCAGAAGGCACTGGCTCTCTCGCGCACTGATGGAACATAGCAAGCTGTTTGGCGCGCAACCGCCGAAACAGGAGGGTGATCGCTAGTCTGGTGGACTATTACCAGTCCTACAACCAGTGATGTGATCATGATAACGTTGCCCGGGGTAGATTGAGATAGCAAGTACATCAAACCTACCCCAAATATAGTTGATTTTATACACAAACTAAAAAAATGCCTGGGAAAGGTAATTGTGAAGCAATTTTCACCGTGGGTAGACGTAATTATATATAATAATAATTAAAGCTTCCATTACTAGAAAAACTACTCTAGTAATGGGAGCTATTGCTTTTATGTGTACTCAATATGCCAATCATTTCAAAAAGGTGGGTATAGCTCAAATGTGGCTTATTTTAAATTAATGATGGCTTTTGCCTGCTGCTTCGCTTACGTATAATAAAAACTTCTACTTCCTGGGGATCGAACCTTGAACATCTGGATCTGATACCGGTGGGCGAACCACAAGAAGATGCGGTAACTTTACACAACAATCATAGTAACGCGTGATTTTCGCGAACAGACATTCTATTAGAAAAACAAAACTTAATTTTCAGTACCTCGGCTCGATATCAGAGGACAACTACTTCAAGATATTCATGGAGCAAGTCCCGGGAGGGTCGCTCTCAGCCTTGCTGAGGTCCAAGTGGGGCCCTCTTAAGGAAAACGAGGCTACCATCGCGTACTACACTAAACAGATACTAGAAGGTATGTATCCTTATCTAAATGTAAAAAAAATCGTGTAGCTGACCGACTAAATCCCTGGCATTCAATGCATAGCCCGAGGTATTAGAACAAAACTTTCATAGTCGCTTCCTATATTATGTGAGGGCGCACTAATTTAATGGTTTAAGGATTCGGAGAATTCCCACGGGATGACAAGAGCAAAGTCCCGGGGTTCGTTAGTCTGATATTGATCAACTGCAATAACAAACAAGATACAACCGCCTCTGTGGTCTAGTGGTTCAACCCACCGATTTCAGATCCAGAGGTCCCGGGTTCGATCCCCATGGGGAGTACAATATATTGTGCTTGGTTTGGTTGGTGGTAGGACTTTGTTGAAGTCCGCCTGGCTAGCTACCACCATCTTACCTAATTCTGTCGCCATAATAACAATTCTAAAATTGTTGTGTTCCGGCATTCAGAGGTAAGATAGCCAGTTCCTCAGTTTGTTGAGGATTCCGTGTGAAGTGCGCCTCCACCTTCGGCCTTATCTTAACTTGTTACCAGGTGAGATGAAGGCCAAGCACTTTCAAGTCGTACAGTAAAAAAAAAAAAACTCAAGATCTCGAGGCTAACATAGGATGAGGTCTTTAAAAATTAGTTATATTTATTTACTGAGTTAGATTGTTACATTTGTTACCAAACTGGAGAAGGGTAACCATGACAAAAGGCAATGGAAAACGTTGGAGGAGGCCTATGCCAAAAGGCACACCGAGACCAGAGATATTTATAATTAACGTTTGAATATTTTGTTGTAATTTTGAAAATATTTGACTCAGATATGTAGTAAGTAGTAAAATCTCGGAATAAACGGCTTTTATTTATTTATTATTATTATTATTATTGTTACATTTTATGCTATAGGTTAACCTTCTTGTGAAAATCTATCTCGGGCACCAAACTCTCACAAACTTCTAAGCCTTTTCCCTACCAATTTGTGATGTTTGTATTACTTATCTACTTGTAAGAAAAAATATATATATTATATTCGATATCTGGTGTTATATCCAGGGTAAAAACCCTCCAGCTCTAGAGGAGGCTGTGTCCAGCAGTGGACACTAATGGGCTGTTGATGTGATGTGTGATGATTTAATATCAATGGAAATGTTATGCATTTCCACTGACGGTATACCGGTGTACTCTCGACTAGCGAAAAACCACGATGCAAATAGCTAGATGGCGCTATCTTCGAAATAAGTAAGCGTTTTAAAACATGCTGGCTTTCTCGCAATAATATCTTCACAGCATGACTGTGTCTTATACATTTCTGAAACGACCATTACTTTTCGACCGGGATTTGATCCACAACCTTTATGACTCTGAGACGGACGTCAACTGACTCAATGATCTTAGAACTCAAATTGCACTAAAAAAAAACAAAGTCACGTGTGATTTTGAGTCCAAAAAAAACATTTTAGATATGAGAAAATGTTGTGCTTATCATAGATTTTCGAGACCTTCTGAAGCACAATCTAATATTTCAGGTCTAAAATACTTACACGACCAGAAAATCGTCCACCGCGACATAAAAGGCGACAACGTCCTTGTGAACACATACAGCGGCGTCGTGAAGATATCTGACTTCGGCACGTCCAAACGTTTGGCTGGCCTGTGTCCGTCCACAGAAACGTTCGCAGGCACGCTCCAATACATGGCCCCGGAGGTCATAGACAAGGGGCAGAGAGGATACGGTGCTCCGGTAAGTTAAATGTACTTTTTTATAGTAACGCTCGCTGCAGCGTATACAAACGTTTAGCTAGCCGCCTGCGTCAGTCCTCTCAAACGTACGCTTTAATACATGGCCCTGGAGGTCATAGACAAGGGGCAGAGAGGATACGGTGCTCCGGTAAGTTAAATGTACTTTTTTATAGTAACGCTCGCTGCAGCGTATACAAACGTTTAGCTAGCCGCCTGCGTCAGTCCTCTCAAACGTACGCTTTAATACATGGCCCTGGAGGTCATAGACAAGGGGCAGAGAGGATACGGTGCTCCGGTAAGTTAAATGTACTTTTTATAGTAACGTTCGCTGCAGCGTATACAAACGTTTAGCTGGTCTGCGTCAGTCCACTCAAACGTTCGCTTTAATACATGGCCCTGGAGGTCATAGACAAGGGGCAGAGAGGATACGGTGCTCCGGTAAGTTAAATGTACTTTTTATAGTAACGTTCGCTGCAGCGTATACAAACGTTTAGCTGGCCTGCGTCAGTCCACTCAAACGTTCGCTTTAATACATGGCCCTGGAGGTCATAGACAAGGGGCAGAGAGGATACGGTGCTCCGGTAAGTTAAATGTACTTTTTATAGTAACGTTCGCTGCAGCGTATACAAACGTTTAGCTGGCCTGCGTCAGTCCACTCAAACGTTCGCTTTAATACATGGCCCTGGAGGTCATAGACAAGGGGCAGAGAGGATACGGTGCTCCGGTAAGTTAAATGTACTTTTTATAGTAACGCTCACTGCAGCGTATACAAACGTTTATCTAGCCTGCGTCAGTCCTCTCAAACGTACGCTTTAATACATGGCCCTGGAGGTCATAGACAAGGGGCAGAGAGGATACGGTGCTCCGGTAAGTTAAATGTTCTGTTTTATAGTAACGTTCGCTGCAGCGTATACAAACGTTTAGCTGGCCTGCGTCCGTCCTCTCAAACGTTCGCTTTAATACATGGCCCTGGAGGTCATAGACAAGGGGCAGAGAGGTTACGGTGCTCCGGTAAGTTAAATGTTATGTTTTATAGTAACGTTCGCTGCAGCGTATACAAACGTTTAGTTGGCCTGTGTCAGTCCACTGAAACGTTCGCAGGCACGCTCCAATATATGGCCCCGGAGGTCATAGACAAGGGGCAGAGAGGATACGGTGCTCCGGTAAGTTAAATGTTCTGTTTTATAGTAACGTTCGCTGCAGCGTATACAAACGTTTAGCTGGCCTGTGTCAGTCCTCTCAAACGTTCGCTTTAATACATGGCTCTGGAGGTCATAGACAAGGGGCAGAGAGGATACGGTGCTCCGGTAAGTTAAATGTACTTTTTATAGTAACGTTCGCTGCAGCGTATACAAACGTTTAGCTGGCCTGCGTCAGTCCACTCAAACGTTCGCTTTAATACATGGCCCTGGAGGTCATAGACAAGGGGCAGAGAGGATACGGTGCTCCGGTAAGTTAAATGTACTTTTTATAGTAACGTTCGCTGCAGCGTATACAAACGTTTAGCTGGCCTGCGTCAGTCCACTCAAACGTTCGCTTTAATACATGGCCCTGGAGGTCATAGACAAGGGGCAGAGAGGATACGGTGCTCCGGTAAGTTAAATGTACTTTTTATAGTAACGCTCACTGCAGCGTATACAAACGTTTATCTAGCCTGCGTCAGTCCTCTCAAACGTACGCTTTAATACATGGCCCTGGAGGTCATAGACAAGGGGCAGAGAGGATACGGTGCTCCGGTAAGTTAAATGTTCTGTTTTATAGTAACGTTCGCTGCAGCGTATACAAACGTTTAGCTGGCCTGCGTCCGTCCTCTCAAACGTTCGCTTTAATACATGGCCCTGGAGGTCATAGACAAGGGGCAGAGAGGTTACGGTGCTCCGGTAAGTTAAATGTTATGTTTTATAGTAACGTTCGCTGCAGCGTATACAAACGTTTAGTTGGCCTGTGTCAGTCCACTGAAACGTTCGCAGGCACGCTCCAATATATGGCCCCGGAGGTCATAGACAAGGGGCAGAGAGGATACGGTGCTCCGGTAAGTTAAATGTTCTGTTTTATAGTAACGTTCGCTGCAGCGTATACAAACGTTTAGCTGGCCTGTGTCAGTCCTCTCAAACGTTCGCTTTAATACAATGCTCTGGAGGTCATAGACAAGGGGCAGAGAGGATACGGTGCTCCGGTAAGTTAAATGTTCTGTTTTATAGTAACGCTCGCTGCAGCGTATACGATCGTTCGGCTGGCCCGTGTCAGCCCACTGAAACGTTCGCAGGCACGCTTCAATACATGGCCCCGGAGGTCATAGACAAAGGGCAGAGATGTTACGGTGCTCCGGTAAGTTAAATGTATTGTTTTCTAGTAACCGCCTTTGTGGTCTAGTTGTTCGCCCACCGGTGTCACATCCAAAGGTTCTTTGTTCGATCCCAGGGGAGTACATAATGTGCTTGTTTCGGTTGGTCGTAGAACTTTGTTTAAGTCCGCCTGGCTTGCTATAACCATCTTACTAAAACAAACATTAATTTGTATAATTCAATAAGGTTAGTTAAATGTACAATTTTATTTGTTGTTGATGAAATTTATCTTATCCAGCAACCCACGGTGTTCACTAGTAAACGCGAAACGCTTATATAGCACTCGTGGTGTAAGAACGGAAGACCTCGCGGTCCCTTACAACAACCATGCAATTACCGATGCTTTCCTCTTTAACTTTTAGTTTTTATTTTCCTTTTAGCCTTGTATTTGGTATAAGCTTTAGTGATTACTCGTGTTCCCCCGGTCCTAGGAGGTTCGTCTCGCAAAGGAGGAGAAGACTGCGCAATCTGATTGGAATACGTAGGTGCATTTTTTCCGAAAAAAAATAAACAAATATTGAAATCGTAAAAATCCTAGAAACTTCTCCCCTTTTCTCATTAGGAGTGTAATGACACTCCCCCTTTTTGTTTTTTTTTCACAACATCTTGTGTAGAATTACATCCTTAGTGTGTCTTTCAAATTTAATTGAAATCCGTTGATAAATAAAGCTGCAGCAAACTTCCCCTATTCCTCCCTATTTCCCCACTTATCAAAAATCGCGATCAGCTTAAAAAAAATCAAGGAACATGTGTGCAAATTTTCATGAAATCGGTTGAAAAATGCGACCTGTAGGCGAGAACGAACCGACAGACAGCGGACAAAAGCATTTTTGGCCAATCTCGAATGGATTTTACGACGTGAATGATGAGGTTTTTTGTTGATTAAATAATATGTCGTCTATTTCAGGCTGATATCTGGTCTCTTGGCTGCACGGTTGTTGAAATGGCTACCGGAAATCCGCCTTTCATCGAATTGGGGTCACCGCAAGCTGCTGTGTTCAAGGTAATCATATTATTGACTTTTACTTCCTCGAAGTCAAGTTATGTTTGATCATTTATGACAGTGATTGTTGGAGATTGAGAATAAAAACCTGATTCGACCTTTTAGGGTGATAAAGGATCTGATAAATCAAATAGAATCGATCATACCTATATAATGGGTATAAAAACTACATGTACAATTTAGTACCACAACACTGAGGTGGGGAGAAATTGAATTCGTGTATTTATCTACTGTAATAGAAGGCTTTCTATTACAGTACCTACATGCATTTACGTTCCTACATCTACAGTACGTAATATAAAGCATTTATTTGTTACGGGGAAGCGCTTGGCATCAATCTCATTTAGTGTTTGTTGAAACTGAAGGTTGTGTACTTCAACCGGAGTCCTCAGCAGACTGAAGAACTGTTTTTTACCTCTAAATGCCGGAACACAACATTAAAAATTGTTGTTATGATGATTTAGGTAAGATGGTGGTAGCTAGCCAGGCGGACTTAGACAAAGTCCTAACACCAACCGAAAACCGATACCTTAACGTAAACTGTGAAACGTCCGTCGTCCCGTAGGAATTTCTTCAAACCCTTTCTCGTTGCCACTATAAAATGATGTTATCCTGCAAATTTCTCTAGAAAAAAGTCTCTAGAACCTTTAGCTTTGCGCTAATTTTCAGTCAGTCAGCTACACAATGATTTTATATATTGATCTATTGCAGGTGGGGTATTACAAAATCCACCCGGAGATCCCGAGCGAGCTGACGCAGAAAGCAAAGAGCTTCATCCTGCGATGCTTTATACCGGAACCGGAAGAGCGAGCGACGGCGGCCGAGTTGTTGGAAGACTTATTCTTATGCGAGTACGTATTTGACTATTCGACTCCCAGGTCTGAGTGGTATTTATTTATTGGAAAACCAACAGCTCTTAAAGTTAAAATAACAAAAGCTATAGAATCAGAAAGCTAATAACAGGTTTTCACGTCTAGACAATAGTATGAAAACAAAGATGTGGACAAATGATCAACTTAAATAGTACCTATCTCTAAGTTAAAGGTTTCATAAAGTTGATACAATGTAATTATGAAGATGTACATAAGTTAACTCACTAAATTAACCTAATTTACACCGAAAAATTCTGTATTCAGCCGCTGCCTTGCTGAAGTGACGCTCGTACAGAATAGGATGTGCTGACCCTGCCCTACTTCAACTCTCAATTTATCATAATGAGCTTATTACTGAGCTGTGTGGATAAGTAGGTATGGACCCGCCCGCCGAGGAGATTGTGGGTTCGAATCCAGTCGTGTAACAATGGACTTTTTCGGAAGGTTTTGTGCGCATTACATACACATGTATTAACGGCGTAGGTCACATCGTGAGGATACCGGCATGTCCGTATGTCCGAATGAGAAATCGGTCACTGGCTAGTATTACGGTAGGCGGCGATGGGCTTGCGACCTGTCACGTATACTAGCTACTTGCAAACCCTGGGCATGTGCCGAACGTAAGTTTAGACGTGCCTCTGCCTACCCCCTAGTAGGTTATCCTATAAGATCCACTCTGAGTAGTGATCAGAGACAAGAAAGAAGAAGCAAATTTCTTTTAAACACGCCAATGTTGAGCTCTTGTTTCCCATACCTGATGAACGGTATTCAGTTCGTCGCGCCATCTCATGCGCTGTGTCTAAATTATTTACAATAATAATAGAAAGAAGAAGCAAACCAGCCGTCTCGGCAGCAGCATGGACTACAGCCGCAGTATCTCCGTACCTGCCGACAAAGCGCGTCCGGTCTCACAGAAGAAGATATCGGAGCCGTGCATGCCGGGCGCCTTGCCTAGCAGTCCGGAGATCGAGTGAGTCACGTGATTCGAGGGTTCTTTGATTTAGATAATGCCTACACGCTGATTTTGAAAACTTCTCGATCATAACGATCACAAACAAGTAATAATAAATTGTTATTCTTCTCACAAGTAATGCGAAAAATATATTTTTTTTTGTGACCTGTTTTGTGTGAGGCTATTCTGAGATAGGTTTTTAAAAACTGAATATACAATATAATGTAATATATACAATAGCGCATACCAAGGGGCATACATAGTAATCATTTTCCAAAATGACCAAGCATATTATTTCGATAAATAAAGACACTACATATATAAACATAATACAGCTAGTTGGTCTTTTAGTTTTTCGTCTGGTAAATTGCCAAAACGACCAAAGTGGTTCAAACTCACCTATATTATGTCAACAAGCCTCACAGCTCAGTTGGTAGTAGCTCTGCCTTCTGCGCTGTAGGTTGTGGGTTCGATTCCCACCCAGGACAAACATTTGTATGACGAATAAAGATGTTTGTTCTGTGTTTGGGTGTTGTATTTAATGATAAGTATGTATTTACAAAAAAAAAGTATTTAAGTGTTTTATCCGTAATCTAGTTCCCATTTTACAAGCTATGCTTAATTTGGGACTAGATGGCGCTGTGTGAAATTAATGTCCTGTAATATTTATTTATGTATTTATTGTTAATAAAATTTAATAAACCCAGCGGTAGCTTTGTTAGGAATTTTCTGAATCAAAGAACACCTGCAAATAGTTAGTTAACATTCCTCCTAGTAGCACCATAGAACAGTCTATAGTTGAAAGCATGTCATTCGATAATTCAAAGTATAATTTTCTTTTATTTCTGTGCCTCATACGCATGGCATTTGAATTTTCCCGAAGTTTTCCGTTGTGTGATGTTTTCTATCATACATACCTACCATGACGTGGTGGAATTGAACCTACAATGCGGTTGATATCATCTGATCTATAGACTCGCTTCTATTTACTTTTTCATATCAACTGTATTGTAATGGCCTGGGCATTGACTTGATAAAACAAATGAATACATATAAGTATTCAAATAATAGTTGATAGTAAAAAAACGAAAAGTGCTGTTATACTGGCGTGTAATGAACTGTTGTGCAAGACTAGGCAACTTTGACAATAAACCTAGAGGTACTGGTATACTGGCGTGTAATGAACTGTTGTGCAAGACTAGGAAACTATGACATGATAACTTTGTTTCAAATAATAGCCAATTATCCATGTGAAAAATGCTTGTGTACCTGCAACCTTAGATATATTTACAATGTTCGTTTGTTTTATTCTGTCTGCCCAATTAGGAGCTACCAAATTAACATCGTGGTTTTGAGTTTTACATGAAATGAATTGGCATAACTCATTCCCCTTTCAACCATCGATCACAGAAGCGGGTGCGATTTAAAAAAAATATGTCATTGTAATGTTAATAGTGGGCATTACAGATCCCTTGTGTTGTGAATTGATAGTGTTTTTGTAGTGAAATTGGTCGTGTAAGAGACTGTTATCGGTTTGTTATATCGGTTAGATTGACAAACTTTTGGGTACTGTAATCCGTAAGATGGTTTCTATTTCTCTTTTATTTAAAATAGAAGGATGACGTCTGAGATGGAACTAACCTAGCCAGAAGGTGTCAGAAGGTGTCTATTAACTTTCTTCTTAAAGACATTAGGGTCGTAACACAGCGGAAATACAGACGCTGGAAGCTGGTTCCATGTTGTTTAGGCTGATTAGACCATACCCTTATCAAAGTTAATGCGTTTAGAAGACATTGACTGACAAACTTTTAGCAGGAACACTTTAGTTTACAAATGTTTAGGTCCAATATCACAATTTATGTGTATTTTTTGGTGTAAATGGTAAATAAAAAAATTGTTTAAGTCAAATATAATTAATACAATACACCCAGCCTTAGCACTAGCTGGGTGGATGAAAATCCGCTGGGTTTAAGCTTGCAATGGATCTTTAAATTTACGCTCTGATGGTGTCAGATCCAGAGGTCCCGGGTTCGATCCCCATGGGGAGTACAATATTGTGCTTGGTTTGGTTGGTGGTAGGATTTTGTTTAAGTCCGCCTGGCTAGCTAACACTATCTTACCTAGTTCTGTTTCCAGAACAACAATTCTTGAATTGTTGTGTTCCGGCATTTTAGAGGTAAGATAGTCAGTTTGTTGAGGATTTCCGGTGAAGTGCGTTTCCACCTTCGTTTCCACCTTCCGCCTTATCATAATTTGAAAATCACGTGAGATAAAGGCGGGGAGGTACCCCGCCGTGCGATATATAAAAAAGTTTTGTAGTTATGATAATAGGATATGATTCACAATTTCACTACAACGACACGCCCCTTTAACACAACTCACGTTGTAATAACCTGTCGAATGCTTTGCACCTAAGCGTTGTTTTTCCGTCAAGGGTGAAGACGGTACGCTCTAACCCGACCATCACTCGGACCGCGTCCTCGATGCTCTCACCGATTCTGATATACCCGCCGGATTATTCGAACAGCAGGTAAATAAACACGCACAGTTTATTCCACGGATTCATAGAATACCATATTTATTCGGTTCTTTCAACATTTCACCGAGACTTTTTTTTATGATCGCAAATATTGATGTATATTTTTAACGAAAACGGCGCACTTTTTTGTATGTATTTGAAAACAGGAACATATTTAGTCACAAACCTTTCGTTTTTAACCGCCTTTGGTCAAGTGGTTCAAATCACCGATTTCAGATCCAGAGGTCCCGGGTCTATCCCCAGGGGGAGCAATATTGTGCTTGGTTTGGTTGGTGGTAGGATTTTGTTTAAGTCCGCGACCACCATCTGACCTAATTCAGATTAACAATTATTCAAAAAAAAATTGTGTTGTAAGATAGCCAGTTGCTCAGTTTGTTGAGGATTCCGGGTGAAGAGCCATTGAGCGCTTCCACCTTCGGCCTTATCATAACTTATATTATCTTGACTAGATGAAGGTCAAATACCTCCCGTCGTACTATAAAAAAAAAACATTTGGGTCGTAGCCGTAACACAGCGGGACCGAATGCCAAGATGTGTCAGCACATAAGAAAATATTTTTGAAAGCGCTTAGTCTTTGTAAATGGAATATTAACCATGTGGCAGGGATAATAAGCTGTGTGTCTGAAATTTATATTATGTAATGATGACGACGGAACAAGATCATTATGTTAAACCGACAAACATATGCCATCTCGCGAAAATGGCAGGTTGTCAAGTTTCGCTTTCAGCATACCTTTTGACATAATGATACGCGCGATTTAGACCCATTTTCATTATTAACAGTCAAATTGTTGACCCGTGTTAAGCGCCTTAGTCGGTCTTCACAAGTTTCTGTAGTAATCGTTTCATCCTTTGTTATACGTTACAATTACAAGGGTGAATCGCAATTATTTACTAGTAACTTTAGGAAACATATAAAATGACATATCAAACCATTACATCACTTCATGAAGTGTTCAATCATTTTTTTTCTATCATCATTCAACTGCCTGGTAGATTTCCATATTCCCGACAAAATATAGCATTCTATGAAAACCACGTTACACATTTAAAATGGCAAGTAATTAAATGGTATTTAAAAAAATATCCGGTGAGCAAGAGAAATCAGTAAATGAAGTAATTTACAGCATATAATCTAACTTATGGCGGTGTACGTCAGCAAGTTAGGTTATTTTGCACCTGGAAAAGCCTGTTCTTTTTAAAAATAGGTGTTGACCAATCCTCTTTAATTAGCTGACCGTTTAAATGATAGTCATTTTAAATCACCTTGCACTTTGCTGGCATGTCACGCACAAAGAACACCTGCTTTTAGATTCACAGATCGTTTCTCTGTACGAACACACGTTTACGTACATAGTAACCTAAAATATGTATACACTATATAATTTTCATATTCACGTCTGGTTAATTCTAAGCTATATTGTATTTAAGCCCAACTGATAAATCACATTTGAATACCAAATTAATAACATATCTACCAGATGTGATTCCAAAACCATTGAGAAAACGAATAGTGTATACATATTATTTCAGGCGACTTTACATGCCCGGTCCGTAAAGAAAGGGTTCATCAAAATCATTTTGAGATTAACATTTCGTGTATCGCTCAAGCTTGTAACCCTAAACATACGGGTATAGTCATCGCGCAGTAAATCCTTTTTTACTATCTATGGGAGAAAACAGAAACCGAGTGCGGAAAAAGAACTCAAAAGTTGTCCTATCACAATGTTCTCTTTTTGGCCACGCCGATTCTCTTTCCAAGCTTACTTGTGTTAATATATAAGAATCCTGAAGCTTCTTTAGTCGCTTTTACTATACCCAATGCCTTTTTCAAATTTTATTGATTCAACCTTAATGGATCAATGAAAGTATGCCTCTTCTGTCTATCTGATTTATGTGTGATCTAGCTACATCTTGTATTATGTTGATTGTGTGATGATGTTCTAGTACAATGCCAAATACACCGTCCACTGATGATATGGACAACAGTGACACTCTTTTGAATCGACGTAGCTCTTCAGGAGGTCTGCTTTCACCAGAGGTTTGTATCTTATCACACATTTTCACATCACCATTCTCACCATCTCATTAGTCTCTGGACAGATACTCCAAAGCTGGAGGGTCTTGCCATAACCACGCTTGGCAGGCGGACTCAGTTGGAGGGTCAATTCTTTTGCCGCGACCTCCACCAATGAGTATCTAAACCAGAGTCTAAAAAGGCGTTTTTCACAGTTACTACACTCGGCAGGCGGTTTATCTTGGGTGGGGTGGTTGCTACTGCCCATCCCTTATTCGTCTCTTATGACATCAGCGATGCACCTCAGTGTGGAGCCGACGGCTAGCGGAGGCTTAGTAATAGGGTCCCGTTGGCACCCTTTGGGTACGGTACCTTCAAAGTCAGTTGTTTTTTGTAGTTGTTCCAATCAACAAAATACGTAATAGCACCCACATTTATTTTAATCAATACCAAAACATTTCAGGTGGACATGACAAGTGTACCTCGCTCGTCCATAGACATTGAATCCGAGGGGTTCTACTTACTGAAGAAGGATTCACAACGCCGTCTCACTCTCTCGCGCGTGCTAGAGCAGGACAGCGAAAAGATCCGCTCCAAATGGATGCTCAGCGTTCAACAGGACTTCGGCAATACTGTTTTGACTATGGTAATTATAGGGTATATAGGATAAGGTATTATAGGATAGGGATAAAATTAGTTTGTAGCGCTTATTCTTTCTAAAATTAAGAATTAAAATATGATTATCAAAATAATTTGCCCATAAAAAAATCTCTTATTTTTTGCATATTTTGATACAAGAACACGCGGATTACATTTAGCTATCACTTGATTTTTTATTTTATTGTACAGTAAACTAAGGTCGAAAGTGGAAGCGCGCCACTTTCGACCTTATCATAACTTGAAAATCAGCTGATCAGGTGACGGCTGGTTAATTTATCGATGATCCTTTCAACATTTAGAACAATTACAATTATACAATTTTAAATTACATTTGCATTAGATCATCATTGTGAGATAGAATAATGAAATGTAACTTGATGTTGACGACAGAGCCACCTAGAAACCCTGCGATGCGCGCTCAAAGACTACATAATGGACCAAAACCGCAGCGTCATCGAGCGGGCCATCACCTCGCTCAAGGAAGAGTTGGACTTTGACTCCAACGCTATAAACGAGCTTCACTCCGCCATCTACATGTTCCAAGAAGCCGTGAACGCTGTGCTGCGAATGCACAGTATAAAGCCGCATTGGATGTTCGCACTTGACAATCTGGTCAGAAATGCGGTGCAAGCGGCCATTACTGTGCTCTCGCCAGGTATGGATGCATTTTTTTTTTATTGTACGACGTGGTATCGCTTGGCCTTCATCTCACCTGGTAACAAGTTGAGATAAACATTTGTGTGATGAATATAGATGTTTGTTCTGTGTTTGGGTGTGTATTGTATGATAAGTATGTATTTACAAATAAAAAAAAAAAAAATGTATTTAAGTATTCTATCCGTAATCTAGTTCCCATATTACAAGCTATGCTTAGTTTGGGGCTAGATGGCGCTGTGTGAAATTAATGTCCTGTAATATTTATTTATTTATTTATTTAAAGGCCGAAGATGGAGGCGCACTTCAATTTTTTTTTAAGAATTGTTGTTATGGCGACGGAATTAGGTAAGATGGTAGTTATGTTGTAGTTATTACCTATTTTGAGTTTATGCCACATAATTTGACGAGTAGCATGAGATCTATTATGAGTGACTACATTGATTTATGTATCTTATTATAAAATAACGTTTTAAACGAGCTTTGTGCCGTCCTGCATTTTTTTTTGTTCTGGTTGATGTTCTATTTATGAGGACTGAGCGATTAGCGATTGCAATGGGTAATTATTTTAATTATAGACTACTCGACCAGCATGTCTAGTGTGAGCTTTCTACTTGCTCCATACCTGCTCTAACACGTTGTTTTACCACTATTCACCATTCGCGGTGTGCAAACGCGAATCAAGTGCACTTCGATTGCAACGCGCATCAGGCACTCAGAACAACATGGAATCAGCTGTGTGTATGTGTGATAAAAGTATCATATTAATGTACGTTGTGTTTGATAGAGCTCGGAGCAAACCTAGCCGGTCAAGACTCGAGGCGCGGCGGCGGCAACAACAATGGCAACGGCGAGGTGGCGACCCCGTCGGCGATGTCTACCGCCACGTCTTCTAGAGACCACCAGCTGCATCAGCTGCGGCAGGAGAATCACAAGTAATTCGCTTGTTGAGGCCTATTTCCAGAGCTTAGAAAACAGACGGCGGGTCGCCAGGCTGTCTTTGTTCAAAAAAAAAAAATAATTTATAACTTTAGTACTTGTACGTAACCGTACATACTGCTCGCCGTTGTACGGCAGAATACATTACAAATACAAATACATTTTTTTTTATTACGTAACAAGAAACATGGATTTATTTATTACGTCACAAGAAACATGGCCATCAAAATCATTATAAATTTGCTTACATAAAATAATTAATGCTATATTATATTATTTTGTGGTACACTAGCCCCCACACTAGGATTCCCTGTGTCGCGGGCGGCTAGGTATTTCCGGGAGTGTTGAAAAACATAAAATAGGATTATAAATAAGCATCAGTTTTGTTTAAATACGTAGTAACGAAGGAAACAAAAATAATAAAACAACCTTCCACCCATCCCAGTTAGGTAGGTATCGACATTGCCTTATCTGACATTACTACCACCTATGTTAAACATGTACATTGAGCAATAAATAATACTTTACTGTACTTGAATGCAAGAAATACCGGCATTGATTCAGAGGTAGATTTTAAATGTTTTAATTTCCTAGACTACATCAAGAACTGCTGGAAAGCTATCAACAATACCAGTCGCTGCTGAGGACGATGCTAGAGGAACAGAAAACACAGACTCAAATTATTCGTGATTTCGTTGAAATAAACCGGCCTCGGTAAGTAAAATCTTTCATATTGGTTCCTTAACTGTTTAAACTTGTAAAGACAGTTAGTTTAAAAACCAATATGGAATGGAAACGGAACCATCGAATATAATTTTATTTTTTTGCGATTTGCTTGCACTTTTATAAACCGACGATGTGTTTTATAGCTATGACAAAAAAACTTACGCCTACCTTAGCCGGATCATTCACATTTATGATTTTCTTTTACAGATAAACCAATTAAATGTAATCGCATCTGTGGTCCAGTGGTTCTCCCACCGGTTTTAGATCCAGAGGTCCCGGGTTCGATCCCCAGGGAGTGCTTGATTTGTTTGGTAGAAGAACGTCTTAAAGTCCGGCTAGCTACCACCATCTCACCGTATTATGTCATAACAATTCTAAAGTTTGTTGTTTCCCGGCATTTATTAGGTGTTTCCGGGTATTATGTATATCCGGGTGAAGTGCGCTTCCACCATCGACCTTATTATAAGTTGAAAATCTGGTGAGATGAAGGAAAAGCACTTCCTCGTCGCACAACAAAAAAAAACTACTTAAAATTACTGAATCAAATTCTTACAGAAGTACCAGTCCAACCTTATCAGAAGAGCCTTTGGACCCGTCTCAAGAAACCCGTTTACGTGATTGGATGACCACTTGCGGTATCCCTACAAGTGCGATAAAGGCCTTACTCTCTGAACACTACACTCTAGACGACTTGTTACATCACGCTGAGCGTGAAGACATCACACGGCTCAACTTAAAGTAAGTCATTCACAGCGCAACTACCACTTAGCTACCGTATGCAGACCCATCTCGAGAAACCTGGATTGGTTCCTGTGTCATTGACTTTTCTGATATTGAAGACAATGTTGAAAGTCGTTCTGTAACTGTCTTCGCTTCTCGACGATAGCTCCTGAGTTCCAGTCAGCCCGCGACTATGGTTGTTGCAACCCAGTCCAAATATAATAATAGCAATTATTTTAAGGTCTCGCCCGCGTGGTACTCGGATAAAAGTAACGTTTATGTTTTGCTGGTTCATAACATCTGTACAAAATTTCTGCTCTATCTATTCTGTAGTTTTTGCGTAAAGAAGCAAAAGGAAAATTAGGTTTGTGATGATTGACGCCTCATTTGACATGTGAGCAAGGGAAGGCCGAAAAAGAGATGGATGGATTGTGTGAAAGAGGACATGGGTATGAAAGGTGTAGATGCAGAGTTGACGGTTGATAGGAGTGAGTGGAAGAAGAGAACATGTTGTGCCGACCCCACCTAGCGTGGGATAAGGGCAGGAGAATGATGATGATGATTGACGTCTCATTTCCATCTCACAGGAACATTTTTGGGATAAAAATAGCCTATTGGTTATTGCTGGTCTAGAGAACGACACAAAGTTTCAGCGTAATTTATTTAGTAGCTAGGGCGTGAAGGAACAAACATCCAAACAAACTCGCTGACAAACACGCTTTTGTATCTAACTTTAGCTTTCCTGGTACTAAATTTCATACAAAGTGTTATGCCAGGATGTAAACAGTATCTTTTAACACAATTTCATCTTAATCTATTTTGTAGTTTTTGTGTAAAATAGCCACATACAACGCATAACTTTTGTATGACGATATTTGACATCCTATTTCCATAACACAGGAACTGATTTATGGAATAAAAAGGTTAAGCTTGTGTGTTAATCTAGGGTATAAACTATTTACCGATTCCGTTCTGCCGTTTCGGCGGTTTTCGGCGCCAAACAGACTTACACACAATCTTTCGCCTTATTAATATTAGTGTGATGATTTCATTGACATAGTTACACACACTCTTTCGCATTGATAATAATAGTGTGATGATTTCATTGGCAGAGGTGGCATAGAGCTACGTTTGTGGCGCGCCATACAAGAGCACCGAATGAGCACAGGCCAGCTGCGCCGCACTAGCAGTGTCGGGACCGACATTGATAACAACTCCATCGTCGTCGTAGAGTGTCAGGCTTGCAAAACCACACGAAGGTAAAATATAGTGTAATTACAAACGAATTTAGAGGATTTGTTACTAAATATCTTTCTGTTTTCAGGTTATTTATATTAAATAAATAAATAAATAAATATTACAGGACATTAATTTTACACAGCGTCATCTAGCCCCAAACTAAGCATAGCTTGTAATATGGGATATTACGGATAAAATACTTAAATACTTTTTGTAAATACATACGTACTATATGATACAACACCCAAACACAGAACAAACATCTATATTCATCACACAAATGTTTGTCCTGTGTGGGAATTGAACCCACAGCCTACAGCGCCGAAGGCAGAGTTACTACCAACTGAGCTTTGAGGCTTGTCAATTTACTAATAATCGTCTAAAACACATTGATAATCAAAATATATGTAAAAGAGCGTTTGTAATTTTTTGAAACATGTAGCGTAGACATAGAATATTTACATCTGATGCAAAATTTCATTTGAATGTGACGCGAAATTTCGCTATAAACGACAAACTACGTTTGTATCGGATAGCAGATCTACTGAGCCATTAAATAAATATTGCCAAGGTTTAATAGCCTGAGCCACCGTCGTGACGTGAGATTGCGTGTTTTTCGGTATTCTAATTTTAAACATTTGGTTGATAATTGTTAGGACTAAGCGCTACGAGTACGACATTATGTCGCAGAGAGGTCCGAAAGTAAAAGAGGCTCTGTACTTATTTAAAATCAATTTAGTACCCTATAGAGTGCAGGGAGATTTTACATAATCACCTTGGTGTGGTGATTATGGTAAATCTCCCCAGCGCTCTTTAACCATAATTGTGTTTATTTTTCAGAACAAACAGTCAACCAACTATCGTGATCCGCGATCAAGTGAATGGCGAAGGCACGGTTACCGAGTATTACCCGGACCCCGGCGCTGGGGACCTTTGACGATTGCGTGGATGGTGCACTCTGCAATAATGGTCTTTGAATCAAGCACTATAGAGTCGGTTTTGGTTTGCGGGAATCTGGCAAAATGGCCGTGATTTTTCCTTTATTTCAGAACTATATACGAGAGATGGGGCTCGAGCCGTCAAAACAAATAACAACGTAACGGGCTCTGAATCAGAATATCTTGATTTAGGATTCGATAAATCTGCCTTGGATAATATTTAGAAATATATTAAAAAGTATCTCTCAGTATAGGAATTACGGTCAAAGCTGTGTTGGTTCTTGTTATTTGACTGTGAGTTAGGATTTTATTCAAACAAAAAGAACTAAAGCACCAGATTTTATATGCATGAGTACCATTCAGATCACATCAACAGCTTATAGTGACATAACAAGACGCATGTGGATTGGTGATTGCAATCCAGTCCACAGAAAGAAGCTACTGCCCTTTTACGACATCCGCAGTCTGAGATTGAGGGGTAGATCCTAGAATCCTTAAGTCGTTATAGTGTGGTACTCTTACATAATTTGGTGTTGATGAAGTCAAACAGTTTAATCTTTTTTGTTTGAAAATGTAAATGTAATGTAAAGTATTAAAACTACCGTATAATATAATATCACAACACCATCCAAACTATACAAAGCTTGTAATATGGGAACTAGTTTATGGACATAATACTATTTTTTTTTTTTTTTGTAAAAACATATCTTAAATACAAAACAAACCACAGAACAAATATCTATATTAATCACAATCATGTATGTCCGGATGGCAAGCGAACCGACGACCTACAGCGCAGAAGGCTGACCTTAACCGTGTTATTGTAAGATATTTACAAATAAGTATTCTATTCGTAATCTAGTTCCAATATCACAAGCTATTCTTAGATGGCGCTGAGTAAAATGTCCGGATACATTGATGTACCTATTTATTATTTTGTCCTTCTTTCTGAAGCAACATAATGTCGGAAAATCGAAAGTGCATTTTCGATTTTGAAAAATTCGTAATTTACAGTATTGAAAAAACATCAAAAGTTGAACCTTGGATATAATATATTGTAGTTTTTACACTAATATTAAAGAGTGTTTTTGCAAATCACGCTAAATAATCACAGACTAATAAAACCATTGCCGTAATAACTGTTTGAGGCCAAGAGTGTATCATCCGTTTTTTACATTGTAATGTAAATAACACGCTTTGTAATTATCGCTATTCACACTAAAACTAGTCTTGTATTTTATAAAAGTAAGCATAATATCGTAAGCTTTACATAGCACTTGGTCAGAGAAGGTAAAGCATCAAGAATTGATACCCATGGCTTGGTTAGCTGTACTGAACGAACTTTTTTTTAACCGCCTCCGTGGTCTAGTGCTTCAACGATTTCAGATCCAGAGGTCCCGGATTCGATTCTATGGGGAGTATAATATTGTGCTTGGTTTGGTTGGTGGTAGGACTTTGTTTAAGTTCGTCTGGCTAGCTACCACCATCTTCCCTAATTCTGTCGCCATAATAACAATTCTAAAATTGTTGTGTTCAGGCATTTAGAGGTAAAATAGCCAGTTACTCAGTTTGTTGAGGATTCCGGATGAAGTGCGCCTCCGCCTTCGGCCTTATCTTAACTTGTTTCCAGGTGAGATGAAGGCCAAGCGCTTCCCCGGCGTACAATAAAATAACTTTTCCAGAAGCTGGCTTCCGCCGATGGGACATGTTCTGTTTTAAACGAAATAAAAAGTCTGCAATGACTTGATGATGTATCTGATTATAGTGTTATGTGAAGCTTTTAACTACACAGTATGTGCCTCAGATTAATGTACGCATGAGACATTATTTTGAAAATTGTAGTTTAACACCACATTGTGGATGAAAAAACGTGTAACTCGCCGCTATATGGTTAACTGAGCAAACTTTGATCGTATACATTCAGGCGGTTAGGAAAAATCTAAACAACATATTTAAAAAAAAATGTTTGTAAGTTACATGTAGCATGTATGTTGTGGCGAATTTCACATTTTTGAATCAACGATGTGTTTTGGAAAATACATTTTACCAAAAATTGTCTCGTGCGTACCTCTGAGGTACTACATTAAGCTATTTTACACCTAGGCACATAAAATTCTATAATACTTGTATAAGCAATACAAAATTTATAAAGTAAGAGCTCGAAGAAAATGAGCTACAAAGCTTTAGTAGACCGTATAGGTTGTATTTTGGCAATACGCACAAATAATGGTGCTATCATGTAAACATGTGTGTAATATAAAAGTGCCTTTAGTAAGTATAATGCAGCAAAACACGCACAAAGCGTAGATTTAAGTCACCTGGGTAGATAACCTTTTCCCACGCTAGGTGGGACCTACATGTTCTCTTCCACTCTTGTCAACTCTGTCCAAAGCCTTTCATACCCATGTCCTCACACAATCAATCAATCTCTTCGATCTTTCTTGGCTCGTATGTCCCAACCACGCTCATATTCCTAACCCTTTTAGCCAAATGGCTAATTTCCCTCAAAATAAGCCCATAACATTCTAACCTAGCACTCCTTGACTATACTACAGGCGCCACTATAAAGACACCTATATACTGTTTAAAATCAAATTCAAATATCTTTATTTCTCCAAACATGATATTAATTTTGTATGTAGCATCTACTCTATACTGGTATTTACGTTCGCGATTTAGTAAGTGATACTCTTTACCAGTGTTCATCACGACATATAGAACATACGAGCATATTATGTACTTCTAAAACACTTGTTTTTAGTTCAAAATAGTCTGGTGCTTGGTAAAGTGTTTTTCTAAAAAGACTTGTTTTTAGTTCAAAATAGTCTGGTGCTTGGTAAAGTGTTTTTCTAAAAAGACTTGTTTTTAGTTCAAAATAGTCTGGTGCTTGGTAAAGTGTTTTTCTAAAAAGACTTGTTTTTAGTCCAAAATAGTCTGGTGCTTGGTAAAGTGTTTTTCTAAAAAGACTTGTTTGTAGTCCAAAATAGTCTGGTGCTTGGCAAAGTGTTTTTCTAAAAAGACTTGTTTTTAGTTCAAAATAGTCTGGTGCTTGGTCAATCACCAAAAATACACCTACCCTGTCGCAGTAGCATATAACAAATATAAATAATACAATTAAGGTGCTAAGGATGTGGTCTAGTAATAATAATGCTTATTTTCGTAATTAACAATCATTTGTTTGCGTGCCATAATAATACGTAAAATCACTATTGTAGAGATTTTAGGAGGTAACTAGAGTAATGTAGTTTTTAGTTATACTTACCTGAGGCTCAAAAAATACTAATTTAGGCTTAGATAATCATAATTTAGGCTTGCATCGCTTTACCTAAGAACGTTATGCAAATATGAATATATGCAATAGAGCGTTTGTATTCGAAAATTACGTTGTCTTTATATCTATTTTCTGTTATAAAGCGATGCAATCCTAGATTATTCCTATCTAATTAATACCTGCAAATTTTAATTTTATGGAACAAGTTTAATGGACGATAAACTATGTGTGTATGGAGGAGCGGTACTATTGGGCCTTAAAATAAAATAGTTATGCAGGGTTTCTTCTTGACTGATGCCCGATGATGATGACTGATGCTGAATTTTTTTAATGATCTTTGATATTGACTAGGCTTTTTCCAACGGAATATCCTGACTAATGTAAACAGTGTTCCGCGTATAGTTTGTCTTTACAACTTATATCTGTGGCTTATACAAATGTATCACAGAATACAGCCCATTAACAAGCCTCATAGCTCAGTTGGTAGTAACTCTGCCTCCTGCGCTGTAGGCTGTGGGCTCGATTCCCACCCAGGACAAACATTTGTGTGATGAATTCAGATGTTTGTTCTGTGTTTGATTGTTGTATCATATAGTACGTATGTATTTACAAATTAATTAAGTATTCTATCCGTAATCTAGTTCCCATATTACAAGCTATGCTTAGTTTGGGGCTAGATGGCGCTGTGTAAAAATAATGTCCTGTAATATTATATTTATATTATATTAATTACATCATCATCAGCCCCTTTAAGTCACCTCCTCCAAAATTGGTGGGTTTTGCCGTAAAACTACGTTTGCCAGGCGTTTGGTTTAGTTCCCTCAACTACGGTAA
Source organism: Venusia cambrica (assembly GCA_951394065.1). Classification (NCBI taxonomy): domain Eukaryota; kingdom Metazoa; phylum Arthropoda; class Insecta; order Lepidoptera; family Geometridae; genus Venusia; species Venusia cambrica. Next base: position 5,690,456 of record OX596043.1, on the reverse strand, counting down.
ATGTGGCGACTAAACGACCTTTTAAATTCCTATTACTATTAAAGTTACCTCCTAAATCTGCGTCGTATATAATCTGTTTGAATTTATATAAAGGTTATGTCAGAATATTAATATTTGTGTTTGTAAAGCATAACGTACTTAGTACTTGCCCAGTTATTTTGATATAATTAATAATGTGTTTCCCATGTGCATTAAAACGGGTCGTAAAATGTGTAAGCGTTGCTGTCGTATTTAGATTTGGTTGGTCTTGATGGTGGAATAGTATATTTTTTACTAATGGAAAATGCAGACACTAGAAAATTATACTCGTACCGAAGTCCAGTGCCAAACGGTTTGCCGTGTTTTTGTATTTCAAGTGATTGCACTTGGTCGAAACATTTACTAATGTTATTATGACACAAAAATTCACAACCCACGACGGGAGTCGAACCCGCGTCTTTTCCTATAGCCGGAAACGCTCTAACCGACTGAGCTACGGAGGTACCGACGCAGAATGTTTGTGTCATATCGCGCTGATAACGTCATCTAGCAGAGATTCACTGAACTGTGATCTGCCCTAGTGTTTGAAATTACACCCAAAATCACTAACGAGAAATGGCGTTTTTGCTTTTTGATCAATTTTTTTGTATTTCTCGAAATACAAAAAAATATATACCGATATCGATACCGGTTTGCTGTGTTCCAACTATACGCGGGAGAGCAAGTGACTTCTGCCCCCTCACGGGGAGGGGATAAAAATGTTGTCCTCTGTTTTTATCCACCATCGGGAGAAAAAAGAAGGTGCATAAAAACAGAGGACAAAAATGTTATACCCGCTCCGTGCTGATGGGGCTGCTTCGCTTCATCGTCATCCTTGCTACCTAGAGCTACTAAGCCTTAGGTCAAGGGCTATATAACCACATTAAAAATAAATAACTTTGGACCGTATTTCATCCATCAAAACACAACCCGTCATAGCCTACCTATTTATAATCAGTATACTTTTGTCATCAAAGCCAGTCACATATCTAAACATACTGCATTTGTTTGCTATGCAGCTTAACTTAGTGAAAAAAGCGCCCGTTTTTTGCAACTGGCTTTAGTTTGGATTTTAACAGTTCGTTTGATCTGAGTGTATAATTACGATAAGTAACATTAGTTTTAAGTTAAAATATCTAGATTTACAATACTCATTTCTTGATGAAGTACAAATGAAAATACACCTGAACCTGAGTAAATATAGACGCGATAGTTTTCTCTGAAATTAATTATGTAATCTGAATTATTATGTCGCTACCGCCAAAGAGTTGATCAAACTGTTAGTAGTTTTTGGTATTTTTCGCGTCTATTGAGCTCATACAAATCATGGTACAAAATAGTGTACTTCAATTATGTTGGTTCATCCAAATAAAACAATAATAATTAGTGTAAGTCGGCTAAGGTTCGTTTCACACGGGCCACATGTATCAACCACAAAATACCACTGAACACTTACCACCGGGTAATACTTTCTGTAATACCCGATGTAATATTATAATATTAGATTATATATAATATATATTATTTATGTATTCGTTCATTCAATCAAATCAAAAATTCAAATCATTCAAAAACAAAATATTATATCTATCTAATTGATTGATTTGTTGCTGCCATATAATAATGAATTCTCACAATTTTTCAAAAACCGTTTGATACGCTATTCAGTTGCATTTTGAGGAAAAGGCCGCTATGAAGCCGGTATGTCCCAAAACTAATTAAGATGATAATGTACGATACATTTTAAAATACCAACAGTTTCAATTCAACAGGTGAATCATTATCCAGGTGAGTGTGTTTTAAAATGTACAGTACGGACTCACGCAAGTTTTGAAAGATAATTTACTATACACATCAACAGCCAGTGTCCACTGCTAGACAGAGCCTACTCCAAAGCGGAAGGGTTATTGCCATCATCACCACGCTTGGCCGTGGATTGGTAATCGCAGTAAATGTGTTGATAATACACAGAAGGAATCTGCTGCCCTTCTGGTCCCTTAGTCGGCTTTTAAGACATCCATGGGCTGAATGGAGGAGTCGATTCTTAAGCCGCGACAGACACGACAATCTATTTTGTACCTCTGTTTTTTTGCGGCAGTGTTTTGTGGCGGTTTCCGGTGGCCTGTGAACAAACCTTACTAAATTAGTTGGGCGTACCTACTGGATTATCTTTTGGTTTATTTTCGTTTACTTGAAATTGTTGTGTTAGAATCAGTTTTTTTTGTTTTTGATTTAAAATATAGCAATTATCAAAGAGAATGTCACAAGAAATTAAATTTCGTTGTTGGTGCTGCAAATCAGATAATGTATTTATAGTTTTATGTTTGCCCACATATTTATATTTTTGGATAGTTGATTACCTAATAAATGATGAATTAATTGCTCATTGTTTTAAATTGTGAACATAAACCCAATGTTTAGACATTAATATTTTTTATAAGAATATTTTAATTTTCAAGGGTCTGGTAAGAGCATAAAAATAATTATAGACCTACATTTTAATAGCACTAGTTTTAAGGGTAGGTACCAACAGTTTCAGATCAACAGGTGAACCATGAACAGGCTGAGCGTGAAATTACGCAAGTTTTGAAAATTACATACCTTCCACACTGTTCATTTTGAATTTTGAATACATGTTGTCAAGAGTTAAATGAAACTACTAGGTTTTTGTGTTAAGTATTTATAACTTTTATTGTTTTGTTCTATATAAATATTTATTAATCACATTCGCACCTTAATTAAAGCTCTCTGTAATATTTGGTTGTAATGGCTGTGCTGCCATCTATCGAAACCATTAGTTACAAACTTTGACTTCAATCATATCATATTTGATATCTATAGCATATGTAGAACCAGAGGCTGAGGCTAACATTATTTAGAGAACATCCATAGAGAGTAATTGTATTTAATTCACATACAAATTTTATGGTCATACCTAGTTATCGCCAACGTACAAATATGAGATGACTTTTTAACCGCCCCAAAAAAAAGGTTTGTTGTTGACATTTGATATTCATAAACACGGCATTCGATCCGTTTTTGATACAAGTGTACTAAGATTAAAGAATCATTTTATTCGATTCCCACCCAGGACAAACATAATATATGTGTGATGAATGTAGATGTTTGTTCTGTGTTATTTAAGTATTCTATTATTTATATAATTATAAAATATTTATGTAATTTAGTGACCATTCATCGCAGTATCCAAAATAAAATTGATAACAAAACCTTTCTTCAGGCAGATGTAAAAAGAAGCGGTAGTATAAAAGGCGATGACTTAACCTACAGATCAGTTTCACTTCCCCAAGATAATTTTACGGGAAGCGCCGAAGCTCTGTCCGGATTGCGTGGCGAAGTTGTTGGTGCCGGCTTGGAGGCCGATGATGCCTTCTCCAGCGCGGAGGACGTCCTCACTGAACTCTCTGCGGTTCTCTTCAGCGGGCTTCGGGCCGAGGGAGGGGCCGCGCCATTCTGGATGCTTGTGGGCCTGGAAGATCACACGATAACTGTCTCAATTGTCACCGCGGAGCGGAACGGAAGCCTAGTTAGGCGCAAATTCATAGGAATGGTTGTTGCTTTTTCCATAGATACTCCGGAATCTGAGTACCGAAGGTGCGTAAGGTACGGGGCGGTGTGAATTGCGAGTTAGGCTCTCTATTTCTAAAATGTTAGGTTAGTCAAATTGTAGCCACCTATTTTTAGCGAAAGTCAAACGATTGACGGACATCAACTTGGTACGCGTTAAGATGTCCGTAGAACGCTTTTTCTAGGTAAACGTAAGGTACCTTATCCTAGGTTTTTTTTTATTAAGACTGGGAAGTGCTTGGCTTTCATCTCACCTCGTTACAGGTTAAAATAAGGCCAAGGGTGTAAGCGCACTTCATCTTCTCAACCTACTGAGGAACTGGCTATCTAACCTCTTAGAATTTTGATGGCGACAGAACTAGGTAAGATAGTGGTAGCTGGTCAGGCGGACTTAAACAAAGTCCTACCACCATGCAACCAAACCAAGCACAATATTGTACTCCCCATGGGGATCGAGCCCTGGACCTCTGGATCTGAAATCGGTGGGCTGAACCAATAGACCACAGAGGCGGTTAAATTAGTTCAATAGTAAACATGAGAAATGTCGTTTTTGTCATCGAGAAGCTACCTATTGAGTTCTTGCGTCATTGTTCGAGAATGTCAGCGATGCAATCTAAAGGGTCCGACGCTGTCGTCACACGTAAAAATACCGGCAACAGGTGAGTTTATTCCGGAATTGGAATTTTGGAAATTTCTATATCTACAGTGGATTTCTTCTTAACCTTCACCTTCATCGTTATGCTGCTCGATTCTTATAAGCTTTATGTATGTCAAATGTTTCAGTTTCATGGTTGTTTTTTAGATAGTTGTACTAGTAGGTACCTAATAAAGTATTCTCACGACTTTTTCTCCATTGACGATTCACATCAGATCACTAGGTTCTCTAGAGTGTGGATCTTATGAGGATCATCTACTAGGGGGTCAGAAGCAAGTCCAGACTTACGTTCGGGACATGCCCACGGTTTCAAGTTGCTAGACCGCTAGCTATACCCATACTTCTAGCCAGTGACAAATGGTCTTTCAGACTTTTGGTCCTAGGGGCATGCCGGCTTTCTCACGATGTGATTTCACCGTCAGAGCATGTGCATGTGTCAAATGCGCACATACATTTACGAAAACCCGAAGTCCTTTGGGTGCACGACTGGATTTGAACCCGCTACCCAACTACCTCCGGATTGGAAGGTGGGCCCATATACCCACTTGGCCACACAGCTCTTTTTAGTTAGTATTTTTTTTATTAATGCTTTTAATTCTGGGGAGATTCTGAGCTAAGTTCGATGGAAATATGTGCTGTCGTTTCCATACCAATAAATCCATTTGTATAAAACTCGCTTCTATAATTGCTGTGTAACATTTCCTCAGGTTTGACAAACTGGGGTTTACCACTCCGGCCTGTGTTTTTTTTTTGGTTCGACGATCATAAGATGGGCATCTTATGATAAGGCCGAAGGTGGAAGCGAACTTCACATTCATCAACAGACTGCGGAACTGGCTATCTTACCTCCACAATACCGGCATTGTTATTATGTTAGTTGAGAAAAAAAACTTACTAACCGTCCAACTTAATTGAAGACAGCGTGGTTTGTCGGTTGGTTAGACATGAACCAAGATTCTTACAAACAGGATCTTGGGTAGGTAAAACCCTACATTACTTTGCTTCAATAACAAATTATGGTTGGGTTTTTTTAATCTTTTGCAAAACTTACTGGTGTTATGTCACCTGTTTATTTATTTTAGCGTCCGTGCTTTTTGTTACTCGTAAATAAAGGTTTTTTATGTCACTCACCGTCCTGCCAATAGCGAAGATGGTGGATGTGACAAGAGCGATGTTCTTCTGGTCCCAAAGGTCGGTGGTCTGGAACAGGTCTACGTCAGGGACGCCGTACTTCACGCAGGCTTTCTGAAATCTAAAACAAATCCTCTGGTTATCATTGTGTTTGAAGACTTTTTATTTACCACTTGACGCCTAATGGCAATGGCATTGAGAACGTGTAGCGCACACAATTATTGATTCATTTTTATTTTATTTTACGAATCAAATCAAATCAAATCATTTATTTGCAAGAATACATATGATAGTGTGTACATAAGGTCTTGAAACATACGATTGTAAATGTACTCAGCGTGCATGCAGGCGTGCAAATATTAAAAATGTCATGCTAACGTCAATTATTAAAATTATTTAATACAGTTAATTATTACAGTTATATGATAAATATTCGTCAAGGCTATAAAAACAATTACACATTAACCATTCACTTATTTTTTTCTTAATTCCATTTAACATTTTAATTTCGTCCGGTAATTTATTATATTTTTTTATACACATATTATAAACATTTTTATTATAAATATCTTTAGACGGGAACCCATCTCGCCTACTGCATTGCAGACAAACCTATAGCAGAAGCAAAAACGTGATTTTTGCAGGTTGTGTCTGCTTTCGTAGACACCTACTATGTTGATTTGTAGGTAGATTCCTAAGCTGGTATTCAAAATCCTTTGTACGCCGAGCATGGAGCGTAAGCACAAGAGGCTTCATGCATACAAATTAATCAGATCCTTTAGCGGTTAGAATTGCTTGTCCTAATCACTACTGGAAGTTATAAACAAACCATGGTATACCTAGGTATAGGTACGTAAGGTACCTATACCTAGGTATACCATGGTTTGTATTCTATAGGACGTATGGGTTATGGGTATGATTATGTCTCCTAGAGCTCTATCTAAAGATCCATGAAACATTTTATCGTGGTCTGGATGGATAAACTATGTAGGTAGGTTAGTGTGTAATTGTTATGCATAACAGATTTATGTTCTATTCTTGTGTGTTTTTATAACAAATAATGGGGTCGTGGCGTTTTCTGGTTCCGGTCTACATGAGATAGCCTAGACCCAGGCAAGGCAAACCTTTTAGACATTTCGCCTTTCTTACACTATTATTACGAAATTAAGGCAATCCTCCAGGTACGGATAGCCTAGGGGGCATAGATAGGATAGCCAAAGCGAGAAGTTATAGCTAAAAAAAAGTAAGGACTCCACAAATTGCGACATTGAGCAGCCTCCGTTTATCAACCCGACCGTCACAACGTCGTCCTTCGAGTAGTTAGCATATTTACTCAGTATATCCGTCCTTCGAGTAGCTAGCTACCTTACCCACACTCCGTTTCGAGTTGAATTGTGATCACAAGCGGTTCTTAGTTAAAACTTACTGGTTGATATTGTCCATGTACTTATAGTCCCCGCCGCCGATGTTGACCTTGGTGATGATGCCGGGCTGCAGTCTGTTCATCAGCTTGCAGAGAATGATGCCGTCACGAAGAGCGAGCTCGAACGGGATTTCTGGGAAGCGCTCGCCGATCACTGCTTCTATCCAGGCTTTGGCTTCGAGCTCCTTCTCCGGCTCGCGTTTACCAGCACACTGAAAAAAAACATTTTTTTATTAAATTGGCTAACCCTGGACCTATAGTCTTGCTTATGCAATGTCCATGATACAGCGAGCTTTTCCACTGGCACTCTCACCATCACATTCACAAAAATATTGTCATATGGTGATTTCAGCGTTGGATCTCTTTCTGCTCTTTTCTATCTCTCTCTATCGCTTTGCTGATGACTTAATTATAGTCCAGTGAAGAGCGAAGATCTTGCATAGGTATTCTTTATAAGCTTCTCGTAGCGTTGAGGTGAAAATGAACCTAGCTAAGACTTTCTTAATAACATATCCGGGGCCTTATCGTGTAACATCAAAGTTGGTGGTGGGTGGTGGAGATAGATTTACCATTATATCTGCCTTGGTCACTCTGTCGTAGCCGATACCATAGGGCAAAGAAGATTGCAAGGCGCATATAGTTAGGTTGTTCGGATTTTCCGAATGATATAACGTTCTCAAGTCCCCCAAAATGACCTTCGGTGTCGAGACATGGACGCTTACTCAGGAGACTGTGCACTTGATGAAAGTCGCACAAAGGGCCATGGAGCGAGCCATGCTCGGAATTTCTGTAATACTTATACCGAGTGCGTAATACGGAAATCCGGCGAAGGTAGCCGTAGGTGAGCGTATTACCAAACTCAAATGGAGCTGGGCATGCCTCTTGGAGGTTTGGTGATGGCCTTGACGGAGTGGTGGCCCAGAGGATTTAGACGGGACCGTGGCAGATCTCCAGCTAGGGCTCATAACAGGTTCGAGTGGCATATGAAGGCTTTTGCCCATTACGATGATAATGTGATCTTCCTCCTAGTTGCAAAAACCCCGGGCAAAGGAATTGCTGGCAATTGCTAGTGCTTACGGCTGATGATGGTATAGGACCTGTAAACGTCAAGCTAGCGATCACTCCTGCCGAAGTCTAGCACTAAACGGTTCAGTGCCTCCTGGGAAAGCTTGCTCCACTATAGACCTCATCCTTGTTCTGACGTAGAGCTAGACAAGCCTAGAGGTCAAGGGCTATCCCAACATTTATAAACAAAAGGTACTCGACACTTTGACTGCGTCCATTCAGCAGTCCATGTTTTAAATTAGGTGGGTTATTATAGTTATTACTTCCTTATAGTTAAAATGACATTGTGAAATTTACAAATTTATGCAGCAACTTCATATTCATACAATCTCATATTCACTTCATACAATTTCATATTCTTCATTAATAACTAATATGACATCCTGACACCTGTTTACTGACTTATATTCTTTGCAAGTTCCTTAATAAACATTAAAATCTGCAATAATTGTGTCAAAAGTTAGTGCGTCGTAATAATTACAGAGTGACACGTCCTGCTTAATATACAGCCAATGAATAAATAAATAAATAAATAAGTTTGACTTAACCTTACTCGATTGTCTTTTAAACTTGCAAATTAATAACGTAGGTATTTTACTTTATAATTAAAATATTTACAGGCAAACGTAAAGGTGACGCGCGAAGAGCTGTCTCTTATTTAGGCCAGCGGATTAGCATTGCAACTCAGCGTGGCAATGCAGCTAGTGCCTTCTGCACTTTCCGTCTGGTACCGGTCTAGAACAGTTGAGCTACTTATAAACTTAGGTAACCCGACTAATTCCCTTGTATCCACTCCTCTCATGTGAGAGGATAATATGCAAGTGCTTATAGTCACTCTCACAATCTCTTTCTCGGGCTAACTCTACACTCCGCATGACGAGTCCATACCACGATATTGGTACTTCCTACTATTATCTCAAAAGAAGATAGACCAGTATTAAATCGACAGGTTGAACACGCTGCTTTGCGTTAGTAGGCAAATTAAACGTGGGGATCTAATCTACCACATAACAACAATTATTCAATTGTTGTGTTCCGGCTACCAATGAATATTCAATTTTTCAACAAGATACAAAACCGCATTGAGTGTGAGATGAGGTTGTGTAAGGATGTCGGGGCTTTGACGACTGGGGGAGGCCTTAGTAGCTCAAGTCAGGCTGCAGTTGATGATGACGATGATGACTTCAAACTTCAACAGAAACTTAGTAAACTCGTCAGTAAATTGTAAAGCATTGCTAAGTTATATAAGAGCCGACTACAATCATTAATCAATCAATTCTGATTCCAACATATCAGTATTCATCACACGTCTCGTGGAATTCACAATTGTGGTGAATGAACATTAGGCGATAGCATGATGATACCAGTAGGCAAGTTTCGCGACACTAGACTAGATTAATTACCTATTGATTACCATAAGAGGATATTCCTCGCGCACCAAATAGAAGTATTTGGCCATAGGGATAGCTCATTAATTGCTCTCCTACAAAATATTTCTCTCAAGTCTTAACCCACGGAGTTTTAACCAGGGTATCTTTACCTCAACAAGTCTGGTAGGATCAATCAAGGTAAAAAGTGGTACACATGTTAGATTTATTAACACGTGTTTACTTTTATATGTACTAGGTATATTTATTGGTCTTTTTCTTATTATTTCAACAAAATACTACTCTATGTGGACACGGCCTCCTGGAATCCAAACAGTTAGGTACACCAACCATGGTTTAAAATATAGGTAATTTTTATATGCTTTATCTGTCACTAAAACTCGGTAAACGGAATCGTCAATAAAATCAATAAATGTGAGAACTAGAGTGGATTTACAAAGGCCATAGTTGGGCGCAGAGAGGTAGTTGGTCTATAAAGAACACACCGCGAGTGACCCAAGAAGTTAATATGAAGATGAAAAGATCTATTTAAGGTGAGGAAGTCTGGTTCAAAAGATATAAAACATAATTATGAACTATCAGCAAGAAAACCAACAACTTTGCACCTTTCTACAATTTTATTGTAGAAAAATAGCAGTGCCTCTCCTAAACCTATCCATTTTATAAATTTCCCTGACATGTAAATCGAGCTGCAATCAGACTAGCCCTTCGGATTGATACTAGTGGATTCTATTCAATTTATTGACGTTAGCTAGTCACTAAATCGAACATAGAATTTGGAACTTATATCTTACTTATCCTTATGAAGTATCCCCAAATCTCGATCTGCAAATGATCGAGATTTGCGGGTTTTGGGACCCACGAAAGTTTTATCGCTATAATTTTTTCATAAATTTTGTGCTTTTGCTAGTACTTAATTTATGTCTTGATTGATTGTTTCTAAAAAAATACAGTTGAATTATAAATATTGTTTTGAAAGCTTGATATATTATAGAAAAAATAAACTACATACCACTAAAAAATAAACCCCAAAAAATTGTTGCGGGAGCCAAGAGCACATTCCTGCTCATGCATGCATTCCCGCGTTGAAAGGTCAAAAGAGGTGATAAAAAATAGATGTAGTTACATATTAATCGATACGAATATAAACATTCAACGTTCTCAGAGTTATTGCGTCTGTAAGCTGAAAACATTTAAAACATTTTTTTATTGTACGACTGGGAAGTGCTTGGCCTTCATCCCACCTGGTTACAAGTTAGATAACACTGAAGGTGGAGGCGAATTTCTCCCGGAATCCTCAACAGTCTGAAGATATGATAGTCAAATCCATGAGTTTCTATTATGCGGGCACGACATGTGTTATAGAAGGATATTATATTGCATTGCTTGTAATTTTTCAATAAGACAGGAAGGAAGTCATAATTATTTCGGAAAAACCTGTTTTTACTCACCCACCTTCGCAACAGGTATCTAGAGCCAGGTGCCCCAATGTCAAATTACGAACCCAGGTCACAGACCTTATATATTGTTCGCCAAGTAGGTAGTTCTACCCATATTTTTTATGCGCGCTTATTTGCTCCAAGTTGCCTTATCAAACAGACGTACAAGTCCTGCGGATTTCGAACATGATTTTCACGACAATATTATGTTCTGTGATTTGCTACAATCTTGTTGTGAATACGAATCCAGCGCTGATTATCTTTCTGCTGTTCCATTATAAGGATAATATTGCCAGTATAATAAAACATATTATTGAAGTGAACAGGGGATGCAGGCCCAGTGAAGTTTTTGTGAAATGAACACTGGATAGACAGTGCGGGTAGTTCTAACTTATGTGTTGGTGAAGTGTAGAATAGTATCCCGGAGGAAAATGAAGGAAATCGCTGACCAAATACTGTTTCGGGGAAAACTTACCCACCCAAGAACTCTAATAAGGGTGAGTTTTCCCCTGTAAAAAATAAATAAGTATAAGAAAATTGGATCTCATAGTATTTCTTTGTTTGTGACTAGCTATATCTGTGTAAACATTTATTTGATTGGAATAAGGATTTCACAAAAAAGGAACTTATATATAACGAGTAGGTTGCGCCACTCCTTTTATTTTTATGAATTTTGCATTAATTGCATTGCATCGCAAAATTGTACAAAAAAAATTGAATTTATGAACATAGTAACCGAAGTTATTTTTAACTCAAGGTTGAACAGCTCTTAATTGGATTTTTTTAGGCATTTTTTTACCAAGCAGGAGGGATTTTTAATTTGTTAAAGCCTCATTTTGAAGGAATCTGTTAAAAACCCACACACATTAAAATAATGCAGGTAGATTATAAATAACGATGGCAAAACTCCATAATATTTACAGGGTTTTAAAAAAAAAATATTTTGCTGTATCTGTGTTCTTAGTGAGAATTTGAATGTCACGGAAGACTATGTTATACTGCTTATACCACAGAATGAATAGCGCTAGCATAAATGGAGTCGGATGTCCTCTCCGGATCATAATATTGACTTACCCGAGTTAAAACTCTTGTAATTTTTTTGCTTCCTTATCGCTAATATCGTTAATATGTTGTTGTAAGTATTATGTTAGCATGTTTTTTTAATTATGTTTAGGTGTGTTGTGTACTATTAAAATATAGGTACATTTTACTATAGCTACATTGATTTATATCTACCTACATTACATAAGATGTTTGTCTGTCTGTCTATCTGTAGCTCCTGGCTCGAAAATGTAGCTTTGTTTTTTTATTTAAATGGTGTACTCGTAATCTTTGTTTATGATAAGATAACTTCGTGTTTAGAATCTTAATCCTATAAATAATTAAAAGGACGATTTAAACGTGCAGTTCAAATCCTATTATTATTCAAAGAATCTTTTCCACGTACCAGGCTCCATTTAATACAATAGCTACCTATTATTTTATGTTATGTATTAATGTTCGATGTGTGGTTGATCTGCAGATAAATCGGCTACTTCGTAGTAAGCAACCTCAGCCGGTAAATATCCGAAATGGAGCTTACGAATCACCATTTCGGACATTTGACATTGACTTTGACTTTGACATTGACATTGACAGGCCTCACAGCTCAGATGGTTTGAATTCTGCCATCTGCGCTGTAGGTTGTGAGTTCAATTCATTAACAAGCCTCATAGCTCAGTTGGTAGTAACTCTGCCTTCTGCGCTGTAGGTTATGGGTTCGATTCCCACCCAGGACAAACATTTGCGTGATGAATACAGATGTTTGTTCTGTGTTTGCGTATGGTATTGTATGATAAGTATGTATTTACAAAAAAAAAATGTATTAAGAATTCTATCCGTAATATCGCAAGCTATGCTTAGTTTGGTGCTAGATGGCGCTGTGTGAATTGAATGTCCTGTAATATTTGTAATAAGTATTAATTTATTTAATTCTCACTCGTGACAAACATTTGTGTGATAATTAAAGATGTTTGTTCTATGTTTGTGTTTGAATCATGTCATCTTCAAAAGAGTGTTCTATCCCTAGGTAGGTTACCTTGTTCCCAAATAAAAAATAGGTTTTTCTTGAATACTTATCGTTTTCGACTAATTAAGTAGTGTTGATAAAATATCGAAATCTATGATGGCGAAACCTATTTGGCAGGCGGATTGGTGATCACAGTGTCAGATGTTACATAATTTAGAAACATTAAAAAGGAAACAGTCGGGTTACACACGGCCTATAGGTCTCAACTGTTCCCGACCAGTAACAGATAGAAGCGTGCCCAAGACACTGGCTGCATTACCACGCTGAATTCTATGAAGTTTCGCTGGCCTAAATAAGTACGAGCCCTTGTCACTTCAATCAAAAGACCCCCAAGGTTTTTAAAAACCCCGAGCGCTCCGGCTCCCCAAGTACCCAAGGTCTCGACCCCAAAAGGCTCAAAATGGCAAGCTTATAATAAAACATAATAGGCACGCAAAAGTTAGCTCTAGCCTTCTTCTGGCTCTTAGTCGTCTTTACGACATCCGCGCGCTGTGTTGAAGGGTTCAACCACCACGGTACACAAAACTATGTAAGTATTCCATCCTAATAGTAGGTACGTTGTTATGCAGAAATTAGGTATTCTCCTGCATATTTATAGACTGATCGAAAGATGTTATAGCCGCCATTTTTCTTGCGCAAAGCTGAAATTAAAATAGCGCAAACAAATCTGCAATGTATATATTACTTTTATAAACTGTTACCGACTCCATTCAGTTTTTGTTTTTTATTTATATGCTAGTGAAACATCCGGGACTTAGTTCCCGTCACTCAGCGGGAATTTTATCTTAGTGCACCCCTTCACTACATAAGCAAGCTACCCTGAACATTTTAAGTCTTTGAACCCAGACCGTCGCTAGTTGTGAATTTTTGAGTCATTACAACATGCATCAACATTATTCGTTAACCGTTGGACATGAGCCTCCTTTTTAAGGGTTCTGGTTTGGGTTGGAGATCGCAGTGCTCAAAGTACCCTATTCATAAATAGGATAAGAGAGAGAAAGTACTTTTATAGTCTATGTCGCGGATAAATGTTCAAAGCTTAGTGTTTTTTATTTCGATGTTCTATACACCTACTCCTTTTGTTATGACATACATTACATCATATGCTATTGTAGCTGAGTTTTTCTATGAATGAAATTCTACCACCTACACTCTTAACGTAGTGTCTTAACACAACGAATATTAAGAATAACACCAGTATGTAAGTCGGGTTTATCTAAAAGTTTTTCACCACAACAATTCATTACAATAATTGATTGCTAGTTTCCGGTGGAAAACGGACGCTAACGGACGATCTAAATAAAAATGACGTAGTTTTATATTCGTAGGCGCAGTACAGTTTCAGGCGAAGCTGAGTTGTAAACAGCTAGCTCACTTCTCACTAATATGACAAGTAATTTTAGTTCATATAACAAAAACATTGGAAGAAAGGATATAAATTGCATTCATTACCACACAACTACAGTAAAGTAAGCAATAAGCTCATGATAATCTGCAATTATCATGTTTTTGAACCCTTGGTTTGCATGTCCGCACTTGGCTGGTTTATTTTATATAATTACATTAGTAACACGTGATTTTGCTCTAAATTCAATATTTGTTTGATTTGATTTGCGTAAGCATAGTTGTCTTTTATAATAACACCAGCAACTTTTGAGTAAAAAATATGTGGGTTAGCTTTTTCCGCCCAGCTATCGTAAGTCGTCAGGACGCCCGCCCGAACAGCGTCGTCTTAGGCGGGCGGTTGCGACTCCTCAGTTCACTTGTTGATATCACTGTGGTAACCTGCCTCGAACAAGTGTCTTGTGATAAAATGGCTGTAAGATACATTTTTTTCTAGTTTTTAATACTTGTGTGTAATCGCAAATCCTCTTAGTTCTTGTCAATTTAATGACTGTACCTATAATTTAACAGTGTCAAACATCTTTATATACTTTCTTAACCCTTACATATTAATTCATTATAATTTATAGTATTTAGTAACCACATTTTAATTCGCAAGAAGCCATTCTGTGGTTAAAATTTGACGGTAATAAAATAGCTTTTTACAGTCCCCCATAAAACATTTATAGGTATGCCAAATCTGACATTCCTCTGTGTACGCAATGATGCTTAGTTATATTAGGTGTCCGAATTTAAAAACTTATTTCACTAATAAGTACCTACTCTTCTTTACTTTTATTTCACCCAGAAACACCTTGCTATATTAATACAGTTTGTTTGTTGACAAAAAACATTTTTACAATAGTTTGATGTAGCCTAAACGTCCGTTTTTACATTTTCCCGGTTCTATCCATACGAAGGTAGCCTGGAAAAGATTTCATTTTTAGCGATAATATCACCCATTGTGTTTTTTTCTTGACATAATAATTAGTTTATATTTAGTTACTTCTGATTCTCAATAAAGAATACTGTTAGTATTGAATCGTATTTTGAGCTGACCAAAACCGCTTTAATTAGCGGACCGTATAAATTATAGTAATAAGAAATATATAGTTAAACCATTGCTCCCACAGCTCTTTCTGTTACCGAAATGTAAATCCATTAGAAAAAATCTGCAACCTCTTGATTTGTAAGTGCACTAGATGATATTTTAGCCACAAACACATGACGTCAATGCAGTTAGATTCTCTCACACTTGTATCCACACGGCACGCACAGCTGTTTGTACGTGTTATGTCGAATACCTACCTTACCATCTGTATGTATTAATTTGTAGTGCTTACTGTCAGTTCCCTATAGGTAACCAGAGTTTTGTCCCTGACCGTGACTTGAGACAGTGTTGCCAACACAAGGTTGTTTTGGCGTGATCAAGGTGACAAAAACGTGAAAGCAATTACAAAAGCAGTTTTACCTGTATTTTTGTTTTGAAATCGGAAACTCCAGTTTGGTACAAATGAATACAATAACTATTTTTACTACGGAATATAAACTGTGAGAAGCATTTTAGAAAAAAAAAAGTTTTCGTGTCGGGTTGTCAGCCCTTGGGTGTCAAGGCATACCGCTACTATTGACTTGTTGAATGCGGTTCAAATAATTTTGTATAGCGAGTATTATTCGCCGCAGTCAACTAAATATTCGGGGTTCATTGCGCTTCAGAAGGTAGGTATAGGTACCTACGTTAAGCTGTGAGATCCTAGTACCTGTGGGGTACATTATTTGTAGGTTATCGAAATTTCTAGCTGTTGGGTATATTTTAAAATTCAAGACAATGTTGTAAAAACGAGCCTTGCCTATATTGATCATTATTTTTCATACTCAACTGTCCCCATGTATCACTATGGACAGTTTCCAGGCTATTAAAGCGAATGTTTGTGTTAGCACGTTATTTTCGGTGATTCTGGAAGACGTAACGACTTGGCAGTCTTGGCACTGGAGTCGTGGTTTTATGGCGGACGTTCAAGTGTTGCATGCTGCTATATTTTTAAGATCCCCGCTGATTTACAAGATGTGTCAGAGTAGTGAGCAGGGCAACGAGATGACGAAATGGACGATTTAGGACTGTTCGTAGAAATTACGAGAGTTTCGGGATGGTTCGAATCAAAGGGGTTTCAAAGTGATCTCAATATATATTTTTTTATAAACTGTATCCGAGTGTTAAATAACATGTTAGCAAAAAGCACCTATATCTTTGGTTAATGATGACTTCCAAATGCTCGAGTCAAGAAGAATATTACTTAACTATTTACAATATTTTTTTACATCATACAATTGACTCAATCTGGGCGATATAGATTTTGGTAAATTGTAGCTTCAAAACACACCTTGGATTGATTTTAAATAATTAAAATTTGCTATACTATACGTGCAAGTCATATCTATCGAGCCATATCTATTAACAATAACATTTTTGAAATTGTATGTTTAGTTTTTTCGTATTGTTTACAATGTGACTGAATCTTTACGATGAATAGATTTACGAACGAACTTCGTTCGCTAAGGGTACTAATATGGAAAATCAAATCATTGAATTTAAAAACACATCTATTATTGTTTTTTACTTACATGTAGCTTGTACCTATGTAGTGGCTAATTTCACTTTTGAGACCACAATAGATTTTGAAGCTAAAATTTATCAAAAATATAGTTAAACGCTAAAATACCATACCCTTCATGGATTGACCCTAGATTATATTCATTTTGGTCTTTCTTATTTGTGAAATAAGTGCTCACACCCACACTGAAGATTCTTGAACTTCCTATCTTGTGTAGGAAACTGATAACAGAGATAACCTTGTCTGCTGAACATGTTTATCAATGAAACAATATAATCACGATTGAAAAATACACAAGGCAGAGTATATTACCCGCTTGATTATTGAGAAGTACCGCCCTCCATCTGTGGTTCACAGACCAGAGGTACCGGGCTCGATCCCTAGTGGTAGGACTTATTTTAAGTCCACCTGTCTAGTTACTATCAAAAAATTTTGGTTCTGGCGTTATACTTAGGTAAGACCTAAGTATAACGCCAGAACCAAAATTTTTTGTTGTGTCTCGGCATTTAGAGGTAAGATAGCCAGTTCCTCAGTCTGATGGGGGTTCCGGTTTAATTGCGCTTCCACGTTCGGCCTTATTTTTGTTTATTCGATTGATTGTCTAGAGTTAGACAATCCTGGCTCAGTAACCCAACCCCAAAAACTATGTGTAAAAAAAAACGGTCTATAGAAAACTCAACTGTTCCAGACCAGCACCAGACGGAAGCGTACCCAAGACACTGGGTGCATTGCCACGCTGAATAGCTATGCTAATTCACTGAGCTAAGCGTCGTCGCCTCAATCAAAAGCCCACTTGTGGGGTGTTATTGAAACAATAACAATAAAAATATATATGATTTAGATCGCATACCTACCTATATAATGATGTTTTCTTAGTTCAAGTTTTTTTGTAACATCAAGAGTGATGTTTTGGTTTCTAAATCTGATTTAATGTAGGTATCGTAAAATACACAGCGGCAAGCGCGTTCTGGTTTATGTAAACACGATGTTAGTAGGCGTTCAACGCTGAGAGCATTTTAACTGTGTTTATTTTTAGTTCAAAAGATTCTTATTATCCCAGTAACCGAGTAACTTGTTATTGATGATAAACTATATAGACTTTGTAACATTTTACAGGCTATCATAGATATCTTACCTGCAAGTTTTGAGAAATCCCTTCATACCAAAACTACTAAACGGATTGAGCTGAAATTTCTCACAGATAATAATTCTAGTACAGGTTATTCCTGTTCTAAAACAATATCTGCAGTAAAATATAGTTAAATTATTGTTTGTGTTGAGAAACTCAGCGATAGATAGCGGGATTATACGTTTGCGCCTGAACAATATCTTTTTGTTACTATCATACGCATTTGCTTTTATTATTTTATCGTAGTGATTCTATACTTCTTGTTCAATAGTAAATCTGTAATACAGGATATTATTTCACACAGCGCTATATGTTTAGACCCAAACTAAGCGAACTTTTTATTATGGGTAATAGATAACGGATAGAATACATGCATACTTTCTTTTTATATAAATTCATACATACCTATGATAGGTACAATACAACACTCAAACACAGAACAAACATCTCACATTCATCACACAAATATTTGCTCTTCTTGGGAATTGAACCCATAACCACAGGAGAGGAAGGCAGAGCTACTACCAACTGAGCTGCGAGTCTTGTTAAGGATTATGTCAACGAAAGCTTTTACAAATAGTGCGTAAAACTGCTAAAACATTTTTTTTATTTATAGCCCAGAAACAAGGAACAAGAGCAGGAAGTCCTCAACTGGATCACCGAGGTGACTGGCGAGCCCCTGCCAGGAGGTGACTATGAGGATATCCTCAAGAATGGAATTGTTCTGTGCAAGCTGATCAACAAACTATCGCCTGGATCAGTCAAGAAGATCCAGGAGAGGGGAACCAACTTTCAGCTAATGGAAAACATTCAAAGGTAAAATTGATTTGTTATCCTAAGTCCGAAGGAATTAGGTACACTAAGACGTTAAGTTTTTTGAGATAACGTAATATTACGTTTTGTTTAGCTTGATGCAATTTTAGGACAATACTCAGACTAGTAGAACATCATCGTTACACCTACCGGGCACAATTGTGAATCTATACCATCAAGTCACTCACTCAATGAACCACACAGTAAAAATTTCATCAAAATCGGTCCAGCCATTTAGCATGAGTTCAGTGATGAACACACGTATGTACATCAGTTGCAAAATATATAATGGTCGTTTTGACAACAAGGTTCAAATTCATCTTCCTGGCATAGTCTTTATTAAATTAATAAGTTTATATTTTATATCACGTTTCAGGTTCCAAGCTGCGATTAAGAAGTACGGAGTACCGGAAGAAGAAATTTTCCAGACTGCTGATCTTTTTGAAAGGCGTAACATTCCTCAAGTCACTCTGTGTCTATACTCTCTAGGAAGAATTGTGAGTAAACCCTCAAATACGGCATGATTTACGATTAACCAGCTAGTATGATGACCAGATAGTACGATGGTAGGCTCGGTTTGTTACTAAAACATCACTGAAATTGAAGGTTAGTTAGTATGACTGCAGCAAAACGATACCCCGTTTATACTATTGATTTGCAGTAAGTTACTCCCCTAAGGCACAGATAATAAGATACTAACGTAAGGTGACCACTTTTCAAAAGTTGACAATAAAATATGAAAAACTAGTAAATGAAAAAAATATGATTTTATTTTCATATGTTGTTTAAGTAATGTGGACACATTACTTAAACAACATATGATATAGTCCTCCCTATCGGCTCTTTGTGGTCAAATATGTCCTTGTATTATGTCTTCGTTCAAAACTCATGATATACTTTTTATTTCCAGACTCAAAAGCACCCAGAATGGACTGGGCCGCAGCTCGGCCCCAAAATGGCGGATAAGAACGAACGCACCTTCACTGAGGAACAGCTAAGAGCACACAATTCTGAACTCAACCTTCAAATGGGATTCAACAAGGGTGCTTCACAGGCAGGCCATGGTGGCTTCGGCAACACCCGTCATATGTAAACTTTTTATTATTTATGGATACCAGCCAGTATTAGGATATACAAACAATGCATAGATGCAAACTCTTTCGTTTACTTTTTGGCAAGTGATCACTTGTGTTCTTTTTTATTTACATTCAAATGATTCTTATTTTGATTTTGTATTGCCTTTGTATTGGTTTAAAACAGTTTTTTTGAGAGAAGAATGATAAAATCTAACATACTCTATTTTTGTTAAAACTTTTTTGATCTTAATTTTAATTTAGCTTGTAAATAATGATTTTATTTTAATAAACTTGTTTTAAGTATTTAATTGCATTGATGATTATTATTTAAAATCACAAATTAAATAGGTATATTAATTCATTCGTTCTGGTCAGAGATACATTTGTCTAACCCTTGTCTTACATGTTACATGATACTTTATCAAAACTACCTTCTAATATGCATTGAGCTAAACTTTGCATAGATAACGTATACTTACCTACGTACCTCCTTTTAAAATTGAAAAGTATTCTTAAAAGTTTACGCACGTATTCTTAAATGCATTGAGCTAAGCTTTGCATAGATTACGTATACCTACGTACCTCCTTTTAAATTGAAAATTGTTCTTAAAAGTTTACGTGGGAATTTGTTGTCTAAAATTATATGGAAAAATGTCGTACATAAATATTTGACTTCAGATTAGACATTTCCAGACAGCTGTGTGTGATACTATTCTAGTTCCACGCTGTCATTGATGAATGGAGCATGCACTATAAGCCTGCTGATTGCTGGGATAATTTTGGCATCATTGAGCAGTAAACTTGTTGATATAAATGTTTGAGTTAGTACCTCACGTATCTCATAAAATAGAGGAGGCAGGGACAAGATTAATGGTTTAACATAATTAACTTTTGAATGTTACTGTCATGTCTTAATTATCAACAAAACCATACAAATAGGTAGGTAATCGTGGCATGCAGGTTTAGTGGGAGAGTAGCTTTTGTTCATATATGGTATATTTAGAAGGAGATAGTGGAAGGGAGTTTGTGGAATACAAGATATTATAATTTTGTGTCTGGCTATGCGCTTTTTGAAACGCGTTGATGTCTTTCGTATGAAGAAAGGAAAATCCTCATAAAAATTAGGTATCAGCTTGCAATAGGGTGGGTCATCATCATCATCATCCCCCTAATACGTTCACTGTCAGCAGTTCATCATGTTCAGACATTGGCCTTGATGTGGCTACAAATAGAGATCGTGAGCCGCCTCCATCCATCGACGCTCCACGCCCGCCATATTGTTGTAGGTAAATCAAGTTTTTTTTTACAATCTGTTTCGTTGTAGGTAGGTATGATTCAGTGTTATTTACTTATTGAATACATAGCAGGTTCTACAGGTATAGGCACGTATGTACTGACATTTAGAGGAAAAATCATGCATTTACGTGTGTTATTGTAGTATTGCAATTTTTTGTAGGTACATACGTATAGGTAATAAGTATTTTATTTTTAAGTATGCACGTTCACATTAATCAAAACGTGTTGATAATTATTTTCCCAAAGAAATAGAGTTACACCAAAACGCGTTCCATGTATATACGTCATAAATGAAGTTATTTCAAGAAATTTGGTGTTGCTAGCTACAGTACCTGCGTTCCTACTATAAACAATAAAATTAATCATTAACTGCCTCTTTGGTCTAGTGGTGCGCCTACCAGTATCAGATCCAGAGGTGCCGGATTCGATCTCCAGTGGAGTATAATATTGTGATTGGTATAGTTGGTGGTAAAACTTTGTCTAAGTTCAACTAGCTAGCTACCACCATCTTACCTAAGTCGGTTGCTATAACAACTATTCTAAATTGTCGGATTCCGCCATTTATGGGAAAGATGGCCATTTCTTTTGACAAGTGAGAATTCCAGGTGAGGTATACTTCCACCTTCTAAACATAATTTGTAATCAGGTGAGGTGAAGGCCCAGAGCTTCACAGTCGAAATAAAAAAAAAATTGCTCTAGAATATTTATTTTTTTTACCTGATATATTAGGTATCAGGCTCAGGTAAATTTTATTGCAATCTCGCCTGATGGTCAGTGATAATGCAGCCTTCGATGGAACATGATTGAAGAAGCAACCTTATTCACTTATATCATAAGGACTCTTTTATGGTAGCAATTATCGGGAATTACCGACTCGGGCAAGTCGTGAATGGATAACAGCAAAGTATGCGTTTTGGCTTACATAATCAGCTTGCTGTTACCTGATAAAAGCTTGATATTAAGTAATGTATCGGTTAGAAAAGATTAGATACCCATTATAATGCGATTTGTGGTGCTACTCGCTACAGTATGTATCTTTACTACTAATACAAAAATGATGTTATTGAGATGTATATGTAGATAATAACCGCCTCTGTGGTCTAGTGGTTCAACCCAACGACTTCAGATCCAGAGTACAATATATTGTGCTTGGTTTGGTTGGTGGTAGGATTTTGTTTAAGTCCGCCTGGCTAGCAACCACCATCTTACCTTATTCTGTCGCCATAATAACAATTCTTAAAAAAATGTTGTGTTCCGGCATTCAGAGGTAAGATAGCCAGTTCCTCAGTTAATTGAGGATTCCGGGTGAAGTGCGCCTCCATCTTCGGCCTTATCTCAACTTGTTACCAGGTGAGATGAAGACCAAACGCTTCCTCGTCGTATAATAAAAAAAAAATGTTTCTGTTCATTTTCAAAATATTATAAACCTACTGGGCTTAGCTTATGGAAAACACCAATTGAATTATTGGATTGGTTATTTCCACTGTTCAGTACAATAACTGGACAAGTAAAGCACAGAGCTTATTACATATCCTCAAAGATTAAAGTCCAAACGTCACGAAGGTAATCGGCAGAATTTGATCAGAAAAGTGGCAACACTGCTGAGTGGACGGAGACCACTCACTAACTGATCTCGCAATGTCACATCAGAATATAATTTATGGGTGAGCGTGTCTAGGCTATTTTCACAAAGGCGCTCAGCGGTCGTTCAACCTATTCATTCTTAAAATTATATCAGAGGCCCGAATTTACGTCGGAGATTCCCAAGGGTTTGCGGTACCAAATAGCGATCGCCTCTTATTAAATTTCACTAGTTCTAGTAATTTGATATTTATTATTATTTGAAGTTTTCGTCTCTGCGGAATATTCGGCCGATCTTTAATATGAATTTCAAACGCACAGCTAATTATCATCTTCATCTTCATCGGTCTAACCGTGTAAATTTTCTACCTGTTCTGACCAAATAGATGCAAAATGCGAGAAAAACATTTAAATAAAATACGTCATCCAGGATATATTGTAAAATAAAAGGTTGAGGAAGGAGAAAGCAGCTGAAGCAATTATTCTAAAGTATAGTTATTCTAAAACTATAGGACATTTCACACAGCGCTATCTAGCTCCAATCTTGGCAGAGTTTTTCATATAGAAACTAGATAATTGCGTATCTATTACCTATATAATTATTTTTGTAAACAAATAAATATCATATAACACCCGAACATAGAACAAACATATTTCTTCATCATACAAATGTGTGTCTTGGATGGGAATCGAACCCACAAAGTACAGCGAAGGTAGAGCTACTGCCAACTGAGCTGTGAGGCTTGTGGGTTGTTGATTATATGGTTAGCTTGCAACATAATAAACATAATTATTATTATGTACCCGAATGCTTGTTGAATGATTTATAAGTAGTTAATTTACATTGTTATGACAAGCCTTATGGCTCAGTTGGTTATAACTCTGCCTTCTGCGCTGTAGGCTGTGGGTTCGATTCCCACCCAGGACAAACATTTGTGTGATGAATATAGATGTTTGTTCTGTGTTTGGTTGTTGTATCATATCGCACGTATATATTTACAAAAAGTATTTAAGTATTGTATCCGTAATCTAGTTCCCATATTACAAGCTATGCTTAGTTTGGGGCTAGATGGCGCTGTGTAAAATTAATGTCCTGTAATATTGAATATTTTATTTATTTATTTATGTACATAGGTTATAATAACATAGTTCCCATATTACAAGCTATGCTTAGTTTGGGGCTAAATGGCGTTGTGTAATATTAATGTCCTGTAATATTTATTATTTATTTATTTATTATAGGTACTAGTGGAATGCCTGAGGCTTTATTTCCATGATCCCGTAAGTATTTCCTAAAATCCTTTCTTAATACACCCGTACCTTATAAGGGACACATCATCAAGACAATGTTGATTTATATATATCTAAAATAAGATCTACATAGCTAGGTAAGGTAGGTACATTACTACGCTTTTATGTTTGCCTACTAGGTCAAGCATTAACCAGTTTAGGAGCTGTAAAATTGCTTGAGCTGCAGTGGTTACTTGGCATTGGTTTTAATGGCTGTACTTATCTATTTTGTATCTGTATTCACATTTTTTACCTATTTTGGAAAAACAACTCGCAAAGGGCATTGCGTCTTGGTTTAACAATTTATATGCGCCACCTACTAGGTGACGTACAGTCAACTGTAAAAGTATTACCTGATGACAAATATCAAAAATATAATTCAATACAATATTTTTTTTGACAACAAAACGAACCCGCATCTGGAATAGATGATTGACTAAACTTGATTCGATACAACAAAATAGCAATTTCCTCTAAATCTTCAGTTTCAAAGAGATACTTCAACGGTAAAAGCAGTTTAATTTGCTAGTTATCTAACATTTTTCATAGAAATTTTGTCAACGGGTTCCACAATAAATACTTTAGACGCTTATGGTTTTATTTTTTTGCGAAATAGTATTATCTTGCAGCAAAAAATACATCTATAAGTATCGTCCAGTGTATTTGCTCACGGGCCGATGATTACGCCGCTCTCGCTTCACCAGTCGGCCTACCACACCAAAATTATAGGGTATTTGAAGCAAATGAAAACCTTGTTGATTAAATAAATAAATAAATAAATATTACAGGACATTATTTTTTACACAGCGCAATCTAGCCCCAAACTAAGCATAGCTTGTAATACGGGAACTAGATTACGGATACACTACTTGAATACTTTTTTTTGTAAATACATATTTATATACAATACAACACCCAAACACAGAACAAACATCTATATTCATCACACAAATGTTCGTCCTGGGTGGGAATCGAACCCACAGCCTACAGCGCAGAAGGCAGAGTTACTACCAACTGAGCTATGAGGCTTGTTGTTTCGTTGATTCTGCCTCTATTGCTCTATTTGCCTCTGTTCCAAAATGATCTATTCCATCACAGGTCTCCGCACGTGGGGTGTACAATGTTTATTTTGAAACCACGCCAAAAGTTGAGACGGATGGGATGGTGCTCTCATACATCTCGTAGGGCCTTGACACTACATTTATATGTGTACACCAATTAGTTGTATTCACAAGGTAATTATACAAGGCTATAGAAGCTTTTAAACTGTTCCAGATATAGAGATTTGGCTACTTTGTAAACTTTGTAAAATACCTATTACTTTGTATTTTTAACCGCCTCTGTTCTATTGGTTCAACCCACCGATTTCAGATCCAGAGGTCCAGGGTTCGATCCCCATGGGGAGTACAATATATTGTGCTTGGTTTGGTTGGTGGTAGGATTTTGTTTAAGTCCGCCTGGCTAGTTACCACCATCTTACCTAATTCTGTCGCCATAATAACAAATTATAGCTTAACTGATTTATATGATAATTTATAGGTCTGGGCTGTATGGGCCCGTGTTTAAATATTCACTAATATTATATGATTCAACTCAACTGTTCCAGACGAGTACTAGACGAAAGCGTGCCCAAGGCACTGGCTGCATTGCCATAATATGCTATGCTATGCTAATTCGCTGGCCTAAATAAGAGCCAGCCCTTGGGTCACGTGTCACCTCAATCAAAAGCCCCGCAAGATTGAAAACCCGGAGGGCACCGGCTCCCCACGGTCCCAAAGTCTCCACCCGAAAAGGCTCAAATAGGTAAGCTCTGTCGAGACCACTTCAATTATATTATACGATATTATCATACATATTTTATTTCTTATGTTATCATACCTCCAATAATCAGTTATGTGAATTGAAAAGGTGTAGGAACGTAAAATCAATCCTTACAATGCATTGGTACACCACTTGGTATGCCCACAGTAAATCGCCAAAGGCATTATATTGTGGGTTTAGCAAATGCATTGAGCAAGTCCTGAGTGCGACCTGACCCGATAAAATTACGATGAGAGGATCCGAGAATTGTGGCGCAACCTTGTGCAAAATGTGTTTTACTGAGAAATCATAACTTGTACACATAATGAATGTATCTAGTACCTATATCTATGTTTTTTTTATTTTTTGTTGTTGAATTGGTTTGCAACAGCCATAGCATTGCCACGCTGAACAGCTTTATAAGATTTTTTTAAACCCGGACGCAGCATCTCTCCAATATTGGTGATAAAAAATGTATTATAATTTTGACTTTGACAAGCGTCATAGCTCAGTTGGTAGTAACTCCTTCTGCGCTGTAGGTTGTGGGTTCGATTCCTACCCAGGACAAACATTTGTGTGATGAATATAGATGTTTGTTCTGTGCTTGGGGGTTGTATTGTATGATAAGTATGTATTTACAAATAAAAAAATGTATTTAAGTATGCTATCCGTAATCTAGTTCCCATATTACAAGCTAAGCTTAGTTTGGGGCTAGATGGCGCTGTGTGAAATTAATGTCCTGTCCTGTGATATATTTACGAACAGTAAGCATTACCAGACAATATTATTTTCAAGGCAGTCAACTTATGATTACTTAGTTGACTGTGATAGTGTAAAATTTTAATCGAGATTATTTAATCGCCAATCTTCTATGGCTATCATTTAAATAAAGGTTTAAATGGTCAGCTAATTGAAGGGGTTTCGGTCAGCTTTAAAATGAATATTTCAGCCAACAAGGTGAATTAAAAAAACCAGGTGTTTCTCGGTTTACAAAAGAAACTAACAGCTTACTCTAATTACAACGTAGGTATTCCGCCATAAGTTCTAATTAGTCTAATTTTAGTCCTTGCTGACCATCATTGCCGTGGCGGTAGCGGCTTTAGAATCAACCCCTCCAACTCAGTCCATGGATGTAGTACAAGCTGACTTAGGGATCCAGAAGAAGCAGCTTCCTTTTGTGTATCATCTTCGCCTATACTGCGATCACTAATCCGCCCGCCAAGTGTGGTGATTATGCATAAACCCTTCCACTTTGCATGAGTCCAGCAGTGGACAATAATGACCTGTGCCAGTGTGATATGTAATAAAAATACTATTGAATTACTTGCCTACAAAATGTATATTTCGCAGTAGGACCAACATCGTACGATGTGACAAAATTCATCGCGATGCAATATTGTGAGTGGGTGTTGAAACGACATGGAACATTTTGTAAAAATACTTACTATCTGTAGGTTCTTAGAAAAATATGTATCTGTAAATATTCTGATTATAAATTTCGATGTGAAAAATTCTGAACGTGTGGTCTTTGCAAACTATGAAAAATCCAAAAATATGGTATATACTGCAATAATACAACCATAATGTTGTTATTTGGTTATTATTTTGATGATTTACATTATTTTACATAATTACGTTATTGTTCATCGGTATGTGATTTGCTCGAATAAGTTTCCTTTTTTACTGACTGTTCCTGCATATTAACTCTCAATTTCACAGTTATACTCAGCATTTGAATAGTGAAGACAATGAGATTTTATCATCTTGCCTATTACACCATAAAGATCACCATGAAGGCCTCAAGTTGACGGGCAATGCAGTACAGCGTAGGTCATGTTCTTGGTGGATATGACCTGTGCAGTAAGGCTTTGTTATAGGCAAGAGCTTCACTTTCAGGTGCGCTGCTTGCTTGTCTCCGTGTATTCAAACTCAATTCAATTCGATTCGATTCAATTCAATTCAATTTAATTCAATTCATTTTAATTCAATTCAATTCATTTCAATTCAATTTAATTCAATTCATTTATTTATTTCTCTAAATTATTATACAACAAGCTTTATAACTACACACATAGAAAAGTGCAACGTAAAGGTATGCTTAAATTATATCTATAACCTACAAGAGAATGGCTTGCTTTCTGCATCAGTAATAACGGAACCTAATTGTGGCGTGTGCCAAAGTGTTCGCTATAGGGATGAGCATTATGCTATTTTTTATCAGGGTACGCTGTTCCACTCCTCTTCCTCACTCATCGGAATGTGTCTCAAAATACGATTAAGAGATTATACCAAGAGATGTGTTGCGTCATCCACCTGAGAAGTTATTAATACTGCGATCACCTACCCGGTTGCCGAGCATGGTAATAACGGGAAAATCCCTTATTGTACTTTTAGAGGAGGGTCATGTTCCGCAATAGACGTTGAAGGTGTAATAATGATGAAACCTAAGGACTATATTATCATAGTGACATTAAAGTAACTTTCATAATGTACGCGCGATATGGTTTTCGGTAATTGGTAGCTCCGAAGCAAATTATGGTTTTAAAAATGACAAATTTGCTACAGCATGAAACGAATAAATTAGAATGAGTGACATTAAAGTTACTTACATAATGTACGCGCGACATGGTTTTCGGTAATTGGTAGCTCCAAAACATATTATGGTTTTAATAATGACAAATTTGCTACAGCATGAAACTAATAAATTAGATTGAGTGACATTAAAGTTACTTTCATAATGTACGCGAGATATGGTTTTCGGTAATTGGTAGCTCCAAAACATATTATGGTTTTAATAATGACAAATTTGCTACAGCATGAAACTAATAAATTAGATTGAGTGACATTAAAGTTACTTTCATAATGTACGCGCGATATGCTTTTCGGTAATTGGTAGCTCCAAAGCAAATTATGGTTTTAAAAATGACAAATTTGCTACAGCATGAAACGAATAAATTAGATTGAGTGACATTAAAGTTACTTTCATAAGGTACACGCGATATGGTTTTCGGTAATTGGTAGCTCCAAAACATATTACGGTTTTAATAATGACAAATTTGCTACAGTATGAAACTAATAAATTAGATTTGTTCCTATTAACAGAATCTTTTGGAGCGAAGTTCGCTTGGTTCGGGAACCAATATGGAAGATCTTTGCTTTGAATTTAAAAACTATTGTTGTTACTTTAACAAGCCTCATAGCTCAGTTGGTAATAACTCTAGATTTTGCGCTGTAGGTTGTGGGTTCGATTCCCACCCAGGATAAACATTTGTGTGATGAATATAGATGTTTGTTCTGTGTTTGGGTGTAGTATTGTATGATAAGTATGTATTTACAATAAAAAATAAAAGTATTCTTTCCGTAATCTAGTTCCCATATTACAAGCTACGCTTAGTTTGGGTCTAGATGGCGCTGTGTGAAATTAATGCCCAGTATTTTGTTTATTAAGTATATATTATTGTTATATTTTACTAGTTACGTGTAGCCTGTATATGTAGCAACGAATTTCACATGTTTAAATCCAGGATGTGTTTTGAAGCTACAATTTACCAAAAGGGTTCTTAAAGCCGAAGAAAAACCATAAATAGATAAGATAAGAATATATAACTGTACTCAATAATCATTCGCACAAATGGTCTTGACTACCATGTCATGGCGTACAACACGGGAGTTTAAATGCATATAAATGCAAATTTTAGTCGTGAAGTCGTGCCCATTCATATCGTCTAAATCTAAACACATTAGTAGGTACTGCAAATATAATTTTATGATGGTCGGAAGCTGCTGTTATGAAATGAACAGGACGCGGGAAAAGCCGCCGGCAGAGCGTTGTTTGTTTATTCTAAGATCACCGCTGTTTTTAGAACTTTCATCATCAGCATAATCTACAGCCGGGAAAGTGACACACTCAGCAATACTGATCATCATTGTGACACTTGGCGCAGACAGCAGACGAGGTGGAGATAGGAGTACTGAAAATACCGCTCTCCCGACCAAAAGTGGATATTGCTTAAAAGTAGGTACCTATTGCAATTTTTAGAAATAAACAAATAATTAACCGCCTCTGTGGTCTAGAGGTTCAACCCACCGATTTCGGATCCAGAGGTCCCGGGTTCGATCCCCATGGGGAGTACAATATATTGTGCTTGGGTTGGTTGGTGGTAGGATTTTGTTTAAGCCCGCCTAGCTAGCTACCACCATCTTACCCAATTCTGTCGCCATAATAACAATTCTCTGATCTCAAAAAAAAGTTGTTGTGTTCCGGCATTCAAAGGTAAGATAGCCAGTTCCTCAGTATATTGAGGATTCCGGGTGAAGTGCGCCTCCACCTTCGGCCTTATCTCAACTTGTTACCAGAAGATGAAGGCCAAGTGCTTCTTCGTCGTACAATAAAAAAAAAAAAAAATCAACAAATAAACGTCATTACGTCGCCGGAGGGACCTTGCTTTGCCGGGACTGCAACGGTTATATTTAGTACTAAAACGAATATTCCATATATATGTTATGGCAAAGATAAGGAGCCAGAGTATGCCAGAGGTATCAACTACTATGTAAAAAAAAATAAGTACAAGAACTTTTTTTTAAATAATCGAACGGTTGGATTGTGATCCTCAATCATGATAACCGTTTATTTAGGACACGGCCATTTTTCTGCTTGTTTTTCAATAGCTCTTCGAAATAAGTTTTTATTGCTCTATTATTTGTAAAAGCTCTTAACGCGATGGCTATATTTCACGTTAAATTGTAGTTTGTGGTTGAATTACAGTAAATTACTCTTGTTTTTGCATGCAAAGCTAATGCTTTGCACCATTATTGTGGGCTACTGCGATGCTATATCATTGTAAAATAACGATTTAAAGAAATAATAAAAGAAAACGTGACTATTAACAAATGATAAGATCTCAATGCTGTTTAGAAAAAAAAAAACAAGCAATCGATTTTAGGCCCGGTTTGCAAGTGCAGGGTACACTGGCAGATAGGTGATCTTTACTTATACTGATAGATGTTTACTTAGGCTACTATTTTAGAGAAAAAATATTTAGCGTTTCACGCAAAAAAAAAACATGAAATAAAAAAAAAAACAAAGAATGATAGGAAAGATCGTCCCGGGGTACTACTTTTCTAACATAAGTGTGTTGATGTCATACAGAATCACATCAATACCAAGAGCAAATTATATTTTTATATGGTTGAGTAACCATGATCATTCTGCAATACAATTAATACGAGTGAAGTACCTCATTTTACACTATTACCACACGCTTTGTTAAACGAGGAATTGATGTTACGGAACGATTGTAACAGTTATTGCATGTTGTCACAGACCACTGACAGTTACTACAGAAAAGCTAATTAATATGAGCCGTTCTAGTTCCCCTAATCGTGTGAGTCTCCGAAGAAATTAGCACGCTCACTTTCCTCGACACCCGTTGTCCTTGTACCTTACAAACCGGTAGGTTTATAACGCTCCTTCAAGTTATGGGCTCTTGGTATCTGAGGATCTATTAGGACTATTACGTAAGCTTACTTAATCCATATTTTGCTGGAGCAATGTTTACTTTATAGCAGCGGCATCAGCAACCGAAGTTCAAGCTTTATTTAGATAGTTTACAATTGCGTACAGCACCCCGCTCCTTCAAGTTATGGACTCTTGGTATATAAGGATCTATTAGGACTATTGCGTAAGCTTACTTAATCCATTTTTTGCCAGATCAATTGTTTACTTTAGTAGCAGCTTAAGCAACCAAAGTTCAAGCTTTATTTACATAGTTTACAATTGCGTACAGCTCCCCACCTACAGCATTCTTGAAGTCGCTGGAGACTGGCAAGGCAGGGTTTTAGTATCGGCCCACCACCAAGCCTGCTCAGGGCAACCTGACTAGCATCTATTGCAAGCTAAAATGCAGTTCAAAATATTACTAGTGAGTTTTGTGCTCCACTGTACAGCAGCGGAATATTATAAGACGAAACGTAAGTGTACCTATTTTTGAAGATCAGAATCTGCTTTGATGACCTATATTCTGATGCACCTAATTGATTCGAAATGGAGTGTACTTTTAAGATAAACAGACATATTTCATACATATCGTTTGAAGCGGATTATTGTGCTGCAATATTTATACATTTGTGTTGCATAAAATCAATAGCCGGTGTTATATCACGCATTTGTTACGGCAGTTTGCCGTGGAAGATCTTTTTTGTCAAGAATCCTTATTTCAGCAGATGTTTTAACATAGTTTATAAAGGCATATTTCAGGACTACTTTTAAACATATATTTAGTTGATGATGCATGTATTAACGGGTTATAATCCGTTGTGTCCACAAACCTTCGTGAGTCTACGAGCCCCTTCTGAAAGGGCTCGTCCGGGGAAGTAATACCACCATACCTATTTCAGCCGCCAAGCAGCATTGCTGTGTTCCGGTTTGAAGGGTATCGTTGCCGGTGAAATTACGGGCACGCGTCAACTTGAGGCATAACAGGCAATAAGGTGTTAACCTTTATGCCTCAAGTTGACGGGTGCAATATAATGCCGCGTAGACTATGTTCGTTAGGCAAGAGTGCACTTAACATCAGGTTGCTCTTGGTTGGTCCGTCTACTAGTTGTATAAAAAATAAACTCTATGCAAATCATTAGAAAAATGTATCGTTATATTCTGAGTAGGTACAATTATTTACCAAATGTTTTTTATTTCTCTTCATTTCTTGTTCTTACATATAAGCGACATTTCATAATTGCATTGGATGTAAGGTGTCAGACGAAAATGATTAATTCAAATACATTTGGAATGTTTTAGCAAACATATACATTATAATGACGCACTCAATGCAAATAGTCTAATTGAGTGATCTTCCTAGATAACTCTAAGTAAGTAGGTAGTGTACTAGTAGTATCACATTGGAACATTATCTTTGCATTTTTTAGCAGAGTAAAATGTCCTAATGATGTCAAATCAGTATGAAAGGTATCTTTATAAAGGTTCTACAGGTAGCTCTGTCAACTTTTGTTGACAGCCTTGAAACGATAGGTGCAATGCAATGGGCTGTTGGGCTACTTTATGTTGTGCTTGGGCAATAATTGTTCAAACACTGCTTGCCTTGGTAAAATCGGGTTATTTATGCAATAAGCTTGGTTTTCTCTAAACAATATCAAAGTCAAAATAGTCTGTCATGGAGTATTTACCTATACTAGATTGCACACACACATAGAAATAATGATACAAGTTAACTTGCGAGCTTAACCCTAATAAGAGTATTCTTCTAGCAAACCTAGGTAGAGACAGAAACAAGATTTTAAATATGATCTATGTAATCAAATCAGTCATATCCATTTGTGAACCGTACATTGATGAACATAGGTTTCACCTATTTGACGCGAGGAGTAGTAACTTGAGCCTTCTCCATCCATTAAAATTACATCTTGTTATATTTTGTCCAATTTCGATTCTTAGGCGACATATTCGCGCTTAAACCCTCCAGCTCACGGACTTCGTAAAAGCCGACTTAGGAATCTCATCAGAACGGCAGCAGCCTTCGGTGTAAAGGTATTATCTAACACCAAGGGTGGTGTCAACACGGTATACCTACATTGAGTATTGCAAATGTAAAACTTCTTAGGTGCAATTGAGCACTATGAAAGGATATTCGAGAATTGGTAAACCCATCGGGTATATAGCCTGATATGAGATCATTGAACGATCCATGTTTGGCGATTTTTTCCCGACTAAATTACTAATGACTCTATTTGTCTAAAAATTTGCCTGGACAGTATCAGGTAAAAAAGTTTTCCGCTCCGCTTTCGATCCCCCGATCTTTTAGACCTAAGTAAGCCCTCCTTAGTAAAAATAAAATGCAGCCGTTCTTGGAAATGACAAAATATATTATTTGAACCTGTACCATGAGTGTAAAAATCGTTTATTGAACTTAAAGCGATTAAATGTTTAGCTTAGAAATAAATTAGGGGTGAACTTTTGGTTACAGATGGCCAAGTTCAATATCGTAATGTTTTTGAAGTGAAAACTTAATTAATAAATATTGAAAACCGCGTTGAGATATTTTTGGTAAGGGTAAAACTTATGGGTTCCCGTCAACAACATGCTTATTTGTAGTTTTGCGCCAAAGGCGTGGTAAAACAGATTTCTAGTTGTCGCGGATCTTTGAATGAAAAAAACAATTTCACAAAATTATTATAACTTACAAAGACGTGTTGAAACATAATTTGTTTTGTACCTTTGGTCCGTGGGGAGCCGTTGCCCTCCGAGTTTTCAAAAATCTTGCGGGGCTTTGATTGAGGCGACACGTGACCCAAGGTCTAAGCGCTTCCCAGTTGACAAAAAAAAAGGTTTTTATTTGCTTATCTGCTTAATCGTCGGTATAATATATTTTAGATATACATACTATATTACAGTTTAGTTAAATTGATTATTTTTAATAAGAAACAGCCGTTCTTCTAAATATCCATTTGTACCTATTCCAAAGTTTTAATTTTTCCATGACTGCCTATTTTTATTAATATTTCGGTTTCCTGTCATTATGAAAATGTAAAAATTAAATAAATCACACAAAATACGTTTAAAAAAGTTAACGCATTCTTTATCTTACTTTGAATTTCAGTTTGGCTTCCTAGAAACTTTAGGACGATTTGGACAGACTAAAATAGGTATATGGAAAAAATACTTAGATTTCATAAAATACACAGATTGCAGAAACTTACACAAATTATTGCGTTTTTTTATGAATTAAATGATATAATGGTAATGGATAAAAAAAGAAAATCCGATAACCATATACATATGTTACACGTATAAAAAAGTTGTGTTTTTATAATGAAATCCCGCTCATCCGTTTCACTCAGCTATCTTCCTACCCCTTCTCACACACTAGGTGGGTTCGGCACGTGTCTTCTTCCTCCATTCTCTCTCGGAAGATATTCACTACCTATGGTTATAGCGCTATCCCTTTCATTTTGTGCACATTATGTTATCCTCGTATCATTACACCTAGTTGAATTGTGGAAGGATTTATATGAATGACACAACAGTATTCTACAAATACTGTCTCATATTGTCACCGTGAGACCCATCCCACGGCTCTGTAGGAAGAATATTGTGCGTCACCTGTGAACTAGTTTACCTATCTTTTGTATTACATCGATAATTTACGTGTACATTATGTCATTGAAATACAATAGCACTAGGTCCTAGGTACACCTACTGCTTTTATAAGGGTATAATCATTATGCTTAAAACTTCATTCCACGTAGTACCGATCACTAATCCGCCTGCCAAGTGTGGTGGTGGCAAATATCTCCTGTGGATTTTTAGTCTATCATGATGATGACGATTTTTATTTTATTTAAGTTACATAGTAGATGTGTTGAATTGAAACGCATATTTTAGGGTTTAAAAAGTTTTTTTTTTCAGCGGATTTCGTGAAGACTTGTTCGAAAAGCGACCCTGAATTTGACGATTGCTCGCGAGATGCTGTGCAGAAATTGTTCAATGCTTTAGGACCAGGTAATATTTTTTTATGGTTCCTTGGTTTCTGAACCCCAAAACCTCTTTAGCCAAATTACTAACTAACGTCGGTAATGTAATTGTATCCAATGTCAAAATTCAATTACAATTTATATTTGACATGGGTAAAGTACATAGCTAGTATACATAACTACAACTACCTACCTATGGCAAACGTCACATTCTGATAAGCCAAGTATGTAATCGAAAGATACTAAATTAATTTCGGGCTTAGTAAGTACCGTGTCGGTCATGCAAAGCATACGCAGTTGTTTATTTAGCCAGTATTATTCATATCTTGCTGTTCCTGTCCCCCTGGTACATGAGTGTCAACTGGACATAAGGACACTCAACTTCTCGATGATAACAATGACCAGTAAGTCAACAAGTAAAGTAAGAATGCACGAAACGAGACAACAAACACAGAAAGCTTTTACTTAGCAATCTTATATACTAAAAATAATGATCTTATCCCAATAACGACAATCCACGGTATGGCATATAATACTGGATTTGAAATGTAGGTACTTAGGTACATAGGTAACGTAAATTAAATGAAGTAGGTACCTAGTACTGACATAGATTAAACAATAACTATCGCTTTTTAAATTGAAATACTTAGAAGATAGAAGGCTGGTAGGTACTGGTAGGTCTTTGCAAGTCGCTGGGCTAGTCACATAGCCTCATTACGAAACATTTTGTACATAACTTGCGGAAAGCGAAAGCGCTATTTCTTCATCACACTCGTGCAGTATCAAATAAACGATTATCTACCAACAAGATTAAATTCCATGCATTTCATTCCAGGTCTTCCAGACATCGATTTGCCCCCATTAGATCCACTCAAAATACCCAAAATTAGAATTCTTCAAGGAGAAGGGCCAGTAAACATCAATGCTGCTCTGGATGACGTCACTGTGACGGGGTTTGGTCGGACGGAAGTATTGGTTAGCCAGTGAGTACTGTTTGCCGTTTATGATGCCCTGGTAAAGTGGACAACTGTTTGATCGACTGAGGCCACACTTGCTCCGCTTTTGAATTGAAGTTTGAAGGAAAGAAGATTGATTGATTGACTGAATGAAACCTTTATTTGTTTATGTTTAAAGTTGTTGTTGTTATTACATAATAATGCTTTTTTTACAGGGTTGATGGAAAAACGTACGATTTTTACACTAAAGTCCGTGTTCCAAAGATCAGAATCGAAGGGACCTACGACTTGAAAGGAAAGATTCTATTAATACCACTGGTTGGGCGTGGAGTTTGTTGGTTTGAGCCAAGTTCGTATACCTACCCACCTACTTAACCAACAGGCTAACATTGATACTCATTGTGAAAATCAGCCATTGGAAATCTTACCAATCACTTTTATTTTCAGGAAACATGACAATTGATATAGTAAGCGAGGTAAAACTGTACAGCAAAGATGATATAACATTTTTCAATGTGACAACAGCGCATGTGAAATACAATATTGGTGGATTGCGATTGCGAATGAATAATTTATTTGATGGAATCGAATCACTCGGTAAGCATTGTCATAAAAAATCCATGATGGATATTAATATAATTTCTAAATACTAGTAGCGCCACCTAGTGACGAATGGCAATGGTTGTAACAAAATTATGTGCTCGTATCGCTCGTCACGCTTCAACGAAGCCACATAAAATGTGATTCACCAACCAGGCACTGCTGCTAGTTTATTCTTGTCAGCAGAGATGTCACTTTGCTACCGCTTCATTAAAATATCTAGTCTCCTCCGTATTTATGCTGCCCTAGTACAAAAAAACCCTAACTCGCGCAAACGACGCGACGCCGCCTGACGGGGTTGACAATCTCACTTCTCGCCATTTTAGAAGTCAATAAAAATAAAACTACGGTTATTGCTTACGATTTTGTTTGTGTTAATTATTTCTATTTTATTCTACTTGTTCTAACATCAATACATTTTTACATGGTAAGGGTACAATTTGACTTCAACTTAATACCTGTGAATATTTATTAACTATTTTCTGTAGTTTTCCTCAGCATTGATTAGCTGTAGCTATACAATTTAATATTTTGTATTCCATTTAATTATTATATTACAATGATATTTTGCATCTTCGATCCATAATTTTTGAACATCATTTTCCAGAGGAGAGCACCAACGCCTATTTGAATGCCAACTGGAGGCCAGTCTCCGAATCACTTCGACCGATTCTTTCCAAGACTATTGAGGATATCCTTCTTGGATTTATGCAACAGCTTTTCCACAACCTGCCTGGACACTACATGATTGGGGACCTCAAACAGTTACCGAGTAAAAAACAGGATACATCTAAGAAAGTTTAACTAGTTTTATTCAAGATTTTTAAGAGTTGATTAGTTTGATAAATAATTATGAAAACAGACATTGAAAGTAGTAATATTAAGGATTCTCCTTTCTAGAATGTTTATAAGTTTAATAAGATTCTTACAAGCAAATGCTCGGACCATTGTTCCAGTTATTCCGTAAGAGTTTCTTAAAATCTATTCTGAAGTGAAAATGTCAAGCCTCTAATAGGACCTGTTTTTAGGTGATTGTCAGTCAGTCAATCATTTACTTGACAAATTTATAGGTATTTTTGTAGGTATTAGATAGGTTTCGATTATTCTAAATATCAGGTATTTTTATATAGTTTTAGAAGTAAGAGCCCATACTAGGGTACTGCATCGATTAATAAAAATAAAAAATACCTACATGATGCTAAAAAAAAGTTACTGTAAAAAACAATGATGTGCGAACAAAGACTGATTGAAAATTGGAGATTTCAGCCTCAACATTATATTTTAAACTTAGGTGCCACAACCTGTATAATTATTTATATCTTAGTATTAATCTTAGTATCGATCTGAAATAAATTTTCTCAGAAATTCAAGAGACGATTTCACTTTTCAAGAAACGAGATAAAAAGAATAGGTTACCCGAAATCTTTATCCAGACTCTCCAGGATGATTGATGGAATATAATTTTGTCATGTTGCCAAAACGTGGCGGAGGTCGATGACTAAGCTTCACGGTATTTACAGGTGAACTGCAAGGTTTATAAGATAACACGTATTTACATCAAATCCTACTTTAAAAAAGAAATATACAAGCTGGATTAATATAAGGAGTCAGCAAGAGAAGGTTCCTTAAGGTTTCTCAGGGCTAACACGCTAAGTATATGGTTTTGGTAAATTGTAGGTTCAAAACGCATTGCGGAATAAGAAAAATATAATTCACCACTACCTACAGGTTACATGTACCTAGCTAATAACAATAATCTTATGAAATTCAATTCTTGTTTTTTCCATAATGGTGCCCTAGCTGACTCTTAAAGAGCAAAATTCGCTAAATATCTCTAAGAAACCAACTAAGCTTAGGTAAGTACTAAGAAAAGTGCTAAACACAAATTTCTAAATACATATTCTAATCTATCATTTTTTACCTCTATCAATTCAGATCCATACAAACAATGATTAAATTGATATGTGGGTATGTGAAAACTTATAATAGTGTTTGTGACTGAGCTTTTACTAAAAAAAAAACTGAAAGTAGATATGAATAACTGTCGATATAAAATGATGGACTGTAGCACATACGCGTATCTCCGTAATCCGAAATCTATTTTTTCTCTTCGATAAACTTCAGATAACATTGTTATTATTACCTATATCAATAAATACATAAAAAAATTATTAAAACTCTTCCTGATGAGCAAAAATTATTTTGTCGTGGTCAGCCATAAAAGCATGGAAGACTTATCAAATGGTGAAACAAAAAGGAGTAGTAATTAGAGCAATTACCATTATGAAAACGACGGATGATTTCAGTACTAAATGATCTAACACAAGATTTATTAACATTTCTATGGATGTTAAAATAGGCAACTGTCTATAAAACATAGCCTCACAATGTTGATATATAAACCTTAGTAGTTATATAAATAAACACATACGTACCTGCCAAATAGGACGTCCAGGCATTTTAATTAGTAAAGAATATCCAAAAGACACAAACACAAAACACGAGTTAACGCTTCGCGCGGTTGCCACTAGATGGCTCTCTCGCCAAAGTTGAGAGCAAAATAAGCACTACACCCTCATAATAACGTGTTTTATACATCGGCAAAGCTATCGGCGTAAATGCCGGTGTGAAGAAACACGACGCAGAAGCAATCGACAGAAATACCCCTTACGCGTTTTGCGGAAACTATTTTGCACCAAACAAGCTAGATGGTATAAAAATGTTAAAGCACGAAGCATCACGATTGGAAAGAGCAATTTGATAAAAAATATACTGAAATTATCAAATAATAATGTTGGTAGTTCTCAATTGGGTGCTCTGACAGTAAATTAATCTTGGATAACATAAAGTGATCCAAGTGATTAATATCATAACTAACTGCAATCTTATTAAATGATAATAAAAATTGAATAATCTACTTGTATGAGTTATTAGAACATTGACCGTAGTGACCATGAGTGTAGGTACAAACTTAAA
This sequence comes from Venusia cambrica, assembly GCA_951394065.1. Lineage (NCBI taxonomy): Eukaryota > Metazoa > Arthropoda > Insecta > Lepidoptera > Geometridae > Venusia > Venusia cambrica. The sequence goes on along the minus strand of OX596043.1, from coordinate 5,650,683 downwards.
ATCGCTAGAACGAAATTGTGATAACTTATCAATATTACCTATGTTATAATTAGTTATTTACAGATCCCTATCCAGACCAGACTCATTTATCTGGCACGAGGCTAAAAAAAAATAACTCTCGATTTCTAAGTATATACGACGCAATATTTTCTTGACGCTCTGCAATAAAAGTAAGTGATGGATGAGTGCAAACCAGGGATATAACAAATTTGCTGATAGTGTGAGTGTAAAACAGGGATATAAATAAAAAAAAAATTGCTGATAGTGTATTTTCTGTAGGTACCTAAATGAATTATGGTAGGTACCTATCTAAACTAGCCACGTCATGTTTTAAAGTATCTACCTAATACCACCATTTCTTTAAAAGACCCGGGCTTCAAACCTAACGATCGAGCTGAAGAAGAAAAAGTAGTATCTACATTATATTCAGTTTCTACTGAGTCTTTTTTATTTTGTCACTGTTGATTCTTCTCGTAGTATAATCGTAAAACTTTTAATAACATGTTATAGGTAATTATTTCTTTCTTTTTTATATTTTTCGGGTTTGTTGTTTTAGTTTCTCCTTGCTAAATATTAATGCAATTCTCGTTAGTGTATTTTTCTTTCAATTTCTGCAGGATAGTGCAATTGGTACTTTAGTAAGTACCACTTTTAAATTATGCAGTCCTTGTACAACAAGTTCCTGGTACGGCTCATTTTACCACGTTGTTGTTGAGAAATTTAATTATATCAGTTTTACTTACACCGCAATTATACTTTTCTTCATAGAAAAAAAATATTTCAATCTATATGATATAATAAACTAATGTACCTACCTAGTTGAATGTAAACGTTTAAAAAAATAAAGGGCCTGTAACAAAACAAATAGTATTTCAATTATAATTGTTAAATATTAGATCAGAGCAATTCGGGACTTTTAAAGCATAATTATAAATACATTCAAATTCATATGAATACCTATAATAATAAAAAAATAAAATACATACCTACCTATTGAATGAAGGTCACCGGTGAACGACCTGAAGATGCTTAGTGATGGCCCAGAGAAGGGTGCATATAAGGGGATAGGGCCCCTTTGGTGTCGCTTGCAAAAGGAATATACACTAGGATGTCATAAATGTAAGGAGGTTAAGCTGCATACATGCACTTTGCACCGAATGAATGACGTCACAGCCAGTTCATAACGCATTGTTTGTTGCTGCACTTTTCATGTACGCGCCACCGGCCGATTAAATGTGTGCGGTCAATGCCGATAAGCCGTTGAATGGAATAGGGTATCTTAGTACCTATAGGTATATTTATGTATTCAACATTTTTAAAGGGTATTCATCCTTGCCTTCAAGTCTAGAATGTTGGTATCTACCGAAGGTTTTACATAGCACCATGTTTGAACGATTGCGTAGTAATAAACATTCTGTTTGAAATTACCTTTGAAGTGAGTTATTTAATAATGATTACTATAGCACTGCTGTCGTAGGACAAGACTAGCACTAGTAAACTATACCTACAATAACAGGTATACAACAATATATAATACAACATATTAACAATAATAATATAAATACAAAGCAACCATAGTTAACATGCCTCGGTTGAAAATCACAAAAACTTCTTTTTTCAAAACATTGGTAGACGACCTTGCTGGAGTTATCGGCCATTGTTACAATGTCAAAACTTTTGAATGTATGTGTGTATGTTGTACGTTTGTTGTGTATCTTTATAAGTAGGTACATTATCATTAATTAATAATTAAGGATGATGTTTGTCAAAATCAAAAATATCATTCTATACAAATGGGACTTTTGATTGAGATGGCGGCGACGCGTGAGCCAAGGGCTGGCTCTTATTTAGGTCAGCGAATTAGCAGCCAGAGTCGTACGCTTCTGATGGTTACTAGTCTGAGGGGAACAGTTGTGTTACTTATTGACCGTTTGTAACGGCTCCTAGGCACCCCGACTACCTACTCCCCTTGTAAATAGTGAGTTTAAATAAAATATGTTGGTTATAAAAATATACTACAAACTTTTTAAGTAAATTAGATTTTATAGTATCCCAGTATATTTGACAATTTCTACCGTGTCTAGCCTACTATGTTTTGCGGAGCAATACCTGGCTTTTCTATCCGATATATTCCGTAGTCTCACTGAGCAATTTTATCGAAGATTTTTTATTTTTTCTAATCCTCTAGTCTTCGAGAATGTTCTTCGCTGAGTAAGTTTGAAATAGGTCGTTTCACCGGTTCAAGGTGGCGAATGGCACGGGAATAGAACATGAGTAAACAGTTTAAAATAACACCGTCCTACAGATTTGTTTCAACGCTTTCCACTCGCTCATCTATCGTCAAGTCCTCTCGTCTGGATAGGTGCCTCATTGTGGTATTTAAAAATTGTATGTGCCCAATACCTACTACAAACCTACTACTTATGTTATGTTATGGTGCAATATAGCAGATTTTACTTCGAATTTGAGGGGATGAAGGAAAATCTTTCTACTTGTGAACCTTTCAAAATGATATCAAACATAGCTACGTAGGTAGCGCAACAGCAAATACTTACGGGAAATAAGCCGGAAAACCGATCAAAAATTCGAAACACAGAGAGAGAGATACTAGATAGAGAGTGCTAAAGTGAACTATGAATAGTATCTACTTGGTGACTTTTTAATGTCAAAAATGATTTATTCAGTTGGATTCTTTGGGATTATGTTGATCTCAAGTATTCTGATATCAATTCTATCCCTAATATGATTTGCGACCAGCACACAAGGAGTAAGATTTTCCTTCACCCTCCAAGTTCGTGCAAAAAATTAATAATAAATAGGTAACCTGGACGAAAATATTATTTCCCCCTACCTGTATACGTCCTCCAGGTTTTAGGTACGTACCTAGGTACCAAACAATAATTCATTTAGAGGAAGATAGGCAGTTCCTCAGTTTGTTGAGGATTCCGGGTGACTTGCGCTTCCACTTCTGGCCTTATCACAACTTGAAGATCAGGAGAGATGAAGGCCAAGTAGGTACCGACATGAACGATGTATTTAAAAGCAAACTACCTGCTTAGTAAATATATATTATTTGCCACGTAGCTATACATATAGGTTAGACAACAATTTAATAATAATAATATAATAAATAATGTGAAAGTAAAATTTGTAGGTAGGTAAGTACCTACCAGCATACCGGCTGGCATTCGGCAAACAACATACCTAAATAAAGGCAGTTTTATTTATTCTGTGCTCTAGGACAGGTACTAAGTTATTTCAGTTTTTATATAATTCAATAAGAAAGCTAAGTAAAAGTAGTCATTAAAGGACAATGTTAAATGAAATGTGAAGTAGGTACGTTGGTATAATAAATCCATAGAGCCTGATATTAAATCATTGATTTGAGAAATTCAAAGCATCGATTAGCAGCGAATATAAATAAAATATCAATTAGGTATACCACATATAACTAATTGTAATAAGTAAAGCACAAAAGACAAAACCATATGTTGGTTCCTAGGTACCAAGCTGTATTTAACAATTTGGTGCTCACTCGCTGCATAAAGCCTCCAATGTAAAATACATTTCACTCAAGGATGAGCAAGCAAATTCACTTCAAATTTCGAATGGCACGCTCGGAACGTAAAGGCCGGCTGGTGGGAATCTGGAGCAGGCGGTTACGATCGCCAAGTACTAGGCGGCTATAAACAGTTAGGAGTTCTTTGAGAACTTTGTCGAATTCCTCTGTCAAAAATTAAATGCCATCTAGCGGGAAGTAGCGAAACTTAGCTTCCAGCATATTGTAAGCAGTTTGAGCTAGATGTCGTTGTCATTTTATATTTTCCTGCATTCTCAATCACAAGCTGTTATTATTCTTGACCCAGTGTGTTATCTTCCGTCCTGTATACAACAATATTCTGATATAGTATTCAGTGAATTTCGTTTACTAGCTGGATCATTTCGGTCTGAATTAAGTACTTACCTATCTATTTGAAATATGACAAACTGGACATAAAAATAATGATAGGTAATGTTTTTCTCGCTAGGAATGTTTTTGGTTCCTTCTTATGCAGGTTTTATGCTCTTAGCTTTGGCCTGCTGGCATCATTAGTGCAAATCCGACTCACACTTGAGGTATTTGCATAACATTTTCGTTTATATCTACATTCAAGTGATAACATACCTATACCTATATTATAATAGAGCTAAAATCTATAAATATATACCTACGTTTTTTTTTGTATTACTTAACGTACTTATTTCTTTCAAAACGTTTTGCTTTAATATTCATCATAATATTAGTCTAAAAATTTCGATTGCTTGCGAATGCTGCTTATTACAGTATTTAAATGTCGGATCGAGATGGACTGACGGACAGACAGACATTCAACTATACGTCATAGTTTCCATAGGATCGGGAAGGTAACTTAAAAAAGGAAATCAATAACTTTTAAACCGCCTCTGTGGTGTGGTTCGCCCATCGGCGTCAGATCCAGAGGTCCCGGGTTCGATCCCCAGGGGGGGACATTTGTGTTTGGTTTGGTTGATGGTAGGATTTTGTTTAAGTCAGTCTGGCTAGCTACCACCATCTTAAATAATTCTGTCGCCATAATAGCAATTCTTAAATCGTTGTGTTCCGGCATTTCGAGGTAATTCCTGTTCCTCAGTTTTTTGAGGATTATGGGTGAAGTGCGCTTCTCGCCTTATCATAACTGGAAAATCAGGTGAGATGAAGGCCGTCCCGGCCCCCCGCCGTACAATAAAAACAGGCCGTAGTGCCACTAATATTCGCTCTTCCATACAAACGTAGTTTGTTGTTAGGGGAGAGTGGTCACCATTCGTACGCGGGGCACATTCATACAGTTAGTATAACAGACAAACTAAGCGGCACACAAGCGCGCGTTTGCTTGTGTGCATAGACATACCGGCCGCCATGTTGCTAAGCAGAGTGTCGTGCCAGTCGCACCACGGTGCATCGGCTGACAAGACGTTACGTGTTTTCGCGCGCGGTGAGTAAATTTTTTCGTAAATTCAATTCGCAATTGTAAGTAGAATTATTATGTTTTTGACAAAATAGTGTTGATTAATATTAATGTTAACATTGATTATTTTGAGCTTTAATTGTTATATTTCTCAAATTAAATTAGAATTTGTATTAAGTAGTATTTTAATTTTGAGCAAGGCATGGGGTGCATTCGGACAGCAAAACAGGGGGCACATTCGTACGCGTACGAATGCTCCCCTTTAGATTTTATTAACCACCAGAACATCACAATAACATTTTTCTTTTTATGAAGTATTCTAATTCTAACAAATCGATATATTTTATAAAGTAAGCCTAATAACTAATATTTTATTGCAGAATCATGGTACGAAAATATAAAAAAAAGGGTACGCGTACGCAAGAGGTGGATGAAGAGTCCATGAAATTAGCAATTGATGACGTAATTCAAGGACGGCTGTCATATAGAAAAGCCGCGTTGCAATATAACATCAAGACATCGACGTTGGAAAGCAGAGTCAAGAAATTCAAAGAAGGCTCTAACACCGATGAACCCTCACGAACATTTCATTCCAAGTTCACTAGTCTACAGGTCTTCTCCTTGGAAGAAGAGACACGCTTGAATGACTACATTATTAATTGCTGCAAAATGCATTATGGCCTAACAACAATACAGATTCGCAAACTTGCCTACGAATACGCGAAAGCGTTAAATTTAAAATATCCAACGAAATGGGATGAAAACCAAATGGCCGGGTTAGAGTGGATGCGTAAGTATAGAGAAAGAAACACCAACCTCAGTCTGCGAAAACCGGAAAATACAAGCGCAGCTAGATCGTTCGCTTTCAATAAGGCTGCAGTTCAAGAGTTCTATAATAATTTGACTGCTGTGTTACAACGACATAATTTTGCTGCCGACAGGATATTTAACTTTGACGAGTCCGGCGTGACTACTGTTTTAGAAACTCCTAAAATTTTGGCTCCTAAAGCACAGAAACAAGTAGGACAAATCGTGTCAGCGGAAAGAGGCGAATTGGTGACATTTGGTGCAATTATTTCTGCAAGCGGAAATACTATTCCTCCGTTATTTGTATTTCCACGTGTACACTACAAGGACCATTTTCTTGAAGGTGCGCCTGAAGGAAGCCTAGGAGCTGCTAATAGAAGTGGGTGGATAAATGCTGACATATTTGTTTCAGTGTTAAAGCACATTCAGAAACACACACTGAGCTCTAAAGAGCATCCGATTTTACTATTATGTGATAATCACGAAAGCCATATCAGCTTACAGGCTATAACATATGCTCGAGATAATGGCATAATTTTTGTGTCTTTCCCCCCGCACACCAGTCATCGATTGCAACCCTTAGACGTTGCGGTGTTCGGCCCATTCAAGGCAAAGTTGAAAATAGCATTCAATAATTGGCATATGTCGAATCCTGGCAAAACAATAAATATTTATAATATACCTAAACTGGTAAAACTTGCATATTTCGAATCTTTTACGGCAAAAAATATTACAAGTGGATTTGAAAAGCCAGGTATATGGCCGTTTAATGAAATGGCATTCAGTGATGAAGATTTCGCTGCCATTGACGTGTACGCTTCAAATAATTCAGATAATGCGACACCTGATCCGGAAAGAAGCACTGCCGTAATAGAATCGCACCCCTCCACCAGCGTGCCCTCGACTGATATGAATGAGGCAGATATTCGTGAGCAGTCGCCTTCTTTGCTTCAAAATGACGAACGTCGAACTGACAAACCATCCACGGCTTCCACCTCTGCAGCTGAGACACAATCTGAACCGAGTGGTTATCTTCCCATAACACCAGAAGTCATAAGACCTTATCCTAAAGCTGTTAGAAACAAAAAAAACAATAAAGGAAGAAAACCGGGTAAATCCCGTATATATACAGATACACCTGAAAAAACTGAATTAGAAGAGAGACATAGACAGAAAGAATTGAAAAAAATAGAACAGGAAAGGAAAGCCAGAGCCAAAGCAGTGAAACGTAGTTTGAAAGAACTTAGTTCAAGACAAAAGAAAAAGAAAGCTAAGCAAATAAAAAGTGATGAAGATTCAGAGGCATCTGAAGGATCGGAATTTAGCTTGCGGGAGAGTTCAACATCTCCAATCGGTTTCGAAACGGACGAAGAGACTAATGATAGCAGTAGCGATAATAATTTAAATGTGACACCAAATAAAATCAAAGATAATTGTTTTGTTTTGGTAAAGTTTGAAAAAAAGACTTCTGTTGTTTACTTCGTCGGAAAAGTTCTTAGTCATTATTCGGGTACGGAGCTGAAAGTATCTTATCTTCGGAAGAAACCGGGATCATCATGGTCATTCTTTTTTCCTGATATAGAAGACATACACACTCTGTATATCAACGATGTCGTCATGATCCTACCTGATCCACAACCACGAGCGGGCTGTACAGCTAGAATGGCTAGACTTTTTACTTTTGCAGTTAATTTAAATAATTATAATGTGCAATAACTTCTAAAGTAACAACCAAATATGTATGATTATTGACTTTAAGTTTAGATTGTCAAAGACTGTGCAACATACTCATAAAAAAATATTGCAAAGAAATCATTAAGACTGATTGTTAAGCTAAGAATTATCAATAAGTAAACTGTGGATAAACGATTTAATTTTTTGTTATGTTTCTAAAGAAACATTTATCGACTATGAGTCAAGTCAAATATTTTAAGTTAGTTCTTTGATAAATAAATATTTTTGTAATAATTAATAAAAATTTAACGACTTTAATAGGCTTTTTAATTACCCTGTATGAATCTACCCCATGGCGTATGAAAGTACCCCACCTACTGTACGAACGTACCCCGTACGTGGGGTACGTTCGTACATATATCTTATCGTAGAAAATTTACTATAACTCTTTAACCTCTTGACATAATACTTTCGGATTTTTTTGTAACAAACTACAATATATTTGTTACGCTTTGGTATATAAACTAGATAAATTCAACAATCCATCATAATTTTAAAAAATAAAATATAAAAAGCGTACGAATGGTGACCACTTTCCCCTAATAATATAGAAATGGATTATTAAGGTTCGTAGCGCTTTAATAGCTTCAAAAACTATTATCACAATATATGTATGTTAAATTGTGAGTATTTGGGACAGTCCTTATATAGAGGAGCGGTAATAATGAATACTTGGCCTTCAAACGGTCAAACCGACATAATTTTACGAAATGAAATCAACAAAAAATTACGGTTTTGAATGTCGGTACGGCTTGTTTTAGTCTGGCCTGGCTAGCTGCCACCATAGCAACAATTCTTATAGTAGTATTCCGATATTTAGAGGTACCATAGTCAGCTCAGGGGATTGTAGAGGATTCCGGATGAAGTGCGCTTCCACCTTCGGCCTTACTGCCCGAGCGAGCGAAGCGTCTATGATTCGAGACTGGCCAAAAATGATTTTGTCCGCTATCTGCCGGTTTGTTCTCGTCTACAGGTCGCAATTTTTTAAACGATTTTGATGAAAATTGGCACACATGTTGAATGATTTATTAAAATTCTTTAGTCGATTGCAATTTTTGACCGGGGGTAAAGGTGGGAAGTTTCCTGTAGCGTTATTTATCAACGGATTTGAATGAAATTTATAAGACACACCAAGAATTTAATTCTACACAAGATGTTGTGAAAAAAAAAACAAAATGGGTACTTTTTGTAGGATCTGGAGGGGGAAAAGAGGAGAAGTTTGCTACAGGGTTTTTTTTTTTGTTTTTTTTTCGGAAAATTTATACTTACGTGTACTAATCAGATTTCGCAGTCCTCTCCGCCTTTCCGAAACGAACTCGTAGACATCAGATTAGACCTCCTAGGATCAGGGGAACACGAGTAATCACTAAAGCTTATACCTCTTTTTGCTCAAAAGTCTAAAAGGAAAAGTGAAAGAGGAAAGCATTGGTTATTGCATGATTATAGGGCTAGCGAGGTCTACTGTTCTTATAGGATCACTAGTTAAAGCTAAACGCCAGGTATGAAGACGAACTAAGTCAAGAGAAAGAAAGAGAAAACAATTTTTAGTTTTACTGGTTTATTAATGCCTGTACATAAGTATTTAACTTCAAAGTATTCATAAACTTACTTATTTGAGTACTAATTAAGCCATTTTGATAAATCTACGAAAAGTGCTAAAACCTAAATAATGCTTATTGCTTGTTACACGTAATGTTTACTAAATTTACTTTTTGTTCACAATTATACAAGTAAACATATGAATCTAGGTAATACTATCAATGACTAGATTAGGTTCCTAATTATTATACAAAAAACAGACACTTCAACTTTATTTATTTCTTTAGATACCTTTATCTTTTGAACTCGATTTATTTTCTTTCTGCTTACCCTTCTTCTCTGTAGCAGGTAGTAAAAAGTGGAAAAATTATCCGTTCTTCCCCACCAGTAGGGATAGACTAGCAGGGATTTATGGAATAGGCGTACTAATTAACAATAATTGGATGCATTAATATCAACAGTGAAAAAAGATTCCTTCTAATTACTATATGTACATAGGGGCTAAGTTGTTGCGACAGAAATATTTAGTGTATTTGCTATTAACAAATACATTATGTCGTTATTTTATAACAGTCAGACATATGAAGTCATTGTTGTAACAACATAAAGGTTGTGATAACATTTAAACCAAATCGTCATAGTTATTGAAACTAGGTTCCATAGTCACACTATCGAAACTCTCCATGATAGCTGGTCTGGCTTTCTGAGCCAGAATTCTATCGCATTCGTTCAGTCTCCCGTGAAGGACATCGTACACTCTGGTCATGGAACCAACCTTCTCTTTACATGTAGGGTCCGTTTCAATAGCAAAGAGTCTCGAGTCGAGAAGTTTGATCGCCGCTACAATGTAGTTCCTCAAGGTCTTTGTCTTATGCTCCGTGCTGACTCTGTCCAAAAACGCGCAGACTTGTCTCTCGCCACAAAGCAGAACATCTACGTCGTACGCTAATGGAGAATGCTGGCGGTGCAAGTAGGAGATCAATCGTTTGGCGTATCGTCTGTAAGTGCGGTAGGCTTTACGTTTCCTTGCTCCGAGTGTACGGCCCATCGTCATAGACTTTTTCATGTCGTCAATGACAGCTTTGTAGCCGGCGTCTCCTTTGGAGTCGAATATGTCTCGCAAACGGGTTTCCACGGGTTGTAGCTCGTATGGTGAGGGCGATGGAGGTAGCGATGGCGATGACGGAGGAGGTGATGGTGGTAATGGGTTTTGTTCTTCCTCGCTGGAATCACTTGACGACTGTTCCGGCATCTGCTTGAGCACAGGTTCAGGGTAAGGTCGCGGTCGCTTCCTAGGCCTTTGCGCTCGCACTGGTCGCGGCGCAATCCTAGCATTGTAAGAAGTCAGAACATTAGCGTCTTGCTCTAGAAGCGGTCGTGTTCTTTGCGCAGCGGCTAACGGTATGATTCTTATCTTGACTAGTGCATAGCTTTGGTGTATTTTATCTTTGATATGAGGGTCTTCGTAATCGCTTCCCCAGAGGTCTCTGATTGCGGATTCTTTCAAGTAGCGTACTTGGCAGAGTTCACCGTTGAAGAATCTCTTCCTTTGTTGCTCATTTAAGGCGTCTCTATCTGCGCCTGTGATGCCATGGATCTTGGTAAGATGGTCGGGGAGCTTGCCGTAGGTAAATCTGCCGCAGTTCTCGATAGGGCAGGGTATGTTGGCATGGTTTTGTTTCTTCGTACGGGTTGCTGGCACTGATGGTAGAGCCATTGTACCTGAGGACAAAGATACGGTTTTTGGTGATTTGTGATGTTTGCAAGCTTAAGAAATATTTTATCAGCAGCCGATTAATGGCCACTGTTGGACAGATATTTTTGCAAGTCAAAACAAAAAGGTTTTGCTATAAAGCACGTTGTAACGTTGTTATATAACACACAGATCAAAGCTCGGTAGCATCCATCAGTGTATTATATAACTTATCACTCTTCTGGTGAGATTCTTTAGCCATATTTTACGACATCTGCGGGCCGAGATTGAGGGGTCGATTTTTATATAAGCTGCGATCACCCCACGGAGAAAAGTTGAATTAGATGATTGCGAACTTTAGTGCAGTAAAAAAAACGAAGGCTTGTATTGTTTAGTGGGTAAATGCGATGTTTTAAAATGTTTTAAATGGTAAATGCGATGTTTTAAAATGTTTTAAATGGTAAATGCAATGTTTTAAATGCGATGTTTTAAAATGTTTAAATGGTAAATGCGATGTTTTAAATGCGATGTTTGGAGTACCTATCCCAAACCATAACCCAAACGTTATGTTAGTTGAACCAATAGTTGGATCTACCTCCTAGTTGTCTACCTTGGGCAATGGAATCCCAACACTGGTGGTAAGATCTGCAAAGGCCCACTTTGCTAGCAACCACTCTCCTGGCGAAGTCCTGCGCCAAACTCACTGTGTTCTATGTTAGCTCCATCGTATTTCCTAAGCTATTAGGACTATAAACCTCATTATTGCCTAAGCTATTTTGAGGTCAAGCAAGCTAGCTAAAGAATCGATTTCATGTAAAAAGAACCAACTAACATCATTTCCATATCCTCCACGGTCTTGTAGTTTGCCCACCGATATCAGATCCAGAGGTCATGTACTTTTTTCGTTTTTGGTTTGGTTGGTGGTAGGACTTTGTTTAAGTCCGCCTGGCTAGCTACCACCATCTTACTTAATTCTGTCGCCATGACAAGAATTCTAAAATTGTTGTGTGAGGATTCCGGGTTAAGTGCGCTTGGGCCTAATCCATAACTTGGAAACCAAGCGAGATGAAGGCCAAGCGCTTCCCCGTCGTACAATAAAAAAAAATACACGGAAAATATATCAACAATCCCAAAATATTTTTCTTAACTTCCACAACTAAATCAATTAATACCAGCGATTCGTACAAATGTTATCGCAGTCCGGTTAATTTATTTAGAGGGTGTTCATCGAGGGTCGCTGTCCGAGTATAATAATTGTGTTGACGGAACCCGCGGGCTGTTTGCGAAGGCTTCAGCTCTTGTCCTTCGGTTAATTTATTGAAAACAATGATCTACGGAGATGGACGTCTATGGAAACAAGATGTAATTATTTTGGCACAACAAGGTTTGAGATGAGTTCTAATTAAGAACATGAACATGGATTATACTTTTTGAAGTGCAACATTTTATGGGTGGTTTTTAAAATTCGAATTTGCATCCTTTTTTTGTGACGAAAAGTGGTAGTGTACTGTGTCGGGTAGAGGCGATGGGAGGGTTTCAAAATTCTGATCCACAATATTTTTGTGAAGTTAAAAAGTGGTGGGGCACTGTGTTGGGTAGAGTGGATGGGAGGGTTTTTTTTAATTCTGATCCGCAATCTTTTTGTGTGTTGAAAAGTGGTGGGGCACTGTGTTGGATAGAGTGGATGGGAGAGTTTTAAAATTCTGATCCGCAATATTTTTGTGAAGTTGAAAAGTGGTGGGGCACTGTGTTGGGTAGAGTGGATGGTAGGGTTTTATAATTCTGATCCGCAATATTTTTGTGCAATTAAGAAGTGGTGGGGCACTGATTTGGGTAGAGTGGATGGGAGGGTTTTAAAATTCTGATTCGCAATCTTTTTGTGAGTTGAAAAGTGGTGGAGCACTGTGTCGGGTGGAGTGGAAGATAATAAATGTTTCCCTGTCATACAAAAAAATACTTCTTGATCGTGTTTATTTACGACACACCCTGTTTTTTTACTTTTATGGGTTAGCTCTTGACATCAAGGCTAGTCTTACTCTAAGCTAGAGCGAGGATGAGATCTACGGTGGAGAGAGCTGTTCCAGAATTGGCATTGGCTCTCCCGCAGACTGATGGAACACTGGAAACCGTTTACGGTTACGGTTTTTGGATCGGCACGAGGTTGGTCGCTAGCCAACACTAGTGTAGTACATGTATAGTTTTACCAGGTACTACACTATTTTTTTTTTATTGTACGGCGAGGAAGCGCTTGGCCTTCATCTCACCTGGTAACAAGTTGAGATAAGACCGAAGATGGAGGCGCACTTCACCCGGAATCCTCAACAAACTGAGGATCATCAACAACACTAGTGTTGTTGATGACTGCAACGAGAACCGGGCCAAAGTCTGACCGCGGTTTGCCTGTATATAAGAAACCTGCTCAGTCACAAAACCACCTTTGCCTTTTAACATGATATTGGTTACTAATAAAAAACATAGATTCATTATATAATAATAATAAATAGACGTCTGATCGTCTGACTATCCACCTTTCCCTTATATTATATATATATACATATAACATATAAGAGTATACTAGTACCAATAGTACTAGAGATACACGATTGTATCATTTTAACTACCATTTGAACTACTCACAAGTACCTACTAATAATCCGACGATCAGACTATGATTGAGTATGATATACTATGGTTGAACCACTAGACCACAGAGGCGGTTATATGTAAATATAAGAGTATACCAGCACAAATGGTACTAGAGATACACGATAGTATAATTTTAACTACCATTTGAACTACTCACATGTACCTACTAATAATCCGGAGTGAGAAAGCCAACATTATTTGTTGCATTATGTATAAACGATATATTCTCTCTTCTGACTTTTTGATAAATTAATGATGAATGAAAATTCTTTATTGTACACCGATATAATAAACGACATTTGATTACTAAAAAAAATAAAGCTAAAAGTAAACGGCAGTCTTATCGCTTGAGAGCGATCACTTGATTACATTAAAATTATCTTAAAAGTATATCTCTATCTTAATAAGGATAGAGTTTCTTGTTCCTACGAGATTCCAATTAGCTAATTCTCTTTACTTGCAAAACATTAATTTCCATGTAACTTATCAAACAACTTTATCTGAATATTTGATTGTCAAAGGGGTAATAGCTAATGAGTTAACCGCACTGATTAATAATTCAGAAAGGCGACAAATGAATCCGCGAGTTTCGTTGTACCTACGTTTTATTATTGTTACTACCGTACAACCAAAGTAATTTTGACTAGAGGGAATGCGGTGGTCGAAATACGTCCGTAAAAGATATAAAACTAGTTAATTTTTATCTTTCTGCACTGTCAAAGTCAAAATTTCATTATTCATTAAGATTTATAGGATCATTTTGAAACGTCAAATCTACCTGTTCGGAATCGCGACCAGCACACAAGGAGAAAGGCAAGAAACTTTTGATAATCCATTCAACATCTAGATATACAGCTGTAAATTATATTCTAAGTTGGTACACCATAAAACCAAATAATCAATACTTCTAATACTTCATCTTAAAACATATGTTATTTACCTACCTATTAACAAATTGCCCATTAGCTAGACTCAATGGGCAGTTTGTTAACATTGAGAAATCACCATTTAGCTATCAACTGGTATAGTAACATCGGGCCACTTATAATCTTTAACTATGTCTCATCAAACTCCTCCGTGCTTGCTTGCTTCAAAATGGGGCGTATTCATATGCATATACTAAAGGTTAAAACATTGGTTAAAATTCGACGTTTAAAACAATTCAATAAATTGCTTTCTGCAGTCCGTATTTTATTAAGGTAACCCTAATCTCACACCATGAGAGTCACTGCCGTATGCGTAATATGCTTTATAAACCGGTCAAGTGCGAGTCAGACTCGCATGGACAGGGCTCCGTACTATGTAGTTAGGTATATCTTTCACTGGGGCATCAGCCGGGTAAAATTAAACAAAAAAAAAACAAAGCTAAAAGACGACTCCTTAAACATCAGTCCGGGTTTATACGCACTAGTGGCGTAGTGAGCTTACAGATATGTAACTAATAACATACAGATATGGTTCGAAATTAGACAATATTAAATTGTCTCTGTCTCTATGCTAATAAAATTATGTTCGGTATTATTAATCCGGTTCTTTACGTACTTGGCAAAGTGAGCTTACAGATATAGATCGAAATTTATACCCCTTTATGCCTCAAGTTGACGGGCGCAATGCAGTGCCGTGTAGGCTATGTTCTGGATGTGACCTATGCAGTAAGGCTTTGTCATAGGCAAGAGTACACTTAACACCAGGTGCGCTACTTGCTTGTCCCGTCTCCTAGTAGAATAAAAAAATAGACAATATTAAATTGTGTCTAATGCTTTTATGAATATTTCTGGATTCCTTCAGAAATAGAAGATTTATGAAGTTCCCTTTTTAAGTTTTCCTGTAAAATATATGTGACGGCTGATACAGAATAACCTATGTGATATGAAGATGTATTGAGAAATGCTAAGAAGATCAAATGGAATTAAATAATAAAATAAATTAGGAATTAAACAAACAAGTACCTAATAATTTTATAATGATATAATTATTTAATAATTACTTTAGGTATTTAATATGTTACGAATATATAATAAATAATACGAATGTTATGATAATAATTAATACATTTCTGTGACTTCTTAATTAATATATACAATCAAACGAAAACCGGACGGTAGTTTTGAAATACAAAGCACGATTGGTTGCTCGGGATTTCATCAACGGTAAGAAATGTATTCAACTGGGTACGATTCATAAATCATTCTAATTATATGAATACTACTAGTATGCATTTATAGGATTTCTTAAAAAAACTTTTAAAAAACCACCTTATTAATTGGGGTGTATTGAACAATAGATTTTAGAAATTAAGACATTGTCCCTTGGGGTCCCAATTCGGATAATTTATTGCCCCGCTTCGTCGGTCTGCTCGGCTTGGGCTAATTTCCAAAATAAATATTGGTTCACTTAGACTGTCTCAGATATTGCGGTGAAGGAAGATATTGTTCATGGTTTATAATAAAATATTAGTAGCTACCCGGGCTTTTGGAATTTCAAATTCAAATCCTTATTCGATCCGTCAATTAGTCGCTTTAGAAAAATTATGTGTTTACTATTTTTGTACCAAAACACTTTGTACACATTGAGCCAATACCAAGACTGATAACTAAAATCCATGTCAATAGGCAAGATATCCTATCTGTCTTCGCAGCGCAGTTGGTTCTCTGCATTCTGCGCTGTAAGTCGTGGGTTCGTGTGGGTTCTTTTTGGGCGATATATTGCATAGAAGTATTTTTTACATAAGTATTATGCTTGGTTTGGTGGGTGGTGGGATTTGTTTAAGTCCGCCTGGCTATCTACCACCATCATACTTAAAACTAAAACTAACTAACTAAATGCTTAAAAAAATGTTGTGTTCCGGCCTTTAGAGGTAAGATAGGTAAGATAGCCAGTTCCTCAGTAAGTTGAGGATTCCGGGTGAAGTGCGCCTCCACCTTCGGCCTTATCTCAACTTGTAATCAGGTGAGATGAAGGCTAAGCGCTTACCCGTCGTACAATAAAAAAAAAGAGTTCATATTCTTCATAATCTAGTACCCGTATTACAAGTTTATGCTAAGTTTAGGGATGATGACGTTGTGTTAAATGTGTATAAATGTTTATTTATTTATTAAATTGCTTAAACTATTGACTGGATACATAACTAAATTGCGTTGCAATAGATTTATGTGCTTACCTACCTATAAGGACGACCTTCTTTTTACTTGTTATTATGTAAGTGACTTGTATGTCTTTTTGAGAATAAATGAATTTATACCGTAAATAAGTCAGGTTTCATAGCTATCTCCAGTTTCGGACAAGCTTCTGCAATTCTTAAATTAATTTTCTCTCGACAGCATGGTTTGAGAATCCAACAAAACTATTAAAACTCCCGAAAATTTATTTCCTCAATGGGAAATTCCTCAAATCCTTTCATAGTGCACCTCTACATTACCTACCCTTAAAATTTCAAGTCTCTAGGACCTCGAGCTTGGAGCTGTACGTTGATAGTCAGTCAGTCAGCTACACTGATTCTATATATTTATTTATCGTTATTATCTTTGTCTTAAAATAGTTTAGATCGTAGATCAAGAATAAGTACAACACTTAACGTGTATTAGCGAGACTCAAAGTAATGCATTTCAAGGGTGCCGGCAAAACCAAGGGCGCACCACCCCGGGGGTGGCGCATCCGTAAACAGGGTAAACAGAGGGTGGACGCGTAAACAAGGGATGTTGCAACTTAATTTGGTTGTAATCGAAATATTTTGTATTTTGGTTCAGTTTTTGAGTTGGTGAGGTATTTTTACTCGACTACTTAGCTTTAACATACTAAAAGAGAGTAGTGGTTTGTGGGAATGTATGTGTATGTGGGTATATCCAAAGCCATTTCACAAATTTTGATATATAGGGTTATCGGCTAGCGATCCATACAAATTTAGTTGTTTTTTATTGTACGGCGGGGAGGTACTTGGCTCTCACATGATTTTCAGGTTATGATAAGGCCGAAGGTAACCTTAACTACCAACTTAACCGCCTCTGAGGTCTAGTGGTTCATCCCACCGATTTCAGATCCAGAGGTCCCGGGTTCGATCCCCATGGGGAGTACAATATATTGTGCTTGATTTGGTTGGTGGTAGGACTTTATTTAAGTCCACCTGGCTAGCTACCACCATCTTACCTAATTCTGTCGAGATAATAACAATTCTAAAATTGTTGTGTTCCGACATTTAGAGGTAAGATAGCCAGTTCCTCAGTTTGTTGAGGATTCCGGGTGAAGTGCGCCTCCACCTTCGGCCTTATCTCAACTTGTAATTAGGTGAGATGAAAGCCAAGTGTTTACCCGTCGTGCAATAAAAAAAAAAACGCACTTCACCCGGAATGCACAACAAACTGAGGAATTGTCTATCTTACCTCTAAATGCTGGAACACAACAATTTAAGAATTGTTGTTGTGGTGACAGAATTATTTAAGATGGTAGTAGCTAGCCAAGCGGACTTACAATTAAAGTCCTACCACAAACCAAACCAAGCACAATATTGTACTCCCCTGGGGATCAAACCCCGGAACGTCTATATCTGACACCGGTAGGCACCACTAACCACTAGATCACAGAGGCGGTTAATGAATGGACATTGCTTGCGGGTTCAAGTCCGCTCATGCACCAATGGACTTTTCGGAAAGTTGTGCGCATTTTAATCAATCAATAAATAATCATACAAGACAAGCCTCATAGCTCAGTTGGTAGTAACTCTCCCTTCGGCGCTGTAGGCTGTGGGTTCGATTCCCACCCTGGACAAACATTTGTGTGATGAATATAGATGTTTGTTCTGTGTTTGGGTGTTGTATCATATAGTACGTATGTATTTACAAAAAGTATTTAAGTATTTTATCCGTAATCTAGTTCCCATATTACAAGCTATGCTTAGTTTGGGGCTAGATGGCGCTGTGTAAAAATGAATGTCCTGTAATGAATGTCCTGTAATCGTTTATTCAGTTGATTTAATATGGATCTTTTTTTAAAGCATCAAATGTACCGCCCGTTTGGAATAATATGGAGAAGGGCGATAAACTAGGCCTAGTTAGTTTGTTTTCGACACGTACATAAGCAATGACGGTTAAGATGGTATCGTGAGGAAACCGGCAAGTCCCGGTACTAGGGACTTGCTGGTTTCGATTTCTCGAGTCACAATTAAATGTGCCATTGGCATATATACTAAGTTATTCTCACAAAGTTCCACGCTCTGAGTAGTTATCAGAGGTATGTAAATCGTCAATGTCACCATTGACGATTAACACACCTCTGCTCAAATGTGAGTTATTTTTATCGATATTTTTCCGTGTGCTTTGTAGTCTATCAACTCTTTTAATAACACACGCAAATTGTTATTTTTATGTTAACAAAATAAAAATCTTTGAATTATTATTCAATTATATACGCTTTTTTGTGCGCTTTGAAGTCTATCTTAAACTAACTAACGTAACTTTTTTAATAACACAATTACAAGCTTCAATTTAATTTTGTTTTTTAAAATTAGATGGATAAAAATCTTTGAACTATTGATAAATTATATCCGCGTCTAATGGTTCGCCCACCGGTTTAAGATCCAGAGGGCTCGGGTTCGATCACCAGTGTGTATAATATTGTGCATGGTTTTGGTTGGTGGTAGCACTTTGTTTAAGTCCGCATTACTGGCTAGATACCACCATCTTACCTAAGTCTGTCGCCACATCAAAAACTCTAAACTGTTGTATAAATTGTTCCCGTATTAAATGGTAAGATTGCCCAGTTCGTTTGACTGCTGGGGATTCCGGATGAAGTGCTTTTCCACCTTCGGCCATTATAACTTGATAACCATGTGAGATGAAGGCAACCCGTCGTTTAATTAAAAAAATTACATTAAAGTATCAAATACATACAATCTCTACCATTATTATATTTATAAACAACACCAGTAAAGTGCAAGCTCGACTTGCGTACCGAATAGTTTATTTATATCTATTTTTGCAGGTCAAATTCATAAAAGGACAGATTTTTGTTTTTTTTTTTATATTATATCCTCAGCAATTATTTATCAGTTGTTTCAAGCACTACAGTAATGGTAATCTTGTCTTCTAGTCATTTTTAAACTTTTGCGATTAGAACACATTATTTTGATATGAATAAAATAATAATTTTAGAACAAAAATAATAACATCGTTAAAATACAAAAATATCAAAGTAAAAGTTTATGTTTAGATATCCGTTTACTTACAAAAACAAGTTTTTTTATCGCGATCCCTTTATTTCTCCGACTCAGTTTAATAAAGGGTTGAAATACGTAACAGGGTATCGTAGGTACCTTTTGGGTACATAAATATATAAATCAAAACATATTGAGTTTAATTGTTAAGTAAGGAACTTACGACGTTTTCCCCTTCGTCGATTCACGTGTGATAAATATAGAAGAAGAAGAAGAAGAAATACATTCACGTGTGATAAATATGACCACCATATACTAAAAAATAGCATTCTAGTATACCTACCACAAAACTATAAACCGAAAATAAACATAAAACCTCAGATTTTTAGGGTTCTATACCTGCGATGATATAACGGAACCCGGCTAAGTAGTGTCAACTCCGATGTTAAATATAACTTGTTTTAAATCAGCATAATAAGGCTATGCGAGATGGATTCCTTACAGTGAGAAATATAAATTGAGGTCCTAGGTTGTTGCAAGTATTTCTTTTTGAGTCATCACTCAATTATATATACAAGTTCTGCAGGGAAAAATAAAAATATCTAAAGCATATTTATCAGGAACTTCTTAGTAAATACCTTGATCATTTCTATACATGAAGTGCGATATTTGGATGAATGCTTTTTTTAGCTTAATCCAACTAACTATAGTGACAATTAGAAATGTCAACAAAAAATCTATCACTTATTTTTAACTGTTCCAAAATAGCTATAATAAGAAACATAAACATTTACAAAAACCCTTACCTTCTTAGCCGGTTCCCAGCAAAGTTCCAAAAAGTTTGTTGTGTTGTTTACGCTGAACACGTTGTTGTTGTTTATATTTTTCTGTAAGCGAACGTGCCTCCCGGGAGGTTTCCGACTCTCGACTGACGTTACGTAACAGATCCTGAATCCCTTCAACCTCTAACCGCCAATTTTCTCCGACCTTCCTCACCCCTCACAATCAACCGATTTTCAGGGTTGTGTGTTGAAAATGTAAGCGATAGTAGGGGTCTGGCGTAGCTAGTTGGGTTTCATAGCTGATCGGAAAATTTCGTGCGAAAGCTCCGCCTTGCGTAGACGATCTACGGCGTAGACGTTCGTAGCGGTATTTTTGACTCTTAGAAAGTTTGTAAGCATTTAAAAAAAATGAAGGGAGATCATTGTAATTCCTATTATTGTGTGGATGTTTGGTGATAGCTAAAGTTACTGGTGAGTTATAAAGTTCAAAAACATATGAACATTGCACTTCCGAGGGTCAAAACTACTTACATAATATAATAGACACATCAAAACATGTGTTCAAATGCCAGCACGACAATGCAATTTTCATCCAGGTGGTGTCAAATTTATATTTTAAACTTTAAAGATTTACCTAAGTGGTCAATTGTTATGTACATATTTTAATTGCGTTAGACGCGAGAGTTTGTTTCATTACTAGCTTCTGCCTGCGGTTTTACCTGAGTGGTACCCGGATTAAAAGAAGCCTATGTGCCCTTTCCGGTATAGAGCAACACATTAGCAAAGTTTCTGCTCAATCCGTTCTGTAGTATTGACGTGAAGGAGGTTCATATATAAAAGCAAACTTTTATAATATGATTGTGATTTAATACTTATTTCAACCCTTACTTTTCACTGTCTTATAAGTCTCGAGTAAGCTAACCGACGTATAAAGTGACACAAACTCTAAAAAATATACAATCAATGAAATTAGTTCTTGAATTAGACCGTATTGACACCTTTTATTGATTACTCTTAAACTTCTTAAAATCTTAAACTATTTTTCTATTGAAGGGTTTCTATCTGAAGGGTTTGACAGTTATAGTCAGGTCTGAAAGTGGCTTCATCTGGGCGAGCTTTAATCGTGTGCTTCCAGTAATTCCTTGCAGCTTCAAACGCGCATCAATACCCATATTAAAGTAGACATGCATCATATTCCTTCTTCCACGTTTCAGCACTGAATTAATTTTAATATCCTTTGGACACGCCTACTTAAGGCGTGGTCAGTTATCCCACGCCTACCACCTACGCAGCTTGAGATGGCCTCTTTCCATCGAGACAATTCCTTCCCAACCCTGGTTATTCAAAAATACAGTATCCAAATGGAGGTGGGTGGATTTCTTGGATTCGGGAAATGGTTGGGTTATAATCAAATCGTGATTGGCATATCGATCGGGACAACTTTCTAGACGATTGATTAAATATGTGGAGTCTGAATAGATGCCTGAGGATACAATTGTACTTGGTTAGCCGAACTGGCCCGCCATTTGCAATTGCGATAGAATTACCAGTAATCATCATCATTATCATACCCTGCACGTTTTCTTCTTGCGGGGCTTTTACTTGAGACGACACGTGACCCCAGACCTGGCTCTTATTTAGGCCAACAAATAAGCATAGTAATTCAAGCATGGCAAAGCATTCAGTGTCTGGTTCTGGTCTGGAACAGTTGAGCCTGTATACCGTTGTAACGGTCCTCAGATAACCAGACATCTTCCCTTGTACAGTTAGTTTAAATTGTACATAATGTTTGAATATATATGTATTTTTTAGAAAAAAAAGGAGCGTGATATAATGATTTTTGTATTTAAATATCTGAGGGTACTTATAACCCTTATATTATAATAATAAATTGTTTTTTTTACAGTAAGACGGGGACGTCCTTGGCCTTCATCTATCCTGATTTTCAAGTTATGATAAAGCCGAAGGGAAGCACACCTGGAATCCTCAACAAACGGAAATCTGGCTAAACCTCTAAAAACCGGAACACAACAATTTAATCAGTGTTGTTATGGCCACAGAATT
This sequence comes from Venusia cambrica, assembly GCA_951394065.1. Classification (NCBI taxonomy): domain Eukaryota; kingdom Metazoa; phylum Arthropoda; class Insecta; order Lepidoptera; family Geometridae; genus Venusia; species Venusia cambrica. The sequence goes on along the minus strand of OX596043.1, from coordinate 5,628,309 downwards.
AGGTAAGATGGTAGCTAGCCAGGCGGACTTAAACAAAGTCTTACCACCAACCAAACTCACCAGAAAAAAGGCAGCAGCTTCCCTCTGTCTATTATCTACACCTTTACTGCGATCACCAATCCGCCTGCCAAAATTAAAAAAAAAGTCAATATTTTTTATTCATTAAGATTTTTTAAGGCTTTTTTTTAAACGTCAAATCTACCGCCAAGAGTTATGATTACGGAAAAACCCTTAAGCTTTAAAGGAGAATCTCTCCAGAAGTGGTTCAATGGTCCGGTTTAGCCACCTCTTACTTTGCTTCAAAGACAGCTAAGCAACGACTTGAAGCGTTTTAGTGCAGCATTACCATGCAAACCTGTGCTAACTGGAAGAGCGAGGCTGAAGATCGTGACACGAAGGAATCCTTTGCTTGAGCCTGTGTTTTACTATACGGGGGTCTTCAGCTCAAGAGTGAACAGGTTCCTTCTAGACAAGCGTGCTCCATCGTAGGGTGCATCATTTCTAAACATCTGGCGAGGTAGCAATCAAATGCAAGCCTATCCATTTAGACATTTAGACCATTTAGCTCATAGGCGGCAAATACGCCACCATCGTGCCTCTATCCCTCTACCTCAAATAAAGACTTATAGCTGCCAAAAGTACGGTCATGGTTGCCATACTGTTGACCTGATTAGCCACGAACGAAAGTGTTTTTTTAAATTGTAATCGTATCTTGGTGCCACCTAAACCATCTTCAATAAACGTCATAAGATCATTGATGGTGACTGGTCTAGTAAGACAAGCCAAGAAACTTGTTTTCAATGCGCTTTAAAACACATATTTAATCAAATTGCAAGCAAATGTTTTATTTACTCTCATCATTAGATATAATATAAAATGATTATAAAATATTTCAAGTAAACGATTTATTCAACAAATTATTTATATTAATATAAATCATTTAGATACATGAGCATATTATTTGAATATATTTTTCATGGTTGTTTTCAGTTCCTACGCTATCATTAATCAGCTTATAACATCGTCTTGTTAAAGGCCGCAGAATCAAAACATGAAGTGTTATCCAGAAGATGGATACGACTGTTGCTTATAAATAATATACATAAATTATTTACTATAGTCATTTACAAAAATCATGACCCCCAACTAAGCAAAGCTTATATAGGAACTGGTTAAAGTAATTTGTAAGCTATATTTTGACAAATAAATAAATAAAACACATTAAATATTAGCTGTAGCCCGAATAAATAGTAGCCTTATGATAATTCTTAGGATTAATCTCTTTGCTAAATTTCATAATGATCCGTTCAGCCTTTCATTCTTGAAAATATTACAAACAAACTCATAAATAACTCAATTCATTTGCTTTCTTTCTTTTTTGAATAATTGCTTTAGATATGGATGGACTATGGATATTTTAATACTAATGCAGTCATGTCTAAAACTTCTATACTTTTGTGAGAGACATAATTAATGTTTGAATGAATGTAATGTTATTAACGTATTTGATATGAAAATAATAATCGACTTTGTGTTTTTTTATTTTATTCCATTTGACTTTTGATTGCTAATAAGACAACTAGATCGTCACGCCAACGTTTTCTTGGCCTGCATTTACTTCGCTGTCCATCTGCAGGCACCTATTGCGAGATCAAGAAAACGTTGGCGTGACGACCTGACTGCATTTAACCCGGACTGGTGGGAAACGGCGGATGACCGCAAATCTTGGAAGGATATTGGGATGACCTTTGCCCTGCAGTGGGACAGTATAGGTTAAAAAAAATACAACTAGAACGTAAAAAAAAAACATAATATCAATGTTTTAATTTCATTCTTACCTTTGAACAGGGAGAATTACAAGCAAATAATAGTTTATCTACATAGCATATCCGAAGATTTGCTTCAAATGAATCGATTATGTCCAATTAAAATAGCAAAATGATTTCGTGCGAATTTAAGTTATATATTTTAATTTTTGTATTCGCTAGTAAATATCTTTATATTATACCTACAAAGTGAAGACACTGAGCAACTAACAATCCCACGACACGAATTCGCTTTTACTGGGCATATCCATATTACTGTTTCTTATTTTTTTTTTGACATAATGATGATAAAAATATTATGGCAAGTCCCCTCCGGATATCCGCTGGATATTGTGCTATCCGACGTCGGGTAAGCACCTCGTGATAAATTTGTAAGGAAATGCTATTTGATTGATAATCATGTCTACAAAGCACGGGAAATAAACAAATAGACAATTTGCATGGCATTTTAAACTAGTTTTGTTGTACATTTGATGAATGCAATAATTTACTTGTGTAATAATTTCAACACCTATTATCCTGGCACCTAAAAAGCAGGCGAATGTTTTTTTAAGTTAATACGGGCCAGGTATTGAAGGCACCTGGGCGAAGATGAAGTCCTGAATGGAGCAAGTTTTCCTAAAAGCTGCATAAAACACCTCAGCGCACCGACGGAACCCGGACATCGCCGGACTTAGACAGGGTCGCAAGTTAGGCGGACCAGATAAGATTATTTAGCCGTAGTCGTAAATCCGGTCCACTAGAAAGTCTACCTCCTCTCAACGTCTAAATGTTGTTTGGATCCCACTCACCCTAAAAACTTTCGAAATTTATAGCTTATTATAGCTACATTATTTATAGCGAGAATGACGCAATTTTGAATGCAATTTGAATGGCTTATACCACATTATTAGACCTCATATTGTGTTCGTACTCAAAATAGTAGGGGAATTTTTAATTTGTAATACAAACGACGCATATAATTACGTCTGCTGATAAAAGGTGTACTTATTTTTATAAAAGCATTGAAAGTCTTAGGACCGCTTATTATGACGTTGATCTGTTATGCAGCGTAAATCATAGCTCTGTGCATAATAATAAAATGAATTGGTCCCCGATACTTTGTTTATTGTTTTGATGAGTAAGCCGTATCTCCCCCTGCATACAAGGTTTGCCCGCATGGCGAGGAAAATAACGAGGAACATTCTTGGCTGAATCATGCCAAGACGAACTTAAATTGGGTTCTGAAAAAGTATGAAATGCAGATTTTGTAGGATTTTAACATTTTTGAACGTGGATACGAATTGCATCAAAGTTTCCCGTCTTATTTAGTTAACAAGACGCTAAATAAGTATGTTTACTTCAGATCATACAACTATACTGTACATTTATTTCAGTGGTTATATTGTGGGGAAGTTTAATGTTGCCAGTTACTCAGATAAATCACTTTAGATATTACAATAGGCAAAATATTTTTTTATGTGGGGTAAAAAAAAACAAATTGGAATCACCTAATTCACATTACATCGACAGCCCGTTAATGTCCACTATTTGACAGAGCCTTCTTTAATACTGTAAGGTTTTTCCATACATATTTCAACTGCCTCTGTGGTCTAGTGATTCATTTACCGGTTTCAGATCCAGAGGTCCCGGGTTAGATCGATTCAAATTACAGTATTGTGCTTGGTTTGGATGGTGGTAGGACTTTGTTTAAGTTCACCTAGCCAGGCGGACTTATATATCACCATCTTACCTAAGTCTGTCACCGTGACAGCAATTATAAATTGTTATGTTCCAGCATTTGAAGGTAAGATAGCCAGTTCTTCAGATTTGCGACCGTCAAGGTAAAACAAATTGGAACGCCTAGAATAAAATCAATGAAATGAATATGGGGTAGGCCCCATATTCATTTAATTGATTTATTATAGCTTTGGTCATTTCAATACGTCTTATGACCGATGACAAAAAGTCAAAGTATCGTAGCGTGCAAAAGCCTGTCACCGTTGCCACCACTAAATAAATCAGTAAATTGTCGGTAAATTTTCGCAATCAGACGCAAATTGCCGACTACTTTGTTTGTGGATCGTTTACTCATCGGAAACGTTGTTTGATCGCCGTATAGCGATTAACTCCCTGCATTTTTTATACCGTCGTGATACAACGCAACGTTTTTCCGAACATTTTTCGGAAAACGTGATTGTCACGTGAATAATAGATACGATGCCCAGTTGTAGTTCGGATATCAATTCATTCAATTATATCACAATGAAACGTTTGCAGACGCAAATAAGTGGAATAAATAACTTTGTGATGTGTTGGTTGGTCTTTAGTTTGATTTATCTTGTTTACAGAAATAGTAAACTAGCTTTTGCCCACATGGTACTTACCCAGGTAAAGTTGCCTATGCGTTCTTCCCAGTCTCTTTTTTCCTTTTTATATGTAAGGTCTTACTTCAATCCCTTCAGTAGTTTTTGTGTAAAGGAGGAACAAACTCCCACACTCTCTATTTTTAACAAACATCACAGCTCAGTTTGTAGTAGCTCTGCCTTCTGTACTAGGTTGTGGGTTCGATTCTATTAAATATTACAGGACTTTAATTTCACACCGCACCATCTAGCCCCAAACTAAGCATAGCTTGTAATCTGGGAACTAGATTACGGATAGAATAGAATAGGTTACGGATGTCGTAAAAGCCGATTAAGGGATCTCACCAGATGAAGCGGCAGCTTCCTGCTGTATGTTACATAACACCTTTACTGTGATCACCAGCCCGCCTGCCAAGTGTGGTGATTATGGCAAAACCCTCCCGTTTTTGGAGGAGGCTCTGTCCAATATCCAATTAACCACTACATAAATGGGCTGTTGACGTGCCTGAATTAACGACCCTTGACTAATGTAACTTGACTACTTGATACACAGTAATCTTCTAATGCATAAAAGGACAAGTCCTGAGTGACTGACTGACTGATTCAACTAGATACGACGCACAGCCTAAGCCGCTGGGCGTACAGACTTGAAATTTCTATGGCATGTTTGTCTTGGTGTGTAAACGCCTGCTAAGAAAGGAATTTTGAAAATTAGCATCCTTAAGGTTTAAAATGGTGTTCAAAGTTCGGAGTAAAATGTTGCATATCCCTGAAACCAAAAATGATAGGCACTTGAAAATTAGTATGTTGATTGCCCATAAGGAATACGTTATGGCATATTTTCGGTTTTTAATAATTTTCAGAAATAAAGAGTGGGGTGTCCAATATTCCGACCTGACTAATAATAAACAAAAAAAAAATAGGGGTCCCATACATGAATCGTTTTTATGAATTGTTATTTTCGACCTGTATAATAACAAAGTTTGCGTGAGTATAGTGCTTACTTTGTGGTAAATAAATAAATGAATAATAAAATCTGGCCAAACGTGAGTCGTTTTAAAAGACTAAGACTTCAAAAAGCCTGCATTTTTTGTCTGGGAATGTGGATCAGAACCGTCGGTGTGCGTGTCTTCACACCATGTAGGAGCTAATCGGTCAAATTTGTTCAGATATCCAATAAATATATATATTTATAATATAATACTTGCACCTATTTCAAAATACCAATACGCGGACGAAGTCGCGAGTAAAAGCTACTAAGCAATTTAAGAATAATAAGACAAACAACAATTTATATTTAATATAATTATGCTGTTAATATAATATAAGTACATTCAAGCCAACAAATTAAACATACATAACATTATGTAATATTATACATATATACCTGATACAAATTCCTAGATACATACAACACATAAACAACATTTATTTAGTGACGATAGGTACAATTCAAAATAGCTAAAATGAACATAGGTAGGCGGCATAGTTACAAATTAAATAACTAAACGAGTAGGATACCTTCCAAACAAAAAATTGGAAGAGTTAACATAGTATTGATGTTACAAATTAAATATATACCAAGTGTGTTATTTTTTATGCGTTGAAAGCCTACCGAGACATGTATTTGTAAATTGTGATGTATTGATAAGTTAGTACCGCCTTCACCGCCTCTGTGGTCTAGTGGTTCAAGTCACCGATTTCAGATCCAAAGGTCCCGGGTTCGATCTCCATGGGGAGTACAATATGTTGTGCTTGGTTTAGTTGGTGGTAGGACTTTGTTTAAGTCCGCCTGGCTAGCTACCACCATCTTACCTAATTCTGTCGCCATAATAACAATTATAAAATTGTTGTGTTCCGGCATTCAGAGGTAAGATAGCCAGTTCCTCAGTTTGTTGAGGATTCCGGGTGAAGTGCGCCTCCACCTTCTGCCTTATCTCAACTTGTTACCAGGAGAGATGAAGGCCAAGCGGTTCACGTCGTACAATAAAAAAAAAACAAAAGTTATGCAGTAGAAAGTATATGAACAAACATTATGCTAACACTTGTATTGTCCCTTGTTTATTTCTTCCTTCACCATTAACGGCTACGACATTTATCAAAGCCCACAAAGTCAGCGGTTGTTCCGGACAGTTTTTAAACGCTTTAAATTAATTTCCCCTGATTTCCTTTAAGAAGTTGTAACTCTCCAAGTGGGGATAATGCGATGATATATAAAAAAAGGTCCCAGAGAGCCTGAGCCCCTAATAAATTATACCCTCGATAACAATGGGATTTTTTCGCGCCCTTTGTTGCAACTTTTGATATCACCTGAACGTCCGTGCGTACTTTCGAACAAAAATGTGCAAACGTTTTTTTCACCGACTTTCAGATAAAGGAGGTTCTCAATTCGTCGGAATCTTTTTTTTATTTTTTTTTATCTATGTTCCCCGATAACTCGAAGACGCCTCTACCGATTTGTAATTTTATTTTTGTTTGAAAGGGTATATATACTTCACCCGTGGTCCCATTGACATCAGGTCAGGATCTGATGATGAGATCCTGGAGAAATCGAGGGAACTCATCAAATATTATATGCACACTTGAAGCGATTTGTGTATCAAAAGTAAAAGTAAGGAAAAAACGGACCCCATATAGGATCTAGCGTCTGTCTGTCTGTCCGTCCATCTGTCATCAAAATTGTTAGAAAAAATACGTCACCCAAGTAAACGAAATTGTATCATATTCTTCATTTATTTTTAGTTTCTATTAGCCTATACTGTTTCTCTGCTGAGCAAATTAAAGGAGATAGGAGGCCCACAATTTATTTCCTCTCGTATGTTAGATCTTCCCATGTTTAAAGTGATAAAGGTCAGTGCGCCACCGTTTTATTTTACTACGTCGATAACGCATTCACATGTTAGAGAGCCAGTTCCTAAGCCTGTTGAGTATTCCGGGTGAACTGCGCTTCCAACTATGGCGGTTGGCCTTATCATAACTTGAAACCAGGTGAAATGAAGGCCAAGCGCTTCCCCGTCGTACAATAAAGTAAACGCTTTCCGCCTTGTGGGGTTCAACTTGTCATGTCTTAGCCCTCCTCTCGGGATGAATCTGAAAGACATGTATCACCCAATACGATTTTAGCTTGCCCACAGCAATGCCGGTTTTTAATCGTCATAAGGTGTTTATAATCCGGTCAACGCTCTTTAGCTTCACGCCTAAATCATCGGTTATTGAACTAGACTGGGCACCATAAGCCAGGGACGCTACCGCCGACGGCGAAGCCGTTCTCCATTGATGGCTTTAAATTAGCTCCATGAGAACTAGAAACGATTTTTACCGATTTAGGTATGTGTCATATCCGAAATGGCGTTTCCCATCTCAAAAGTGTACACATGTTATGAAACCTATCCGTTCAGTACATTTGACGGTAAAAATCGTTTCTAGTTCTCATGAAGCTAATTTAAAGCCATCAATGGAGATCGGCTTCGCCGTCGGCGGTAGCGTCCCAGGTCGGACAGGACTTACATATATATGAGTATGCGCTTAAGTGCTGAGCATTATCCCATTAAGAATTCGCAAAATATACAATAAAAAAAACTATTATTGGTTTTCATGATTCATATAAGTGCGATGTAAGTTTTTCTGCAAGAGAATTTCATCGCGGGTAGTATGAGTTTTGAATTAGGAACATGAATATTGCTCCTTATTGTTCCGCGTCCAAAGAGATCGAATGAAAATATTATTATGAAAAAGTAGCAAGACAGGGGTCAGTCATTTTTTTTTTCAATATCAACCATTAGCGGAGGCTTAAAGTTCTCTATTATATTCTACTTCAGAATTCTACACTCCGCTCTAGAGTCAAAATACTTTCTATGTAACCTAATATACCTCGATGTGAAATTGTCAAAGAAACATGTTAGGTCTGTGTAAATATTTGCTAAAGTAAAGTTAGACGGGAAAGCGTAAAAAGACTTTTAACAAAAAAATACTTATTTCATATCAGAAATTAATTATAATGCGAGGAGTTACAGTGGCGAACTAATTACGAGTGACATACATCTATTGCTCTTTATGGGAGTCGACTGTTATCGCGTGAGGACTTCAAGTCTAGACTTATCATCAGAAAAGTATAAAATGTGTGGGCGTCTGATGGACAACACGTAAAGTGCTCACCAACCTATTCTGAATATATTGGCTTTGGTCGATGTCTGTTCTATAACTATGTAGGTAATATTTGTATTCGTTTTTAAAGTGAAAGCTTTTTTAAGCGCGTTGACCCCTTTTTGGGTGAACAAAAATCATGCGGAACTCGCGTCATCGTCACCGAACGCTTTTCATGAGGAATATGTATACTGTGTATACATTTATGATGGGTGAACAAAAAGCGTGAAACTCGGGTCATCGTCACCACGCTCTTGTGAATTGTATCGTCGAGCTATTAGATTACTATTTTCGAAGTATATTTTTTTAAGTTTAAATTGGTCGATAACACTTCTTTACCCACCAAAAATAATTATGTAATAGGTTGACATTAGTTACTTAGTTTTCACTTCTATCAGCAGTCCTCAAAGACTGCCCCGCATGTTTATTTCAAATATTTATATATTAATACATTCGTTTGTTTCTTTTATGATTAATTGCATTGCTATAGTTTACAGTTTTACATCACAGCCAAAAAAAATTGAGAAATCCATTACCGGAAATGAGCGTTCTCCAAAGTATGCACAGTCTATAGAAATTTCATTTTCAACGAATCATTATTCCATGGATAGCCATTTTCAATTTGTCATTGCATCGGATGAGGCTTACTGACCTGCGAGTGAATATGACTCTCAATTTTCCCAACAAATGGGCAAAATAAAGTAGCCACTTCGTAAAAAATATCGTTTGATCTCTTTTTGTCCCAAACTATAAAAAATAAAGCCCTAATATCGTTAAATGTTCCTTTGGGGAGTGACTGGCCAGACGTAGAAAACTCGAATATGTAGGGTTGCCAAGGGTTTATGTTGTATGATACTTATTACATCACTGGGTTAATTAAAAAGCTTAAATATAAGTAACGCGACGTATTTATTTTAATTGTATAAATAATTCCGTTCATACTTTGATATTAGATAAAATTTGATTGATTTTGTTGCACTGCAATGTTTGAATAACTCAAAACGGAGAACACAAAGACCCATTCCTCGATAGATAAAAGATATAGTGTTGGTCGCGCGTGGACAATGGATGTAGGTGGCTCAAGAACGCTGTGCCGCGTATCATCATCTTTTAAACAGCCACAATATCCACTACTAAAAATAGACCTCTCTCAACAGACGCTAGAAGAAGACGTCTTCCTTTGTGGAACGCTTATATTCAGCAGTGGAAATAATGAAGATCATTAGAAGAATATTATATGTGACATCCCTAACCAATCAAATGGGCAACTGTGGACAATTTATATCGCAATAATCCGCGCGGACATTACGGAGCCGATAATATCGGGCGCTAGTTGAGGACAAAAAACGAGCGCTCATTTATATCGGCTGCAGTGTACTTCACACCCTCGATCGGTCACCGTGCGGTAGCTGTGGTATTGTTGATTGCTTACGTGTCACCGTTTGAAGCGTTTGCAGAACCGTCGGTGTACGGTGACAGCCACCACCAAGAATTTTGAATGAATGAATGAATGAACGAACGAATGAACGAATAAATGAACACTTTATTGTAAACAGAAATTACATTGAACGATTCAAGCAAAGTGGCAAAGTGTATAGATAAATTTTAAAATAAATAAATATAACATTCATTTCACACAGCGCCATCTAGCCCATAACTAAGCATAGCTTGTAAAATGGGTACTAGATTGCGGATAGAATACTTAAATACTGTTTTATTTTTGTTTATATATACTTATCATATAATACAACAACCAAGTACAGAACAAACATGTATATTTATCACAAAAATGTTTGTCCTGGGTGGGAATCGAAGTATGAGCTATGAGGCATGTCCTAAATGCGTGGCTTTATCGCTGAAAGAAAAGCTGTGCTGATAACAAGTAAGTACATACTGTTACGTAATTTGGCTTCGGAGTAGGTACAACAAGGGAAATAGTTTGGTATGCATTGACTGGTTACTTGAGTTTTTTATTTTACGACTGATTTGCGCTTGACCTTCACCTCTTCTGACCTTTATATATTAATACTTTATATATATTTATATGACTATCTTCCCATATTCTGACCTCTTCATAGCTTGACTCAGAGGTCAAGAGGAGCTATGAAAAGGTCAGAATATGGGCTTAATGCACTCGTGGAGTAAGTGGTTAAAATGCGTTAATTCCTGGCAGTGGTCAGATGCATCCGTCTGAGTTTGTAGTTATAATACGTTGATCACCAATTTGACTGCCAACCATTATGGTTATAGCCAATCCCCTCATTGCTTTCAAAGTCAGGATGGGGGAATCCTTTTTAATATTAAATAAATAAATATTACAGGACGTTAATTTGACACAGCGCCATCTAGCCCTAAACTAAGCATAGCTTGTTGTAATATGGGATGACAGATAGAATACTTATATACTTTTTTTTTAAAATACATACGTATGATATATGATATATATATATATATATATATATACATATGATACAACATCCAAACACAGAACAAACATCTATGTTAATCACACAAATGTTTGTGCTGGGTGAGAATCGAATCCACAACCTACAGCGCAGAAGGCAGAGTTACTACCAACTGAGCTATGAGGCATGCCAATATTATGTAAGTGAACTTTGGGCTGTAATAAAAGGCGTTTGTTTAATTTGAAATAGGACTTGGTGATGTGATTATTCAGTGCTCTTATTATCGAGTTTAATTCTTATACAGATTATAAATGACTCTGCAAATATGTTATACGTATATAAAAAATATTAAAAATTCAGCGTCCAAAAAGTTAAGGCCCCACATTCTCTGTTCATCCGCTCCAAATTAAAACTGTCCCTAATATTTTTATCTCCGACATAAATACCCGTAATGAGCGTCCCAAAATTCTCGACCAGTTATAAATTTATTCAAGGACCCGCATTCAAGTGTGCATAATTCTGATACAAAAATAATCTGCGCATACCCCTATTAATTCAACCGAAAATATTAATTCTCGGCTTTTAGAATTCGTTTGTCGTATTTAGAGTAAGGACGCAAGTAAAGAGAGTAATACCTTCCTACCTAATCATGGAAGTTAAATCTTTCAATTCTCAATTCATTGAGATTTATCTCATTTGTTTCTTCTACTTAATTTTATCAATCTATAACATCTCAAGAGTTTTACTTCAAAAAATTAAATAACCAACTACTTTTGAAAAGTAATTTTGAAATCTTAGCAGACACCAGGGAAAGCCTGGGGGCTTCGTTCCCGCTATCCCATGGTCATTTCCCATAATCCTTTCTAAGTACGATTATGTACTACAAAAGGAAAGCTACCCAGAAAATGACAAGTCTCTTGGATCTCTGGCTTGGGCTGTTCGTTGATTATCAACCATTCAGTTGGCTAAACAAGATTTTAAGAATTAAGATTAATTACAAAGATTTTATAAATTTATTAAGTCTGCACTGACCGCCTCTTTTAAATCAGGTGAGATGAAGGTTAAGCTCTTAACCGCCGTTTATAAAATAAAAAAATAATATTTGGAAATCCAATGAAAGAAAATAACGATACGATACAGTAACTCGATAGTAATACAAAACAAGGTCGCGTTTTCGGAAAAACAAAATTATAATTTTCAGTCGGGATTAAGTTTTTTTAATTTTACATGAGTTTCTCATACAATTCAATCGTCTCGTAGTACGTAAGTAGGTTGCTATGTTTTTTTTTTATCCAGAAACACCTTATTTTTTAAAATCTTATGGACTGTGTATTTGAATAGCTTTACCGTTAAAATTAAAGTCTTTTATTTCAGAGTAATTTGTAGGACAATCTTCAGTAATTGCCGATGCGATTGTTCATAGGTTCATACCACGTGCTCTATTTCAAATTCTGATGCTGCGTTTCCCCGTCTATGCGTGAGGATCTCCCAGGAAATGGAAACGTTTCTTACTGCAATTTCCTATTGCATGGTAAAAGGAAATAAGTCATTCTCATCTACTGTTGTAGCACCAAAGAGAATTCAAGAGGGTAATGATTTTTTTTAAAGATCACAATGTATGTTTATAGGATTGAAAGAATATGCAAATTTAACCAAGTTTTTGGATCCCTATGGGTTTGTATACCATCAACCACCTTTTTAGCCATACAATCCTTGCAATCCAAAGGCTGTCTAAGAGAAATAGTTAATTTATTTTACAGCATTAACAATATGTGTAGAGCATGCCTATTAAAAACATTACTATTTATTAATATAGCCATAACAATTACAAATAACAATAATGTTGACATATACATGACGCGCCACAGACAACTACACACGGTTACCTATGGACCATTACGAACTTACTATCTTGGTAAAAATATGCAAAAACGTAAGAAGAGATTCCCGGCGCGGTCACTAATGGAAGCGAGGGCAGATAGAGGACTCCTCTGATTTATGGGGCCCGGGTACTCACCGTGAATAATAACGGACAATTTATGAACTTTCACAATTTACAGCTACCTACCAATGTTACACCTTTATTTTGTATAATGATACTGCACCAGATACTTTTTTTTTTTATTGTACGGCGGGTAAGCACTTGGCCTTCATCTCACCTGGTAACAAGTTGAGATAAGGCCGAAGGTGGAGGCGCACTTCACCCGGAATCCTCAACAAACTGAGGAACTGGCTATCTTACCTCTGAATGCCGGAACACAACGATTTTAGAATTGTTATTATGGCGACAGAATAAGGTAAGATGGTGGTAGCTAGCCAGGCGGACTTAAACAAAGTCCTACCACCAACCAAACCAAGCACAATATATTGTGCTCTCCATGGGGATCGAACCCGGGACCTCTGGATCTGAAATCGGTGGCTTGAACCACTAGACCACAGAGGCGGTTCTAAACAATCTTCTTTAGTCGCTTTATGGGTTCGCGTCGCCGATATGGTAATGTGACGGTTGCACCAGACTGGCAACACAGATGTATTGTTGTACAGTATTTTCGTCGCGGATTTGAAATAAAAAATTCAAACACATATTATCATTAATGTAATTTCTCTAAATGATTGTTAATTAGTTTAAATTGTAAGAAATAATTTTGCAAGAAACTTATGTCTTTATCTAGTTTATTTTAAACTTATATAATTCGTTTGCCCATTAGAACTTTACAAAAAAGCAGTATAGAAGTGTTATAATAAAAATATTGTTTCAAATTAAATATACATTCTTCTATAATCTCTCCTTAGATCCTCACGAAAAATGATGATATTTTCAGGCTGCTATTAGAATTATTACAAAGTTTTAAGTACCTATATACTTCTTTCGGCAGTCCCCATGACAGCCTATTTTTTACTTTTATAATCAATGGCTCAAAGAAAAATATAGTTTTCTTATAAATTCAAAGGTGCGAGCATTCCAACTCAGCACGCGGATCATAAAAGTCGACTAAGAGATCTCGCCTGATAAAGGGCAGCAGCATATATATATGACAAGCCTCATAGCTCAGTTGGTAGTAACTCTGCCTTCGGCGCTGTAGGCTGTGGGTTCGATTCCCACCCAGGACAAACATTTGTGTACAATATAGATGTTTGTTCTGTGTTTGGGTGTTGTATCATATAGTACGTATGTATTTACAAAAAGTATTTAAGTATTTTATCCGTAATCTAGTTCCCATATTACAAGCTATGCTTAGTTTGAGGCTAGATGGCGCTGTGTAAAATTAATGTCCTGTAATATTTATTATTATTTATTTATATATCTGCGTATCATCTATCACACATTTATTTCGATGGCCAAGATGCCTGCCATGGTGATAATGGTAAAACCACCTAATTTTGAGAATTTTGTGTCCAACCAGTTGAGGACAGTGTGACGGCTTCGTAATGGCCGTCTATAATTATGTGTTAAAGGCTCATGGGAGTTGGAATTTTACTCAGGCTATTTCTTGACATATTTTTATTACTTTTTTTTTTTACCTTTTGCTTCAATTCAGAAAGAGAACTAAAGTCTGTCAGTCACAGAGATTATATCACTTGTAGTATTATACTAGAGATAAAATATTGCCAGTTACATTTTGTAACAGACAGGGTTTTTTCAATTGATTGGATTACACTTTCGGACTACATTTTCAGCATTAGCAACACGTATTTTATCTAGTATTTTCATAGCCACAACGTGCCAGCGCTCGCCACAAAATACTCGACTTATGAATCAATATCAATACAGGCCCCGCTTCAAACGAATTCATAAAAACGTGAGCATCATCGAACATTCAAAATAAAACACCATTGTTCACTCGCAAAAACATTGTCACGCAGACCGGCAACCGTTTGACTGGTTGTGCAGAGCGCTCATGCTATGTCAATGAACAACCGTTCCAGGCTAATCCACTAGTTTGGAAACAAAATCAATCAACGCGTCTCGTCTCTATTTGCTTAAAAGAAGTCTATTGTCGCACCAAACTTAAACAACCGTATTGTTTACGCCCGTGCCAATCAACAGAGCGGCCAACAAAACCAATCAACTTGGTCTCGCCTGTATTTGCTTAAAGGTCTTTTTCCTTTTAGTTTTTCATTGTCGGCGCGACCCTATCGCCCGTCACCCGCTCTACGGATATATTTGATTAAAAAATAACGTCGTCAGAAATGGCGTGGATGTGAGGACGCAAAAGGAGTAAAACGCGCCTTGCTCTAAGCTGTCATTGTTACGTTTTCCAGCGCCGCGGTCTCTGTATGTGCTTTGTGCACTATCTCTGGAAACGGAAGGCGATGCCGAGTATGAATAAAGAACAAATGAATGAATGAATGAACACTTTATTGTACACATAAACTACATCGAACAATACTCACATAAAGTGACACAGTATATAAGTACAATGGACCGAGTCTGTGGAAGTACCGCTCCAACTCAATTAGCCTTTTCAAGCAGGCTTTTTAGCTATGCTTTCTGCCGCTTCCACGGCTCTGTTTGCCGTCTGCGTGGTTTATTAATCGTCCAGTTTTAGAGGTCTGATGCGTGACAAAGGCGAGTGAGATAGTGGTACCATGAACAATAGAAACCCATTAGGCCGCTGCATCGGTTACACTGTAGCAATTTTCAGTAAGTCTATTCTTTTAATTGGTTTCCAATCCCTGTTCTGAATAAGTTTGAATTATTAATCCACCAATCGACAGGCGAATCATCTACTGAAACTCGCGGCAAAAGCGATTTGGTTCTTAAGCTGGTGCAAATATTAGACAGAGTATGGGGAAAACAAATAAATAACAATCAATTGCAAGGTAAAGCATCGGAAACAAGACAATTACAGGCAGTTTTGCAAGAATTTATGTGTTTACATCCCAAGAGGTGATTAAGGAAACTTCTGTGTTCGCACATTTCCAAATCGTTGTAATGGGTGGTGATTAATTTCTACAAAACACGGTTTAATAGTCAAGCAAAGAGTTTTACTACATTGTATTACTAGCTTGTGCCGTTGGCATCGCCTGAGTATTACCATTACAAAAATATGCTTTTGTCCTTCCGTACTATATCCATGCCAGATTTTTATTGTACCACCAGTTCATTCGATGAATAAGTGTAGCTTGAGATAAAGCACGTTTGTCTGTACGTAATGATCTATTCACTTTGGACTTGAAGACTAATGTATATAATATTATACTAATGCGGTTTAATATACAAGGGCAAGGGAGTTCCGCTTTTAACCTGTTCTAATGATAAAAGTAGAGGCGAATCGATGTGTTCGGCACAAATAAACATTAATATGTATATTCATATGTCAGTTATCGATGAATACATTGATATCAGTTCAATCGGAAGATGTAACAAACAAGCAAACACAGACATCAGAGATTATTTATACCTTTTGCACACACACATAGAAATAATGATACAAGTAAACTTAGCTGGAAGAAAACCAAGTAAGGTTTTCTTCCAGCAAACCTACGTAAAGACAAAAACAAGATTTTAAATGTTATGGGAAAAGTGTACAACATTAATAAATAGCATAACCAATATAAAAATAATAGGACAAACTACAAAATATAATAAATTTAATAATAATGTTGATTTAATAAGGCTATTCTTATAATGGTAATTAATAAGTTTAACGCTTTGGTACAGTGGGCAGTCTTGTTGCTCTTTCAGATTTCTCCATGGTGAAAGGAAAACTATCTTAATAATATATATATAACCTTATACACTGTGATTTGCTTTTACCATTTGTTTTCAACTGGAAACAATAGCCCGTTGTTCGATAAAACATTTAGTGGGGATGCGTAGAAAATTCCATATTTTATTACGATCATTATCGTAAAGCGCGCCAACGCTTGCCGTTTAAAAGTTGTCCGTTACACCCCAACCCGATTCTAAGATTTGATTACGAAATTAAACTAAAACTTGAATACAAGTTTTTGTTTTATGTCTGTTTACCTTATAATGTGCGAAGATCTTTAACCACTCCGTGTAACTATGTATATTTTTTTTGTAATTGTGCGCTATGATTAAACGATAAAGACGTAAATGAATGAATGGTGTCTATTTTCGACTGAATTACTTATTAAATAAAGTAATGTATTACATAGGACATTCTAGCGGAATCTAGTTTCAAACTAAAGAAAAAAAGCTTAGATAAGATAATATATGGGAAATGGATTACGGAAATAATACTTTTCGACTTATTTTTTTGTTAATATCATACAATGCAGCATCCAAACACATAAACATATCAATGTTCATAACACACAAGTGTTTGTCCTGGGTAGGAATTGAACCCACTATCTATAGCGCAGGAGGCAGAGCTACTACCAACTGAACTGTGAGGCTTGTTTAGCTAATGTTTTGTTTTCGTTCATCGAAGTCAAACGATCAAACTCCTTTATAGAGGTGGGCGCCGCGTCCAAAAAAGTCAGCGCCGGCGCGCCGGTCATATTTAGTCGATGGCGGCGTGGCGCCGGCGGCGTGGCAATATTAGATTTTTTTTAATTGTACTAATTGAATCTAGCTCAAACTGTTCAACAACAGCGCAAATGACTCCGCCTTGCTTTTCGCTATCTTTGCTTGGTTATGTACCAACTGTCTAGACTCTAACCAATATATTATCATAATCATAAACTTTTTGAAAAAAAACACATTCACCGAAAGTTTTGTGACGCTTATTTTTGCTAGTTCCTGGGAAGCATTACACACAAGGCAGGACTTATTGATGTGGAGCAGGAATAGAGTTGCTGATAGAACAGATCCTTGAATGCCAGCATTTATAGCCAATATATCGGACGAACAGCCACTAATGACTACTCGAATCAGTCGTTCCCTCAGAAAGTCTTTGATTCACCGTTAAAGGTTGAACGGTAACACTTTGAATGAAAGCTTGCTAATTAGACCCTTGTGCCAAGCCCTATCAAAAACCTTGATGAGGGAAACTGCGCTAGCCTCCCCGTGTCTCTCGATGGCTTCACTCCAGATGTGAGTGGCATACGCTAGAAGATCCCCTGCAGATCGTTTCCGGTGAAAGCCGTACTAGCGGTCACAGCATGGAGTCTGCCCGCCCACTGACCACGCGCCGTTCATTTGACCGGCGGCGCATGACTTTTTAACAAATAAACCGTTTTCAGAAAAAACTTCCACGCACTAAACTCAGACAAACGTGTTTACATAACAAGCGCAAGCTGCATTCTAGCGGGTGTTTTCGCTCTTCCGCCCGCTGACCAATCACACGAGCGTTAGCGTGATCGTAAATGGCAAAAAAAAAAATCTACGCCACGCCGCACAAATGACCGGCGGCGGCAGCGGTGCGCCGCGAGTCGTGGCGGCGTCACGCCAGCGCGGCGCCCACGTCTACTCCTTTAGTAAGTTTATTTTGAACGATAAATTGACAAGTTAGTTGATTTAAATTATTTTTTTATTAGTGCTTCGACAGGAGAGCGTTTCTCTTTTTTATACACACGATATTTCTTAGTTAGGTTTTAGATTTTTCAACTTGTATGTTTTGCTAATTGTAATACCTACTGGCATCTGAAGGCCTACTACAAAATACGAAACGTGACGTATCCACGTTTTTTGATACAATAGAAGACAAATGACAGAAGTTCTTTCGCATCCGATGACGATGATATTAGATTTTCGTAGTAGGCCTCTGAAACGTAGCCGTAATATGTGCGGCAAACTGTGTGCGTGAAAGCATTGTAATCAGCACACTCTGAATTCCTAAACTTCCCTTATAAAACGTAGCCAAGAACTTAAGAATTCTTCCACGTTGGTTATTACAAGTAATTGTCAAGCGTTCCCACTTTTAATTGATCCTCGAGGGCGAGTCAGATAAAACTCTCGCATCTAAACTTTCTCTATTACAGTTTAAGAAAACGCCTCAGCCGTTTTGTTTGGACGATAAGAAAATTTTCATTGCCCCGCCTGTGTAATGGACGTGTAATGGTGGAATGAGTTTGGAATTATTGTTTACTTTTGGTAAATGTCTGGTGAGATTACGCAAATTTACCCCCGTTTCAAATAACAATTGGAATTTGGGTGGTTCTTAGTCAAATAGGTTTACTGTATCTATTCAAGCAGCCCATTAATGCCTACTGCTGGTCAGAGCCTTCTCCGGAACTGAAGGGTTCATGCCACATCACCACGATTGGCAGGCCGAATTAGTGATCGCAGAAAAGTGATATAATATACACATAAGTTACCTTTTTTTTATACAACTAAGAGACGCAAGCCAGTCGTCCACCTGATGTTAAATGCATCTCTTGCCTATAACAATGCCTTACTGCATAGGTCACTTCCACAAAGAACATAGCCTATATACACGGCACTGCATTGCGCTCGTCAATATGAGGCATAAAGGTATTAAGCCTCGCGTGCCCGAAATTTCACTGGCAACCATACCGTTAAAACCGTAACACAGCAATGCTGCTTGGCGGCTGAAATAGGTTTGATATAAGCTGCTGTCCTTCTTCTAATGTCATCCCTTATAGTCGGTTTTTACGACTGAGGACTGAGTCGGAAGAATCGATTCATAAGGCCCGACCCTATGGCAATTTTCTAGTTAAGTATATACAATCCCTAAAATAACCATTATAGCTTCTATCATATCTGTCTGTATCTATGTAACTACGTATCAAGTTATTTTTTTTATTGTATGACGGGGCCTTCATCCCACGTGTCATAAGTTATTATAAGGCTAAAGATGGTAGCGCATTTCAATAGGAATCCTCAACAGACTTTGAAACGGATATCTTACCTCTAAATGCTAGTATATTACAATTTTGAATTGATGTTGTGGCGTCAGACTCAGGAAGTTGAAAGTGAATTGATGAACTTATCTATTGAACTAAGATTAACGGTTAAAACATTGTGTATACATTTTATGACGCTACTTTACGGCTCTTCATCGCGATTATCTCGTAAAATTTCATTTTACAAGTGTTTTAAATGGCAAACTTGCCATTAATACCGCGAGAAAAGCCAGTAAAAACACTAATGTCTCCTTTGAGGAGGAATTGATGGCACTTATAATGACACTTTTAATTATTATAATCGCAGTTCGCAAACAAAAGTCGTTAATTCATTACGAAGAAGTAATTATTGTGGTAAGTTTTTGTTATTTTTTTTGGGGAAAGATGATGAACATTGTCAAGGATGATAAACGAGGACTTGCCAACGATAGTGGAAGTCCCATCTTTTCCCGCAAAAGAGTTGGATGGATTGCGTAAAATGGGGATGCGTGAGAAACCGCTGTGGTCTCGTGGTTCCCACGGGTGTTTGATCCAGAGGTTCCGGGTTCAATCCCCAGGGGGAGTACAATATTGTGCATGATTTGGTTGGTGGTAGGACTTTGTTTAAATCCGCCTGGCTAGATACCAACTGTTACATTCTCTGTTAGTTGTTTGTTGGTAGATAGCCAGTGGCTCAGTTTGTTGCGGATTCCGGTTGAAGTGCGTTTCCACCTTCGGGCTTATCATAAATTGAAAATTGGGTGAGATGATGACGATGATGACATCCGTCGTACAAAAAAAAATGAAATAAAAGGAGTTAGATGATGAACATTTTTTTTTTATCTTTTTATTGTACGACTGGGAAGCGCTTGGCCTCATCTCACCTGGTAACAAGTTGAGATCAGGCCGAAGGTGGAGGCGCACTTCCCCCGGAATCCTCAACAACTGAACGCAACATTTTTTTTTTAAGAATTGTTATTATGGCGACAGAATTAGGTAATATGGTGGACTGACGGCTGATACAAGAGAATGGAAGAGAAGAACATTATGTATTTATTTGACTTTGACTTTGACTTTGATGTCTCGCTTGGCGATCTTGCCTAGAGTAGAATATGGACGTGGGAGTTGTCTCGTGGTAGCCTCGCAAAAAAAAATGGGCCCTATCTAATATTCAATTCAACCACATTCACGGTTGGCACGTAAAAGGCTAATTTATATTTTGAAACTTTTTCGATAAAACTTTTTAAACAAACAAAGCCTATCTATCAGGTTCTACAATTTGTCTTACCTACACATAAACAGGTCAACACAGCAAGGTCTCCTCTTCCACTCTACCCTGTCACCCGTCAACTCAGCGTCTACCTATGCATATCGTGCTCACACAATCCAGGCATATCTTTCTGCGGTCTACGTACCTACTACTTCTATATCCATCTACATTCATACCTTCTTTAAGTTACATGAATTTCTTTCCTCCGCTTGACAATTTGTACCTTAAATTAACTGACGCAACACATTCTTCGAAAGTATATACAATCAGAGACAGGTGGGGCTTAAAGCACACCAGAAGCATCAAGCCCCGGTCAAACCATTACACCCTCCAAACGATACTAATTCCGAAGGCGTACCTTGCCGCCATATTCTTATAAATTAATTACTTGTAATCTACTCATGAAACGGGTCTTACACAAATGAAGTTACAACATGGCTGGGGTGACCAAACGTGTGGGATTTCACAGGGATTTGTTATTGAAACGGCGTTTTAAAATAATAGCATCGTATTTAGACTGGTTCACGATTTGTGGTGCAGAGTCAGACGTCAGACGAGGTTTTTTAAAATTATCTTTTTTTTTATTACCTGACAGGAAAACACTTGACCTTTATATCACCTAGTGTACAAGTGTGACTTAATAAGGCCAAAGGTGATAATGCTCTTCACCCTGAACCTCAACGATCTGAGGAACTAGGTATTTTACCTATAAATGCTGGAACACAACAATTTAGAATTGTTTTTATGGCGACAGGCTCAGGTAAAATGGCTAGCAGCAATATAACCCCGGGGATCGAACCCGGGATCTCTGGATCTGACACCGATGGTCAAACCACCAGGCCGCAGAGGCGGTTAAAAACTATTTTTCCCCGCGGCCTAGCTCGCGTAGAAAAAACATATCTGGATAAAACGTTTTCAAAGTATCCCCATGGCATAATATCCATATTTAATTAAAATCTGTGTAGGCGTAAATATGTTAAAAAAAGAAGGAAAGAGTAACTTTCGAATTTTCAATATTTACTGGCTTGTCTAGACAAAACGTTTACTTAAACTCCTGATTCTCATTTGCCTTAAAATACATATATCGAAGTTTTGAATAGCAATGTCCATAAAAATTGGCAAAATCGTCACCCTAATTAGACAAGCTTAAGGGTTCAGTAACGACTTAATGTCGGAACGAGACAGAATTAGAAATGAACCTACAAAGTCACACATGACACTGATACTTTGTTTTAATTCGGTACTTGATTAGTAACAAGACATCCATTACTCCATACTGATATTATAAATTCGATTGTGTTTCTGATTGTTTGTTATATTGTCACATAAGTGAAATTTGGCAAGGGTAGATTGTACATTCCTTTTACGCGACGCCATCTAGCCCCGAACTAAGCATAGCTTGTAATATGGGAACTAGATTACGGATAGAATGCTTAAATACTTTTTTTTTGTAAATACATACTTATCATACAATACAACACCCAAACACAGAACAAACATCTATATTTATCACACAAATGTTTGTCCTGGGTGGGAATCGAACCCACAACCTACAGCGGTGAAGGCAGAATTACTACCAACTGAGCTATGAAGCTTGTTGATATTTATTTATAATGGTACTTCGGTAACCCGACTGCTTCTTATGAAAAAGCTATTGTAAATGTGCATTTTAATACAAAAATCGTATACATCTTTGAGCCACCCGATCTACGGTTTTTAACTCAATAACATTTTGCAACACCTCACGCGTACTAATTCGCTTTGTCTGACGAACTGCATAAGGAGTGTCGTGTCGACGCGATGAAAAATCAAAATGTATTTATTCGCGCGCCGTATAAAAAGTCAATATGAGAGGCAATAAAACGAGGATGGGAGAGAAATAATAAAAGATAACCTCTAGAGTGAATAGAATGAACAGCCCTTGTAAAGAATGTTTGCGTAGTGGATAAGACGCGATCGGGGGACACCCCATTCAGATGAGTTGGTGTGCCAGCGAAATATTAATTCTGCTTTTTACAATGTGTCCGTGGTCCGCCGAATCAGTCGGGCGGAACAATGAGGTTTTTATGCATTGTTACATGATTGTTACAGTGTTCGTATATGCTTAGACTTTGATTAAGGATTAGTATTGTGGTCTGTGTGTTTCAAGGTTTATCATAAATCGCCTTTTATATACCCATCTGCCTCTGGCTATGTTTTAGATTTAGAGAGAGATGTGTGGCATATATAGGCTATATTATTTTAATATGGTGCGAATCAAACATTAAAAGTGGGTAGAGAGGTAAGTGGTTGGTGGTAGGACTTTGTTTAAGTCCGCCTGGCTAGCTACCACCATCTTACCTAATTCTGTCGCCATAACAACAATTCTAAAATTGTTGTGATTCGGCATAGAGGTAAAATAGCCAGTTCCTCAGTTTGTTGAGGATTCCGGGAGAAGTGCGCCTCCACCTTCGGCCTTATCTCAACTTCTGTAACCAGGTGAGATGACGGCTAAGTACTTAGCCGTCGTACAATAAAAAAAAACGAGCATAAAAAGTATTAACTAAAAATATAGGTATCAAATAGGTTGCGACATGTTAGTATGGTTCCTGACTGGTTATGATAACATCCTAAAGGTTACATTTATAAAAAAAAAATGTGTTGGAAATTTGATGAAACTTTTTACTTGATAAGTACATTCCATAACTACCTAATTTTTCTGTACATGTACAAGACAAGCACATGTACAAAAGAATTACATAATGTATAATATTGTATAAAAAAATATACTGTATTCCTCCTAAACGGTGAAGCATATATATTTTTTTTTTTATTGTATATGCGTTTAAGTGGGTCCTATGATGGTTTAGATTTACATTAGGACTCGGTAGGTGGCACTGAGGATTGATTGGACAAAGGATGACGGAAACGCAGTACTGGATATTCTACAAGTATACATACAATTTGCAATACTTTTCAGTGCTTGTTTTCCTATAATCATGAAGTATTTTTTTTTCTATAGTACTAATTTTTATAGGCATTTTGCTGTACATAGTAAAATTCTGATTAAAATATAACATAATGTAACTCTTTTGTGGTGGTTACAGTGCGAAAGACTTCGCCGCACACTTGACTCGTCATAATGTCTTTGAGCCATCGGTGCGGGTAACCGCAATACTCACACGGAATAAAAAGCATTCCACTGAGCTCTTGAACAAACACAAGGGATTGGAAAGTTCCGTAAGAAAACAAAGATAAATCCAACTTAGGTTGATGGTTGAGATTTGTGGGCCGCGGTGAAAATGTTCACGATTCATGATTTCAGCTAATTACTTCGGTTAATGTTGTGGGGAGAATTCGCTTTTGTAAATATTGTTGACTAATATTGGGATTTGTTTTTTTCTGATATAATATTTTTTGTAAGCGTGTTGAGTTATGTGAAACGGTTGGCCTTGGCGGTCGTGGCATAAGAATCGACCGCTAAAAGTCACCCCGTGGATTTTGTAAGATTCGACTAAGAGATCTTATTATTGGAATGGCATGTAATCATCAAATGCAAAGATAACTTACAAGTCAATTTGTAAAAAAATGCATACAATTTCAAATACTTAAGATTGTTCGTCAGATTTAGGTACGCGTTATATAATATTGCTTAAGTAATAAGGCAGCAGCTGTCTTCTGTATATTATAAACGACTTTACTGCGATCATCAATCTAGCCCAACAAACGTGATGATTACACCTGCATTTTGGAGGTTAAATCAATGAATGAAAATACTTTAGTGCACACCTCAAAATTAAACTAGATTACTTAAAAAATATATATACAATTGAGGCCTTAGTATGAGTTTCTGACAGCTAACTGACACTATTTCCGTTTTCGTATAAGGCACTTACTTCCATACATTTGGTTAGCGGACATTGAAAGGAACTAAAGTTGCTAGCGGAGTAGTAAACGTACATCTTGGAGCTGACCAATATTTTTATTTAGCTGTTTACCTGATAGACTCTCTCTATATTTAGAAAGTTTGTCCACCATGTCACGCAAAATTAACTCATTAAACATTCTTTGTAAATCTTAGTGAAATAAATTTAAATTGATGTACAAACGGTTATCATCACATAAATAATTAATTTTTGTATCACCATCCTATATGTATTTATTTATTCAATAAAAAGTACAATTAAGCTAACTATGTACAAAGGAATCAGTTACATTACCTAAGGGCCGAAACGGCCTATAGGTAACTCAACTGTTCCAGACCAGTACCAGACGGAAGCGTGCCCAAGATACTGGCTGCATTGCCACGCTGAATAGCTATGCTAATTTGCTGGCCTAAATAAGAGCCAGCCCTTGGTCACGTGTCGCCTCAATCAAAAGCCCCGCAAGATTTTTGAAAACCCGGAGGTCACCGGCTCCCCACGGCCCCAAGGTCTCCACCCCAAAAGGCTCAAATAGGTAAGCTCTGTCGAGACCACTATATTTGCGCCTTTTGTGATCCTCGGCCATCACCATCCTTGCATCACCCATATTAATATTCTACCTCTTTTCTCTCTTCTTTCTTACCTCCTACCTAATTTCCTTACGTAATTACGCACTATAAATTAATTAATCCAAAATGCAAGTAAACCCGGGCGGCATGCTAGTTTTATTTACAACAAAAGTACAATAGAGACAAAACGGTGCTCATTATTGCATTAATGGTACCTACAAGTGGTTCGGCGGTTAATTTTCGTCAATCAACTGACGTTTCGAGATGAAATTAAATCCGCGAGAATGCAGCCAATGCTCTCGGCTCCTTACCATATGGCCAAGTCTTCCTTATATTCTATTACTATGCCTCTGCTATCCGTTTGTCCATCTTTGTGATAGTGAGCTGTATCTCATGTATCATGATAGGCATAAATTTGAAATTATCACAGTGTGTATTTCTATTACCTATATTATAATAAAAACTCAAAATTAAATAAAATAAAAAATTAAGGAGTTGTCAAGGCTTTATTTTTAAGTAAACAATTTTTTTTATAATCTCCAAAACATTCATGTTTTCTCATACAATTAGGAACATTGTAACTAAGATTCGGCAACACCATTCGCCGGCTCGTTAAGTTTCTGCAAACGTGTCACGGCTTTCCGTACGTGCTAAATGTTGCCAGCTCGAGTCTCAGACAGTTTGTTATCCCGTACTTTTACATGTTTAATCGGTCCCCGGGGACAAATCGGATCGGAGGCACCGCAGGTGATCGCGAGACGTGCTCGATTTGACGACGATGTTCATTTGCTACAATGTTTCCAGACATTAGTACGGTACAAACTGTTTGACACCACACATAATATGCATTACATCAACGTCAACAGTGAACAGAACTACTATTACTAATAACTACAGAGATCTTAGTATGAGTTTCTGGCAGATAACTGAAACTATTTTCGTTTTCGTATAGGGCGCTTATTTCCATACATTTGGTTAGCGGACATTGAAAGGAACTACACTTGCTTTACTATTCCGCTAGCAACTGTAACAAATAAGCAAGGTACTTCTAAGTGCAAACAAAAACTCAACCTACCGGCATACTCCGCCATAAGATTCGTCAACAGGACGTGAATATCAACACGTGACGATATAGTGTCAAAATCTTGCTGACCAAATATAATAATGACCCTCCTTCATGCTTGGCCTTAGTATAACCGCCTCTGCGGTGTAGTGGTTCAACCCACCGATTTCAGATCCAGAGGTCCCGGGTTCGATCCCCATGGGGAGTACAATATATTGGGCATGGTTTGGTTGGTGGTAGGACTTTGTTTGGGTCCGCCTGGCTAGCTACTACCATCTTACCTAATTCTATCGCCATAACAACAATTCTTAAATTGTCGTGTTCCGGCATTTAGAGGTAAGATAGCCAGTTCCTCAGTTTGTTGAGGATTCCAGGTGAAGTGCGCATCCACCTTCGTCCTTATCTCAACTTGTAACCAGATGATATTAAGGCCAAGCGCTTCCCCGTCGTACAATACAAAAAAAAAGTAGTCTGTTAAAAACTTACTATCTGGTTAGTGACTGTACCTAACAGACCTACAGATTGAAAAACATCAAACGTTAATATTCATATATAACATAATGTATAGAAAAATATAAATTAGAAGTTAAGTTGTATGTATTAATATAATATATAGATATTTATGATATTTTTGTGAGGTACTCGTAGTCTTTCTAGGTTTTCCTATCTAAGTTAGTACGCCATCAGTTTTCATTTTATAATGTTTTCTGCCGAGTTAGAAAAAGCTCACTATTTGTGAATTTTTTCATGTTTGTAACACTGTACAATCTGTATTTGTGCATTTTTTTATGTTTACTGTACCAACACTGTACAATCTGTAATGTATACTGTAATTTATTCAATTGGTATTGTAAATGTCTTATAAACCCCAATTTTGATTACCCTTTCCCGAGACGGTACAGCCAAGTGGTAAGCCGCGCACAAGCTGTTACTTTTAATGCGTTATTCAGTTTGGAATTAATGATTTTACTCCCGACAATCCCAGTGATTGCGGGATAAGATACGGAACGTTTATTTTAATCAAAATTGTTTATAACTGTTTAAAATTTTATGAAGAGCCAAATGTTGGGCGGTCCAAAATTGCAAGATAGTGTTTTCTACAAAAGTTTGCTGTGAGAAAACTCATTCAAATTTTTAGAGATTCTTAAGAAATGTATTTCACATTAGCTTTAAATTGAATTATTTTGACCAAATTAATAATTACCAAATTGGTGCGACGGGCATTTGAAACCTGGTAACTTGCTCTGCTTGTGCCACTATCATTATTATATATAGGTACTACTATTATAATAAACCACTTTTTCTTATGTAATTTATTTTTCTGCTCAATGGGAATTTTATTTGCCTTCATATCACCTGGTTTCAAGTTATTACAAGGCCTCAAAAGACTGAGGAACTGTCTATCTTGCCTCTAAATGCCGGAACACAACATTTATAATTATTGCTATAGCGACAGACTTAATACATACGGTGATAGCTAGCCAGGCGGGATGAAACAAAGTCCTACCACCAATCAATACATGCACAAATTTGTCAATTTCGATTAAACCCAGTTACTCTGGCCTGAAACCACTAGACCAGACCACCTTTGTTTTTTAAGTTTCGTAATACCTTACGTTCTGTGTTCGATAAAATATGTTTTATTTCCTATTTTGATCACTCGCCTTTTGTCATACTTTCTTATGATATACTCGTACATTTTGAAAAGATTTATTTTGTAAAGGAAATACATTTTTAAACAGAATCTACACGAGACATGTGTTTATATGAATGTGACTTTTGTTTTTCTTATCCGTCTCAAAGTTCAGTATCAATATCTTGTGTTTGCATAACTGCTTTGTGTTCAGTTTGGGGTAAACATGCTCGTACGATACCTGAAATGTGTCATTGCCCTTTGAAAAACAAAGATATTGAGGTATTTCGCTTACATATTACATAACAACAATATTACATTATTTATTGAGCACGAAAAGTAAATACTTGTTAGTAAATTAATACGCAGTGGTCTTATCGCTTCGAGCAATGTCTTTCAGACATTGAAAGATGTATAAACGGACGTATAGACGCACAACAGAATATTTGGTTGGTGGAAGGATTTCGTCTAAGTGCGCCTGGCTAGCTACCACCTACTATGTCGCCTGTACAGGCGAAATAGAGACAAATATTCTAAATTGTTATGTTCCGGCATTTAGAGGTAAGATAGCTAGTTCCACCTTCGGCCTGTTCATAATATAAGAACAAAAATATCTGAAATATTTAATTATAAAGATATTATAATAACCAACGTACTTAAAGCACCAATAAGTAGAGACAAGAAGGTATGAATAGAAAGCAATATATTCTCCAAATCGATTTTATTAGATGTCCGAAGATGGACGATAATATCCACAAAGAAAAGGTTCGCATAAAACGCACTTGCGCGCATAATATACGTTTTATTAATAAAAAAGTCTGGGTTATTCGCCAATAAATAGCGTTAACGGCCAGGACGGCGATTTTTTCGATACAATGTGAGGCATTTGTCTAACAAATCCTTGGGGAGCGACACTATCCCCTATATTATCTGTGGAAGCTTGAGGGATGCCGGGTCATTCTGGAGGTGATGACACCCGTATCGTTTGTGTGAAGCCAGTAAATCATGACCTGCCAGGTATTCGTGGAAGATTGCGCTTTAAAATAAATAGCAGGGATTTGAATTGGTATGGGACAAAATGAAATGTGTTTTATTTCTACGACGGGGAAGCATTTGGCTTTCATCCCACCTGGTTAAGTTATTATCAGGCCGAAAAGAAGCGCACTTAACCCAGAATCCTGAAATGCTGGAACAAAACATTAAGAATAGTTTTTTAAGAATCACATTTGGGTAAGATGGTGGTAGGTAGACAGGCGGACTTGAAACATGCCCTACCAATAAACCAACCGAGCGAAATTTTAAAACCTAGGACCTTTGGATATCGGTGGGCGAACCTTGGTAACCTTTTTGTATAAATCTATGTAAATATTAAAATGGTTGAACGAAGGAGATTTTATTTGTTTTACGGGTCTAATTGTGAATGTAAGCCATCACGGGATCCAGCCGTTTAGGAGAAGTTCGGTACCAGAATAAATCATATCACACCCATCAACAGCCTATTAGTGTACGTACACTTCTGGACAAAACCTCCTCTAATGCCGGAGGATTTTGCCGTAATCGCCACGCTTGGCCGGTGGATTGGTGTAAAGAATTCACAGAAGAAAGCTGTTGCCCTTCTTCTGGTGAGACCCCGTAGTCGGCTTTTACGACATCCATGGGCTGAATTGGAGGGGTCGAATCTTAAGCCGCGACCGCCACGGCAACCAGAATTAATTTTATGTGAAGATACACTTGCATAAAAAATATACATGCTATTCATAAGGAAATATAATTACTCTTCTTACAGAGGAAATAAAGAAAAGAAATCTTAAAGTTATCTAACAATACAATTGAGCGATCAGTATGCAAAGCCAGTGTTGTGTATAAGCCGATTTCGGGGTGGAAGCGTTAAAAGAAATTTATTGCATTGAAAAGTCTTACGTAATTAATAAGACATTTGAAGTTGCGTGAAAATGTAATTTAGATTGTTTTGGGGGGTCTGAGAATCTCACAAAGGCGGCTTATTTATACATGCCCGCTTTATATTAGCGTCTTTAAGGAAACCAGGGGAGCATAATAAAAAAAGAATCAGCATCGATGTCTTAAAGCGTCTTCCGGCGATACGAACGCCCCCACCGCAAAATGGCGAGCCGCACTCGAATAAATTACCCTCCCCACGAATCGAACTGTTCGATTCTTTTGATACGAATCCAGTTCAAAACAGACTAGGCGCCTTTATTAGTGTAAGCCAAGGACGATTATCTTAAGCCGCCATTACATATTCAAATTGCAGTCATTTTGCTTTGTTGAAATTGACGCGAAATAAAACGGAGCCTTTGAAAGCGTTTTTAGCATTAAGTTGGTGGTAATGAGATTTTTCAGTCGACATTTTGAAATGAGAGTGGCAGTTTAAATTACCATTACATTTAACAATAAAAATCACCTCAATATTGTGAGTATAGGCGTATCGTAGAAGGAATATAGAACAGAAAGACCATATAGTAGTTTTTTTTTTCATGGTAAACTGTTGGTAAACAAAGCTATAAGCATTTTACCAGTCATAAGGGGAGTGTAGACTAACACGGTTAAATTAAATGAAGCTAGCGCGATCCGCTTCCGACCCAGTAACTTTCGGGTGAGTCCGAAAAACATAATTTTTGCGCGACTGACCAAAGATTACCATTTAGATACCGCAGAACTCTTTGTTGGGACCGGAAGCTGTTCCTTTTAGCCGACACTTTTAGATATTGAAATAAATGAGCGAAATTATTTCGTGCATGATATGTGATGGTAGAACCGTCGCAAGTGAATTTACGGAACCTTTTCTATGAGCATCACTTTGATTTTCACTCTGTTGATAGATTTATACTACTTTCATTCTCTTGTTATAAGCATGAACCCAAACAAACCACAAATCTTTTATTTGCAAATAATTAATAAACCTAGGTAAAACAAACTTAATAAAATAAATGTTGCTACCCAAAGAAAGCCAACCAAGCAAATTGATATTTTGAATAATAAAATGTTCTCCGCGAATTATTATGAGTACCAAACGCTAAAAGAACCTTTTTAGCCGCTCCGTCACGGAACAGAGTTGGGACTCAAACATCAGAATTCATGTTCATCTGCATTTTTTTTAATTACAGGTTTAGATTGTATACACTAAAACAACTTGTACAGGTAATATATCATCGATTGGTTATATAACAGGTAATATCACTTTGCAATTTATTAGACAAGATATAATATAAATGTTATAATGACACATAAATTCACAACCCGCAGCGGATCTCGAACGGAAGATATATATAGGTACCATCTACTTCTAGTATGGTAAGACATTTAAAGCATAACATATTCAGAGCTGATTATTTTTGCGTACCAAAAGTGTACCAGGTTTTTTTACCTAAGGTTGCAAACAGGCCTACGGCCCAACTGATGGTGAGCGGATACCGTCGCTTATGGACGCTTGCAACCAGAAGTATTACTTGGGCGTTGCTAACCTTCCTACAAAAGGATTTGGGAACAACACACTGATTATTCTATGAAACTAATCAGTGGGCTTTGCATTTTTGCTAGAAGCATTCATAAAAAAAAATGCAACGGAACTATAATTATCAGTTGAGTAGTCACGTTCCCATGTCGGTAGTCTATGAATGGACGTTCATGAGAAGTACAAACATAAGTCAATAGCCTGCCGGGTGGTCAATATTAGATTAGCAGCCGAAAGGAGCCAAAAAGCAACGTATACAAAAACCTTTTACAGCGGTAAGAGCGGCGTAAAAATATTTATAAACGCTGGTAAGTGTGGAGAGAGCGTGTAAGGAGGTACTGCAGTGATGCTTACGAAAATAACAGGAAGGCGAGTGTAGTGATAGAAAATATGTATATGGAAAGTGTTTATGAAGTGCCTTGAAAATTATAAAAAAATACATATAAATGTAGGTAAAATATGATGATTTAGCGTAAAAACATCGCTATAAATTGTATTTTGAGCTATTTTGTAGTTATTGAAAAAAAATCTTATGTGCATGCATTTCTTCGTAATAGGTACGAACAAATATAACCTATATTTGTTTTTGTTCTCAAAATAATTACTTGACTTTACACTTAGCAGTTTATTTGGTATGAAATGTTAAGGAGGTTTTTGTGATTTACACTTTGTAGAAAATATACACATTCTCAAACAAAATTCGACTTTACGTTTTGTTGAGTTTAACAAAACGTAAAGTCGAATTTTGTTGGAGGTGAATAACAATACCAAACCGGTCAAGTTGTGATAATGGCAAACCACTCCAGCTTTGGGGTAAGTTCTGTCCTGGTCCAAGTAGATATTAATAGGCTCTGGAGAAGAATTTATTTTGTCACATTTTATTTCTCAAATTATTGAAAACTCATATAGAATATATAGAATTTTGAAATTCTATATATATGTATAGGAATGCAAATGAATTGCATGGCACTACAAAAACCCTTTCCATATCTTTTCCAACACTAAACCAGCATAGTGCAAAGGGTTGAGCCATTGTTTGCACAAAGTATGAAATAACATAATCAGAAGTGAAGAAATACGAATACGGGGGAAAACCAACAGGGGCCGGTTTGCTTAGGCCAGCGGAATAAGTGGCGATAGATACCCAGACGGACCGGTCCATTGTCTGCCAGGAGATTAAAACGAGGTTCCTGCACATACATACATTCAAATTTGACAAGCCTCATAGCTCAGTTGGTAGTAACTCTGCCTTCGGCGCTGTAGGCTGTGGGTTCGATTCCCACCCAGGACAAACATTTGTGTGATGAATATAGATGTTTGTTCTGTGTTTGGGTGTTGTATCATATAGTACGTATGTATTTACAAAAAGTATTTAATTATTTTATCCGTAATCTAGTTCCCATATTACAAGCTATGCTTAGTTTGGGGCTAGATGGCGCTGTGTAAAATTAATGTCCTGTAATATTTATTTTTTATTTTTTTATTTAATTGCGTAACATCACACAAGGTATTATTGTATAGCTGGCACTGTACGAGCAATTAATATTTCTTTGTACTTGCAGAAAAAAATGAAACTTGTACCAACATTTGGAATACAAATTCTACTCACTAGTGCAGAGTGGAATAAGTACATTGTAAAGTAAAACTTTGACAGTCTCACGACACTTTTCCCTTCGAGGAATCACCTCTGATCACTACTCAGAGCGTGTATTTTATAAGGCTCACCATACTAATTAAGTATGTATTTACACAAAAAAAGTATTTATGTATTCTATCTGTAATCTAGTTCCCATATTGCTTAGTTTGGGTCTAGATGGCGCTGTGTGAAATTAATGTCCTGTAATATTTATTATTTATTACTACGGGGCTGTCAGAGGCACAGCGTCCAAACTTACGTTCTACACATGTAGTTAGTATTCAATACGTGTCAGGTTGCAAGCGCATCGCTCTTAGTGGAATACTAGCCAGTGATACATGACATTCTGATTTCTTGTCCTAGGGATATGACTAGAAAATAACGTGACTAAAACCGAGCATGACAACCATCTAATAACCCGTATCAGCGCATGTGTATGTAATGAATGCGCACAAAAACTAAAAAAAAACCGAAATGTCCATTGGTGCGCGACTGGATTTGAACCCACAAACGCCAGATCGGAAGGTGGGCCCATACCCACTTGGCCACACAGCTCACAGGTACACTGTTAGAAGAGTAATAACCTAAGGAAGAGAGTTAATAAGCACCTCATGGATATCATCACTCCATCGTAGACTTAATTCTTACCTGTGCAAGTTTTGAGGCAAAGAGCTGACCATTTAAAAATAACCAAAAAAGTAAGTGCCACTTCCAAATGTGACTACGTGAACTGAAACAATATCGTTACAAATGGTTGAGTTTTTTTAAGCATACCTGCTAGCAAACCGGTTTTGCACGGTTCGATTCATCAGTCCAGTTTAGAGTTTTGTGTTTTACACTACCAGTGTTAGCTATCATTGTTTAAGACTTGAAAAACCGTCCTATAAAATATTGCGTTTCCAATGATTAGCTCGATACTTTTTTATGTCCTTATCAAAATTAATCAACAAACGAAACGTTTGTAATAAAGTCTCCACCTTTTCTCATTTCGCTTCTGGCTAAGCAGCTGTCGCACTTATTAAGACGCACCTGTCAATCTTTAACTTTCCAATTTTTATTCCGAATCCCTCCTCATCCCGGATTGTAGAGTCGTCATCGGCACAGTAAAAGTAACTCCACAAGCAGTAAAACACTCGGTATTGATGAATGAGTAACCTTAAAGCTTACCATCACTGTAAGTAGTTTTATATACAATTGCTTCTATGGATTTGCTTTTATTGTTGATTTTTTCTTTATTTTAAATAACTATTGTTGTAAACTTAATGTAAAAATAAAAAACAAAATATTTAAAATTACATTTAAATATTTTGTTACACTGTACATTTTTTGATGTACATATATCTTTTCACCCGGCGGAGGGCATTGGTACGCCATCACACAGGTTGTCCTAGTTTGGGTACCAATGTCACCATCAAGGATTAATTGTATTACCAGGAACATCACTTCTTTGTACAAGTTAAATGTGTTGTTTGACTGTAATATTTGTTATTACTAAATAAATGTTCATTTTTCATTTTCATTTTCATTTCATTTCATATCACTGAGAAAGTTTAAGGGAAGAGGTTGAAGTCCTATTCGCAAGAAGATCAAATTGGCACCGCACTGGCCATTCAACCATTTCATATTCAACACACCATTCAAACCGCCAACAATAGAACTATTTGTAAAAAGATCGTTAGGATCATTGTTATGGCGACATAATTAGGTAAGATGGTGGTAGCTAGCCAGGCGGCCAAAGTCCTACCACTAACAAACTCACCTCTTACCTACTCTTTGATGTTTTTTTAACGCCAGTTTCTTTACTGCTAGTAAACTTACCTATCATGTGCCAGTCGTCATCCCAAGTCTTGTTTTAGCATATTTATTCAGGACCCGAAGAGGGAGATGGGCCCGTATTTTTACCAATTCGAAAGTTGATTGTTTCGGACAATTATACCTCTTTGGAATAAAACAACAATGACTTTTTCCAAAAAGTTTAAAAGAAATATTGACTCTGGTATAGAGACGTTTTATCCTGAGGTTATTATGGAGGTAAATTCAAAATACAACTGTCTATAAGTGGAATATAAAAAAATAAGAGGTAGTGAGTAGATGCTTGCGTCTTTTTTTATTGTACGACGGAGAAGCTATTTAGAAAAGGTTACAAGTTGAGATAAGGCCGAAGGTGGAGGCGCACTTAACCCTGAATCCTCAACAGTTTAAGGAACTGGCTACCTTACCTCAAATGTTCCTCTGGTTTGATCCCCAGGGGAGAACTATTTTGAGTATTTAGAAGTAAGATAGCCAGTTCCTCAGTTTATCGAGGATTCCGAGTGAAGTGCGCTTCAACCTTTGGCGTTGTCATGACTTGAGAAATCAGGTTAGATGAAGACGAATTACATCCACGTAGTACAATAAAAAAAATGACAGAACTCAACAACGAGGATCGAGCCTGGGACCTCTGAATCTGATATCGGTGTGCCAACCACCAGACCACAAAGGCGGTTCCTTTCGTTGCATACTCTTAGGGTCCTAAGGTTTGGCTTGTTACCAGTCTATTTCCTACTATATTATTTAGATTACTATATTCGGCTAACAAAATAATCAGCTAAAAACTTATTTCAACATGTACCTGATTAAAACTTATGGCGGAGTACGTTGGTTGATTTAGGTTTCAGATACACTCTTCTAAATCACTTTGCAAAAGGTGAAATTAAGTTAGTTGTAGGTAGTTTGTACCTTTTGTTACGAAAATAGCTGAAAAGTGCACACATAAAAAGCTAAGATGCGTTTACAATGACATCAACTGCTGATTCGTTCTTGAAATCATTTTCAGCGATAAGGCTACCTATTATTTAAAAGTGTCACGTACATACATTAAACATTAAGTTTAATTTATTTGCATTTTGTTACTTATGTTTTTTTGTAAGTGGTGAACAACATATAATATATCTTAGATGACACATCTAACCATCTCTTCGGTCAAGAATTCAGCTCCCAAAAAGTCCAAAAGCTCTTGTAGGAACTTCAAAATGTACTTCCCTGGTGTAACACCCAAAGCACTTAACTCTAGACCATGCCATCGTCCGACTGATCCTAAACAAACGAATTTTGAATAGAAGCCTCTTCGATTTTCGATTTCACCCACTACATTAAATCGGGGTGTTCATTAAAAATGCCATCAAGTCGTCCGTTAAAGCCTTAACGAAGTGGTACGCAATTAAAGTCGCCGCTGACGTCACATCTCCCCCCCTGATGGAGTGCTTCTTGAGTCTAAGAAGACGCCTTGAGATGAATTGAAAAAAATATTGGTGATCTTTATTCATTAGATCAGACATAAATCGACAAGTAGTACCTGCTACCTGCAACATATATTTCTAACCTCTTGCAGATAAGCAGTATGCGTGGGATGGGTATAATAAAACGAAATTTGTACCTACTTAGCAAAAAATACCTAACCCAATGGAATTGAACGATCAACTACCTCGAGTCTAATAAATGTTCGCATTTGAGTGACGAAGTTTTCTTAGAGAATAATTTTCTGCAAACAATTTTTTTTGTATGGTGAATTAAAATACCTACTGTAAGTATTTCAATTACATTAATTATACAAACAATATGAACGGTCTGAGCGTGTACGTACAAAATTCAATTAAAAAAAAAAAAAAAACAAGCGTAACGCTTATTTGTTACTTGATGATGATTATCACCATACCATAATATTAATCATCATTTTCAAGCTATCACAGTCCACTGCTGGACATAGGTCACTCCTAATACCTAGGTGGGCTACCTGAGCCCAATCTAAGACTCTTCGCAACGTAAAAGGGTTATCGTCCCAACTAAAATAATAATTAGTTCATTTTACAATTATTTTTTTTTCAATCATTTTACCCGCTTTTATGCTGTAAACCTCTCGGTGACTATCCATCCGAGTGGGGTGAATTTAAAACCAGTGCTACCACCCCATTTGCTCAAACATAGTGTGCTTGAGCTTGTTTTTTAGTACATTTTTTTGTTTTTTTCTGTTTTTTATTGTTTTGTTTTTGAGCAATGTTTTTTTTTTTTTTTTTCCATTTAGCCGGCGGCGGTCATCCACTTGCTTTAGATTATGGTCTCCCTCGCCTCATTCACCCCACCGGTCAACAACAATAATACCGATTACTAATAATTATAATTGAGTTCCAAATTGCTCAAAGAACTCAAACAATTTATGTCATTTACGTGTCAAAATCTGATTATTGTCGCCCGCATAAGAACATTAGGGGGCTTGAGATAAAACAGAGCCCCATTAGTGCGACTTTGGAAAAAATCGCCGATCACTTCTTACGCGTTGAAGTGGCAATGGCAATTTACTTTTTTTTTAATTGAATGGTCCAGCTAAGGTACGCAATAAATAGTTAATACCTACATATAATAAAACATATTTATTTATTGCTCTAAATTTTGTACAAATTAAGATCTTATTGTTATATATTTTATATACAGCTTGGAACGTAGAAATACATTTCTAGCTATACTTAATTCCTAGTCCTAATTTTCTCGAAAGTTGTAACTTTCGAGAAAATTAGGAATTAAGTATAGCTATAAAAAAATATCTTGTACCTATACATAATATATACTTACTTATTTATACATACAAAAAGGGAAAAAAATACAAAAACAAGCAACTGCAAGGTCTTGGCTTGAAAACTAATCACTATTCCTCTCCATATTTATTTTTTTATTTTAGAATACCTCTGAAACTAGACATTTTTTTAATGCAGAGATTCAGTCAGTTCGAGGAACCATTAAAGGAAATCTTACCAATCAAATTTAGTGTTATTTACTATTGTAAATATGAAACATGAAAATATAAAATATGAATAAATATGACGCCTATCATTGTGAGTTGAAATACCAAAACCTCTTTATTGCGTATTTATCTTTGCACATCCACCTTAAGTCTCAGTCAATCACGAGAGAAATGAGCCTAGAAGCGATCGTCAAAGGGACTAATGTCGATTGGCTTACCGCACCCTGTGTAGCAACCTATTTCGCTAATACGCACTTTATTTGTTTAGATTAGAGTTGAAAATACTTCATTAGCGGTTCAGGGTTGTCACTTGTCGGATACTATCTTTGACGAAGATGTATGAGACTATTGCCGATAGTTGTGAGAGTGAGATTTTGAGAAAAAAAATCTTTAGTGTGTTTTACGTTAGGTATGCATTTTGTAGCGTAAATTCGGCCCCTCAGAAATAAAACCTATTTAGCAAAAACTGAACAGGTATGTGTGTTACCGGTTTTGATGAGTAATTTTTTTCCAAACTATTGTAGAGCGGCGCCGCAAATTAAGGGTTGAAATCTAATAGCAAGATTTTTTCAAACTTATTAAAAAAACTCAAATGAATCAAAATAATGTCAATAGCGCAATTTATAGCTATAAAACTACCCTTTTATACCACCGCCATTAATACAGTTCGCAGCGCGAGTTTTTTCCCATTCGTTTTAAAGTGTTAGGTAGGGGAAGGTGTCCCAATCAGCATAAAACAAAAGAAATCAATAGCGCACCCTCCACGCTGACAAAGAGCAAAGATTTCTTTTCACAATTAAACACCCTGTGTAGAGCTGATAAACTGGGTGACTTGAGATGGAGACTTTGTTGATTTCAAATGGGATTTTATGAATTTGTAAGGCTTCATGAGTTTAGTGAGCTCTCTCTGTTCAGAATGAGTATAAACGCGCATAAATTTAACTGGCTATGACTGTGTTAATTTTAGTTACCAAAGGTTAGTTAAAATGTATAAACTTAGATTAATTTGTATCACATTGTATCTCATTTTAAGTGAACCATGAGTTCGTATGAGAATAAAGTTCTTTAAACCTATTTCTAAACATATATAAACTATTTGTTGTACTCCAAGAAACAAGAAATAAAAAACATGCAAAGAACAACTACTTAGGTACAGTGATAAAAACAATCACAACATCTCTTCCAGACAACATTAGGATGGAAATGATTGATAAGCGCAAACAAAGCGGTGTACTAAAGCACTAAAATAACATAGGTACTTAATACTTGATTTCGGTTCGAATTCCGAAAGTCAAAATGCATTTATCCAGGAAGATTTTTTAGGATCGTTTTAAAACGTCAAATCTATTGGCTGTTCCAAACCGCGACCAGCACACAAGGAGAAAGGCAAGAACTTCGGGCTAGTTATTTTTTATACTATTGTGGTCAAGTGGTTCAACCCACCGATTTCAGATCCAGAGGTCCCGGGTTCGATCCCCAGGGGGAGCAATTTTGGGCTTGGTTTGGTTGGTGGTAGGACTTTGGTTAAATCCGCCTGGCTAGCTCATCACCATTTTACCTTATTCTGTATCAACAATTCTAAAAAAAATGTTGTGTTCCGGCATTTAGAGGTAAGATAGCCAGTTCCTCAGTTTGTTGAGGATTCCGGGTGAAGTGCGCCTCCACCTTCGGCCTTATCTCAACTTATAACCAGGAGAAATGAAGGCTTCACCGTTGTACAAAAAAAAAATATATATCCATTAAAATTTTGGTATCCATTTTTTTATGACTTTATGTGTAATCATGTTTGGTAGGTACATTTATTTTTAGGTATGTTTTCTGTTTAGTTCATTAATTAAGTATCTATTGGGTAGGTACCTACGTTACCTAACTATATCTACTTACCTACCTATGTATATAGTTTCTAAGTTTATGTAGGATAAATAAATGTGTCTTTCTTACTCTCACCTAACTACCTAATGGGCAGTTTGTTAGCATTGAGAAATCACAATTTAGCTAACTGTTAGTATTAAACACTACAACTGGTTTGGAATATTACTATTAAATGTTTTCCAAGTCGCAAGCATCACTGGTTGGTAGCAAATAATCACACAGGAAAATATAAGCTGGAACACGGGAGAAACAGGTACAATTAGTACCTAATACATTATTTATAATGGAATATATAATGGTATTTATTGATTGATGAGGTTGATTTGTTTGTTTTTATGGTAGGTATATTGGTATTATGGTGGTGTATTTTTGTTGATTGATTCCGAACAGGTGGAAGATCTGACGTTTCTAAATGATCCTAAAAAAATTATGGGATAAAAAAAATACTTTGAGGTTTCTTCAGTTCCTTTGTATATAAAAACACGCATTCAATCACAAACATAAACAATTTTTTTTTAAATGTTTGGTTATAGTTTGACTAAGCGTAAAGATGTTGCCTAAGATGGAACACACTTGACCAAAAATAACTTATTCACTCTGGACTTGAAGGCTTCTCATCGTATTTATATCCACCGAGGTTTGCTTGAAGATATC
The DNA here is from genome assembly GCA_951394065.1 of Venusia cambrica. Taxonomy (NCBI): domain Eukaryota; kingdom Metazoa; phylum Arthropoda; class Insecta; order Lepidoptera; family Geometridae; genus Venusia; species Venusia cambrica. Next base: position 5,587,988 of record OX596043.1, on the reverse strand, counting down.
TCTTTTTAGGGTTAAGCTCGTCTTTTATATACTATTTACCTGTATTTGTGTATTAATATGTGTATGCAATAAAGTATAAAAAAGACTAAGATTGTACTGGTGCAGAACAGACGGGGTAATCAAGTATTTAAATTATTTGTGTTTTTGAGTAAGGGGTTATATAATGTGTGGACCCAGCGTCCATTAGTCAAAAGACAAACTCGCGTGAGCCCTAACATTTGTCTCTGTAGCAGCTTTGACCCTGAAAAGGGGAACAACTGTCTAGAACTAATTATCCGATTATATTTCGTTCTAATAGCGCATACACGCATTTTGTTTTAATTTAACGAAACATGTATGAAACGATAGTTTAAGCAATTGCATACAATCATAGCTGGCTACCTACCACTATCTTACCTAATTCTGTGGCCATAACAACAGTTCTAAAATTGTTGTGTTCCTGATAGCCAGCTCCTCAGTTTGTTGAGGATTCCGGGTGAAGTGCGCCTCCACCTTTGGCCATATCTTAACTTGTGTAGCCAAGGTGAGATGAAGGCCAAGTGCTCACCCGTCTTACAATAAATAAATAAATCAGGTGAGATGAAGGCCAAGCACTTCCCCGTCATACAATAAAGAAGTAAAAAAAAAGCTTGCCTTTATTTGCTGGTTTTCCTCTGATAAGTATGAGCAGGTCTGCCCATTTAAACTTTTCGCAAGCGAGCTCGTTACCGGTGGATTATTAAATATTGAAACGAAGTTGGGAGATTAAAGCTACCTCCTAGGCAGCCAGTGTGCAAATACAAAGGATTTTGCATATGGACACTAAAAACCGTGTAAGTACCAAACCAATCTAATTTAGACAAGTAATAAAATTTGTGTTAATTTTTTTTTTTTGGTCGGGCGGACCCAAACAAAGTCCTACCACCAACCAAACCAAGCACAATATATTGTACTCCCCATGGGGATCGAGCCCGGGATCTCTGGATCTGAAATCGGAAAAAAATGTTTTAATTGAATAAATGTATATATATTAATCTTCCAACCACTGAAAATGAGCCCACTTGGTGTAAGCCCTTCATTATACCTCCGAAATGGGTACTCTACATTACGACATAACGTGAGGTAAAAATTATAATAATAAAAATTTTATTTTAGATCAGCAATCCATAGCGTGTTAGTAGCATTAGAACATCTTACAGTATGTGCTACACCCTAATAGTTAAGATACAAAAAAAAAACAGTAAATATCTGCATAGATCTGCAATATATTTTGAAACATTCCGTGGGAAGGCTAATTTAATCGAATAAGATGACAAGTTAACATGATGATCACGCTAATATTATGGAAGCGAAAGTTTGTTTGGAAGTTTTTACCTCCTTCACACAAAAACTTCTAGACCATAACTTAGACGTACTTCCAGACCATAGAAATAACATGAAAAAAAATATATAAGCCCAATAGATTTAACAAGCCTCATAGCTCAGTTGGTAGTAACTCTGCCTTCTGCGCTGTAGGTTGTGGGTTCGACTCCAACCCAGAACAAACATTTGTGTGATGAATATAGATGTTTGTTCTGTGTTTGGGTGTTGTATCATATAGTACGTATGTATTTACAAAGGTATTTAAGTATTCTATCCGTTATCTAGTTCCCATATTACAAGCTATGCTTAGTTTGGGGCTAGATGGCGCTGTGTGAAATTAACGTCTTGTAATATTTATTTATTATTTAAACAAATTTCATCAAAATAAGATATTTAAGTCTTAGCGAATTATAATTATTTACTTAAGACGGGTCCCTAATATGCATACCTTTTATGCCAACAGTTTTTACTGTTTATTTTGATTAATGAAACGGGTATTTTTTTGCGTATTTTATCTATATTTATCCCAACGTTTCCACCAACTATGGTCGCGGTAGACTATCATTTGTAATGCTGGGATTTACCAAGTCCAAAACTAGCCAGAAGACCTAGGAGTGTGTGTTTATGTGGGTGCTAGGTTATTTTTGTATCCGGAACCTACCCCGTCCAAACTCAAAATCCTACAACAGGACTATTTTAATATGATATACATTTTCAATCAACGGTTGTATCTCTGTAAATACGTTTTGTTTTGTAGTTACTCGGAAAACGTTTCCAGATCGTTCAATATTCATCGACACGACTGCCCTATCCATCTCGTACATTAGCTGTGATCCCTCTAAGCTTTGGATTAGAATGAAAAGGATAGAGTGTCCAGTTTTAATAGGTGTAATCCTGTTAAAAGTTTGTTTTTGGCAATACTAACGGGCTATCGTGATGTATTGCGATTATCCAAAGGGTTGCGCCGCTGTAATAATGAACAAAAGTAACTATATAAATAGAATCAATAATTAAGAGAACTAGGTGGTTTAAAGTTATGATAAGGCCGCTATACAAATTTGAATGCAAGTTCTACATCACATACAAGTCATTTATATTCAAGACTTGAACGGTGTAAATGAATCTCAGCTGGAATTATCTAAACAGAATCAGTCGCCCTTTAATAAAAACCACAACGCTGGCCGATGACAAAAAGTTACCGAATTAAATCAATGTAACTAAAACGAGTGACCAGGCGCTCAGACCCAGACAGAGGTCAGCAATAAAGTGACCTTCGTCAAACCGCGTCACGTCCGACCGCGAACGTCAGCATACTTTTGTACAGCCGAAGACAAAAAATACGACACGTCGTGAATGCGTGTACTTGCAACTCTTCTCAGTATATATATGTATATGTACCTACTCATAATTATATAGAAATACATACAGTTATTTTATTTTGAATTAATCTTATAGGTAATCAAATAATAATGCTCAAAAGTACATAGTGATTTGTGCAATTATTCCATGTTTACCATTAAAAGAAAATAATATTATCATACCTGTTGATAACTTGCGATTTTGCTATCAAGTTACACAATAAATATATTGAATTCGGAAGTCGACTGTCCGGCCCCGTTTAACACGCTACGCAATTTCATGTGCTCTTGTGGTTTCTGTTTGCCTGGTGACAATTCGTGTAATTGAAAGTGAATTTATCCAATTTTGAGTCATAATGACGAACTATACGTCTGTTATTTTCGTTTGTGTGTGGATATATCGATATATTATATATTTTGACCATCGAACCACATTTTGTCAACTATCCATTACATTACACAGATAATATATTGACGCAATGCGCCCATTACACGCTCATTTGAATACGAAATTATTGATTTATTAAGCAAAAACAGAAAAAAGAGCAAAAAAATTACACCAGATTGAGCTGACTCAATCTGGTGTTATACAAAACATACAAGATTTTAAAATTTAAATTGACCGTCCCTAATTCGAAGGACGTTATAAATTCCCCTCATATTTCAAAGTCGTTTGCATCTGGACACAGGCTATTGAGAAAAGAGGGAGCTCAGGAATAATTGTCAAGGATCAATTTCACACGCCCACATAGAAGATTATGAGATTTACGCCTAAGCATTCGTTCTGAAATAGGATATTGTTGATCACTATTTTTGACCAACTTCCTCAGAAAAAGGCTAATCTCTTAATGATACGAGTGTATAATGTACACAGAGTACTTGTGTGTGAAAACTTTATTATTAAGTGCCTAGTTTATTATGAATAAGATAATTATTCTTTGAGAATTAAAGAAAGGTAATCATTATCATAATAAACGTACTGCTGTATAATGACGTGCCTAGTAATAACGAACATAATTTTAATTGTTAAATCTGATATCTGAATTGTTTTTCGATCGTAAATATATGTATGTATGTTTATTTTAGTATAATATTGCTCTGCAGACTAGACGGCTTGATAGATTTTACCATCTGAGGTGGCATTAGATTAGTACAATATGGGTATTAAATCCAAGATATAATAAGATGCCGATTTAAATATATGTAGAATATATCTAGAAATACATTTCTATCTACATAATTATCCACGTAATGCTACCACATTGTGTGATTGATGAATTATCTCATTTTATATAATTATGGTTTGTGTAATTGAAGATATACGTATGTGAAGAGTGCTAAATTGACGGGTATGAGAGATAAATGGAGAATTAGGAAATGCTGTGCCGAAAAAAGAGAAAGGCTTTCTTCTGAAATGTATTTCATAATTTTTATTCAATAAAAAGTACAATTAAACTAACTACGTACAAAGAAATCAGTCAGGCCGTTTGTAACCTATATTTCATAATTACATAACTAGATGTCTCTACAGGAAAAATAAGAACGCGTTATCGTTGTTAAAAGACTGCGAGAGATCTTTGTGGTTTAAAATTTTAATTTTAAATCAAGGTCCGCGTTAAGCAACCTTCCCGACTAAAAGCCTAACCAGCGTGTTTATCCCTTGAAAAAAATTTGGTATAAAATATTTACCAAACTTAATATGATGTCAAAACCATCATGTTTTTTGCGAAAATCGTCAACAAAGACTACCGATGCCTATGAATCCATCGAAATGGTTGGTTTAGTTCACAGCAAACACGAATCGCGATTTGCCAGCACGTACGGTACGGATACAAGTGAATGAAGCAAGAAAGACGTTCAAGGACTGTAGCAAGTGTAGATCGCCAAGGAAAACATGCGTGTAAGTATATTAATATTTTGCAGTCATGTTTTAGTTTTATTCAATATTCAACTTAGTCTTAGTCTCAAATTAGTCTGATGTGATGTCGTAGTTAAGATTTTGTCATCATTGGTAGGGTTTTTGCTGACAGGTGTTATAAAAAACATTTATTTTTGTCTCAATTCGACTTCAAGTTTTAAATATTTCTTAAATTGCTGTGTTCCGGCATTTACAGGTAAGATAGCCAGTTCCTCAGTTTGTTGAGGATTCCGAAAGAAGTGCGTTTCCACCTTCGGCCTTATCAAAACTTGAGAAATCAGGTGAGATGAAGGCTAAGCACATCCACTCGAAAAATAAAAATAAAAAAAAACTGGAGAAAAAATGCGCCACTTCCCGCTACCCATTAAACGTAAATTAACGGCTTGAGAAAGTACAAATCCTTCCTGGACACTGACTCAATACAATATTCTATTCACACAGGATTATTGTATTTTTCCACCACTTGTCCATGAAAAGGAATGAATGAATCTTGAATCACCTCTAAACGAAAATCGACCATGCGTATAAAACAATAGGGTTTTAAGTTGGTCAGGGATTCCAGGTGTGGTAAGTTGGTTTGACAAAGAAACTCTAATTAGCTGTCAAGGCTGCAGACTGCTTGTCTGTCCCAGAAACACCCCAGAAACGAATAATTCAAAAGCACGTCTCTAGCGATTTCTTTCGTTTTGTGCAACGTTGCGGATAGGAAATGCATTCTTTGTATCTTCCTTTTGTTTGGATTGCGTAATTTATTCTTTGCTGACTGGCACTGAATAAAATAATGAATATCGTTCAGTTGATTTTATTTTGTATGAAAACATTGTCATTTTTTATACTTAACTTACGTTATTTTCTTTATATAGCATCATAATCTGCAAACCTTTAATGTCTACTGTTACAGGGCTTCCTCTAAAAGCTGGAGGTTTTGTCATAATCGCGCTTGGCAGGTGGATTGGTTATCGCCTTTTAAAATATTACTTTTTCCTGCAATAATATCTAAATACTTATCGAATTATAAATGTTATAATGAAAATATAATATTTACTTATATTTGCCATTACTTTTATACTCACGTCTATTCAATTATGTCATTACTTTTTTTTTATAACTTTTAATTATTCAATAAAAAGTACAATTATACTAACTATGTACAAAGGAATCAGTCAGATAGAATTTGACTGGTCTGGAACAGTTGAGAGAACTCAACTGTTCCAGACCAGTACCAGACGGAAGCGTGCCCATGACACTGGCTGCATTGCCACGCTGAATAGCTATGCTACATCGCTGGCCTAAATAAGAGCCAGGCCTTGGGACACGTGTCACCTCAATCAAAAGCCCCGCAAGATTTTTGAAAGCCCGGAGAGCACCGGCTCATCACGGACCCAAGGTCTCCACCCCAAAAGGCCCAAATAGGTAAGCTCTGTCGAGACCACTATATTTGCGCCTTTTGTGATTCTCGACCGAATCAGCCGCCGCACCGTCATTACTTATTTATACAGATATAGGTACACATTAATAACATAAGTATCTTGATGATGTAGATGTGGATACAATACCTTATTGAATATTGTCAACGTATTTGTGCAGGCGACTGTACATATTTTCAACATTTATCATTTAGATGTGTTTCAGTGTGAGTAAAACGGAGCTTGGTAATTATCGTGGAGAGAGCTCCGCCATAATTACCAAACCTAGTTAAGTGCGCCTCTTTCGGAGGAAAGAGGAAGCGAGAAGGGAGTCTTGATATAGTATCTTCACATAATCGCTGGTCTCCGATGCAACAGTTCTCAGATATCAGAACGACCGTTCATCATTCAGCGCTGGAGTTCGTTACGTACTTGTGCGGAATGAAACTCCAGCAAAAGCTGAATTTATCCCTTTTGCCTATTGTAAGTACCATAATCTAAGTAGTTTATATAGTCATGTAAGTAATTAGGCAAGAAATGCTTTCTGATTTATTTGATTTGATTTGATTCATAATCATTTCAGCCTACATACGCCAACTACTGAATTTAGACCTCGCCCAGTCGACGCCACACAAAGCTGAGCCACCTCCATCGAATCCCCGCGAACGCTACAATGTCGTCGGTCCATCGAGTGAATGTCTTCCCACAATCCGTTTCGCACTTAATCGTGCAATTACCGTTGCTTCAGCGGTTATCGGTACAGCGAGCTATGTGGCCTGCCCACTGCCATTCAGCTTGCTATTTCTAGCTATGTCAATAACTTTGGCTTTCTAAGGGATATCGGAATGACCGTGTCAACAGATAATAATAAAATTATAGATGGAAAGAAAAATAATTTGATATATTATCTTTGAACTATTATATTTACCTTTGAACTATTATATTTATCTTAGAACTTATTATATTTATCTTTGAACTATTATATTTATCTTTGAACTAATTTTATTACTATGATTTTGTACAATTTGTCTCAGAAAAATCCAATGGTTGCTTCCTAGCAACCATCAAAAATGATGTGAAGTTAACATTTTATAATTTTACGCTGAAGTTGCAGAAGGTTTATGCAATAAATAAACACATTTCCCAACTCGATCAAAGCACATTCCGATGAACGGCAATCATCCAGGAGCGCGATACTAAGGAGCCCCGTTGAAAATTAAAAACGTGTGAAAAAGGAACATTTTATGGCACAGGTAACAAATCGTTAATTCTGCGGAAAACGTCAAAACCCACTTAAAAATTGTTTACACCTATTTTACCTATTTTACTCTATATATCTAATTAACCTTATATATACTATTTATATAGGCATTTAACAATTTTTCAGAACACAAACAGGTTAATTATTAATCTTTGGGTGAGTTGTATTATACATTTGATGTCACATTCTGTATAGCAGGATATTTAATAGCCTAACTATGTACTTTTAATTAGTACTGAAAAACATTTATTCAACAAAAAGTACAATCAAACTAACTATGTACAAAGGATTCCTTTCAGTCAGATTAACTAAGGACCGTTACTTAATTATTTAATTAATTAATTAACCAACATTTTGATACACACAAAACGATAGGTCTAACGATATAACTATATGTAAACGATATTATACTTGTAGGTTAGGGTTCTGATATTTGATTCCAGTTAAGTTGAAAGCCAAGCGTTTTACTGTCGTACAATAAAAAAAATATATCTTTGTTGTTAATATGGGACTGATATTTTTTTATTAAGTTATATACATATATCACTTTAAGATATACATTTGTCACTATACCAGACAAGCAATATTGTTGTAACACAAATTTCAGGTTCATGAATCTTTTGTAAAAGGTCCGTTAGACAGCAAAGCCTCTAAGGCTGGCGTGGAAGGTGGCTCTCCGTAACCACTGTCGCTATCGTGCGCGTCTTCCATCGTTGACGTTAACATCAGCGCTGTTGGGCGCGCTGCCAACCACTCAGCCACTTCGTGCGCTGAAGGACGTGATGTCGGCTCTACGCGCCAGCACGCTCGCGCCAGTTCACGTGTTTCCACCGAGCATGACACTGGTAATCGTGCGTGTCCACCACGTGACACCAGCGCTACCGCCTCGCGCGCCCCCATCGACCCAAACGGACGTGCGCCAAGCGTCACCAGCTCCAGCATCAGCACGCCCAACGCCCACATGTCAGAAGCCGCTGAAAACGAGCCTCTCACCAGTGACTCCGGTGCCATCCACAATACAGGGAACAAAGCGCGGCGCCGACACGCGTACTCACCTGTCCCCACCGCACCTGTTTCCGGCATTTTAGTTTTCACGCGCCGTGCCATGCCGAAATCACTGAGTTTCAACGACCGCGTCTCATCCACGAGACAGTTAGCAGCGCGAACGTCGCAGTGCACCAAGCTATGCTCAGCGAGATAAGCGAGTGCCAACGCCGCCTCGCGGGCAAACCGCGTCAATTCCGGTGCTGCCACGTCCTCCATGTTGGTGTCGTATCCACGCGGGCGCCGCTCGCGTAGGTAGGTCAGCAAGTCACCGTTTTGTGCCGGTTCCGTGAGCAGCAATGCAGGACCCGCGTCCACGCAGACGCCCAGCATGCGAAGCACGCGTGGATGCCGTAACGGTGCCATTATCGCCGCCTCACGCAACAACTCACTCTCCTCTGCCGGTGAGCAGCCCGCGTGTGGTGTTTTGGCGGCAACCGTGCTGCCACTGGGTGCCAGGTGAGCAAGCCATACGTGCCCGTATCGTCCAGCACCGAGTGAGTATAGCAAGCGCACACGTGAGCGTTCCACGAGGTATGGCGCCAGCGCGGGCACCGTGTCCGCTTGGCGTGCTAGCAGTGCTGCGCAGGCCTCGGACCGCATTTGAGACTGCAGCTTAACGCGTCGTGCACGACGGGCACGGCGCACGCCCACCACCCAGTAAGCACCTACCATGAGTAGAAGAAGCAGTCCAATCACGCCAAAGTCAACAAGCAAGTCAAGACAGCAGCGCGATGCTTCATAGTCGTTGCCGTATCTTATCGTGCAGTCAAAAGTGCCGTCAGCCACTGCAGGTGCGGGGCAGATATCTCTGTCGCCTACGTCGAATTCTTTGATTGTACCGTTGAGCTTCCATAGCTCAATACGTAGTGCGTAAGGCGTAGCGCCGAGCTGATCGAATGTGAGATTACGCATAGCACCGATATGGTTGATATGGTTGCAAATCGGACGCTGGTCCGTCGTGTTCAACGCTCCATTTCTCAGCAAGCTCTGGAATTTTCTGCGGACAATTTTTTTTAGGAATAAGTACTCGAATAAGACTCTAATGTAGAGACTATACCTATAATATGTAGTTGTTATTAATGTAGTTTTTTTTTTTTTGCGTGTTGATTGATAGGGTGTTTAAGGATATTTAATTTATCACGAATAGTTGGTGACTTACTCAATGTTGGTGGTTACTCTGTAGATATCGAAACTGTTGTTAGGATAGTGTTTTGTGTACTGCGCAAATCCTAGTCCAAGTGTGAACACCGCGTCCGCTAGAGGCGCTGCGCGCGCTGGCCATCTGGTGTCATTCCAGACCATGTTCAGTACCCTTGCACTGAGTCCTGCACTAGAGGCGTTGCGCGGGGCCGTACGCAAAGTCAGTAATTCCACCGGTGGCTTTGATGCTGACGTCCACTCACGTGCAAGCCATGCGCATCCCTCGGCTAGGGACGCATTCGCAACCGCAGTCAGTGCGCGTTCTACCACCAAACCGTGCGCATCGAGCACAAATACGCACACATCTGCCGCACGCAGTGAACGTACCAGAGCTACTAGTTCGTCATCTTTTTTCGGTAGCTTTACCCTGTGTAATTTTGAGCCTTCTGCACTACCCAATGTGCTAAAGTGGTCATCCCAAAGCACAACTGCGCGCTGCCAGGCACAAGTTTCTAGCGTTATTTTCAGCGCCTCCTCCAGCTGGGAGGGGCGCGCGCCTACACCAAAAATATCGCTTTGTGTATCATATGACACCAATATGACACCATCATGCAATTTCATCGTATTCGCTGACTTATCTGCGGCAATACCCTGAATGACCGCCCCCACGAAGCGACCCCCTCCAGTTGATGTCACCTGTGCGTTCAGCTGATTCTTTAGGCTCTCGGAATTATCACAGTTGATACTTTCACTGTGTTGTAATCTAAAGCTGACGTCGAAGCACTTGGTTTCACTATTCAGGAATTTCTGAACTTTACTCAAGAACGTCATATAACGGTCCTGTTCGGCCTGGACCCATTCGGCTTCATCTCCCGAGCAGCGGAAAACGGATATGGTGTATACGGGGAACGCGCACGTAGCGCATGGGGTGGTCTTCCAATCGCGCGTTGCGTATAGTGCGTTCTCGCCATTATCGATGTCCAGTTTAAATAGGTCTGCTAAAAGATCGTGAGGCACCTTGTATCCATCCAGCATTTCGTTGATCCACGGTGCATACGACAAGAGCCATTTCATCTCGGAGACGAGCACCAGAGGATTCGAATCAATAGAGGCAATTGGATCGCGTAACACTGTTGCTGCATCATGAACTAACACCACGTTTGACTCGTTACTCCACAGCTCGAGGTCAACGAATAGGAAGGAGGTGTTGCTATTGTGCACGTTTGCTTCTAGAGTGGAGCGCGGTACGTTATGCTGCGTCAACTTGGTAGTGCCGAGCGCTGGTGTGGTGTTGTGGAGTGTCTCCCACTCGTACGGAACTTGCACATCGAGGCTCTCCGTAGAAAAACCGCAATTAGCACGCGTGGCTATATCGTCATAGTATCGCGAGTCACCGGCAGCTAAGCATTCGGGTTTATTTTTGGGCAACCGGGCGTGTAAGCGAGGCAGTAAAGGAGCGCGTGCGGCTTTCGTCATCTGCGAAAGCCATCGCTCTCTTCCGCCAAGCAGGCCATCCGCGACGCAAGGCAATTGGGATAAACGTTCAAACCCCAGTACGATCCTGCAATCAAAAATGTATGGTTGGAAAGCATCGTAGAGCTATTTGGTCATCTTTGTACTATTTTTTTTTTATTTAATATTTACTTAACAACAAGATAAATACTAACGCAGTTTCAAGGTGTTCGGGTGGTGTTTTGAACCAGTTGCATGTTCCTTGTGGCGCTTCGCACAGCATCAGACGGCAGTACAGCTTGCTCAGTTTGTGCAGCAGCAGAGCGCCGGCGTACAGCTCAGCCTTCCCTCGCCACAACACTACCACATCACGTATGTTACCGTTTTCTACCACCACTAGCTGTTTCGAGTCGAGGCATACTGAAAAAAATAATTAAAGTTTTTTATATGATATTAAGTAATTTATATGAGAGCCGTTGACCTATTTTAACAATAAGAAAATTTCCAAATACTGTTTAAATCGATAATAATATGTGTATTTTCTTATCAACTCATTCTGCTATTAATAGTAGGTATCTTATTTATGTTCAATATTAGTATATTATTTTTATATTTCAAATGTTTGCACTTGTTCACAATATTTACAAACAAAATAAATAAATAATCATCATCATCATCATCATCACGTCTCATCCCACTGCTGGGCATAGGCCTCTCTTCGCTTGTGCCTCGATGGGATCGAGAAATAAATAATACAGAACATTATTATTATTATTATTTATATATTTATTTCACACAGCGCCATTTAGCCCCAAACTAAGCGTAGCTTGTAATATGGGAGCTAGATTACGGATAGGATACATAAATACTTTTTATTTTATTTGTGAATGTTATAAATAATAACATAAAAAATTCACAACCTGCGACGGGTTTCGAACCAGCTTCTTTTACTTAAATCGGATAAACGCTATTAATCAATTGAATAAAGCATTGGGGGTCATGACACGATTTGAGAATTTTCGTGCCATATTGGATTTTGCTAAGCATTGTACTTGTATACTGTTTTACCTAATGATTGTATTATTCGATGTCTATTGTGTACAATGAAGCGTCATACAGTTTAGTATACTGAAAAAAAACAATCGGATATGGATAATATGGGTCTGTAGTGTGTAGCTTAAAAAAATATATATCAGTATTTGAATGAGTGTTTGTGTGGAAAATCTCTATCATGTATTTTTTTAAAAAAAAAGCAACGCACCACTGTTCCTCTACCGGATTTTATCTACAAATTTCATTTGAATCGGAAATGAGCGACAAATTGAGTAAGTTTAGCCACTTAACAAGCCTCACAGCTCAGTTGGTAGTAGCTCTGCCTTCTGCGCTGTAAGTTGTGGGTTCGATTCCCACACAGGAAAAACATTTATGTGATGAATATAGATGTTTGTTCTGTGTTTGGGTGTTGTAATGTATGATAAATATGTATTTACAAAAAAAAAAAAGTATCTATGTATTCTATCCGTAATATAGTTCCCATATTACAAGCTATGCTTAGTTTGGGACTAGATGGCGCTGTGTGAAATTAGTGTCTTGTCCTATAATATTTACTCAGGCGATGGTCGTGCGCAACAACCGGCGCTTTAGCTGCTGAGCGGTAGCAATTTACATTCCGCAAATAACGCGGCATGGATTTGCACTTTAACAGTTATTTCAAAAAATATATGTTATACGAACATGCATTGTTGAATAAAAATCAAGCGCTAAGTTAAATAAAAAAAAAACGTTTTGTAAATATTTCATTCAATGCTCATTCATTCAATGTTTCCGAATACAAACAACAACATTGATAGATTTCGAATATTTAAGACCTTCAGATAATCAACGTAGTCAAATTTTAATAATGATACAATGTCTTCAAAAAGATAAAAACATTTTTCAACCACAACAAACCGAATCAGCAGTGGGCACGGATCCTAGCCCGCATCGCTTTCACATTCACGGGGCCTCCTGTTACCCAGACTCTTAAGAGACTGGTGTTCTCAGGAGACCCCCCATTACTACATTATTCCGTACTCCTTTAATTTTAAACTGCTCATTTAAACATATCTAGATAGGTACTACTTAATTTACTGAATTGCACTGTAATATAACCAATCCATGTTTGTTTTGGATATAGAAGAGCGGTGTCTTCTAACACAAGTTTTGTTTACTTCAATGATGAATGTATGAATAATGAATGGTAACTTTAACTTTTTAATGTTTTTTTTTTATTTTTTTGTTGTACGACGGGGAAGCGCTTGGCCTTCATCTCATCTCGTAACAAGTTGGGATAAGGCCGAAGGTGGAGGCGCACTTCACTAATATCCCCCGGAATCCTCAACAAACTGAGGCACTGGCTATCTTACTTCTGAATGCCGGAACACAACATTTTTTTAAGAATTGTTATTATGGCGACATATTTAAGTAAGATGGTGTTAAAGTTTGTTTAAGTCCTACCACCAACCAAACCAAGCACAATATATTGTACTTCCCATGGGGATCCAACCCGGGACCTCTGGATCTGAAATCGGTGTGTTGAACCACTAGACCACAGAGGCGGTTTATGTGTGTGATCGTTATTACTGGGCCTTCTTAAAACCTTGATAACAAAAACCGTCATTACAATAAATGTATATGCGTATACCTCCTATTGTTATGGATTATATATTGTCAATATACCTGATGGTATATTGACAAAGCCCATTTACCATGAACATAATAAGAATATTAAATAAATAAATATATTATAATAATTAAATATTACTAGCAAGCCCCAAACCATAAATATCAGAAAAGCCAAGCCATATAATGGGAACTAGATTACGTTGGTTTTTTATCATTATTTTCTATATTAATCACACAAGGGTGGGAATCAATCCCCAAACTACAGCGCAGAAGGCAGAGCTGCTACCAGCTTAGATGTGAGGTCAGTCAACAAGTTGAACTATAAATTGTTTTAGTGAAGTAAACAATACAATACAATACAATATTCTTTATTGAACACCAAAAGTAAATAAATGATGAACGAATTGATATTACAGTAAATAATGCACAATGGGCGGTTTTATCTCTAAAAGCGATCTCTTCCAGACAACATTTACATGGATAGAATGAGAGGATCAGGAGAACAAGTGCGATTGAGCTTACCAGTTGGACGCGTGCATTCAACGGGCGTTATTTCTTCAGCGTACAGTAGGTGCTCGATCATCAGCGCCAACACTATCACCAACACTCTCATATCTTTCAATGTTAAGTTTCGCGCGACATTTGATATCTCAACAAACCAACTGAACCACTCCTGCGCAAATGAGTTAAATCCCGCTATTGGGCATACACTGTACTGAATACCAGTCTCACAGCGATTATTATTTTCCTTATTCCAGTTAAGGCAGTACCTATGGGTAACATTAATTAATAATAATAGTTACCGGCGCGATATACACATATACTTCAGGAATACATCATCCAGCTTTATCGTTCTATATTGGTGCAAAAATACCTAATAGGTAGGTATGTAGTCGAAACTACGAGTAAGAAGGAAATTGGTTCATAAATGTTAACATAAAACGCGATCAAACTTAAGAATTAGGTACTATTTTTTTATTGAACTTCTAATATAAATTTCTCAAAATCCTTTCTTTGTGCTCAGGCTCCTCAAGGCTTAGGTACCTTATTTTCTTATGTACGACGGGAAGTGCTTGGCCTTCATATCACATTGTTCCACGTTATGATAAGGCCGGAGGTGGAAGCTCATTTCACCCGGAATCCTCAACAGACTGAGGAACTGGCTATCATACATCTAAATGCTAAATGCACAAAAATTACGAATTGTTGCTATGGTCACCTGCAAGGCTATTACGTAACTCTGTTTCATTCATACTTATTCTACTTACATAATTCATCAGCTGATGACGTGAGCATCAAAATAAATCTAACGAGAATTTGCGATTACGTAAAACGGTACCACGTTGATCACATCGACTATAAACAGTGTGAAGTTTGCTGCAAGTGATGGCCAACCCGACCAATTCACATAGTACTTTTGTTGTAGTTCAATCAAGTTCAAGTGTAGTTCAAAGTATGAAACCGATGCCAGTTACGTAATCGCAGAACCGCCATTTTTTTTGGTTGCATTACAAAATTTATAGAGGTATGTTGCACTACAAGATACGTGATAGGCCTGTTCCATATAAGATGGAGTTAGCTTCTTCCATAATTTATACAAAAATATAACTAGTAACTATTGTTAGAGACTTGTGCCGTTTTCGGTTATTCTATTTAGGGCGACACGGGCCCGGTTATGACAAATATGTGATCCGATGGCGCTAATGAAAATGAACCTTTTCGGAAAAAAGGATTCATGTCGTTGCGATGTTCGTGCAGTGGGATTGAGAGGTTTTGGTCTTTTAGGGTTCCGTACCCAAAGTGAAATCGGTTCCTTATTGCGGACTGTATCTCATGAATCTTTACACAGCGCCATCTAGCCCCAAACTAAGCATAGCGCGTAATGTATGTGTTAAATATATACAGTCTCTCATGTACAGCACAACACCCAAACACGGAGCCAAGATCTATGTTCATCACAAAAATGCCTGTATTGGGTGGGAATTGCACCCACTCTCCGCGCAGAAGGCAGAGCTACTAGCGACCGAGCTGCAAGAGCCGTTACATAATAATAACGTTTTAAAAACTAAAAAGAAACCGACTTCAATGAAGAATATATGCAATTTCGTTTACCTGGGTGACTTACTTTTTCCAATTATTTTGATGACAGATAGACGGACAGAGAGATAAATAGACTCGTGTTCTAGGGTCGGTTTGTGCCTTACTTATGAGGTGAGGTGTTTTTTTTTAGGTGTATTACACACTCAAAACGCTTCAAGTGTCCCTGTAATATTTGAAGAGTTCCCTCGATTTTTCCAGGCTCCAATCATCAGATCTTGACCCGATGACGATGGGATCATTTGTGCACCCGTCCAAACAAAAAATAATTTTCCAAATCGGTCCTGGCGTCTTCGAAAAACATACGTAAAATGAAAAAAAAAGATTCCGACGAATTGAGAACCTCCTCCTTTTTATTAAAGTCGGTTAACAAAATAAATGATGTAATGACAAATAATAAAGTAATGAGCTGTGAATTAAACGACAATTATTTTTTGATCACCAAATAAACAATTGTCAATTTAAGAACTAAAGTTAACAGTACGTACAAATAACAGGGCGGTCTTTGGCTATAAACCGCTCCCATCCAGACAACCTTAGGGTGGTGAGAAATTAAAAGTTGGCAATATTTTTTTATAAATGAAGCTATTTATGGTTATGTTCCTTAGCTTTAGGTTCACGTTATACAGATTTTAGCAGGTACAATTTATCAGCTTATATAACGATTTTATATCGCACACACGTATTGCGTACCACATTAAGTACGTTTAGTAGTTTTTTATCAACTTCAAAATGCACTTCCAATATAAATGATAGCATGTATAATCGGATCGACATTATCTGTATGTTCATTATAAAAATATTTGGAAATAAGTTTTCCCATACAAGCATATATTTTGATTCACATTATTTATTTGACATCCATTATGTCATTGAAAAAAACACACATATCCATCAAATTTCAAAATGATATGTATTTTTGTATGTATAATAACATACAAAAATACATGTAATATGGGCCTAATATCGGCAGTGATCCGGGGCATTCTGTGTTTCGATCAACAAAGGCCATGAAAATATCAAATCGGCTAGATCTGCTGCTTCTACTTACACAAATTGCCCGACATTTAGCTAACGCCACGATTTCGGCAAATAACCAAACAAATTGTACAACAGAGATTATAAATGTTTTAATTAACCTGATGGCGTGGTGACTGATAGCGCTGAATTTTGGGAGTTCCCAGCAATTAGAGGCACTTCCAAATCTCTCACCAATTAGGCAAGCACCCAAATTCACGCCCTGGTTATTGTTTTTTAATGTGTAGTTGTGTGATTTATTCCGATATCTGCTTACATGATTAGACTAATGGGTATGTTTGAACCGTCATATCCTTATGACAAGATGACATATACTACTAATGTACATTATGAAATAATAAAACAAAATGTGTTACTATATGCAGTCTATTACATAAATAAATTATTTTATATGATTATACCAGCTTTTAGCATCATTAATTAGGTATAGTTTTTGCGGCTTTACATTTGTTTAGCGTGTGTAAAAAATTAGGACCTACAAAGCTTAAAAACGACAGTTCTTCAACTTCTCTATTAACGTTCAGATTTTCTTTAGCCATTTTAAAAAAGTCTTACCGACAAAACCTATTCTTAAACCAAATGAAAACAAAACAAATGCAAAATCTCAAAATTATTTCTTAGGGGATGCCTACGTCATAGTAGCTTTATGCATGCAAAGTCTCAGCCCGATCGGTTTAAAATTGATAAAGTTTCATACAAACTTTCATCCCCTATTTTATCCCCTTGGGGGTAAAATTAATCAAAATCCTTTCTTAGCGGATGCCTACGTCATAACATCTACCTGCATGCCAAATTTCAGCCCGATCCGTCCAGTGGTTTCGGCTGTGCGTTGATAGATCACTATGTCAGTCAGTCAGTCACCTTTGAGTTATATATATTTAGAAGAGAAGATTTGTCATTATTTTATTACGAAAAAACGGACTTTTCTTATTTTACCTAAATCTATCCCGATTGGTAAATATGGGTAAGATAAACGATAAGTACCCGTTTATTCGTATCCAAATAATATATTATAATAGCGAATACTTAAAAAAGACTGTGTTAGTCGTTTCAGGTTGTGATCTTTACAGATAGCAAGAGAGCACTATCTCGCTCGATGTGCCTCAGGTATCAAAGTTACTTTGACAGCCTATTATTTAGTGGTCGCTGTGGTCTTGCTTCCGATCCAAGTCCCTTGCATCGAGGAGTACAATGTCGTACTTGGTTTGGTTGGTGGTAAGACTTTGTTTACGTCCGCCTGGCTAGCTACCACCATCTAAACTAAGTCTGTCGCCATAATAATTCTAAATTGTTGTATTCCGCAGTCACGTGACTTCTTGGTGGTATTGTGAAGCAAAACCTAGAGCAAGCGTTCTGGGCCCGTATTCACTATGACAAAGAGTGTCTTAACGCGACCGCGTTACGATATTTGCATGAAATTATCGTATTGAAATAATCGTAACGCGGGCGCGTTAAGACACGATTGGTCATAGGCACGCTGAAGGAGACGTTGCTTTTTTAGGAGGCGATGTTCACTTGATGTTGAATTGTGACACGTACAAGAAAGAGAGAATCACTGATGATCAAATCAAATAATTTAATTATTTAGGTTTCGTTTTTTGTTAAGATTGTTTTATGATTGTTTTGGCAAAGTCCCAGATAAAAAAATATCAAAAATATAAAAACACTGACTGTCGCAAAATTTTGCACTTCTACACTTCTACACCGTAATTGCTGTTACGTCCCGTAACCTAGCCCACGGATGTCGTAAATGTCCAGGGGACTTCACAAAAAAAAAGGCAGCTTCCTCCTGTCCAATGGTGATTAGGGCAAGACCTACAGTTTCAAAGGTTTCAAAAAATACTGTTATTGGTGATGATGATGATGGCACCCCAATATGGCTTCGTTCTATGCCATGCGCTGATTATCCACGTCCAATCAAGTTCAATCAAGATCAAGTTCATATTTTTTTGCTAAAGCACTATGTTTTAGTTAGTAGTTTAGAATCCTCCGTGGTCTAAGTGACGTGAAGTGACGTGGTCCACAAACTTGCGATGTTTGTGCCCAGTTCTGTAAGAAAATTGCAAGCTTGAATCATTTGATCTTCCGATTAGTGCTTCCGAGCTTCGAAGGTCAGGTTTGTTGATACTGGCTACGGGGACTTGGCTCCCCCGGTGGCTCCCTTAGGGGAGACAAGGTGATTCTGATAGGGCCTTGGTTCCTCCGGACGGGGGAGACAAAATACCATACATTTTCTGTGTGTTCTTTTTAGCGTACCTACAAATGTTTTTGGAACAGCTCATACGAGGTAAGAAATAAGTAGTTAATATAAGTACACAGACAGCGAAATTCTATTTGATTGCCTGAATATGCAAACTTGAATAAATACTCATATCACATCCCCACATTTGCACTATTCTCTTTACATAATCAAATATTAGAGCTCGTTTGGTAAAGATTCATACCACAATCCTGTCTAGACAACGGATGAAATCGATATACAATTTATCACCTTATCTAATCGAATTATGGTCTAAATTAGAATGTCTGTCGGGAAAAAGGAACATAACGCAGACCATCTAACGTGCAAGCTTTACATATTTTAAATCTTTACTCTCGACTATTGTTTTCTCGTCAAAGTCAAATATTTTTATTCATTAAGATTTTTAAGATCATTTTGAAACGTCAAATCTACCGCCTGTTCGGAATCGCGACCAGCACACAAGGAGAAAGGCAAGAACCTCGGGCTGATTAATTTTTTGATGATCCATTTAACATTTAGGTACAGTGTTTATAATAATTTAATAACATTACAAGTGTTACATACATCATAAAATACATTAACCTTATATCTTATTATAGAATCGTACACAGTTTCCTAAGAATGAATGATTTACTTTTCCTAAGCGATACCTAGGTATGTCAAGTTTATTTTTATTTCTAGTATTAACACTGTGTACATCACTTCTCTTACCAAACTCATCAATGTTCGTTTTAATATTATTAAATATATCGGACTTTGACATCAGATTTTGGCATGTACTTAGACATTTTAAGAGTAGTAGAGCCCCTTGTGGTAAGGCTCGCTAAGCAGCATTGCTGTGTTCCAGTTTAAAGGGTATGGTATGCCAGGCGCAATGCAGTGTAGGCCATGTTATTTGTAGATTTGACCTACGCAGTAGGCTTTGTTATAGGCAAAAGGTGCAAAGATGAGCTACTAGCTTGTTCCGTATTCAAGTTGTATCAAAAATGAACATTAGATTCCAGTACTTACCTACTTTACCTACATGCAGACGCATAACATACTACATTCCTTACCTGATTAGTGTACCAGCCAAGATGTGGAACTCTTTGCCATCGTCAGTCTTTCCTGCTACGTATAGCTTGGGTATTTTAAGGCAAGAGTTGGCCACATCGTCACTTAACATCTGGTGTAACTTTTAACCGCCTCCATGGTCTAGTGGTTCAACCCACCGATTTCAGATCCAGAGGTCCCGGGTTCGATGGGGAGTAGGTACAATATTATATTGTGCTTGGTTTGGTTGGTGGTAGGCCTTTTTTTAAGTCCGCCTGGCTAGCTAACACCATCTTACCTAATTCTGTCGCAATAATATAACAATTATAAAATTGTTGTGTTCCGGCATTTGGAGGTAAGATAGCCAGTTTCTCAGTTAGTTGAGGATTCCGGGTGAAGTGCGTCTCCACCTTCGGCCTTATCTCTACGTGGAACCCAATTTTTAGGAATTGTTATTATGGCGACAGTATTAGGTAAGATGGTGGCAGCTAGCCAGGCGGACTTAAACAAAGTCCTGCCACCAACCAAACCAAGCACAATATATTGTACTCCCCATGGGGATCGAACCCTGGACCTCTGGATCTGAAAAATGTGCAATGTGCGAACACGCCCATCTCACACATGGGTTCCAACCCACATATCAAGGCAAAAGGGATGTTATTATTTGTTGTTAAAGCGGCAATATAAACACACAGTATCAGTCTACATAATAGGTAGACAGTGTAAAAAAATCATAAGGACAGATGAAAAGATGGTGAGCGGAGGCTTAGTAATAGGGTCCTGAAGGCAGCATTTGGGTACGGAACCCTAAATATTACGTAATAGCTAAGCGTAAACACCTCATTATCTCATGCAACATACTTACTAGACCGTTAAAATTGCTTCCGTCCATGCATAAATATCTATCAGACTTGAGATTAATATTTTTATCATGTCTTACGTATTTTATTTATATTTTGCGTCAAACTCTTAAGAGTAATAAATAAACATGTTGGAGATCGGTTTGGTTATGAGTCTAAGTTATCAGTGTTTTATCAATAAGTTCCTATGAGTAGGTATGTATATCGAAATACTCGTTGGTACTTCCTGACCGATGAGTCAATTACACATATAAAAAAAAATTGGTTGACCTTGAAGCTTTTTTTGGGTAAAGACGAGGTCTTGTTTTATATTGATGACAGCCAAGAAGTTCACCACCAACTCACTTGAAAAAAAAGTAAAGATATGGCCTATGATGGAGCACGCTTGTTGAAAAAGAACCCTGTTAAAACATGGACATGAAGAATTCAAGATTTTATTGGTGCGATAAAACAGATGGGGACAATGAGTTCCGTTCCTTACCTCATCCTGAAGGGAGAGGCGATGTGTTTTTTTTTTTTTTTATTGGTGATAGTCAATCGTTTGACCACCAGCTTACATGTAAAACAAGTAAAGATGTGGCCTAAGATGGAGCACGCTTGCCTGAAAGGAACCTGTTTCCTCTGGACTTGAAGACTCCAAGATTGTACTCGTGCGAAAAACAGACAAAGGAAAGGAATTCCATTCCTTACCAGTATTAATGATAAAGGTAGAGGCGAAACGATGTGTTTGGCACAATGGAACATGTACTACAACACCAGCCGTCTGCTAGTCCGGTGGTGGCGGTCTGGTCTTCTACGATGGAGTGAGCACCGATTGCACTTGCACCTATCTTCAAGAATAGAAAAAAAAATCAATTGTACAATGTGCAAGCGCTTTGCCTTCAACTCACATGGTTTCAAGTTATGATAAGGCCGAAGGAAGCGCTTTTCACCCGGAATCCTCAATCCTCAACAGTCTGAATCAATTTTTTTTACAAAAAAAACCTATGTTTACAATTAATAGTATAATAAGTTTAATTTATAATTTGTTAAAACTGATGCATTTTTAAAGCAGAGCTTAATTTATAGGTAGCACTTTATTTAATATCTATGAGAATCTACGTTATGTTCGAGCAAATGAAAATATCATTATCTTTACCTTAATCTTAGATAACGTGTATAACTTTTTTTATACTAATGAAATGAAATGTAATGAAATCACATCAAACATGTGATGAATATAGTCATCACACAAAATGATTGTCTCAAGTGAGAAACGAAACTACAACCTACAGTGCTGAAAGTCAGAGCTTCTACCAGCTGAGCTGAGGCCTGTCGAATAATAAAGTAGCATTGACGCTTTATTTTCATATCTTGGAGTAACATCCATCTCTTATGTTTTTACTCTGTTATTCTCCTTGGCAAACAAGGGGTAGTTAGCGGCATGAGGGTTTTGCCTGTTTATATTTCTTTAATGCCTTGGGATGTTTGCAATTATGAATTGTTTTGTCTGTGGATAATGGAAAGCTTTACGAGAGACGGTATTATTTTATACTGCTTTCTATAAATATTTTACTAAACGGGAAATGTATAAAAACATGTCATTAAATGTTTGCTGGTTTATTTGGATTTTTTTAAGAGTTTAGTAGTTATTTTGAACTATAAACAACCTGGTAACGGAACGGGCAAGCTGCCTACCTTATGTTCATTGCATCTCTTGCCTAAAACAATGCCTTAATGCGTAGGTCACATCCACAAAGAACATGACCTACGCGGCACTGCATTGTGCCCGTCAACTTGAGGCAAAAAGGTGTTAAGCCTCGCGTGTCCGTAATTTCAATGACAACTATTATTTTATGATACGTTTATTATTTCTGCTGTTATACGAGTAGTAAATACAGTTATCACAATTGTGCGTAATTTATTTGAGAATAAATGATTTTACCTCTTTGGTTATATTTCCAACTCTATGACTAATTACTTATCATCCTACCAACATAGTTAAGTACTTATCGCGTGTTTAACTATTTGTACCGACGTTACGGTTAGGTTATATGTTATAGCGAGATATGGGTTAAATAAGCGATAATTACCCGTTTAATGTCTAAGAAAATGCTAAAAAAAAATATTATCATCAACAGTCACTATTGAACAGAACCTGCTCCAAAAACTTGTGAGTTTTTACTTAATTATCATGCTTTGCAATCGGCTTAGAGAGGAAATGTTGGCAGTTCAAAGAAGTAAGATAAAAATGTATTGATACAATAAAGAAAAATCAATATTTAGTTGCCATTTACACTACAAGGCATACACGAGCAGAATAGTACCTAGGTAAGGTTAAGGCTGCATGCCGTATCTAAGTTCAATTTAGAATGTGAAGTATGATTCTTTTAAATTCCACACTAGATAAAATTTGCATCGAGATTGTTGTATGTATGTTGATTTTCTGCTGGTGAGATCCCTTAGTTGCCTCTTACGACATCCGTGGGTCAAATTAGAGGCGTACATTTCTAAGCCACGAGTACCACGGCAGAGTAGCAAAACAATATTCGCAACTCAACTCAATAATGTTGCGTTCATTTTTATACTTCAGTGCACGTTTTCCTCCGATAGGTGCGAAATGATATACCGGCAAAGGTCCAATGTCAGACAATAGGCAACATTCATACAAGACGCGCGGGTTGCATGCAAACTACCTAATTATGCCCAAGATGGCGGACTTTAAACTCGAGTTTTCTTCAGGTGCCCACGGCTGACTGGGCTTTGAGATGGTCTGTGTTTAGTGGCTTGGAAAGTTGAAGGTTTTGAGTTATAATTTATTGGGCAGTAAGCTTTTTTATGCGCAACGAAGGCGAGACATTCATTTATTATGTAATTACTAGTGGTCGCACGGTGGTCAAAAAATAATCAAAATATATTTTAGCTTTAGTACTCTTTATAAAAAAAACTATGCTTGAATAGGGACCCAAGGCTTTTTAATAGATTATTATTTTCTTATCTAGCTGCTTTTTTATAATTTAAGCTAACGCACTGCTACGCTATGCTACTGTCAAGGTGTTGCTATAGTCTGGCCTATTACGCATTCGGTGGGCAAGCTCCTAGCTTGTAGATAGAAGGCAGCCTCACTACTCCTCGGAAACTATACCTTCGTTGAATGTGTGGCAAAAGGATTTTACTGCGACTAGTTTCGTCGTAAACAAACACAAATCAAAATAGACTTCCCTGACGTCACCTCCGTAAATATTCAGTCGGGATTCGCATTATCGCCGTTTGACTTCACATTAAATCTTAGAAACGCCCATAAATAACGTAAACTTTTATCCCGCCCGAAATAAGCACTCAAAAATGCAAAGAGCAGAACGGTACAGGGCACGTTCAGTGAATTTATTTTGTTTCGCACAATTCAAATAACCATAATTCAAGCTACCTAAGCCTATATAGCGATATAATGAAACGCCGTTAAGTTGAGCTTAAGTTTGGAGTATTTACTGGGCGATAAAGATGTTCCAATTTATTGATCTTTCCTGAGGAGATAAAGGTGAAAGTTTAATTTGGTTGTAATGCTTCCTCGCGAGAAAACTCCAAGGACTTGGCTGAATTAATTTAGCTCGTTGACTGAGGATGCAGACAATTCATAGTTATATAGATTCAATCTCTACATCCGAGCTTTCCTAGAAAGCACTGGCTCTTTCACACACCGAGGAAATACAGCAAACTGTTTGGCACTGGACTTCCGCTAGAAAGGTGAACCTTAAAAGGTCTTACCACCAGTGCTGTGATCATTCAACCATAGCCACTTAGCAAAAGCCAGCGATTCTAGGATAGATCCGTGTTATACCGGTAGGCAACGATCGTCACACAAGGCCTCATTTTTTTTTATGGGTGGGTCGCCAAGCAATTGATCACCAGCTTACTTTACTTGAAAAACCAGTTAAGCGGCCTATGATGAAGCACGCTTGTCTAAAAGGAACCTATTCACTCTAGTTGAACACGATTCTTCTTTGTTTTGTTTTCTTGTC
Organism: Venusia cambrica; assembly: GCA_951394065.1. Classification (NCBI taxonomy): domain Eukaryota; kingdom Metazoa; phylum Arthropoda; class Insecta; order Lepidoptera; family Geometridae; genus Venusia; species Venusia cambrica. The sequence goes on along the minus strand of OX596043.1, from coordinate 5,563,134 downwards.
TGTTACGTTTTTGTGATGATATCGTTTCGTTTCGTACTAACTGGAAGAAGACTATCGAAGATCTTATAGTCTTCGGGGAAACCTTCGGGGAAGGCTTTCAAGATTTTACCTGTAATCTTAAAAAAATATGAATTGTGTAAAATACCGTAGGTACACAAAAAAAAACTTATGATATATTTATCTACAGCAATATGTAATGTATGGAAATCCATTAAAATTATCTAATAACACAATCCATTGCCAGTGCTTTATTGTCCATAGCTGGCTCCGCATCCGTGTGACTCTCCTTACTGTAATTCCTACTATTTCCTCCCCTCTGGCCCAATCCTGTTACTCGGGCCATTTACCTTAATGCGCGGTTTGGACGGATTGACAGCTGTAACTGTTGGTGAGCGAGCGTATAGCACGCGGGTAGCGTAGCAGGTAGCGTAAACTGTAACTTAGCAAGATCTGTAGCATACACCATACGGGTAGGCAGGTAGTGAAAGACGGTGGTGTATTACAGACGCCTTGGAAAATAGCTGGCTAATAAGTCAAGAAGCAAATTACGATTTTCTTCACTATGTTTTGAAGGAGTCTTTTACACATCATGCAGACTTAGCAACGGCGTTGCATTCTATAAACAAATATCGTTACTCTTCTACTAGGCATCTAAGAGTTGGCTTTGTACTTTGAATCATCTGTCAGTGGAAAATTGTAGGTGATATTCAAAGGCGCAGCGTAGCATTCTAGAAACAAATATAGTTGCCCTTCTAATAGGCATCAAAGAGTTGTCTTTGTACGTTTGAATCATCTGTCAGTGGAAAATTGTAGGTGATATTTATCCCAGCATATAGCATTCCAGCCAATTGCATTTTCATTAATTCCTTAGAATTCACCGCTCAAGCTCTTACATTGTAGCTGCACCTTTATGCAGATTCAACTAACTAACAGCACCTTAACGATAGTTTGAAATGTGGGTGCGTATCCCAATGTCATCGTGATTTAGGTGGTACCCTTCGGAAAATATATGAGTTTAATTAATCAACTATTTAAATCAAACATGTTTCTGCAAATCCTATGAATTAACGTGATTGTATTCTTATTAGCACAAAACAGGATTTAATAAAGCCTAGGGTCCGAATAAGAAAATATACTGGCACCGGTAAAAATAAATTAAGTACTTACGAACAACTATTTAGATACTACTGATAAAAAAAACTAAAGTGTTTTTTTATCTCGTTTTCTTTAACACAAACATTGGTCGCAGGCTTCTTTGCCTGTTTGGTTGGCTTAGGTACCTATACGCAAAATGTCTAGTCCTGCTATCCCGGTGCACAATTGACGGAAGACAGGCAGCGTTCCTGTCTTCCGTCTATTGTGCACATTCTTTGGTTGAGAAAATTCTTACACCATCTATTTCGGCAGTTCCTGGCAATACGCTCCCAATTCCTTATCTTGACGAGGCTCGAAACTTGGCATAGTGTTGCCCTTAACCGGTCTCCCAAAACATCTTTACAACTATCTGTTACATACGTGCTCAACCTCCACAGATCGTGCTCGTCTCTTAGCTGTTTCAAATGGGAATCAGGTCTTTGGCTGCAAGCGCATTCGGTTCGTATTTCGATCGCAGTGCTGTAGATCATCTTGGTATGCATGGACTTTCATACATTACGGTTGCCAGCAGGATTTCATGCCGTACGAGCCTTAAGGACGGAATTACATTTTTGACGCGCTCGAATATAGGTATCTAAGCCAGCACACTACCAGTAAAAAGCCCACGCACACATTGAAACCACTTGACGCCCGATTTAATGCATAAACAAACTAATCTTGATACTTGAAGGTTAATTAGGGTACATAAGGATAATAAAAAAATATATTCATTGAGAAAAGAAAACTTTGTAATAGCATGTATGACTGACTGATATATATTATCAACGCACAGCCTAAACCACTGGTCCTAGAGACATGCAATCTGGAGGGTATGTTTTTCTTGGTGTGCAAACGCTCACTAAGAAAGTAATTTTACGCCCCAAGAGGTTCAAATTAGGGCTCGAAGTTCGGAATGAAATGTTATATATTTTCGAAACAATATATGATAGTTTGAAAATTCGTACCTCTGTAGATTGCCCATATGAAATAAGCAATGCTAAATTTAAGGGTAGGGGTACAAATATTTAAGGAAACAACCTTTAAAGAGGTATATCTTTTGAAAGGTAGCAGGATTACATTTTCAGAGAAAACGTATTAGTACACGAAATAACCTGAAAAAAATGAATCAAGGGGATTACATATAATATACATACAAGAAACGTATTTATAAATAGTTATTTTAGTTGTGTTTCCTGGTTTATTAAAATGGTACCTAAAAACCATTGATATTTGTTGATGCGTCCTTAATGGAATTATCCGTCGATATTCTTATTCTTATATTCTTATGCATCTTATTATATATATATGTGTTCTTATACGGTCTTACACATAAAAGCGTTTTGATAGGTAACCCAACTGCTTCCCTTGTACATAGTTAGTTTAATTGTACATATTGATTAAATAAACCTTAATAAATATTTGATTAAAATCTATAAAGCAGGGCATAGGCGAGATTAACCCTAAAAACAGATCTTCTAGGGAAGTAGAGAAAAAAAAAAGTATGTTATTGGAAAGTGTATTAGTAAGATTTTGTACACTTTCCACTACTATTTTAAGCTAATCTTCCTTTTTCATAAACGTCATAACACGAAGAGACTAGACCCATTAATAAGCCAATATCTCTAAATTAATTATGTTACCAAAACTCAGTTAAGCCACCCCGTGTAACCTAGATTTATTTCCGAATAATAACCTCATAACTGGTATGAGAACAAGACATGTAGGGGTCGCTTCCATGTACTTACCGAAAAGGGCGGATTAGTACGCAGTAAAATTTGTTAAAGAGGACTTCATGATACGGGTGCCTCCAAGGCTCGAATACTGTCCCAGCGAAACTTGGCACCTACACTCTCTTCCGATAATGATGATTTTAGTACAGTTTCGTAGATCAGCTTATGTTGGCATAGACGAGCATGTATTAATATAGATCTGTGGACGGGCCAGCGATGGGCCGCAACTATCTCCGACTTGCAGACGAACACTATAATCCCCGATAAAGCCCGCACATTTACATTCAATTCTAATTCAAAACCACCTTCTACTTTGCCGTGATTGCCTGGTACTTGTTATCGTTGATTAAAATGCCTTTCGGATTTCGGAGAGATGCTATGTTGCTAGTATGCTTTTTTTAGTATCTATTTGCCTATACAGGTATCTGTATCTGCATATAGATTTAGTAGGTGATCCTTAAAGATCAAAAAGGAGCTACGTAAAGTAAATCCTCAAAGGAGAACAAGTTTCTTGCTTTCTTAGGTTCTGATAGGTAGGTACTGAAATAAATATAATTAATTTACTCTTAAAAAAATGACTATACCTATATGACATGCGAAATGGATAGCAAACTAGTATAATTTTCTTTCATTATGGTTAAAACTAAAAAGGTCACAAAAGCACATGACACACAAAATTTAAATTATTCAAAGGCAAAGAGCACTTAATTGAGTTTGTTCAGGACAAAACAAAGAACAGAAAGAACTTTTTAAATTGTATGTCCGTGAAGTGTTGGAGACATGTTGATCTTTGCCGTGCTCCGAGGACCCTCCGTCCAAAGTTAATATTTTCTTTAGACAAGTCCGTTTCAATGTTGGAAAACTACAGGTAATTTCAGACTCTATTCTTTTGAAAGTTTTTGATTGAGTTTTGTTGTTAGAGCAATTGCACATTCCGCATTCCATATTGCACATACACGTAGTGGCAGACCACCAGCTAGGTGGACTGACGACATTGCTACCTATTCAGGGTTAAACCTGGATGCAAAGGGCTAATAACAGGTTAAAGTGGCGTTTGGGGAGGAGGTTTATGCCCTGCAGTGGGTTACAAAAAGCTGTTGATGATGATGATGATGATGCACGTAGTCGGTTGACTAAATAAAACCCAGCTGACCTTTTATATTTTGTGACGTGGAAGTGCTTGACCTGAATATCACCTGGTTTCAAGTTATGATAAGGCCGAAGAAGGAAGCGCACTTCACAGACTGAAGAACTGGCTATCTTACCTCTAAATGCCGAAACACAAACATTTAGAATTGTTGTTATTATGACAGACTGAAGTAACATGATGGTAGCTAGTCAGGCGGACTTCAAAGTCCTATCAAACAAGCACTCCCCTGGTGAAACTGGGAACTCTGGATCTGACTCCGGGTGGCAAACCAGTAGAACATAGAGGCGGTTCAAATACAACAACACAACAATGCTTTAAGATACATTTTGAGGATATACCCCGATACTGCATCGCTTCGGACATGGGTGTATTGACTGCTTAGATACTACCATGCACAAACCATATTACGTTGCATGACCATAGTGCGCCGATGCGAGGCAGAACTTATACCTTTTACTGTCTCAACAGATCTCCATTACTTTTTTGAAACTATAGGATAATATCGTTTGTTTTTGTTTTATATTTTAATATTTTTCAACGAACATTTTTCCTTAATTTTTTGTTTGGGATGTGTTGTAGGTGAAATGCCTTTAGTGCTTAGGCTTCCTCCAACTGTCTTCATTTACATCTTTCAGCTTTCAATCCAATTCAATATAGTTGAATCCTAGGTGGTCCTAGTTACTCGAAATAAATTGTTTTTATTACTTGTTCGCAAAATCTAGAAATGAGTCATTCAAAAGCATAAAGAGGAATCCGTCTTTCTACTGATTCGTTTTGAATGATCCATTCAAAACAAACAATAAACATTAGGAACAACTTCGCGCATAACATTCCGAATCGAACTTTTTTACTGTCCCGATATTTTGTTACACCTATGATAAAATGTTATGAGCACACGGAGAGTGATATTTTGTATCTATTTTATTCACAAACTTTTTCTATCTCGATACTATATTCGCAATCAGAAAAGGCACCATCTTCCCCAACCCCCTGTCAATTTATGAACGAATTGTAGCAACGAAATAAATAGAAAGAAGTTACGAGAGCAATATTTTATAAGTCAGTGAAATACAAACAATTTAATTAATTGATTAGCTTAAGGCTTTAAAAACAAGCCTCAAGAAAGGAAAAGTAGCAAAGATTTATTTTACTTTAGCTAGCAATTAACGTTGAAAGTGAAAAATCTTTGGAAACTTCGCGAAGTTGGGTATCCTTTACTTCGAAATTGGGTAAATTTTTCTTGGGAAGTTTCGATTCGACCCCTTTCTTGAGCAATCAGGCGATTCTTATTGCAACCGTGCGACTGCCATGATCCCTAACAGGATACTCTAAAAGCTTTTAAAAGCAGGGTGATATTTCATAATAATTATGTATCAGTTATTTATAAATAGTTGCAGTTAAAAAAATGTCACATGCTATTCGGATTTTTGTTCCTAGGGATATGCCGGTTTCTTCACGAAAACACAGCATTTGTGACTTTTACCGTCAGAGCATGTGCATGTGTCAAATGCACACTATTATTTCTGAAAAACCAGTCCATTGGTGCACGCCTGTACTTGAACCCACAAAATTCTGATCGGAAGGCGGACCCGTACCCACTTGGCCACACAACTCACAGGTACATTCTAAGAAGAGTGACAATTTAAGAAGGAGAGGTTATAAGCACCATATCGATACCATCACTCCATCGTAGACTTAATGCTTACCTGTGCAAGTTTTGAAGCAAAGATCTGACCCATAAAAAAAAAACATCTATTATAAAAAATGCTGTGACCAATTGCGTTCAATACAAATACAAAAAAAATATGATTAAAAGCAAAAACGCCATTTCTCGCTAGTGATTTTGTGTGTAATTTTAAACACTAGGGCAGATCACAGTTCAGAGAATCTCTGCTAGGTGACGTGATCAGCGCTCAAGCTGTACTTCATGCAGTATCAATATGATACAAAAATTCGGAGTCTGCGTCAGGACCCTCGTAGCTCAGTTGTTTCGAGCGTTTCCGGCTTTAGGAAAATGTGCTGGTTCGAGTCCCGTCGCGGGTTGTGATTTTCTGTGTCATTACAACATTTGTAAGTCTATTTATACGTTTGCCTGGAAGGAATATTAGAACCTAAACCTAATTATCCACTGTGTATTACAATCACACAAATGGTAATGGGCACCGCGGCAAATACAATTAAATTAATTAATGAATTAAGACCCGACGAGTTTCTTTATCTTGTTATTAATTTGTCTTTGGCCCGACGTCTTACAAATGAGAGGAAGGAGTGCAAATGTTTGTTCGAAACCGAGTTCAGACTTTGCACCAAGCCAATTTTACTTTGGCTCAGACAAAAGGGAGTAATGGAAATTGTAGCAAAAGATGCTTAAACAAATTGTATGGACAGTTCGCCATAAGTGTGACCAAGCTTAGCTACTTGGACACTATTTGATATATCTGTATATATTAAATTCTAGTTTCGCGTATTTTTGTTAAGGTACAGATATTTTGTTAAATATTGTTCTGTATATAAATATATATCAAAAAGTTTATTTTAGTACTCGAGTACATCGCTTTGTCTGCTCTTAGCTATTATTTCCACCAAAAGGCCGCCTGGAAGGAACCCCTTTTATCGATAAAGCCGCCTACATTGTACCTAGTTTAATTGTTTTTTTTTGTTGTCTGTTTATTTTGGTTTCTTGGTGTACATTAATGAGTTTATTATATCTATCTATTATACTTAGCTGGTCGATCTATAGACTTAGATCCCAAGTTTAGATAATTATCTAGTTAACTTGCAGTTTTTCTTTGCTATAGATACGAGTAAACGCTTTTGAGAGCGTATGCTATGTAGATTATTTTAGTTAATTGTATGTCAATCAACACAGAAACAAAAGCTTCCAGTGACAAACATAAGCATCAACATCAATCTTGCTTGATCTCCCTGACACGACATACGCAAAATGTCTCTTAAAGACATCTCATGCGAAGTGTCTGAAGAAAGCAGCATTAATCAGGGTCAGGAAGCGGCACGATTTGAATGTAAAGTATCTTCATGAGGTGTGACTGCATATGAGCCCGTCATTAGTCATAAACGCGAGAGGTGGGATCTGACGTGATCTGGGAGCCAAGTGGACTCTTATCGGGACAGGGAGTTTATTTTCGTTTGTAAGTGGGAAGTAAAATCGATGAAAAGTTTTTATCACGAATATACTTCCCTATGGAAAATTTATAATTATTCCGCATTATGAATTACGCCATGAATTAGGAAATTGTTAAAAATAATTATGTGTAAAATAATATGAAGAAAATCTAGAATGTGAACAAAATATATATAGGAAACTTAATAATGTGTGCGATATTAGAAATTGGAAGAGTAATAATTTGAAACTCATCGCTGACACCATTTGTACAATGATTTTCTTGAAGATATCGTGAATGAGATTTTCCATATTACATTTTTGTTACAGTTCTCAGAACTTGTTAGCTAAAATACTAACATAAAAAAACAAAAGCTAAAATATTGTTTTAAAATACATTTCAATTCTTGGGACTTCAAATCCGGTGTGAGTAGGTTCAATTTCAGGCCACATTTTAGGTACTTTTTTTTCCAATAAGCTCGGGGTCAAACATTTGGAAATCGCCAAAAAAAAAAAACAACCACTTCCAGACCAAATCCGTTTAAAGATTTTATTTAAACTACTAAATTCGATTAGGTACTAGTGGTCGAAACGAACCCTCGTACCTTCGGTCTTATCTCAACTTGTAACCAGGTGAGATGAAGGCCAAGTGCTTACCCGTCGGACAATAAAAATAAAAGCCTGAGCTTTCAAGACTTTTTCAAATTGTATGTAAAGAAGGAATCCAACGCCTGGTAATAAAAACACCCTTCCGTAACTGGATTATGAAGGATGTGACAATTGAAACATCGCGGCTCTGGACCGCACTGAATTTAAATATACAGCGTTTCCGGTACACTGACCACGGCGCTATATTTGTAGTATAGATTTGTGGTAAAGAGAGCTGATACCAATCCCTTAGGGAGGATACAGACAAGTTTTTATTTGATAGAGGATAGGAGATAATTTTGAAACATGAAGTCCGGAATCGAATTCAAACGTGAACTAAAACATGAACTCGTATTTTATTCAATTCAACCGCCTCTGTGGTCTAGTGGTTCAACCCACCGATTTCAGCTCCAGAGGTCCCGGGTTCGATCCCCTTGGGGAGGACAATATATTGTGCTTGGTTTGGTTGGTGGTATGATCTTGTTTAAGTCCGCCTGGCTAGCTACCACCATCTTACCTAAATCTGTTGCAATAATAACAATTCTTAAAAAAAAATTCGTGTTCCGGCATTCAGAGGTAAGATAGCCAGTTTCTCAGTTTGTTGAGGATTCCGGGTGAAGTGCGCCTCCATCTTCGGCCTTATCTCAACTTGTTACCAGGTGAGATGAAGGCCAAGCGCTTCCTTGTCGTACAACAAAAAAAAAAACAGACTAAATTTAGCTTGAGTCTGACTGGAGTTATTAGCTTTAATTCAAGTATCGATTCACACTTGAGAAATATAGATCTTTAAATTGAAAAAAAGGTTTTTAAATTTCTTAAAGTCCTCGCAAGTGATGCTTACACGTGATGCTTAGTGTCCATAGGCATATAGAAAATACCTGACGGTCTCAGGCCCACTGGAAGAATCAATCTCAGTTTACTAGATGGAGTGCAGCAAAACCATTGAGTGGGAAGCTGGAATGAAGTCAGAAACCGAATAGGTTGGCGAAATCTACTTGACTGGGCCAGGGTCCACTCACGACTGTAGACCTACCTTTGATGATGATGACAATACAAATTTAAAATATACAAATAAAAAACGCTACTCTATTTAGTATTCCACTCAAACGAAATAAGAATCACTGCGGTGCCAAATTCAGTGGCCGATAAAACGCTCACGAAATTTTGATTACACAGAAAAGTGTTACTTATTCTCGAATAAAAATTTCTCGACGGAATTTCGCTGATGTCGATATTGTTATGGAGGGTTTATGTCGAAAATTGGGGGCACGGTTATTGCATGTCATTAGGAATTATGGGCTGCCGACGTGGGCTGAGAAAAGCGGTACGATACTTTTTCGATAATGTAATTATGGGAAATTTATTCTGATCTAAGTGGCTGGTGGTGTGTGACGCGGTAATTGATGATGGTGTAAATTTGTGAACCAATACATCTTGATTGATGAGACTTGCAAAGAAAAATGACATCATCACCAACCTATTGCAGTGCAGGGACGCTACCGCCGACGGCGAAGCCGATCTCCATTGATGGCTTTAAATTAGCTCCATGAGAACTAGAAACGATTTTTACCGATTTAGGTATGTGTCATATCCGAAATGGCGTTTCCCATCTCAAAAGTGTACACATGTTATGAAACCTATCCGTTCAGTACATTTGACGGTAAAAATCGTTTCTAGTTCTCATGAAGCTAATTTAAAGCCATCAATGGAGATCGGCTTCGCCGTCGGCGGTAGCGTCCCTGGTCGGTCTTCCGCACTTCCTATACAGTTTGTGCCGACGGGCGTCCGACTCGTGTTGGTCGACGATTACGTTTGCCGAGACACGGTCTCTACTCTAGAACTTGCTTACTCCTTCTTTCGTTGGTTTTTCGGCAAATATGGCCGGCCTACTGCCACTTCAGCCTGCATATACTCTGGGCTGTGTTGGTGATTTTAATTCTCTGACGAATATACTCGTGTCGTATCCCTTACAAAAACTCCAAGCATAGTTCTTGCCATGGATCCGTCCTACTGTTAGTGTTTATATACTTGGCTCCATATGTCTTGACAGAAATGACGAAAAATACAACTTACTAATAAGACAACTATGCTTCTTCATATAATTCGAACTTATTGCAGACTAGGTACATCTAAAGGTTATTATGTTTTTTTGCTCCCTGAACCACCTTGCATTTTTAAGTCACATTTTGGAGCTGACCAAATCCTTTTTTATTAACTGACCGTTTATTTAATTAATTGAACGTGACCCAAGGGCTGGCTCTTATTTAGGCCAGCGAATTAGCATAGCTATTCAGCGTGGCAATGCAGCCAGTGTCTTGGGCACGCTTCCGTCTGGTACTGGTCTGGAACAGTAATCTGACTGATTCCTTTGTACATAGTTAGTTTAATTGTACTTTTTATTGAATAAATGTTTCTATTAAAAAAAAAAAAAAAAATTGAACGTTTAAATGATGACTGTTTATTTCAGATGAAATTCATTTATCATCTTTCGAAACGCGAAAAACGATCGTTCATGTTTATTGCTGCGACATATATTTTTGAAAGCTAAACTCGATTCTCAAGAACAAAAATTTGCAACAACAACTCAAAAATTATGCCACGTACGTGTTCCCATGTCCCATAAAACAGCACCGGGCCTTATTTCATATAGTTACGGCATTACCCACGGGCCCGTAAAGCATAAAAGGCATTCAAATGTGATGTTATTTTGCCGCCAAACTCGGTAATTTATTTTCAAGCGATTCATAATTTTCTTTTATTCACTTTATGTTGATTTTTCGTTTATAAGTACGGGAATGATAATATTATTTTGCGCAATGTATCACGAGTGTGGAGCTTTTATTGCTTTGCTAAGTTTGTTATGATTGAGGTGGAGTGTTGAGTTGAGGTGGAGTGTTGAGGTGGTTTATTGAGGTAATTTACGAGTGTGAATCAAATTACATCATTTCATATACATAAGTAAACAGACTAACCGAATAGGTCTGTTTTGTTCTTTTAGTATATTTTTCTCTAAGCTCCTACATAGATTTTTGTAACATTTTTTTTTTGTTTACTGATAGAAAGTTTCTGAAATAAAACAAATTTATTTACTTACTTCTATTAAAAACACCCAAATATTAGGCGTATTATTGTCGCGGCTTAAGAATTGACCCTTCCAACTCAGCCCATGGATGTTGTAAAACCCGACTAAGGGATCTCACTAGAAGAAGGGCAGCAGCTTCCTTCTGTATATTATCTAAACATAATAACTGTGATTACCAATCCGCTTGCCAAGCGCGGTGATTATGGCAATACCCTCCAGCTTTGGAAGAGGCTCTGTCCAGCAGTAGACACTAATTGTCCGTTGATGTGATATGATGTGACATTATGCGAAGGCTTTTAGCGTCTTCCGATTTAGATTTATCTAGATTTTTCTATGTATAAACTTTACAACCGCCAGTTTTGACATATGATTGTTGTTCGTTAAAGATAAAAGATAAAGATAAAGCTTTATTTTGCAGGCACACACATGTGGGAAAGTAAGATAGGTATAGATTAAATAACAGATTGTAGGTACACAGAAAAGAAAATGAAGATATAAAACATAGAAATCACAAACATTATAGTACACAGATGAATTTAAAACAACTGTAGCCTACAGAGAGCATAGTGGAACTTTCTAAATGCGCGACCAGACAGGTCCAGCCTCAGCTTTATGCCGCTAACGTACCTGGAACAATAGTGACGCTGTTTTTCAGTCTGAACTCTTGCTGAGTGACGACACGCAGCAAGGACAAATTCATACACAAAAAATATATAATCATTGTGATGAAGAATAACATATTATAATTAAAAATATTATGTAAGTACATATTATGGACAGAAAAAAGTTAAAGCAATCATCCAAATAATTATCTACTGGCTTTTCTAGTCACAAACCACCCGTTGGATACCAAGACAACATAACCAAAAGATAAGCCAACACAAGGACTTATCTACAAAGGACTGGATGTTTGTCGATCTGATTATACGTTTGCGAACTGGGTGGTCAGTTGACCGTAATAATTTGGGACGATGCGTGCACTGGTGCATAAAATATTTAGGGACGGCGAAAAGCGCAAACGGTGAAAACGTACCATTACCTTCACACCTGCTATTTGTTCTGCACAAAGAAAACAGAAAAAGAAACAGGTATTTAGCATTTTGAATGTCAACAATAGGCTCTGTTGTGTTGCTCTGTTTTTATTTTTTTTGAGCAATTGACTTTGTTGTGTTTATTCGTGAACTGTTTGCTTGAATGTAGCACTTCTTTAAAAAATATTCTAAGAGCTCGTCCGTGGAAGTGCTACCACCATACGACCTTCAAGCAGCATTGCTGTGTTCTGGTTTGTCGGTGAAATTACGGGAACGCGAGACTTTACACTTCTATGCTTCAAGTTTGCGGGTGCAAGCAGCGCGTAGGTCATGTTATTTGTAGATGTGACCTATGCATTAAGGCCTTGTTATAGGCAAGAGATGCACTCAATGCATCAGGTGAGTTGCTAGCTTGTTCAGTCACCAAGTCATATAAAAAAATGCTAGGTATTAGCGTATTCATAGCTGACTTTTATATGTTTACCATTATAACACACATAGGTACACAAGCAACAAAATGCATAAAACAAACAAAAGTTAGTAAAAATAATAGTAATAAATATTATAAAGTTACAAAAACTAAAAATATGTGACAAATGACACAACTCAACTTTATGCATCACTGCATCACAAGTCTGTTCTGATACTTTGTTGAGACCCAGCTAAATATACTTAACAACATTTGTTTAAATAGAATAGATACATACACAGAGATAATAAAGCCATTTTTTCAGTCTGTTGAGTATTTTGAGAGAAGTGTGTTTCCACCTTCGGCTTTATAATAACTTGACACCAGCAGGTCTCACCTGCACCTGAAGGCCAACTCCATCGATGAGTTCTCTTTGTGTGCTGGTCATGATTCCGAAGAGGCGGTAAATTTGACGTCTCAAAATGATCTTAAAACATCTTACTAAATAAATAAATATACCCTTCAACTTAAAAATTACGTAGGTATGCATTCATATTATTTAGCAAAGTGAGGCTGCAATAATAGTTGATAATGATTATGAAGTTTCTGACATACATATAAGTTTCTGGCCGATTCTTGATTATAAGCCTGATAGTAATAAAGTAAGGCATTTATGATTGATTCGTTGTTCTACCTGGCTATACCATAAACACAAACGAAGCGCAACCGTTTCAGAATCAAATTTTACATGCCGCCGTTCATAGGGAATCAATAAAATCGCTGTTTGTTCTCCCTTTCAAGACTCAAGTATGCATGGCGGGGTGTGCTAAGCCGAATATTATGAGACGATTGCCAGCAGGTGGTGCTAAACTGCCAACTCGATGCTACGGCGGTCACGTCTTGGTAGCACTTGAAGACACATGAAAGTTTTCGAAATTTTCGTTTTGTGTGTGAAGTTTACGCTTTTACAGTACAGCTTAAAGGATTGGAGGAATGACAAAGTTTATTCATCATCAACTATCTGACCGCAGACTATTAAACGTGAGCCTCCTTCTAAACTTTTTTTATTGTATTTTTTATTGTACGACGGGGAAGCGATTGGCCTTCATCTCATCTGGTTACAAGTTGGGATAAAGCCGAAGGTGGAGGCGCACTTCACCCGGAATCCTCAACTAACTGAGGAACTGGCTATCTTACCTTTAAATGCCGGAACACTACAATTTTAGAATTGTTGTTATGGCAACAGAAATAGGTAAGATGGTGGTAGCTAGCCAGGACGAACCAAACAAAGCCCTACCACCAAACAAAACTTCAGGGTTTTGTCATAGCATCTACGCTTGGCTGAAGATCGCATAGTGTTCAAAGTACAAAACAGAAAACGGTTGCTGTAAAATTTCTTTTCTAAGGTCCTGGGTTCTTGAGACAGTCTGCCTCTTAGTAGTTCTTCAGCTTTAGTTACGCGTTATTATGGTTGTTGCAAAAATTTTACCGCCTTGTTTCAAGTTTCTGTTCGCTGTCGTATCGTATAAGGAGTTCAAGGAGGCTGCCCTGGAAAGATCAACATGGACAAAGAAAGATTCATCAGTTGTGCCGACAAGAGTCAAACTCTTAAATTTAAGTAGCAGAAGTTCCAAGTTTTTCGTAGCTACACCCATCGTACCATGTCTGTCGACATAACAAACAATTCTATATGGTTGTGTTCTGGCATTTAGATGTGTGAGTTTCTCTGTCTGTCGAGGATTGCGAGTGATGTGCCCCCCGTCATCTACCCGTCGTACAATAAAAATAAAACCGATCAAGTGCGAGTTGGACTCGCACACCGAGGGTTCCGTACTAACTAGTAGGTACTTAAGTAAATATATTATTTATTTTATAATTTACTGTGTGTGTGTGTGCAACACACAGATAATTATAAAATTCTCTTAAAAGATCACCCATCGAAGACTTTTTCAACATAGGACATACTTAACTTTGCCGTTCGATCAATAGACATGGTTAATTTGATACACCAACCGCAAATAATATGTTTGTAATAGTATACTCGTTTTTTTGTTACTAGGCAGTTTTACAGTTTTTTTTCTTAACATGTGATGTAAGAAATTCATTCTTGCCAAATGTCATAATTCTAGGTCAACTGGAAGTTGGTACCCTATAGGTTTTGATTCATTTGTGAAATCGTAACATTTGCAATTCACACCTGAAAGAGATACCTTCATGCGTTCCTGAGAAAAGGGGTCTTGATAGGCATACAGACAGGCGGACAACAAAGTGATTATATTTGTTTTTTATTTGCCTTTAGAGGTACGGAACCCTAAAAAAAATTAAAAAATCTTTGATATTGTGGTTTAAAAAATGTTAAGTTAATTGCTACATGTTCCTACTAACAACAATATTTTAAATACTCAACGTTTCGATTTTCCATATTGATGAAATTAAATGAAAGGAGATTAGATTCCCCCTTCAGTATTAGTCGCCTTGTAATGCCACGACATCCACAATAAGGGGTTGGTATACTTTTAATCTACCCGACACAAATCTACGAAAAAGTTTATAGTCGAATGCGAGAATTGTCGCAGTGAAAAAACTTCTTAAATGACACCATCAGAGCCGTCTCCATACATCAGCTGTCAAATAACACATCAATATCTCGCCTCCCAAATGGGAAACAGAGAAATGCCCCGTCATCAATCCAGACGTTGATAGTTTTCCCATAAATGACCACCTCGGGCGGGTGGCAATAAAACCCCCGGTTTTCTCTTCCTATACACTGGACGCACGGTCAGCCAACAATTATCTAAATAGCCATCTACATTCTTACCCCTTACATTTTATTATTACCGGTCAATTTATCCGATAGTCTGTTCGCAAATCTCAGCGAATATCCTCCCGATTCATGTTTGCCTGGTAGATTCGCCGATAATACTGGAAACTGCCAAGAAATAAAATAGGAGATTTAGGGGATTTGCTACAAGTTTTGTGGATTATGGCGGTGCCAGCCAGTTTACAAGTTTTTGTATCACCACTATGTCTGCAGGTATATAACTTGTAAAATTGATATTTTTTATGTATTTTAGAATATCGCGTCAAGTTAAAAAAAATACGTCCAGAGACGCTTTGAATCGCTACAAATTCTATTCTAATCTCAACTAAGGCGGTTCGCTGATTACAAGATTTATTGGGTCCGCAATTCTTAGACACAATAGGCGATGATTTTAAATAAAGGCACCCCGATTGACAAAACGAACCCCCGCCTTGCGGTCTGTGCTTAATGTGCTGGACATTCAGAATTTAGACGACTGTCTTCCCTTTTGTTTGATAATATAATTTCTAGAACTGAAACTGTGGGTTTTTTAGGCAGTCATTTTTGGACTATTCCTCACGTACATACAAATATTCTATAGCCGCCTGTGTACTCTCAGTAAGACAGTCTAGTTTTATTAGCAGATGTCTATCCATTTTGGTCAAAATGAATGGTTTAATTATTATCTACACAAACTATCATTAAAACCCCAGTTTATTTTAGTACTCCGCTATCTTAGGAGTAAAAAAAAATGTTTTTATACCCATCGGCGTGGTATGTGTCAGTTATGAGTCGATAATTTAAAACAATAGAAAATCTTTTACCGCATATGTATAGAATCTATTCATACATAAAAAACTCGGTTAATTTTAGTTTCCTATTTAGGTTCGGAAACACGGGGTTAAAACTGAAAAGTTTTTCAAAGCAATTTGCTGTATTACTAAGATATCATAAGCACAGAGGAGAAATAGAAATTCAACTTGCTGAGTCGGCTTTACATTGTCTCCGAGTGGAGGAACGAGACAAAAGAAACGCATCACTCACCGCCCCACACTGGGCACTGGTCACAATGATCGTCCTCTATTTGTCTTCGGGATTAACTTGCTTATCGAAGCCCCAGTCTGTGAATTATAAGGTTTTGAAGAAATTCCTCCACATTTTTTGCATCGGCAACTACATATTTTTTTGTTAGGAATGTCTCTCTTTTGCGCTTAACCGTGAAACGCGCAGGCAAGGATACACGTCAAGGATAAGAATAGAACTACAACGAACGAATGATTATCTATAACGTTTTTTTATTTATTCAAACAAAATGTAAATACAAACTAACTATGTACAAGGAAAGCAGTTGGGTTAAGGATAATTACAAACGGTCTATAGGTAACTCAACTGTTCCAGACCAGTACCAGATGGAAACGTGCCCAAGCCACCGACTATTAAACTTAATATTAAAGGTACTGTTTATTTTGATTTTTAAATTCCGAGTGTATTATTTGTTTACTTTAGAGTGGGTAATCGTCTCTTTTGTTAGAGTCTATAGTCTAGGTCCTCCTATACAATTAAGTATAAAAAAAATAATTATTAGCACCAAGTCATAAAAAACATCTCGTATTTTAATACTTCATCTATCCCTCACATTTCCATGGCTCAAGATGTCGTCATCACTTTTCCCATGAAACCATAGCAATTATGCCTTTAAATTATTCGGATGACAAGGCCCTTGGGGTTTGTAATGTCCCTCTTAGCACTTTAATAGTGCGGCTATTCCGGCGGTCAAGCGGTGTGATGGCCCGAAGGCGTTCCGGGAGCATTAGGAACCTCCCTTTGCTAGTTACTGAAGATTAGTTCGTACGCCGTGTTGGGATAAAGCTCTTCATTATTGCTGAACAAGGGTGAGAAAATTCAGTTTGCTTTGTAAAGCAGAGTGTAGACCCAGTTTTCTTGGAACTCAAAAATGTAGGGCGGCAATTTTGGGATTTCACATAATATACCATTGATTATCAAGCACTAATTGCTATATTTAACCTGTTGGTCCAAACAACATTATTAGTCCTTATTGAAAACCAATCGATAGTGCTCAGCAAACCAATATTTACGTATATAATTAAAATAAATAATAAATAAATATTACAGGACATTCATTTTTACACAGCGCCATCTAGCCCCAAACTAAGCATAGCTTGTAATATGGGAACTAGATTACGGATAAAATACTTAAATACTTTTCGTAAATACATACGTACTATATGATACAACACCCAAACACAGAACAAACATCTATATTCATCACACAAATGTTTGTCCTGGGTGGGAATCGAACCCACAGCCTACAGCGCCGAAAGCAGAGTTACACCAACTGAGCTATGAGGCTTGTCAAATTTCTTCAAATAAAAAAAAAAATCTTCTGTACGTGTGATTATCACTATACATAATAATATATAATATACATAAGCGGAATGATTTTGATGATTTTTTGTGTGTTGCAATCGCCACAGGATGGCGTACCACTAATTTTCAAATGAAAAGCTAGTGATCATACAATGCTAATCAAAACGTTTATACCAATCTCTTAACAATATCAATACGGTTCAAATTATGCTATATTTAATCAAATAGCGTATGAATACGGCCGTCGATAGCAAACAATTAGAGGCATGTTAGGGGTTCGCCGATTAAGTTATAACCTGATATATGCGGGCTAAGGGTAACCTGAGTCAGGGAGATTAAGATTCATCGGAACTCGGAAGGCCCTTACATGGAGCAAACAATGTGTTTGCGTCTTGGCACAGTCGTTCATTCAAACAGTATCACAAGTACGAACAAAAAAGAAATATTTAAAATTTATAAATATATATTATATAAATAAATAAAGCGGCCATGTGCGGATAGGCACACTAAGGATTCGTACCAATATATTAAGGCAGGTTTTTTTTATTTTTTTTTATTATTTGTTTTTATAGGGATACATATATAGGATACACACTCTGAAAATGTCAACTATCTGCCTATTATGGTTCATGTAACAAACGGCAAAGGCTTAATTATAGATTTGGAACCTTTTTGGGTATAGAACCATAAAAACTGTATTTGTAATGTAGATAGGGTAATATTTAATGAAAAAAAGAACCATCGTTTGAGTGTCACTTATTTTATGTTAAACTATAGGTACCTACTTATAGATTTGGTTTCTTTTCAAATGCCCGAATAAATAGTAGGTAGCCTGTAGCAGCTTTCATTCAGTGATCTATGCAAAACACGATTAGAGACTCAAACAATGATTATATTTTTGAAATAAAAATATATATCCTTAAGGTCATATTCCGTTAAAATAAAATGCAGGAACTGGAGAACAGAAGGAGAAATGCTGGGGTCAAATAATTTGATGCCAGTTTACATACCGCTGTTTGTGATTACTGTGATAACATAGAAACAAACATTGTATTGCGGGTGTCTTGGCGATGTTTGCCCAAGGTAGCGAATGTTAATTTAGTATTCACCCTTGCGAGCCAATATTAATATTTTGAAGGAGACGGCTTTGAAACAAAAACATTCATTTAGGAACTCCGTCTGTTTGTAGATTTGGCTGATTGTATTGTGTTGTCGTGAAGTTGGAACCCTAATATTTTTTATATTATTGGTCTATAAGTTCGTTATAAAGTATGAATTTACAAAAAATATATATGCAATATACTTACATTTGTAATCAAGTTCACATATTACAAGCTTTGCTTGATTGGGTCTAGTGGGCGCTGTGTGAAATTAATGTCCTGTAATATTTGTATATTTATTTACTTACGACGGTTTTTTTCCAGTACCTGTATTAATACCTACCTGCAAAGGAACATCATACTTGCTTATAGACATCACATTGTACAGAAATAAAAAGCATATTATATAAAAAATACATAGTAAAATATGATACTATGGCACCATACTATCTCCACCCTACGTTTGTCTGGAAGAGATAGCTTTTAAGCTATTTTACCGCCCATGAAACTACTGTTAACTTATAAAAAATAAGTGGCAATTGTTCTATACTGTTTTGGATTATAAAGAATATCATTGAATTTTATTGGCAGCTAGAAAGGTCAATACAACTCAACACAATCAATCTTTTTTTTGTATCAACAAAATAAACATAATTTTTGGCCTGTTCCATTATTTTCCTTGCAGTCCAATTCTACTAGTGCGGTAGTTGAAGATAATGAAGCTATGTGTTTTCAATTACAAAGAAAAATACCAGTTTTTAAGAAAACCTCCCACGCAACCCCTAAAACTTTTTTCTGGCCCGACATCAATTAAAAACAAACCTCCTAGTCGCCGACTCAAAATAAACACACCGAGTGTTTTCATTTAATTAACATATCACTGTTGTCTTGTACGCTCCGCTGTTCTTCATTTCCATATGTAAAAATGATACGAATCCCGGTCGTGCAATATTGCGTACTCTGGAGCAATATGTGTCGCAAGAAGCGTGGATTCTCCCTCGAAAATTATACTGTACGCATTAATTTGCCATATTAATTTGGCTGTAAAACTCAGGGAAGGCATCCGGCAAGTTTCGCGTCCCAAGCGGCCGCTTGTTCACACAATCGACTATAGAACACGGGGGTTTTATGGGCCTACAGCTATTGAAATACCTATGCCCCACACGGGGGCGCATGTATGTACTATTGCTATTAACCAGCGTTGTAAAACCCTTTCTTGCAGTACATTGTTTCTGTAATGTGTAATTAATGGCAGTTTTGGATTTACGCGTGCTTTGTCATTCTTTGGATGTCATTTTGCTATATTTAATTACCTAGAGATTATCGTTCAAGTTTAATAAGTGTTAATAAGAGCAGTTATTGGTGTTGACGCTTACTGGCAAATGTCCTTGAAATGGAAAGTATACTTTGGTATGTTCTTCTCAATATTTAATATTTCTAGTAGAGAGTATTCAATTATCACTTATCTAAGTTAACTCGATGGGTGCGCGTGGTTTTCATTATGATCATCGACGTGCTCAGCACCCAACGAGTTAAGTAGTAAATTGTGAGTAGGTACTGTCCATCTGTACATTTTAATTTCTATACTTTTTTCAAATAAAAGTGTGCAATAAAGTATTTTCATTCATTCCTTCATTTATTCATCTTTAATCTTCTCAAAACGCCTCCACCCGTCACTTCCTATCTAATTGCTCGAAAACTTTTAGGCATAAGAACCAGGAGTGCATAATAAGGAAGAGCTCACACGGAGTTTATGAATGCTATTTGTCACGACAATTGAACGTGAACTCCTAACGTGATCTAAGTAATGAACAACACTCTACATGCAATAAAAACACGGGGACTTTGAGACGTTTAATTTTGCGATTAAACTTCTCAGCTTTGTAACATGTTTCAAAGTAATTCAGGGGTGTATGTACCTTCTTACCTACAGGTCTTCACAACAACTGCAGACTCTAGAATTTTCTCTCCATCAGGAATTCACGTCTTATAAGCACACTCTAAGTGTAGAGTGTGGATCTTTTTAATCCGTCATGACCTTGATAAAAATAAATAGGCATCAGTTATAGTACGCAATGGTTTAATAATAGCTATAGTAATAAAAAAAAATCTAAAACAACGATGAATAGTACCATATTTTTCGATACAAAATAATACAACTGATTCGGATTTAAACAATTTAAGGTCCCTACAGAGCTGTAAACTATTATGATCAAAATTATCAGAAATACTAGACTATTC
Organism: Venusia cambrica; assembly: GCA_951394065.1. Classification (NCBI taxonomy): domain Eukaryota; kingdom Metazoa; phylum Arthropoda; class Insecta; order Lepidoptera; family Geometridae; genus Venusia; species Venusia cambrica. The sequence goes on along the minus strand of OX596043.1, from coordinate 5,542,300 downwards.
CACTAATCAGGAACGCCAGCAAACATTTTTTGTTACGTTCTATTGGAAATAGGAACATACTTGTGATACATCTCAGCGTTTATGTTTCCTCTACGTTACGACCCTATACGTTGTTTTTTTTTATTGTATGACGAGGAAGTGTCTTTATCTTATCTGGTTTTCAAGTTATGATAAGGCCGAAGGTAGGAGCGCACTTCACCTGGAATTCTCAATAGTCTGAGGAACTGGCTATCTTACCTCTAAATGCCGGAACACAACATTAAAAATTCTTGTTATTACGAAATAATTTGAGGGGGTATTTATAGAGTAATATAGAGTTTTAAACAAAATACAAAATGTTCATTTTTTTTATTTAATATATTACATGTGATAAAAATAAACATTTTGTATTTTGAAACAAAGTATTACCTACCACCAACCATGAATCAAAAAAAAATATATAAGAGCCACTAGGAACCAAGGTAGGCACGCTCTATCGTAGACCTCATCTTTAATTGGGTAAAATCTGAGGTTTGGAGTTGACCCACTTCAAATCCATCTAAAGGATTACCCCACGTAAAAAAAAAATACAAAAATTCTGACAGAACCCTAAAAATGGATCCAAAAATTTTAACATAAATCTAATATTCTTTTTTCATTTCATGGTCTCAAAAATATGTCCAAATCTGATTGATAGAAAACCGAATTGTGCAAATAAGGGCTACTCAATCCATTCCTGTGCAGTGGTCCGATTCATCAGCTCTGACAGACGGAGCTCATTTTTAATGCTTTGTCGAAGTGTCCGATACTGACACCCTTGAAGCGAACCCTAAGGGATGGTGGTCAAGACTTAATTTATGGTGGAGGAACTGCATTAGGCGAAGGGGATAAAGTGCTTTTGATCAAGATATTGGTAAAGGTGTTGGGAAAATCGAAATAAGCTTTGGAAAGTTTTTTTAAATCGTAGTTCATCTTGCAAGAAAGCATTGTTCGATATCTTATCAATTCTTCTATTTAAAATATGTACCATCATACTTCCATACATATATTATGATAAAATTAGACTTTTGCTCGTTTCTCTAAAAAAATATTTTATTTTCCATATAGTAATTCACAATTGTGAAAATGTAGCGAACATAAAATATATACAGAGTTACTTTAGAATTTATAATTTTGGCATGGATTGTAAGATTGATTGATTGAATTTTGGATTGTGTGTCATACTTGTATTCAAATCCTTTCCAAAGAAGAGGGTTTCTCTAAGAAGTAGTAGGCATTAATATAAATTAGGCATTTAGTAGGATTTCCTACTCACTATTTGAGCAGCCTGTCTGAGGAAGTATTTCCGCCTTACAGAATATCGCAGACAAATAGCACTATACCTTTATAAAACTAAAGACTTATTTTTTACCCTACTGCCTAAGAATAAAGATTTTTCGAGAAATGTATGTTTTTATGTGATTGTGTGGGTGAGCTGAACTTTTATTGTCACAATAGTAACAAATAACAAAAATAAAATAATATTGAAAATGTGTATTAAAAAAACACGTTCTTACAAACATAAAACAAACAAACGCAATAAAATTCTAAATGACTACAAAATTGAAGGTCGAACTTTAAGCCGCTCTTATATTGTGAAGGACTTAGGAATATTGTTAGACGATAAACTCACCTTTCATGCGCATTATCAACATATTATAACAAGAGCCAATCAACTTCTAGGTTTCATTCTGAGATCGACAAAAGTTTTTAAGAAGACTCGCAGTGTAATATATCTTTTCAACTCTCTAGTAAGAAGTATATTAGAATATGGTAGCCCGATATGGTCCCCTAATTACAAAGTGCATATCTATAATATTGAAAGGATTCAGAGAAAGTGTTTAAGGTTATTATGTTATCGCTTGCAACCTGGCCGTCTGAGCTTGAGTTACGAAGAAAGATTAAGTAAATTTCAGTTGGAATCCCTAGAAACTAGGCGTAAATACTTTGATCTCATATATCTCTATAAAATAATTCACTCTCTCATTGACTCCCCTTATTTATTATCGATGATATCGTTTAACATTAGATTCAGAGCACGAAATTCCAATAAAATCAATATATTTATACTTCAAGTTTATAAAAATAATATCTCTTTTTATAATCCTTTAACTAGAATGTTACGCCAGTACAATGATTTACTGAAAGAATTTAGTCAAATTGACATCTTTGTTCGCAACTTAAGCCAATTCAGTAAACAATTAAAATCTATTTTATATACCAATTCCTAATTTGTCAACCCGTAGAACTCTGTTATGTTAATTGTTGTCATGTTTTTGTTCACATTTTTTTTTTTTAGTCTCCGTTCGTTACCAAATGTATTAACTTAGTTGTAAGCACATGTTTTTTACCTTACAATCTAGATTTGTACCTTAGTTTTATTTTTTTAGTTGTATTTTTAATTGGTTGTAAAGTGTATTGTGTTTAATAAATAAATAAATAAATAAATAAATAAATACATCAAAACATATTTAATTGTGATGTCTGAGCAAAGTGGTGGTAGGTTCCTCTTAATTGTGAAAGTGTCATAGATTAAATAAATTAAATATAGGACGTGCGAACGAAAATTTGATACCCATATTGTTTTTCATTCATTTCGCAGTCAGATTTCGTTTTTTTCAACTTTCAACCTGTTTATTGAAATAAAAGATTTTTTCATTTTTTCACGCAAAAAAATGAAAAATGCACGTGTTCACTGCAAAGTCACGCACAATTCATATCTAATCAAGCACACGTACTTCAATATGTTACCGTAATGCATCCCTCTATCTATCTATCTATCTACCCATCGTCGGGACGGTATCCAAGCCGCGATAAGCGTTTTCTCATGACTTGCATATTTGACGCGAGGTTATGCTTCCAGATGGAGGGTGCTACTGCGAAAACTATCATTTTCGTAACGAACCCACTGGGTGCCAACGGGACCTTATTACTTAGGCTCGGTTGTCCGTACGTCCAGCCGTCTGTTTGTCCCGTAATAGGTAGACGTTTTTTTTTCACAAAAAAATCACAGAGCGCGTAAATCTATTGTCACAATAACAACAAATATCTTAAGAGAAATAATATGCATAAACAAAGCAGCATCTTCTAAGCATGATGTTTTTGGTGATTTTAACTAAAAAGTTGTTTCTTGGAGGGTTGGAGGAGTCTCTGGGTCTGACACTGGTAAGCAAACCACTAGCTAGCTAGACTATGGACAGAGGTGTTTTATTATATTTACGCGTTGTGGGTGAGCTGAACTTTTATTGTCACAATAGTAACAAATAACAAAAATAAAATAATATTAAAAATGTGTATTAAAAAAACACGTTCTTATATTCGGGCTCCATACAAAAACTGGTGCCTTTAAATGAGTCTTGAAACCCTTGGTGTGCATGTCCAAACTTGGCCGGTTCATTTAAATAATAAATATTTCTTACACCTCTACACTTCACCTCTACAAAGGAAGTAAAAAAAAACTCTTGCACTTCTGGTTTGGACTATTGGATGATTATCAGTATGTATGAATGAATGAATGAATGAAAACTTTATTATTAAATATAAATAAAAAAATATTAAATAAATCAGCTTAACTACATATATAAACAATTGTAAACAAAAAATACAGCAACGATAATACGGTAATGCTTAAACAGGTATATTTTACTGATACATGCTGATACACAAAGTGGTAGTACTATTATCAGTATTATCATGGACCAGTACTAGACAGACAGTCATAGATCAATACAACGACAAACAAAACACAATTATCGTTTATTCAGTAAGATTTTTTAGGATCAATTTGAAACGTCAAATTTACCACAAATATCTGTATAATGGTAAGATTTTTTTCGGGTAATTTGGTGTGTTTCAGAGTACCACCGAAGATGCGAAAGGGAGGGCGGCCAAGCGCGAATCTACCAATCGACATGTTTATCGCTTTAATATAAAATAAAGGGAACATCCCATATCGATATATGAAAAACTTCAACATGAGATCGGGTATACGGAAATTGTCTTTCTTTTTGCATTATCTTTGGGTAAGGAGCAGGTACTATTCAAAATGTGTAACAAAAATAAATGTGTTTGAAATTTATGTAATTTTTTGTAAACTTTTTGTCATTAAAGTTAATAGATAAGCTTGCCATATATAGAAACTTGATGTTTCGATGAAATGAAATGAACATTATTTACTGAACACCAAAAACATATTAATTATCGACCAGTTTTAAAGTAAAGATTAGACTCGAAGCCTTAGTCGCATTGTCTGTCAATCATTGACAGATTACCTTCATTTCGACAGCCCATTAATGTCCACTGCTGGACAGAGCCTCCTCCAAAATTGGGCACGCTTGGCTGGCGGATCGATAAACTAATATTCCTTCTTCGGCGTTTACGACATTTGCAGGCTTAGTTTCAGGGGTCGATTCTCAAGCCGCTACCACCACGGTATGATTTACCTACGAGCACCTTAATTACATTATATTCTTTATATAGTCTAATATATATAATAATTACTATGAACTTAAAATATTTTATTACATTTTCATTTTATTACACCGAATTTTCTAAGATACAAATAGTTGTACCATAGAAAATGTGATAGAATATTTTAAGTTTCAAATTTCCGCGGGCATATGCAATATTTATAGATTATCCCGGATTTTAGACTCGAAATATGCTGAGTGTAGATGTAGTCATAAATTTGTATCTACACTGTGGTGAATAGGGTTGGGTTGTAATAATACTTACTTTACTTTATAGTTTTAAAATCATCACCTCGGTTTTCATTCCATAGGTTGTATTTAGTTTTGTTTGTATTAGTAATTTGTTTATTTTAGTAAGTGATATATGTGATATACTTATATGAAGTTATTTTCTATACACAGCTGAAAAAAGAAAAAAGCTTTTTTTTTATTAGCCTCATTTACTCAACGCTACATTAGGTTAGGTAGACACTTGACTGCCTAACCTTATATCAAATTTGTACACCGGTGGCAGGACTTATAATAAAGGTCCACCAGGCAAGTGACTATCTGCCTGCCGAAGTCTGGCGCCAAACAGCTTGCCCTTTTTCTGTTAGTACGCCTTCTGGGAAAGCTTATTACATAATAGACCTCATCCTTACATGCTTTCAAGTTGGACAAGGCTAAGGATCAAGGAGCAAATAAATTATTTCTAAAAATGTAGGTTTGCTACATACGGTTTCCAGGTAACTCAACCGATTCTGGAGGTACAATGAAAAACGAAGCCGATAACGGATTGCACGTTTATCAAAACATTAATGATAGAAGTTCATTCAGATCTTACGATTTCGATTTTTTCTCTACTGAAATCGTCATCGCCATTTTGATAGCAATGCTAATTTGCTGGCTTAGAAACGGTCGATATGTTGCTCTTAAATCATTTCGAGGAAAATAAAACATTTGATTTAAAACACTTCACTATCTCAAGTCAATATTGTTTGGCGTTTGCGACTTGCGGTGCGAAAGTCTCGTGATTTGAATATCAAATTCTACCTCAGATCCACCTTTCTTTTGGTTGTTTATCTTCCTTCTTTTATTTTGTTATCGACTGTACGCGGCGTATCTTCTGTTTTGTTTTTGAATGTACGTTTATTTATGGATGTGATGATAAGATTTAGATTTTTTAAATCTAGTCAACCCCTTTTTGGTATGAAATGTAAACGAATTAACCTATAGGTTTAGTGCTGATATATTAAATGTAATAATATGACGTAACATAAAGTTAGCAAATTTATTAATTTGCTAACTTTTCAGCGGTAATCTGTCAAAGGGATAAAAGCCGTTTGTGGGTTTGCTATGGGGAGATCAATTTGAATGCTGCGATTTGGGATTTTCTTAGTATTCGCCTTACTTGTTCACCGTTTGTTGTTGGATACGAGCACGGTTGTAGATGGTGGGTCCTGCGGAGCATAGATTCGTCCCGTTGATTAGTAAGAGCTGAATGATGAAACGGGGCGTGACGCAGGTCATTAATAAGCAATCCACATTTTAATCCATCTTTTCATTAGGTGCTGGGGACCTAATTAAAAGATCTTCAAATGTGAAGTAGCCCGTAGTATACTCGCATCGGCTTTTCATGCACTTTACAGCGGAATACAAAGGCTTTTTGGAGATTATCTGATGCTTAAGTACTAAGGTTTTATCTAGGTGAGGGTCCTGTTGCAACCTATTATTTTGTATCGAAACGATATAATGAACGATTACATAAGGGGCACTGTTGAGAGATTTGCCAACATAATAAGCATATAAATAAAAAATGAATATTTCTTACACGGAGGTTTCTTACACTACTCAAGTCGTGCGCTGCCGCCCTCGACACGACCTCTCTGAAAATGTTTTTTAGAGATTTATTACTAATAACATAATGTCATTCCTATACACCTTGACCATAGGTTTGTTTTTCTTATACCTACTTCGCTACGAAATAAATCGCTAATCATGATTTGTCACTCCGTGGATAAAGTTTTGTAATAGTTTTATACTAGTTTACCTAAATACCATGCATGACTGTACTGTGTCCCAAACAACCAAAAATATCTACTTCAAGAACTTCCTGCACTTCAAATTCAATGAAACAACAAACACAGAAACTCGATAAAACACTTCTCCAAGAAACACAGTCGTCACTCGTCAGTCCCCAAGGAACATTCAGGCGGTCACCCCTGTTGTCTTAGTAAGCACTAAGCACAGGTCAAGTCAACAGCCATAATGGATTCAGCCCGGAATTATCATTGGCCGGATATTGAATATATTACGGAAATACCGATGCAAAGTGTATTTGTAATTGGCTGGGTCCTCGGATCATCGGGGTCTGGTTATGGAAATGGAGATTGTGTTGATTTATTAGACCCACAGTATTGGGAATACCTGAACTAGCATAACGTTGTATACGGTACGGTAGGTACAACATATCAAGTATAAGTAACGTAAAGCTTTGTAGTTATATCGAGAAGGATGCGCTAGCTTAGCTACTCCACAAAATATTGAACCCCAGATCTCATTACGATTCCATCGGAACACGGACAAATGGAACCGCGGGATAGGTAATTAGCTTCGAAACCAGAGCCTCGTCCAATAATGGCCGAGGAGATGAACCAGACCGGCCGAGTCTTGAATATTAATCGACTAAGGAAATAGATTAAAAATTCCTGCCCCGATGTCTTACAAACAACTTTTTTTAAACTTGTGATTTACATTTTTTTTTAATTCCCTTGTGAATAATGGAAGAAATTTCGTTTTGATTGTGACTTTGTTTTATGTATTTACATAAATTTCTTGTGAGATTAAAATAAAAAATCACCGCTTTTAGGGTTCCTTACTTCGTAATCCATATGGATGACAAAACGGAGCCCTTTTAAGATCGCTCACATGTCTGTCATAGGTTTGGTGGTTGAAATTTGGTACAAATATGTAGAATTTGGTGACGTCATAATGCACGAGTAGCGTAAATAAGTAAGTTCACATTTGAAGGTCGATTTTGGGGTAAAGTGAGACAAATTTAAAAAATAATACCAAATAGTATCCTTTAGCATATTAAATAAAAGGTCCCGTTATTTTGATGTTATGAACAAATCTATTTAATTTAAAATTGTAATGTGCATAGTTTCAATATTGTTGAAGAAAATAGAGAAATCTACCTTATCTCCGAAGGTACTGAGCCCAAAATATAAGAAACATACGGAGTATGGCCGTTACTTATATTTTATTGAAAACCTAAGGGAACTTGTGAATGGATAAACACTCATAGAAAGCAAATACATACAATGTTAGCGAGCTATTTATGAAATTAATCTCGGTATGATGCGTATTGTACCGGACTGACGTTCAAGAGAAAGCAAGTTCAAACCGCGGCCGGCTGCCGCGTCAAATTTTTTCATACAATTTTTTTAACATATGTTTTTTTGATCTGTTTAGCCAGGTTAAATTCCCCGCCAAGACTATTCTAGTGTAAGATATGCCTACATACAATTAGTACTCGTCATGCGAGTCTGACTCGGATTTGAACGATTTCTTATGACGTTGTACGTCGGCACAAATATCGGTATTCAGTTTCCTTGCCCTAGTTCTCCTACCTATCTCTATAACATAGATGTAGGATAGACATTATTATATTATATCGGATAGATATTATGTCGTCTATCCACCTTTTCCAAATCTAATCCATTTTCGTTATAAATCGGTTAGCTCTTCGGGGCCAAAAAGGATGAGGTCTATGATGGAGCAATGTTTCAGAAAGCAAAAATAATTTTAATTTACACTGGATATGTATCACAACTATAAACGAAATAAAAAAACGTTTGAAATTGAAATTTGACGGATCCGAGCAAACCGTTTGGAGCCAGAATTCGTCGCTAGCCAGGTGGGTTTTTACAGGCCCTACCACAAGTATTGCGATTTCATTCAGCCGTAACCGCTAGCAAAAGCCAGTGATCGCATTAACCGGGGTGTCATTAATTTAGTAGCCTTAGAAGTGCATAACTTCTAAGGCTACTATCATATCTTCTAGATACCTACCCAGCCGTTTAATCTAAATTCATCATTGCGATGGGCAAGCAAAAAGAATAAGACCAAGAAACGGCAATTAAAATAATAATCGAGCGGCAGCCGATCATTCCGAACCACTGCCATAGGCCTAATACAATGCGTCTGTAAAACCGCGCAATTAACCGCCATTCGGCCAAACAAAGCTCCACTCTCCCCCGAAATTAGTGATGACTTCAATAAAAATAATTCTTGTCTTTCACCTAAATTGCATCGCGAAAAGTCCACGAAAGCCTTTAATTAAGGCCCCCTCGCCGCCACCCCGTAAACAGTCTTGGCCGTCACCTTTTATTTTTGTTAATTCTTGGCGCTCTTTCTTCGCCGCATAAGTTACTTCACCCCTTCCCCGTGATTCTTTACGCCTTTTTGTCACCGTTTTGAATTCTTTTGAAGACCCTCCACCCATCTGCTCCCCGTCAATATTAACTCCGGACAAGGACGGGTTAAACTTTTTAATATCCGTTAAATTTCGTTACACTCAAAGTAATTCCTTTTAGGAGTTTGCAGAAAACTCTAAACAAGATTTTTTAATAGCCTTAACTTAAGCTTCCTGTCTGTCAATGAATTTATTAGGAATACCTGCTACCTGCATCAAAATAACATTGTTGTATAGTATTAAAATCATGATCGTACATTTTCCAAAATTAATTCTAGCATCCCTCAAAGCAAACGCAAATGAACTAGCCCAAATAATTAATTATAATTTCCCAATTATAAATTTTAGCAATGAATCGGCCGACGACTAAAATTGACACTTATTGCTCGGAGTTGAGAGAAAAACCAATTAATCACGTAGCTGTGTCCAATAAATCCCCTACGAAGTTTAATTATTTTCTTATGATTTTAATTTTTGCGTTCCAATGTTCCCCACCCTCCCCAATCACGGATTAGAACAACTGTCTCCACTCAAATTTTTTCTACTCCAAGTTTAAGATTTTTATTAAATAGCGCAAAGATAATTAATACTACTTAATTTTTGTTTAAGCAATCCCGAACTTAATTAGACAATTCCAGGATGAAAAATTCTTCAGCAAAAGAAGGCAAGACCGTTCTTTTTGGCGTGTAAGTAAATATATCAGTCGTATACTTCATATTTTCTCACATCATAATTTTCAAAATGCTTTTGTATCCACATCTGGTATATATGTTATTTCAATGTTCCAGCCGTTCTCAATCTTCAATGGTCTGTTACGTGATGTTGGTTTGGTGGTTGGTATATTAGTGGGTCTTTTTTTACCAACATTTACCCACTCCAGTGCAAAGGTCTTCCCCATATGGTTCCAGGTTTTTCACTCATATATGCTTTTTCTACCAGTCCAGATAAATCGCAGTTAAGTTGTCACTGGCGTCTTTCAAGCCGGCCTCGATTGTCCATTTACAGGCTCCTATTGTGTGACAGCCCTTAAGCTTACCCATTTGATATTGGGCCTGTATATCCCAATATCAAATGAATGATTTTTTGAGACGGGACAGTAAGGGCATGTGTAAATTAACCGTTATAGTTACAGGAAAACGTTTTTATATGACTATCCATAAATGTTGAAGTTATTTAGATCTGCATTCTCAGATTATGGATAAAATATACAGTCGGCAAGAAAATGGTAATTTTACACAAAAACTTTTTTTTAAGCGAATCGATTCTCTTTCTTATATGGATCAAAAGTCGTTACCGGACCGACTTATGTTTGAGTACTAGAAATGTCAGAAATTGCGAAAAACTTTTTCCATACATTTTGGTGGAATTTTATGAAAGTACTCTTAATTATACCGTGTATAACGACGTCATTTTAGAGAATCTCCGAAACAGTTCGGGTCACAGTGGATAGGTACACATGGTCCAATTAACTTAATTATTAAGTAAAAAGAAAAATACTTCTTTACTTTGTTCTTCTATTCATATATAATGTACTTTAACAATTAGATTAATTTTTAGATATATATATTTATATCCTTCTCAAGCAAGCCTACATAGATTTTTATATGCGGGAACATTTAAATGGTCAGTAGTTATTAAGTTTTATTGTAATTTTGTTTTTAAGTACTGTTTGTTCTTCGAATAAACCAAAATAAATAAGTGGCCACCTCGCAGCCCCGATCTATTTTATTTGCCTCTCGATTTTTTTTGTGGGTCTACCTAAAAAACCTAAAAAAGTCTATAAAAAGAAATACAACAGTATTCAAGGGCTGAAAGATGCAAAAACAAGAATTTTAAATGAAATCCATCCAAGAAAATTATCGGCTGCTACTAGCTCAGTAAAAAAAAAACGAGTGAACTTATGTATTCGTGAAAATGACGGTCATTTTGAGCAATTTATTTCATAGATCATCTAAATGTAAGCTATTTTTGTCTCTGTCTAAAATAAATATTTAAATTATTTATGTTAGTATTATTTGTTTTAGTTTTTTAGTTCTAATGTTTAAGAAGATTATCGATGTAACTATGATGATTTTCTACTTAGGTAGGCGCTTTTGCTTTTAGGTACAGTAAGCCACGAGGCCAGCTTGACAAAAACTATAATTATCTTATGCCCCCTGTATTTCCGTACAAATGTAATAAATGTAAAAGTATTTCGCGAATATTAACCTGAGTCGGTGTAATAGAGACTTTTGATCCTTATAAGAAACAGGATCGTTTGGCATCAAAAAAAGTTTTTGTGTAAAATTACCATTTTCTTGCTGACTGTACATTTTATACAAAACATGAGAATGCAGTTCAGAATATCTTAAAAATATATGGATAGTTTCCTAAATAACTAACACAATGTAACTGTAACGGTTAAGGTACCTGCCCTTACTGTCCCGTCTCAAAAATTCACCCTGTATAATAATTATATCAGGCTTATATAAAGATATTGACAGAATTAATCATACGTGAAAATAAATGTAATGGCTTGAGCTTTAAAATTATGAAGTGTATACACATTACACATACATGATATACAGCGTGGGACCGTGACCGAATAGACTGACATCATAGAGAAGAGTCTGCTTTATATGTACACATATATATTGATTATTTCATGATTTTAAAATCACAACAACATACATACATAGTACCTACATAATATGTAAAAATACATATTTTAGTGAAACGATTTCTTCCTTTATTCCAGTAGGCATCTGGCATCAGGTAACCCTCAATATCAAACAAATAATTCCTCTCAAATAATCTCATAACAAAATATCCTGTAACAAATGACGTCAATTTAATAATTCAGTTACAGAGATCAGTCTTAATTTCGAAGGGAGGGTTGTACTTGACCATTTATTAATGGCAATGATACTTCAAAGTTAACCCTTTAGGGTTGCCACTTAAGCTCTGGCACGACTGATGCTTTAACTTTCGTGCTTGTGCACTTACCTCTTTGTTTCCGTGCATTGTCGATCGGCCTATTCCATTTCTCCTCCATCGGCTAACCTACCAGGATGAAATAAAAAATCTTATCTACATAGAGAGTGCCGAGGTAAAAACGATCTAATCCCATCTTTCTCTTTCGCCACTAGTACAAGCAAACGCACAAAGCACTATCATACCTACCTAGTGTGTGTAGCTGGCTTTCGGAAATAGCTATTCGAATCTACCTTTATAAGAACAGCGAAGGTGTGGAACTCTTTGCTGTATTTAGTCTTAACTGTAACTTGGGACTTTTTAAGAAAAGAGTGATAGGAGTGAACGAGTCTTCTAAAACATGATTCCACATCGTCCCGGCCAAACGATGATTTAAAAAAAACAAAAAACATCGTCATCATCATACGCAGCCAGAATTTATATTGTTGTGAGTATAGGCATCTCCTTGCAATATACGATGGGGATTCATCCCACCTGGTATCAAGTGATAAGGCCCAACAATCATCCGCCAGTCTTAACCTTAACTTACATCATATCTGCTATGAAGTGATCTAAGGAGATAAAATAAAAAGAAAAAAAACTTGTAAGGACAAGTTTTTTTTTCATTGATAGGGTCTTCTATATATTCCAGTCAAGATAGATATGGAAGGTTAGGTATGTCGGAGTAAGTCAGACCAGCGCAAGTTTAAGGAGCCAGTAGACTGTTCTTATTAAAAGGAGTTCGCCTTACTTGTGGTTAAGTTATAGGTATATTCGGAATATACCCACTGTCTTTTTTTTTGGTGGTAACAGAAACGAAACATGGGCCCAAGTTATACAAAAACAATGAAATGGTAAACACGGAGCTTCATTAGCATTTCTATAATACGCCATAACTTCTGCCTCTACTACTCAAAAGATCAAACAGTAGCGACCTCTACCGTCATTTTCCACGGCACCTCCAATAAATCGGACATTAGAGCCGTTACACACTTAAAATCGCATAAAATATGCCCCGCAGAACCTTTTAATGGTCTTAGCCCTGAGGGGAAAACAAAGCGCAAAAAACTTGGCAAAAAGTAGTGTGGGTGAGAAGCAAAGACGGTAGGATATTAAAAAATGTGTAGTAATTCAGCTACATTTCTACGTAGATCTTTGGTGGTGGCTTCAGGAAACAACATGGGTTTTAATTTTCCTCATGTAAGGTATGTACTTCTATAGCAACGTAAATTGTCGTATATAATTATATAAAATCTTTGTATAGCTAGCTGACTGGCTGATAATCAACACGCATCCCAAAATAGAGACTTATATTTATTTTTATTCCATTTGTTGTGTATGTGTGCGCACTAAGAAAGGATTCACAGAAAATTCCACGGGATAACGGAAGCTAAATCCAGGGCGTTTCACTAATCCGTTATAAATTGATATGGAATTTATTTAGTTGGTAATGTTGACATTCAAATATATAAGTACGAAATTACTGAACAGACTGAGGAATTATCTTACCAGTTTCGGCATTTGATAAGATTGATTCAACTATATTAATTGCAATGTCGTCATTCTCCGGAAAGATTATCCGGTTTAAGTACGTTGTACCACCAACAAACTGAATGAAAGTTGATCAAACCCGAGACGCCTGGGACTGATAAGTCGGGATTCGCTATGTCTATGAATCTCTTTGACTTTCTCTCTTCTTACCTACATAGCAGTAGGTCTAACTGTAATGTCTACTACGTATAGTCATGACGCGACTAAGTACCTCTCCACGCATTAGAGGTAGGTTACGCCAAATTAAAAGGGTGTCAAACAATAATAAGGGAATAAAATACGTGAACTATCTTGAATGTCAAGGTTTTCGTGGTGAAATGTTCAAATGTTTTAGCAAGCGGCTAAGCTAGACTCATGATTCGTTTAGTTGAGCTGCTTCCTAGAACATAGGGTTACTCAACTACATACCTACCTGGTGAACGTCAAAATGGCGGGACCACCTCTCGAACTTTAATTCCTTCGCTGCCTAGATTTAATACACAATTCCTACTTTTTGTACCTCTAATGAAATAGTTAGTACCTCAAAGAATCTGGAGATACAGGCAATGATGGTGACCCCCCCAGATACTACCATCACATAATATATATTGGTACAAGTTACCGTTAAGATGGCGGACCACCTATCTCTTGTAATAGAAAACGCACACCAATACACTGCAATAATTCCTGAATAAAATATATATTATACTTAATAAAATATGTTTTAGTAAGAATAACATAAACTTAAAACCGTAGGATGATAATGATATTACAACATTTTTATGATTTGGATGCTTATAACACAGTGATATTTATTATTATATTAAAAGCAGATCTCGGGGTCTGGATACCCGTAGGCGAGTGGTATGCGACCAGCGAATTTATGGTCAAACTTCGAAGGCGACGGCGCGAGTTTTTATTATGATCAGCTCAGTGGACCGTGAAAGCAAGTGCTGGGGAGCATTTCCATAGCTTCTCTGTGCTCCTGACACCTTGGTACATTTCTTATTAAAAAGTTTAATGTGTCTTTTGGCCTATCTAATTTATATTTATTTAAATAAATAAATAAATATTATATGAAATTAATTTTTACACAGCGCCATCTAGCCCCAAACTAAGCATGGCTTGTAATATGGGAACTAGATTACGGATAGAATACTTAAATACATACTTACTATATGATACAACACCCAAACACAGAACAAACATTTATATTCATCACACAAATGTTTGTCCTGGGTGGGAATCGAATCCACAGCCTACAGCGCAGAAGGCAGAGTTACTACCAACTGAGCTTTGAGGCTTGTTATTTATATCTATGGATAGGATAGATTTCATAGATATTTATTTATATCTATGAAATCTATCCTATCTCGTTTGGCGATATATTTTTGGGTCTTGATCGTTAATCTCGTATCTTTACATCGTAAAATCGTATCTTTGTCGTTAACATACCTACAATAAAAATAAATACCAGAAGTAACTATCATTTTAGCCCACATACGCTCTCCGCTGAATATAGGCTTCAACCAACGTCACAAATAGCGATCCTAAGCGACTCCTCAATTTTCGCAATATTTTTTTATTTAGCATGTAGTAAGATTTATTTTTCCATGTGTGTAATAAATGCTGAAATTAATCTATTCTATTCTATTCCGTCCTACCTTGTACGTAGCAAAGAGTTAAATACGCGGTAGAAAATCATGACGGAGAAAATAAAGTAAACAAATCCTAAAAGAATTGCCTCTCATGAAAAATTTAAGAAAATAATCAGATGAAGCGTAAACTCTCTGATTCAAACTTTAAGTAAGACGTGAAAAATGGGGATATGGAAAGAAATAATTTTCCGCGCGGCTTGTCTGTGCAAATGAACTGAATGAGCCAACTCACGCGAATGATTGAGCCCTGCTATGAAACAATGTGAAACTTTAGAAACCTCTTGGTCTTGCTATCATTCGTATAAAGCATCCAATTTTGATTAATAATGTTGGTGCGATCACTTATAAGAGGTAAGTCATATCTTTTGCTTGTTGAATGTCTTTGATGATTATAATTGGTTGATTGTTGATTATTCCTAATGGTAGGAATGTACCTAAGTACGACGGCGATGCGCTTGGATATTCATCATGCCTGTCAAGTTTTGATTATGCCGAAGGTGAAAACGTTGGTTACCCCAAACCCTTTTTTTTTCTCGGTGTGGGAAAATCCTCATGGATACCCATGCAAGCGCAAGCTCTCTGCTCGTAAATTCAAATTGTATATAAAGAATAATTTAATTAGAAGTGCCGAATACAAAATAAGTGACTATATCGATGATAAGAACACGTTTCCCGATGTTGCTATACCAGTTGACAGTTAAATGGTGATTTCTCAATGTTAAGAATCTGCCCATTAGGTAGTTATGTAATAATCAATGTTTTAAGATAATATTAAGTATTTAGGTTTATGATGTAAGTAACACGACATGTAATGTTATTAAATTATTATAAACACTGTACCTAAATGTTTAATGGATTATCAAAAAAATAACCAGCCCGAGGTTTTTAGTTTCCTCCTTGTGTGCTGGTCGCGATTCCGAACAGGCAGTAGATTTGACGTTTCAAAATGATCCTAAAAATCTTAATGAATAAAAATATTTGACTTTGAGTTTTTGACTTTGACCTGATTTTCTCAATCAAAAAATGTGCACTATATAGACGGAAGAAAAGATCGCAGGCAAGGCAAGAATATACATTTTGCTTATTGAGGAAAGGGTATTTTTTTTGTAGGTATGTTGTCTAGGCCTTCAACCAGCTCACTGTTCTCCACAGTTGACAATATATGTATTCTATGTCTTTTATTATATTGTTTTCAAAACGGTATTAACTATTCGTCTTATAACAAGGTCACCCTGTCTGTTCTTTAAATAATTATTAGTAACGCCATCTATTGGTGACGTAACATACGTTGGTTGGTGGGAGTTTCGCGCTAGCCCTCTAGTGTGGAGTAGCAACATTAAAATGTGATTGTTACGTACTACTTACGTCATTCCATCGTCGCGTGTTCAACCTTGAAATCGCAACGACTGACTATAATAATGATGTCTCTTTCCTTTGAATCATGTTAGCAAATAGCAGTTCTAACAGCTCCCGCGGAAATATTTGCAATTTATTCGAGAAACATTCGTGATTCGTTTCGCGGGCTGGCTATTATGTTTTATAGGTAACGATCAAAGACTGGCTAGAAATCTCCACAGACTTAGTTTTCCCATGTTTTTTATGAATGAGTGGTTTGTTTCTGGGATGCACGGTTTAAAGTTTTTTTTATGAAAAAATGCCTCCAAAACAATAGTAGCAACATTGACAACTAGAGCAATGCAACATTGACAGATTTGTTAACGGATTCTAATCCGTGATTGCGTCGGATATAAGTCACTAAAACGTAAATGTACTAGGTACCTACCTACCTAGGTACCGAACGGCGCGCGTTGCTTTTTGCAAGAATTTATACAAGGCTACCAGAAACATAATGAAAGCAAAAGTTAGCTATGTCCTACTATTACCAAAAAAATGGCAAGTAAATAACAGAGTTTTCTTTGTCATCAAACACTAGTCATCCATTAGTAAATCTATTTCTTATGAATTTCGCATAGAAACATCCACTTCGCTTACTATCTAAAACTAGCTCGTACCTACTTACCATCAAATAAACGCTTGAGTATTACCTACATTTGTATCAAGTGTTTTGAGTGTGCGTAGGTACGTACTTTATTCCGCTCCCGCTCACCGAAAATGTGTTTATTATACCTATGCAGCCGAAGATAGTACCCATATGTATCAATAACAGCCTTAATTATGTTTCAGGCTGTTATGATATATCGCTACCAATGCTCCTAGCATCTAAAACGCTAACCTAGCTTCATTGGTTACATTTGGTGAAAATCTTCGATAACGCCATCTAGGCTTAAGCAGCTTAACCCTTAAAAACTAAATGTAGGTACTTACCTTAGAGCTGGAGGTTCCGTCACGGAATTCTTTACAGATGGCGTGTTTTTGGATTTATGTAATTACTCATCTCGATTTTTCTATCTAGAGTTTGAGGTGGTGTGGGCCTTTTTACTATCCGAATCTTTAGATACAAGTGTTCCCTAAGTACCAAATCTACCCATGATAACCGATCAGCTAACCGGAGCTCAAAGTATCTGGTGAAGTCATCCAAGAACTTTAGACTTGAACCATGCTATTCACACTCGCGAGATGACGTGATATACCTATTAGGTACTATAATAAGTAATATTATAGTAATAGGTATATCACGTGATTGTCAAAAAAAATGCTGGCTCTCTGTACAAATCATGAATCGTTAAGAGCATTGTTATCGATTATATACCGATAAATCTTGTCTGTATTGATTATATTTATCTATACCAATAAATTATATAATCTATCATTTCACACCAAACGACCTGCGACCACAAACTCCATAATGGAAGAAAAGCGTCAAGATACGTTTTGCTGCGTAGTTGCTCGACCATAAGATAAAAAAAAATCCATCAAGTTTATAACTTTATATTTTGTAACAAATATATAACTGCGAAGGTATCTACTAACGTTTCAGTATGTTTTCGTATCGTAGGTATTTTAATTAAACGATATAAGGCACGAACTTAAATAAATTATTTACAAAATGAGTATTATTAAAGCTAATTACAAATTTTATAGTATAAATTATAATAGCAATAACTTAAAATAATTATTACAAACCGTATGTTTTTAATTACATGCACTAACATATTTACAAAATCCTATGAAAAATATTTTATAATTTTAAAACAGTCATTAATGTCATTAGAGGCAGGTAAACTTGTAAAATATTTACAAGTTTTCATTGGACGGATAATTAATTATTTTTAAATTTATAAAAGAACACGGACAAGTTACATAATAATAATACTCTCTTGGTTATATAATAAGGCACACACAATCATACGAATGATTGAATCAATATGAAGTAGAGCTACTGTCTGGTCTCAGCTGCTTAGTCTGAACGTCATCGTAAGCAATTGTAAAAACACTTTTCTTTTCTGTTATTGGAAGTCTTTTTATGTGACCAGTTTGTTGAACTAAAGAATTCATAGCTATGCCAGAATCATTATCATCAACCTTAGATCTAAGATTAACATCATCGTCTCCACCGATATTTATCTTGGACACGTGAACCTCGGGGCTTTTTTTATCTTCTTCGTAGTTCGTCGATATTGATATGCTATGAGTTAAGGCACTTTCAGAAATTTTACCAGAAATTTCTTCTCTTTTTTTATTCTTTACATCATCTTGGTTGACATAAATTGGTTGTTCAACAGACTGCTTTCGTGGTAAGGGGATGTTGGGTTGACCTCCTAAATATTTAGGAATGTGAGTAGGTTGGATGTAGCATAATGGATTTTTGTCTTCGTACTTATGTTCATAGCGATGCTCAGAGTGCTGAAGTAATGGATGGACACCAGGCAGTGGTCCTTCGGGAACTGGTGTGACTTTTTCTTCTTTAAGAAGTCGTGGGTGAATAAAATCATTTTCTTTTCCTTTGAAGTTTTTTTTTAGCTCAGTATTATCTTGATCTTTATTATGTATTTTACCATAGCGACTTGTCTTTTCTTCATCGTTTTTTGACTTTGTGAATCTTTTAGGCTTACTCGGTGCTGCTTTATCAGAAGCTTGCTTTGACGCTGGAGGTTTTTTACTACCATACCACTGCATGTATCGTGGCAAACTTTTTTGTGTTGGTTTTGCATTTTCTGGAGATTTTACTGATTCTGATTCAGTTGCCTTTTTCTTACTTGATTCTGTATTACTTGAAATTTCTTTTGATTCATCAATATCAGGAGTTTTCAGTCTTAGTAGTTCAGCTTCATCTCTTGCTTCAGTAGATGAACCTTGCCTGGAGAAAACTAAATTGCGGCCATCCCTAGATAATGCAGAGCTGTTTCTGCTTTTACTGCTTTCATTTGTAAGGGCAAGTTTAGAGGTGGCATCTTCTATGGCAACTGGAGATTGCCTTCGTAAACGCGAGCGTTTTTCACTTATATCAGATTCTATTTTATCTTCTAAAGAATCTGAAATTTCCGTGAGTATTTCTCTTCTTTGTTTTGTTAACTTTTCAGCATCAGATAATTTAATTTGAGTTGAGCTGATGGTTTCATTCTTTGATGTTGTAACTGTACTTTTTGTGACATCACCATAATGCTTCACTCGTTCTTCTCTTTCATTTGTTTTGCTAACTTTTACGTATTTTTCGCTCTCTAAAGATGGAGATACTTCACTCTCTTCTAAAATAGGAGTTTTTATTTTGCGTTTTACATCGTAAACTCGCATACTTCTTCTTGGATCTTTGTACTTTATTTTTTTCTTAGGTTTTTTTCGTTTGACCCATGATACATTACTTGAATCTTCTTCAGCTACAATTTGAGAATCGTCTTCACTGTACGAGTCATTATCACTTCGAGCTTTTCTTCGCAAAGGTTTTAGTAGTAGTGGTTCTGTTTGAGTTCCAATGTGACATTCGGTTTGGGTGGCCATAACAGAATGGCCTGGTAAACTCTGAGTTTCTAATTTACTCTCCACTTGAGAAGCAGTTTCATGGTTTTGCAACATCCGTTCACGCTCTATTAGAATCTGATGTAAAAGCTCATTTTGTTTTCGTAACGAAGATTCTAGTAACTCTTGGTTTACGGTGGACTTATTTTGCATTTCTAGTAATGCAGACTGTAAAAATTCTGTTTTTAATGGGACAGAACCTGGAATCTCAGGAGCAACGTTATTATAATCATGACCTTGATTTTGTAAATCACTGCCTACTAGTGATCTCTGTCCAAAACTTTTTACTTTTTTTGCAGATATGTTGTCTAAGTCTGTCGTTACTTTGCCCATTCTTTCTCTAATATTTTTTGCTTCTTCTCCTTGTTCTCTGATAAATCTTTCCATAAGTAAATCTTTACCACTGTCAACAACAACGTATTGAGTGTGAGGAATCAATGTAACTGGTCTCTGTTGATACGTTGGGATATTTACGTATCTTTCTTCTTCGTTATTTCCTCTTGTAACAAGTCGTAATATTTCAGTATTTCCATCTTTGATATAATATTGGTCTCGTGTAAGAGAAGCGTTACCGTGCGATTTGTCTTGGCCATCACGTTTTGGTTTACCTTCAGTCTGATCGAGAGATTTTTCTTCGGATTTGCGGTATACACCAACTTCGGAACCGCGGTCGATTTCGTGTCTTCGTATGGAGTCATTGTCATGATCTCTTCGATTATAGTGCAATGTAGCAATCCTGTCGTAGCCATTTTCAAGGTCATCTATGTATTCTTTGTGTTTATTTGCAAATGTTTTTTGAAGCTGCATCTCTTTCGTGTAAATTATGTTAGGACCATCCCTGAAATAAAAATAGTAATTAAACTACAATAAAAGCTGTGTCGCATTCATAAACCAAAATGGTGTTGTTTGTACTAAACTCACCTTTGTTGGGTGGATTGTCTGTTGTCATTGTATCTGTAATCATTATCAGCTGCCATTTGTACAAATTCTTGTCTCATATCGCCAGGGGTGGAAGCCGGTTTGGACGCTTCCTTAGACCTTTGGTTTCTTTTATTAAATTTCCATTGTGTTGGCCTAGTCCTCAAATCTGTTTGTTCAGCACTCCACGCTTCTCTCCGTCCCCATTCGTTAGATTGTATTGACTTATTTTGTATATTTTGCGTCGACTTGTTTTCCCTGCCAAGTCCCTTGTCCCGTACCACTAAACGGACGTCGTCCTCTGTGGAGTTGATACGTATCACTCTTTTCCTAGAATGCATTAATGGATGTCTATGTACCTAGCTATTCAGTTATCTTAAGTTTACAAAAATATGCATTGATATAAGTGTGAAACTCGAAGCAAGTGGTTAGCCAACTAGCCAGTAGGCAGAATAGATTTGAAAATAAATTAAATTAGAAGGTAGTTATACAGATTTATACCTAAGATGTTCTAAAGCCGGTGGTGTACTGGAATTAGTTGGTGCATTTAAGGCTGTTAAAGAAAAAAAGTGGTGTTAGTAAAGGAAATAAAAACATGATTTATCTATTGTTGGTGTTAATCAATCAAGCAAAACCCATAAACAATTCAATATTTACCTTGGTGGCATATAAAGAGGACATCCTTCACAAATACAGCAGCAAATTAATAGCAATAGTACCAGAGCTACAAGTATTGCTAAAAGGATCAACAACCAGAATAATAATCGACTGTCAGCTTTGTAGATACCCTGAAAGTATATAAAAATGAAGATCAAAAATAATTTAAGATCTAAAATGAGATCGCATTAGTGTTTACTAACAACTAAGCTTTAATAAACTAATTAACAAAAATACTAACCGAGTCATTACTATCATCGCTAGAAGTCTGATCCTTGGATACTGAGCCACTATTTGTGTTGATTCCTGCCCCATTAACGCTTGTACCTGTAGAGAATATTGTCATATTCTTTGCGAGTTGCTCCTGCAATTTTGCAACATTGATCGCCGAGTTTCCTGATAAACGTACTACAGCAATCACTTCACTTCTGTAAAAAAAACCGGTATGTTTTAATTACCTTCATTTTAATACAGCAATTTTATCCAACTTTTGTTACAACTACTTACTTTTCTTGACTAGACCCCTGGCCACTCAAATCTGTAGCACCATTTTCAGGACTTTTGTATGGCTTAATGTCAATAATAGTTACTTTTCCTCCAGACAATGTACTCAGGATGTCTTCCAACTTCTTCTTATCAGGATTTGTACCCGGTACAATAAATGACATTGTCCTTGTCTTACTTTCTGGAGGATATATTTTAACAGTAGTTGTAGAGTACAATCTAGGTACACCAAGATCGTATGCTCTGACTATGAGTACGAAAGTTTCACTTTCTGCTTCATCATCAAACGATTGGCGTTTTTGTCTGTGGACATTTTGTTTCTTTGTTCGCTTTAGAGCTTCAAGAAGATACAGTTCTCCTGTTTCGTCGTTGATTGCAAATTTGCCTTCGTTGTTTCCTTGTAGCATCTCATATCTGACAACGTTGTTTGGAGGTTCAGCGTCTTTATCAATTGCCTTGACAAATGCTGCTGACGTAAAATTATTAAGACTTGGTGACAATACAAACTCATATATCTCCCTTTCAAACTCTGGTGGGTTATCATTAACATCTAGTAGCTTAATAATTAATGGCACTGTTACTCTTAAACCTACTCCTTCGTTATCTCTAGCCTCTACTAAGAAATGCAGATCCGGCATTGCTTCTCTGTCAAAGCCGTGATTATTTGTGGCGACCGTTATGATGCCGGTCATAGGGTCTAAGTTGAGGGAAGTGTTTAGATATCCTAATATGGCAGTGAATTGTATTTTCCCAAAAGCTCCCGTGTCTACGTCATCGGCTGCAACTTGGGCAACTCCAGTGCCTGCGGTCACGTTTTCGGGAAGTTCAACTTCGTAAGATTGAGCCAAAAACACAGGTGGGTTATCGTTCACGTCATTGAGGTAAACTGTGACATTTGCAGTTGCTGATAAATTGGCAACAGGACCAAGCTCTTGAGCTAAAATCTGAAAATAAAAATAGTATACATATGTAAGTCTACTTTACAACAACAATTGTATACTTTATCAGTCGCAGAAATTAATTGAAAAAACAATATTAGACACCATATTGATAAAACTGGAAAACATACATAATATGAATATAAAAATATCACTTAAACGCTGATTTTGAAAATCATCGAGCAGAATAAACTTAAAACAACCAAAAGCCGTTTAGAGTATAACGAGTATAACCTCAAAAAGGGTTTTGTGATGATTTTTTTTTTAATGTACCTACAGCGATAAAGTGCTTTGACCCGATTTCAAATTATGGTATGGCCGAAGGTTGAGGTGAGTCCTACCACCAAACAAATCGTGCATTATACTTACACCTGGGGATCGAACCCGGGATATCTGAATCTGATATCGGTGAGCAAACCACTAAACTATAAAACATAAGTTTAGGTGTTCTGTAATTATGTATCGACAGAAAATAAGTATTCTATCTGTAAAGCGCATAATGCAAGATTTGCTTAGTTCAGGGCGCTGAGTGAAGTTAATGTCATGTGATATAATATATCATTATTACAGGATAACAGCGACAGGGAGCATTGGAGAATTGTCGTGGTACGTATGTATTATCCCCCCCAGTATCGAAAAGAGGAAAAAATAACCATATTAACATGTGGGGATAAACATGTATGGATAAATGGCCCAAGCGTTACTTTCAGTTTCTTAACTGTCTTATAATGGGAGATTTTATTTACCTGAAATACGACAGACTTTCTCGCCTCAAAATCCAGCATGGTATTATCCCTGACCTTGATGATAAACGGGGCATGTCGTTCGGCCACTGTGGGCGATATCTCAAACGTTCCGTTGTTGCCCATTAGCGATAGCGAGAACACTCCGTTCTTGCCCGCATCATTGTCATTCACTTGTGGGATGTAAGGATCGCTGAATGTGAGAGCCGTGCCTTGAGGAGCATTCTCATCGAGATAGGTGATGTAGCTGGAAATGATACAACAAATATTATAATAATGATCATGACATATTGTAATAATGATCATGACATATTATAATAATGATCATGACATATTATAATAATGATAATTGTTTTATGTGTTTTTGGTGTACAATAAATAATCATTCATTCATCTATTCATTCAGTCAGTCCTTCATTCATTCATTCATTCATTCATTCCTAATCGAAATCAGACATGTAACTTATTGAGAACTATGGTAAAAGATTAACCAATGATAATAATTGATAATCAGTGATGTGAATAAGTTAGGCATAGGTTTATAAAAGTCCAGCGAGCTACCATTTTTTTTTATTGTACGATGGAGATATTGCTTGGCCTTCGACTCACCTGGTTACAAGTTGAGATAAGGCCGAAGGTGGAGGCGCACTTCACCCGGAATCCTCAACTAACTGAGGAACTGGCTATCTTACCTCTAAATGCCGGAACACAATCATTTTAGATTTGTTATTATGGTGACAGAATAAGGTAAGATGGTGGTAGCTAGCCAGGCGGACCCAAACAAAGTCCTACCACCAATCAAACCAATCACAATATATTGTACTCCCCTTGGGGATCGAACCCGGGACCTCTGGATCAGAAATCGGTGGGTTGAACCATTATAGACCACAGAGGCTGTTACAATTACCACCACTAAGGCACTAGTCATATAGAATGAATTTGCGAGTATTACCACAAACCTAAGTATATATTATAGATAGGTAGTAAAGTTTGAATGATAAATGATATATACTATTTGCCATGGAAAACAACATAGGTGTTTATCAGGTTATCGCGCCGGTAATATTAATTCAAATCAACATCTTTGGTAACTGATTTTGTTCACTGCTTGACCGGGCCAGTTGGTTCAATAAGGAGTTCCTTGTTTGGAGAGTTTTTCATAATAACTACGCTTGATAATAACTCTGAGGGGTTGGCTTTTAACCACGACAGTAGAAAAACATATTTACCCACTACGAATATGAAAATACGTTGATGAAACAAATTACAAACTTAAATTTTCAGTTTAATAAGGACTTACAATTGATTCTCAAAATAAGGCGGCGAATTCTCTCTTTCTGGCAGTATGAACGCGAGCTGAACGGTTGAGGACATGGCTTCAGGCTCCTCCCTCGAGAGCCTCACTTCTTCAGCCACCACGGTCAGTAGAATAGGGGCACCGGCGTGTGAAATGGCTGCAATCTCTTCGATTGGACGCTCCAAAGTCACTTCACCTGAAATAATAATAAATCCGGAATGTAGGTACTCAGTGAATAACGCCATCTATGACATGGCTATCAAACATAGCTGTGTGGTAGAGCAGGCTTGCCGCCTAGTTTCCGTCTGTTAAGCGCGGGTTGAAAAAATTATACGATTTAGTTCTCTAACTTTACAGTAGATGTCGTGAAACTTTATTTTATTCAGTAGATATTGATTGTGTCCATTAAAGAGAAAAAAAATATATGTTAATAACATATTTTTTTATATATTGAATCTTAAAATTAAATACCACTAGCATCTTGGTTAAATTATATTATATAGATATATATATAGAGATACGCGTCATCTTAGTAATTATTAGTAAATATTATACTTACCTAGTTATTATTAATTAGGTAAATGCCCAGTAGCATATTATTTAGCAGCAACTATCCTTATCCTAATGCAAAAATATATAACATATTTCTATATAAATAATATCATAAGGTGTTCCTCATAGCTACTATGTTAGTAATATATACCTAAGGCTACTACGGGTGAGCAGCGATATAGAAAAGCATCAGCCTCAGAAGATCTCGTTTCTGTTTCAAGAAGAGAATAATTTAGTAGGCAATTCACCCTCTTCAGTCTCCAGTAAAAGTGTTGAGCGTTCAAATTAAACAAGTCAGGCTTTGTTGAAAGTGAAAAATGTCGTGACAAATTAGCATACAAAAGTGACTTGAGATTAGCCTTGTCTTCTCATTTGTCATTAAGGCTCATTAATATTTAACGCGTTAAATAGGTGCCTAGTTAGTAAGAGAACTTACGAAATGTGCATTATTTAAGTTGAATGTTACAATAATCATACTATATCTACACTACGAGTAGGTATCTACACAATTATTATTAGGACACAAGATTTGTATTTTTGTATCTTTGTTTGTATTGAATTGACTCAAAAACTACTGGATCGATGAAAAAAATATTTCACTAATATAATGCTATATTCTGGATCACTGAGTAGGATAGGCTATATTTTATGATCATGCTTTATTAGGGATCCTTACGAAACTCTAATGATGTAACCCAGGGTGAAGGAAAATTAACCCGTAAATCTTCGTACATTGCGTGCGCTGCCAAAACCATTGATGATAGAACAATATATATATATTACAGGACATTAGTTTTACAGCGCCATCTAGCCCCAAACTAAGCATAGCTTGTAATATGGAAACTAGACTACTATTATTATTTTACATTATTAAATATCTACAACCTATCACCCAGAATCCTCGACAGACTGAGGAACTAGCTATCTTCCCTCTAAATGCTGGAACACAACCATTTAGATTTGTTTTTATGGTGGCAGACTTAAGTAAAATGGTGGTTGCTCTACCACCAACCACATGTAATGGTAGAGTAAATGTATAATATTCGTATCGCATCAATATACAATAATATCTTAGAGGATATTACCTAGGAAGGGCTCAATCAATTGGTAAAAACATACAATGCAGACCTTTAGCAGCTATAAAGGCATTCTTTGCAAGTAGGTACATAATAATATACAGTATGTATTTGAACAACGATTCCAAACTCCGCGCTTTTTTCATTATTAAAATAATTGACCATTTGTGTAGGTATAGGTAACTCAAAAACACGATAGGCTTAGAAACCTATTTATCATCGTACAGTCGTGGTATATTGAACCACAAGCGTTTCTGATACCCGATCGCAATTCTTCTTGTAAGAACAGTTCTAAGACCAACTTCCGCCGCCTTCTGTACCAGGACAACTAATGAACTGAATTGATTGCGTCTTTTATTCATTTCTCCACGTCTCACTGTTTAATAGGCAAGATCTGGCCTTTACACCGACCCATTATTCATTCCCGGTATAAATTAATATTAAATCACGAGAAATCTTCTACCATCATGATTCAAAGGTACGTAGGGACAAAGACTCCTAATATTTTATCCTACGAGAATTGTCCTCGTAGAGACGTTTTACCTTTCAACACCCGACATCAGCACAACAAAACAAAACAAAAAAATGGAAATTTACGCATTTTCAGTATTGGACGGCGGGCGCTTTGCTAAATCACCGCTTTGTCATGAATTTTATAAAACCATAGCGAAAACATAGAGAAGATCATTAGATTCGGAGTAGAGTCAGTTGTCAAGGACCTTGTATCAGGTTCTTGACAACCGACTACAGGGCAATCTATTATATTTCAACTAAAACATATACCTACAATCAATTTCTTTGGAACTCTGTTTTCACAGATTTGGAGGCATCGTTTCTTCAATTTTGAAATGTACCTGTATTTTTGTTTCAAAAAAACAATAAAAACTAAAAAAACTTTTAAAAAATATGTATGTTAATTACATGCTTCTTCTTAATGTAAAAATATGATAACATCAACTACGGACGGAAACAAGAGGTTTTTTGACGCAGACACTTCATAATAAGCTAGACTGTAAGTTACTTCTAATTATTAGAATTTAGGTTACGTTTGTATTCTGTTATCTGTGATATACACACACAGATACTGTAGGTGTACTACAAGAAACTAATCATGATGGATTGCACGTTTTTCAAAACAAAAATGAAAGAAGTTATTTCGGATCCGACAACGTTCGATTTTCATAGTAGGGGCCAGATACCTCATCTCACGCAACGAATCGCGACCGTCCTAGCTCGGACAATTCTTAGGGCTATTGTATTTGTTTTGTCTACTTAGATGATAGATGGCGCTCGTTATGTACGCACTACCTCAGGCAATTTGATTAAACGCGCTAGATGGCAGCAGCCTCGAGGAAAAATATTTTTGACATGTGTCATATACGAAATTATTATTTTAATCTGAACTTTATTATGACGACTGTGTTATTTGAGCCAACTAGTCTTTCCTCTGTATGAATTCGAAGTGCATATAGCATATTTTTTTAGTTTATTTAGCTAGTTCCTAAACGTTTAACTGGCAAGCATGTTCGTCGTCATAATTACAGTGAAAACAGGAGATTTGAAGCGTTACACTGCCGTGAGCTATACATAAGAACCTACACACAAAATTGAGCTACCTTCTGTATTTATAGTTCGTTTCGTTTAGTAGCTAAGAAAAATGGACCATGTGACATTGGAAGTAACGTATCTTTATCTTTTACAAGATAGGCAGGGTAGTTTCACTTTTTAGCTTTTTGAACCTCTGTAAATCTTATATATACTAATATAAAATGCTAACTGACTCACTGATAACAACGCACAGCCTAAACGGCTAATCGTAGAGACATTAAATTTGGAGGGTATGTTTGTCTTGATGCGAAAATGAGTGCTAAGAATGGGATTTTGAAAATACGTACTCTAAGGGGTTCAAAAAGGGGTTGAAAGTTTTCATTAAAAGTATGCCCTAACTCTGAAACCGTGCATGATAAAAGGTCAAAATTATCATTATAGATTCTTCATATAAAATAGATAAGAACGTGATTCATGGATTTTTGTTTTTTTTATAATTGAAGGGCAGGGGGTCCTTTTATTAGAAAAAAATCAAAAAGCATTGTTATTTAACAGAAAAAACGCGATGTACGTAACGTGATGTGTTTCTATAATTAACTGGTGTATTTTGAGTGCTCTTTATGCAATGGATGAATGTCCAAACTACCAAGGTCTGATGAATCCAATATAAAGGGTTTTTTTTCAGTAAATAACAGTAATACTAAAGGGTGGGGTGTCCAATATTCAGACCTGACTAATAATAAAAAAAAAAAATTGGGTTCCCATACATGAAACGTTTTTATGAATTGTTATTTTCGACCTGTATAATAACAAATTTGGTGTGAGTATGCTTACTTTGTGGTAAATAAATAAAAGAATAATAAAATCTGGCCAAACGTGAGTCAGAAACGTGAGTCACTAAGATTTCAAAAAGCCTGCATTTTTTGTCTGGGAATGTGGGTTAAAACCCTCGGTGTGCGTGTCTGCACACCATGTAGGAGCTAATCGGTCAAATTTATCCAGACATCCAACAAATAAATATATTTATAATATAATACCCACTTGCACCTATTTCAAAAAACCAATACGCGGACGAAGTCGCGAGTAATAGCTAGTATATTATAAAGCTACGTAGCGCCCAAAAAAATATATTTTAATGAAATCGAACATATAGTCAAGCGCTGTGCAAAGACGGAGGAAACGTGAATCAAAATAATTGGCTCGATAAAAAAAAACATAGAGATGACACTAAATCGATATTTAAACGTGTAGAACTGAGAGATTTCTCGTTGACACGTTGATAGGGCTTCTTATTTATTAGGGTTTGCCGAAAAAAAAATCATAATATTGTTATTATTAATCTTTGAAAACACAAACAAAGGAAATCTAGCCGGTCAAACGCTCGCGTCGGGCGGCCAGTGCCTACTGAAACGCCTTCAAAAAAAGCTCTTGGATTGCCTCGCCCGTACGTTACGCTGACAAACATACGGATGGGCGTACGGACGGACAGCAAAGGCTTAGTAATAGGGTCCCGTTGGAACCCTTCGGTTAAGGACCCCTAAAAAACTAAAAACACGTAATAATAATGCGAATATTTTATAACACATTTTGGATTCAACTATGCGGTAGTCGGTTTCCTGATTATATGAAAAGGATTGTACTGTCAGCAAAGGCAGTACCGATTCAAAGGAAGTGCCTTTATTATGAAACGGTGCACCTTTACAAACAATAGATGCAGCGACGCTCCCGTAAGGCCTAATGAGCCATTATGTGCCCGTTCCTTCGGTATGGAGCCTGTTAGCGGGGACCGTCATGTTTGTTAGTACGGTTGGCAGAAGTAGCTTCGATAGGGAAATACCAAAACTTGAAGCTAGAGAAGATCCCAAGCCTCGTAATTGTTACTTCGTAAGTTTTAATTGACTTACATTACATGAATTACATGGATATTGTTCTATGGAGCATAAACCATATTAATTCTTTGTACGAATAATACATAACATCAAAGTCCACAGACAGAGTGGGTACCCTCCTCTAAAGCGGTATGATTTTGCTATAATCAGCTCGCTTGGAAGGCAGACTGGTGAGCAATAAATAGGTTCTAATAAATTCGAGTCAAAATGTACGATGTAGGGGACCTATCACTCAATAGAAATCGGTGGGTGGAAGCGGTTCGGAGAAGTCTATACCTAATGAAAGCCTATTAGAACCTTGTCCAGTCAGTAACGCTTGTCTAGTCAATAACGCTTGTATATTATTGAAAAAATGAAAAATCGTTTACTGAACTTAAAGCGTAATGAATAGGGTACAAAAGAAACAACGATGACTGCTAAAGGTATACAAAACTGTGTTGCAGCACCACTGCCCGCCTCACCGATATACTATTATATATTATTGGTTACTGTACTCACAGTTGAAGCACAATAATAGTACGGCTGAACCTACAGTACCTCGTACATTAAAGTTTCTGAATGCCAGCTCGTTTAGAGAACTAATAACATGAATGCGAATGCTCAACGTATGTAGAGTACCTCGTAAAACTAAGGCAGAAATATGGGCTTCTGTCACTTTGAATCGAATAATTAGGTACTGTAATGTTCTTAGCTATGGGCTCACTAGCAGCTTAAGGTTTGTTTTTATTTTATTTTTTTATTTAAAGCAACAAACATATTAACTTGGTAGGTAGAAGCTCTGACTTCTGACTGACTGACCAATGGCGGGTTCGATTTCCACATTTGTATGATCAATACAGATGTTTGTTCTGTGTTTAGGTGTTGTATTATTATAAGTATGTATTTATGAAATTATATACGTAATATAGTTCCAATTGAACAAGCTTTACTTATTTTTTAAATATGTTTTTTGTATTTCAAGTGATAGCACTTGGGAAACATGCGGGTTCGAGTCCCGTGAATGTATGTGTCAAAATGCGTCAAAATATCTCGGCTATTTCATAAAGTCTTTTTGCCTACTAAATGAGGGTAACATTTCGACCTCTATCTCCAAGGTCATTGTATTTAAAGGTTTTTAGCTAAGGTTTCATTTCTCGACAAGGCCTACCCGGTGACAACAACCGAACAACCATAGGGTGGACATCAGATTGGCCAAAGGTGTTCTCTGGGAAAGGTCGCTCCATTTAGACCTTATCATCACCCAGATGATGCCCAGGCAAACCTCTTGGTGAACCAGCTCTTGTGAAGATGATATACCTTATTTATCTATTAGGTACCTATTGAATGTGAGAGTCTGTTTATGTATAAGAAGTATTACTTAATCTGTGTCATGGGTACGGTAACTAAAATACGACCAAAGTTCTACAGCAATATTAGCTTGGTTTATGCTTTCAAACAGCTGTAGGTAGCGACGTAACAAATAGCTCTGCAAGCAGCCTTTCAATTTGCTACAAAATTTGAACCGGTTTCGGCTAATTGTCTTGCTAAATGACGAAAGTTTTACGGAAGTTGGTAAATTAGTTAATACTTTAAAGTAAATCTGATAGACCAAGTGGGTCACGCAAACTGGGGCAGGTGGGGGTAAGTGTGAGTAGGGGTTGGTGGGAGTGGCGACCTAAGGAAGTGGGATACTCAACGGAAGCCGCTGACCGCCGACTGATGGTATCGCGCTGAATATACTTCAGTTATATGCAAACTGGTTTCGAGCTTCATAGTTTAGCTACATAAGCCTTGTAAATTAAAATGGTGCTAAGAAAATGAGCTGTTGTGGCGCTCTGCAGAGTAGGCCAATTCTGGAAAAGCTCGCTTAGACCTCATCATTTTAGTTTTAATTTTTTATTTTTCTAGCTATTTACATAGAGATACTAGTAAAACGCCTGGATCATCAGTCATGTCATCTTTCAACTATAAAAGGAAGCAACCCTGAAAAGATCAACTCTTTAAAAGCTCTTGTTCAAGCTGTGCATTGATTATCAGTCATATATATCATTTGAATTAAGCTTTGAGCTAAACATGCTTTTGCAGGAAAAACTGAAAACGCCTAAATATCTGTTCCGAGCAAATATAAGACCCCATTTCTGTATGAACCCGAAAACGGATTAAGCAGCTTGCTTACATAAACGATTTAATATAACGATGTAAGTATAAAAGAAATGGAATAGTAAAACCAAGCTATGGATGCAGGCGTGGTATAGCCCTAAAGAGAATGATAAAATTACTGATGAGAAGAGCATTTAAATGTAATGTCTTTACATACGTAGGTTACCATGAATACTATTGCTATTGTTTCTAGTTTGGGTCTACCTCCTAATGGCCTACACAAAGCTCTGTAAATGCTGGCTTTTGTAATCAGTTACGGCTGAATTATCACAACACCGGTGGAAGGTTTGGTCCACCTGGCTAGTTACCACACTCCTGCCGAAGTATAGGCCAAACGGTAGAGTCTATGATACGTGAAATGGCTTAGCTTCAGCGATCATATCTTCCATAATACTGTTGAATTTACTTTGAAATGCATATATGTTATAGTTCAGGATTGATGCAAGAACGCTTGTGTTTCAAAAACACGATTACGTAAAATTTTCTTGATAGAAAAAAAATCTAAAGTTGATTCTCATTTTTGTACCAAAAATGTTCGCCATTCAATAAATACGCCCAACTCGGCCTTGATACTTTGTACAGTAAATAAACACAGTATACAGCAGACGGTCTGCTAAAAATCTAAACACAAATTTTCAAAATTCAAATTTGTTTTACCGTAAAAAAACAAAACGTTGAAATACGGGCATATTTCTGTCATTCGGGGGGTCATAAGCACCGTGGTTGAGCGCACAGCAATGTCACCTTTATTATTACTGTTCTTAGTTCTAAACTAGAGTAAAGTCGCGGGAGCCAGTGCCTTCTGGCAAATACCTCACTCTTGCTCTCGCCTAGAGCCTAAAGGTCAAGTGCTAACCCGTGATTAATAAAAAACATAGCTATCTAGCCTATTATTGCTCTACGAAAGATTTACTACAAAATTCTTGGAAAGGATTTGAGTGACCCTAATATGCCTTTTAACCTTTATTTGGGTTGTTCATAGAAAGGACTTGGGTCGCCCAAATGAAGTCAAGTAATACAAGGTCGTACTTAATACCCAAA
Organism: Venusia cambrica; assembly: GCA_951394065.1. Lineage (NCBI taxonomy): Eukaryota > Metazoa > Arthropoda > Insecta > Lepidoptera > Geometridae > Venusia > Venusia cambrica. Next base: position 5,509,001 of record OX596043.1, on the reverse strand, counting down.
CACTTGAAAGCGTTTTAATATTTTATTAAAAGCTAGTAGGAGAAGTATAAGGAATATATACCCTCATCTGTTATTTGATGATGATAATTATATAACTACATATTATCTAACATATAAAGCAAAGCAACCCATTGGCGATACACATTTATTGAAATTGTATGTATTAAATTATTTTATTATGTAATTGTCGGTTGATTGGCTTGCCAGTTGTCCAATTCATTGTCAACAGCGGATAGCAGACATACAGAGCAGGTAGTAACAACTTCTTAAGGTAGATAGTTTCAGTTTCATTCTACAGTTACTCTATTTCAGAGGAAATGTTAAGCAGCCGTGCAGCGTATTTGTCTTCGAGGGTTCACGGCTTAATCTCATGCCGTGAACACAACACGACCTGTTTTATAAGTATCTTTCAGTGAATATATGGAATGGATGCTGGTGTCAGAATGGCTTGAAGGTCTTAATGAGGTTACTACGAAGGGAAGCCTTTGGATCTAGTGCTTTGACCACCGGACCTTCACCTGATCATGCCTAGAGGTCCGCATCGGATCCCTACGGTGGTACAAAATGGTGCAATCTTACCGTAACTACGTCTTACGTCCTCCTCATTAAGATCCTCAGCCTTTTGATGATCCCGGGAGCAGTGCGCTTCCAACTTTGTCATTACAATAACTTCAACGCAGTTGAGATGATGACCAAGCGCATCCCCGTCGAAGAATATAATAATAAGACCAAGGTTTACCTGTAGTTTCATTGATGTTGAAGAACGGTGTAAATGGATTCCCCTCCGAAACCAGTCCATATCGGATCTGCCTTGGAGCGCCTTTATCCCCATCCTCAGCGCGAACCCTGACCACCATGTCTCCTGGAGCCACTTGTTTGGGTAAGTGGGTGATGGGCGGTGCTGATGTGAAGACTGGAGGCATATCCTGGACGTCTTGAACGACCACCACCACTTCTAGACCAGCGATGTTGCGCGTGTCTTTGCCCAGTTCTACGTATGGATCCTATAGCAGATGAATAAAATAATTAAAAAATAACAATTATAATAACTAAAAAAGTAAAATAATAAAAAAAAATGAAAAAATCTATAGTGTTCTATTCGCAATGTAGCTCCCTTATTTTCAAGCATTGCTTAGTTACACTCAAACTCATTGATTTGTACCGGAAACTTATTATTATGAAAATTATATAGGGACACATTGAACACTTGCTAATGTCAATACAATGTATATAAAAAATATAATTTCAAATTAAAGATACAGATGATGACGTATGAAAGCTGTTGTAAAGAGGCATTGTCAAAAATTAAGAGTACAAGGGTAATGTCAATAATAAGGAATAAATTAAAAAGAATAAAGAATGAATTTATTTTTGGACTCAATCAAATTCAATACAACCGACTTAACCTAAAAAATAATTATCAAATAAAATTTATGTACCTAATTGAAAAAGGAAAAGGGTTGCTTTGGTTAGCATCAGATGTCTATGCTAGACTAAAAGCCTGTGTTATAGACATCCGTGCTCCCCCTTCAATTTTGACACATGAATCTACACTTAATAATTAACTTGACTTATATAGCTTTTTTATTATAATTAGAGTTATTAGTATAATATTGCTAACAAAATGTGTGTATGTGGTGTGGGTATATTACATTATAATTAATAATGTAAAAATAATTATTAGGTGTTTGGGGGCTAGATGGCGCTGTGTGTTTTGTAATATTTATTTTGTCTGTGGTCGAAACATTTTGTACATGCTGAGAAACTTCAAATGTAGAATTAAAAAAAAAACGGATTTCTTAAAAGTCAACTGACATGACAAAATATATCAAACCGCCTAGGCTGCAGAGCGTTACGTTGAAATAAACATACATTCAAACAAGCCAAAAACATTACTGAGGCATTCTGAGGCAGTGGGATAACAACGTTCCTATTTCAGATATTGTCAAAGTAAAGTAGAATATTAAAATAGAGCAAAGTGTTTTGCGCCCTCGTACTGAAGAATACCCTTATTTTAAGCCTCTATGGTAAACAGATGAAGAAAGACGGCACGTTCGCATTTGTTTTAATAAATACTGCTCAAGTTGTTCAAGTGAATTCGAACAAAGCTTCAGACAATAGATACTGAGAGTATCGAAGGTACCCCGTATTTACTTATTTGTTTCTTCCTTTTGACTTCAAGATCGACTTTCATGTAAAATATATTAGTAAATATATCAAGAATCATCATAATTTCAGCCAACATAACGTCCACTACTGAACATAGGCCTCCTCCAATCGACGCCACATGTAGGGTCCTGAGCCGCCTCTATTCTTCGACAGCAACATCCACAATGTTGTCGGACCATCAAGTATGTCTTTCTACTCCCCGTTTCGCGTTTAATCGTGGTCATCATGCGAGAGAACCTTTGCTCCTCAGCAGTTATCGATTTTGCGAGCTATGTGGCCAGCCTACTGCCACCTTAGTTTGCTAATTCTGGAACTATGTCAGCATAGAATAAAAGTATAAAATGTGTATATAAATAATACAGGACATTAATTACACACAGCGTCGTCTAGCCCCAAACTAAGCAAAGATCGTATCTAAACACATACATTTGAACTGTCAAGGTCTCATACACGCACTATGGCGTGTATGAGATCAAATTTTAACATTTTAATATACTGTCAAATTTATATTTACGTGAATAGTATTAATATCATTTATTTGTAATCATATGTATATTGTTTCGGCATAATTTACATATAATTAAGGTTTTCTATTTTTAATTTATGTCTCTAAAATAAAGCCTAGTTGCGACAACAGTCTAGAGTGTCCAGGTGTGGAGGCTGGATGACTAAAAATAAAGTAAAATACCTCGCTCCTGCCGTTAAGAGCATAATCATGTCCAAGACAATTTACCATTTCAACAACCGCAGGCAATTAACACTGCTTTAAATGTTTATCATTAGCAAATGTATGGCATTGCTGAGTTCTGATATAGACAGAGACTTACGAAGGGGCGGCGGCGGCTGGTCTAATTACCGTAACTTGGGTAAGAACACTCTAAAATGGTGGTAACAACGTTTTTGGATTGAATAGCATTTACTTTCCCAGTATTTCTACTTGGTATCCAGCTTATTTGTAAATACTTAATAGGTGTCAGGTAATGGTAGCAGCATATGTTTTTAAGGCATGGTTTGGTCCGAAGATCGGACTGATGATTTTTTTTTGTCGCATTAGACTGGTGTTGCAGATAATTGGACTACGAGCCTTTTAGTTCGATGTTAACACTATTTATCGTTCGAAGATTATATATATTTTGTATATTACTATTGTGACTTTTTTGTCTCAGTAGTCCAGTGTTACAGACTTATTTTCAGACTTATTTGTTACAGGATTACTAGAGTTCCCCTAGAGCTCTCCACTTCTATGGAATATAGTCGTAGATAAACTCATTCGGTAACTAAGCGGCCATGGACTCATTAGGATATGCAGATGACCATGCTATCCTCGCTACCGGATGCTTTTAGAGTACTTTATTTTAACATAAGAAGCCTGGTACATAAGCCACTCTGTGTTACTTTCTTTACAGCAGAATGCTTGGTAAAACTTTGGGCATCTCACTAAAAATAACCACGTGACTTTATAGTGCCGTAATACAATACGGCTATAAAGCCGACGCTGGCTTATATACTCGAGATTATACTGGGCCTACACATACAACAAAAAACGGCAATGTACGCAATCAATTGAAACACCTAGGTCTCTGGGACAACACTAGAAGCCCACACGCACTAAACGTGGACCAGGTAACAGCTTACCCAACACTTATAGCAGTGCCATACGATAGAATTATTACCACACAAGTAACAAGGAAACACTACCCTGTACATCTGTGGGAGGGCTAAAAAGATGAATCAGGAAATCAGGAAGCCCGTGTCTACATTGATGGTTCTAAGACCAAACAAGGCACAGGCGCTGGAATCCAGCATATCCATTACACGTAGTTCCATTTTTCCACTGAATAAACACCTGTTCACCATTGCAGCAACGAACAGCCCCCTATGTGGAGGGTATCAAACAGAAGAGGATTCATCTGATCACATAGTCCTGGAATGTGTGGGAGTCACAATACTACGCAAGCAAACCCTCAAGCCCGCGAAGATGAATCAAACTATAAATAGTGATAATATATAAATAAAAAGCTCAGTAGTCTGATTGTCTGCAACACCAGACTACCGAGACGAGAATCTCTTCTGTCCGATATTTGGACAAAATATTCTGTTGTTTGGTAAGGTCTACGTTTCACTGCTATCTTAGAACAATAAGTGCTATAGCTTGTGCAAAATTTGGAAGGTAAACAAGAATGTCATTAGTATTCTCGTGTTGATGCTGTTGAGCTAGGATAGCAAAAGGAAGGACATATCAAAGAAGGATTTTTCAAATAAAGACAAGACGTAATCTGTTTCTATCAATGAAGAGTTTTTTAGCAAGAAAGGGTTTTTTAATGAAGACAAGACAAAAATCTGGTCCTATCAAGGCAGAGTTGTTTTTAATGAAGAAAGGTTTTTGGGAAATACCCACAGGGTGACGGGGACGAAGTCATATAATAAATATATATTAAATAAGAAGTCAGATATTTGCTTGTTTCTTATATATGTACATATTACAGGACATTTATTTCACACAACGCCATCTAGCCCCAAACTATGCATTGTAATATGCGAACTAGATTACGGATAGAAAGCTTAAATACTTTTTTTTTGTAATTACATACTTATCATACAATACAACAACCAAGCACAGAACAAACATCTATATTCATCACACAAATATTTATTCTGGGTGGGAATCGAACCCACAACCACAACACAGACCGCAGAAGGCAGAGTTACTATCAACTGAGCTTTAAGGTTTGTCGCATACGTGTATCTTCAAAATTGACGACAAATATTTTATTTGTAAAAAAAAGTCCTAGAGGAACTACGGCTTGTTCTATTCTATTAGATATGGGATATAAATAAGTCTTACCACAGCTAGAAGTGTCAAGTGATACATCGACTGGGCTTCGAAGTCAAGTGGACCGACGAGGAAGATGGTGCCTTCTGTGTTCTCGGATGACACGCGACGCTGTCGGATTGCAAAGAGCGGTGACCCCTGACACAAAAATACACACGTTGTATGACAGTTCGTGTTTCTATAATAATACTAGTAGAACGCCCGGGACTTCGTTCATGTCAATCCGTGTCGATTGCAGAGCCACCTATCAGGTACCATTGTGAATACGTACGGCAGGCCGTACCTTGTAGATGTTCCATTGACCCAAAATCATCGTTTCGTCTCTACTTTTATAAATAATACTGGTAAGGAATGGAACTCCTTGCTTCGTCTGTTTATTACTATATCATACCTATTACGGTTCATACGATATAGTCCGACAGGCAGTCGGGCGGATGTACTGACAGCAGAGGATCAGTTATAGTTGTCACCAAAGATACGTGTTATGCTTTTCTAGTAAGACAACATTTTTTTTCTCTTTGTATCATTGATTCATTTACGCTCTAAGCACTGTAAAGTCATGTGCAAAATTATTGTGCAATGTAACATAGCTGGCTGTATGTCTCAAAATTACCAAACACTTAACTGGACATCGTCCCACCTAAAGCGATACGCTATATTATGTGTAAGGACATGATTTTCATCTTGTAGCATTTAAGGTTCCTCCGGGTTATGTACGCGTAAAATTGATCTTATAAAAAATATCATGATATTAAGTACATATTATGTTGTTTATTTTTACAATTAAACTAAATAATTAAGCGAAGCAGTCGGATTAACTATAAGGATCGTTATAAACTGTTTATAGGTAACTCAACTATTCCAAACCAGTACCAGAACGAGCGTGCCCCGCTACAGACTCTGGCTGAAAAAACTGAAAAATTGTTACTAAAATTTTAAAACTAAACTGGTGAAGTTTAGTTTCCTACCACATCTTACATTAAAAAAAGTTAAATTCGCCAAAAAAAATATTTATATGTTTTGTCAAATTGTTTCCCTATCTGTCTGAATCTCTACAAGCAAGTTCGTTCAGTTAGGGAATATGGAAAATATTAACCTGATATTTTAAAATGTTATTTTTATAAGTTACATGTGGCCTGTATGTAGTAGCATATTTATCATTTGGAATCCACAATGAGTTTTAAAGCTAAAATTTAACAAAACCTGTAAAACGCGTACCTAAAGCTGAGGAACATCCATAAGTAATCTCGTGGCCGTTGCCGGAGACTGTGAGAATTTTAACACACCTTTAAGCGTTCTTAATGTTATGTTCAGTAATTGCATCATTGGAGAAGCGAAACCATCTCAAAATAGTTGAGTAAAAGTCTTGACCATGTTTCAAGGCTTTTTAACATGCTTTTATTATATTAGTTTCTATGACCTCAACATGCATTTTTACATTCTCTTAATATCACGCTTCTATTTTATTATCGATATTACACCGCAAATAAATGCGATCGGAGTAAACCTCTTGCACGGTGAACCTTATAGTGGTCGCGAGGAGTCAGTAGATGAAGGTGGCTTATACTCTTTTCATGTCTTGTAATCAACAAGAATATCCCGAGGTACCGATATTTTTTGCTCTGCCATGAAAACGTCCCGTGAAATTACCTATATGTTGTTAGTTTCAAAATGACTTGTTCAATAAAAAAATGCAGGTATCATTTGATAGGGATACATTTGGTTTGCAGCGCTATATACATTTTCAACAAGCACAATTGGAATCAAAATATATTCAAAGAATTGTGTATTTCTTATTATTCTTATGCATATTATCGTATTTTGTATTTAGGTATATATCGCATTTGCATATTATTTTGCATATATACACTTTTGTATGGGAGAGCGGTATTTCTAGTCCTTCATTTCAACCCGGAATTATCCTTCACCCTGAGATACGTTCTTTCAGTGAAATGGTATGCAATTTGAAGATAGGAAATAGCTGGAGCTTGGATCGAAAGCTGTTTGCGCCCGCGGCGGCTGTGGTCGAGCGCTTCCAGATGTTAAAGACGATAACGGAGTATTTCCAAAGAGATCATCATCATTCTCTAACCCTTATCCCACGCTAGGTGGGGTCGGCACAACATGTTATTTTCTTCCACTCACTCCTACCAACCATCAACCATGCATCTACACCTTTCATACCCATGTCCTCTTCCACACAATCCATCCATCTCATTTTCGGCCTTCCCTTGCATCTCCAAACTCAAATTTAGAACCCTTTTGGTCAAATGACTATCAGCCCTCCTCATTACATGCCATTAACATGTCCTCGTCTTTTCTACAACTGGCGCCACTTTAAGACTTCCCCTTATATACTCAATTCATATCTTATCTAACCTTGTCACCCCACACATCCATCCTAACATTCGTATCTCAGTAACATGCACTTTCCTCCATCCATCTACTTCATCATCCCGTGCAGCCTGTCTCATCCCACTGTTGGGCATAGGCCTCTTTTCGCTTGTTCTTAATATTGCGCCAGTCGAACCCATAAACGACCTACACATTTGACTAAACGTAAAGTATCAAAGAGATACTATACCATTCCCAATATTTTCACGTAAAATAACAAGAATCTTACTATTTCATCATTGTGATAGTAAATGAACGACTTTTCGTTATTAAGTAGTAGTAGTAAAATCTAAGAGCTTAGTAAGTATTAGTACCATATCAATAAGTATTGCGACCGCCATCTGTTTTAAACTTCATCATCATCACAGAATTCACTATACTTATGTAATTTATATCCTGGCAATATGCTGCCTATCCATACATTCTTATATCTTACTATTTTGTAATTATCTGGTTTATGCCTCGATCAAATAAATGATTCTGTTAATATTTACATCATTTCTATTTCAGCGTAGTAAAAATTAATTAAATTGGCGTATTGAATACCTTCAGATATTTAAAAGTGAAGAGACAATTACGAGCTGATGATTACGGTTCCCTAATGACGTTTTCACACGCGCACAGTTTTGTCGTAACCACATAATGGAGTTTCTTTACCATAATAGGATCATTTCCCCACGATATAGGTGCTAAGGCTCTACTACGAAAATCGAACATCGTGGGATGCAAAAAAACTTCTGTGAACATCAAAGAAGAAATTTGAAAACCACTTTTGCGGTTATGCCACTCAATTGTACTTATACACTGGACACAGTGTATAAGTACAATTAGGGTAGGTGACAACCTGATGACCTAGATGTGACACAGAATTATTGTTTTTCGATGTTATGCCTGTGTACAATAAAATGTTCATTATTTCATTCAATTTTAAATGTTTGTATTGAAAAACGTGCAAACCGTCATCGAATACCACATGTTCTGTTTTTCGTAGTAGGCCTCCTGATGCGGGGTCCCGTAAAACTCAATTTAGAATCTAATGTTGTAGAACGAGTTAGCTATTAAAACATGGCAGCCTCAACAAAATTATTTATTTATACCCCGTTTTTGCGTGGATTTCATCAACAGCAATTTACTGGAATTCAGTAGCTTCCAACTGAGTTTATAACAATACTGCACACTAATCCTCCGGAAGGTATAATGATAATGGTATATTTCCAGGTATTCGAGGATTGCGTTTAAAAAAGTTGCAGACTAAGCTCGCTTATACAGGACTCATTCGTGTGTGAAATCTGACATAAAGGCTAATAACTTACCCAGAGTTCCAATTCCAACGGCTTCGGTGACAGTGGATTTTTCCTGGCAATTACAATCTCGAGGTCTGTCCCACGCTTCGCGTCCTGAAAATGGATGGGTTTTTAGAAATGTCTTCTTCAGCACTATTTCGGGTATGATAACATTACTGTAGACTAGCTTCTTGCTAAAAACGAAGCGCATTCAGTTCATTATAATTTTAATCACATGCATTAAATCAAATTGAGTCATGCACAACATTATAATCACGGCTATGTTATCATTGTAAATCATTGTAAGGTTTAAATAATATGAACAAAATGTAAGTTAATATCTAGTGGTCTGAAATATTTTTTTATGAATATTATTGTTTTTCATTCATGTAAAATCTCTGTTTTATTGACGAAAACCTGGGAAATAGCCGTAGTACACAGTTCTCAATTGAATCAATTCCAGTTTGTAGGTCTTTCTGATAATCCTGAAAGAGTCAGTAAAACGCATCATCGCGTGGTTCAAATCAGTAGATCACTACCGCAAAGGCCGTACATTGTATCATTAGTTTTATGTTCTATTGTCAACTATTGTTTACCTTGATGTAGGTACAATAAATAATTTCCATTCATTCATTCGTTCATGACAGTTATTTTTACAACAGCGGAGCATTTACATTTATTAATAATTCTTGGAGGATATCTCTAGTGATATGGCCGCTCATTGTACTATTAGCTTTAACTTTCTTGTGTAAACAGTTTTCCTTGGTTAGCAGTAATAAATGTATAATCAGTCATTCATCCAGTCATTCTTTCATTCAAATATTCATTATTTTACAGTCAGGCAGGGACGTATTTCGTGTCGTTTAATAAACTAAAAGAGTAAGTTAAAGTATCTATTCCACATCCGTATCCGCCGTAAGCGTCATCATCATTAATCATGGCACTTCGCAAATGTCTACAAATGGCGTTGTCGTCTACCTACCTACACTCTCCTGTCTGAACCTTCAGATAAATTACTCAAATAAGGAAGCTCTCTGAGATTTAAGACGTAGCCCTCATACTTAGTTTAAGAAAACAAGGAATAGGAAAACAAAGGAAATCACACGCCTGATCATGTACTTTTTGCGAAAATAGTTGTTTATTTTGTCATGCGTTGTTAGTAAAATATAGCAACATATATATATAATAGTAGGACTGGGAAGTCCTTGGCCTTCATCTCACCAGATTTTCAAGTTATGATAAGACATATAAAAGACACAGTTTTCACTTTCACTGTTACATAATGGGCTTTACTTTATACATAGCACTCAAAAACGTAAATAGGTACTAATACTAGCACAAGCGCTTTTATTAGAAAGATTTGTATACAATATTTTTCTACCAACCAATTTGTAGGTAGTCTTTAGCTGGCCAATCTAAAAAGAGCTATCCCCAGATAAGCACAGATGAGATCCGATATTGAAGGTAAGACCTCCAATTTACCGATACGGAACAGCGATTTGCACGAGTCATTGAGCTAAAAGCTCCAAAGAAATGGCACTTTTCGGAAGAATTGGTAGCGGTCAATTTCGGCGGAATCTTAATCTGTGTCAAATGGGCCCATTTGGGTGGTTTCGGGCGATTTGAAAAGGCTTCGAATTCAATGGCAATTTTTTTGATAAATGCGAATTTGTGAGTGAAGTAACTTGATTGATTGACGCAGATCTTTGAAAACCAGAGTGTGAGTTTCATTTGAAATATTTCTTATCTATTTAAATCTGAAAAAAATCTATTTAAATCTAAATCCCGCCAGCAGAAACGGAAGGAGAAGAAGTACCAATAGATGTGGGTGATGCAGATTATCAGGAAACTAACTATTCATTGATAGAACTATAAAGTCCAGTTCGGCGATCAACTTTTGAAGATAACTAAATAATAGGTAGGTACCCTACTACACCGAACTTTTTTTTTACTGTTCCACGGGAAGAGCTTGGCTTTCATCTCACCTGGTTACAAGTAAAGATAAGGCCGAAAGCGGAGGCGCACTTCACTCGGAATCCTCAACATACTGAGGTACTGGCTATCTTACATCTAAATGTCGGAACAAAATAATTTTAGAATTATTGTTATGGAGACAGAACTAGGTAAGATGGTGGTAGCTAGCCAGGCGGACTTAAACAAAGTCCTACCACCAACCATACCAAGCAAAATATTTGCGTCTAGGGATTGAACCCGAGACATGTGGATCTGACTTCGGTGGGCAATCCACTAGGTATGTTCTAGTAAAAAAAATCATAATTTCATACCTCAGGCACCAGGATGATGCTAGGCTGATGTGGAAAGACCGTATCCCTTGGAGTGGTTGTGTTGGTTCCCGTGATCGAACAGGCTATCCTGGAACTTCGTCCCCTGGTGTTACGGACTGACAGCCGATAGTCCACGTACCGACCCGGCTCCAGCCTTCGGAGCAGGATGATGTTGGCCTGGCACACGGAGTTGTATCTCGTACATGGAAGAGTCTCAACCCCCACGTCTAGGCGACCCATCTGACCTGAGTTTGTGTGAAATAAAAATCTTTGAACCTCTCAATCAATAAAATCACAATAAAATCGTGATTATGTAGTTACTTCCTAAGTAATATCAATTTTATTTGGGTATCAATAGGTCGAGACTGAATTAATGAGAAATGACGAAAATGATGAAAACAGAGTGCGTGTAACTGAGATGCGAATGTTAAGAAAATAAACTCTTTATTATAATAACATTTATTCAATAATGTACCCAATTAAACTAACTATACAAAGGAATCAGTCAGATTACCTGAGGACCGTTACAAACGGTCTATAGGTAACTTAACTGTTCCAGACTAGTACTAGACGGAAGCGTGCCCAAGACACTGGCTGCATTATCACGCTGAATAACTATGTTAATTCGCTGGCCTAAATAAGAGCCAGCCCTTGGGTCACGTGTCGCCTCAATCAAAAGCCCCACAATATTTTTGATTTTTTATTGTAAAAAATCAAAAATATTTTATAAAATATTAAATATTATCAAAAATACATTTTAATTCGTGTTCACGTCCGTATACTCAAGTAGTGATAACTCGTAGTAACTGAACCGTCCTATGGACAGATTTGAGTTACTTTACTATTACAACAACTTTTCTCTCAGGTCAGAAACCCTATTGTTAAAAAACCCGATGCTAACAACTTTTTATTTCAGTGGATCGTTTAAGGCTGAAACTGTTAGGCTGTGGAACGCTTTGCCTGTTACTATTAAAAAGACGACATCGCAACACACTTTTAGGTTGAAAGTTTATCCATAATAAGTATCAATCTATTCTTAGCTTATCATTTTAATCCTTAATTATTACCGTGATTGTTATTTCAGTACTTTTAAGTATTTTATTTATAAATCGTAATATAACTAGAATATTTGATGTATAAAATATTTATTGAGTAGGTATACAAGCTCGATCTTACTAGATGTTTAAGTAGATATTTTCTTGTTTTTTTCTGTTTGTTTATATGCTATTAAATAGACCTTTACTGTGATGTATGTGTTAGTTTGTATACCGCCATCCTTGAAAGCCATTATTTTATCTGTCCATTCAACTGTTGCCTGGAAGAGATGGCTTTCAGCGATAAGGCCGCCTACTGTTTTACTAGTGTCAATTAGATAAGTATTTATTATTCGTTGTGTTTGTTGTATATGGTGAACAATAAATAGTTATCGATAGAAAACTTGAAAATAATAGATAGGTACCTATCTATTATTTTCAAGTTTTTAGTGAAGCCAGTTATTTTTTTTTAGTTTATTGACAATAATTATTATTTATTAGTCTAACGATCGATTAGCTTACTCGAGACTTTGAAAAAAATATTTTGAATTAATATTTAAAGCTGATTTAAACGTAATTGGGTAGATTCGCATCATACGATTTGTAGTTTATGAACTAACGAAAATTATCTAGAACAATAATGTGCCACTAAGTCATTAGACACCTACTATGATATGTACCCAAAAATGGATTGGGTTTTTGGAGTGAGTTAGGAAAACGTTTGTAAAAGTTTTTATGCAATGAACCGAATTATTGAGATTCAGGAAATAGACAAAATAAACCAAACTTCTAACTTGAAACCATGAAATTCGTTGTATGACAAAGTACCTATTCCTTTGTACCTTAATTAACTTTGTAGCTATTTACGATTTGAAATATATTTGTATTGGTAATTGAATCAGATAGTTGAGTGGGTGATAAAGTTAAACTAACTGCGTTGCAATAGTTATAGTCTTGTGACTCTTAAAACGTATAGTTAGTTGCCCAAGAATTTACTTATTTAACTGTTCTCACTGATTCCGGGTTGCACTCCCTTCTCAGTGAAAGCCGACTTTTATTGAATAATTTATTAAGGAACAAATACTAAGAGAATTCTTAAGTAATGTGCAGAAAAATAAAGGAAGAAAATAATATCAACCCACATTGATTGCTTATGGCAAGAACATTAATATTGTGTATCGTTTTTTTTTTATAAATGAGCAAGAAAAGCCCTAGGTCAGAGCAAGAAGTCTATAATGGAGCGAGCTTTTCCAGAAGGCAACGGCTATCCCGCGCATCGATAGAACACGGAAAAAACGTTTGGCAACGGACTTCGTCAGGAGCGTTGACCTTTACAGGCGGACCAACCCCAAAGTATAAAAAAAGTAAAGTTAGAGAAAGTAAGTATAGGCGCCATCTATGCAAAGCAATACGTACCAATTAGTTCAAAGTGCAGCGGATAGTCGAAGTCAGGATCAGAAGCTCGTACTCTGTAAATGACGGAGCCCACCGCTGCATCAGCTGGTACCAGGACGAGTCGCATCAGGGTGCTGGGATCGAAGACTGGGTCTCCGCCCAGCGCCCCGCATGCTAGCAGCAATACCAGGGCGAGGGCGATTGTCATCCTGAGGACAAAACAAGCATTTTGTTAGAACCTTGCCTCTTTACCTATATAAAAGAATTGGATGTGACGTAAGAACACACGAAAGAAGTGATACTTTTGTATTACAGGAAAACATTTGAATTATCTCCCACTAATATCCGACACAGTACCCCACCAGTTTTTGTCACACGAAAAAGTTGGGGATGAGAATTTCAAAACCCTCTCATCCACTCTACCTGACACAGTGCCCCACGACTCTTCGTCAGACAAAAATGTTGTGGATCAGAATTTCAATTTTGTTAAACTTGTAAGAAATGTAACAATTTGAATAAGCTATTACTCCCATCAAAGGGAGTAATAGCCTAATCAAATATGTTGTCTTATACCATTTTGTGTAATTTGCACTAGTGCTAGTTTGATGTATGAATTGTGTTTTATCAGCAATCAAGAGCAGTGGCGCCTATTGGATATTATTTACTTCATATTACACCTAACTATCCGGATGATAATGAGTTCAAATCCAATTGTGCACCAAATTTTCAGTTGCGCAATGGACTTTTCAGTTTTTCAGGAGTTTATGTGCGCATCCGCGAAGCAAGCGATGGGCTTGCAACCTGTACGTATTGAATAGGTTGCTACTTGCAAACCATGATCAGTTCGGCATGTGCCGCCCGTATGTTTTTAAAAGAGGGGCATAGTAGGATTTCCTGCTCAATATTTAAGCAGCTTGTCTGGGGAAATACCTCCGCCTTATAGAATATCACAGAGAAATAGCAGTATAAGCTTATCTATGTAGTACTGGGACCCTGTGGTAAGTAGGGTCGCCAGAACTCCTTTATCAGGGTCAGCAACGTGCCTAATAGTGATTCTTATCCTATTGCAAGCGTCTTTATGACAAGCCTCGTAGCTGAGTTGGTAGTAACTCTGCCTTCGGCGCAGTAGGCTGTGGGTTCGATTCCCACCCAGGACAAACATTTGTGTGATGAATATAGATGTTTGTTCTGTGTTTGGGTGTTGTATCATATAGTACGTATAGTATATAGTCATATAGTGTATTTACAAAAAGTATTTAAGTATTTTATCCGTAATCTAGTTCCCATATTACAAGCTATGCTTAGTTTGGGGCTAGATGGCGCTGTGTAAAATTAATGTCCTGTAATATTTATTTATTTATTTGTCAGTATCCACTAACAATCGGTGGACCGTATGCTGGTTTGCCATCTTAGTGATATACAAAAATGTTTGAACGTGCTTCTGACTACCCTCTAGTAAGTAATCCTCATAGAATCCACGATCTGAGTAGTGATTAGAAGTGAATCCTCGAAGGGAAGATAGTGAGTCTGTTACTGGTTCTATTTTAAAATAACTTGTGTCTGAGATTAATATATCACAACAGCATTAGGATCCAATTCTAGAGTAATGGATCCCAGCCACTCTCGCTAGTGAAATAGCGTCGGGTCGGGTTTCACAGCCTGTAACGCAAAAGCAAAAGTAATGCTAAATTATATTTATCGAGGCGTTTATAATACTGATAGAGTTCCCATGGAACCACGATTCAACTAACGGCTTTTATACAAAGTTTGAATGAATTTGGTCGCGTGCAAAATCGAGCCGCTGCGAAGTAAATTTCTTGGAGAGTGTCTACAATGTCTTAATGACAGAAAAATCACGAGTGATAGATACACTCTTTTGCTAGTACATAATATCATTTTTGTATTTAAAGTGCCAGACAACATATTTGACACGCCACATTAATGAATGAATAAACATTTAATTGTACACAGAACAATGCAAACATAAGGTGACACAGTGCATAAGTACGGTGGCCTTATCGCTAGAAGCATCTTCCAATCTTCCAGGTAACGATGAGGTTGAGTGTTGATACCTTATGTCACTACATAGACACTATGGCGTCGAAGCTAGTAGATTTGCCTTCAATGAGAAGTCCACTATTTCACGAAGGAATTCATGTCACCCAAATATGAGGCAAGCACGTGTCAACGAGCCAAATGCTTTTGAGTCACGGAATGCGCTAATAGAGTGCTAAGTAGAACGGGCATCGATTTATCATGTAACAATGACATTATCGCAGTAAATAGTCGCGTCCAGTCTGAGCGAAAATTAGTCCCAGTTTCCAATTATGGCTATCCGGCTGGCGTCAGTTGATACCTATTAATTAGGTAGGTCCAAGTACTGGGCAGTTACTGAGATTGGTAATTGTACCTACCTGAGTTATATGTAAGTATAACTAACCTATGTGTCGCAGTGGTATAATAATATTGAGATTTAAGTATAGATAGATAGAGATAGACAAACTCTTTATTGTACACCAAAAAGCAGAATAAACAGACGAGCAATAAAAACATTTAAACTAGGTAGGTACCATGAGCGGCCTTATCGCTTAAAGCGATCTCCTATATGTAACCTTTGGATGGAAAGGATAGCTAAGAGCAGACAAAGCGGTGTACTAAAGAACTAAAATTATCATTCATTTATATATTACTAACAACAATCCTTACTACAAATAAAAATATATAGAAGCAAATCAGTAGTTGTTGTGTATTTGGCATACCTACTCTGTGGTCTAGACGTGGTTCAGGTGGTATGGACTCATGGTATCATGGTCGACTCAGAGGTCCCGGGTTCGATTCGCAGGGGAGTACAAATTTGTACTTGGTCTGGTTGGACTCTGTTTGACTGTCCTGCTACATAAGTCTGTCGCCATAAGAACGAATTAAATTGTTTTTATTACATTTAGAGGTAAAATAGCAGTTCCTCAGTCTGTTGAGAATTTCGGACATCGCTTCCCCGTCATCTAAAAAAATACATCGTAACTCAGTGATGATTTTTCGACAGGTTTTCTTGGGACATTTTAATTTTGTTTTGATTATATTCCGTGGTGTGTTCTTTAGAAACAAAAATACCAGACATAAAAATGATAATGTAACTAAAAGTAGCATTTTCAAAAACGTTCCGTTTCTCGAAAATCCGTTCCACAATCATAAGAACTTTAGCATTTAAAATGTAATTTTGTCCTATACTGTTTTGGTGCGATAATTTTCATTAATTCAATTTTTTATTTTTTTTATTGTACTACGGGGAAGCACTTGGCCTTCATCCCACCCGGTTACAAGTTGAGATAAGGCCGAAGGTGGAAGCGCACTTCGCCCGGAATCCTCAACAAACTGAGGAACTAGCTATCTTACCTCTAAATGCCGGAACACAACATTTTTTTTTTAATTGATATTATGGAGACAGAATTAGGTAAGATGGTGGTAGCTAGCCAGGCGGACTGAAACCAAGTCCTACCGCCGGGCAAATGATGACGATGTTACGAAACCAACGCCGCAAAGAAGTTTATTGAGGTAACAAGTCGTCAAAGATGTTGAACTCGACTGTATTTTATTCCATCTCTCCTGGATTACGACCAAAAAGGTAATCCTTTCTCATCTTCATCATCTCATCCAACATACGTCCGACACCACAAATAGCGATCTAAGCCGCCTCCATCCAAAAAAATCCTTTAGGAGTAAGTACCCCTATTTCCTAAGCTACATTGCTAGGTGCCTTATAGTCAATCTGTATATCACTATACAATGGTGTTATAGCCTTTATGAATACATTCCAAGATGTATTCATAAGGGCTATTGTTTGAGTGCCCGATTGAAATGACCAATGGTTGCTTTAAGTTTTTGGGACTAGATGTAAAATAGCTATGAGGTTATAGGCACATAGCCACCATTCACTTACCTTCTACTCTTTTGCCTTGGCGAATATTTATCAAGATTTTAGTTTCGCAACTACGTAAATTATTAACGGTATCATAATTTAACTGGTCTCACAACTAAGTTGGTAGGTAGCTTTAACTTCTGCTTCGCTGAATGTCGAGGGTTCGATTCCCGGGAGAGACATTTGAAGGACATCGTTTAAGTCCGTCTGCCCCATTATTATTGACCAATCGTGACTTAACGGGCCCCGCATTACGATATGTCAATACGATGATTCCATGTAGATATCGTAACGCGGGCGCGTTAAGACACGATTGGTAGGTTGGTTACCACTAACCATGGCTACCACCTAAGTCTGTCGCACAGCAATTGATTTTTTTTTGTACTACGGGTATGTGTTTGGCCTTCATCTCTCCTGATTTTCAAGTTATGATAAGGCCGAAGGTGGAAGCGCACTTCACCCTAAATCCTCAACAATTTGAGGAACTGGCGCTACCTCTAAATATATAGTGGGTTGTTGGAGTAATATTATTAATGTTAATGTGTTTTAGTGTAAGTTAGTTAATTAGTTAAATTGTATTTTGTATCACTTTTTATATTTAAATTTGCATTGTCGCTTTGGTGCTGCACTGTGATGGCAATGTTAATATGTTACCAAATAAATAAATAAATACCGGAACACAAATATTTAAGAATTGTTATAATTGCGACAGGATTAGGTAAGATTGTGGTAGCTAGCCAGGCGGACTTAAACAAAATCCTACCACCAACAACCATGCACAATATTGCTCTCCCTGGAGCAAATCCGGGACCTCTGGGTCTGATATCGGTGGGTTTGACCACTAGACCACAGAGGCGGCTATACTAAATTGCTGTATTCCGGCATTAAGAGATAATCAGACTGTTGAGGATTCCGGGCGGTGCGCCTACACCTTAGGCCTTATCGGTTTCCCCCGGTGGAAAACGGCGGATGACCGCAAATCTTGGAAGGAGATGGAGGAGACCTTTGCGATTTCAAAATACAAATGTTTATTTATTAGTTTATAATCAAAACAGTATCATACATCTCATAGTTCTATAACTCCGTGTCTTGTTTGTTGCCGTCCAATTGGCATTGTCTATTTCCAGTTTCATATTGTTGCATTTATTTTATGTATCAAGGATTTGAATTCGAATAGTAAACTGGAGTAAACCACTCTCAGGCGTGCCTCAGTCGTGTTTTATCTACTCAGTGCAGTTGAATAAAGCTATGTTTATACTAAATCAAGTTCGATACTATTATTTCTGTTTTTGTTGGAGAAAAGCGGCCCTGAGACGGTCAATGGAAACCGTAAATGTTTTATGATTGACAATTACCATTTATCGTTTACAAATCCAATTGAAGCTATAATAAACCGCAATTGCGTGATTGAAGACAATTTTTAATATAAAATGATGCTGATAAATCAAACTGGGTCCTGATTCTACTAAGCCAATCGCTTTACTTCAATGGTATCGTCGCAGAATAGACACTAACGGTGCCCTTTGATATTCTATAGTGGTCATTCCGCAATGAGACCATTGTCATAGTGAAGTGATTGGTTTAGTAGAATCGGGGACCTGAACTCTCTTCTATTGATGGCAAAAACATTAACGCGTCGATCGAAACTGCATGAATGATACGAGTACATTCAGTTGGAATTGTCCATAGCGCAACGCGTGTACGTCAGTATGTGTGTACGTCAATATGCGTGTACGTCAATATGCGTGAACAATATCTGTCAATATGCAAGTAAACCACAATTGCCATTGATCGCCTCGGGCGTCTCTGGAATGTAGAATTTTTATGACTTGCTGCCATGTCATGCCGTTCATAGTTTTGTTGATAACTTTACTATTATAAAATATAGTTCTGTATAATTAAATAACTTTAAGAATATATCCTTCATTATGCGCACTACAAAACTTAAAATCAGCTTCCAGCTGTGTTTCGTAGACCTTATCCTTGCACGAGCAAGTTTCTAGCAATCATAAAAATACATAAAAAATTGGATTTACAATGGCGCCAGTAAAACACACCTAAATGTGAAATGTTGCTAGGCAGACTATAACACACGCACATTTCTGAAATCGACAAATCCTTGCAACGCTGACATAGTCCTGCAATAATATATTGCAGCAGCTAAGTTCGTACACTCAGCTTTACATATATTAAGTTCACTGGCACGCTAGCACACAACATGTCGTAGTTGGACGTACAACTTTTGGACATAAAGCACTCTTGATGTTTTGTAGGGAAAATAGTTTACAAGAGATTTTAAGCCCATATACATTGCAGCCAACATGATCTGTAGCTGCAAAAAGAACTAGTTGTTTTGGTAAGATTTTCACGCACTGGTTGCTTAAATACCAAAAAGTACATTTAGCACATTTTCGTCTTGCTTACTGGACCGTTCGTAACAGTTCTTACGTAACCCCTTTATAAATATGTGTTTTTAGTGTATTTTTTTATATTTGCTTAGAACTTTTCCTTATATAAACGCATCTAAAACTACAAAAAATGTGGTCATTTAATCCACATATACACAATAAGAGTTTTAAACATTTAAGGTAGAAATAGGACGCTTTTGGACTTTAAAGCATTATAAATGTTATAATGTTACAAAAGTTCACAAATGTGTCACCAAGTGGAACCCTTGACATGTATAAAAATATTTAAGACATCGTGTCTAATGCGTGAGTAAGTTTTTAATTTTTATTTTTAGACTCACTTTACGTATTACAATTTACTATTGTGTACTTTAAGAGCGGCCGCCATTGGCGCCTTGACATGGCTCTTTATCGACCACCTTTATGGTACATGGGACCAACGACCACGATATAACTTGCTCGTATCGCATCGGACAATCTGATTATTCATGTCTGCATTTACTAAACCCCCAAAATCCCAAAAGAACCCAGGCCCTCCAGATCGAATGCCCCACCACCACGAAGCTTACACGAAGCACGTGGTCTAGTGCTACTTCGACCAGGGTAAATTAATAAGTATAGCAGAATATCAATCTGAACTGGTTGAGCGTGCTTCCCTTGCAAATTATTGCTCCAAGTAGCAGTAGCTTACTGACATCTGATCCAGGAAGGTCAACTGTAACGAATGTGGCTCATTCAAGGGTCATAAATACGGTGCGTGAACAAGCTGCTGTGTATCTCATTACAGTAATTACAGGAGTGAAATCTGCACATAAACCTATGTTCATCAACGGGTTTGAATTTTATGACTGAGTACAAAATGTAAGACAGAGTAACAAACAAAGTACGCAACATTCTCAAACTCAAACTTGTTTATCGGTAATAATTGAAATATCCAATAAATAGGTTTGAGTTTGAGTCATTTCAACAAACATAAATTATTATCTTGACACAAAAATTCATAATCCGCGTCGGGACTCGAACCCAGCATCTTTTCCTCAAGACCCTCGTGGTTTAATTGGTTTGGAGCGTTTCCGGTTTGAGGAAAATATGCGGGTTCGAGTCCCGCTGCGGGCAAACTCTCAACGTAGATTTAAGAGTTTGCTATAATATTTAGTTTACGAATCTGCTTCTCATCTGTTTATAAATACATTTTTTTACACAGACTCATGACTTTTACACTTCGAGGATTCAGCTCTGGTCACTTCTCAGAGCTACATTTCACTTCTTTCTACTTGAAGTTCTTTCTATGCTCTTAACCTCAATAGGCTTAGATTGACAAGGATGTGATCCCATAAAACTCATCGCATTCTGAACGAATTCTTCTTTTAGTTCCTAAGCAAAGCTGAAAGTTGCACAAGTAGCAGATCCAAAACTGACACAAACTTTGAATCGAAAATATAGGAGCAAACTGTGCAGATATGGGCTTAGCATGGCGGCACGCGACGAGATTTAACGTCGCAACTCAGACAGATATTTCACCTTGGTTGGCGGCGCCAGCCGGAAATCCACCAATGTGACTCGTGTAAATCTGATGCCGAGCACATTTGAATTGCCACAGATGCAAGGCGTGCTCAAAGCGGACTATTATCGGTGGAGGTTCAACAAAATCATAATGTCTGCTGTAACTTGATGCTATTGTCCGAGAGCATCGTAAATAACCGCCTCTGTGGTTCACCTACCGATTTCAGACCCAGAGATCCCGGGTTTAATCTCCAGGAGGATACACATTTGTGTTTTGTTTGGTTGGTGTCAGGACTGGTTTTAGGCCTGGGCCTAAAACCAGTCCTGACCTGGGCCTACCAGTTAGCTACCGCCATCTTAACTGAGTCTGTCGTCATAACATCGATTCTAAATTGTTGTATTCCGGCATTTAGAGGAAAGATAGCCAGTGATTCTGTGAGCATTGCGCTTCCACCTTCGGCCTTATCATAACTTGACATCAGGTGAAATGAAGGCTAAGAAATTCTCCATCGTACGATGAAAAAAAAGTGTTCTAGTCTAATGCATATGCACATTTTTTTTTATTTGTGAACAAGAATACGACAGTGGCTCTGAGTTTATTTATTATATTTATCTGCGTAACTTCTTTGTTACGTACATGAGGTGGTAACTTTTTGTGCTATTTTTTGAAGGTAGGTATCTATTTTAAACGGGAGATACATGGTCATAGTGTGACAAAGCTCCTAGATATGTCTTCAGAAAAGGCACCTAATAATAAAGAAAAACAAATTCATTTATTTATGATCAAAAATATCTATCTACCTATTTTCATGGACAATTTTGTTAGAATTTTGTATACCAATTAGATGTCATATAAATTGTTATAACCAAAGGCACGAACCAAGTTGGAGAACATTTCGAATAGCTAAAAAGGTTATGAAATTTTGTTTTGAATCTGAAACAGCTTTAGCAGATACCTTTGGTTATACTTTGAGGCATTTGATAACCCTTTGCTATTATAATAAAACTGCTCATTCAGCGCGAACAATTTATTCAAATTAAACTCAATTCAATTTGATTTTATCTTTAGATAGCTACGTAAATGAATTATGGTACCACACATTGCCAATTTAACTTGTTTTGTTCGAGAAAGCAATTATGGTCCTTCGATCATTCGGGAGAGCGGAGGCCGTCGGGGTATCATTATGTCGTGGTCTTTGAGAGTGGAATCCAGCTCTTAAATCATTCAAGGCCCTTACTCGTAGGTTCCTATTTTTGCTTGCCTTATTGGAATCCATTCGAAGGAATTTGCTAAGAATTTAGACAAAAGAAAATGAAGCCAGGCTGTTAGCCACGCTGCGGAGAAATTTATCGTTAAATTCTATACCTATCTAAAGTATTTACAAAGTATTTAAATATTTTTAACAATAGGCGTGAACTCAGACTCAAATTCATTATCTAATATCAATTATATAGTAAGTATGTATTTATGAAAAATCAATAAATAAGTAAGTATATCCGTAATCTAGTTCCCATATATAGCTATGCTCAATTTGGGACTATAGATGACGCTGTGTCAAATTCATGTCTTCTAATATTTATTATCAAGATGTTTTCAAATTCGGTATATTTCTTTATGCAAAATTCAAATTGTAAGTATATACTTACAATTAAGTAAGTTTAAAAATAAACAATTAACTGTAGATTACACCCACATCGCCTGATTAAATTCTAGAGACTCTTGGAAAGAAAATAATTAGTTTTTAATCAGCTATACTGTGTCTGTTTTTACATACACAACTATACGACCTTTTGGAAACGATGTTCATCCTTATGAAACATAAAGTAGGTAAAGACAGCACCCGTTACAGCAATGTCAGTTATACCATTTGTCACTATTATTTATGAGAGTTGCGGTTTAGATGAGAAGTAGCGGGAACAGGACTGTAGCCCCGAACAGCGGGGTTCGGTACCTACGGCGATGTTGTGAAATGGCAGCGCACGCCACGCCACTGACCTCAGCCTCAGCTTGCTGCGATTCAATGAATTTGATGACAATTCATACAGAATACAGAAGACAATATTATACAGAAACCCATAGTGATGCAATCATTACTATTTCTTGATTTCTATTGCCAGTAATACAAGAAATCAAGTTTTCATATTTTACTTCCGTCAGCTCCATCCAGCATACATCATTTTTTGACTGGCTTCACAGTACAGCTGTAGTAGCTCTGAACTGTGAGCTATGGGTTTGGTTTCTACCCGGGACCAACATTTGTGTGATAACATGTCTGTGTTCTGTGTTTCAGTCTTGTACTGTATCATAAATAATAATTTAAAAAATAAGGATTTAAGTATTTCATCTGTAATCTAGGTCCCATATTACAGCTTTGCTTAGTTTGGGGCTAGATAGCTCTGTTTAAAATGTCTTGTAATAAATAAAACAAAAATCGTTTTGCCATCGTTTAATGGTCGGATGAGTCCGGAAATTATGTAAGTAAAAGCCATGATACAAAATACACCCCATCACTTCATCCCACCAAAGTAGTTAACCATTACAAAGCTAGTCACGGATACCATCACCCACTAAGCGTATGGACGTGGAGGCTGATAGCTTCTCCCGCTTATTATAATTCTTACTAACATAAATGCTGATCGATTCAATGTGATATGGGGTCAGGTTCTACGCCATACCATAAAATTTTATTGCTAATTTAGTTTACGGCTCCACCAGGCGCTAAATAAAAGACTATCTAACCTAGACTGGAACGAGCGTGGTCTGAGAGAGGTTAATGTAATTGAAACCTTATTTTTATGGGTATTGAAATCAGAGTCGTAAAATCACAACGAATCCTCATCTGTATTGTCTTGGATAGGTTTTAAAAACGGAGGTCATAGTGATTTGGAGTGTGGGCATACAAAACTAATTACTACTACTTCAGTATCGTCGGGTGGTAATTTATTTTGAAAAAGAAAAATATTTATTAAAACATGTGCCTATTATACCATTGAATTACTTTGGCAAGTAATTAAATGGTATTACGAGTATTACCCAAGAAAAATCTGCAAAAAAAAAAAGAATTTGACAGATTGGGTCTATAAGTTTGTATTTTGCACCCAGAAACACCTTACTTTTTAATTCACTTTGTTTGACGACGAAAAACATTTTGGAATAGACCAAAACCTCTATAATTAGCAGACTGCTTAAATTATAACTATACTTTTTAGCGTCATCTACTTAGTAAAGAGGCCAAGGAGAATTAAAAAAAAAGTTTTCTAAGGAATCACTTTACTAAGCTGAACCCGTAGGAAGTCTTTTCGGCAGTAGGATTAGCTCCGTAATCCTATATCGGGTAGATGATTACAAAATCCCCTGGCTTAGCATAATCAGATCTCATGAGCTTTGTAAACGGGTCCGCTATTCTTACCCCTATAAGATTCTTGTAAATTAGCAATTTTGACGCCAAAATTGTTCTTTTTTTACTCTTCATTCTCATGAAAAGACCAAATAAATATAAAAAAAACGCCTACGCAAGTTCTGACATCAAATAGTAATTACCTATCGTCTTTTTCTTTTTTCACCATTTGTAATCGTTATTTTAAAATGTTTAAAGTGTTATTATAACACACCTTATTATTATTTCCGATGTTTAAATTGGGTTGCACCAACCGTGGTCGCGGGCTGACTGAGATTGAGAAGCTATCATCAAAAAGCGAAGGCTGATTGTTTTCATATTCAGAACACATGTAATAGGAAAATTGTTCTATGCAGAAAGCAAACGGTCATCGACCGACCCTTAGCAACGTCGGCTAATAGCTACCGACATATTGATTTTTCAATTCCACGATGGAGTAATAGACGAACAAATTAGGTATACTAATACGTATTTGACCGGACATGTGAGATCACAGCCAATCATGCATTATTTTTGATCAATGATTACCTTATTGTAGGTTCTAAGCTTCTAAGGTATCTAGTGATTTAATACGTAGTTACATATTTACTTACTAGTAAATTATCATTACTAATGTTTGATGAAATAGGCAATATAATAAGCTTCTTTATAGGCAGTCTATGTTGCCAATGTAAATAGTTATATAGACATCATCACACAATATTATTAATTTGGTAAAAGCTGGAGGCTTTTTCACTTATAAAACACATGTGAAAAGGGACAGGCTGAAGTAAACATTACTTCGAAATAGATATTAAATAAATGAATATTAAAGGACAATAATTTTACACAGCGCCATCTAGCCCGAACTAAGCATAACTTGTAATATGGGAACTAGATTACGGATATAATAATTAAATAAATACTTTTTGTAAATGCATACGTACCTACTTATGATACAACACCCAAACACAGAACAAACATCTATATTCATCACACAAATGTTTGTCCTTAGTAGAAATCGAACCAGTTAGTTAATATCACTGATTTAAAAGGTAGACCGCGAGCAGATCTCAGTCTGATTACTTTTCCAACCCTTCCTAGTTAAGCCGAGAATAGCATTGCCAATTCCCTAATGAAGATCGATCTAGATAAAGGCACAAAATCGATGGGCTAACTTATTAAGGTGTATTAGTGTACAGTTCGTGACCTCCGTTTATGGGGTATCGTGGAGCTGTAAATCTGGAAACGTAGCTTTATGGTGGGGATCACGCGAAGTGACCCCTCCTAACCTCATTACAGGTTTCGTATAAGGGCTCTGTCACTATGGGAACTTGGTTGGTGTTGTCTGACTGTTTATTGTTTATGGAAACATCTGCTGGTAACGGAGGCCTTGAGTCTCCCGTCTCTTGAGCCACAGCACTCTTAATAGGCTACCCTGGGTGCTCAACACCATATGGTGGATTTGTGTGTGTGTGTGTGTGTGTGTATATGCTCGCACATAAAACAAAATTACACCCTTTTATGATTAGTCTTTAGAAAAGTATGTGAGTGTGAGTGGAAGAGCAAGGTCTCCTAACACAGTGATCTTTTTACTTAAGGCTACTTTTTTTACTATCACTTTTTAACTTTTTTGAAAAAATCAAATAAAAAGCGACGTAACGCCAAAAAATATATATTTTAACTAAATCGAACATATATTCAAGCGCTGTGCAAGACGGAAATGTGAATCATAATAATAAGCTCGATAAAAAAAAATCATAAAGATGACACTAAATCGATATTGAAACGTGTAGAACTGAGAGATTTCTTGTTGAAACTATGTTAAAGTTATCACAAAAGATAGAGCTTCTTATTTATCAGGGTTTGCCGAAAACAAATATTATAATATTGTTATTATTAATCTTCGTGAACAAAAAAAAAAGGAAATCTAGCGGGTCAAACGCTCGCGCCGGGCGGCCAGTACCTACCGTCGTCAAAAAAAGCTCTTGGATTGCCCTCTCAATCACAAATGATAGATTGCATTTTGTACTTTGGATTGTATTGTATTTCGGTATCCGCAACATATTTTGGATACATAATATTGTTGTTATTTGTTATTTGTAGTTCGAATTATCTAAAATAGATAAATACTCGTAGAGATTCAATGTGAGTCCCAGAGCCCAGATTAACATACACAGGTGAATAAGGCGTTGTACCATATTAACCTTACATTCGCCTCTAACACCAAAGAGCATAAAAGTATGAAAATTTGCTAAATATTCAACATAAACAGGAAAAAGTAGGTACACGCGAATAGTAGAAGTATAAATTATGATGTTTGGCAACAGTATCCATAAATAGAGAACAAAACACTGGTATACATATGTAATGATCTTATATACCTAGGTCCGTCGCCAAAAAAATAATTCTTAATTGCTGAGTACCGACAAGTTCACAAGTTTTCAAAGTTTTCAGGCCTTGAAATTAACATAATACGTTGTTAATAGTAGAAGGATGAATATTGACTTCTGAGCTATAATTCTTCATTACATTTGACAAGCACTCATCTCAGTTGGTAACTCTGCCTTCTGTGTAGGTTGTGGGTTCGATTCCCACCCAGGACACATTTGTGTGAAGAACATTGTTGTTTGTTCTGTGTTTGGATGTTGTATTATATATGTTGGAATGTATATTTAAAAATAAAAAGTATTCAAGTATCCGTAATCTAGTTCCCATATGACAAGTTTTGTTTAGTTTGGGACTTCATGGCGCTGTGTGAAATTACTGTCCTGTAATATTTCTTCTTCCTTTCCTTCTTTATTCAACAAGCCTCATAGCTCAGTTGGTAGTAGCTCTGTATTAACAAAAAGTATTTTAGTATTGTATCCGCAATCTTGTTCCCATATTACAAGCTGTGCTTAGGGACTTGATGACAATGTGTAAAATTAATATGCTGTAATATTAACTATTATTATTATTTATTATAACCCATAGGTTATAATAAATGGTTATGATTCTATATCATAAGCACCATAGATTACCTACTATAATCTAATACCTACTAAAGAGCCAAAAGAGCAAAAGTCAAATTCAATTGCATGTCGAGCGACTAAGGTTACTAAGGTCAAACTCCAGTAAAAACTGGCCAGCTATACAATATCGATTAGAAAATGCTGAACTAGATTTACTGCGAAAACGTAAACGTAGGCCGTGTTCGGCGCCCAGTACCTGCCTCTAATCACGAATTAGGGTCAAGCAACACAAGTGTTAATTGCTTACAGATATTTAAACATTTCAGTTCGTTAGTGTAATTACAACGCGCTCATGTGTAAGGGTTCTGTTCACATGAGAGTCGGGTTTGACTCTGATCTGGACAACACTAGCAATGCTTAGATATGTTATTTATCCATTTTGACCTAACCAATATGGAAAATCTAAACATTATATAGCAATATGTACAAGTAAACTAACTATTTACAAGGGAAGCAGTCGGTTTACCTAAGGACCATTACAAACGGTCAATAGGTAACTCAACTGTTCCAAACCAGTACCAGACAAAAGCGTGCCCAAGACAATTATTATATTTTCCACGGTGAATAGCTATGTTAATTCGCTGGCCTAAATAAGAACCAGCCCTTGGCTCACACGTCTCTTCAACCGAAAGCCCCGCGAGGTTTATAAAACCGGCTCCCTCGACTAAATAGCTTAGCTTAGTATATAGTAATTTAGTATAGTCTTTGTAATTCGGAATTTTATTGTCATATTTAAATTAATAGGCACGCTAAGATAGTACTTTGGACTCCTTCACAAAATATATAGCTCCACCATCGTAGACCTACTACTAGATACAATTTGTGAAAAAAACGGTCAAGTTTCGATATCTGTATTGCTTCTTTTCATTTAAATGTAGCCTGATTATCGTCACGTTTATGAGCACACCATGTGCTTCAAAGCTACAATTTGCCAAATACAAGCGTAGCTGTCCCAGCATATCCACCTAAAACGATTACCGCATAGTGTGAAAAGAGGCCTAGACAGGCAATAAACGGTGATTGATTGGGGTTCAATGTGTTTACATCTGCCGAACAACCCTTTCAGACCTCCGTTAATTTGTACTGCTAGACCTAGTGAAAATCCTCATTAACGCTATAATTATGAACTTAATTAGTATACTAGTAAACTAGAAAAATAAAGAAGGCAAGTTTTATATTTTATGAGAAACTTTATAGTTTAAAGTTTCAGTAAATATTTGAGCGTGGTCATTTTTTTTCGAGGCTGAACGTGAAAGCGCACTTCACCCCAGAATCCTCAATAAACTGAGGAGTATTTCATCTCAAAAAATGCCGGAAAACAATTGTAATTGTCGTTATGGCGTCAGATTTAGGTAAAACGACGGTAGCTAGCCGGACGGACTTAACAAACCCTACCACATAACAAATCGAACAGACCCGCTCCCTCTGGGTCTTATACCGGTGGGCAAACCACTAGGCCACAAAGGCGGATAAATATATTACGGACAAAGCTATCATTATTTTTTACTATAGAGTAGTAAATATGGATTTTAGAAAGGTCCATACGAGTTGTGAGCAGAGGCGAAACCGTGAGGGAGGAAAAGCAATCCGCCTGTTTCTTTATCATTAAAAAATAAATGAAAGGCGTGGCTCTGACGAAGAACTATAAAACTGCCTTGATTGATTAGTAGTATATTCAATACCACTTGTTCTTTGGAAAGTGAGTTGTCGAGTATGGACATAAATATGAACAATTTATTTCAATTACCAACCTATTGAGTATGCAATGGTTCGCGCGCGGATATAAGTGTTTGGATTTGAAACCTAGAATTAATTGTGAAAAGTACTGTCAGCCTGATAGTGTTGTTGTTACTGTCATTTATGTTCAGTGTATAAAATTTAAATATTAATCTAAAAAAATCTTTTAGTCATAAAAAATCTGTCTGTTTTTTTTCCATTATGAAATTATATTATACTATATATGAAATTGATCTCTATCGTATTAAAATGTAATGTAGCTTTGTTTGTAGGTATATTTATTAGAATCTAAACCTTATTACAAATTCGAATGTAGCTATGTTCGTATAGGTATTTATTTGAATCTTTACCTTTTTACAAATTTGAATGTATAACTAAAACTTAATGGATTTTAATAATATTTGGCTTAATATTTATTTTGTATAGAGCATGTCATGGGAATCAACATTCATGCAGGAATGTACATCCGCCTGCCAAGGGAGGTTCTATCTAGCAGTTAACTAATTCATTGGTTGTTATAGAAGGTTCTACATGAACGAAGCCACGGGCAAAAGTTTCTTTGTTTACATGAATAAAATGTGATTTATTCGTTAAAAAGAATAACAATACACTGATTAAGATATTCATAAACCAATGTCAAAAACAAGTCCAAATAAGGGTTTCATGGATAAATATTAAATTTAGGAACAGTTAGGTTGGAATCGTGTGAAAAAAGGGAATTGTAAAAGTGTAAGTAAAGTAAAATTAATTTCAGTGGCATCATGATGCTGATAAATAGTGTAAAACATGAGTGGGTCTCCGGAGAACACTTATCCCGTTGGGTGCTGTAAAACACACATGAGATTCTTCATGGAAACGAGGCTCAGAACAGAACCCAGTGAGTATGAGATTGGGGTGTTTGTAGGGGAAGGCTTACGTAAAAGGGTGTGAAAGGAACTAACTGAAGAAATAGGAGCTGACTGTATTGCCTGTGCTAGCTGGCTGGGTCGCTTGCGTAATGGCCACATCTGGCGCACTTGATCAGCCACTTTCTTCGGTCACGTCTCTTGAATGTTAACAACAAATTAGCGGACTATTTCCTCGAGATTTGCATCATGTTTGTTATAAACCTACTTGTTTAAAAGTCACGACCATTCCAGTTGTAATTGCTGGGGCTCGACAAATTTTACAGCCTTATTTTGTTTTAGTGTGAGGTAGCTCTTGACTTTGAAAGTTACTTATGAAAAGATGAGATCTACAATGTAGCAAACCTACCCAGAAGGTGCCTATTAACTCGCTTCTTGGAGACATTAGGGTTTTTGCAGTGCGCAGAATAAAAGATTAGTCCCCCCACTAAGTTTATCCATTGCAGTTACCTCCTTCTCGGCTAAAAAGAGCGGTTTGATAATTTCATCGACTCAACCTGCAAAATGTATTCAGAGATTCGACACCTTTCGAAGTACCTAAGAAAACTCTCGTAGTAATGCTATAGACGTACAGACATTTGGAAAAATAATACCCAATTGTTGGGTAATAATTTTTTTTGTTAAGTGCATCTCTTGCCTATAATAAAATCTAACTGCGTTGGTCACACTTACAAAGAATGAGCTACGCGGCACTGCATTACGCCCGCCCACTTGAGGACATAAAAATAAAGCATAGCTTGCCTGTCATTTCACCAGCAACCATACCCTTCAAACCGATACACAACAATGCTGCTTGGCGTTCGAAATAGGTATGGTGGTAGTACTACTCAGGATGAGCCCATTCACAAGGAGCTCTACTCCTAAAAGTAAGTATTTGTGATTCTAACCCATTTTATTTACTCTTCGAGCAAAGACATAGTCATAGTCAATCAAGTTCATTTATTCAGAGCGAAAAATATCGTAGATTCTTAAAGGTATTGCAATAAAAATGTACAAAGAGGTTATCTACGCAAAGGAATCATTGGCCTTTGTTCAAAGGTTATGGCTGAATTATCCTATCGCTTGTGATAGGGCATGTAAAGGTCCGCCTGGCTTACGACCACCCTTCTGCCGAAAGCCGGCGCCAAGTTGCCCAGGTAATTCCCAGGCAAGCCTCGAAGTCAAGTGCTTACCCATTTCAAAAATGGTCCAATATTCCAATGAAATGGATTGACAGGCTCGAATGTAAATGAACGGTTTGATTCGACACAAGTCTATCTGATTCGGAGAACAGAACAAATAGCAATTCAGTCCGCTCCTATCTTCCTACCTTTGTCATAAGCGACCAGTTTACCATGATCTCTTATCTCTAGATAAGGTAAAAGTCTGGGAGTGTCCAAGCGGACCCAGTTACACTGGTTCTTACATTAGATTGCTCCATCGAACCTTCTTAGAGTAAGAAGTTGCAAGGGGTTAGGTACAATCGTCACAAGTAAAATTTTGATAAAATAAACAGGCCAAGTGTGTGTCGGACACGCACACCGAGAGTTCCCGAAATGCGAAATGCGGCATTTCAAGGCAAAAAATGCGGGCTATTAGCATTTAGTTCTGGAGCCTTATACTTGGCAGTATTATGTAATCTTATGGGACAGACCGACGGATGGACAAACAGTATTATTATTATATTATTATGTAGGTTTAGTAATAGGGTTCCAACGACACCTTTTGGGTACGGAGCGTTAATAACAAAGCGTTTGGTGTTTTTATTTATCGTTAAACATCTCATAAACTTGTATAATCTTGTGCAGACTTCCCTTAAAACTGGATGCGGTCTTGCCATAATTATTTGTGATTAGTGATCACAGTTTAATGAGGTGTATGTGTAAGATGCTGCTCTTCTTCTTCATAGTATTTATCATTGAGAAGATGGATGGTTGTTGTACAAGAATATTACAATAATAATATGGGCGGCTATTATACTGCATAATGATATTATGCATAACTTTATATTTTCGAACTCGTATTCGTATCTTATTCATGTTATTTTGTTCATCAAATTAAAATCGTTGTTTGAGTTGTTTTTGTATATCTTGCAAGAATATGAAATTATTTAAGCCATAAGATAATAATTTGAAATATAACCACTAACCAGCCAGTGGCCAAGCGTAAGCGGATATACCCTGTGTTCGAACAGTAAATAACATGTAAGTATTTCAGAATGAATGCCTTTATTATATTATATCTTGTATTGGTACAAGCCAACTATGGGATCTCACCAGAAGAAAGACAGTAGCTTCCTTCTCTGTATTATCACC
Source organism: Venusia cambrica (assembly GCA_951394065.1). Lineage (NCBI taxonomy): Eukaryota > Metazoa > Arthropoda > Insecta > Lepidoptera > Geometridae > Venusia > Venusia cambrica. The sequence goes on along the minus strand of OX596043.1, from coordinate 5,476,454 downwards.
TTTACTGTGATTACCAATCCGTCTGTCAAGATTGGTGATTATGGCAAAAACCCTCCAGCTTAGGAGGTGGCTCTGTCCAGCAGTGGACACCAATGGGTGTTTGATGTTGAGATAAAACAGTTTATTTTTTATTGGTGACAGCCAATCGTTTGACCACCAGCTTACATGTAAAACAAGTAAAGATGTGGCCTAAGATGGAGCACGCATGCCTAAAAGGAACCTATTTACTCTGGACTTGAATTTTTTAAGATTGTTCTCGTGCTTAACAAAGGCTCCATTAAAATAACAGTGAAAGAAATTGCCTTTTTCGTGGCTTGTTATGAAAATGGACCAAAGGGGAAAACAGTTAACTTTTAAAGACATCAACGGCGTAGTATGTGAGTTAAGTATATATTTTTGCTTCAGTCTTTGTCTTCACTCCTATCCATTTCACAATACGAACATTTTTGCCCAACACCATGTTTGTTTTAGAAACAATGAATGTTATTCCGCTAAGAGCTTTATGTGTTTTCCGTTTATCGGCCAAGATGTTAATGTGTTTTGTAATGTAGGACGTATAAATTCGTGAGATGTGGGTTTAATGTATATAAACTTAGGATTGTAATGTATCAGGTTGATTATGATGATAAGTATCGAAGTTTAAGATTTCTGATCATAGTAAAAGCGAGTTCAGCTGGCGTATTACATAACTACATTATATTTCATTGTGGTTTTGATCGATTTCATTAAAAATGGCGGCTTTTCATTGACTTCTCAATGAAACCGAAGAACTGATCAGACAGCTTTTCCGACATTCTGTTAGAAAACATAATGAAAAATAGTTAGGTTAGGTTAGGTTAGAGAAGGATTGTTCAGAAGAAAAACCGTAATTTTGATTGAAACCAAAATTAAAAGAAAGTTAGGTAATGGGCCAGCGGGGCATAGTAATTTAGTAATCTTACTCACCTTTCAACTCCATGCTGAAGGTTTTTTTAATCCCGCTAGTGTATGTACTTTGCACGATACACACACGAAAAATGAATAATAATTGCATAATGAGCACTGAAATTAGTAAAGGTTACCTTGTGCATAATTTCAAGAAATATATGCGAGGTACTTCATACAATTTATGTGGGTTTTCAAAATGCCTAAAAAGACAAAAACAAATTTTTTTGTTACAACATTTTTGTGTGCATTTTTAATTGATTGGTGTCAAGACTTTCCTTAAATCTGCCTAACTCTAGTACCACCATCTTTTTTTTTATTTTTATTGTACGACGGGGAAGCACTTGGTCTTCATATCACCTGGTTAGTTAAATAAATAAGTTAAAAAAAATAAGTTTAATTAATAGAAGAGTTTTGGATCTTACAATAAATAGCTTACAGTTTACCGAGCTTCAATGTGGTGATGACTTATTGACTAAAATACTTCACTGCTCAATCCCCAAGCAAAAAATCAATAGGTCCTATAGGCGACAGATCAACTCATTACTATTCCAACTCTTCCAGTACTGCCCATTACAAAAACTGCAAATGGAAATGTCCATTCTCTTGCATTGTGGATTCCGGTTCGACAGTTACTTGAAGTACGGCTATTTATTTTTACAATCGTTCACCTACTGTGCGCTAATAAGGCGACTCACGACGTCTTGTGATAAAAAAGTTTTAGGAACCACTTAAGAGGATCATTACCGCGTACCTGTCCATACAAAAATAAATACTTAGCATGTTTCCACCTCATAATATTATCAGGTTTCTATGATTTTTTTGATTTTTTAATCTATAGTTACAAGCATCTTCACCACATTTTACGTTTAAACCTAAAATACATAATCTTCAAGCGATTGACATCAATACCAAATCATTTTGTTACATTTTAAGGGGTGAAAAGAAACAAAAAATATAGGTACCTATTAATCTCACGAGCAGCAGCTGTTTCTGTCCGAAAAAGACGCTGCTCATAGGGCACACAAATATTATGCAATATTCAAACATTTTGGCAGAGGCAATACTGAAAAACAAAGTACCATCATGTAATAAACCATTTTATTTCAAATATGTTAACAATGAAGATATTATTAAAGCGTTTAGACTTATAAATGAAAAGAAGTTCTCTGACCTCTGGGGCATCTCTGTAAGCATTGTAAAACCAAGAATAGGCGTTATAGCGCCTGAATTAGCTTTTATTTTCAACGAATGCATCGACTGCGGCGTATTCCAAAATTTAAAGAAATATAGTAAATATAGTAAAAATATATATATTTGTTGGATAAATTTGATCGATTAGCTCCTACATGGTGTGCAGATACGCACACCGAGGCAAAACCCACATTCCCAGGCAAAATATGCAGGCTTTTTGAAGTCTCAGTGCTGGTCCGACTCACGTTTGGCCAGATTTTATTCATTTATTTATTTAGCACAAAGTAAGCAATATACTCACACCAACTTTGTTATTATACAGGTCGAAAATAACAATTTATAAAAACGTTTCATGTATTGGAACCCCCTATTTTTTTTGTTTCACCCTATACTTACCCTTCACCCTTTATTTCTGAAATTTTTTAAAAACCTAAAATATGCCATAACTTATTCCTTGTGGGCAATCAACATACTAATTTTCAAGGGCCTATCATTTTAGGTTTCAGGGATATGCAACATTTTACTCCGAACTTTGAACCCCAATTTGAACCCTAGGGGTGTTAAATTTCAAAAAACACTGAGCACCCAGGTCCTTGCTTATGCATGCTTCGAATTTAAGAGCGTAAAACTCATTTCACTAATAAAACACCTAAATACACCTAAATGTACGACGGGGAAGCGCTTGGCCTTCATCTCACCTGGTTACAAGTTAAGATAAGGTACCTATATAGGTTGGAACGCGTGGATGATATATTTTTTAATTCATTTTTTTAAGCAATTAAGGTGGCAAACAGGCTTACGATCCTTGATACTTACGGTACTTTTCTTCTACTACTACGGATTTATATTTATTCCTTCTTCACGCAAAACTACTGCACTGATTAAGCTGAAATGTTGTGCAGATATTATTTAGGACTAAGAAAATCATATAGATTGTTATCTGGGTACCACGCAAGCAAAGCCACGAGCAGAAGCTAGCTGAAATGTAATGCACTCATTCATCCATTGTTAAACAGTTACGTGGTTATTACAGTGTAACAAGTGTTATGTTGCGGTGGGCGTCTTTGACTTGTCCAATTACAGCGCTAACGAGATTCCTCTCGGATCGATTACTTGGTGTTTTGTTGGACTGGAACCGTTACTTGCATTACAGTAAGTACTATGCGTATCTATAAGCTCATTCACGAATGCCACCTAGCATTGGAAAGAGTTGCCACAAAGAAAAGGGTGACTCTACAATTGATAAAGGGACACAGTTTACTGTGATTTGATAAATGGTCTCTTGGAAACGACGCCATCGGCGATGAACTGGTGAGGAGAGAATCAGAAACAACAACAGAAAGGTGTCTTCTACTAACTCTTTATTTTCTCTTTTTTACTCTAGCTGCTGACCCATTACGCCTACCTTTTTTTATTTTGTTAAATGAGATATAAATTGGCGGTTTTTTTTCACTCTTATACCTAGTCAGTTTGGAATTGTCAAATTTGTTTTAGATTTTCTTTCAGTCATTTTTATCATTTATTAATATCTCGCTCAGAGTATCCTTGTCATAGTGCAGTCTGGTATCTGAAATTGTTGTAACTAGACAGGAATTTATATAACGTTTACTTTTTGCTCTAGATAATTAATTCAATGTTGATGCATTTTCTAAATAAATAAAAACCCATATACTATAGATCAAATCCTTGCCTGTGCAAGTTTCAAAAACTGACTAGAGTCTTTCATTTATACATAGTACCTAAGTATGTGACTCACGATAGCAAGGTTAAACCTTAGTGTTTTTTTAGTGCTATTCTTATTTTGATTTGTGTGTTTTTGGGTGTAAATGGTAAATAAAAAAAAAATAAGAAAAAAAAACTCTTTACAACTATTTCTATAATAATGTGCCTTTGAAAAATATCTAATAAATAAATATCGTAATTAATATAAATAATAGTCCGCCTCCGTGGTTTAGTGGTTCGTCCACCGACTTCCGATGGGGAGTACAAATATTGTGCATGGTTTGGTTGGTGGTAGGACTTTGTTTAAGTCCGCCTGGCTAGCTACCACCATCTTACCTAATTCTGTCGCCATGGCAATAATTCTTAAATTGTTGTGTTCTGGCATTTAGAGGTAAGATACCCAGTTACTCAGTTTATTGAAGAATCGGGGTGAAGTGCGCCTCCACCTTCGGCCTTGTATTAACTTGAGATTAAGGCCAAGCGCTTCCCCGACGTACAATAAAAAAAACAGATTCAATAAATAAGAAAAGTTTTAAAACATAAAATTATTAGTAGTTTGTTGACTGTTTTCCAATTTTTTTTTGGATATGTTGCGTATATTCACAAGATAAGAGCCTGGAAAAGACAAATGGATGTTTTAAAACTATTATCGACACGTTGAATTCTTGATACGGGCTTTTAAAAACATTAAAACTCAAACACTTTGTTTTTCTTCGAATCTCTTACTTTTAACCCTATCTAAAAACGTAAATCATCTAGTATTTAAAATGTGACAAACCGCTTGATAACAATAATGAAAGCTTTTAACACTTCAACGTGGGAATGAACGATAGTTGTGATTTGTGATGCATACGAGAGAAATCTACTGTCTTGCTCTTTACGAAACTTTTCTAATAGGAATGAAAGAGTAAGTGGTATATTAATGATTATTCTTCAATTAGATATGGAGGGTTGTTCACTTACATGTGACATTTATGATCTAGAGATTGATCACACGTACAGTCACCTGCACTAATACATGCTTTACAATTAAAAAAAAGGTTTTGTATCCACATTGAAATGAAATGAAAATTTATTTGGTAATAACAAACATTACAACAAACATTAAATTTAACAAAGAAGTGATGTTCCTGGTAATACAATTAATCCTTGATGGTGACATTGGTACCCAAACTAGGACAACCTGTGTGATGTGTACCAATGCCCACATACATTTGGTAGATACCTATGTTATTTTGGTTACCAAGTGTAAAAATCTATGTCAGTATATAGAAAAGAGTTTCCAAAAAATTTTTTTTAAATTAAGATGTCGATTTATTTTTTTACGACGGGGAAGCTCTTGCCTTTTGTCTCACCTGTTATGTTATTATAAGGCCAAAGGTGGAAGTGTACTTCACTTACCTCTGCATGCCGGAACATAACAATTTAGAATTGTTGTTATGGCATCAGACTTGAAGGAGGTAGCTAGCCAGGCGACCTTGAACAAAGTCCTACCACCAAAACAAACTAAGCACAATATTGTAGCTACATCCCTGGAGATCGAACCCGGGACCTCTGTATTTGACGCCAGAACCACTAAGCTGCAGAGGCGGTTCAAATTCTCTACATGGTGCACGTGCAGTCGACTGTACCAATAAAACTGTTACTTAGTTAATTTAAAGATCATTAAAACGTCTGTTTAATAAACTTGTTGCATTATACCTCTAAATAAAAGAGCTTTCAATACCTTGTTATTCAAACCGTTTGACCTCATGGACTGGTATGCTATACAATCATACCTCTGTTTGTTTGTTTATATTTTCACATCTAAACGGACAAACGGAAATAATGATTTGGCATTTGTAGTGTGTGCTACTAGGAACATCATACTTCTTCCATGCAAAAGTTGCCTGGAAGAGATTGCTTTTGCCGATAAGGACGCCATTGTACCTAGTTTAAGTGTTTTTCTTGCTTGTTTGTTTATTTTAGTTTTTTTGGTGTACAATTAAGAGTTATCTTTTGTTTCACATTACAATACCGATTTATAGTATACCATTGACGTATCTACTGATTTAGATAAACCTGTGTTGTAATAGACTACTTTTATACGAGAAGGTATACAACCACGCGGGCAAAAACGAGGGAAAACACTAGTAGTTTAATATCGTTGACAAAATAATATCAGCCATTTCTAGAATACATGGGTTCGTGTGGGTGGATGTAAATGATATAAATGGCAAAACTTAATCATTGCACCATTATTATAATGTGAGTAAGTTACCCTATTAATATATCAAAGCATTTACACGGGCTAATCTTAGTTGTAAACCACTCAACGGGGATTTGATTTGAATGACTGCTGTAAGTATTTCTGATACGTTAGTACTATTAGTTATTCTGTGCTACTGACTTGTACCTGTACCTGAACGTAATAATTGTTATTGCAATATGAAAATGTTTTTTTTTGTTAAGTATGGTTCGGCTCTGGACCTTGGGACTTGCAGAGGCACGAGTCTACGATTGTTTTAACCGCCTTTGTGGAATAGTGGCTTTGCTTTCCAGTGTCAGATCCAGTCAATTTTTATTTTGTTCGACGGGGAAGCACTTAGCCTGGTTACAAGTTAAGATAAGACCGAAGATCGAGGCGCATTCACCCGGAATCCTCAATAAACTGTGGATCTGGCTGTCTTTCCTCTAAATACCGGAACACAACAGTTTATTGTTAATTATTGTTATGGCGACAGAATCAGATAAGATTGGCCAGGCGAAAAAAAAGTCCTACCACCTACCAAAAAAAAATTCTATTCCACGTTTAACATGCATGCTTAACTTGACAATGTAGCTGATCACATTGGAATATGGAACGTTTACGTCCCACAGACTAAGACCCCGACAAGCACGATGAAGTCACTGAATAATAAGTTATCATGTTAACCACCCTAATAATGATCCCTAATGTATACGGCATTTAGCCTGTGAGGAGTTGTGTCCCAATCCCACGCTTACTACAATAATAAAGACCACAGATTAATTTGGTACAGCTGAAGTGGTCGTAACGTGGTCGTAAAGCGACGAAGTACTATTTAAAAAAAAAACATGGCCTTAGATTCGGTATTCGGTGTCATATTTTTAGGTACAAGTACAAGCATGGGTTATCTGAAATGTATCATCCATTTTTTTACTGTAGTTACAAAAATAATTAGTTTTTTACAGCGTGCCATGTTTATTATATGCAATAAATTTGTCATGTTTTGAAATGATATGTTTTGTGTTTTCATAAATGATTGGGAGCTTGTACCTTTAAGCTTGTCTAGCTCTAGACTAGAGTAAAGTCTACGGTCTACGATGAAGCAAACTATCCCAGAAAGCTATTGCTCAGGGGTAGGAGGGTGGTCGGTAGTCAGGTGGATAAGTTCTTCAGGGTGTTGAGATCATTTATCCCTGACTAGCAAAAGCGAGCGTTTCCATTTCTTTTAGACCACTAGTAGGAAGATCACACCTACCCTTAATTCATTAAATGTTTATGGTGTTTTTTACCTGGATTCTCACACGTTTCCACAGAGCTCTCTATAAATGAATACGTTATGAGCCGCGGGATTACATGTTATAAATAAAAAATGAATACCGTTTGGGCCACGCTTGTGATATGTTGTCCTCGCCGACAATGGTCTGGGCGACACCGGATGCCAAAGATCATCTATTACCATAATATAATTCCATCTCACAGAATCTGGTATCAAATTTCAACGTCCCAACCGATATAAGTGTTGAAACTTTATTATCATTTTATCTGTAGTTTTGTTAGCACTTTCATATGCGTTTGGCCTCAGACTATTACGGGAATGGAATAAAGTTGTTGAAAGATGGTCGTTTTCTCCCACGCGTATTTATTTTACAGTATATTTCACTTTGCTCAACGATTTCGGGTACAAAACGAAAACTATTTAAACTAACATTTTTATAGCTTGATTGCTCGATAAAGTTTTCGTAAAAAGGGAATTCCGAAATATATGTAGCTAACTCCTGTATTTAATGTAATAGGATAATTATTTCACACAGCGCCATCTTTATTTATTTATTTATTTATTAAACACAATACACTTTACAACCAATTGAAAATACAACTAAAAAAATAAAACTAAGGTACAAATCTAGATTGTAAGGTAAAAAACATGTGCTTACAACTAAGTTAATACATTTGGTAACGAACGGAGACTAAAAAAAAAAATGTGAACAAAAACATGACAACAATTAACATAACAGAGTTCTACGGGTTGACAAATTAGGAATTGGTATATAAAATAGATTTTAATTGTTTACTGAATTGGCTTAAGTTGCGAACAAAGATGTCAATTTGACTAAATTCTTTCAGTAAATCATTGTACTGGCGTAACATTCTAGTTAAAGGATTATAAAAAGAGATATTATTTTTATAAACTTGAAGTATAAATATATTGATTTTATTGGAATTTCGTGCTCTGAATCTAATGTTAAACGATATCATCGATAATAAATGAGGGGAGTCAATGAGAGAGTGAATTATTTTATAGAGATATATGAGATCAAAGAATTTACGCCTAGTTTCTAGGGATTCCAACTGAAATTTACTTAATCTTTCTTCGTAACTCAAGCTCAGACGGCCAGGTTGCAAGCGATAACATAATAACCTTAAACACTTTCTCTGAATCCTTTCAATATTATAGATATGCACTTTGTAATTAGGGGACCATATCGGGCTACCATATTCTAATATACTTCTTACTAGAGAGTTGAAAAGATATATTACACTGCGATTCTTCTTAAAAACTTTTGTCGATCTCAGAATGAAACCTAGAAGTTGATTGGCTCTTGTTATAATATGTTGATAATGCGCATGAAAGGTGAGTTTATCGTCAAACAATATTCCTAAGTCCTTCACAATATAAGAGCGGCTTAAAGTTCGACCTTCAATTTTGTAGTCATTTAGAATTTTATTGCGTTTGTTTGTAAACGAAATTGCAAAGCATTTGTCAACGTTTATAGTCATTAGATTAGTATTGCACCATTGAAAAACGGTATCTAAGTCGTTTTGCAATGAATAACAGTCCCGTGTCCCAGAGATGGTCTTAAAAATTTTCAAATCATCAGCGTACAGGAGGCACTTACAGGACAAACGATTTACAAGATCATTCACAAACAAAACAAAGAATAAAGGCCCAAGATGAGATCCTTGAGGAACACCCGATGTTACTATCACTGGCGATGACAGAAATCCCTTTAAAGCGACTAATTGACTCCGATTCTGTAGATAAGAGCATATCCAACGATATAAAGTTCCATGGAATCCATATTGGAAAAGCTTATGACATAATAAACGGTGGTTAACTTTATCGAAAGCTTTAGAGAAATCGGTGTAAATTGCGTCGACTTGACTTCGCTCAGCAAAAGCCTGACAGAGATAATTTTTGTACTCTAGCAGATTACTTACAGTGGACCTATTTTTTACAAAACCATGCTGCTTATCAGAGATTAATGGCTTGACATGGTTATAAAGATAATTGTATACAAGAGATTCAAACAATTTGGCAAAACATGACAGGATACTTATTGGTCGATAATTTTCACATTTAGACTTATCCCCTTGTTTGAAAATAGGAATAACATGAGCTGTTTTCCAACGCTTGGGAAAAACACCATTACAAAGAGATTTATTAAATATTATGCACAAAGGTAAAGACAACTCTTTACTGCAAGATATCACAAACGACGGTGGAATCAAATCGGGACCAGGCCCTTTATTATTGTCCAATTGTTTTATTTTTCTTAAAATATCTTTTTGATTTAAAGTTACTTCGTGTAATGAGTATGAAATGCCACAGTCGAGTAAAGCAGAGGGGGAATCGTTACAAGCTGTGTCAGCTGATGTGTTATCTTTTTCGAAAACCGAACTAAAATAATCAGAAAACAGGTTGCTAATATCTAGACCATTTGACGAGGAATTATTTCCAAATGTCATAGTATTAGGTATTGATACCCTTCCCTTTCTATTGTTTACAAAACTCCAAAAAAACTTGATATCTTTTTCCATAGACTCCTCTGTAGAAGAAACATATCGATTATAACATTCGTTAATAAGAATCTTACATCTGGCACGCAATAATGAAAAGGTGTCATAATCACGGGGATTACCAAATCTTTTAAATAGTTTATGAAATTTATTTTTTTCGCCATTACATTTAATGAGCGCTCTACTATACCAAATTGGATAAGAAGATTTCTTCGGAGAAATGTAGGGAGTATGTTTTTCAATTATTTCAAACAGAATGTCATAAAATCGACTAGTACAAAGGTCAACATCCGAAGAGATTAGGACATCTTGCCAGTTTACAGAGCTAAGATCAGATCTTACACATTCAATATTACATTTATAAAAGTTAAGACGTTTAGATTTACATCGTTTCAGGGATTTTGAAACATTCTTAAGTGGTATGTTAATTAATAAAGCAGGGTGCATCTTGTCCAGTCGACTTAAGGGAAAAGCTTCAATGACAGAAATGTTATCAAGGCTGGATAATACTAAATCTAGTAAACGACATTTTACATTTAGAATTTTATTAGACTGTTTCAGGTCACATGTCGTTATAAGTTCATTTAAAGCACGATAAGTTTTACTAAGAGTGACGGCTTCTGTAGAAGTCCGAGATTCATTAGTGACGGAAAAGTAATCAGGTGTATTAAAGTCACCAACTAACAGGAAGTTATCATCTGGGTAATCGTTTAGTACTATTTTCTGACAATGCGCGTAAAATTCTTCTCTCTTAACTAAAGTTATGTCAGGGGGTAGATAGCAAACACAAATGTTTAGACGAGGAGAATCGCGAAATTCAGGCACGACAGATACCCAGATATCCTCTATACCGCTGTCCCAAGATGTCTGGCGGATAACCTCAAATTTCTTTAAAAGAGCTATTAAAACACCACCACCCTCACCCTTTTGAGAACAGGAAACAGATCGGTCCCTCCGAAAGATATTGTAACGGTCATCAACGACCTCAGCATCAAACACACTAAGGTTTAAATTTGATTCCGTCAAACATACTATATCAAAGTTAGAATTTAAGAGATTTAAGTAAAAAGTTGTTAATTTACTTCGTATTCTGTTGACATTTTGGTAATAAACAGAAACCATTATCAAATACCTAAAAATATATATCAAAACCCCAATAATCTGATGAATGACCCAACCTATATAGCAATTACTCGCAGTATAATTTATTAATACTTTCGTGATTTTTAATTAGAATAGCAAGACTCTTATCGTTCTTACGTACAAACACTTGACCATAGCGCACCCAAACAAACTGAAAACGAAGGTCTTTACACAATTTTCTAGCTAAGCTATGAAGTTCTTTGACTTCAGCAGAAAGGTGCTCAGACAGATATATTCTCGTGTTAGCGCCACTAATACCCAAGAGGGAGACATCAAGTTTGTCAGTGGGATGGGCTTTATTATAACGGAATGCAGCAGAAAGAAGAGTATCCCGCAGACGCTGAGAAGAGAGCGTTACAAGAATGTTACGCGGTCTCTTAGAGGCTGTATTCATTTTCGAAACACGGCGACAAACCTTAATGTCACTGTCGGAGATAGGAACCTGTAGACTCCCACAGAGTTTTTTTAGTAAGGCGACTAAGTCTTCAGTCTTGCTTTCAGGCACTTCATGAATTTCTAAATTGGAGCTCCGAGATATCTTCTCAATTATGGTGAGGCGGTTCTGAAGGATGTTGAGAGCTTCCTGAGATTTATAAAAGTCAGACTCCAGTTTCCTAATTTCTCTATCTTTTTCAGCAAGTTCCGCTTTTATGTCTTTTTGCTCTAGACATATATGATCTGTTGTAAACGAGAAATCAGTCTTCACCTTCTCAATAGCATGGGCAACCTCCACTGAGACCATATCCTCAAGGTCTTTCCTGAGTGCGGTACGAAGGTTTGACATAAAAGCTGAATCTGATGAGAGTTTCAGATCAAACAGTTGGCTTATACTCTCCATAGTAACGGGCTCATCAGGTCGAATGACGGCGGACGAAGCACTCACAGCAAACTGAGATGGCGATTCAGTGGATACTTGACTGAATGACACATTCAAGGAATCAGCTAGCGAGAGGTTATGGGACTTGACAGGAGTGTTGTCATTGAATCTTCGTTTAGTAACATTTTGACACGAGGGACAGCTAAGCGAAGCCAACTGTTCAGCACTCAATTGCTTATTTAGTTCAGTATTGATATTTAAGCATATGTAGCAATAAGTAGAAGCGCAGATGTTGCATTTCAAGAAGTTTTTTCCAGTAGTTACTGACTTGCAACCGTGGCAAAGCATTTTAAATATAAATCTCACCAAACGCACGAGGTAGATACTGATAAACACCGAGAAACAAATATAAGCAAGACTTAGCCAAGTAAACGTAAAATCAAACACCGATAAAACCGTACACCAATTTCAAGCGCGCGCCTAATGCTTCCGTGGCTCAGTCGGCGAAGCTCCGTGTCGGGGCGCGGCGAGGGTCAAGCATCGAGTTCAAACCCCGGCGCAGGCGAGTCTTTGTGCACACCAATAATTCTTCAGACGCCGATCCGGACCAGTGTATGCAAGGCCCACAGCTCGAATCACGAATCCAAGCCGAGGCACGCCGACGACCAAGTGACAGGGAGGCTCGAGACCATCCAAAATGGCGTCAGTCACCCACAGCCACAGTCCTCAGTTATAGGAGCAAGAGGATCCGATGTACGCAGTAGGTGGCGCAGCAGCAAGCAGACACTTGAAAACGAGACGTCCGACACGCACCAATATGGCCGCTGGGTCATATGGACACATGCCCAAGAGTAAACGAGAGGAGCCGATATTTAATATTTCCGAAACCGCAATTTCACAGTATCAAACAAAAAAATTATATAAGCTCGAAAGCAACACAAACACGTCCGCTCGATACCAAGGAATAACGCAGAATGTAAATCTAGCCATATATCATCTAGCCCTAAACTAAGCATAACTTGTAAAATGAGAACCATTTTACAGATGGAATACCTATTTATCCTATCCCATTCAGTGCCCTTAGCAAACCTCTATGAGAACTAAATTACGGATTGAACACTTATAACAGTTTGTTTTTGAAAGATAGTTTTATTACAATACAGCACCGTAAATAGAACAAAAATCTTTGTTCCTTACACAAATAATTGTCCGGAGTGGGAATCAAACCTACAACCAACAACGCAGAAGGCATAATTACCAACTGAGCTGTGCCGGGTTTTTTGCATTCCAACAACCAAGCGGGTGGTTTTCAAAGTACTAGGAACTCATAGCAAGCGAGTACGAATACACAATTTAATGAGAGCTAGCGCAGATCGTTATGTCGGACTCATGTGTATTATTAAGCCCTAGAAGGAATGCGCAGGGTAGCGGGGTCACCGACAGAAGTAGCTAGACTAATGCAGAAGAAATAATAGTAGGTACTAAAAAGTTCAATTTTCTCACACGTTGACCAAAACGGACGCATGCATGAAAATTATGATATGGAAAGCGTGATTTATTGATTACATACCTCTGTACCACCAAAAAAAAATTAAAAAAAAATGCATGGATTGAATGTTACCAGCAAATATTCAAGCCGTTATTAGCTTGCAACAAAGTCAAGTGACAGATGGAATGATTAAAAAAACAACTCAAGAAACCTTTTTAAAGTCAAGTAAAATAATTTTGAAATACTGCTGGTTATATTTCTCATCTTATCAACAGCCCATAAGTGTCCACTGCTGGACAGAGCCTCCTTCATAGCTTTTGATTGCGGTAAAGGTGAAATATGAAAAAAATATACAGTAATAGAAGTTCACAATACATTATAAATATATAATGTATTTTATCTACTAATAAGTAGAGTATTAGTAGAGATAGTTTATGGTTAATATTTATTACATGGGTATACATATACATATTTATCTACAACTAAGTTAGCAAATATGCATACATTATGGTCTACAAGATAGAAAGCTATCACCGCAGGCTATGGATGCTTGGCTTGTTACACCAAAGGCATCACTCGCGCGTTGTCGACCCTCTTAGAAATTGAAAACCCCCTTTTGAAAGATTCCATACTTGGTCTTGGGGAAATGCATGGGCAGGGAGAACATTCCACGTCTTGAGGGTTCGCAGGAGTATATTTCTCATAACCCTCACTGTACAAATACGGACTGGCTCTAAAAGGGGATGGAACATCTCGTGGCAGCGAGCGGTGCGAAGATATGGTGGTGTAGTCACTAAATTGAATAGTTCTTCAAAACACGCCCCATTACATAAGCGGAAGAACACACATAAACTACGTACAGTTGTATGAGCTGCACTTAAAATATAAATGATAGAAGATACCTTAGTTGCAGTTGACCTTAGGGCATTTTTTGAATCGGTTTGGTTGAATATTGATTGCAGTAAACATCTAGATCCAAGCAATTTAAAGCCGCGTAAGTAAGTGATCGGTAGCCAAGAAGTATACCAAATATTATTTTACAATGCGTAATAGCTGACAAATAACTGTATCAAAATACAATTTTGAAGAAAGACGCGGCAAATCGAAGGGCCTGTTTGTAAACATATCTCTTAAGCGACTTCACTTAAAACTCGAAAATAATTATATCGTGTAAGTTTAAATGTTTTAGAATCTTGACAATAATATTGAATTTTCAATTCAGTTAATAATTGATGGAGTACTGAGGTGAAAAACGTATAAAATAATAATAGCAACCGAATTGAGTAACTCTTTAGTAACTCTTTCTTTGAAGTAGTTTTAAAAGAAGGACACCGTTAAAAACAACATTAGAAGTAAAAATAAATCATTAATTCTCAGTAATAACATAGATGAAGAAATATAATTAAAAAAAACTTGTTTAACATAGTCCCATTAATTGCAACTCGTTGCTCCATTGTAAAGCTTCCAACAGCTAAGATCATAGATACTTAGTTCTGGTTACTGATATCATCTAACCTATGAACCGCTAATAATTGTGTCGAACTCCGGTACAGTCAGGAGCAAAGTGCAAGCCACTTTTTAATAAATTATAGGTACGCACACCGACGGAACACGGCAAATCGTTTGGCACCGGACTTTGGAGGGTTAGCGACTACCCTGTGAATTCTTACCAGTTAGACCTTTACAGGTCCTACCACTAGTTTTGTGTTTTTTTTTAATGGCGATCGGCTCAATCATTTTGCAAGTGCCATTTCGTCAATTTATTCAATATTAAAATAGATTAAAACGACTATCCATAAACCATTTAAAAAATTAATAAAAGCAGTTTAAAATTGTATGCCATTTGAATTTATAAAGTTTAATAGAAATTTAAATATGATTAATAATAAATAAATATTACAGGACATTAATTTCACACAACGCCATAAACTACTAAACTTGTAATATGGGAATTAGAACTCGGATAGAATACTAAAATACTTTATTTTTGTAAATACATAAGTTACTTAATATACAATTCAACACCTTAACACAGAACAAACATCTAAATTCGTCACACAATTTTTTGTCCTGGGTTGGAATCGAACCTATAACGCGGCAGGCGGAGTCACTACCAACTGAGCTATGAAGCTTGTTAAAACCTTTGGGATATTCATATAGCCAGCAAAAGCAAGCGATTCTGTCACCCAGAGTAGACTACTATAGGTAAATACAGCTACCCCAGGTCTTCTTTATCGAGCATTGATGCTTTAATATGTTTTTGATTCATCACCCGCTACTGTATCGTGAACTGAAGGACCGCAACAGATATACAGCTGTTTCGGTGCTTCTAAGCCATTGCACAAAGGATCATATTGGTGAAGGCTGTGCGGTTGCAATAAATACTTATTTGCGATAGCGCAGCCTGTCGTCGTAACCTACAATCAGGCAAGTCCGCCGGTCAACTTGCCGCCGGCATTGTTCCTACCAGCTTTAGGGAAGGGCTTTTAGTCGATGAAACTTTAGCATAGGTCTTACCAATTATTTTTACATCTTATGGAACATATCAAACAGCGCAAACTAGTCCACTGAATCAATAATATAACCCCATAATAAGCAAAGCTTGTTTTTTTACCTCTGAGATTTGTTCCACAAGAATAAAAACAAAGACATGTTTGATTTTTGGTGTTTGCTCAATGTCGCAAAAAATACGGAAACTTTCTGTATATTAATTTATTTTTGTAATCTGTATCTAAAAACCGCAGAAAGAAGAAAACTAATGTAATCGATAAATCCTTGCTTGACTACCACGTCACTACCGCACAACACGATTATATTTGCTCAAGACAAACCAAACCTATCCCGCATGTGATAAATGCATTCTACTCGATTGTAAATTGAATTATTCCATTGGTAATTGAATAGAAGAAACGAACAGAGGGTCGGAAAGGGGAAAATCGAGAAGTAATGTGGCAAGGAGCTATTGTGTATTATTTGCTTTCAGGTAAAAATAACGCAGTGAATTCCCTTAAGGTTTCAGACAAAGAAACCATTTTATTTGGTACCTCGGATTCTTATTTACAAGTTAAAAATGTCATTTTTGACTATAGGTTTTGTGGACTTGCTATTTCATACAATAAAAGGTCGCGAGTTTGATATCTTACAATTTTTACGTTAAATAATTATATTTTCCTAATCATTCAGGTACTTGGGTGTATCCTCTAGTGTATCAGTTATGTGTCAAGCCTCACAGCTCAGTCGTTGGTAACTCTGCCTACTGCGCTGTTGGTTGTGGGTTCAATTTCCACCCGAAACAAGCATTTCTGTGATGAATATTGTTTGGTATGTGATCGAGTGTTGTATTGTACAATATGTACCTACCTATGTATAATAATATGTACCTACCTATGTATATTATCATCATTAAATTTATATATTTATAAAAAAACGTATATATATAAGTATTCTATCCGCAACCTAGTTCCTATATTAAAAGCTTTGATTAGCTTGAGGCTAGATGGCGCTGTGTGAAATTAATGTCCTGGAATATTATTTTATTATCTGTTGCTGATATCTGTGCTCTGTTTGATTGAAAATCGGTCCTGGCGTCTTCAAATAATCAGCGAACATACATAATTGAAAATAAAAATTCAGAGATTTCGATGTATTGAGAACCTCTTCCTTTTTGAAGTCGGTTAAAAAGGCTCTTACTGAGTTTTAAATAGTGTTTATAACAAAGCAATAGATTTTCGATCAGTCACCGGAATATTTATAGAGTTGCGTGAACCCGTTTATTATTAGAGACGCATGCGTGTACGACGCGTTTTAAAATTATAATTTATGGCTTATTTGAGTGTCGAAAGAGCAGATTGTGTGGGTGTAACTGGTTGCACCCTGCATACAATAAAGAGCTTTATTTACTAGCGCATAATGCTTACATGGCTCAAGGCTATAACTAACAGTGAACACAGGCTCGTAGTTATTCATTTGTATGTCTGTGTGACTGACGCCGCATTGTTCAAGCCAGTGAAAAGTGGTTGTAAAATTATGGTCATCGGATTGAACAGCAGCGGCATCACGATTCATGGTTATGAGACCCAAAAGATTCGGGTTCGTTCCCCATTGGTTGCAAATTTGTGCTCGGTTTGTTGATGAGCTTGGTTTAAACCACCTGGTATGACGTCTGGACAAGAATTAATTGGTGTTATCCGGCTCTTAAATAAATAAATAAATATTATAGGACATTATTTTTTACACAGCGCCATCTAGCCCCAAACTAAGCATGGCTTGTAATATGGGAACTAGAATACGGATAGAATACTCAAATACTTTTTTTAAATACATACTTACTATATGATACAACACCCAAACACAGAACAAACATCTATATTCATCACACAAATTTTTGTCCTGGGTGGGAATCGGAATTTTGAAGGGAAGATAGCCAGTTCTTTTTGTCTTTTAAAGATTCCGGAAAGTGAGTCGCCTTATCAAAAGGTCAAGAATTTCCCAGTCGTATATAGGATTTATAAAAATATTGTTTTTTTACTGTTACTTTTGTATCAGTGAATGTAATACTCGTATTAGTGCTGGGTCTACCTACATGAAGGGCTAAAGTTACACTGGCTGATAAAATAAACAGCGTTAGAAGGCTCTTCCTCGACAGCCTGTGTTTAGTCCGCAGTTGCGTACGTGGATAACATCTAGATACACCGATAGTTCTGCCTTTTACCGCTATGCCTCGCGAAAATAAAAATACGCTAACCTGAGATTGGGAACGATTGTGCAGTATTCAGATACACGAAAAAGGTTGGTGAACTATAGTCGTGAGTGGATCTAAGGCGCTGATTTTAGCCATGTTTGGTATTTTTATAGAAGGCTATTAAATATAATCCGAGGTAAATTATGTAACAGTCTTGTTGTCAGACTTTTACGAGCCGCTGCGTGTAACAATGGTTCAACTATTTCTTCATGCAGTTCCCTGGACCAACCCTCGGCGTGCCCTCTAAACCACGTAATCTTTTTTATTTTATTTTATTGTACGACGGGTATTGGCCTTCATCTCAGGTGGTTAAAAGTTGAGATAAGGCCGAAGCTGGAGGCACACTTCACCCGGAATCCTCTACTAACTGAGGAATAGCTATCTTACCTCTAAATGCCGTAACACATTTTTTTCAGAATAGTTGTTATGGCGACAGAATTAGGTAAGATGGTGGTAGCTAGCCAGGCGGACTTAAACAAATCCTACCACCAATCAAACCAAGCACAATATTGCTCCCTCTGGGAATTGAACCGGGACCTCTGGATGTGAAATCGGTGGGTTGAACCACCAGAGGTGGTTAATTGATTCCAGCAATATCCAAAAATATCACAAAGATGTGTCTCATGTTGAGTTTTGAACCCAGGTTCCACTAGACCACAGAGATATTGATCTGAAGATATTATAGATATTATATATTTAATTTTCTTTTTTATCTGAGCATTTATTCAGTGTCAAAAAAGTGTAGGGTACTTTATAGAGGCTTTGTCGAAAGAAAAATTATAGGTACCTCTGGGCCGCTAGTCTTGAATCTAGATATTTTTTTATTATGACAATGACTGTTCGTCTAACTTTCTCATGGAATTGTTATATACATTTCTGATGAAATTCAAAACACATATTCCATCATTTTCACGTATCCGCCGCGAAAAATTACTCCAAAGTTTTGTAAAAGCTTTTATTGTAGCACAGCTATAGGTAAGTACTTAGGGATGCGAGATATGGTTCTTCACAAATGTAGCTTAAATGTCTTTAAACTACATTTGTCATGGTTTTTTTTTTTTTATTAAATTAAATGTTTATTTTTCCTACATTGACTATTGAACAACCTTTGATCGTTTAAGTTCAGCAAGTTAGGGAACCAATATGGAAAACATTATGTAATTTTATAAATTTTGTCGCTGTTAGTTACATTTTTTATTGTACAACGGGGAAGCCCTTGTCCGAAGGCGTACTTCACCCGGAAACCTCAGCAAACTGAGGAACTGGCTATCCTACCTCAAAATGCCGGAACACAACAATATTAAGAATTGTTGTAATGGTGGCAGAATTAGGTAAGATGGTGGTAGCTAGACAGGCGGACTTAAACAAAGTCTTACCACCAACCAAACCAAGCAGAATATATTGTACTCCCTCTGGGGATCGAACCCGGGACCTCTGGATCTGAAATCGGTGGGTTAAACCACTAGACCAAAACCAAGGGTCAAAAACCGTTTTAATCATACACAACATAGAGGAATCACCTCAAACGCGTTACGCTATTGAAAGTAAGTAATGTTTTCAAAAAATTAAACCAAAATGATATAATAACCACTTACAGACAACAATAACTTACGTAATTCAATTTGTGCAAGCAAAAAGCAATGAGGAAGTCATAATAGGCAATCAATCATCGTCGGTATTCAAAAAACCGAGACTAATTTTCTACTAGCAAATATTTTATTTTACCAAAGAGGGTCTAATCAGGGGGTGACCTTTTCGGCGTACCTGCTTTTAGGGATCCCTATCTAATTACAATTTATAAGAACCAATTATCTTGGATGATAGCTTGTTGACGATATGCTGTGAGAGGTTTGAAAATCACTGAACCGACTACGGACTCAAGTCAGCTGCTCGGCCTACCTCCTTTTCTGACCTTGATTTTGTTTTATAATAATAATAAAATAAAAGAAAATAAAGTACAGGAAATTCATTCCATACAGCGCCATCTAGCTCCAAACTAAGCATAGCTTATGAAATATAGGAACCAGGTTACGGGAAACTTTTTTTTGTAAATACAAACTTAGGTACCTACAACACCCAAACATAGAACAAATATCTATTATTCATCACACAAGTGTTTGCCCTGGCTTATTTAATATGAGTTAGCTCATATCTCAGGTTAAAGGTGAAGTACTTCCCCGTCGTACAATTAAAAAAAAAGTAAGTAGGTACCTATTAAAATATATAAATATAAGAACTAAAACTACTAATTGTGGTGTATGCACAAATATATAATCGATGTGTGTACATATAAAATATTTAGAATTATTAGGTCACGAATGTGTGTATGGTATTCACTTAATTCTACTTTCTTAATTAAGAAAGAGCAGCTCATTTTTAGGTAATTACCTAAAAATGAGCTGCTCTGTTGAGACATGTTGAACAAACAAGTCAAAGAACCCTTCAACAAATTTATCTTACTCTATCTTTAACGTTTTCCCAAAGAATATCTTATTAGATTGTCGTCTATTGTTGTTCAGATGATGTATTGGATCTTTTTATATCACAGACATATCTATATTAGATAATCTGAGGTCAAGCACGATGTTACACTCAAATGTAACTTGAATTAAATCAGATACGTAAAGATAGTCGTTTTAAGGTTCGTGGAGTATGTTTTTATTTTGGTAACTTTTGAATAGTGATTGGTGCTAGGTAAAGGTGGTATGGACATGTAACGAAGAGGGATAAAAGTTATAAAATAACCAAGGGTTATAAATAGTATCGAGGTTGGACATGCAAGAGAAGACTAGAGTAAAGATGAATGGATTGTGTGAAAGGTGTGGATGCAGGTATGACGGCTGATATGAGTGACTGGATTGAAGAGAACATGATGTGCAAACCTATCGTTATAAATAAACAAATAATACAGGAAATGAGCACAGCGCCATCTAGCCCGAAACTAAGCATAGGTAGCTTCTAATATGGGAACTCGATTACGGACAGAATACTTTTTTTTTGTAAATACTGATCAAACATCAAAGGGTAGGAGAATGATAAATATAGTTTTATTTGCTATTGTTTGTTAAAGTGAAATTTATATCAGATTGCTACTAACATTTAGAAATTTCAAGTACCTAGGTAGGTATTATGGCTTCTGGATGTTCACCTGGGACGCTACCGCCGACGGCGAAGCCGATCTCCATTGATGGCTTTAAATTAGCTCCATGAGAACTAGAAACGATTTTTACCGATTTAGGTATGTGTCATATCCGAAATGGCGTTTCCCATCTCAAAAGTGTACACATGTTATGAAACCTATCCGTTCAGTACATTTGACGGTAAAAATCGTTGGTAGGCCATCGTTGCCTCGTTTATGGTCCACGCGGTACACGCGCCTTTAATCTGTGTGCCTACCTACACATTAAAAACTCCTTAATTTACCAAAAACTAAATTTACCAGAACAAAGCAAATGATACCTAATGCAAGTTATTAACAAGTTTTTGAAGTAGATGTACTATATCTATTTATTAATAAAGCATTTGAACAGCAACTCACTTGAAAAATATGTAATGACACGCGTGTCTAAAAGGTAAAGGTAGTAAATATTTTTCTGCGGCATCATATCACCCATCTACCTGTTGTACACAGATTATATCATAGACACCTGCCTGTACAAAAACGGTACAAAGCAACAACACAATAAAGTAACTGTTATACTGATTGGAGACCGTCGCGGGAAAACTCCAGTCACGCTGCGATCCCAAACTCGATCTGATAACGAACAAAAATCTCGATGTATCGATTCTTCCGCGCTCCGTCGTGATCGATAGAGAATCGAAGTGTCACGCGCGGGGTCGATGCCCTGAAGGCCTGGGGTCAGGGTCGATCTCGCAATCGATTTATGCAATGCAAACATATCGATAGATGGAATATTACATAGTAAACACCACATTGTTATTCTGCATCGAGTGTTTTCGCGTGACAGTGCGCTTCAGCTTTTTTGGTTTCAGTGCTTTGCGTCTCGTTATTTTAATTTGCTGCGTCATTGTTCTTCTGATTGTTGAAGTGTACTTGAGCTGAGCAGTTGAATAGCTACGCTTATTATACTGAGAGTGAACATTCTTCCTTCAATGATTCCCATCGAGATCGCCTGTGATCGAGTGGTTATACCGACAATAAAACAACAGAGTGACTAAAAAAAACAATAAAAATAAAGTGCTCAATATTTTAGTCATCTAGCTCCATTATTAATTGATTGGTAATGTCAACAGCTCAAGATTTTAGAATTAAATCTTACATTTTATGTTAAACTTTTACGGCTGTTACTTAAGATGCAAATTATAGTTCATCTAAGCTCTATCCAACAGGCGGTGGAGATTTTATTATTAAGCCTAGGTTAAAGTAGGGGCTTAAATACACATTCCAAGAAATCTTAGTATCACTTTACGTAGGAAGGAATACCTCCGAGATTAGGTAGGTATAATAGACACTGTAGTCTTACCACCGACGCTATGACTTTTGAACTTGAAAAGGGACTTAAATATATGTACATGGGGTTAAAGATTTTCATTCATCGGGTCTTAAGATTGTATTCGCGTATAATAAATAAACAAGTATAGTTTCCATGTATATTTGTTTTAAATGCATATATATATTATTATGTTAAAAATAAATCGGCCAATCGGGTTCCTATTCTGACCCACATTTCAAGTCAAAACATCACGTTTCTTGTACGTATGGGGCCGTACGGAACCTTAAAAGTTCTAGTACCTAATAAATAACACAGCTCAGTTGGTAGTAGCTCTTCCTTCTGCGGCGCCATAGGCTGCGTGTTCGATTCTCACCGGGGACAAAGATGTTTTTTCTGTGTTCGGGTTTGGTATTGTTTGATTAGTGTATACCCAAAAAAAATATTTATTTATCATTATTATATTTAAAGGACATTAGAAATTACAAAAAAAAAAACTGCGTTTTCGGTTCGCCTATACCAAGCAGCAAAACTGTTTAGAGGAGGCCCATGGACTCCAGTAAAATATTTGATGGTGCAGATGATAAATACTGTAAGGATTACTCAAGATTTGACCAGCATTATAGTTTTAACATAAATCTTTTTTTTGAGTCATTAGAATCTCCTAGTGCCGCCAACGGAAACGTTGACACTAAATTTAGCAATGGCTGAATGATGCTATTGCTGATATCAGGACCAGTTCTACATGGCTAGCGACCACCGTCTTAGCAAAGTCCGGCGTCAACAGTTTGTTGTATCCCATCGGTGAGTGCCTGTGCAATTTATATACCTATATTAAAAAATCCATACGGTTCCAGAGCACTGGTTCACATTAGATTTGTCATCACCATGCCATTCTACGTATTAATGCGACGACTAGTGGAATCATTTCTACGCTCTCTAATGCAATTTCGCACATGACAATCCGCGGTCGAGTTATGCAATATGCACTGTTCCGGATCTTACACTTGAACTATAAGGTTGGATGAATATCTAGCGGATAGTGGAAGCCGCTCGTAAGAGGATAGGTGTAACAAAAGTGAGAAAGTTTCAAAATCACCAGAAACTTATTCGTTCCACATCAAAACTTTTCTTGGCTTGTCCTGCCTTAGACTAGAGCAAAGATGAGGTCTACGCTGACGCAAGTTTTCCCAGAAGGCACTGATTCTCCCATGCCGACGAAAGCTTTATCATAACTTGAAACCAGGTGAGATGGAGGCCAAGTGCTTCCCAGTCGAAAAAAATAACTCCTTCAATCACAAAAACATAATCATATTGAAAATAAGCGTGCATTAAGATAAGCTTGGTGAAATTTTGTAGATAATTGTAAACTATGCACCAAGGGGATAAATGTCTAAATCACAGACGCCATTTTGAATCCCGAGAGCAACGAAGGATTTTTTGAAATTTCTGATGGCTTGAATGCCTGAGTCGTTCGTCCTTGCGTCATGTTCTACTATTTGTTAGTGGTCAGTTTTTAAATAAGTTATATTTTGTGCAGGTTTCTTTGGGAAAAATATTCATATGAATTTTGAAGTTCCGAATTCAAATCACATTATTGCACGGCCCCACCCGAAGTCTTACTTATTTTGACTAACTTTAAGTAAGGTTTGCATGACATGTAATTGACATTGAGAGCAGGTACTGTGAAATGATTATTTACTTCAAACAATAAACACAAAACCATTTAGGTAGTTCCAAGCTAAACAAAGTCTGCAAAGGAACTAAATCAATATCTGGGATGTACGGTCTGTCCACACGATCTTTCTGCTCCCGTTTGTCCGCTAGATAGACATACACCTAAACGCCAATTTTCAAGTGAATGCTATCGAATCACCATAAAGCTATCTTTGTGCCTCTATATGGAGCGCACGACGTAACGGGCTGCCTTCAGAATGATGCAGTATAACCTTTGACCCTCGATGCTTTTGGCACGAGATTGAAGTAAAGAATTATGCGACCCACAACATTATGGAAAATACTCACTTGTCTTGGGGCTTTATCAGGCAGCACTTGATCACGATTCTCGCTTACCTGTAACAGAAATAGAATGGTAGGTATATTGTGTGCTATTTCTATCTCTTCTTTTCAAAAGTAAATCGTGTCTTACGCTGTAATAATTTTCAACAAGCCGCCTATATCATTCGAAGTGCATGTCAAATGATAAATTCATTTAATTCTGAAAATGTACCGCTGATTTTCGCTCTCTCATACAAAATATGTGATATGTCATTCATTTACAAATGTACTTGGTCATTCGTTTTGAAATGGCACATCCGATTGAAATTAAATTTTGTGTGTAAAATCGGATAGGGAAATTCTGTGTTTGCGATGCGTAACTTTTTCAAAATGCAATAAAAAAAGTATAAAAAAGGCTAAGAGTGTTTATATGTGAAGTATATTTTCATTTTAAATTTTTTAAATGTGATGTTGTCTAATTTCGAACCATTTCAGTAAGAAAGTTTGGCCTAGTGCGTATAGTATTGGTTTCGCGGCTTTAGGTACGTGTTTCAAAGGTTTTGGGAAATTGTAGCTTCGAAATCGTGAATAAAAAAATAATAATTACGTATTGTAGTGGCGAACATAGCTTGTTTGAATCAAATGGTCATTTCCGAGGAGAAAAAAGTCGAGAGTCTGTTACCTTTACCACGGTAAGTTTTGAAACTATAATCAACAGAAAACCATATTGCGCGTACATTACCTTAACAATTTTTTGTCTGTCGAAGATCCTATCTCATCTCCTTTTAACACTCACACCATTTACTAAAATAATAAAAAAGGGACCAAAATATTTACACTCCTGGCCTACAAAAACTCTCACAGCAAGGAGAACAATCAATCTTCGGCCACTGAAAGAAGTCCTAATCAAAACAGAATACCTGGAAGTATACCGGATAAAGGGCCTCTATAAATCATAATCAACCGGCCAAGTGCGGACACGTACAACGAGGGTTCTGACCAATATTTTAAGGTAAATCACGTCCTTTAATTTTAATTTAATTTTAGTATAATAATTTTGGTTATAGCGGCAATAGAAAATGTCACTATGGAAAAATTTCAATAGTCTATCTATTACAGTTCGGACGAAAAATAAGAAAATAAATTTATAAGGTCAGACTTTCAAATCGTCAGATTTTCAAATACCTAGTCACTCTTTCTAATCGTCACACTTTCAAATCGTCAGAGTACAGTCAAGTGTAAAGATATGTTTACAAGTATTGTAAAAGAAATAAGTTACACAGTAAAAAAATATATTAAATGAACAGCATAATAGTACCAAGAGGTGATAAACAATGGTAACCGCACTAGAAATAAATCCGGATAAAAAATCAGGACAGAAATCATGATGAAGGAAATTTACAAGTATGATAAAGGTGCAACTTAATTTTAAAAGAGAGGGGGAACTAAAAGTTTACAAAGAGCAAGAGGGTTCCGTTGGCACTATTTGGGCCTGGAACCCTAAAAATCAAGCGTCCATTCAAAAAGGTTTATTTGGTTGGGAAAAAGCTATTTTTTTTTCTTCCTTCGTTTCATTGTTAGATGTGCCCGAGGGAGCACCAATTTGTCCGATTGGAATAATCATCGCACGAAGTTATTTATGACCTCATTAACATTTCGATTATCAACTTTTTAAACCTTTTCGTCGAGCTCTGAAATAATTTGATACCATGCGTAGGATGCTTTTAATAGGGTGTCATTTTTATCCGCTAAGCGAAGACATTAACTTTACTGTATAGCCCAAATCACTACAAATCTAATAGTTATCAAGAAAGTTAAATGATTATTTTATTCGTGTGGTAGACGGTTTTTTTAACAAACTGTATTTATTTAAATCGTTTATCTGTAAATCGATAGTTTCTCTAATGACTGACTCACGTGATATTAATGACGACCAGAGCTCCCAATGATATCATGTAGGTGTTAAAAGTTGTGCTTTTACCGATACCCTAAGAAGGAGGGTTTCAATGTATCGCGTATTTTTACACATAGGTTAACGATGCTACTATTTGCGAAGTTAATTTACCTGTGTGCTCAGTTTTAAAAAACGGTTAAATTATTATTGTAATGCTATATTTTAAATATCCGATCAGCAAGAAAACTTAGTTAAAGAGTTTTTTTGACATCATATGATATTAAGTTATGGCGGAGTACGTCTGTAGTTAATTAGGGTATTTTTGTTGCCAGAAATACTTCACATTTTAAATTAACTTTGTTTGCTGATAGATACATTTAATAGCTTGCCAATATCTCTTTAATTAAATGACTCTTCACTTAATTAGCTGACCGTTTAAATATTCTACTTATCAAGTAAATTTACAGACACATCTTTCATATCATTTGCAATATTACAAATCTATAGCAAGCATGCTACTCTGAGGAGTAATCTAGGAAGCAAGCCTGCGGGGGTGCTATTTCATAACATCTCTCGTGGGCTGAGTTTACGCTCGCTACCAAATACCCAGCTATGATATCCTGTGAAATCTTCAATGCATTGCTGCATAGGAAGCGAATATTTTAAGAGAACTATATTATCAGTCGCCTATGATACATCTTGACCTGGTGATTGGCCTGCAGGAGAGGTGGTTGTGTATCTGGTGACATTGATATACAATCCCATAATAGAAGGTTGGTGTAGAGCAAGAGCCGTACTTTTTCTTTATAAGTGGGCAATATAATATAATGATGAAACGGAGAAATAAACAGTTTTATTTTTATAATTTTAATTCGAGAAACGGGTATTTATCGCGTATTCGAGCGAGTTTTATTCTTGACACCATCTTTTTGTCGTGGAGTGTTTTATTTCATTTATTTACTCACCTGGTTTCAAGTAATTGCCGAAGGTGGGAAGCCTACTTAACTCGGAATCCTCTAAATGCCGGAAGATAACAATTTAAAATTGTTGTTGCTATATTAATAGCTAGCCAGGCAGATTTAAACATAGTCTTACTTCAAATCAAACCAAATTTGGGTAACTCACTAACCTTCCGTGGATGTTGTTGGAGACGACTAAGGCTAGTATATCGACCATTCTCCAAATCTCACCACTCACCAATCCGCCAGGCTTTCACCAATCTGCGAACTTTGTAGGAGGATCTTATCTTGAACTTTTTTGGTTTGTGACGATGTTCTCAATGTATTCTTATTCAATCCATTTTTGTACATAACATAACATATTTAAGTTTTTATCAATTCGCCGCAATACTCGTATATCAAGCGATCGAGCTCAAAGCCCTGGAGTCGATTGAGCATCCTACTGTTAGGATCACAGGTTATAAATTGCACGTTGAGGCCAATTTACAGAAGACATATAGAACACAGACGGAGGGTTGCCATTCTATAAATACCACTTTGGCGAATGTGTGCACGATATCTTAGTTCTAATCCCTCCTTCCCTTTCCACCACCAGACTAGCAGACGTATGGCAGGTTACAACAAATCCTTGTATAGATGTTTCGTAGTACCGAACACATCGATTTTCCTCTACCTTTATCATAAATACTGGTAAAGAATGGAACTCCTTGCCTTCGTCTATTTATCTGCACCAATACAATCTTGGAGTCTTAAAAGTCCTGAGTGAGCATGTTCTTTTAAGACAAGCATGTTCCGCCTTAGGTCACGTCATTACTTATTTTTTTAAGTGAGTTGGTGGTCAAACGCTTGGCATCAATATAAAAAAGTATACCTGCTTTAAAATGTAATTGAGCAGGGTCAGACAGCGATGTGATCAGTCCAGGAGCATAGGTTAATCGAGTGAGCGCCGGCTGGCGGTCGCGGTTCGGCGGTGTGGTTCAGATACGATCCAGAGTAATAACGTGCGTTCAGGTTCAATATTGTAGAACTATTTGTAGAGCAATAGAAAACATTCTAAGATAAGGATTCTAGGTTGCTTGTAGTTATATTTTATTTGTTTGGCGATTAAACATCAAAATTGCTATGTACTTGCTTTAACGATATAACACTTATGGGTATGTTCTTGTTTATTGTTACCTTCAAAGATTATTATTTCATATATTTTTTAGACAAACTTTATAATTCTACATTCCATTAACCGGTTATATAGTCGATATATGCACTTTTGGTTTCAACTACATTATCGGGTTCTCTAAAAAGAGCTCCCTTTGATGAATGTTAGTAATCGTATTTAGGAAATTTATTCAGCATTCCATTAGGATTCATGTTGTAGCTAGACCAATTGAAAGAAACATGTAGGTAGTAAAGTAAGAATGAATTACGTACTAACAATTTTATAGACGCAGAACTTGTAGAGAAAATAAAGAAATGCTTATTTAGTCACACACCACTTGGAAACATTTCTCATTAGTCGGGTCATAAACAAGGACGCTTGACGGTAAATAATGTCCTAGCGTCCATGTTTTACGACATTTGACCACAATTTTAAGACCCTAAACATCGATAGGTTCCTTGTAAATTATTGAACGAAAAACGTGATAGTGTGACTCCGATTACCATTAACGACTATAACGATGAACCCACTCCATAGTATTTTATTTTTAAAACTAAGATATATTTTATCCTTTTTTTTGTTGAAAACTCAAACCTACTTACCTACCCAAACTTCATATGTTTTATCATTTAAAATGGGTCAGCTTTTGAAAATGAAGTTTGCGAAGGCTAGAATGTGATATACAAAGTAACGAGCCTTCCCAGATGCCTATTTTCTCTTGAAAGATTATTTGGTGGGGTTCGGCTTTTTATATGTATGCTTGGCTAGCTACAGTCTTTCCTAAGTATGACTAAATAAAAACAATTACCTATATTTGTTGTATTCCGGTATTTAGAGGTGAGATAGACAGATCCTCAGTCTGTTGGATTCCGTGTTAAGTGCGCTTCCAACTTGACCCTTAATTTGACACCAGTTGAGACGAAAGCCAAGTGTTTCCCCAACGTTGAATTAAAAAGAATTCGGATCATGAATTCAAGGATATACCTACATCAGCTAGGTAGTTGATACCAGACGGTGGTGACTACCTGATTCCAAGTTTTCCAGCTCAGTCCAGGGCGGATTTATTAATCAGAATTGCTAGTGCTTTGTTCTTGGAATATTCATCAGATATGGCTTGTACTATAGTAATGGTGCGTCGTGTCAAGTTTTGAAAAATAGTGACGAGTTTTTTTTTTCTTCTACAAGCGGGAAGCGCTTGGCCATCATCTTACCTAGTATCAAACTTGATACTTATTATGTATATATCTCTATATATAATATCTTACATCTAAATTCCGGAGCAATATAGATTTTCCTTCAAATTCCGTTACATTGGTAAGTCAAAAAATTACAAATATATAAGTAAATCCCTAGAAGATATGAAAATGAAAGTCCCATTCGACATGCTTCATTTTACTTCACCAAGTGAGCAGCTCATGAATTTTTTAACGTTGTAGAAAGGGTTGCACTGAAAAACAATTTTAGTGTTTGCTTAAATTGGTTTAAAGGTTATATCGCTATATCAGGATGTCATTTATTGTATAAAACTAACTTTATGAATCGTCCTTGCTTATATGTCTTTACTAATCTTGTTCTAGGAATATAAAAATGAAATGTAAATAAATATTACAGGACATTAATTTTAGCGCCATATAGCGCCACACTAAGCATAGCTTGTAATATGGGAACTGATTACAAATAGAATACTTAAATACTTTTTGTGAATACATACGTATCAATACATATGATACAAAAACCAAACACAGAACAAACATGTAAATTCATCACACAAATGTTTGCTCTGGGTGGGAATCGAACCCACAGCCTACAGCGCAGAAGGCAGAGTTACTACCAACTGAGCTATGAGGCTTGTTAATATCTAGATTTTATCTTCATTATATAGTAATCCTCATTGTAATGTTCCCTAACATCGTTTCTAATGAATCGTTGCAATTCAATCAATTACAAGTTCTCTAAGCCCTTTTACGATTCTTGATAGGGACGATCCTGTTGCAGCCGTTTGCCCCCTGGGTTACCAGCAATTGAAATGTCCCGCTAGTGGTGTGGGTGCAAACCGTGTCCATTTCCGCAATTTCCAGACGAGAGGCGATCGTGTACCGACAATGGGGTACCTATATCGTGTGGCGTCTAATCACGCTCGTTGTGTTGCTAGCGGTCCTGTGCCACTCTGATTTGGATATAAACGAGGTATACGGTTGACTGCGTATATATGCATAGTTGATTGAGTATATATATGCATAGTTGGTTGAGTGTATATTTGCAGGTATACGCATTACGTAAGTAGCCAGGTTTTCACGGCCACATAACATGTTAAATCGTTGTCTGCTTTATCTGCAACGGTATCAGCAGTACTAGCTTAGCTTGGTAATCACTATTTGATAGACCCGCCTGTATAATTATAAGACGTGTTATATATTTTATTAGCTGTTGCCCGCGACTTCGTCCGCGTAGTACTTATAAATAAATTTGCTAGCACGGGCTTGGTAGCTACTATAAAGATCAATAATAACATAAATATTTTCAGTTGTTGTTTAATAAATGTAATTGGTGTTAACCGTATTAAATAAAGTTAAATAAAAAAACTTTT
The DNA here is from genome assembly GCA_951394065.1 of Venusia cambrica. Lineage (NCBI taxonomy): Eukaryota > Metazoa > Arthropoda > Insecta > Lepidoptera > Geometridae > Venusia > Venusia cambrica. Next base: position 5,445,357 of record OX596043.1, on the reverse strand, counting down.
TTATAAATCTATGAAATCCATCGACATGTTATCTAATGTCTCATGTTGTAATAAAGTATTTTTTTATATATTTATGGTGTGCAAAGTATATTCATTAATTAGTTTCTAGATGTATTTAGTATTTACCGTTGACTAATAGGTCAACTATTCCGTTTCCCTTGGGGGCGGGGGGGCTGGAGGCAGCTACAACCCACCCCAACCATTAAAATAATGAATCAAGGTATCTATACTGCAACTACATTGTGATTACGGCAAATTGCAATTGTTGGTTGGTTGCAATTTGGAACCATACTTTTAAAGAATTTTTAACCGCCTCTGTGGTCTAGTTGTTTGCCTAACGGTGTCAGATCCAGAGGTCTCGGGTTCGAACCCCAGGGGAGTACAATATTGTGCTTGGTTTGGTTTGTGGTAGGACTTTGTTTAAGTCCACCTGGCTAGCTACCACCATCTTACCAAATTCTGTCGCCATATAAAAGCAATTCTTAAATTGTTATGTTCCGGCATTTAGAGGATAGATAGCCAGTTCCTCAGTTTATTGAGGATTCCTAGTGAAGTGCGCATTCACCTTTGGCCTTATCTCAACTTGTTACAAGGTGAGATTAAGGCCAAGCGCTTCCCCCATCGTACATAAAAAAAGAACATGACACGGCCTCCGTGCTTTGTTATGGACTAAAAGTGACGGTATTAACAATTTTAAAGAAGTGGAATATCTGAGCATATGATATGCTCGTAGTACCACACTTCTCTGCTGTTAGGTAACCGTATAGCCCGTGGCTTGTAGCGCACGCTGTAGGTAATATGCGTGCGAACGCGATTGGATCGTTCGTTCCGAGCTGGGTAGCTGGGAGCTATCCGCCGCGCTAACAGCCGTAGCGATGCTAACCGTATCTCAACAATATGCGTGATACGAACAGTTATTCAAGGCCATAGGTTACAGCAACAATACAATGCAATAACTTAAAACCGGGTGAGATACAGGCCAAGCGCTTCCCCGAAGTACAATCAAAAGGAATAAAAAAGCGGTAAACGGTAAACAGATATAGGTTCTACGACTGTATTAGAAAAACTGATCTGAGAAGAATGGTCCCCATTCATCAAGCTAGCTACAAAAGCTCTGTAGCCTTTAACACTAAGACGACCTTGGCAAGAGTGAAGCAACAAATACAAATTGTATATTTTAATTCCATATATTTAGTTTCCTGTCTCAGGTTTTTGCATATTTGCACTCATAATAATTTCTCACCATCTCCTTAAGTTTGCAGAAAGATAACTTAAGCACATTATAACAACCCTCATAAGTCTTGAATTATTATTTTTTGAGTTAGTCCTTGCATAAATTTGTGTTGTTAAAGAGTGTAAGAATGACTAAATAACTTTTTGTATATATATTGTATTGTGTATTTATAAAAAAAAAGCAAGCAAAACAAACTAAAATGGGTGGACACAAGGTGTTTTATTTTTATACAAACCAAAAAGTACTGGTGCGTAGATTTTGGTGACCGCCATTATATTAGAAGGCAAATCTATTTTGGGTCTGGTATCAAAATGTTAACAGCAATATTGCCGAATTACGAGACAGTAATTAGGGCCTGCCATTCAGCGGGCTTGTCTGAGCATTGTTGGCTTGTATTTCGTAATCCGTATGTTCGTAACAACTGTGCTTGATTTATTACCGGACAGCCCTTGCCATGGCTTGAACTCTTTGTAATCATCGACAAATTATGCAGCTACTATTTTAAGCCATTTACTTTTATTGAAACTTTCTGCTAGATAAAATAATAATAGAATCGATAACATTCAACCAGTTCTTTATTGGCTCAACACAATGTACAAGAAACGTGACAGGAAAAGTGTAGTTCTATCTCATTTTCTCCTGCCCTTATCTCACACTCAAGCACGTTCTCTTCCAATCTCTACAGTCACCTATCAACAATGTTTTTTTTATATAACTTGGAGATGGAAGAAGCAAGCAGCCCACCTGATGTAAAGTGCATCTTTTACCTATAACAAAGATTTACTACGTAAGTCATATCCCTAAAAACACGCTTTACGCGGCACTGCATTGCGCCAGTCAACTTGAGGCGTAAAGGTGTTAAGCCACGCGTGCCCGTAATTTCACCGGCAATCATTCCCTTAAAACCGGAGCACAGTAATGATGCTTAGCCGCTGCAATAGGTATTAGTACATCCCCGTGCGCGCCATTTCACAAGGGTCTCTACTACTCTTTCATCAATATCCACTCCGCTCATGCATAAGCCTAGATTCACATAATCCATCCATCTTTTCCTCGTTCTTCCATACCAGCTAACCTATTATTTCTCTTTCTTTCCGTCACTGGTGGTTCTTTCAGACGTCCCTTCTTTATCTTATTCATCCTTTGGTTAAAGTTTAAAATAGTTCTAACTAAAATATAAATTCAAGCGCATTCAACTTTGAAAATAAAAGCAGCGAGCTTCTGCAAAAAAGAAGCACAAAAACCTGAGTAATTCATATGGACACGTTCTTAAGGTTGTGAGCCCTTGGTCCAACCGTTTGTGAGTCGAGTATGACGATTATTATACTTGAACGACGTCCATAAATTGTTCATACGCATTCACCTATCATGTAACAATACGTTCTGTTACTCCAACAACATTTATTAGGGCCAGACAGACACAAAGAGAGGACCGACGTAGGTAGTCGGAATAAACACTTATAAATATATAGAGGGTTTAATTTAATTACCGGAGGTTTCTGTGAGCTCATGTTTGCAGTCCAAGTCTGAATATTTTTAATCCTGTGGGTCTCTGTGAGTAGGTGCATTGTTGGACCATAGTAAATCAGCTTAGCCGGACGGATGGAACGGTTGCTATCTTCAAGGCTTTGTATTATACAAATCTGTCCGGCACTGGAGGATCCTATTTTCACTGTGAAATACTTGCGCCTGTAAAGATTCCTTTGGAAGGTAATCTTATGTCAGTGCACTTGTGCTTCGGGCGAAGCTTATTTTATATATTGTGTATATACAGTAGATATTTGAGTTGAATTATGTAGGTTAGACATACCTATTTAGTAGGTATACAAGTAGGTACTTGCATAACATTGTTATAACGACAATAGAGCCTTATAGTGTTAACATTGGTATTTCTGAGTTTTTTTAATCCTCTTAAGAGAAAAGTCGTGAATCTGTTTTTTAAGGTTTCTAGTACGGAAGATGCTATCTAAAATTAAGATACAAACATTGTTTGTGTTGCCAATATAAGTACTTTATGAGAGCGTTCTTTGTACACTTATACTATCCGGTTTTCTAAAGCCGCTGATTCCATTAAAAGCTTATCGGCTCACCTAAATGAGTTGGCCTAGAAATTAAACGCCTTGGTTATAAATGAACACAAAGAAGCCGGTGTCGGTGACATCCACTTTAATACTATTAGCGCTTTGGTAAATGGATCAAACCCAGATGTTATGGTTAGTCAACAAACATACTAACCGATTTGTTTGTTGATGTAGATGTCTGCTCGCATGCTACTAGGAATATGGACGAAGGCTTTTGTTATTCTAAGTAACTCGGCTGTAATTCGGCTAACAAGACATCTTTGATCGATTCATTTGACAATAAAGAAAAACAATTAGTTAGATTGTAAATAAAAGGTAGGGAGCATGATCACTTTACGTCTCAAAGACAATTAATAGTAGGTAAACTAAATAATTCTATGTAACATTTTTGAGTTGGTAATGGATTTAGTATGTTCAGATAAAGTATTTTACACAGCACCAACTAGGTAACTAGGTATAGCCTACCGACAGTATTTGTAAGACAATTTTACACTATTTTAGGGTTCCGTACCCTAAGGATACCTACGGGACCCTACTACTAAGCTTTCGCCACCCGCGTCCGTTCATCCGAGCCTTTGTCTAACAACGGGCTATGTCTCATATACCGAAATAGGAAGACATTGACATTTTCAGAGTACACTGAGTATTTATATTGCCGCTATTACAATAAGTAACAAAAAAAAATACGTTTAAAACTCTTGAATACCTTGAAATGTGGTAGAACCCTCAGTGTGCATTTCCACAATTGGCCGGTTTATAATTTAATACAATTTATGGACTCAAAGCATGCTAGGTACCTAATCTAGAACAATAAAATACAGTATTAGCTAACCACCCGGCGCTACCAACAAGATTGCGGTCAAGTGGGTTCTACTAAGAAGCTTAAAGGCTGACCCGAGCGCTAAGCGCTTGGAATCTGATTATTTTTATACCCTACGCTCTACATGACACCATAAGCCACAGGTTCAAGTCTCGTCCAGGTAAATCTTGCAGTGAGCTATGAGCGTCAAATTTCTGAGGGGTTTTTTATAGTAGAATATTTGGGGTAGATGTGGTCTACCACGGGCAATGAAATCGATGACTTTTGGTAACCAGCAAAAGCCAAACTCAATAATCCCAACTCTGGTGGTATGGCCAAATGACGCGTCTGGCTAGCGACCACCCATGCCGAAGTCCGGTGCCAAACCGTTTGCCATGTTCCGTTGGTGCGTAGGAGAGCCAATGCCTTCTGGGGAAGCTCGCTCTATCGTAGACTGTCCTAGCTCTAGCCTTGATCATGAAAAGCCTAGATGTCAAGAGCTAACCCATTTATAATAATCACCACAAGTGAAAAGCAGATCAGTGAACGCTGTAAAGATTTTAAATAATATATACCTACACATAAGGAATGCTACCCTTCATTTGGTGAGTTCCCTTAGACGGCTTTTGTGACATCTGTTGGCTGAGTTGAGGGACCGATTCATCAACTTAGCCCACTCTTGAGCCACAGCCAAAGGTAATTCACCTTACATCTCTAATATTGATTAAGTGTTGCATACTAAAAAAGTCAAAAGCTATTCCTATTTAGTTCATCTTACAATACACTAGAGGCTCTGCTAAGCAACAATTCTATGAAAAACTCAGAAAGTCTTTTGATATTCATTCGACAGTCTCTGCGTATTATAAGTACAAGTTATGCAAACGAAATAATATTTTTTTATCAAGTAATCGTTTCAAAATGTGGGCCAGCTCAATAGACCATTAATTTTTAATTTAGAGCATTCGTGACTCATTGTTGTAGGTGCCTCTTAAAATTGCCTCATCCAAACCGCCTGCACCGACCTGTGGTGCACCCATTGTTTGTAATTCGGTTAACAAGACATCTTTGACCGATTTACGTCAGAAGCTGATCAATTTAAGCGATGGGTCAATCGAGATCGTATTAAGGCAAGTTCAGAAATGGGGCACATGTTTATTTATTTGAGAATCTTATGTGCGGTAAAAAAAACGAAAGTTAGATTGTAGATAAAAGGTATGAGCATTATTACTTTATGCTTCGGAGACAATGAATAGTAGGTTAACTAAATAAACTTTGTAGTAAAATAAACATACTTTTTTTTTGTTTTTGGTGCAGATTGTTGCACACATGCTGGTCTAAATGTAAGTTCAGCGCTTTTATATATCAATTTATTTTATTAAATCCAAAATTTATAAATATGTGAAAGAATATATACCTAAATAGTGGTGGTATGATCTACAAAATGGCGCATTGCTTAAAATTTCCCGCAGCCTATATTCCGTTATTGCATATGTTTTAATAATATTTTCACATTTTGCCCCTGGTTCAGAGTTCTTACTTCGTCTCTGTGTAGGATAGCTAATGGTGGGCAGTATTGTTCCCAAGTAAACCGTAACCCGTGGTTGCGTGGTTGCGCAACCACGTCACAGCGAACTATAATCCCTGGTTATTAATTATGCTAGGGATCTGTGTTTGGTCTGGCATTGTGAAGTACTGTGGTTGATGATATCCGACCATTATTGGAATTCAATGAGGTATGATTATGACTATTGTTGTTATCTGTATAATTAAACTAACTATGTAGGTACCTCTACAAAGGAAGCAGTCGGATTACCTGTTTACTGTTTCAATCGGTGTAAAGGTAACTCTACTGTTCCAGATCAGTACTAGACGGAAGCGTGCCCCAAGATGAACTATGTTCATCCGTAATCTAGTTCCCATATTACAAGCTATTCTTAGTTTGGGACTAGATGGCGCTGTATTAAGTGAATATATTTATTAATTTATGACACAGCCTAATTTTTAGCATTGCATGGTTTCTAGTATTAAATTATATAATTACTAGCTTTGGCTCGCTTCTTCGCTCGCGTTAAGAAGTATTATTATTAATTAGGTACAGTTTTTGCGGCTTTACTTTTGTTTAGCGTGTGTAAAAAATTAGGGAATACAAAACTTAAAAACGACAGTACATTCTTCAACTTCTCCATTAACGCTCAGATTTTCTTTAGCCATTTTAAAAAAGTCTAACCGAAAATCTCAAAATCCTTTCTTAGGGGATGCCTACGTCATAGTAGCTTTATGCATGCAAAGTCTCAGCCCGATCGGTTTAAAATTGACAAAGTTTCATACAAACTTTCATCCCCTATTTTATCCCCTTGGGGGAAGAATTAATCAAAATCCTTTCTTAGCGGATGCCTACGTCATAACATCTACCTGCATGCCAAATTTCAGCCCGATCCGTCCATTGGTTTGGGATGTGTGTTGATAGATCACTATGTCAGTCAGTCAGTCAGTCACCTTTGAGTTATATATATTTAGAAGATTAGGTACTACATGGCCATGAAAACGTTTTTACAGACCCAAACTTAAGCAACCCAACATTTATTTCATTAGAAAAAAACACAAAGATAAAGTAAACCAACTGAAGTCGATAAACAAACGAAGATTATTGTTTGTCTACAAAACATACGAACGCAGTTTTCGTTTACGCAATATCGTGAGACCGGTGTTGTGTATATAGTTCCGAATACTTTACTCGTTCTGAATGTAAAAAGCATATTTCATATAATTAGATTTTTAACCACTTGTCTCAGAAGGAGGGTTTTGTTTTTCGAGAATATGTACGAGTATGTGTGTATGTTTATTTTGTTGGCGCGCTCTGCAGCCTTAACGGTTTGATGGATTTTAATGAGACATGTGAGGTGTCGATTGGAACCTTTAAATTAATTTAATTGTCGGATTAGCTGTGAAATGATCATTGGCAGGGTAACTTGAACACGCTATCGTTAGCTATAGTTAGTTAGCATTTTGGTCGCTTACTGTTAAGCTAAAGCTAAGCAGTTTCGGAATTTTAAATATGCATCTAACTCTAAATAAAGCCAGGGCCCCGATTCTACTAAACCAATTGCGCCAGTATGGAAATGGTATCATCGCAGACTATCACAGAATTGCCCCTAAAATAGCAATGTGGCAATTCTGTGATAGTGAAGCGATTGATTTAGATGAGTCGGGGCTCTGATTGTCAGGTTTTTGACCGAATGTCCAAAAAGAGTAAGTTCTCAATACGGATCGTACATTTTTTTGTTAGTTTATCTGTCAGCTTCACAATTATCTTAAATAATGAGTTCTTATATGACATGGTGCATGCACGTGAACGATTTACTAAGTGGCTCGAGAATAAAAGTGAAAAAGATTCACTTGCACTTTGCCTTATTATATAAATAAATAAATATTACAGGACATTCATTTACATAGCGCCATTAAGCCCCACTAAGCATAGCTTGTAATATGGGAACTAGAAAACGGATAGAATACCTAAATACATTTGTAAATACATACGTACTATATAATACAACACCCAAGCACAGAACAAACATATATATTCATCACACAGATGCTTGTCCTGGGTGGGAATAAAACGTACAGCCTACAACGCAGAAGGCAGAGCTACTTCCAACTGAGCTATCAGGCTTATATTGAAACACAGTGCGTTATGCGTAAAATAATACACAATAATAATTAGACTCATATGTATATATCACATGAGCTCGAGACAAAACATGCAATTTGTATTCAAAGTTGTGTCATGCGTTACATTTCATACAATTTCATAATGTAAGCACGTGCCCCGGTCATTTGTGTGGGCGTTAGCATTTTGAACAATACGGATATGGGATTATTTATGTCATAATCTACCTGGAATTGCAAAGATCATGTTTATTTTAGGATTTCGTATTATTTAAGCAAGATTTTTGAATTCTTCTGCCCATAACCCACGATATAAGAGGGATCGTAAAAAATCTTATCTTCTTCTTCTCTCTCCTATTAGTTTTCATTTTCCACGCATCGATTAAAATAAATTCGACGGTCGAACTAATGAGAAAAAATTCTCACTAGTTCGATTCATTAGATCTATCGTCTACCTAGTGACTTTTTTTACAACAAAAAAGTCGAACTGAAGAAAAAAAGACATAAATAAAGCACTCATATTCTCAGTTGTCAACTCTGTAACTTCTTACATAAACTTAAACAATAAAATAAAAAAAAGATAGCAAAGTTTTTCTCCTAGGTCTATAAGTTGCTCAATATGATCCAGAAATGTACCTACTGGTAAGCATTGGCTTGTACTTCGACTTTGTACAAAAAGGTAAATTGTAATTTCATGCAGAATACAATTTAAATATTACTTTCGTTTTCGTATGTGCCAATATTATTAAAGCCCTTAAAACTATGAAATCCTAAACTAGTATTTATGTCGTAGTAAAAGTATTAATAACTCATAAAACACCTCTTTGCTTATAGTTTAAGACAGCGCCTGTATTGCATTATAAATCATCGCATCTTTGTATTCAAAAGTTCCAACAACCAATAAGGCAACTTAAAATAAGCATAAAAAAGTTACGCTACCAATGAGAGCATAAAAATAAGACGTGATATAGCATAACAGCTCATTGAAATGCAAATAAATTAGCATAAGCGACGATTTTCCGTACACTAGCGGAACATGCTGCTGCTATAAATATCGGAAAAATGATGGCAAGTCTTTATGTATCGGAATATAACGTCTAGGTGGTACATATACAAAATGAATTGTGACATACTGCGTATTGAAGGACTATATGCATTAAAAGGTAATATAGCCAGTTCCTCAGACTGTTGAGGATTCCGGGTGAAGTGCGCTTCCACCTTCGTCCTATCAATACTTGAAAAACCAGATGAGATGAAGCCCAAGATCTTCCTCTGTACCTAAATGTATCTGTATATATTCTGTGTATCTGAAGAAGTGTCTTTTTCCGGTCTAGATGGCGTTGTAGAAAGTATATCTATATATACGACAATAAAAAAAAGTTTGATGATAAAAGATATAAATATACCAGACATTTATATATATATATATAGATATACGACAATAAAAAAATGTTTGATGATAAAAGATATAAATATACTAGACATTTTTCTACAACGCCATCTAGACCGGGAAAAGACACTTCTTCAGATACTTTTTTTCTTAAATACAAATGAATGCTACAATATAAGTAACCCAAAACAAAGGAAAAACGTCTGTATTTTGTACACAAATGTTTGAACAGGAGTCACACTCTCAACCTACCCGCTATTACCTATAAGCGTCAAACAAGGTGATATTTATACCCCATAACAACAAATGCGAAAAACTGGCCATGTATTTGTCGGATTCGCGTTCAGGCTCTAGAATAAAACGCAAAACACCTGGATTTTTTTGTCATTTACATTTAACAAGCTTGATAGCTCAGTTGGTTCAACTCTGCTTTCTGCGCTGTACTGTAGGCTGTGGGTTCTATTCCCACCCAGGACAAACATTTGTGTGATGAATATAGATGTTTGTTCTATGTTTGGGACGTAGTATTCTGATATCTGTGGTTTGGGTATATACTTAGTACGTATTTATTTACAAAAGTATCCATATTACAATCTATGCTTGGTTTGGGTCTAAATGGCGCTGTGTAAAATTAATGTCCTGTAATATTTATTTTATTATTTTATAACAAGCCTCATAGCTCAGTTGGTAGTAACTCTGCCTTCTGCGCTGTAGGCTGTGGGTTCGATTCCCACCCAGGACAAACATTTGTGTGATGAATATAGATGTGTGTTCTGTGTTTGGGTGTTGTATTGTATATGAGTATGTATTTACAAAAAAAAAAGTATTCAAGTAGTGTATCCGTAATCTAGTTCCCGTATATAGTACAAGCTATGCTTAGTATGGGGCTAGATTGCGCTGTGTAAAAAATAATGTCCTGTAATATTTATTTATTTATTATTATACGTGGGTTGGGTCGGAAGCCTGGGTGTGCTACTCACATTTGGCCGGTTTATTTAAGTCTATCGATAATCAATGGCAACAATGTTGTTGATACTGAACATTTACCACACCAATACTGGCAGGCTTTAGAGCTAAAGGCTAACTACCTACCGATATCGTGATTTGCGGAGACGACGCGAGCTGAGATTTATTCCCATCGGAAGATGAAAGATGAAACATTACGGCGCCCTTGGCGCTCTCATTTGCCTCGGTGGTTCAAACTGCTTTACAAATACAATCGTCTTCCAGTTTCTTACATACAGATAATATGTTGATGGATATGTTGATGGATGTTGCGTTTATCCAAAGTTTCCCTTTTTTTCCCAAAAGCATATATTCGGATAATTGTAGACGATGATCAAATTACTAAGGATATAATTTTGTAACGGAAGTCAACTTTTTTTTATAGTAGGAAGGTGAAGCGCTTGGCCTTCGTATCCTCTGGTTACAGCTTATAAATAATATAAGGAAGAAGGTGGAGATGCACACCCGGAATCCTCAACAGTCTGAGGAACTGGGAGATCTGAGAATCTTCTATCTTCTACAAACCTCTAAAAAATCTTGTAACGGAAGTCAAATCAATCCTAACATTTGGATATATCTAAAAAATATACATTGTGCTTATCGGATATAGATATATATATATATAAAACAATGTTTCTTCTCTCAGCATAGCACGTGCTAACTTAAAATGAAGTGTATAAAACTACAAGATTCCTATCATAAAGCTTACCTACTGTAATCCGAATCAATGAGATTTGATACAACTGTTCTCCGATGCTACAAATAATCAAGTGAAGGGAGAAAAAAGTTGATTCGATTAATGGCTTGCACAGAGCACGACTGACGACATCACCATTTCACGCTTTAAATCATTAAATTACCCTGATTTTAATACGGCATCTTACGATGGTAGTACTTACCAGTATGGGTTTACAGTTTTACGGAACTTTGTATTCCAATTGTAAAATGATGTATGGGATTATGGTGCTACAGATGCTACAGATGCCATTGGCTACCGTTGCCTCCAACTAGGGTTATCTCCAGCTTTGTTAGCTGCGTGCGCGGCATAGTCGATGCTATTAGCAAATATCATACGTTCAGTTGAACGTTATTTCAAACATGTTTTATGGAATGGCTCAGCCCTAAGCATGTTCGCGTAATTCGCTTTCAAATTGGATTGCAATCTTCCTTGCGTATCAACTAAAATTGAATCAAATTTTATATTAGAACACAGCTTCTACACGCTTTTGTGAGTGAAAGATATAAACGTCTCCTAAGACATCGTTTACAGACACTACCCATAGGGTTAGATTGATCGAACCGGTCACGTTAGTTTTTTTTATGTACGTCATAGATATTGGTCCTTTTGGCCAATCTTTATTGTACTGGTTAGATTGTTAACCGGTCACGTTTTTTTTTTATTTACGTCATGGATACTTGTCCTTATCTACATATGCGTTACGTATATTGGTCATCAATATTTATTTCGCAGGTTTTGATACAGCCAGCTATAGAATATTAAACACACACTCACTGGCACTATTTTGCAAATACCTTTAAAACATTGCACGTAGTAAACTTTCATCTCATCATCGTTGCGTGCACTAATGTGTAAACGTGAATTTTAAACTGCAATTGAGAGAATTGAGCTTTGTTGAGATTCATTCACACAGAAAGGGGGGAAGGGGTAAAAAACCGGTCTTCCACCTTACTAATTTGGATGTAAAGCTCTGATAGCCTTTGGTTGGTGAAAACTTCACAGTTATTTTTCCTTCAAGTCCAGAACCTATGGAAGACATAATAACTATTTAAACTTGCGTGAGCATCTATGGACACACGTTGAGACTTATTTTATGGTATCAATATGCAGTGATGCATAAAATTATTAAAGCACAATTCTTTGCAAAATGGAAAGAGTAAAATCATTTTGAGCATAAATAAAGTAAATAAATTAATGTAACAGGACATTAATTTCACAAAGCACTATCTAGTCCTAAACTTGATTTAGATAATTAATATACTTCTTACCTTTTCTTTTCTTTATACATACTAATCATACACCCACACTGACAACACCCAAACACAAAACAAACATTAATAACACAAATATTTGTCCTGGGTAGGAATCGAATCCACAACCTACAGCGGGCACAGCTACTACCAACTAAGCAACTGATGCTTTAAAAAGCATAGAAGTGTTATTTGTAATAACAATGTACTAGCATTATTTCACCAATAAAAAGATGTGTGGCAAGAGCTTGTAACCAGTTTTCAGTACGAAATAGCACTGGCGCATTATCCGTGTGTTTCCGCCCGAAGCAAGCGTGATGCCGAGAGCCTGAGATCTGCAATTTGTGAAGAATGACCAGTATCTTGTACTCTAAGTAGGGGTCACGTCAAGATAACGGGAACGTGGATTTAAATAAGGAAAACATTAGAACGCTTTGTTGAGTTCTGACCCACAAACTGATTGCTATGAAATTATTTGGAATGGAGATAAAGACGTACGATTTAATTTGATTTGGTGATAAAAATAAAATGGACCCAGCAAATAGTAAGCAACTCTCTATAGCTAGTTGCGGATTTCGTATGAGGTAAGTAAAGTTAAAAAAAACAGGAGATTAGCCAACAGCATCCTCATGGGTAATTAACACCAAAGTTGCGATTACAAACCCACATGTGCTTATGATGGGCCTTTCGGGGAGGCCTAATCGTGCAGCGGACTGTTTCAGACTGTAATAATCTAATATATCATAATATATGTAATAATGTAATAATCATAGCTTGTAATCTAGTTCCCATATTACAAGCTATGCTTAGTTTGGGGCTAGATGGCGCTGTGTAAAATTAATGTTCTGGTAAAAAAAAAAAAAAAAGGTGGATGCGCCATGATCACAATACACTAAAGTCTTTGCGAACTTTACTGTGTTGTTAATAATAAAAAAAAAAAAAAAAAAAATGATGATGGATAAATAAATCGTTATGTGTAGTTAATTATGGATGTTAGTTTTTTAAGGTATGTATTACAATGGGCCGTAGACTAAGTTAGAATAAGATCTGTAATTTTTCTATTGTTGCCTGAAATAAAATAAGTTAAGTGATCGTTAACTTGTTTTTGCATATTTTGCTTCTTTAGTGACTTTACCATATCACAAGTATCGGTAAGGAATGGAACTCTTTGCCCACGTTTGTTTTCCGCACAATCTTCCAGCTGAGTGAATAGGTTCCACTTAAGGCAAAGTCTTTACTTTGTAACTAAACAAACGCTCGGTTTGTAAAATAATTATAATGGATATTAGCTAAAGATGACCGATTGTATACTTTTATCCTTGAAACAAAAAAATAATCTTTAGCGAAGTTTCGATTAAAAATCAATTCTGGTGAGACTGGGTCTTATTTTGAAACCGATAAAAAATGTAGGCATTCCCAGGTAGGCAGTTTCCAGGTATCTTTGTTTAGAAACCCGCTGAACTGCCTTATTTCAAAAATTCTCGGAATAAGGCAGTTCATTTTTTAAATCTATTTCGATGTATTTGAACCAATATTTTTGTTTTATTTGCCAATATTTTTAAATGTTTCGCCAAACTTAACATGTTTATTATGAAAACGGATTTTGTATAATAATGATCGAAAGTGAAAAATCTAAAAATCTACCAAAGTAAAATGATAATTTTTACTTTGGTAGATTTTTAGATTTTTCTGGTTCTTCATCTTTTGGTTTAAAAAAATAATACAATTTAAATGATGTCCATCCAATGGAATTTATCGTAATGAAAAGAAAATAGTTCATCTCATAAATCTCTTAAAAGCTTCTAGCTCAACATCTTCACACATAAATAACTTTGTATGCTGAAATAATCGACATCAATGATATAAATAACGGATGACAGATAAATTCCTTTCCCGACAAATGTTTAATTAATCGATTCATTGTACAGCGACGTATTTGGTGTGGTGGTATCTTGACCGGAATTTATTTCATTTCTGTCGCATTCGTTTTGAAGGAACATAGAGGTAGAAACCGGACTAACACTTTAAAATCTCCGGCTTTCTACTCGTAAACGACAAAGTTGAAGCATGTATTATTTGTTTTTTTACTATCTCAATTATTTGTGTTTCCTAGGCACCTAGACAATATGCAGTCAAAAAATTAAAATAGTTATCAATAGAAATGGATTTAAATACCTCAGTGAATTATCGTTAGCTAATCAAGCATTTATTTTGCATTTATTGTCGAATTTCGATTTTTCGATTTTATTCCACCATCGACTGCATCTTATCTGGGCACATTGGTTATCTTTTAAATTGTCTATTGAGTTCATAGAATAATGGAATAGAAAAAAAACATATTTATATATCTAAAGACAATCATGAGTGAATATCTGACTTCCTAGAAATCATATATAGCACTGATGTTTGAGATTTAGAAAATGGGATAATCAAAGTTGTAAAAAAAATCTCTGAACTTTATCCGGCTATTCTCATCATATTTTCACAGACTAACAGGCATCCGTTTTCTATGCCCGATTGACGAACTTGGCTAGGAGTTATGTCTCAGCTTTCAAGTCAATAAGGGAATCGCGGCTTCATCAACCGATTTCCAAAGATGCTCTGATTTATGGGAACTGTTGTTTCCACGACATTGTTCAAATATATTCGATGTACTACCTTTTCAGTTGCGTTTCAGCTTAATCTTCTGCTCTTTCATACAAAAATTATGACTTCGAAATTTATTTTTGTTGGTTTTATTTACTTACAAAATTGAAATGTGAAGTAGGTACTTTCTCTCAAGACAATTTGATGAACATTATATAATCAAAATCATCAGCTGCAAACTATCTTCTAGGTTCTCATTATACAATTATGAGTTACTAGTATAATGAGAACCAACCTTCAACCTACATTGTTGAGGGCTATGCACACTATAGTGGCTATCATTGCTGAAAGATCTCAATGATCACTTGTCCTGATGTGTTTACACATTTGTTTGCCTGTTTAGCAAAGTCCGGCGCCAAACGGTTCACCTTGGTTCATCATCAGAAAGAGCAACCTATGACAATGCTTACTCCATCGCAGAAATCTTTGCTGAGGTCAGGCTAACCCATCATTTATATTACAAAAAACCTTTTCAACTTCTTCAGTTTTGCAACCATGTGTCGGACAGTATGTTTTATGTAATTTTTTTTAGATTTTTATTGTACCATGGGTTATAGAATTGAAACTTGTGTGGCTATGCAACATAATTAAATAAAAAAAACGTCAGCAAATCGACGTATAAATTTTGTGGTACCATGGGTTCTTCTTTGGCCTTCATCACACCGAAGTTATGATAAGGCCTAAGGTTGAAGCGCGCTTCATCCGGAATCCTCAACATACTGAGGAATTGGCTATCTTACCTCTAAATGCCGGAACGCAACAATTTATTTTAATTTTGGTGTATAGAGTGTTAAGTATTAGGAAATTTATATGTATGTAGAAATGTATATATGGTTATGTGTTACGAAAATGTCTGTTTCAAATAAATGAATTCTAATTTCTAATACTAATTCGAATTGAATTATTTATTGTTATGACGACAGAAATAGGTAAGATGGTGGGTCCGCTTGGCTAGAGCGGACTTAACCCTTTAACGGTCATAACGATCCAGATAAGATACATTAAATCTAATTTCGACTTAAGGTTATTTTTGGTGCCTAAAAACGAAAAAATAAAAAAAATCTTGAAAATCCTTTTTTTTTAATTGGTGGTAAACATATTCCCTCTGCCTGTAGCGGACAACAAATGCATCGTAAAGTGTGGGAATCTGCTATAGAGTGATGTGTATGTATAGGAAAATAAAAGACAAGTCTTGTAATATATTAGTATTCTTACAAGTTACAAAGCATACATAATATATTTTCTTATATAGAATGAATAATCTGGTTCCATGTCGCCTTAGAAAGATGGAGGATTTTCATCCCGAAAATGTCGTTTTGTTGGTGTAAAACACGTCGTAATTATTATGATTTACAAGAAATTATCACACAGCTATTTTGTTGGTAGATTATTACACATATGTGAAGCTAAAATTATATTGGTGCTTGTTTGTGAAAATTTAGAAAGCATGGCGTTACACACAATGGAACTTCACATTTGCAACACTTGATTTTGGACCGTTTATCTTTTATCTTCGTACTGCAATAGCGGCATCTTTGATATGATGGCAGATCAACTGGCATATGTTCTCCAACGTTTTGAAAGCGAGTTTCTGGGGCTGTAACATAAACGGACTTTTGGTAATTTTCTGAAATGGCAGCTTTTTTCCTCACGACGAAGTTAACGCCAACAGAACGACGTTTTCGGGATGAAAAGCCGCCAATAAGACCTCTAGCTAAGGCGACACGGAACTCTAAGTTAGTCAGTTTTGCAGCATTTGCGTGATTGCTGTAAAGCAAAAACGCATTTGTGATGCAGGCATCAAAAATAAAATAAAATATGCGAAGCCACCACCGGACTCAGATGACTCGTTACAAGTAGTTGCATCGCTATCTCCATGATCCGGACTTCCTTCACGTCCACTTTCCTGTCCCGTTCCACGTCTACTTTCCCGTCTCCACCCAGATATAGCAGGGCCGGCGCTACTAGGTAGGTCTGCATCCCACGTGGAAGGTTGAGGCGACAAAGCCCTTTCCATAGGCCGCAAGCTTGGTTCATCTCTCGACGTGGAAGGTTGAGGTGACAACGAAGCCCTTATTGTTTTGATTGACCACAGGTCAGGATTATCACTTGATGTGGAAATCTGAGGCGAAGCTCTTATTGTATCAGTCGACCTCAGTCCTGGTTCATCTAAATCCTCTAAAATCCGCTGTAGTTTTGTGTGGTTATAAAAAACTCTTTCCTCATCCGATTCCGCATCGTCTTCAGAATTGTCTGGATCTGATGGTAAACCAAACATATCCTCCAGTGCTGACTCTATTTCATAATCATTTAAATCTTTCCTTCTTTCTTTTTTGCTCATTTTTAGTCTCTGTAAATATAAAAAACAAGGCCCAGCTAACTAACGGATAAAATCTAACCAACTTACTTACGGTTAGAGGGAATATTCTTCCCACCAATAAAAATCATTGAAAAATAATATGTATGCAAGATAAACCAAATATATGACTTATTTCTAAGATATTAGATATATATGTACATGATCTAAAAGAACTTACCTAATATCAGCCCGTGAATCCAGAGATGTAAACCGATTTACCTCGCAGTCGAAAAAAACACCTGTTTTCAATATTCAATGCAACCGTATCGAAAAAAAATTAATAAAATGACAGTGACAATGTTAGAGAAAACCTTTCACCTGTCTAATTGAAAAGTGTTGACATATCAAAAAAATGAGTTTGATTGATTGATTCGTAGTTTTTTTTTTTTTAAGTTGGTGGGAATAATATTACCTCTAACCGGAAAAGGGTTAAACAAAGTCCTACCACCAATCAAGCCAAGCACAATATTGTACTCCCTCTGGGGATAGAACCCGTGACCTCTGGATCTGACACCGTAGGGCGAACCATTAGACCACAGAGGCGGATTTATCGTGTAGTTACATTTCGTTACTCAGAAGTACCTAGCTGTCCTAGTTGCTTTGATTAATGTGAGGACAGATGAGATTGTTACGACCAGATGATTGCAGGCTACAATAGTCAACAAATTATGTTGCGACTGCAATGTTATTTAATTTGTTGATTTGATGTCAAAAGTCGCAATACGAAGACATTATAATTTTATCGAAATTGAAAATACAAGGAATGGAACGCGCAAATCTATTGTAATTTTGTGTTATTTGAGTTCAGAAAAATAGCTTACCTGCAAGGTTTTGTTGGGTGATTGACGAAGACTTTATTCTAGCTGTATCTACAATTCAACTAACTATTAACTTGGGATTTTTTGTCACCATAATAACAATTCTAAAATTGTTGTGTTCCGGCATTCAGAGGTAAGATAGCCAGTTCCTCAGTTTCTTGAGGATTCCGGGTGAAGTGCGCCTCCACCTTCGGCCTTATCTCAACTTGTTACCAGGTGAGATGAAGGCCAAGTGCTTACCCGTCGTACAATAAAAAACAAAAGATTATTGTAAGTAAATACTTATTGTATTTTATTAAGATTACTTTTAAAGCTCATGAAATAGGTAAGTATGTAATTGAATACCTGGCTATGAATATTGCATGGGAATTTATTTGCGTATAGCTAGTTTAGTTTTCCTACGTATTTTTACAAATATTTTGTTGTGTGGCCATTTTTGCATTCTCCCGGTTCTGTTTATACAAAGGTTGAATGAAAACGACGCAAGCACAGCAAGAAGTCCATAGTGCATTTTTCATGTTATATTAAATGATTTATTTACTAAATAAATTTGTGTTTCATTGTATGGTTCATTACCTCCGATGAATATTAAATGCGTTGTTACGTGATTTTACTATTAGGTTGAGACCACACATAATGTTCTAATCGTATTGCAATAAGTAATCAAAAGATACACGAAACAGATAAAACCTCCTGGATCACACACATTCAAACGTGTCATTCATTTTATTGATAACACACAAGACGGTGTGTAGATAAAATTAACTTCCTTACAATATATGTTATTGTACGTTTCAATAAAATTCAACCGAGTAGACTACTTTACCTACTTTATACGATTTGTCCTACTTTTTTCCAGGTACCCCCATACCCCAGGCTATGTTTTCCTCGTAGATCTCTATGTCTGATTTTTTAGATCCGATTAATAGACTAGTAAAGGTTATAAATATATTAATGAACAATCAAATTAGTAATATTGGTTACGACCAATATAACGCATACAATATTATGGTCTAGGTTCAGACTGTGCGTTGGTCCATCCGATGGAACCTTCCATCTGAACATTAACTTTATTTTTTTTAGTTTGAGCAAAGAAAGGTTTTGGAAAATTCTCATGGGATGACGGAAAAGAAGTAACAATCGTCAAATGTAAGATCATAATGATACAACAAGCTACCGTCGTTGCTTTTTAATCTTTGGTCATAAAATATTTAATGCTTTCAACAATGAACTGACAGATTTAAAAATCCGCTTACGTAAGAAGTTTTTACGATTTTAAGGCCTATACGGCATCTCACAATACGGATTAACAGCTCATATTTTTGGTGATGTTACGTTATTATTACTTTTATGGACATCATCAGGAGAACATTTAAAACAATTATAAAGAATTTAAAACATTTTGTGTGGTTTTTATGAAGACTTGAGAATTATTTATATTGCGTAATGTACACAGCTTAAGAACTTGACCACAAGGCATCACATATGCGTTTTATAATGTATGGATCAACTCTTAACCTCAAAACTTGGAAATAAGGATGGGGGTCTACGGTGGAGCGAGCCTACTCAGGACATCAGGGTTTGTATCAATTGCCAGTGTATATTATCATTGATTGTATAGGGCAAGCAAAGTCAAAGAACTCTCTTCCTCTCCATACAGATTTAGTGTCTGTTTTATTGTAGACGGGGATATTCTTGGCCTTCATCTCACCTGATTTTCAAGTATCATTTTGTTTCTTTCTCTACCTAGGTTTGCTGGAAGGAAACTATTGATAGGAGTTAAGCTCGTATGTGCCATACTTTTTAATTTTAAGTTGACTTGTATCATTATTTCTATGTGTGTGTACAATAAAGTTTATAAGTAAGTAAGAGCAACGAAACATTTTTAATTCTCGTCATCGCCTCATTAGTAATAGTACCTACTAAATACTTTAAATTAGGACAACCAGGAAATATGGATATACATTCAAAATTCAAAAATTCAAAATTATTTATTTGGATTTAATACAATGTACAAAAACTGATGCAACGATAATGCTCGCAAGAGTTTTACAAAAACTGTGTCGCGAAACCATTAACGCCCTCCTCCGTAGAAACTGTATCCAAAAATGTACAAGTTGGTAGGTATAATAAAACAATATGTAAGTTAATAATTAAAGTTAAAATAAAAACCTAGTATATGGAAGTGTGTAAAATGTTGAGAATTTAGTGTGGAGTATGTATGTGTGTGTAGAGTGTGTGCTGTAGTGGTGAGTTGATCTCCCGAGAACACCAGTTTCAAAAGAATCTGGGCAACGGAAGATTGTGTGTGATGATGTGTATGTGTATGTGTGTGTGTTATGACGAACTTATTGGCTTAGCTTCAATAAAGTAAGATTAGTAGGGAGTTAGAAAGCTTTCGGTTTCTTAAAAGTTTCTTCATTATACGTCGTACATCCAAAGAACATCACTCGTGACTCCTATTGTGAAACCAATGGATTTGTGTGGTCGGATTTCGTCAAATAGCGATCGTGGTTAACCAATTAAAACGTTTAAATCTGATTTAATTTAAATTCTTCATTAAACTTTCCAATACCTGCAAGAACAATGGTGCCGCTGCTTTGTCGCTTTCTTTGATCAATAGTAGGTACATATATTTGTAAGTACCATTAACCATTCAATAAGCAATTATACATTTTATTGTTTTGATGTACGGTCGCCTACACTAATATGTAAACTTTTGATTGATTGACATGATTTTCAAAGTAGTTTACATTGAAAATTATGAAGTATAGACATACATATATGTGCAGGTGACTGGACGTCCTAAATATAGAATATCAATGGCTCATATTCAATACTTGTACAATCTATAGGAAAAGCGTCACCAAACTCACTCACGACTTTTTTCTTTGGATTCACCTGTTTTTTCAACGATGGGGAAGCGTTTGACCTACCTAGGTACCTAGGTAGGTCAAACGCTTCCCCATCACACATAAATTATTATATATATTATAATATAGTATGTTGCCCATGGACTCCAAAACGTCTATACCAATTTTGACGGGACTTTCACTGGCAGATAGTTGATATTTGTAAAGTATTATTTTTAGAGTCTGAATTTCCTTTTGTTGCGTGTGCCAAGTAAATAAATTCTTATTCTTATATTATAAGGGTACTTTTATGTCAGAAAAAAGGAAACATTGTTCCGCGTAAAAAAAATAAGCCCATCTAGATTTTTTAGATTCCACCTTTCATGATATTGTGTTAAATTGCGTGCAATAAGAAAGGATTTTGGGGAATTCCCAAGGGGTGACGATAACGTAAACCTGGGTGTTTTGCTAGTGTAGTATAATATCGGATGATAAGCAAATGAATATTAATTAATTATTTACCTATTATATCAAGAGTCTGATGCAGATGATCTGTAATTAAGCTTCACATGTGATGGTCGGAATTAATTAATGATGATAATCCAATTGTTGTGATCCTATGTTTAGTGTAAGATAAATACGGCTGAAAATACTCGCAAAATAAAGTAGGGATAGATTAAGAAACATTTTTTTTGTCTGTGTGTCTGCGTTATGTACCTGTCAATCTGCGAGCTGGAACGATTTAGAAGGATTTACACTTGCATATAACTGAATTTGTATGCTATAAGGTGTATTTTTTTTATTAAAAAATAAGGATCCCGCGCAAAAAAAAACCATGAATTCCGATAATTATATCTACTAGATTTTCTGAGTAACTTCCTTTCCATGTATAGGGGAAAAATAAGAACCGACCAACTAGGTGGACAGCCTGGTTGGTAATAGACGGAATTTCTAGTTATTGATATATTATTTTCCAAGTTCAGTTTTATTTATTTATTTAAAGTATTACGAAGAATTCTGTTTCATGGTATCCCATGATTATGATTCCGATGATCGTTATTATTCGATGTGCGCCCGTCGACAGGACGTGGCGTGGCCAGGCCCTGCTCCGCACAATGCAGCATTGCATGCTCGGAGTGTTAATCATCATCTGATCATCATGATGAATCTACTCAGGAAAAGCATCAGCACAATCTACCTATCTACGTACCTAGATCGTCTTGATGGAAACACAGAGGAGAATTATGTTTCCTTCGGTTATATTTCGGAGGTATACTCTTCCTTGTAAACTTAAAGAAGCTTTTCACGAGTTATTGAACAAATGAACCAACGAAATAAACTTAGCTTGAAATGAAATGATGAAAAATTAAAGTAATAAATAGTAAAAACTGCACCTGTGGTCTAGTGGTTTACCCACCGGTGTCAGATCCACAAATCCCGGGTTCGATAGCCCGCTAAAATTGTTGTGTTCCGGCATTAGAGCTAAAGTAGCCATTTTCTTAAGACTATTGAGGATTTCGGGAGAAGTGCGCTTTCACATTCGAGCATATCATACCTTGAAAATTAGGTAAGGTGAAGGCGAAAGGTCGATTAGTAAAAAAAAGATAATTTATATCATGGTAAACAAAACTAGAAACTATATAGCGCACTTTTTCTTATTGTACGACGGTAAAGCGCTTGAAGCACATTTAATCGAATATATTTATACAGAACGGCTAGAATTAAACATATAAACATATCTTCGAAGAGGCTACCCAATCACTGTGTTGATTTTCAGCTCATGTTTATTTTTGTACTCTTAAAGCGATTCGGATACGATTATAAATCCACAATCACTTTATTTTGTTGCACATAAAATGCAATGTTCACATAAAAATGGCGATATATTGCTATGACCAATACGCATACGATTGAATGGTTATATCTTCCGATTTACATTGAATCTCAGGATGTGCGTTATCAAAGTCACAATACCTTTGTAAATCACAAAATTATTGGATGCTCGAAAACATGCATTTCAATGTAAAAAACGTGTTCTGCGTTGTTATTGCAATGCCATTTTTGCGCGTATACATATCCAAGTGTGATCTACTTATGACTCAAATTGGGAAAACGAACGTGACAACAATAAATAAATAAGATTCTATTTCATATCATTCAGCTTGGCAATGCAGCCAGTGTCATGGGCACGCTTCCGTCTGGTACTAGTCTGGAACAGTTGAGTTACCTATAGTTTATCGTTTGTAATGGACATTAGGTAATCCAACTACTTCCCGTGTGAAGATTTTAAACGCCTCTGTGGTCTAGTGGTTCACCTACCGGTGTCAGATCCAGGTTTGATCCCCAGGGGCAGTACAATACCGTGCATGGTTTGGGTAGTGGTGAAACTTTGCATGTCTGAGAAACTAAAAATAAGATAAGGACAATTTTTATTTCACAAAGTAGTTCGCGTGAGACGTGCATGATATTTAAAACATCGCCATGAATACCTGATTAATAGATAAAACTAAAATATTAAAAGCGAGGCATATATGTAAGCTACATTTTATCCAGGTACCACGCGCGTGAAGTCGCAAACAGCTGTTAGTATAAGATACAGTTGTTCATCGAATCATTAGATAAACCTAAGTAAACATGCCGATTAAAGATTCTAAAAACTTTAAACATCCGACCCTTATCCTGTCAACGTGCGGAAAAGCAGCGAAGGCTTTTCAATACGAAGTCAGATTTTATCTTCTACCCTAATAGGCTGGTTTCTGCAACCAGTTTACACGGAAGGACTTTTTAGGCGTTCCCGGCTTTATGCGGCAGCTGTGTGACAGGACTTTGCATGTGCTTTGAAGTTAGTCAATTAGGTGAGCGTGACTGCGCATACATAGGCATCAAGCAATCACTTACAGTCACAGCTTTATGTATACAGCTGTGTTAGGTTTGGAAAAAAGTTATCTGTATTATCTGTTCCGTTGTTCCGGTACGCCTTTATCTTTGTTTTCGGCATCTCTTGGCGATTGCAGCGCCACCTTAAGAGTCCAATTATGAGTCTAAGTTAAGGTCTAAGCCAATTGGCAGTCGCAGCTTGAAAATCGACCGAATGTGTGGATGACGTAAGCCTGCTAAGGGATCTCACTAGAAAGACAGCTTACTTCTGTTACTACTGTTATAACCGCCTTTGTAGTCGAGTGGTTCAACCCACCGATTTCAGATCCAGAGATCCCGGGTTCGATCCCCATGGGGAGTATAATATATTGTGCTTTGTTTGCATTGTTTGGTTTGTGGTAGGACTTTGTTTGGGTTCGCCTGGCAAGCTACCACCATCTTACCTAATTCTGTCGGCATGACAACATTTCTAAAATTGTTGTTCCAGCATTTAGAGGTTAGATACCCAACTCCACAGTTTGTTGAGGATTCCGGATGAAGTGCGGTACCACCTTCGGCCTTATCTCAACTTGTAACCAGGTAAGATGAAGGCCAAGCGCTTCCCCGTCGTACAATAAAAAAAAACTGGCATCTACAATTTTGGAGGAGCAGTGGGTTTAATGAGCTGTTCAAGAAAAAAATACAGTGAATGTTGTGCAAATAGATATGTTTTTTTATCAGCAACTATTAGCCTTAGTCTGCCATTATAACGAATGCCCATTTACACCCATCTATCTTACGTGTATTTTCACGAAACATTGTACGGACGGAATGGAATAAACCATTTTGCTAAAAATAGACAATGGAATGCTAAAAAATGCCCGCGAGAGACGCCGAGAAAGGATATGAACGATTATCAGGCGTTATTACGCGAGCTCCCGCGATCTTTGATAATCATTTGTTAATAGCTTTGTATTTGAGGCTTTTAGCGAGCTTAAAAGCTTGTAAGAAACTTTGTAGGAGAAAATGCTTTTATTTCGTTTCGCAGTAGAAATATTTTACACCTTGAAAGTCTTATAAAATTCGATAGCTACTTATTCGTTTCGCAATCTGCTAATTTGATAAAGCATTGAATGTTATAGAGCGAGTTTGACCTCTGGCCACGAAATCGAGATCGAAAATTTTAAAATAATAGAATTGCATGTTCATAGTCCAAAATAAGAAAAAAAAAACCTATTTGTTCAATGACGTCATGTTTTATGGAACAAATGGAAACAACTCGCGGTTCGGACTGAATGATCACAACACGACTTGTTGTAGGACCTGAACAACCTTCCGCGGGTAAATTCAACATGTACATATTAAAAAAATGGTCTGATTAAAAGTGCCTGTAATAAAACAAGTGACTTGCTGCAAGCTGGTCATGATGCCTATAGGCGGTACGTTTCAAAATGGTCCTGAAAAATCTTACTGAATAAAAAAACACTTTGACTTTGACTTACTTGATTTTTACTTGACTTGTTTGACCATCCTCTTGCCGAAATTTGGCACCAAGCGGTTTACGGTATTCCGTTTGTGTGTATCGTAGACATCATCTTTGCTATGGCCAAGCCTAGAGGTCAAGAGATAACTCATCAAACATGAAAATAGGCTAATAATAATACGTGCATAATATCCACGGTTCGTGTTTATGTGAGCAATAAGTAAGTTCTAATGATAGGGTCTCATATCTTAATTTAAAATATCCTTGAGATAATTAAAATGGTATCAGCACAGTGCAACTATAAATTATTTTATGTAATTCTAGTAAGGTTAAGTATACTAGTGAGTACGAGAAACGGTCGTAACTTAAAGTAATGACCTATAACAGGCCATTAGTCGATCGTAAATGTTTATCGAAAGGTTCATATCGATGAATTGCTACCGACAAAGTATTTCGTTATGTATTGCCTCCCTCATTTATACTGCAGACTTTCAAATACAGAAATTTATGACCTATGCGTTAGTATTCCGATATCTGTGCCTGTGATTATTATTGCCGGGGAAGAATTCATTCTCAATGCAAAAATTCATTCTCACATTGCGACCACGATTGAAAGTGAAACGACATTACGGCGGTTGCGGAAAGACAGTTAAAGTTAAGCAGTGGAAGTATGTAGGAGGAAATGATGTTACAGAATTTGATCACCAACCTACTTGTCAAGCGTGGTGATTACGACAGAACTCCCTCATTCCTCATTCCATTCTTTGAAACACTTTGGCAGACGATGCATTGGATTTTTTCTGTCTTTAATGATGATGATGGTGGGTCTCGCCATGACACTCTATCAAGTAGGTGGCTCAAGAAATGCTTAGTTCTAAAGATTCTGTATTACTCTTCAGGTAACCGAGTCCGGCAAGGCACAGATAGGAGACAAAAGCTTACGTAATTAATCACGGTATAGCTTTCTATCTTAAGCCTCAGGGTTATGAAACCACAAGCATTAGATTACATACCAGTATTTTACGAGTATACCCGGCAAACCAGACATATATTTGCAACTTATTATTTTGACTTCTTCATCGCTAACATAATAGAAATCGTCTTGATATTAAAATTTT
This sequence comes from Venusia cambrica, assembly GCA_951394065.1. Taxonomy (NCBI): domain Eukaryota; kingdom Metazoa; phylum Arthropoda; class Insecta; order Lepidoptera; family Geometridae; genus Venusia; species Venusia cambrica. Next base: position 5,419,061 of record OX596043.1, on the reverse strand, counting down.
AATGACACAAAATAAAACAACAACTGTTTAAGAGCAGGCTGTCTAAAAAAATTATATGCTAGCTCCGCCCATAGCTCCTTCGCATCTGAGGCGAATATGACGCGTAGACGTTCCTAGAAAATAGATAGCATGTAGACTTATTTTTTTGTTGACACAAAAATATTTTGTTTTATATTTTCGGTTTAAAGAACTTTATTCGACGTACTCAATATTCTTATTGAAAAAAGTTTTTTTTTGTATGTGAACTGTATGTTATCATACAGTCACTTACAAAAAAAGAGTGCTTTCTGTCTGATGATGGAGTGGAATCAATATAAATGGGTTTTTTTCAGTAAATAACAGTAATACTTATTAAGAGCGTTGTACATTTAAAATTATTGTATGTGTGATACTCTTCTAAAAACCATGTGAGCCAGGGTCTTACGATGATGACAGCGGAACTCCTAAATAATGCATGGTATAATAGTCGTGCTTATACTTTTTGAAATCGGTATAACGAGGCATTCAACGACAAATGTTTTTTTTTTAATTTACCCGGCCATAGCAGTCGCGGCTTAAGAAACTCAGCCCGCGGATGTCGTAAACGCCGATTTAAGGGATCTTACCAGAGGATGCGGCAGCTTCCTGCTGTATGTTACATAACAGCTTTACTGTGAATACCAACTCGCCTGCCAAGTGTGGTGATTATGGCAAAACCCTCCCGTTTTTGGAGGAGGCTCTATCCAATATCCAATTAACCACTACATAAATGGGCAGTTGACGTGACTGTATTTACGATCCTTGACTTACGTAACTTGACAACTTAATACACAGTAATCTTCTAATGCATAAAAGGACAAGTTCTGAGTCTGACTCTCTGACTGACTGATTCAACTAGATACAACGCACAACCTAAGCCACTGAGCGTATAGACATGAAATTTGGAGGGTATGTTTGTCTTGGTGTGTAGGCACCGTCGGGTAATAAAGAAATTTGGAAAATTTATTTATTTAAAAAATCAGGGTATTTTTTTTTTTATTTGAAAAAAATGGCGTTCAAAGTTCGGAGTAAAATGTTGCATATCCCTGAAACCACAAATGACAGGCACTTGAAAATTAGTATATTGATTGCCCATAAGGAATAAGTTATGGCATATTTTCGGTTTTTAATAATTTTCAGAAATAAAGGGTGGGGTGTCCAATATTCAGACCTGACTAATAAATAAGAATAAGAACTAATAATAATCATAAAAAAATCGGGGGTTCCCATACATGAAACGTTTTTATAAATTGTTATTTTCGACCTGTATAAAACAAAGTTGGTGCGAGTATATAGTGCTTACTGTGGTGCTTACTTTGTGGTAAATAAATAATAAAACCTGGCCAAACGTGAGTCGGACCGGCACTAAGACTTCTAAAAGCCAGCATTTTTTGTCTGGGAATGTGGGTCAGAACCCTCGGTGTGCGTGTCTGCATACCATGACAAATCAATGACAATGCTCCTACATCTGATACAATCGGTCAAATTTATTCAGATATCCAACAAATATATATATATATAATACAATACTTGCACCTATTTCAAAAAACCAATACGCGGACGAAGTCGCGAGTAAAAACTAGTTATTAGATATGCCGTCACAAACATTGCCACATACCTACATACATACAGTGCCGAATTTCCCAACACGGAGATCTCGTTCGCTTCACTCACTCGATCAATAAGACAATGTCATTGTAAACAATATTTTTTATTACATTTTAACATTGTTTAGAAGTCAGTAAAGCCGGAACATACAATTTCACTATAACTTTCTTCCTTGTTGGTCACAAATGTATGCTGGAATTCATTCTGAAAGAAAAAATCTAGATTGACCATTATCAAAGACACAAATTAATGATCCGTGAACACGTATAGTAAAATAACGTTCCGAGCTAGTACGTCTTGTACTGGGTTCAAGATTCATAGATTAAAAAAGCACCCATTACAAGTGGTAAAAGTTATTTTTTTTATGTAGGTGTGCAGGCATACTCATCATATATTTTTTCAGTAGATCTCAGTATGGGGTGAACTCCCCATACTGAGATCTCGAGATGTACCTATGTATGTACATTAAACAAAACACCTAATTGGAACAAAAACCTTAAGAATTGATTCGATAAAACCATTATAAAATATAAATAGAGTTACCTACTAACTCATATTAATGAACCACTGGAACAGAAACAAAAATTAAATAGTTGAGGAAGCGACTCCACTGGATCTCCCTGTTTCGGATGACAAGTCAATCAAAACTTATTTCTGAACTCATCATATATTTTCTTAGTATGGGGAGTTCACCCCATACTGAGATCTCGAGATGTACCTATGTATGTACATTAAACAAAACACCTAATTGGAACAAAAACCTTAAGAATTGATTCGATAAAACCATTACAAAATATAAATAGAGTTACCTACTAACTCATCTTAATCAACCACTGGAACAGAAACAAAATTATATAGTTGAGGAAGCGACTCCACTGGATCTCCCTGTTTCGGATGACAAGTCAATTAAAACTTCTTTCTGTCAATTTCACGCGTGCACGCGAGCTAAAAAAATATAAAATTAGAGCGTGAGGTCCGCTTTCGTCGGCGACTCGCGCTGTACTGAGCATTTTTTTTTTTTATGAAAGGACAATACGCTGGCTTGGTTCTGAATCTGGAGACGACAGCTTTGCGCGGATGAAAACGGCCATAAAAGCATGGAGTGTTAGTACTTTTGTACCAATTTTCATAATCTTTGATTTGTTTGCAAGGCATGTTACCGCTAGTTAGCACATAGTTTTCTCAATACAGCGACGTAACCGACACCCCATAGTTTCAAACAGTGGCGATCACGCGTCCCGCCCACAGCGGGATTGTGAAACAGAGGTCAACATCGTGTGAACTGGATCTTGGCGAGCAGTATTTCATTTAGAGAAGATATCGATAATTTGCGATGGGAAAATCATACTTGCGATACCCACAGGTCGTTATGAAATGTATCAGCAAATTTGGAAACTAGGTTAGGAAATACGATTTATCTCTTAGTATTATGGAGACATTGTCAGGACAAGAGGTACCCTCAAGATATTGGCTTACAGATGTCTGTTGGAAATTTGTTACTGTTATTTTTTATTGAACTCGCTATCCAAGGTTATAAATAAAGAAGTGCCCGAGTTTCAATTGCGAAGAAGGATATAGACTCTTTGCTTCTGGAACCCAGTTTTAAACAGTGTTTTAGTCATGATGTTACAATGCAGTGCAAAGGATGCGGTGTGCTTTTTTTTATTTACCTGGAGGTGATTGTGTTTCACCTCACCTTATTTACAATTTATGATAAGGCCGAAGGTGGAACTTTATCCGTAATTCTCAACTGTTTGAGGAACTGGCTCTTACCACTAAATGCCGGAACACAACAATTTAAGAATTGTTATTATATGGCAGAATCAAACCGAATCCTACCACCAACCAAACCAAGCACAATAGTGTACCAACTCCCCCTGGGGATTGAATTCGGGACCTCTGGATCTGACACTGGTGGATGAACCACTAGACCACGGAGGCGGTTATATAAAATGTGAACTTAGATGAACAAATGGGGGTAGTTGATAAAACTACCTCACGTTGTGAGGTAGTTAATTTAATATTAGTAATAGCAGCGATAACTATAGTCCGCCCGTAACCACAGCTGTTATAACAGTCGAAACTGTCGAGAATATGAAAAGATATATGCGATTAATACCCGTCGAATTCAATGTATTCAAGCGAAGTTAATTACTTCATCGTTACAAACTCCTAGAATCCAATTATACAAGTGACAGTTTCATTTGTGTCACATTTAAGGCTTGATTTAAGGCCTTGTCAACACCCTCGTGACACATACGAGAACAAATAGCGAAGCCTACGTCCCAGACATCAATTTTATTGCGATATATTGAAGTGGAATTTCTTCGATCGTCATTGTTACGAATGTATAGCTGGCGTGGCGTGAGAATTTTACGTGTCAAACTGAAATTGGAAGAATATTGTATATTCGAACGGAACTAAATATCAAACTCTTTATACCTGTAAATGTATTTTGTTTTGGAAATGTTTTTTTCGAAATGAATAACAAACTACGTTTGTGCTAGAGAGAAAAATTCGGTGGTCTTCTGGGAGGTTTCTGAGAACGTTAATAGAAACATTAAAAAATGTAGGACCATTCAATTTCTATGCATCCCAAGATTGCACGATAGGTTTACTAAAACAAGATAATTTTTATATCATCTTTTATAACACTCACAACAATTATATGTTTTATGATGATAACAGATTCATTCCATAATTATTTTATTGGTAAAGACTTCTAAGATACAAAAAGCCCTTAGAAATCACTGAAGCTCACCTTTAATACAACGTAATGTTTTTACGACGCAACCAGAAATATTAGATTAAATTTTATCTGAATTTTACTATCACGCCATAACTCAAAGCTCTGCGATTGAATTGTATGAGTTATTGTGATGACAACTCGGCTAGCACGTTTCAAATGCCAGCCATTCGTTGCTTTGTAGCTATTCCAGTGACGAAATGGTTGGAGTTGTTTCAGGTTGCTCAGGAATTAGCAAATCTGGATAAACAACGTTGAGTTTATTCTGATTGGATTGTATAGCAGATATTTTGAATTTGAAATTGGAACACAGTATATAACAATAATGGTTAGCTTACAAAGCGCCTTCGAAACATGCGGAGCAGTCTTTGGGAACTTCCGATACAAGCGAAAACTAAGTTTTTTTTTTATAATACGAAGGAGAGATGCTTGACCTTCATCTCACCTGATTTTAAAATTATGATAAGGCCGAAGGTGGAGGCGCACTTCTCCCGGAAAACCTCTAAATGCCGTAACACAACAACTTTTAAGAATTGTTGTCATGGCAACCGACTTGGGTAAGATGTTGGTAGCTAGCCAGGCGGACTTAAACAGTAACCAGTGAATTGTATCGTTGAGCTCTTAGATTTATTTTTGAACTATTTGTAGTTTGTAAAGAAGTGTTATTAACCAATTTAAACTTTCATCCTTGATTATTTTATTTTATTTTATTTTCCTGTCATAATATCACTAGTTACCATTCTAGTATGTTTCTGATTTTGACATTTCGTATTTCTCGTCTCACACGTGCCCATTATAGTTTGATTAAGCGTCCCCACGTCACACATTCATTCTCCACCTACGAACTGTAGATCCAACAAGCTGTAAACATTTCTCAGGCATGCAAATGTCAACGTGTAGCCGTCGCATGCACCGTTCGTATAATGGCTGGTTCAGTTCTTGCAAATTGAAGGGGCTTGGTTTAGCTGAACGAACATAAGCGCCATCTTTGACAAGAATACGTATTCATTCAGAGAAAAGGAAAGGATATTAGTTAGAGTTGTACGTGGGACCGGGACAAGTTAAAATTAATTTGTGAACACATAACACATAAAATGACTTTGTAATCATTGTGCCAGAAAAAATGTCCTAAAGGATATAAAGTTGCGAACTTGTGTTATGCCTATGATTAAATGCAATATACTACTTATGTAATTTAGTTACAATTACAATTTTCGATTTAACTGTATTTGTTCTAATTTTAGTATTTTTGAAAGTGGTATCTATCAATCATTATTTAATTGTGATGCCTGGATGCTATGGAGTTGACTATAGCTATAAAAGATACAATAAATATATTTTAATCATGATAAATTTTGCAAGTAATATGCAAGTATAATGCTTATAAAAATCACTTTAAAAGCTACTCAGCTATATTCTTTTACGCTGTAGCACGTGTATACGATTCGCGCGCTCGAGTAATTTGTTGGCTATTTATCCTCTTGCCTAGATGTATTTCGAAAGGGGTATTTTGAATCGAGAAATTATACATCGCGTGGGTGTTGTATGACAATGCACGAATGCAAAACAAAGCGTGCTTGATCATTGCGTGACGTATTGTATATGTCTATGTTTCTTACCATGTCAAATCTAGTCGGAAGCTGATAAACTTACATCAGAAAAAAAATACGGCAGTAAGTTCAAACAAGAATGTTGACTTAATAGATTTTACTGTATATAAGTCATAGTTAATAAAAACTAAAATACACCCGTCGTTTTCCGTACTATTCTTTTGGTTTTGACATTTGTAAATGACTATATTATATTTAATATTAGCGTGCAAATGGCAAATGTCAAAACCAATGTTAATTGGACTGCTCAAAACAAATTATATGAGCTCCAACTAGAGAAGTTTACTAGAAGCCACTGTTCAGTTTTACTATCCATCTCCTGGCTTCATCATCAGATCAGCTCCAAGATATTAAATTATAGTTTTGTCATCTGAACTATATGCAAAGTTTCAATTCGATACAATGATAAGATGTAATTTTAAATTGACTTCTGATATTTGATTAGATTGTTTGAGTTACAAGTCAAGCGTGTTAAAAATAAAAGCGTGTTAAAAATAAACTTGCTGTAAACGTAAGTGTAAATATCTTTATTCCGTATAAATTAACGTTTCCGTTTTTCAATCTCTAGAATAACTATGTACAAAGGAATCAGTCAGATTACCTAAGGACCGTTACAAACGGCCTATGGGTAACTCAACTGTTCCAGACCAGTACCAGACGGAAGCCTGCCCAAGACACTGGCTGCATTGCAACGCTGAATAGCTATGCTAATTCGCTGGCCTAAATAAGAGCTAGCCCTTGGGTTACGTGTCACCTTAATCGATTCAATCTCTAGATTAAATAACCTCTAACAGTCTTTGGTTAGTAAATGTACAAAACAACATACAACCACCACAAAAGTTAACCAACAGATGGAATATACTAAAATGATATCTATCTACTATCTATCTATACTTTTTATAGTACACCAATATAACTCATAAAAAAAATACGTGTATATATTAATAAACACATTGTTAAACACACCTAAAATACGAATACATCAGGTGGGTAAATTTGAAGGGCAAACCAAAAATCGAATATAATCGATCATCATCATCCATGTAATTTTGTGTACTATAAAGGGATATTTATTGTAACAATGGGTGGACTTAATGCTTAAAAAGCGATCTCTACCAGACAACCTATGGATATAATAGACTGTTTAAATGTCGATGAAATGGAAAAACAAAGTAAGATATGCCCTTGTTATTTGCAAATAATAACTTATAATACTAACCTGTTGATTTTAGTAAGACCGGACGAAAGTACCGCTGCCATCGATGATTACTCCTCATCCTTTGTAAGCACCTTTAACTGCAACAAATAATAATAAAAAACATAAATCCCTGCGTCTCTGGCTTATTTGATCCAATACTGAAATACCTAAATACGTTCAACATTAAGTTTAGTTCAGGGGCCTAACCACAACGTCTTATAGTATTCTTGTTTTGATATTACATTACTTATATGTCTCATTTTTTTGACACTGCATAGATATTGACAAAAGTAAAGTAATATCATAACGAGAATGCTTAAAGTGGTCGTGGTAACTCTCCAGTTCAGTCAATCTAGAAAATGACATTTTCATATTAATATTCTACGGCGCTTACTAACTAGCTACTATCTCAGTGATAAACTCATATCATGTGACGGCAAATGCCTATTTAGTATTTGTCTAGTGTCTTCTTTTCTTGAATATATTGGACCCTTCAGGAATCTTGATAATATTGAAAAGTTAAACGTCACTGTGAAAATTAAGGGTACAGGAAAAAGATTACAACCACAGAGGTTGTTATCTTTTTCTCTATCTTCATGACGCCTTTCAAACCTCTGTGAAGATCTAACCTCCTCTGTAGTCCTATGGTTTACCCACAGGTATCAGATCCAGAGGTCTCTGGTTCGATTCCCAGGAGAGTATAAAATCGAGCGTGCGCTTCCACCTTCGGCCTTATCATTACTAGAAACCAGGTGAGATGAAGGCCAAGCGCTTCCACGTCGTAAAAAAATGCAAAGAGGTCGAAATACGATAGACAGAGATGAGCATTATTTTTGACAATATTTTTTTGTCTTAGAGTAAAATGTGGGATTGTTATTATTGTTCTCAAGACTTCTATCAATTTGTTCCAATCTCAAATTTCACCGATTTCCTATTATCATAGTTGGAATGGAAGTAGAGCGCTCCTCATTAGGAGAGCGGTGTGCCAACAGATCCGAGATAACGCATTACGCATGCGCGATCCATTGTCTTAGAAGCCTAGATGCTTAGATAATAGAAAGCTTGCGCGGCTGTCACACTCCAATGCTTTACAAACGTCTAAATCGACACCTTCAAAATAGGTCAATCAGCTGTGACATTTTCTGAAGCCTTCGTTTTGATCCAGCGATGAAAAAAAGTTTAAGTGACTTTATTAAAAGTAACTTGGTATATCTTACTTTAACAAACGATAGATTTATTAACATTTAAATGAAAAAAGCTATTTTCAACAGGCTACAGTGTAGGTTAATATTACAGGACATAAATAACAATTTGTCAAAATGCCGATACCGAAAGTAAGAAATTCAAAGATTTAAAGGATTAATCCTGTTTGCGGCCAATCGAAACCACTATCAGAATCGGGAAAACCACGTCTTTATCGTTTAAGAAAGCTTTTTGCTCAGAAGAATCACACCAGGTTAAATCAGGTTAGCAAAGATGCCGAGCGAAAGTTGACAATTTTAACTTCGCAGCTATCCATATCGATCGGACCCCTTGAAAATGTTATGTTAAGTTAAAATAAAGTGTTGAAATGCCATCCCAAGAGAACCTTACCTACTAAAAAAGTTTTGGAAACCATCAAATTCACAAAAAAAAATTGCGGGTAGCACACAAACATATACGACTTTTTCATATAATGTTTTTGTGAAAGTTTTTTTTTTTAATTATTGTGATTATTATGCGTAGTTATAATGAAAATGGGTATATTCGCGAGTACTTTTTGATGTTCCTCTCGTGCGACTAGCACCCTATTTTTCAATACTAATATTATTTGTCTATTCAACAACATTGTTTCAACACTAACATAATACGTGAAAACTACTTTCACCAAGAGCATAAGGTTATTGAGAGACATTATTATTATTTTTATTTATGTTCCTAAAAGAGAGATTCGTAACTTCTGAAGTAACCTAGCCTTCCAAAAACTCTTACATTCCCAGATAATAAAAAGCTCGGGGCAATGTTATGCACAGAGCTTTCAGACGAGGTGCCTGAAGTCGCCTTACTTTGAACATTGTTTTGAAACACGGCATGTCTTGTTACTTTTGATGCTCAAGGACCGAGGTTAAAATATTTCGTTCGTTCACAAGGTTCAGTCTTAGCAGTCAATATCCTTATCGATCATTCCTACGCATTCTATCTGAGTTTCCTTTTCAATGTACTTAGGCGTTTTTAAAAGCTGACAACTCGACCGCAGCCCAGATTTTAAGAGCGAGTTTAACTCTTGAAGTAACATGAAAAGTAATAGTTAATATTATCAGTGTTATTTTAGAAAAAGTTTAATAGAGATAAGTTCAGTCAATGCGGCATGTGCAAAACAAAGCTAGGATTTGCTCTTGCATTCCAAGAGTTGAAAAAAAAAAACAAAGAAAAAATATGTCCGTACCCTAATTCCCATATACTTGATATTGTTGTTTTGGGCTTAGTTTTGGGCTAGATGGCGCTGTGTCAAATCAATGTCCTATTTTAACTTTATTCCAGGAGTATCCTTCTTGGATTGCAAGAGGGCTTCTTATTTTTCAGCACTTTGGATGTTTGGTTACCGAGAGTTTAACACATTTTATGTAAGGTAGTGCACGTTTAAGTACATATTATTATTACATATTCGTGGGTAAAAACAGTTGTAGATTTTTCCTTGTTTAAAAGAGAACATTAATGAGTCCGTGTGATTTTAAATGAATCACAAGGTTTTTAATTTATTTTTGATGTATTAGCTCTTGACTTCAAACTGGTCTCACGACATTTTTCCCTTCGAGGATTCACTTTGGATTACTACTCAGAGCTCCACGCTCTGAGGATCACCAACATAGGGGTAGTTAGAGGCACGTTCAATCTTTTGTATGCCACATGTCTACGGTTTGCAAGTAGCTAGCATTCAATACATGACAGGTTGCAAGTCCATCGCTTAGCGGAATGATACGCTGATCTCACCTGGTTAAAAGTTGAGATAAAGCCGAAGGTGAACCTTTCAAGTCTTGCCACCAGAGTTGTGATCATTCAGCCGTAACGGCTTGCAAAAACTAGTGATTCAGTAGCCTGGGGTCGACCATACCTCCCCCAAACGTGACTATAACTATATTAGGCTAGAAAATATTTACATAAGTCAAGCATTTTTTTTTAATTATTTTGGGTTTGTTTCTAGCTGAACATGCCACCCTGTAGGTACACAAAAAAATAAACATAAATCGTTTAGTATTACAAAAACTAATAAATTCATAGTCAACCTTCTTAGATACTTGTTGTCTACCGTTATGGAAACAAACAGTTTTAATTGATTTAAAAAAAAATACGAAACTTTTTTTTGATTACCTATTCAATCCAATTTTCTGTGCTCCCTGACTCGCGGTATAATTCTATTTTATACAGAATAACTCAGTATCCAACAATAATTGAGTGCTAAGTAAAGCGCGCACGTGCCAATGTACAATGCAAATAAAAGGTTAGTTTGTTCACAGGCAACTCCCCTCCTTATTTCGATACCGCTAGAGTTGAAGTTGGGGGCTGTTTTATTTACCCGGCTGCGGTTGTGTTTGCCAATGCTGCGCATAGCTAGCCAATTTTAGTCTAGTCCAATAATTAATAGAACATAGAAGGTAACTGTTTGCGGCGATCGTTCTAAAAGCAAGACGTGAGTCAAGGAATATATCGAAACCAGGAATTTGGAGTCGGTGCTTTAATTTGAGATTAAATTGTGTTATTGTTGTTGTTTCTACGACGGGGAAGCGCTTGGCCTTCATCGCACCTGATTTTCAAGTTAAGATAAGGCCAAAGGTGGAGGCGAACTTCACCCGGAATCCTCAACAGTCTGAGGAACTGACTATCTGACCTCTAAATGCCGAAACACAACAATTTTAGAATTGTTTTTATGGCGACAAAATTTGGTAAGATGGTGGTAGCTAGCCAGACCAAACAAACCAAGCACAATATTGTACTCCCCTGGAGATCTCCTATCACCTATTGCCTTAAAGCTAGATTTTTTAAGAAATAGCTACCGAACCATTGTTGGATAATTATATTCTTATCTATTTACCTACTCGGGTATTTCGTGCACAACAAGAGGTTAGACTAGGCACAAAATGTTAACAACAAGCCCAATGTATCTATTAAAGATAAATTTTATCAAATTATTTCTTGATTTCATACATTTCAAAATCAAGTAAACAAGTACATAATTTAGAAATTGTTATTGATATTTCTATTTCAACAATAGTCATAAAACCTTAACATGATTATGTACTTTTGGTGACAGTGTCAATAGAGATAATGATATGCAAGCACGCCATTTCAACTGAGTAGACCTGTTATAACCAGAATTCGTGATTGTCGCTCTATTGAATTGGACAACGTTATCTAACTCTGTGTCAGGATTGATTGTCATTTCTGTCGCTTTATGCTCATGTGACTCCTTTTTACCCAGCTGTAACTGAAAGAGGGTTATGTTTTTAAAATTAGTTATGTTGATGTGGATATGTTTTTATTGACAGAAATGAGTTTTAACAAACCTTTTTTACAGTACTTGACATACGATGCTCTGCATTATTTTATTAGGTTTTTTTTGATTAAATTATAAGTAAACTAGCTGATCCTGCGCTGTTACACTTGCACCAAGGTTCTCAGTTCATCGCTTTCATTTTAGGTCTATAAATCCACTGCCAAATACATTATTTTCTGGAAAGGTTCGCTTGATCGTAGACTTTGACTTGCTCAGACAAGCTTTGAGGTTAAAAGCGGACCCATCGAATATATAATCAACAGGCTTGCCCCAAAAAACGTTAAAAATAGTGATCATGAGCTACCGAGGCTTGCCTGGGTTTACAGTTCCTAATCAGCAAACCGAAATGACAAGTCAGGGACACATGGCATTCGGATTTTTATATATCAGTATAACCTAACAATGGTGTATCTGTATTGCAATACTAATCAAATTATTTCAAATAACTCATCCCGTGGAAGTTTAGAGTGCGATCAGCTGACTAAAGAGCCCTTGGGACATGTGAGTTTCCTTATGATGTGACAAGATGTGTCCACAGGTTATTGACCGGTAACGTAAAAATGTTAGCAATTTCAAGCGCCTCTGAGGTCTAGTGGTTCGTCCACCGGTTTCGGATCCAAGGGCCTCGGGTTCGATTCCCTGGGAAGTACAATATTGTGCTTGGTTTGGTGGGTGTTAGAAAATTGTTTAAGTCCGCCTGGCGAGCTACCACCATCTTACCTAAGTTTAGAGGTTAGATAGCCAGTTCCTCAGACTGTTGAGGATTCACCCTATGATACATAAAAAAAAACTTTTTGCAGAACAGAGAAAATATACACGATTATATTTTGCGTAAAAAAAATTACTCAACACAGTTTAAGGTAACGTAAAAATGATGGCAATTTGTTAAAATCGTATTCCTTGACAAAAATTGTTGTAGTTACGTGTACTTTGTGTGTACCCAAATGAAGGTAAACATAACGGTTAGAACTTGTACAAAGCATTTCTTATCTGTGCTTGTAACTAAATAGTTGGCCAACGTGACTCAGATTGTGAAATTTTCCCGGCACGCCGTAGTATTCTAGTCCTTCATTTTTGATGTTGAGTTTTAATAACTTGCCATATTCCATCCTCTTTCTGGGCTATGTAATTTATTATTATTATTTTGATAGTGTAAATAAGGAAATTTACATGTTTGCAAGGAAAATAATCTTCATTTATGTAGATACCGAATGTTTTAAACGTCTCACAATAACAAATTCCAAGGCACGTTTATTTATTTACGTTTCGAGCCATTTCCGTTTTATATTAGATTTTAAATATTAAATAACGTAGTGATTTAGTTAACTTAACTTTGTGTCAAAAATTACCCATATTTTTTTCCAAAAGCACAAAAATTTTGGGCTTTGTTGTATAAATTGCTAATATGTATATTTGCGTGAGCAGATTGTTAGTTTCTGTCCTATTTAAATTATTATGTCAGCAGATACCTATCCTTAGTTAAAATCAGTATATCAGGGCTTAAATAACACTTCTATTTCTATATAAATAAATATATAATGATGTTTATTAGGGTTATTGCCGTTTCTACCGTAACACCTAGATATTATACAGTATATTATGTAGGTATGGACTACATTATATTGGTTGTAAGCTCGGAACTCGTATCAGACTAAAACCTCCCGTCATGCATCACAAAACGTTACAACACTTGCGTAATCAGGATTATATATCGCTGTAATACCATCGCTGCATCAAAAGTGTGATGGATCCCGCCCACGGCATCTGAACTCGATTCTAGCGCTCTTGAAGCCCGTGGGCTCAGGTCACACTATCAGCTTTATCATCATCATACCAGTCTACCCACGGGGTGACAATCGACGCCAAAAAAGTAAACTTGAGCCTCCTCCATGCATCGAATCCCCACGACCGCCAACAAGTAGGAGGTCTTTCCACACTCTGTTTTGCGTTTAATCTTATTAAAGCGAGAAAATTTACTCTCCAGCGGCACACAATGTCAAGTTATTAAATGCTGATAAATATTTAAACTCTAATAACGCTTTTAATCAAAATTTTGTTCAGTACTATTAACAAATAATAATGTGCATTTATTAAATTGTGACAAAACCGTCAACTCACTGAAATGTCATTTTTTATATAATTATTGGTTAAACGTTATGATAATCAATAGTTAAAATAAAATTGTACCCTCAGTGAGCTAGTTATAAAATCAAAATATCCGACTATTTTATTTTATTTATTTTATTAGGAAAAACAAACAATTATGCTGAAACATATTAAATAAGTACAACATATTAGTATATTAGTAATAGACTACGGCTGTATATGACGCGTGACGTAAACCAAGGGCTGGTTCTACTTTAGGCCAGTTTATTAGTAAAGATATTCAGTGTGGCAATGCATTGGGCAAGCTTCCGTCTATCCTGAAACAGTTCAGACCGTTTGTCCTTAGGTAACCCGACTGCTTCTCTTGTATAGATATTTTTTTTTTTTACTTTACTGTCCCTCTGCATTGCAAATGTCTCCCCCATATCCTCCCAAGACTAGATCTTGTAAGTATATATATATATTTATAAATCTCTATAGAATTTGTATTTTTTTGTGAATGGGTATTAAGTGTTTTTAGTGTAAATGTCCAAAGCAGCTGATTAATAAATAAAAAAATGAACTACATGATAGTGTAGACCGCACTTTAGTTTATAGGCGTAAGTGGTTGTACCGGCTTCGGAAAGTGGCTTACCTTCACCAACCGGGCTATACTCGACTCAAAATACTACCATTTTCTTTTGCAAGGCCACGAAGCATTCATTCTTGCATTTTATTAATCAAGTTTTTTATTCAATCTTGAACATCATTTAGAATTCCATTCCGTATTAGTTGCATGCGCAGTCCATTGAAAGACTATAGTAATGTTTCGTGTCAAAGGAAGTTCTGTAGAAATAGTGAGATATTTCACGGAGCTTTTCTAAATAGTATATGAATAGTGGCAAGTGCGTAGGTACTCAATATTGAGTTTTTATGATAAAATTCAATATGTCTTTATATCGATATTCAAAGTGTAATATAGATATGATGACAGGTTTTAAAAAAAAGTTCGTCTTAATATCATTCGTTTAATAATCATATATTGCAGTTGAGAATTATTTTGAACGCTAAATAAATTAGATATTTCAGAATAATGAAGCCTAGTCTTTTCTCAAAATCTCACGGCTTCTTCAAAATAATCGGAATAATATCCATCGTTCATATACATAAGTTTTTAAGTCAGGAACAGTTCCATTTTGTAAGCAAATAAAAACTAATAACGATAAAAACGATTACAAGTCACAACGACAATAGGTTTAGTAATATTTATTATTTTACATTATTATCATAAATAGTTATTAACAGTCATAAAATGACACACAAAATTTGGCTAGGCATAGGCATTTTAGCTTAATCGTTATATTGAGCTGAATTACGAACCAACTGGCTAATAAAATTAGAGCATGCTAGTAAATTCCAGACCACTACTGTACTTAATCTAAAGTGTCAGATGTAAAATGATACTTGTGAAGTTCTGATAGGTTAATTAAAGCGGTACACGTTTCGTAAGGACACTATCTTCATCTATACATAAACTGGCCAAGTGCAAGTTGGACTTGCACTCTGAGAGTTCCGCCCTCATTTCAACACAATAACATAATACACATTCATTGAATTTTGCTTAAGATTAATAAATGCAGGTCTGACTTACTCTTGGCCAGGTTTTAGTATTGGTCTATATCCAGGTATAGAGGTATAAGTATTTAAGTATTCTATCCGCAATCTAGTTCCCATATCTTGTAATATGGGAACTAGATTCTTTTGCTTAATTTGGGGCTAGATGGCGTTGTGTGAAATTAATGTCCTGTAATATTTATTCTTTATTTTATTTATCAAGTAGGACTCTTGTAGGTATTATTTTTGAAGTGAAAACTTTTATAGGCGCGTTTGCCATAGGTTGATTATATTATATTTATTATAGTTTTCGATATTGGAAAAAATCATTCAACTCGCGACACCATACACCTTACTGACACCACTTTTGACACATTTGACTTTTAACACCTTGTCACGTTATCTTTACGATCTTAAGAGGTATAGGTAAGGACCGTTTGAAGACTGCATCTACCTATAGACGACAAACTTCAAGTTTTCACGTCTGTCGGTACTTCCAGAGTGCCACTGTTTTTTTTTATAATCACAGGGTTAGCTCTTCACCTAAAGGTCAAGCCTAGAGGATTGTCTAGCTACAGGCCATAGCAAGGATAAGATCAACGATAGAGCAAGCTTTCCCAGAAAGCAATAGCTCTCCCGCGCATTGACGGAACACAGCAAACCGTTTGGCTCCAGACTTCGGCAGAAGAGTTGTCGCTAGCCAGGTGGACCTTTACGGATCCTGCTACTAGTGATGTGTTCATTCAGCCATAACTGCTAGCTAAAGCCAGAGATTCCGATGCCCAGAGTAGGCCATTACAATATATTGTGACTCTAGTTTATTGTAGACTAGTGGAACCATGAGTGATAGCAAAATAGGAGAGTCATAATTCATATTTCGTTAGGTTAGGCACATTTGCCGTTGGCATCCTTTTGGTACGGAACCCTAAAACTGGTTGCGAAATCGAAATTCGCGAGCAACAATGGTTGCGCTGGTAAACAAAACAAGTCAAGCATTAGCATTAGGTTACAGTTGCGTAACAAGTAAAAGTTATAATTGATTATTTTTATTCATCTCGACGAGATCCCTTGCAGTAAAGAGTATTGAAGTAACATAATACCTACAGTCGTGAGTGTAAATCGTTACGTGGTTGTTCAAATTTGCTTTAAATGGGCAAGTAGTTACTGTTACGTTTATTTAAATCAGTAAGAAAAATCACCCAGAAAGTGGTTTTTTAAATCACTTTGTTTGCTGACAAAATACATTTTTGAGCTAAACAAAACTCTAATTAGCTGGCCTTTTAAATATCTCTTATGGACTAAAGTAAAGACGTGAAGAGTAAATTAATGATAAGCTGTCTCAATTTGCGTATGTAGTAACAGACGCAAGTTTCACCCATTGGTTGAATTTCGAATACTAGGCTACATATTGATTGAAATCTGACCACATTTTTTTTTTTTGTGACAAATATTTTTGTTTTTGTCATAAAAATTTGAATTTGGCCAAAATATCACTTGACGGTGCACGCTTAAAAGGGGGTTCAAAAATGTTATGAGTAAAGTCGCGTGGGCTCACTTGTCAAGGAGATGTGCAATTTCCTTATAATCTATATAATGAAGCTGCAACAAGAACGTATCATGTTGCAAAACAGACCGTAAAGTGAGAGTAATTATCGTAAAATGTGATTTATCTCCGGGCACATAACGATCATAATGGCTCAAATTATGCGATAAAGTGATTTAAGGTGTCCAGTTGATGTATTGTGGCTGTAAATTCAGGGTGTGTTACTTCATTGAATTTGTTACGTGATTTTTAACCTACTTTGAAGATCCGGTTGTACCTCTAAGTATAACCTAAGGGGCTAAAATTGATTAATGCCCTCAAAACATATCAATCAAATAACAACTTTATAGTACATACTCCTTATGAAAGGGTGCAAACATAGTGGAGTCGACAGAGCTACTTACTTACTTAGAGCTACTTTAGCCTTTTGGGGATGAAAAATTAGGTCCGTGGAGAGCCAGTTCCTTCTGGTTTTCAAAAATCTTGCGGGGCTAACGCGTGACTCAAGGGCTAGGCTCTTACAACCAGTGAAATAGCATAGCTTTTCAGCGTGGCGATGCATCCAGTGTCTTAGGCACGCAGAATAGTTATGCTTATTCACTGGCCTAAAGTTCTTGGGTCACGTCACTTCAATCAAAAGCCTGCAAGGTTTTTGAAAACCCGGAGGGCACCGGCTCTCCACGGACCCTAATAGGTCCCTAATTTACCTAAATAACAAATGGTGAAATGTATATAGTGGACAGTTCCGTGAGTCAACGACCAACGACCGACCTCAGAGCGAAAGGTCACGAATTCGACATGCACCTAGACAGGTATAGATCGTGATATTTATAACTACAAAATCACGATCTTTCTATTGACAATATTTAAAAACGTATCGGTAGTATTTTGACCTTGTGAACGCACTTAAAGTGGTCTTAATAAGGAAGGAGCAGCTTTTGTTAGGATAAAGTCTATGATGAAGCGAGTCTAACCAGAAAGTACCTATTAACTCTCTTTTTGACGATATTAGAGTCGTAGTCAATGGAATAACAGGCGCAGGCAGCTGATGTCAAGAACTCTTTTCTAGATCTTTTTAACCGCCTCTGTGGTCTAGTGGTTCAACCGACCGATTTTAGATCCAGAGGTCCCGGGTTCGATCCCCATGGGGAGTACAATATATTGTGCTTGGTTTGGTTGGTAGGACTTTGTTTGGGTCCGCCTGGATATAGCTATAGCTACCACCATCTTACCTAATTCTGTCGCCATAATAACAATTAAAAAAAAATGTTGTTTTCCGGCCTTTTAATTTAGAGGCCAATTCCTCAGTTTGTTGAGGATTCCAGGTGAAGTGGCCTCCACCTTCGGCCTTATCTCAACTTGTAACCAGATGAGAGAGAAAAAAATATCATGTAATAATTCTTTTCATATCGACGTTTGTAACCAAGCGCCATATTGAATCAGTAGGTGTAATACCTACAAAATTTGCAAAAATCCAAACACGACGTGCTATCAAAATATTATCTGAATTCCCCAGAAAATGCTTACCACACGTGTGCTTATAAACTTTTTTTATTACATAAAGTTTCAAATTGTTTTGAAATCAACGGTGGAAGGTATGTTTCGAAATTGTTTTCATCGAAACATTCAAAAAGGTTGTTATTTCAGGACTAATAACATAATGCATCCTGCACGCAAAATTCGCGTGCGCGGCAAGTCATGAACAAGATTCTTCCCATCATTCATCTGACCACAAAACAATGTAGGTAGCTATGTTCTGCGCCGCCCCATCTATGGGTATGCAGGATAAGTCCGAACAGGTCATAGATTACTTGAAGCCAATAGAGTCATAATTGTTAAATATTAGGTCCTTACATATGAAATTGGCGTTTTGTCGTACTGGCCACTTTGATCTTAAATATCTCCTCTTTGGTTAGGAATTCCAAATTCAAATTTAAACAGCTATTTACTCATGCATTTGTGTTTCGAAAACCGTAATTCATTTGTTTTTTTCTCTTTTGCTTTTTTTTTCTGCGTCACTCATTTCACAAAATGGAAAACTTAAAATATCGCATTATTTACGAGTAGGAGTTCCACCGTGGCACCAGTGCTGCAGAAACGGCTCGAAGGATTAATGATGTTTCTGGTGGTAGTGTCGCAAAAGAAAACACGGTGCGTTTTTGGTTTCAACGCTTTCGTTCTGGAAATTTCGACCTGCAGAACAAGCCCCGTGGACGGCCGGAGACCAAGGTCGATAATGATGAATTGAAGGCTATTGTGGAAGCAGATCCATCGCAAACCACATCACAGTTACAAAACCGTTTTAATCCACTTGAAGCAAATTGGGAAGGTGAAAAAGCTTGAAAGGTGGGTACCTCATGAATTGAGTGAAGCAAACCGACAAACGCGCGTGCTGCGTTACATTACTCAACCGGCACAATAATGAAGGAATTTTAAATCGGATCATTACATGTGATGAAAAGTGGATCCTGTACGATAATCGTAAACGCTCATCGCAATGGCTGAACCCTGGTGAACCAGCAAAATCTTGCCCCAAGCGAAAATTGACTCAAAAAAAGTTACTTGTAAGCGTTTGGTGGACTAGTGCCGGTGTCGTACACTATAGTTTTCTTAAATCTGGTCAGACGATTACGGCTGATGTCTATTGTCAGCAACTGCAAACCATGATGGAAAAGCTCGCTGTTAAACAACCGAGACTTTTCAATCGCTCTACGCCACTGCTGCTTCAAGACAACGCTAGACCACACACGGCCCAACAGACGACTACCAAATTAGAGGAGCTTCAATTGGAATGTCTAAGACATCCACCGTACTCTCCGGACCTTGCTCCAACAGATTACCATTTTTTTCGAAATTTGGATAACTTCTTGCAAGGACAAAAATTCAATTCCGATGAGGCAGTCCAAACCGCTTTCAAAGATTTCATTGATTCCCGTCCGAATGGTTTTTTTAGTAAAGGGATCAATGAACTACCTATAAGATGGCAAAAGTGTATAGATAGCAATGGTACATACTTTGATTAATAAAATATATTTTAATACGAAAAAAATGCCTTATTGTTCCTCCCATACAAAACGCCAATTTCATATGTAAGGACCTATTTACACCATATAATTTTCCAGCCCCTGTTTTTCCTCTAATTTACGACCCCACCAGGAAAGTAGTTTTGGAAAGGCAGCCTCCATCTTTGGGAAAGCTGGTTTCATCTTTGACCTTGCCCATATATCCTTGCCCAGACGAGTCTCAAATTCAAGAGCTAACGAAAAAAAGTGCAATTCCAACATTAAGTTTTGTGACGTTTGCATTCAATAAAGGTTTACTAATAAACGAAAAGCAACCTATAAACAATTAAACATTATTCTAACCTTATATATAAAGCCTCTTTCATGTGTCGATACCTGTGGGTGATTCTTTCATTTCACTGCTTCTAACATCTTACAGGCCTCACGGCGCAACTGGTAGTAACTCTACCTTCAGCTCTGTAGGTTGTGGATTAAAATTCTCCACGGGACAAACATATATAAATATTACATAATAAGTATTACAGGACATTAATTTCTCATATCGCCATCTAGTCCCAAACTAAGCATAGCTTGTAATATGGGAACTAGATTACGGAAAGAATACTTAAATACTTTTTTTTTTCTAAATACATATCTACTTATCATAAAATATATGAGATGAATATGGGTGCTTATCCTGGCTTTAGGTGATACATGATATTTTAAGTATGTGTTTAAATATTTATGAGTACATAACAACAATTAAAAATAGTTGTGTTGCCTGATCACAATGCCTATGGAGATGTAAGCTAGACAGTTGAATATTCAGGATAAAGTGCGCGCCACCACCTTCGGCCTAAGTGCTTCCCCGTCACACTTACAACAAAAAAGTACTGTGTGAAGTATCCTGTTGGTTTTTAAACGGGCATTTTTTTTGTTATTTATTCCAACCAGCCAACTAGAAGAAATAAGAACTTGTCAATAGCACATCTACATATAAAGTCACGGGCACTTGAGATATGCGAGTTAAGCAGACGATAATAATACCCTTTGCATTCTAGACTCTGAAAGCGGAAATTGATATTCAAGTGCGAACTTTTACCATAAACAACCGTGATTAATCCTGAGTACGTAGCGGTTTCTACGGATAATTATGAAGAGCAAATCCGTGATAAGGACGCCGGGTAAAGCTAGGCATCCACTAAAACCAGTCGTTGCAGTTGCTCATTGCTTTAAGTATTTGGTACGTATCGTAAACATTTACTATGCAGCTGATTGACACCAACATAACATAATTATGCCATTTGTTTATTGAGTCACTTAATTCTGGTGGAATTGTTAGAAATTCCTACGACACCACGATTTATGCGTGTGTGTTTATGTAATTTAGTAGGTACCTACTTTATGAAAAAAAAAAAAAAATTTCGTCCAAGTGCGGATACACACACCGAGGGTTTTGACCCATATTTCAAGGCAAAAAACACGTTTCTTGTATGGATATGTCTTGTATTCCCTCTTAAATTTTAAATTCAATTTTATTTTGACTATTTGTTGATATAGCGACAATAGATATAGTAACATATTCATGAGATACAACCCGCTATAGACAGACGAACGGACGGACAGACGGACAGTGGAGGCTCATTAAGGGTTCCGTTTGAACCCTTTGGGTACGAAGACCTTAAAAAAAAAGATATTTTTCGAAGTAAAGTGACGTTACCGGATGGCGCTGCGTGGAATGATTGTCCTATGATAGGTAGGGCCTATTTATTTGAAGCTTGGCATTCACAGTGCTCGCTCCAGTTCAGTGAGCGCCGAGCTTTATCAACAAACAGCGGTTACACCCGCTCGAAATCGAAAGTGGCTTGTAATAAGGAAGTGCACTAAACGGTAGCTGTGGTTGATGGTCAGGGAAGGGCATTATTTTGCTGGTGTAATCCCGCTGATATGCATATTAAATGCCTGCGGGGATATAATCATAACACTGTTTTGTAATCATCATCATAGCTTGACACCATCCACTTCAGGACATAGGCCTTGACCTATATGAAAGGATTTGCGATAGCCTCCACGTGACGCGTGTTACAGGTTACGTCACGTTAAGAGAGTTTCCGACCAAGAGGACCGGAGTTTGCGCATAAAAGAATTTGTCCATTGTTTTTTACAAGAAATATTTTTAAATGCTTTACTTTGAAATATACTGGAATTATGAAAATTCTGTAAATTTTTAATGCGATGATTTTACGAAATGCATGACATGAAAGTACTCAGGGAGATAAGAGTGGCACGCTTTCCATTAAATCGTCGTGGATCACATGGAAGACAGATGAGGACGCAATATTACTGGAGCAATCGTATTCTTGACTATTTATAAAGTAATTAACTAATATCTGTGTCGCCATGTAATGACCCCCTTGCTCTGCCAGAAGATTCCCATGATAATAACATCCACAAATCCATGATAATAACCCTTGATACCAGTAATACGAAATCTCTCAAACATAAACAAATTGCCAAATATCTTTACCATTTAGGAGATTATGATGGATCATCAGAAAGCTTTGATGGTATAAATCGGGATACTCTTTCATCTAATAAGCCTTTAGAAGTGGCTGTGAACTGTTTCTATAAAATGTTATATTTAAATAGGGATAAGTATATACCTCAGAAACTAACCACACCTTCTAAATTTCCCCCGTGGTACAACGCTCCTTTTAAAAAAATACTGAAAGAAAAATACAAGTTCTTAACAAAATACCACATTCATAGGAACAAATCAGATTATGACACACACTCGCAACTAAGAAAAAGAGCTAAGGCACTAGAACATGACTCCTACAAATTATTTATTGAAAAAACAGAACAGAGTATAATCTCTAATCCACGTATGTTTTAAGGCCTTACATTAAGGCCATGAAAAAAGGTAATAATTCGCTACCGTCTACAGTTCAGTTTGAAGAAAATTCCGTGGACTCAGGGGAAGAGATATGTAAACTCTTCTCGGACTATTTTGAAACCACTTTTCTATCAACACTGTCACCCCACGTCTCCAACTCCATGACCTATCACACGTCTGCAGCTAATGCTAGTGCTTCTGATTATCCGTGTTCTATATCCGACTTAGACATTCAACTTACTACGGTACTGAAGCTGTTAAAGACATTAGATCTGACTATAGGGGCCGGATCTGACAATGTTGGACCTATAATTATTGTAAAATGTGCCAAAAGTCTGACTAAACCGCTAGTCATACTGTTTAGACGCTCACTAAATGAGGGTATAGTTCCTTCATCATGGAAATCTGCCTTTATTACTCCTATCCACAAGGCTGGTAGCAGGGATGAAGTCAAGAATTACAGACCAATCTTCAATTTGTGTTTTTTGCTATGTTTTTGAGAAATTAGTCCATGAACAAGTATTCTACGTTATCATCTAGTTTTATATTTGAACAGCTTGGATTTTTGAGGCGCAGGTCAACAGCATCAAATTTACTATCTTTTGTCGACTTCATTACACTGAATATGGACTCTGGTGGCTAAGTAAGGTGGTGCTAAGTGTAAGGCTTTTCATCGAATTGATCACCAATCATTGCTCAAAAAACTTTTATTCGCTAGTATTCATGGTAACTTATTCAAATAGTTTACGTTTTACATTGAAAATAGGTCCCAAACAGTAGCGATCAACGGATATTTGTCAACATGTATACGAGTACCTTCAGGCGTCCCGCAAGGATCTTTACTTGGTCCCCTGCTTTTTATCATATCCGTTTATGAATAGGTTCTTGTTTTTCGAAAATACTTTATTGCCTTGGAGTATTGCTCCCATGTATGGAATCCTCAATACAAAGTTTATATAAATAGAATAGAATCCATCCAACAAAAGTTTTTAAGATTCCTACAATTTAACTGTAAGTTGTATGATGACGACTATGACACGAGAAGTAGAACACATCATATTTTACCTCTGTACGAAAGAAGATGCATTGCAGGCACCATATTTTTATGCAAAATAGCGCAGAGTAAAATCGATTGTCCCGAACTTTTACAAAACATAATGTTGAAAGTTCCCAATAGACCAATGAGACATCCAACTCCCTTAGCAGTACCATTCAGTTCTTCCAACTATATACAACATTCCTTTTTCAGTAGAGCAGTTTCCGACTTCAACAAACTAGTAGTTCAGCCAGAGACTCAAATCGATCTCTTCAACACAAATCCGGTTTCGGTTAACAAAAGTATGGCAAGTCACTGGTTCAGCAGCGGCTCTTAATTATTAAGTAAAAAGAAAAATAATTCTTAACCTTGTTTTCTTATCATATATCATGTAATTTAACTATTCAATTAATATAAAGATATAAAGCCTACATAGATTTTCACATGCGGAAACATTTAAATGGTCAGTAGTTATTAAGTTTTATTGTAATTTTGTTTTTAAGTACTGTTTGTTCTCCAAATAAACCAAAATAAAATAAATAAACTTCATCTGGAATACTCAACGAACTAAGGAACTAGCTATGTTACCTATAAATGCCTGAATACAACCAATTTATAATCGTTGATATGGCTACAGACTTAGGTAAGATAATAATGATAGAAGATATAAGACCTGGCCGCCTAAGCCAGGCGGATATAAAACAAGTCTTAGCACCAACCGAACCAAGGTCAATATTGTACCCACCTTGAGATCGAACCCGGGACCTGGCTCTGATACCGTTGGGCGATTCACTTACCACAGAGGTAGTAAACCAGATTTAGAGATAATCCACATTGCGCAATACCATAAAGAATATCTACAGAAATGACGTAATGCCTCCAAGAAAATGTAGAAAGTTTACATGAGGCCTGCAGCAGAGCACAATGAAGCAAAAATAAAAACATCTGCCTTTTACGGAGGTAGCGCAATACCGGCTATCGTTCATTCGCAGTCCTTTAACGGAGAGTATACTCGCCAACGCCATGTTAAAAAAATAACACTTTAAGAAGGTCCAGTGGAGTGCAGTACACTCAAATATGAACCTAAATTGTCATTTATTTCGAAATGAACGACAAATTACATTTGAGAGTGAATCAGCGGTACTTTGGGATCTCTTCTAAACACGTAATAATACGTGTTTAGAAGAGATCCTATAACTTTAACAAAATTTTTTTTGTTGTAATGCATATTTATGATATAATATTATCCAACTCGAAGGTTATATTCTATTGTTTATTTTAATTTCCACTCCATCTCAAGCCGCGGATATCTTTAAAATTCGACTTAGTAATCTCACCAGAAGAAGAACAGCACCTTTCTTCTATGTATTATCCGCCTACCAAACATTGTTATTATGGCAAAACCTTCCAGTTTATGAGGAACCTCTATACTATATACATTAGGGGAAAAAACTGCATTTTCTACAAAAATTACGTTTGTGGTATGTACCGTCTTAAAACATAAGCCTCTTATGAAACGTGGGTACTACGGTGCCTGCTTTTCTCATCGGTAAATGCTCATCTACGCAGGACGCTAGTAAATTGCAGCGCCTGTTCCCATAGACTTTTCAATGAATTTCTTTAACTTTGTTCCGCGTACGGCTGCGATGAGTATGGGGATAATGCGTTGAAATTGCTCGTAGTTACTAGTTTGAAAAATAGTAATAGCCGGCGTCTTGCAAGTTAATTTCATGTTATTTTACAAGAACCTTCGAGTACAGTATTAAGCTCAGCTATGTTTATAAATTGCAATGATTTGATTTGACTCTTGTTTTGTTGATCTAGATATCATAATTCCATAATTTTGATATAGGTTTCTATTTATAGGCATACCCCTGTTTTTTTTAGAGGATTATTTTATAGAACGGCGGGTAAGCGCTTGGCCTTCATTTCAGGCAACAGACTTAGGTAAAATGGTGGTTATTATTATTGAACTAAGCAAAAATTTGTACCCTCTTGGGGATCGAACCGGGTACCTCTTTGTCTGATACCAGTAGTTGAACCATCTTAACCACGGCCGTGTTTAAAATGCTTAAGGCCTAAATAATAATTTGGTCAGATTACCTAAGGCCGTTTATAACGGTCTTTAGAATCCGACTGCTTCCTTAATACATATTTAGTTTAATTATTTAAAATTATTATTACAAAAATAATCACAAACTCTTATAATATATGGAAACAATAAAATAAAATTGTATATTAGACATTAGTGAGTTTAAAACGAATACTCATAAAACACTATAATTACATCTACATCGTCCATATAATTGGACAAAGGTATGTGTGAATATAACTTGATTTATTTGTTACTCAAAATACGCCAATTAAAAATTACAGGGTTGTAAATTCAAGTTCCCAGTAACGAGTTACAAGACCTCACCGATTATCTGTTTGTTAGCATATTCTATTCAAATATTTGCGAAGCAATTCAAGCTCTACGCTGACTATTCATATGTTTACCGCCGTGTAAATGGTCAAGTTGATTATTTGTATATCGTTATGGACGACGTGCGATTTGTTTGAGAATTTATTCATGTGAAATTCCTCCGGTAGTCATTTTATGGAAACGGAGGTTCATAATATAATATCTGTGAATTTCTTTCATCATCGCTGTTTTATTATGCTTTACGCACAATTAATAGTTAGCTCTGCCTTGTGTGCTAGGCCACAGGTTTGCTATCCATTTTATATTATATAGCTTAGTTTTGAATATACACCATCTGGGGAGGCTTAAATCTATGACAGGACATTATCCATCTAGTCCCAAACTAAGCAAAGCCTTTAATATGGGAACTAGATTACGGATATAATACTTACATACTTTTTTAAATATTTTTTTTACTGTACGACGGGGAAGCGCCTTCATCTCACCTGGTTACAAGTTGAGATAAGGTGAAGGCGCACTTCACCCGGAATCCTCAATAAACTGAGGAACTGGCTATCTTACCCCTAAATTCCAGAACACAACAACCAAACCAAGAACAATATTGGTCCCCGTGGGATCGAACCCAGGACCTCTGGATTTGAAATTAGTGGGTTGAACCACTAGACCATCGAGGCGGTTAAATTCATACTTATCAAACAATACAACACCCAAACGCTTCCTTCATTATACACCTCATGCTTGCATGAACTCTCAAAGTCAAGAGATGACCGGTATAAAAAAGAATTGCGCGGTGTTAGTTAGTGTAATATACTCGTAAAAGCACAGATAGATAATTCATGAATATCTGGCCTCCGGCTGCACATTTCATAGATTGGTATTTTGTAAGCGCCAGTCTGTGGGTTATCCAATCACTCATTCGTACTCGACAATACTATCATTAATTTTCCGTTGGCTTCGATGGATATAACTTCCCGTTATGCAACAGTTATTCGATATCAGTATGATCCTAGTATGAAATATACAGGATTAATAATGCGTAGAGCGTAGTATGACAATGATTGCCTTGTAACTTGTTGGATGAATGTTGGATGGATTTTAGCTTTATATGATTTATATTGGGTTTTTTTTATACAACGTTGAGACCTAACAAGCAAGCAGGTCACATCCACCAACATCATGACCTACGCGGCAATTGTACTACGAGGAATCAGAATCCTCAACAGTCTAAGGAACTGGCTATCTTACCTCTAAATGCCGGAACACAACAATTTAGAATTGTTGTATGGCGATAGACTCAGGGAAGATGGTAGGACTACCCCGCAAGAGCTCTTTCACAAAGAGCCGTACATCTCTTTTTAAATCCATAGTTGCCGCACACCGCACAGAAAAGTAATCTACTACTCTTCAAATTTGATTAAATAAGATCGTGAATTTTATTCGTAGTTCCATTAGCGATAGGTTCTATAGACTTGAATCACTGAAAACTAGAACGATTACGACCACACAGCAATGTAAGCCGGCTATTACATAACGCACCACGTACGGGCATTCCATTACTCCTGATTCCGGGCTTAGCAGTCTAGTCTGCACTTATCAGGTGGAATTACGTGGCATGTAGGTAACCGGGGTCATAGCTATGGTAACCTATGGCCTGGGGGACAAAGACGAGGTTTTTACCATGATATTGAGAAATACGAGAATGAAAGATGTATTACCTCGGGTCGCTGTACCGCTACGTCGCGCACGATAAACTATTGATGTACTAAATACGTTAAGGGAAAAAATTGTGTAAGAAATAAATATTACAGGACATTAATTTCACACAGCGCCATCATAGTCCCAAACTAAGCAAAGCTTGTAACATGGGAACTAGATTACGAATATAATACTTACATACATTTTTTTTTTTAAATACATACTTATATCATATAATGTAACACCCAAACACAGACCAAACATCTATATTCATCACACAAATGTTTGCCCTGGGTGGGAATCGAACAAACGCTGTAGGTTGTAGGAAGGTTGTAGAAGGCAGAGCTACTACCAACTGAGCTGTGAGACTTGTTAAAATAAAAATAAAATGTAATATAAAAGCTAATTATTCTCTCAGTGTCCCTTAAAAATATTAGCAAATGATAGCTATGACATTTTCGGTAATAGCAATTTTGTGCACCTGACGCGGAAGCGCTTGGCTTGCTTTCGCTTACTTGGCTTTAAAACAACAAATTCCTTCCAACAACTGAGCCAAGCACAAGATTGTACCTCTCTGAGGTTCAAACCCAGGATCAGGATCTGGATCTGATACAATTGGGCGAACCACAACAACTATTACTCTAACCATACATGTATGTATGCGGTTTTGGGTCACAAGGACTGGCCCGCCGCTCGTTAACTTTTTTCTTTAGTGTCTTCAAATTACGAGGCGACTGTACCAATGTCCTGTAGGCGAGCGAGCCAAGTCGCGACGCAGCTCTGTATAGCTGCATCGCGACGCAGAGGGAAAAAACCGAATTAACTTACTTGATCATTTACTTACTTGTGGCTTCAACGCGTACTAAACGGCCTGCTATGTATCTATGATGCAGTCAGTTTCTTTAGCTATTTAAATGAAAATTATATGTTTCAGGGAAAATCTGCCATTTTGATCGGGAATAAAGACTGCAAATAATACGTACCTGGACTCGACTGTTGTATACCTCCCGTATTAATTTGATTATTTTTACGTAGTGTTAAACATTTTTTTATAATACCTAACATGATCTTAGGACTTCTGGTTCGTTTATTACAAGCCTCATATAACAAGCCTCATATAACAAGCCTCATAGCTCAGTTGGTAGTAGCTCTGCCTTCTGCGCTGTAGGCTGTGGGTTCGATTCCCACCCAGAACAAACATTTGTGTGATGAATATAGATGTTTGTTCTGTGTTTGGGTGTAGTATCATATAGTACGTATGTATTTACAAAAAGTATTTAAGTATTATATCCGTAGTCTAGTACCCATATTACAAGCTATGCTTAGTTTGGGGCTAGATGGCGCTGTGTGAAATTAATGTCCTGTAATATTTATTTTTTATTTATTTAAATAATCAATCAGCTGAGCACATACCTAAATAATGATTGAGTATGTATGCGTTTCATTGATACATATTGAGAACAAGCAAACTCATGTGATATCAGATAAGAAGCATATTATTTTCCACTGTTGGCTAGAGCCTGCGGCAAGTAATCGCCACGCTCAGCAGGTACATTGGTGATCGCATTACCTTTTTTTTTTACCGTAGGCTGTGTGGTTGATAGATTTCTACAATTAGGGTACCCTAACTGTAGACACCAATATAAAAAACTGTTTTGCTTAGTCATAAGCAAAACAGTTTTTTATATTGGTGTCCGAATCATCAGTGAAAAAATATTGGATTTAAATTGTGTCAATTCAGACATTGCGTCCGAATCCAACTTACACACAAGTAAGTTGAGAGTAAAGATTATGCGCAATAATTTGAGTCGGTAGAGTCTTTACACAAACCTCTACTACTCAATGTTTATGGTTTATTCTAGTTCTAATTATGGTGCAAGTAGAAAATCATCGTGGGCTCCCGACCAGTCTGATTTGCTAGATATGGGCCAGAGGCGAGTGTAAAGGTCAGTTCCTGTCGCCCACGGGCCGCTTTCTACACTAACTGGTGCAGCATGACCATTTGAAAGGTCACTCATCAAAAATGCAGTTTCCTCTTTACGTAATAGGCGTTTATATGGCTGGTCAGAGCTAGGAAAGTGTGAAATAATAGATACATAAAATTTAGATTAAGCTAAGCGCCAGGCGCGAAGTATATATTACGTATTAGATGGTTTAAAACTATAATTATAACGTTAAAAGCGAGTATCTAATAATGAGTCACCACTAATAATGCATATATACTAGACAGGGTGAGTTTTTTTTCAGGACCACCGAGGCGATTTCTGAAACTGTGAGAGTTAGGTATCGAAAAGTCATGTTGGGAGTTACGTGTATTAAAAAAAAAGTTTTGCAGATAAAAGAATCTAGATTTTTTTTATAGTTCTTCTGAAAAAGTGAGTTTAAAAAAAAAACATTTTTAAGTTCTTTGTTTGATAATAAAAAAAAAATGTGTCATCTAAAATCACACTTGAATACCAAATTCGTAATATATCAACCAAAGCGGATACAAAACCATTTTCAAAATCATAAAATGTATTCCCATATATCAGTGTAGGCAAATGTACTTATTTCGGCTTAGGTACTTATTAAATTATCTATACATAAGGTACGGGGTAGGTACGATGGAATGACATGGGTCTGATCTTTACTTATCTCGACGCAGTTTACTTTATTGTCATGAACAACAATTGCTCCAATTCCACGACCCCGGCTGTGGTGCTCGCTACCATATTTTCCCCGATAACAGCGGATAATATTCCATGTAGGCGTGATCATCGGTCACGTATTGGCCTGAGTTATGACCCAGGAACGGAATAAATCTAGCTCTTTGGCAAACTTGGTGTTGGTGAACATAACCGCCCACGTGTGAACATATAGAGATAAGCTTGTGCTTTGTAGGGACTACAGATATTGTGGTAGAATGCAATTCAAAGGGAAAGCTTGTTAGTGGATTAGAACTTTTTTTGAGTTCCGTACCCCAATACGACGGGACTCTATGACTAAGCTTATCTATGCGTCGGTCTGTCTATCCTTCTTTTTAAATCTAAAATATTTTTGTGCCAATTAATCCAAGAACAAATTTGCACCAACTTGTATCGAACCGAGTACCTCTAGGTCTGATAACGGTAGGCAAACCACTAGTTTACAGAAGCGGTTCGCGTCGGTTGAAGACTTCAACTAAACAAAGAAAACTAGACGCCAGGTGCTAAGTTACTTCGAACTGCTTTTAGAACTTACCTAGATGATGATATCAATAAGATTTATTTCATTATTGTTGCCAACTCACCGATTGGTTTCGCCTCGCCTTGAAGTTATTGTGCTTGCCATAATTGTACGAATTCTGCATCAAACCTCCTTGCGGCGTAAATTCAAATCGAGTATTGTATTGTGGATATGAAACCCACTTCAAAACACAATGGCGCGATTTCTGATTTCCATCCAAGGTTGTACGTATGCCCAGATTTCTCCACGTACCCATAATTCCTAATTCGTTTTTATAAATATTTGCTAGCTAGTGATACCCCGCGACTTTGCTTGTACTTTACTTATGAACCAACGCATTACAAATAGTGCAGAACTTGCAAGCTCACTCACCATACCACCCATTCACCTGAGTGACCGTCAAGTTGAGCCCTTCAATCGTAGTATATAATAATAAACATTATAGAAGATTGATTTTACACAGCTACATCTAGCTACAAACTAAGCCAAAAATGTCATAAAGGAACTAGATTACGCATGGAACACTTATATACCCTTTCTAATAATTATGTAAATACATACATATCATACAGTAGGTACAACACAGAACAAACCTCTACATTTTTCACACAAAAATGCTTGTCCCGAGTGGGAAATTAACCCACAACCTACTGCTCAGGAGGAAGAGCTATGAGTCTACTGATTCCAATTTAGCAGTAAGACAAACAAATTATAGATATAATGAATTTTATAACATCATTGTCATGGCATGTATGGGATCACTTGGGTTCTATTTACGGAAGTTCAAACATGCTTGAGGACATTCAAATATTCTTCAAAATTGGTTCAATATTATTCATAATGCACAAAAATTACAAACAGTTAGTTATAAAACAACTGTTTTATCTATAGATTATTATGTAAATTGCCAAATGAACAATTTTTACGTGCAAGTTATTTTTACGTAGGATTGTGTTGCAAGTGACCAAATAAAGCATTGTAATGAATAAATTGCGTGCCTTTTTTGTACAGCTTTAGAAAGCGATTTTGACAAGCAAGATAAAAACAGCTGTTGTCTACAGGTGGTTCAACATAGTGGAAAATGCTATCAATATTTTTTACAGTCTTGCGCTACCTTGCCTCTTTCAGAACAGTAAATATAATGAATATTGCTGGCACGCATATTGGTGGTTAACTGATTGATGAATTATCATCATCATTTATCCCACAAGCATAAAAAGTAGCTGAATTGCCTTCCTTTGGTTTAACCTCTAGGCTTGTCTAGGTGAAGCCTGGAGCAAGAACTAAGCCTACGATGGAACAAGCATTCAAAGACGGCACTAGCTCGGTCGGCTTGTCACGCTTATAAGTATCAATAGAAACTCACCCAAAGCACCATCAAACCCCAGTAACGTCACAATAAAGACCTATACAAGAAACAAACTCTAGTGCCCTAAAATGTGAGCTTTATTACATACGACGTAGTGTTTTTATTGCTCTAAATAAAAGGATCGTTTCTACGGTTTCCGTTGTCTATGGACGGGGTGTCGTTTACTAGCATCGTGTAATGTGCTCGTAAAGATGTGTGATGAGTGACCCCCTGTGGGCTATGACGAAGATCCCACGGCCACACATATAGGTTGCTTAAATTATGACTTATTTGCCTTTGATGGTGCTATGGATTTCTCTAATTTCAACCTGTAGTGAAATTTATAAATACCTGAGCACAAGATCCAAATTCTAAACATAATAAAAGATAGACTTTGAGCAGAAAGATTTAAGAGTTGTTTCAAACATTGCCTAAACAATCACACTAAGATAATTTCAATAGCTTATCTATGATTTATGTATTGAAGATACTAATTATCCTGTAAAAAACTAGAAATTGGACAAGCAAAATCAAATTCATGTAGCAAATAACCGTTGAGAACGTAAACGGTTTTACCCGTTATTTAATTGTAATTGTTTTAAGAATGCGTCAAGTAATTGTAAAACTATGCAAATCAAGAGATAAAACTACACGTTTACGCCTAACAGATAGCAGCATGTTAATTAACCGTTTGTTTTAAAGTCGAGATTATTGATTTGATACGAAATTTCACGGTAGCGAACGCTACAGTGTAAGAAGACTCAAAGACACCAGCTAGCATAATAAAATTTTGTGGACAATCTTAAATGGGACAAAAAATAGGACAAATATGACTTCACAATACGACCGATACACATTGCTCTGATCGCTAATAATAAAAATAAAAAACAATTCGCTTAGTAATAATGCTAGTTTTTTTTGTTTTCCGCCGAAATGAATCCGAGACATTTTTTAGGCTACCAACAATGTCTCTGATCTTTAGCGGTGGATTAAACATAAAAATACATCAGATATTTAGCTATGAAAATGACAAAACAAAAAAAAACGTATGAACGTTTCATTTCTTCATCCAGAATCCTCAATAAACTAAGGAACTGGCTTACCTCTAAAAAACACAACAATTTAAGAATTGTTGTTATGACGACAAAATTATGTAAGATGGTGGTAGCTAGCCAGGCGGACTCAAATAAAGTACTACCATCAACCGAACCAAGCACAATATTGTACTCCCCTGGGGATCGAACCCGAGACCTCTGGATCTGAAATCGGTGGGTTCAACCACTAGACCACTAGACTAGGCGGTTGATATGGTAGGTTATCAGGGATATAGGATATAGCAGAGACATACATGCATTGATAGATAGATAAAAATTGTTTAAGATACGAGTGATCGTATCTTACACAATTTTTATCTATGTAGTTGTAAATTGTGTGGCACTGTATGCAACTAAGGGGCAGTTCACTTCCTCTACAGAGATTTAAGCGATAAAAGAACATTGCGTTGATTGTGGACCAGATAATTGAAATGTTGAAAGCTTACGCTGTTCTGGTCTTTGTCAAACATAATTATGGATTATATTAGCATAAGTGGTTTATACAGAAGAAGTAAACGCCCGGGACATCGTTACCGTCAATTCGAAAGGATTTCTTGAGACAAAAGTTAGCTACTCTGAAAATGTCAAGTCTCTATAACCTCTGGCTATGCGTTGATTGTCAGACAAATCAGTTACACGATGATTATGTATGTTTACGTGATAATTCTCAAAATTTACATTGGTTCGACCACCATCCTGGTTTTCAGAGGTGAACGGGAGAGACTGTGCTCTCTGGAAAAGCTTGATCCATCATAGACGTCAACCTTGCTCTGGTCTAGAGCTAGACGAGCCTAGAGCTAACCCATCATATATAAAAATAAATCGTACGATTGCTATTTCGTATAGAAATGAAACCGCATATTAAAACAACTATTTATAAAGTCATTTAAACTAATAAACTGTAACTACAAAACACTATACACCATAATTATGTATACAACTTTATCACACTAACATATTATTATTATAAGCCAAAATATACTTTAAAACTTAGATATATGTACGGGGCATTAAAATATGATCATCAATCAAGAAAAGGATTGAACCGTGGAACCATTAGGATGCGGACACAATCAGCCTACTGCAAATTGAAAACGATATTGTAGTTTTAGGGTTGCGTACCCAAAGAGTGCCAACGCGACCTAATTACTAAGCCTACGCTGTCTGTACCTTTAAATAATAATATATTGTTTATTTTTGGTTTGCCAGGCAACACAGTCATGCATTTTTTTTTTTAAAGGGCATTACGTTGGCCTGGTACTAAACCGGGAGAGCAACAGCTTTGCGAGGACCTGGAATACATTACTACAACAATTATTTATATACAGTTAAATTAGATTCAATTAGAAGTGTTTTAGTGTGAAATTGTGTGAGTGAGAGGGAGAGTGCATGCGCGTGAGTTAGTGTATTTGTGTGTAATTACGTGTAAATACGTGCCTGAGTATGGGTGACTATTTCTAGCAGTTTTTCTGTAGAGTACATAGCTTAGAGTTGGGTTGTATCTTTTGTTTCGTAATATGATGATTTTTTCAGTGAATATGTGTTTTATCTCAGATTATCTGACTTTGAACTTGGAATTAATATTAATGTATTTATCTAAAGGATATTAAAAAAAAACTAAGGATGTTTTTAAACAAACGTTGGATCCGTTATTTATGCTTCCCTGGAGAACGATGAGATTGGACCAAAGATAAATCTATGTAGTCCACTCGTTATTGGGTACAATGTTTTTTTTGTGTATTTACATATATTAAGGTTTTGCGCTTACATTTTATATGTGTAGTCACGTACCAGATATAGGTTCTTCATTGATTCTATAAATATAATTCAGATTATTAGATATTATAACCACCTATTACGAAATAATCCATGACAACCTCAATATTGAAGCTACTAGAAGATTACAGCATTGAGGAATAGTATCACCCACGCCTGAGTGAGTCATAAGTACCTACTATGGTGGTATCAAAGTTAGGCTTTTGGAATTATTCTATGGTCATCATCAATTTAGCCCACACGAATTGATCATATGTCTACCTAAAATGACAATCAGTGATGATATTCCAATACTCCGATTCTGTTTTTGAGTAGCTCATTGCAAGAACTACTCCCTAGTGGTATTCGGTTCTGTGATTTATGTGGCGTAGTGAATCATTGAATGAATATCGTTGATCGAGTGAGCAAAGCAAAGGATATATCCGAGTAACGGTAGTGTTAGGACCTTATTTTTTTTACCGCCTCTGTGGTCTAGTGTTCAACCCACCGGTTTCCTAATTCTGTTGCCATAATAACAATTATAAAATTGTTGTGTTCCGGCATTTAGAGGTAAGTAAGCCAGTTCCTCAGTTTGTTGATTCCGGATGAAGTGCGCCTCCACCTTCGTCCTTATCTCAACTTGTTACCCGGTGAGATGTTGGCCAAGTGCTTACCCGACGTACAAAAAAAACCTCCTGGTTAGCTATCAGCATCTTGCATGATGTTGTCGCCGTAACAACAATAACTATTATTGTTCCGGGTTATGTAATTTTGGATACCTAAAACGTGTAACTGTTGAACCCGGCTAAATACGGTAAACGTATTAATGATAAAACCATGATTTGAAAACAATGATAACTTCATATCAGGCAACTTAATATTACGTACAGATGTTATTTAACACAATCTCCGGTTCATTGCTATATTAACACTAACACTTATAGTTATATTATATAATACTATTTATTGGCACGTAAAGTCGAACCAATTAATATGGCCTTCACATTTTACACACGCAAAGTCAATGTCACGTCAACTTCAATAATGAAAAATAAATAAAATAAAAAGAAATATTACAGGACATTAATTTTACACAGCGGCATATAGCTTGTTATATGGGAACTAGATTACGGATATAATACTTAAATACTTTTGTAAAAACAAACATCTATATTCATCACACAAATGTTTGTCCTGGGCGGGAATCGGACCCACAGCCTACAGCGCAGGAGGCAGAGCTACTACCAACTGAGCTATGAGGATCGAAACAGATTATATTTGATGAGCAACAATAATAAATGTAAATTGTGGTGTTAATCATTATATCACTATTTGCAATTATTGTATTCAGCGATATACTAAAATGGTTTTTCAGAATAAATAAATATTGATTTGATACAATATTGTTATTTTTTTACTTACAGTATTATATTAATTTTGACAAACATTATAATGCGCACTCCTTAATTTTTAAAATTGATGCCAAAATTTGATTTTCCGTTGTTTTACGAAGCCCTATTACAAGTACTTTTTACCTACAAAATTAAGATCACGAACTTTTTTACCGCCCCAGTGGTCTAGTGTTTCAGAACCTAAAGGCCCCAGGTTCGATGCCCAGCGGGGTGCAGTATGTGGCAAGGTAGCCAGTTCCTTATTCAGAAAGAAAGAAGAAAGAAAAATGTTTATTTGGCACCAAAAACAAACACAGCGCATAAAACACACAGTAACACATAAACACACTAACTTAAATCTAGTAACAATAGGTAAAAAATAAATAAATAAAATGAGTAGGTAAATACGTAAGTAAACACATATTATACTGCGCCGGTCGGCCTGGGCCAAAAAGGTACCACCTCAGCAAAAAGCCACTCCACCATGGAGTGAAGAGGCGCTGATTTTCAGGTGGAACCCACTCGAGCGAAATCACGCATAACAAATAGCAACTAAAATAAGATATGAATACATTTAATTACATATTAATGTCCTGTAATATTTATTAATTATTTATTTATTTATAAGATATTTTTACTATAATTACGATAATAATAATAATAAATATTAAGAAGGAGTTTGGATAGGATTGAATAGGTATGCTATATGAATTCAGCTTTAATTATCTGTGTTTATTGAAAAAAAAAATGAATAAAATTTATAGTCTATGGTCGTGATCGTGGGCATCACAGTCACAGTCTCATGTGCATTGTAAAATATAGATTCTGATTGAATAATATTGTTAATGTTTTTGATCTGAGATAAAATTTAAGAGATTGAAAATTAGAAAAAGAGCTTACGAGGACTTTTGTAGTAAAAGAAAGTGTTTTTTGAGTGCGAATCTAAACGTACTTTATTATATAATACTTTATTGAACGAAACGGAGGATCTAGGGAGTTCCAACAATGCGTAGCAGCATACCGGAAGGATCCTCGGAAAGCAACGGACTTGTGACGTGGCGTAAGAAAGACGTTAGCACATTCTCGCTTTGAATAGCGTGAGTTACTTTTAGCGAAGGTAAGTTTAGAGTACAAGTATTGAGGTAATTTATTTTTAGTGAGGTTAAAGAGAAGAGTTGCTAAATGGATTTTTCTACGCACCGCCATCTTTAACATGTTTCCCGAGTTAAGGAATGGTGTGACGTGTGTGCGAGGCGGAATATGATAGCAGAAACGCGCACAAGCATTTTGTACCCGTTGGATCAGCTGTTTGGTCCTACTCAAGAGGCACGGTCCATACACAACGTCACAATAATTGAGGCAAGAAAGTATCAAAGATTCACACAGCATTATTCGCATACTTTCACATAAGTAGGGGCGAATCTTGTAGAGCAGTTTCAACCTATAAAAACAGTTTCGTACGTTTTCTGCCACATGACTCTCGAAACGAAGGTGGCTATCCAACGTAAGACCTAGGTTTTTGGTTTCCTTCACATATTCCACTGACTCTCCATAGATATTTATGTTAAGGTTTGACAAGTTAACCTTTTTAAGCTTAGCTTTAGTACCTAAAAGCATAAATTTTGATTTCTTGGGGTTCAATACCAAGGAGTTACATTTTGACCATTTGTATATGGAAGCTAAATCAATATTTATTTCATTTACAGCGCTAGTAGCCTCCGTTAGCAGAAAAGAATGATATAATTGCAAATCATCAGCATACAGATGAAAGCGACAAAATGAGATATTCTTGATGATATCAGCACTATATAATATAAAGAGAACTGGCCCTAGTATTGAACCCTGTGGAACTCCTCTTGGCACTAATTGTAACTGTGATTTTAGACAAGCACCATCTGGGGACTTTACTTCAACGCACTGGTACCTGTTACAGAGGTAACTTGAAAACCATTTAATTGTTTTTGTGTCGAAACCATAATATGCTAATTTGGATAATAGTAGAGGAACATTAATTGAGTCGAAAGCGCGGGAAAAGTCCAATAGCACCAGAATGCTGCACATACCATTATCTTGTGCTGCAAGAAGATTATCCACCACATCAAGGAGAGCGGTAGAGGTACTGTGACCTTTGCGAAAGCCGGACTGCATCTGGGGCAAGACTTGGTACTCCTCTAGAAACTTTATCAGCTGCATGCTGACCACCTTCTCCATTATTTTGGATACACTAGAGAGCAAACTGATTGGCCTCAAATCACCAAAAGTAGACGGCTGATTATTTTTAGGCAAAGGTTTAATAACTGCCAGTTTCCATGCATCAGGGCACATACCACTATACAAAGATTCATTGATTATAGCAGTTATCGCTGGCAATGATTGAGGTAAAGTCAGTCGTAGCATTTCAAGAGATATACCATCCAGACCCTGAGCGTTTGAATTAAATCCTTCAATAACCTTTAACACCGTGTACTCTGTAACCGGTTGAAGTGTAAAGATTCCACTACCAAATCTGTGGTACTCATAGTAAGTCAGAAGTGAAATATTAACCTGTTCAGAACCAGGCACTTTAAGAAAATGGGAGTTTATCATGTCAGGATTATTAAGATGAGAAGGTATTTCACCAGCTTCCTTCTTGTTTGGTAAAATATTGGTTTTTAAATTTTTCCATAATTTTTTCGTATTTTTCCTATAATTATTTATGTTATGTGTAAAGAAAGCGGTTTTTTCACTTTCTAAGGCTGCATTGACAATATGCTTCATGTTTTTATAACATGCCTTTAGATTGTCAGTCTTATTTATCCTATATCTGTCATGATAACCGTCCCTAATCTTCATCATCTCCTTAACAGTATCTGTTATCCATGGGTGGGGAGAATTTTTGAACCGAGATGTTTTAATTGGTGCATGCAAATCAAATAGAGTGGTGATAGTACTGGTAAAAGTTGACACTAGTTCATTAATATTTTTTGTAGTGGAGAAATAGTCCCAATTAATAGAGTTTAGATCGGCAGAAAACAATTCCATAACAATGTTATTCAGAGGTCTGTATGTTACATAGCGAGCTGGGATTTTTTCTTTTTTAATATGAAATTCCACCATTATCATTGCATGTTTACCTAGCTCTGGTTTATATTTTACTGTGATCTTTTTAGCCTTTGCATCGGTACACACAATATCAATTAAGGTCTCTCGATGAGTAGTAAAGTGGGTTGGTTCTGTAATTAATTGATTAAGACTAAGAGAGTGTAGAAATTGTTGTAAAAGCCGAAACTTTGCAAAACCTGGTTCCAGCATATTAATGTTGAGGTCCCCCAACAGTATTACATTATCGCATTTAGCAAAAGAGGCAATGGACTCAGTAATAATATCAAGAAAACCGGCAACGTCTCCCTGGTCTGGAGGTCGATAAGCAGTACCTATAACCACACACCTACCAGCCACGCTCAGCTGAAGCCAGAACTGCTCCACTGAATTGTCAATTGGGTAGGGGCATGATCGAGCTCTAATACCTTTTCTTATATAGAAACCAACCCCACCACCTTTGCCACCCTTAATACTGCTAGGTCTTGGCTGATAGATTAATCGATAGCCAGGTAGCTTCGGAGCTTTATCACCTTCACCCAGGCCAATCCATGTTTCATTCAAAGCTAAAATATCAGGTTTCAACTCCTCCATTGCAACAATAAATTCCTCATGCCCAGTATTAAGAGACCCTACATTAAACAAACCAACTTTTAAATTTGTCAGAGAAAGTTTTGTTTGAGTGGTTGGCATTTTCTGGATATTGATACCTGGGGATAACTATTAGTAATAAGAGCAATAAGTATAATAAAATAACAAATGTCATAAATAATATTGAATGGGAGAGACATAATGTAAATATGTTTATGGTAAAAATATATAATAAAAATGTAAGACATAATTGAAGCATTACTTAATAAGAAAATGTAACTAATCAATAATACTTGTTTTTTTTCTCTGGTGAAAAAATAACAAGAATAAGCAAATTTATAGATCAGGTACTTGGTAATAGTAATACAATTTTGTGATTTAGTCATTAATAATAATTGTAAGGATTGATATGATTTGTGATAAATATTATAATAATAAAATATGTTAAGAATATACAAGTTACATAATGATACTTGAAAATAAAAAAATAAATATGAATAACCAATCAGCATCACATATACATCAGCATACACAAGACAAATACAGCCAGACATACAAAATAACCAGAATGCAAAAAAATGTGTGCAAAGTGTTACATAAACAGAAGTTAAAATTCTACAAGAAAGTCTTAGTAAAGCTAAATATAAATTAATACTATCATAGAATAGCACAAAACAGGTATTCCTTTCAGATCGAGTGTTCAAACTAAAGATTGCCCAAAAACCCTTCCAAGATCCGCTAGCGAGCGTATAGGAAATGCGTCCTTCCCATCAGCTTGACGAACGTAAACTCTGCCGCGCTTGGTCCAAGCGAACCTCCACTGTAGCCGGCGGCACTCCTCGCGAGCCCGGTGGAACAGCTGGCGGTTGTGGCGCGACAGTCGCTCGTTCACAAAGATGCGAGGGCCGACGTCGGCACGGCCAGCGTCCCCAGCGGCCAGCGTCCGGCGCACGCGCGCACTCTGCAGCAGGCGGTCGCGAAGGTCCCGCCGCGCCAGCCGCACCACAACGCGGCGCGGGCGCGGCCCCTCGCCCCCACCCTGCGATATACCGACGCGCTCCGCGAACACGATGTCGCGCTCCTCCAGCGTGATCCCCAGCCTGGCCGCCAGCACCGTGACGGCATGGAGAACGTTCTCCCCGCGCTCCTCAGGCAACTGCCCGATCTCGAGGTCCGCGAGTAGCGCGTCCTGGTCCCGGTCGTTGAGTTCAATCTTCAGGTCGGCGACGACGCGTTCGAGCGCGACCAGGTCAGCGTCGCCACATGTAGCCCGGGATGCGGTGTCGGCGGCGGCAGCGGCCTGTCGCTGCTCGACAGCCTCCACCCGCTTCTCCAAAAGTCCCACGCGAGATGTGAGCTCCGCGACAGACGCTCGGAACTCAGCTGCCTCCTGACGATATTCTCTCATATCACCACGCATCGCCCGCAACTCATCCTTAAAGTTTAAAAACTCTGCGAAGAATCGGTCTTGCATCCGGCCCAGCTCCTCCATCACCTCATCGTGGCCCCGGCGCGAGTTCAGCTGTAGCTCCATTTCGGTGAATTCGGCCGTTATGTTGAGCGCCGTGTCGTCGAGCACCATAGCCTCCTCGCCGGTGTCGGTGCTGAGCTTCGTGGTGGCCGGCGTCGGCGGCGGCGGCATCGGCGGGGACGTGGACGTTGGCGGTGGCGTGGGCAGTGGTACCGAGACCTCGACCTGCAGCTGCGCGGCTCGCACCGGGGTCGAAGGATCTCTGCCTTTGGGCGCCTTCACCTCGCACTCTGGACATCGCCACGACTCGGGGATCGGCGCTCCAGCTGGGACCCCTAAACACTCGTGGTGGGTCCTTGAGTCGCACTGAGGGCATGTAATGCCGCCTCTAATAAACTTGCCGCAGGCTAAACACTTTGCCATATCTATCGGATTAGGCTAGTAAAATGTTTTTTCACTACTCGACGCTAGATGGCGTTAGGCGTCGCGGACAGGCAGTTAATTATTAGATTTAGGTCGCAATTTAAATTGATTCCAAGTACAACTGTTCGCGCCTTGGTATATGTTGTAAATATACTTCAATCACTCTAGAATTAGTATTAGTAAAGTATTGCTTACAAACCGTACAAGTTCTATTATTTATTTTTTAAAATGCACTATAGCGGGTATCAAATCCGTATCACTTAGTAAACTTGGATGATCTGTATCGATAAATACCAGATCCCTTGAATGTTATTGTGCGTAAATATTCATATTCGACACCAAACACTTATGTAAAAAGGCAATTATCACTTTGAGCACAGAACATTAATGTCGTGAATTGTTATTAATTAATTTCTATCACTCGGCTGTGCATTCACCGGCACGCGTGACGTCTAAATTATAATTAATTATATTCCGTTGAGAGGTTCCAGGTTAGTGCTTCCTTCGGCCTTGTCATAACTTGGCATCATGTTAAATTAAGGCCAAGCGCTTCCCCGTAAGGTGAAAACGTACCGTTTTTAGTTTTAGTTATTAGTTATCAAACTAACCATCAAAAACTGACGTCATAACCTATTAAGAACAAGTTACACGACAAAACTTCATTCTGGCGTGTGAGAAAAGTTTTTTAATTACAGTGACCCAAATACCCGTACCCGTATAAAATGTGTTATACCTAGGTGATTTACAGTGGGCTGGTATGGGCCTATTTGAATCAAGTTTTATTACATATTTACATAAATGAGTTAGGCATTATGATTTAGGCTCGCTTTGTTTCTAAATGACCTGATATTGTCGTTATCGTAATATAGCCTTTTTATAGCTCAATAGATAAAGTTTTTAGTGTACGACGGGAAGCCTTCATATCGCCTGGTTTCAAGATATGATAAGGCCAAAGGTTTTGGGATTTTATATTTAATCAAGCCTCACAGCTCAATGTGTAGTGCTTTTGTCTACTGTAGTATAATATAGGTTGTGGGTTCAATTCTTACACAGGACATAAATATGTGTGATAAATATATTTTTTTGTCCTGTGTGTGGGTGGTTTTTTATTGTACAACGGTGCGCGCTTGGCCTTCATCTCACCTCGTTACAAGTTGAGATAAAGTGGAGGTGCACTTCACCCGGAATCCTCAACAAACTGAGGAACTATATAATAGTGGAGGTTGCATTTCACCCGGAATCCTCAATAAACTGAGGAACTATATATATATGCTAAGTATGTAAAAAAAAAACTGTACGAAAAACGAGTATTATATAATGTTAATTTGATTCCTAGCACCACGTTATTATTATATAGAACATAGAAGTAAGCTGCTTCCCTTTGTCTGGTGAGATCGTTTCGTGGCCTTTTACGACATCCGCGGACTCAGTTGAAGAGGTCGCTAAAAGAAAG
Organism: Venusia cambrica; assembly: GCA_951394065.1. Lineage (NCBI taxonomy): Eukaryota > Metazoa > Arthropoda > Insecta > Lepidoptera > Geometridae > Venusia > Venusia cambrica. The sequence goes on along the minus strand of OX596043.1, from coordinate 5,375,246 downwards.
CATTATCTTCGGATCATTGATCAATATTTTCCCATGCAAGTTTTCCAAGGTTTTCCAACAAGAGCTGGCTTATTATCGTCACATTTGTAGCGTCATTGATTAACCTTTCCATATAAAGTTGGAACAAATTATAACTTCGAATACCTCTGACCATTACGGAGTGAATTGGCGTCATTATAGCAATTCGCTTACCTATACATAGCTAGTTTTAATTGGAGTCAAATCAGATAAAGTAACGGAGTGCATGTGACATTTCGAAGCCTGGTGAGAGAGACTTGGCACAGTTATTCATCAATAATGCCGTTTCCAGACTTAACAACCATGTGCCGTCTCCCACTATTTCGCAAAGAACCATTTTTTTATTGTACGACGGAGAAGCGCTTGGCCATCATCTCATCTGATTTACAAGTTATGATAAGATTGATGGTGATCGCGGAACACAAAAAATTAATAGTTGTTACGGCGACAGACTTAGGTAAGATAGTGGTAGCTACCTGGATAGCTGCACCTGCACGCATAAGTATGCATCTCTTGCCTATAACAATGCCTTACTGCGTAGGTCACATCCACAAAGAACATATTCTACATGGCACTGCATTACGCCCATCAACTTGAGGCATAAAGTTGTTAAGCCTTGCGTGCCCGTAATTTCACCGGCACCCATGCCCTTCAAACCGAAACACAGCAATGCTGCTTGGTGGCTTAAATAGGTATACTTAGTGGTAGTTCTTCCTCAGACGAACCCTTTCACAAGGGGCTCTACTACTTTTAACTAACTTACTACGGCTTTGCAGGAGGTTCACTGTTATGATGATGATGACCGACAAGTCAATTAAAATACGCATTTTAAATAATTTTAAAAACTGACGCCAGTTTTCACATATTACGTTGTTAGAACGATAGTTTATTTCATAGTGTTTGATAGCTCAACATAATTTTAATCACCAAAAACTTTGTGGTACATATTCTTTTTACTAGGTAGTTATTCTTACGCGTTATAAAGTTTAACACTTCACTATAAACATGTAATGGGGCACAAAATGCGGCTAGTAAATAGGATTTTAGTGCACAGAGCTCGTTTGTCGGTGCTTCAAGAAAATAGATCTCACAACGGTGCTATATCGACAAGAAATCAAAAAGAATGACGGACATTAGACATTATTTTTAGAGTCTAGGACCTTATTATGAGGAATTTGTTGTGCGTCCGATCGTATGTCCAACTTTCAAAGGGGTTCTTTTCATTCGTTTACGATGATTCAGCTCCTGAACTCGAAGCTCGTCTGGTAAGGATAAGGTATACGATGGAGCGACTACAGAAATATGCCGCTCTTTACTTTCACTTACTTCTTGTAAAGGTGTGTGATTCGTAAGTTTTTATCTTTGTATCATTTCCTTGGGTTTTATGTCTTTGGAATCGTTATGATATAAATTATTAGTTATTGGTGTGAATTTAGTGGTTAGCCTAAGGTGTAACACCATATATAAAACAGGTCAAAGGTAAGTTTTTACGTGTGTTAAGTCTCCAAAACTATACGCAGAAAAACGCATTTGTTGAGTTGAAAGGTAGATCAGAGTTCATACTCAAATTTGCTTACACTAAATCATATTTTTTAGGGTTCCGTACCCAAAGCGTGTCAACAGGACACTATTACTAAGCTTTTACTGACAGGCCGTCCGTCTGTCTGTCAGTAAAAAACACAGAATATTGAAATGAAATTAATTTGAAAGGAAATCAATAAAAAATATATTTTGCCATGATATGTGGCCTGGAACTTGAAACCCTCGTTGTGCGTGCCGGTTTTTAACTTAGAATAGTGATTATAGTGTCTTGCTAAGAATTAGCCGAATCCATCAGGGAAGGCGATCCGTCTTGACCGCGATAGTCATGTTGCTATGGTAACGAAGGACCACACACGACTGCCCACTCCTCACAATGCAAATGAAGCCCTTGGGTTATTCGCCGTGAATATTTTACGCGTTGTTTCGCTCAAATTAATTGGATTAGCATTGAGATTGGAAATGGAAACGGGTCTCAGTGGTGCTGATTGAATTTGTTTTAGTGAAATCTGAGAGGCGAATGAAAACATCTCTCCTGACTATTAAGTCTATATAAGATAAGTCTATTTTCTGTCATTTGCCAATAAATATATTTTATAGGGTTTCCCCTATTACTAAGCCTTTGTTTTACATCCATCAATCTGTCTTTCAATAAACTGTATCCCAAAAACGTAACTGTTAGAACACTTGACATTTTCAGTGTGTATTTTTTTGCTCCTATAACAAACAAATAATAAATTAAACATTAAAAAAACAAAGGGCTAAAATGGTAAGTTGTTAGATATTACAAATAAGTATGCTATGCCCTTCTTAAATGGATATTCATGTAAGAAAAGTAACTGATTCAGGCGTTACTTTGCGGAAATCCATTGCTCAATATTAACCAGTTAAATATTTAGTAACACAACTCTTCTTCGAGAGATCTTGCAGCACAGCGCTCAGAGCGGCAATACGATGGCAAAGGACTCGTTAGTTTAGCAGCAAGACTATATTTACTGAGGATGCCTCGTATAGAAGCGAAACACATGTCGATTAAAATTTTTTTTTAACGAATTTTGCGGCACTAAACGTTTTTTTGTTCTCAGGTTAATATTGATTTTAGTTTCATCACCCGCGAACGCCACTGCAGTTAACTGAAAATGTTCTCTATATTGTGAATATATATGTAAATATATCTGACATTGCAGCTCATTATTGAACTGTTGAGCTTAAATCGCGTTGCACCAAAGATCATAGTAGCATTCATTGTCGCTACAAAGGACCGTTAGGCAATTCCATCATTTTATGATCAACTTGTTCACGGAAGGTTAGAAGCTATTAATCTCTGTCTTCCTTGTTTTGCGTCTCGGTGTGTCAAAATCCTCAGTAACTTGACACCGCTCGACTTCACCAGGGTTTTGTTAAAACGTGACTTGGTGTCGATTTCTGCCTGTCCGGTACAGATGTGAATTATGGCTGGCAATGTTCATGACTGACATATTTTTATAGCTGTTTAAGCCCCTTTATGTAACTTATTTGCAAGACTGTGTTTGTTTAACCGGTTTAGCTGCATGTAAGCTGGATTTAAGTTGTCTATAATTTGAAATATAAAGCACTTTGACACATTATTGTATTGTTTTTAGTTGATATGCTTCGAGGCTTGTCTGCGCATTACCTAGTGGAGAGTGAAATCTAACAATAAAACGAGCTTTAAAAGAAAAGAGTAATAGTTGGTATCTTATAACAAAAACTAACTTACATAGACTTGTACGAAACGAATTAACTAGATATGTATATTCGAAATGTTAAGTATCAAGGGTATCTAACCTGTTTTTGGAAGAGAGGTGCCTGAAATAGGTTCAGTATCTGTACTACGCACCTTCCCAGAAGGTGCCTATTATAGGCGATCTATTCATGATACCAACAAAAACATACTGTACATCAAAATGTTTATACTAAATCGATTTGCATAGTTCCGTAGGCCCATTAAAATATAAGTGGAGAAGATCACTCATAGATTTGGAGCTAATACGTCACACGGAATCAGATACAATAACGGCCTATCTCTAGCAGTTGTCCGATAAATTTCGCTACAGCGGGTTGTCCTATTGAGACGCAGTACAATTGAACCAGCAAACTAACTACAAAACAACTGTTAAATAAATACCACAGCCAATACAATTTATTTTACGTTTCTACATTTACTTTTAGTCTTTGTTTAAACTTCCGAGATTAGAACACATTATTTTGATACAAACAAGCGGGTATTTATCGCGTATTTTACCGATAATATCCCGACGTTTCGGTGGGTGACTAGCTGTGGCCGTTTATCGAATCAAAATAACACATACTTATGTATACAGGGTCACGGACAAAAAGCTTACTACGGGACCCTATTATTTAGAGTTTACCTGTTGATCTGTAAAGTACACAAATACGAAAAACTGGCAATGTGTCGGGTTCGCACTAAGGGTCTAGGACAAAAATATTTTAGGTTCTGGGTATAGATTTTGTGCCAGTTTGACCTCAACACATGATAACGGCTTAGAGTGCCCTTCAAAGCAGCTCACAAAGAGATGGTAATCAAACTGACCACTAAATTACAAAAGTGAGTTTCTTTTAAAATATCTGACTCGCACTTGGCTGATTTGAAATGAATCACCTCTGTGGAAACCGTCCTAAGAGTCTTATTTGTTCTAGTACTGGTTTTCAGCGTTCTAATTTAGTAATATTGCGTTCAGACTGAGTCCAAAGGTTGGCTTGTAAATACCACTAACAAGTCAACGACAGTTAATACCCAGTCCACTGTTGAACAAGTAAAAATGTTAAGATACTGTTACTCATTTCAAAATTTTGAAGGTCTCGTAAATGTAATTATAATTTGACGCATGATGGCTTTGCAAATTTTCGAATCGTCTGTAAACAATTTTTAGGGATCCGTACCTGAAGGGTGCCCATGCCTATGGGATATTATTTCTAAGCCTCTTTGCTGTCAGTTCATCCATCTATATATCATCAAGCGGGCTGTTTCAAATGAACCATAATATAGAAATATATATACAGTTGAAATATTTAGAATATGTATTTCTCTAGCCGCGATAACAAATAAATTACAAAATTATGGGGGCTGCTCGAGATACGCATTGAAATGTAGGTAGGCTCGGAGTGCGTGTCCGCACTTGGCCAGCTTATTATTCAATATTTTGCTGCCCAAGAAACAAATGTATACCAGATTAAATGAATAAACATGCATAGTTTGCGTTATAGGTCTTGCTAGATAGAACTGAGGCTTAGATCTTGTACATTCGTCGATGTCAGGTCGTGGACGAGTATTGTTGCGGGCACTTCCACGCTGTCGAACCTAGATCTGTTGTTGCATGTTTCTAAAGTCCGAGGTTTGTTGAACATCTCAGATCGGTGCGGTCTTGTAACAAGTACAAATTCGACCGGTCGAAGATCAACTAATTCTACAGACTTGACTACAACAAAGTTACGATATATAGCAGTTGTTTTACTTGTCTATGTTTTGTTTTATCGTTTGCGTATAGAATAGAACATATTTATTTGGCTCTAATATACTAATTCTACGGACTATCTAATACTATAATGAAATTAGATGTTATTTAATGCAGAACTTATTATTTTGTAATCGAGCACGTAGTCACACGGTTTCTGACTTGGCCTCAGTGGCCCTGGAAAAAAACTCAGGGCTAAAAAAGTACCACCTCAGCAAAAAGCCAGTCCACCATGGAGCGAAGAGGCGCTGATTTTCAGGTGCATGGAACCCTGTCGAGCGAAATCACGCATCACGATTGCAATTTATAGGCGTATACGTTTCTTGTCGATAAGTTTCTTGCCTACCCTTACTATCTTATGTTCTTCTTTTTGTATTTATCATGCTTGTGTAGTGTGTAATTAATGTTCCTATTTCTATAAAAAGATATATTACTTCTTCTCTTTTATTATGTAAACCCTCCTACCAACAACCGTACCTTATACTATCATATCCATACTAAGGTTGTCTAAAAGATATCGCTTTTAAGCGATAAGACCGCCCAATGTATTGTTAACTTTAGTTTCAAAATTGTTACTAGTCGTATATGTTTTTGGTGACAATAAATATTTTTTATTCATTTTTACATCCTATTACTAATACATTATTGTCAGTTTTGTGCAACTTTTATTTTCCCAACAGCGATTTTGTCACGCACTACACAATTACATGAGAGTAATAAACCGATCACTTTTTCCCAACAAACTCGGTCAGTCTCCACATTTCCCGAGTAGTTTTGCAATAACTCCTCTGCCGTACATGGTTTCTTGTTACGTGGTGTTTCTCATTGAATAATCTAAGGCACGACATGAATTTTATTGACTGTGGTCATCAGTAATTGTTTGAGGTTATTTTTACGTGTTAGTTCAACCGTTTATCTTGCTTGAATTTATGAAAAACCCAGATAATATCATTGATCCTACTAGAAACTTTTTGTGGTGATTGAATATGATATATTTGTTATGAAATTTAAGCTTGAATATTGAATTGCTAAGGAAGACTGTACTAAGATAATGTTGATTTCATATAGAACTGAGAAGTTGCAAAACTTTTTTAAAATGTTGTTGATAAATGTGTGAATTATATTAAAACTCAATAATACATTCGAAATGATATTTTTTTGTGTTTGATTGGGTTTTCAAAATTAGAAGTGTATGGGGATTATCTTGTGTGTTATAGTTAACTTGTTAATTGTTTTGTGTATTATGTTTGATTTCTGTTTTTGTATTATGCACAATTTATGAATAATTTTTAATAATATGTACAAAAAAACTTTATGTACAAAGGATGCAGTCGGATTACCTGAGGACCGTTACAAACGGCCTATAGGTAACTCAACTGTTCCAGACCAGTACCAGACGGAAGCGTGCCTATATATTTTTAATTATTACTATAATTATGTTATCCTTCTATTCACGTCCGCAATAAGAGAAGGCTCTTACGGAAAACGCATCAAGCTGAATAATGGGTCTTTTCGAAGTAATGTCATTAGGTGGCTGTTTTAATATTTTAATTTGCAATATTTCAAGTAAATTCTAGTATATTCTAATTACAGTAGGTAGCCTATTGCTCGATATTTTTGCAATAATATTGGCAATACGCTGGCTTTGTTCTAAACCGGGAGGGCGACAGCTTTGCGCGGAACTGGCTGGCGCTGAAGGCGCGTGCCCAAAAATTGTTTTTTGAGGCAACAAGCGCAAGGGTACCATTTAGGTACGGACCTCGGTTTGGGCTGTTGTCATTTGGTAGGGGAGGATAGGAATGGCCGAAGGCGATACCGAGGGTAACGCTTTTAGGCGGAAAGGTTCATCGACTCCGCCGGCGGAGTCGGTGTATCTGTGACTTCAAAAACAGTTCCGCTCACTGACACAAAATATGCCGTTGGCATTCCACCATGACCACTTACGCTATGTTACTAGGTAAGTATTTTAGTTTTTTACGCGTGAAACACCATGAGATCGATATCAGGCGCCGCGTTTCAATAAAAATGCGTGCACACATTATAAAGTCAGCAGTAATTGCAATCAATGTGACATTCTTTGGACGATGCAATATTGATGGCGTTGAGAAGGCGCCGGCGCCGCTGTGTGTCTGTTTCCGTATCGAAGCTAATTTATTGGGCATGGATAACAGGCTGTTAGCCACACATGACTGGAGCAATTAGTCCTGTATCAATAAAGTCGCACTGTTTGATATCCAAGCTGTTTCTACAGATTTCCACTAATTAATTTGTTGCTCGTTATCTGCTCTGATTTATATACTGCACTGATATCTCCAGGTTGTATGGTTTCCACATTAACTTAGGTAGGTGTGATCTATACGGGGCAACGGATTTGCTAATTTGCATCAGTACACGAGATATTCAGGGCCTTCTTAAAAAGCTTTCTCCGTCGCAGACCTCATCCTTTCTCTGGTCTAAAACTAGACCAGCTTAGGGTTCATGAGCTAACCTAGAATTTACACAAATGTTTATGAAGTATATAATTCTATGTTAGATTCAGCCCTTGGATATCGTAAAATGAGACTGCGGGATCTCACCAGAAAAGGGGCAGCAGCTTCCTTCTGTGTATTATCTACACCTTTACTTTGATCACCAATCCGCCTGCCAAGCGTGGTGATTATGGCAAACCCCTCCAGTTTTGGAGGAAGCTCTGTCCAGCAGTAGACCGGGTTGTGATGATGATGATGATGTTACATTATTTAATCATACAAATGTGTTGCCTACAATTGTATGCAACATATTCAATGAAATGTCCTTGACGAGTTCTACACAAAGTTGGTACCGCTTGTGTTACGGCAATGGACACAGACACCGATCGATAGCAAAAAGCAATCGGTCAACGTATTAAAATAGGTACGGTTTTTATTATGAAAGACCCATATCGTTATCTACTGTTAGATACGATTATTTTTTAAGACTAATAAAGGTAGCTCGAATCAAATGGATAAGAAAACAAGCTTTGATCATACAGATTATCGAAATATATGTATGGGGACAGTTGTTGTAATTAACAAGCGGATTTGAGACAGTAATGTTATAATTCATGGTAACTTAAGTTTTTTCCTCAGTCTTACCATTCGCTACTACCTAAATACATAAATACAGGCTACATGTATCCAATTCAAACAAAAATCTTGATTTTCAATGCTTAATTTTGCCATATTGATTTTATTGAGCAACAAATTACTATTGCCTATTTACACTTTTTACATAGTCTATTTGCCTTATTGATGGTGGTCCTACTTTATATCTAATCTACTCTAATTATCTAATTTACTCTATATCCTACTTTATAGTTCAAGATACAAGTGGCCTTGTAAGACCTATAGTCGATCATTTTCTCTTCTATTGCGTAAACATTAGTAAGTAGGTACACACGTGAATAGAGAGATTAACTTTTGTATCGGCTGTGATATATTAGACAACTACTCACCAGCATTTATCACACGATGACATGAGTCTCCTGTCACGATCCCACATTCCGCAACTTTCATTTTTTATTTGAGTGTTATTGTCTGGATTTTATGCATTCCTGGTACCAATAATTTTATCCTGGTACTCAAGGAAAGTTTATAAAACAGAATAAGTAAATAAATATCACAGGAAATTATTTCACACAGCGCCATTTAGCCTTAAACAAGCATATGGGAACTAGATTACAGATAGAGTTCATTTTTTTTTTACATACATACCTAACATACAATACAACACCCAAACACAGAACTAACATCTATATTTACCGGAAAAATGTTTGTCCTGGAAGGTACGTTCATATAAAAATCTGGTATACATCTTACATGGAGTTTTCTAGTCTAGAGAAAATAGGTCTAACCTATCTAGGAAAAAGGTTTAACCGCCTTTGTGATCTAGTGGTTCGCCCACTGGTATCATACCCAGAGTTCTCAGGTTTGATCCCCAGATGGAGGTACAAATTTGTACCTTGTTTGGTTGGCGGAAAGACTTGTTTCAAGTCCGCCTGACTAGCAACCACCAACTTACCTATGTCTGTCGCCATAATAACATCTCTAAATTGTTGTATTCTGGTATTTAGTGGTAAGATAGCCAGTTCCAGGGTAAAGTCCGCTTGCGTCTTCGGCCTTATCATAACTTGACACCAGGTAAGAAGAAAGCCAAGCGCATCCCCGCCGTACAAAAAAAAATATTGTTTTTGGACAAGCGTAGACTTAGTCCACATCATTAGACTTGAAACACTTGGCTATCAATCACCAGTAAATAAACTCTAGGAATTTCCATTTGCCAAATTCCAATAAGATTCGTTCAGCAGATTTGACATAAAAAGTGAAGCGATTGGTACCTATAGTAGAATCGGGGCCCAGAAACACTGTCGTATTTATGATATGAATATATGTATTGAAGTAAAGATTTTATTTCATTGATGATAGCCAGGCGTTTGACCATCAAGTCGCTTTAAAAAAATGAAAAGAACCTGTTCTCTCTGGACTTGAAGACTCCAAGATTGTATTGGTGCGGAAAAACAGATGAGTGCAAGGAGTTCCATTCCTTACCAGTATGAACAATAAAGGTAGAGGCAAATCGATGTGTTACTAGGACCATAAAAAAATATTATGGGTCAGTAATAGATGAATCACACTATACCTGACACGAACAGTGATTTTGCGTCAGAATAATGAATGGATAATGGACCTAACGACCTTTCTGTTCGGTGAAATTATGGTGACGTACGCTTAGTTTAGTCTTTGGAGTCTTTGTAGATTTATTCGCGATTAACCAAAGCCAATTATATTTTATGGTAAATAGGTAAGAGACTTTAAATGAATGAATAAATGAATGAATGAATAAATTAATTATTTTTATACGAAAAAAACGTGTTTCTCCCGTATTTTATCTTTTTTTTTGAGTCTGCCCACGACCACGGGCTAATGATACTTCACCAAATCGTCAGCATAAGTATGTGTTAATACGTGATAAATACCAGTTCCTTTTTGGATCAAATTAATGTGTTCTAGTCACAAAAGTTTAAAAAATACTTAATAAAAGAATGAATTCATATTTTAATTGTACACCAAAATAATACAGGATTATTTTCTATTTATAAAACTAAAGCTAAAGTACACAATCTCCTCTAGACAACCCTAGTGATGTTGTAGAGTGGAAATATATACATTACTTTGTGTAAGGAGGTCCCAGAGATCTGGAAATTCTGTATTGATCGCGTATTCAATGACTCAAACCATAACATTCCGACCGTATCTACTTTAGTGGAAATTTCTTCGCGGCGATGTCAAAAGTCCAGACTCACAATCTCAGGCCATCAACCTCTCATGGGTGACCATTTAGACGCAAAAATAGGCACTTAGTGACACTTCTTGTGCGGAATATAAAATAAAGTACCTTTACAGTTAGTCTTATCTTTTATTTTTATGTTCTTTGATGTTTTCAAAGTTGCACAGTTTTATGGACTAGGTACTTCATAGTACTTACCATGATTGTTCACTTTTGATGTTGTTTTTTTTTCATTACTTTTTTTTATAATTGATGGGTAAGCTTTGAGGTTTGACTAGCTCTATGCCAGAGCAAAGATGAGGTCTACGATGGAGCGAACTTTTCCAGAAGACACTGGCGCACTGACGGAACACGGCAAGCCGTTTGGATTCGGACTTCGGCAGGAGAGTATTTGGCAGAATTTCAACATAGTAGTATTGAATATTTCCCGGTTTTTTATCAACTGTGTGACATAGAAGCTCTTGACCTCCATCTCACCTGATTTCAAGTTGTAAGGCCGAAGGTGGAACCGAATATCACCCGGAATCCTCAACAGACTGAGGAACTGGCTAATGATACCTCTAAATGCCTGAATACAAAAATGACGAATTATTGTTGTGGTTACTGACTCAGGTAAGATGGTGGTAGCTATCCAAGTGGACTTATACAAAGCCCAACCACCAACCAAACCAAGTATATTTTGTAAGTAGCACCAGGTGGTAGTCAGAGGCACATCCAAAGTGTTTCACACTTGACTTTCCCTTCGCTGTTTAGAGGAATAGAGGTATAAAGCTTAATCTTCACATTTTAAGAAAGCGAAGTAATGCTTTTAGTGCGCTTTAGAATTTTCACATACAAATAGTCTTTAGCATATAATTAAATGATTTAAATAACGTTTTATAATAGCACTGTAAGCGCAAAAATCATCGGTACTCCGGTGCCTTCTCAACGTTAAATTCCTACGAATAAACCCGAATAAAGTCAAGATTTGGTGCAATATATAAGCACACGCAAGTAAAGTTGCGTGTGCTTATATATTGCACCAAATCGTGCCGATATATCTATAAACAAATAATCTTAAACTAGAGCCAAACCTTGTTAATATCTGGTCAACATTATCAAATCGTTTACTCCGGAACAAAATACCGGTTAATCAACGTCTTTGTAATCAACAATACGGATATCTTATCGGAAATCTCAAAGCAATCGGCGGTCGAATTTCTTTAATGAGTCACCTAACGATTTTCCTTCAAAACAATTGTTCATGAATAATGGAGTGCACGTTCAAACCTTCGCTCTAGTTCTAGACTAGCCTTTAGTCACCGAGTAGATTAAAGATATTTTATTTTCTATAGACCTCAGCTGTTCAATTTGAACTGTAGGTAGGATCAAATGTTTTTGATTTGATTTATATTGTATGATAAGTATGTATTTACAAAACAAAAGTATTTAAGTACTTATTCTATCCGTAATCTAGTTCCCATATTACAAGCTTTGGGCTAGATGGCGCTGTGTGAAATTAATGTCCTGTAATATTTATTTAATGTAAGCAAAACAAGTAATATAGGAACTAGAATACCTACCAAGGATATGAATACTTATTTACATTCTTATAATACAATACAACAATAATGTCCTGCTGGTGCCTTGATCATATACCTATATAAATATTATTTAAATACATTTCATATATAAGAAAAAAAAAATAAAAGAATAAAAAGTATGGCACTCCATTATTCATGAACAATATATTTTTAAATTAACTTTTAAATATATTTTAATGTGCAATAAAGTACTTACTTAAATGTATATAAATAAATAAATTAAAAATGTTTTTTTTAAATATTATATTATTGGATATAAATATCTAATAAAAAAATCGTTTCTAATTAGATATCAAAATCAAACTATAAAGTCAACCAAAAACACGAAATAAGTTGCAGGCGTTTTGTTAATACAGATTTGATACCGCAATTCCGCAATGTATAACGTTACAACCCAAAATACATAAATGTTAGCATGATTAAATTGCCACCTAGGAGAGTTTTCTAAATAAGGCGGTAACTTTACTTGTATTACTATCCTGATTAAGTCGGCGCGGTATATGTGCAGTCCTTGTTGGACCGACAAAGACATGTGTGGTCCTACCGGTAAGGAATATGGAACAGTGAATTGTCCTTTCGCCAATTCGTATGCCACCCAAACACAAACAAAAACGATTTCAACGTATATTCATTAGAGTATTTTTTAATAAAGTAATTTAGGAAAATAATTATAAAATTTTGCAGCTGCTAAGAAAAGATAAGGGCTCCCTTTCTACCATCTACATCATCATCATCATCATCATCATCATGATCAGTATCATCAACTTTTCGCAGATGCTGGAAGGTTCCGTGGATATCGTAAACCTAAAGGAATGGGTCACATCATGCAAATGAGTACCTACTTAGTGATAACTATAATCACCAATCTTCCTGTCAAGCATGCTGACTAGACAAATTAGGAATCCTATTACAGAATTTGGTGAAGTTTTATATCCTGAAGTGGATTTTTCTGGCTGAAATGATGATGAATAACTAAGTTTACCAACTATATACTATTATACCCAAATTCATTATATGTAAAATTATATTATAAGAATTAATCTTTGCCCAGCGCCAAAACGAAACAAAAGTTATAATATAACTTTTGTTTGTTTTAAATGTTATACTCGTATATAAGTTTTTAATCATACATACTTATCATGAATACAAAACCCATAAACAGAACAAACATCTATAATAATCACACAAATGTTTGTCCCGATTGGGATTCAAACCCACAACCTACAACGCAAAAGGTAGAGCTACTTCCAACTGAGCTGAGAGGCTTATTATTCTATATAATATACTTACAGAATAAGGTTCCATTAAGTAGCTACTATTGTATTTTACTCCGTCAGTCTGAAAAATCAAGGACTACTCAATCTAAAGAAACAATCTTTATGACGACAAATCACGAAATTGCGTAAAAATTTGTTCCAATTCTCATTTACATGCTTTAAGTGGAGCTCCTGTAAGCAGCAATAAATGTATGGTTCCATAAATTACAAGGACTTGTGTTGGATATCTTGATATTACAACAGCCTAATAATTTCCACAGCTGGGTAGCCTCCACTGCATATTGGAGACTTTTTCCATAATCACCACGTTTGGCAGGTGAATTGATAGACGCAATAAAGTGTTAGATAATACACTGAGGTTAGAATGCTGCCTCTTTTATGGGGCGATTTTTAGGTCTACTTGGTAAGTTTGACCCTATGCAGTCATACTTTATAGTGCTCAATCTCTACCTCTCTTTGATCAAATTAGATACCTACCTATCATTCAACTCTCTTAGAATAAGGAATTCAGAAATCCTCTGCTGGCGTTTGTGTGGAAAGCAAAGGTAATTTCTGGACAAAAATTCCACAAATCCTCGTATCCTACTATAAATTCTATTAAATAGATGAACTATATTTATTCGGGTTAATTAATGTTACTTTTGGGGCATTTTGGAACGATTGCTTTGTCACATATTTGTTACTAATTTTCTTAATGAAAACACGTGCTGAAACACATGATTTAAATATCTCTTATCATAAAGTAAAAAAATGTAACATTCAGTTGTAAGGAACTATCAAAAAGTATTAAAGTGTCTTCTTAAATGGGTGAATTCAAAAGTCTTGTTGAATTAATAAACTTAAGTACCTAGCTTAAAATAACAATATCCGATGAAATTACCACTCAAATATATATTACGTAATATATTATATATTAGGCCAATACCTTTTAATAGAACGATTATAGGCCAAGCTTTAAACGTTTTCTTGGTGGAAACATTTCATAAATCGTAAAATTAAGTGTTTATTAAATTAAAAGCACAGGAATAAGTTTTAAATGAAAACACAACGTGAATTTACCGAGTTTATGAGTACACATTAAAAGGTTATGTATTTCTGATTGCATTTGAATGCAATCGGCTCGGCGCTCGTGAATTCAGAATCCAACTCAGCCAACAGATGCGTCTACTTCCCGACAAACCAGGCTACCGAGTAGGCAGTCCACCTAGTAGGTCGGTTGGTATTTTTTTTCTTAACCAACCAATATTACAGGACATTCATTTAACACAACGCCATCTAGGCCCAAACTATGCATAGCTTGAATATTATAATATAATATTCAAGCAAACTACTACCAGCAACCAAACCAAACTCAATATTGTACTCCGCTGGAGATCGAACCCAGCACCTCTGGATCTGACAGCAGTGGGCGAACCACCGGACCAAAGAGGCTATGCTTTAAAAAAAATAACAAATATGCCGCTAACTACAAACAAACTGACCCACAAAGGCTATATACAAAAGACTTCAACGCGCTGCGCCTGCGCAGCCGGGCGTTTTCTTGATAGTCTCATAGTCACATACTTTTCTTATTTTCCTTTGCTTGTTGAGGCAACACGTGACCCAAGGGCTGGCTCTTATTTAGGCCAGCAAATTAGCATAGCTATTCAGTGTGGCAATGCAGTCAGAGTCTTGGGCACGCTTCCGTCTGATACTGGTCTAGTACAGTTGAGTTACCTATAGGCCGTTTTTAACGATCCTTAGGTAACCAGACTGATTCCTTTATACATAGATGGTTTGATTGTACATTTTGTTGAATAAAGATTTATAAGGAATAAGGAGAAAACTTATGTAAATGAAGTGGATGAGAAGAGATAAGGATACTAAGGATGCCACGAGAGAATGGTGAGTGACACTAGCTGTTAGAGTAGTAGAGTAGGATAACCCATACAAAGTAACATAAATCTTAACCCTGACCGAAAAATGCCATCGGTGTCGTGATTTTCTTTCGTAAGACGGGGATGGGCTTCATCTCACCTAACTTTCAAGTTATCATAAGGCCGGTGGAAGCGCACTTTACCCAGAATCCTCAACAAACTGAGGAACTGGCTATCTTACCTCTAAATGCAGGAACACAACAATTTAAGAATTTTTATTATGGCGATTGAATTCGGTAAGAAAGTGGGAGACAAAATCCTAGCGCCAACCAAACTCAGCACAATATTGCTCCCCCTGGATCTAACCCTGGACCTCTAGTTCCGATACCTTGGGCGTAAAAGCCGTAAAAGGTAAATTAATAAACAAAACAGCGATACCTACTTTAACACATAACATACCAAAAATAATCTTTTTTTCAAAATCATATCACTGTCAGTTTTCAGACGATTTTAATTCCTCATTGATTCAAAATTTCATCTAATTTGGTCTTATAACATTGTTAAAATGTTTCATGAATTTCATGACATAATGCCTCAAGTTGACAGGCGCGAATCTGTACAGCGAAGGTCCATGTTCTTCGTGGATATGCCCTACGCAGTAAGGCTTTGGTAAAGGCAAAAGTTCCACCTAACATCAGGCGGGCTGTTTGCTTGTTCCGTCTCTGTGTCGTATAAAAAAGCGTATATTAATCATAATTATGGTATAAGCTGCTAAGTTACTGAATAAATAAAAACATTAAAACTTCCACAATTATCTTCTCTTCTCCTAAGCTCTATAGAAAAGATTTCAACGCGCTGCGTATGCGCACCGGACCATTGATAAGATCCCCGTAGCAAAGCGATCATAATTCTATTGATAATCAATGTATTTATAGCATTGGCGAGCTGTTTCGAATGCTGTAATGAATGGACTTGTATGTAAATAAATATTTGTATGTATGAGCACGGAAATGTGCACTATGATTAAACAGCTCACTAAAGCTGTTTCTAATGAATTTGACGTTAAGTGTTGCTGAATTATCTACACTTCAAGACTATTTATTATTTTTCAAGAATATTTATTATTTTTTCAAGACTATTTATTTATTTATTATCATTTTAGCTTCTGAATAGGTAGGTACGTACCTTTGTAGCGTTTTGCGTACTATCTGACTGCCTCAAACGGTAAGAATATTATAATGTAGATCTTTAGCATTTGCTTGTTTTCGTTCCTGTGGCGATCACGACTCTACCTTCTGGCTCCAATTGAAAATCTAACATTTTATTACATTATATTCCACATACACCAAAAAAGTCATGATAATCATGAAAAAAGTTCCCTAAGCCACCTCTTTCCATTGCCTCATTATTCTTTGATACATGATATACATCAAAAAGGCTAAATAAGATTGAATTGTTTCTGATTTCCAGTATTTTGCTAGTTGATTGTGCTGAGTTGCAGTTCAATTCAATTGTTATTTCGAACTTTCTATAAAAAGCTTTCTGTAAACAAAAGCTCGTTCTAAAATCAAATAGTGCGAATAGTCAGGAAATGCTCCAACAAGAACGAACATCGGTGATAAGTGCTAAGATCTGTCGTTTAGATGGCGCTGGAGCATCACGATCGTACCATCAACATTGAGTGGGCTTCAGATCTCCCGACCATCTAGCCTTTGTCAATATTGGCGTTTCATCTGACGATTATGGGTTTTATACCGTAAAGGGTAAGGACTATTTTCCTTGATCAAAATGTTAGTCCAATACGAAATTTACATTTGCTTGGTAATGTGTGCTGTTTAACCTAAGGATATCGTAATAATAGTATAAAAGGTGGTATTTTTAAAACTAACATTCACATGCGGCTTCGCCTGTGTTGTAGTTTAAGTACCCGGATAAAAAAAGCCTATAGTATATTCTAGGATACATTTTTTTTTATTCTTTCATTGCATTTGCCTTGAAAAGGTAAAAATAAACAGAGAGAGCTAGCTACTTTTGAATTTATAATATTGGTACGGATAGTATTATAGTTTGATAATGCCTTGGATTCCGTATTAACTTATGGGAAGACACGAAGTAATATAAATGATAAGCGCCATCTATTTTCACCCCAAAATAAGATTGGTATTAAAAAACACAAACAAAGAAGTGAACTCAAGCTAAGAGCTATTATAAATCTTACAGGGCTTTACCCGTCTATCTCGTAGCTAATAGGTTTTTAAACGTCTACTCATGCAGTGGTGCATGCATGGTTTGAAACCGGAGCGGCAGCTTATAAAGAAATAGCTGACACGCGGTAAAAACGACTAAGAAATACCAGATTTTCATTCAAATATTAATCAATATACCAGGTAATACGTTAAACATACCTACTCATAGTCCACTGTTGGACATATTACTTCTCCAATAACTCCTTGAGATTGCAGTAGTTTGGCTCAAGACAATGCTGCTATCTTTTTTACTGTTAACTGTTAAAATGATAATATAAAATGGCCTTTAAATTTCCATGGGCTGAGTAAGAGGCGCCTAATATTAGGGTCGAAATAAAGTCGGCATATTTGTTCTGTGAAAGTTTGTGTCCTTGAAAAACCGCAAAAGAAATTATTCAACTAAAACCATGTTACAGAATAAAAAATCCCCAAGCTTTATTTTTTACATTTTGAATATGTCTTGTTTGTATTGAATAACAATTCTTTAAGTAGGTACTGATGTATCTTGCTTAGTTCTAACCGTTATTGATTAGAGTTATAAGTGATGTAGCCGCCAAAGCTGTTACCTGTTACTGGTGCCATAAGCTTACTTTATAGATAACATTTGGTTTAAATTCCTGTTTGAGGTATCTAGTTTTTAAGGTGGTTTTAATTTAATCCGGCACTTTTTATTGTAATTCAAGATATGATACGTTTCAAAAGCCGAGATCTCAAACTTACTCACACATTCATAGATATACGATAAGTACATACAAGATAACAGACATGCGCAAAGCGAATCAAAACTTTGCTGATAACGTAAACAAAAACCGGCGCTATTCTATATTCTAAGACTTTTCATTCAATTTCAGTACCTACCACAAAATATCTCCAAGCTTTATGACGAAACAAAAAACAAACGAAGCTTTCCTGTTCAAAGATATGAGGAATTTGTAGGTTATGTATAAATACAATGGAATACCTAAGTATGTTATAGTTAGAAGTTTTTATGGGTATATGGACAACAAAACAATAATACTAACAGCATATTATGTGCCGTTGAAATCAAACACTCTGATTCCCAAAGTGTCAAAAGTTCAAAGCACTAATATACACACTTACTGTTATCACGCAACTATTCCGAAAGCTCCAGTCCAGGTATCTGTTACATAAACGTCCACTTTCTCAACCCCCGTATCACAACACAGTCTGTTTATAGTCACACACTTGGCGGTGAGTGAAGTGAGCCGCGATACGACCGCCGCGTGCCTGCGACCGTTCGGTACTAGAGAATTGTCTGCTACTGCGGACACGCCGGCCGATGGTAACTGATTGTTATTCTGTGATGGCTAGTGGAGCATAGTAAAACTATTCAAGTATGTTATATTACGTTTCGTAAGCCTGGACGAGCTTTATGGTTTTGTATTTAGAGACAAACTGGAAATTTATATTCTAATAATTAACCACGCACAGATAAAAATAAATATTATTATTATTACAGGACATTAATTTTATACAGCGCCATCTAACCCCAAACTAAGCACAGCTTGCAATATGGGAACTAGATTACGGATAGAATACCTTAATACTATTTGTAAATACATTACTACATTAGTACTATATGATACGCCCAAACACAGAACAAACATCTATATTCATCAAACAAATGTTTGCCCTGGGTGGGAATCAAACCCACAGCCTATAACGCAGAAGGCAGAGCTACTACCACTTTAGCTTTGAGGCTTGTCCATATTTTACACATTCTCACAACATGATCTCTTCATCCAAACTTACAAACTTTAGCTACGATTTATACGTGTTGAAGAGAAAAGAGAAACGATTACGAAAACGAAAAGAGCTACGGTTTACGGCTAAAGACATTTATTATCATAAGAGTTACAGAAATACACAGAATACTTCGATTTAAGGAGTGCCGCTTTAAATATTCATGTACATATCCTACAAGTATTTACAAGCATATGAATACATATCCTGTAGGTATAAAAGCTCATTACAATATTAGTCCATCTAACTAACTTAATGTAGCTTAATACTCACGTGTTGAAATCTAGGACGTTCAACAGGATGAAGTACTGTAAACAGCCACTGTGCGATCCTAGCGTCCACACATGAAACCTATAGCTCTCATACTATTCTTATTGCGCGTTTTATCGCATAGCTGGTCGACTTTTTGTTACAGCCCTATGCTACTAAAACCTTTAGAGTAGATATTGAATATAAAATCCAGCGTCTACCATTTATCGATCTATAAATTTAAATCTCCATTTTATTAGAAGAGTAAATATTATGAAGTAAACCAATCGAGGCCGATGGAAAATGTATCTTATATAAAAAAAAATTGTCGCCCTTATGGGAACTTTGATGTGTATTAAGATTATTTTTTAAGTTAGATTGAGCTACTTACGATAGGCGCCGTACAATGCCTGCTTTTTACTTCTTCTAGTTCTGCCAAATCGCGTGACGTAGGGTGAAACCCTAAGCGTAGGCCACAAACTTGCATGTAATTAACTAAAGGAAGTTTGCTACTTTTCGGGACCGGCGCGTGACTACAACCCTCCCTTACGACATTAGGAGGCAATAAAAGAACACGTAAAATTTGAAACCCCTCAAGGAAAGCGACTAATTACAATTTGCCGCCGAATCAATCGGTAACCTTAGCTGTTTTTATCGCAGGTAATTTATGTCTCATATTTCGAACTAATGTGACTACACAAAGACAGGACTTGTGAATGCTTAATTATGCAAATTAAAGTTGAGATCATAGCGGCCGCGTTTAAATACCAACGCGAAAAAAAAACCGACCAAGCGCGGACACAAAACGAAGGTTCCGAGACCGACACACATTTCAAGGCAAAAAATTACGTTTTTGAAAAATAATATTTGATATATGAAATACTTTACTCATTTGGTAGCTTTGCCTGCTTAAGCTGGCAATATCTATGTATCAATATCTTTTAATATGGCAACATTGCGATTGAACAATATAGGTACTCTTGTTTGGTTGCTGTCAAAGTAATACCAATATGAAAAATGCCGTTTTATTTACACGGTTCATGCCCGTTGACAGATATTCGAACGGACGGACAGCGAAGGCTTAGTGATAAGATTCCATATGCAATCTTCGGCTACGTAACCCTAAAACTGAACAATTCGGTCAAATATCGGTTTGTAAGATCAAAAAGCGCCGAGAAGACGACTCCACGATACCGACAATGGTTAATCAAAAGTCAGTATCTCATTCCGCAGGACCTTGCCTCGCAAGACGTTACGTTATTTCGATTTCATTTGCGTGCTCGTACCTCGTGCGGATGTTTTTTATCTCGCGTTGGTCTCCCTCGCCTAGAGGTCATGCCACGATCCCGCGAGCCTTTGTTACTCCAGGAGAAATATGAGGTGAAGTCGGCAGGCGCTACGAATAAATGGGATTCTTTCCAGCCATATTGAAATATCTTAAGGCGATGGAGAAACAGGGAGATTAATTCTCGAATGATGAATGGGACGCGTAAATCTTATTTGTAATTTACTGTTTGCTAGTTATCGCTTTTGTTCGTGTTGCCCCGTAGTTTAGTTTAATAAGATACGGTTCAGATAGCGTATCACGGCTGATTGTCTGGGACCCGTTATTCAGTTTCGTTTTACTTTTTTACGTGAATAGGCAAGGAGCAAGCGGGGTGTTCTTTTTGTAACAAAAAGTAATTACGAGTCACGAGGCTGAGGGCAATGATGCGGGCGCGGTTCATTAATTGAATTCTTAGGTGTGAAGTGCCTTTGAAGTGTGAGAGATTGAAGGCTTTTAAGAATTGTAATATTCTCAAAGAACTGTATACTTAAAACAAATATCCGTAAGGCTTAATAGGATTTTTCATGTTTTAACTTCTGCTCGGAAATAATACTGCTATTTATATAAAACTATCCTTCTATTATTAATAATTTAACTTACATTAAAAACATTCTAAATTCGTTTATGCGTAACTATCATAAATTATTTATTTTTGGACGTTTAATACAATTATTTCAACATATCTAATGTCTTATTGCATACATGCAAAAGTAATCCTACGATATTTTAAAATCACACAAATAGGATAATTTACATTATTAAAAATATAACTGTCTATCTACTACTCTAATATCGAAACAAAAAAATACTATCAAATTTGTGCAATTTTAAAACGTTGTTGACTTTGTAATGGTATTCAATAAAACTTTCCTAAGTTATATTTGTATTGTAAACTAACATATTTATGGTTCTATTATCAGCCGCCAATGCGGTAGATACCGTAAAATATACATTTTATGAACGTTTATATAACTTACGTAATAATTAAAGGCCATGCTGGACTTAAGCTGTTGCTCAGGTAATCATCGGTGTTATTTATAATCCATTCACAGCTTCCGGATTGAATGATACCGTTGCACTGCGATTATCTGTTCAACGGTTTTAACATTAGCTTTTATTTAAGAAAGTTGTCTTGGTTTACGGAAATGACTCAAGTACCTGACTTGGTATAAGGAAATTACACAAGCACAAGAAGTCATCCAGCTAATAATAAAATTATAATTTCTAGTAATTCTTTATTATACACAAGACTTTTACAAATGTTATCTACTCAATTTAATTCAATTATATTATTCAAATTGTAGAAATACAAGGACCACTTAGTTTCATAATCAAATTTAGGTAGGTACATGAGAAAAAAAACAAAAGCAGGTAATCAATGTCAAAAAACACTGGCTATAAAAAGGCCTGATCGCAATAATTAATAAACAGTAAAATACTTGCAAGTAAATTTTGCAGCTGTACAGGGGCTTTGTTAAATCAAAAGATAAAGCCCCTTTGTAAAGTCAATCATCTAAATCATGTGCACCAATAACATAAGAAAATGAATAGAACATTCTTCAGAATAGGGAAATGCTGGTGCGATGTCAGAACAATACCAAAATAACGAGATTCCTGGTAATAAATTACACTTGAGCGTCGATGCCTTGCACTCTATGGGGGACGTACATACGTTTTCAGTGGCCTTTTAAGAGCTATGATGATTATACTGATCCTTCTTCTTCTCGTTCCTTCATTGCTGAGGACCATGACTCCTGTGTTGCAGTTTAATCACGTCCTGTCTTAATCGGTTTCTGTCTTCTGCCTTGTGCAGAACTACGCCGATTGGCATCTCCAGATTGTGTAAGCCTGGTCCGTCCTTGGGACTACGTCAATGAGATTTGTTCCTTCTACTTTTCCAGTGATCGTAAGTCGTTCCAGGTGGTCGATAATAATGATAAAGTAATAATTGTGATGATTATCGATTTAATTTGAATACACAGTTCAATAGAAACCATCTGACAGTAGGCCGCTTGAGTAAATTTTCTCCGAATGGTTTAATTTATTCAGATTATTGGCGTGTTCGCCGTTCTATTAGCATTAATGGTGGGTGGGATTGGACTGGGAACATTTTAATTCAACATGAGCATTTCAGTAGGCTTGTGAAAATGCATGACACTTTAGCGTGGGCTCTCTATCTATTTTACTATCGTCTGGGGCTGGCTCTTTTCTCATCTTAAACACTTCTCAGGTTAAATAGACAAAACCGTTATTTTTTACAATCTTGCCCTATCCTATCGTTATTTAAGAATTACTCGGCCTGAGACATCAGTCTCAGATATTTTATAACAAGAAAACATATCAATATTTTACATGTTTTACATATTTAAAAATATATGTAAATGATTTAATATGTAGTTGAAGAAACACGCAATGTTTTTCGTACCATTTCGTTAATTTTAGCATGAAACTTGGCGAAGTTTCGTGATCACGCAGAAAATGACAAGTGTCAAATCAAACATCAATTGGATTTGACAAAACCAATCATACAAGGACAAACTCGAGGGGCTTACTAATAGTCATCGAAGAGTTCTAGTATCCATCTGCTGGCTCCATCATGAGATCAGCTCCAAGATATTAAATTATTGTTTTGTGATCCGAACTTCATATACATACAAAACATCATTTCGATACGACACTTAGAAGTAGGTTCAAATTGCCTTTCAATATTTTATTACATTAGTTACAAGCGGAGCAAACAAAAGCGTGTTTAAAATAGGAAGTAAATCATTGCCAAGCAAATATGAAACACTGAACGAAACCATTTTTGAGAAAACGAAAAGTACAACGTCCAATTATCGCGAATATTCGCCAACTTTTCAACTGTTACACAACTTCTGTACCGGATTGCAAATCGTAGACTCGCAAAAACGTTAGATTGGCCCCAAACTTGCCCATTCAGTTGGAAAACTGAATCAAACTCATGCAGCGACATTATGAAACATTGTGTTGATTGAATAAATCTCACCAGGGTTTTTTTATTACGATGGGTTAAGAATCGACCCCGCCACCTCAGCTTATGTATGTCGTAAAAGCTGACTAAGGGTTTTCACCAGAAGAAGGGCAGCTTCTTTCCGTGTATTATCTACACCTCTACTGTGATCACCAATCCATCTGCTAAGCATTATGATTATGGCAAAACTGGAGTAGGCTCGAGTGGACACTAATGGACACTAATGGAGTGTTGATGACAGGCAGATATATAAATATATATATGAAGATTTATATTATTTAAGGTATATGTTTATATTATTAGTTTTGTATGCTTTATCTTCTTGATATTCTTGATCAGCTGCAAAGCATTTAGAAAATACCTTAACATTCTATTTGATATTTTAGAACTTATATGCAATTAAATGTTATTTAAATAGATAACAGTAAATTAAAACAAAATAAATTGAGGGGTTCAATGAAGTACGTCAGAAAAAGTCTTTTTTTTATTTTCATACGGGAATGTGCTTAGCCTTCATCTAACCAGATTTTAAGTTCAAGATATCAAGTTAAGATAAGGCCGAAAGTGGAAGCGCACTTCACTCGGAATCCACAAGGAACTGGCTATCTTACCTCTAAATGCCGATACACAAGAATTTAAGAATTGTTGTTTCGTTTTCGTTGGCGATAGAAAGGTAAGATGGTGGTAGCTTGCCAGGCGGATTTAAACAGAGTCCTAACACCAACCAAACCCAGCACTATATTGGACTCCCCCTGCGGATCAAACCCGGGACCTCTTGATCTACACCGGTAGGAGACCAGTAGACCACAGAGGCGGTTAAAATTTAGAACATATTCAGAAATTTACTCCAGG
Source organism: Venusia cambrica (assembly GCA_951394065.1). Classification (NCBI taxonomy): domain Eukaryota; kingdom Metazoa; phylum Arthropoda; class Insecta; order Lepidoptera; family Geometridae; genus Venusia; species Venusia cambrica. Next base: position 5,350,745 of record OX596043.1, on the reverse strand, counting down.
ATAACAAAGACTAGATTGTAAGGTATGCAAATTTGTAAATCAAGTAGTTATCGGTATGCATAACTTTCTAACTTTTATGAGATTTAGCGACAGCCACAGAAACCTAGCTGTAAACATAGGTACTACATTAATTTAAGATAATTATAATATTAAGATAAGTTATAGAATTAGATAAGTGTTTCCTAATTGTATTGGTAAAATGCTAAAATAAAATTGCTTTTTTATTTTTTTTTACTACTTATACTTACCTATATAATTATATTTTTTTGCGACCATTGTATTGAATAGCTGATGCAGATTATGTGTAGCTTTGCTCAAACCTTAGTTTAAGTTATACTATGCATATAATCCTTTTTTTGTTAGTGTTGATACAACAACCAACAAAACATATATATATATATATATATATATATAACTTTCTAACTTTATCGTAGATTGCAACTGATTAAATAGCTAGAAAGGCGTAGTGGTGCATAAAATCAGTGGCAAGACGTTCACACTTCATTAGTAGGATCGAAAGCGTGCAAGGCAAGTGTCAAATGTTGTGCGCTTGAAAGACATGCGTCTTGGAAGCCACGTTGTGAAATCAATTGGACGCGGTAATTCACCGAGTCACTGAATCACGAAGTTGCATTTTCTCATTATAAGGCCTACTTTAGTCTTTTTCAAACTTTCGCGATTAGAGCACATTATTTTTATTTTAAAAACGGGTATTTATCGCGCATTTTGCATATATATAACACCGTCCGTTTGTTATACGTCTCGTCATATTGCAAACGGTCGGAAAATTGACAACAGCAACTAACATTTACAATTTTACGCATTATTTCTAGCTTCTCTAGTTCTGCCGCTTGCTTTAGCACAGACACAGACCTGCCTTACTCTCTCCTCAAGAGAGTGAGGTGAGCTAATGGCCTTACAAGAATGTACAATTGAATCCTGTAACGCAAGCCTAGTGGTTATCCTTCACGCGGTGCCCCCCGTTCTCGATCTAGTTCCATCGGAAATAGAATTAACTGAAACCACAGGACGACTTCTGTTCGGATGGAGAGGTCATGTCCCGACGGGTTCATCATCGATCACCATATTTACTGACAGTTTACAATATGCCAAGGCATACTACAAACGGACAGTGCTTATAATTTTATGCTGACACGTGTACAATATGCCGGGGCATATTAGAAACGGACGGTGCTGATAATCTAACGCTGACATATATAATTATATTTACTACTTACCCAAAAGTGATTTCCAATGAACGGCATTACTACAAAAGTATGGTTCGGGACGCGATTGATATTAAAAAATATACAATGTATATTTTTAATCCTGAAGACGGGTTCAGACTCCTCTGCCTGTAGGAATCCAGTTGTAGCACGGTGCACTTGGTGTTATCCTTAGAAAAAAAGTGTTGATACTGTCAGTGTCGTGTATCGTCCTAGTGTGAATGTGGCCTAATCTAATAATCAAGACCAAGTTGATGGTAGTTGTTAAAAAGTCTGTCCGCGACCACAGCAGGTGCAACTCTGTCAAAACGTCGGGATAAATATAACTTTAATACGCTATACATACCCGTTTTTTAACCAACTCCAAAAAAAGGATTTTTTTTATTAAGATTACATTATTTTTAGAGATATGATTCCAAATTGGCCCCATACAAATTTTATCAAAATCGGTCAACACAGGAAAACAGGATAGTGGGAACGAAAAATAAGTTCAACCCATCCATACTTTTATCGATCTTATACCACTTATTTATGATACCTAATAACGTAATCGGTCCCTTAAAGTTACTTTTAAGGTTTTAGTGGCGAAGTCGGATTCATTTCAATAATTGTTGGCTAAAAAATAAATAAATAATAATTATCATTTTTTCAAAAATTGTACACTATAAAGGTAAGGTACTCAAAAATACTATCACTAGCTTCAATTTCCGAAAATAGTCGAGTAATTCGTTGAGTCCTGGCATATAATGCATGTGAATCAGCACCCAGCTCTCTATTTAAAATAAATAGTGATAATTCTGTCATAAATAGGCAAGTATTTATAATAAGCCAGGGCCAAAGCTACAAGAAGCTATCAAAGCCAGTCGGTATTGTTCTTTATCCAAGGATTTTTGATGCTCAAGGCAAAGTGGAATCCATTAAGATTGGTCAGGCGATACGTAAGGATACTCAGTTTCAAACGGATATCTTGAAATGGTTCGTATTTACTGCGTCTATGTGGAATGTTATAGAAGTATTTGTTTGCTATTTATCTAAACAAAATCGTGTAGCTGACTAAACCATAGGTTCCATAGACATGGAATTTTCAGGGTTGTTTATTTTTGTAGTGTAGGGGTGCACTAAGAAAGGATTTGAAGAAATTACCACGGGATCATAAGAAGGCCGTCCCGGGCGTTTCGCTAGTTTATCATGAGTTTAGTTTGTCTGGGTATCTTACAAACCTTAAAGTACAAAGTAAATCAATTTGTCTGGCTATTCACAATGTTTGCTAGTTTTAGAAAATTATTATACATTATTATGTAGAAACAAAGACACTAACTATATAAATATAATGGTCAGGTAAAATGTGATACTCGACCGAAGCGAAACTAATACAATACTTGCGGCTGTAAGGTTTCAGACGGTGGTAAATGTAATTCAGGCAATTCTAAAAGTGCTCAGAAATAGATGGTTCTATTTATCAATATAAGCTGCAGATGAGTCTGTTTAAAAAAAAAACCTGCATCTTCAATCATAAAATGGCAGGGACTTTTGGGTTGGTATGCGCAATTTGATTTTGTTGAGTTCTAATATTTTCCAAAAATTGTAGTCTACCTACAGGTTAATACAACAACATATTTGGTATTTTACATATAGATTTTCCTTATAAGTTCGTACTTACCAAGTGAACTTTGCTTATAAAGATGCAGTCAATAAGGGATTCAATAAGGGATAATCTTTACATTCAAATCGAATACATTGTTGTTGCTAATTTTGTGGAGGTACCAAGAGGCATATTTCAATATTTTGAATCTACTGTGAGCTTTGAAGCTTAAATTTTCGGAAAACTGCAAAACAAGTACCTAAAGTTACCACCATAAAAAAATCTCCCCTTTCACCGGGATCTCACCAGAAGAAAGGGAGCAGTTTACTTATGTGTATCATATATTACTGCGATCACTGATCCACATGTGAAGCGTAACGAATACGACAAGACTTTCCAATTGCGGAGGAGGGTCTATCCAGCAGTGGACAATAATGAGCTGTTGAAGACTACTTAATACCTACTACGACCATGGAAGTATGTAGATTTTTACAAGCCGATGCCTAGGACTTCATCTTGTAAACGTTTAATAGTGCATCCCTACACTCAATGTATGTATACAACAGTGGACATAAATGGGCTTTAGAAGTTGAAGTATCTTTAGTCAGTTAAAAGCCCATTGCGACCATAAAACCGGTTATGGAGTGATGTGGTATTGTCTGGTAACAAAACGGGGAATATCTCAATTTGCGGTTTAGGGACGTTGCGGTGTGCCCTGGTTTTCGGGTCAACCACATGACTTAATTAACCATACATAATGGTTATCGGTTACATTTGCTTGGATGAGTGTTCCAGACAAATGATTGGAGTAGTTTTATTAAGCGTGTGTCGTTCCAAAACGATTCAAAACACATTTTGCAGGTTTATTTCATGTATTATTAATTATTATTTAGATAGGTTTTCAACGATTTCCTTTTTTAAAAAAATTCTGGTTTAGACTGTGTTCATTTTTTAATTTTCTGTCAGATTAAATCAACTATTTAAACAACAACTTTCTAAATTAATTGGATGATGACGATGGATACCTACTTGAACTATTTTAAAGAAACAAAGTATTTGAAATAAAGATTTTTTTATGCTAGCCAGTCCGGCTTAGTATAGGTGGGTTATCAAAAGCTAGAACAGTACTCACACCGATGCTATTTCATTTAACAAAAATATAAAATAAAAAAGTATGGTGGCCGGTTAGCCCGGGTTTCATTTTTCTTTGAAAATCCCTGTTTTTTATAGTCATAATAATTAAAGAATATAATCATAATATATAAATAAATATTATGATTATTACATACAGGATATTAATTTTAAACAGCGCCATCTAGCCCCAAACTAAGCATAGCTTATAATATGGGAACTGGATTACTAATAGAATACTTAAATAATTTTGTAAATACATACGTACTATATGATACTACTCGCAAACACAGAGCATACATCTATATTCATCACACAAAACATGTTTGTTGCTGGGTCGGAATCGAACTCAAAGCCTTTTTTTTATATTGAAGATGATAAACGGTAGCGAAGGTAAGCGGCCGAACAGTTTGAATCTTGTTTCTTCGGAAATGGGTAGGTCTTTGGAGTGAGACGCTTTCTGCGTCGACACTCTTGTGCCATCTCATCTGCCTAGGAGATCAGTTAGGACTGGTGCGGCGGCTGATTCGGCTGATGATCACAAAAGGTGCAAATATAGTGGTCTAGACAGAATTTAATCATTTAAGTCTTAAGGGGTCGAGATCTTGGGTCCGTGGAGAGCCGCTACTCTCCGGGTTTTAAGAAGACTTACCGGGCTTTTGATTGAGGTGAAAAGTGTAGGTATCCTTGCTGCTTCCCTTGTATATATAGTTAGTTTAATTGGGGTTTTGTGATATATATGTTTTTAATATGTATATGTATGTGTATAAATGATATGTATTTAACTTTACTGTTTTTGTTTTTCTATATCATGTTTTTTTAATATTATATCAGTAAGCGATTGTAAACAATTAACTAGGTATAGGAAAATAAAGCGAATTTTATTTTTCTTATGTAAACGTAACAAAGAAGTATTTCTAAAATGTAATTTGACGTTGTGTGTTTTGAGATTAACAACCAATACAAATGGAAATAATTTTGACAACTACATAACAGCCGCTATGTATCGCGCAATGTGTTGAACTTGCCAGCTCTTAGTAATGTACCTATATGAGATAACGTTTCGTTCGTACTGAATTCCGTTTCTTAGTTGTTGGTCCAGTTTTGATAGGTATCTGTGGCGTAGGTCTATCAGGTCTAGCACGGATATCAGAATACTAAGTCAAGGCATTGATCTATATATAGTTCCTTCTTGTTATCTTTTAGTTGCAATGGCTTACAAATGTGAAGAGTCACGCAATACAACTTACTCAGCAACTTCGGTAGCCCTTGTGATCTAAGGACTTAACAAACTGCAAGAGTGAGAAATACCTACCTAGAGGGTATATTAAAAACACTGGCCAGTACGAATGCACAGTCCGAAGATTTAAATCCACATTTCCAGGCAAAAAAAAAGTTTCTTTGCGGCAACATAAATACACACTCTATAAAAAATAATATCAAATACCTTTTACGGTTTATGAGATACAACCCACTGACACACAGACAAACGGGCGGATAGTGCAAGCTAAGTAACCGGGTCCCGTTGGTTCCCTTTTGGTTTCCGTAGGACGGAAACCTTTAAACGCAGTTTTTTTTGGCATTACATTGTTCACGTTTTTAAAGAGTTGTAACCATAACTATTTTGTAGTTTGTAGAAAATTATGGTAGCCGGTGAAATAACGGACAATTGATGTTTCAAGTTGACGGACGCAATGCAGTGCCACGTAAGTCATGTTCTTTGTAGATATGATATAATATGCAGTAAGGCTTTCTTATAGGCATCAGCTTGTTTAAAAAAACACGCATCAAAATCAAAGTTGTATCTTTTCTTGTTTATGACATTTAGACTTGATATACTTTCATTATATCTATCTAAAGTTCTCTGGTGAACGGTTATTCACAATATGCTCATCAAAATTACATAAAACATCAACACCGCCGCCGCCTAAATGTGTGTTTATTATTAGTGCCCTACCAGTACGTGTAGACAGTGCCTCTTTGTGTAGAAGCGGTGAAACAGCTCTAATGAAGTAAATTTATGGTGCGGGTCATAATGAGGGCTTGTGGCCTGCGCCTTTACAGAATGCATGCATAAAATGGTATATGGATTTACATACAATCCTTGATAAAGATGTCATTTTTGCAGTTATGCGCTGGTACCAGTACCATACATATACCATACATATACCATACATACCAAACATACTATATATAAAAAAGTACTTTCATAATTTGCATTTTTATTGATGAAAATATCTTAAATAATCATATTATCATTATATCCTGATAAATACTGTAGCGTTGTCACAATTTTCGCATAGTGAAAATTCTACTAAATAGTGGCAAAATAAGGTTAGGATTTATAAAACATCCGTATATTCTTAAACTTTTGATTTAATTGAAACCCCTATCTTATGCTGCAATTAGTTCCTTAGTATGTATAATAATATAAGTTTATTTCAGGTAACGTAAGAATAGTACAGTATGTTTTTTAATACTAATTCTAAGACCCATATTAATATATACCTTGAAACTAAAATACATACATAATAGAACTTAAACTAAGGCACACGTGATGTCGCCGACGTGTTTCGGTGTATAGTACGTCTCCACCTTCGGCATTATCATAACTTGACTCCAGTGAAGCGATTCTCGGATATATGGAAATACTTTTCCGTGTTGAAATCGGATTCTACTTAAAATCCGATAGACTGCAAAGTAACTTTCAAACTATTTCTGAAAATGGTGGAAGTCTCAACAACTAATGTAAAAAAAAAAGAATAGCGTTTCCGGAACCTCCATCCATGAAGTTTCCGAATATGTTTGAGTGTCGCTTCATAGGTGAGATGTCAAAAAAATCAATCGTTTCACCGTCTTCTTATAAAAAAATAAGTGGATACTTCTGCCAATTCCCTGGTACAACAACTCAGATGCACCATGCAAACAAAGAAGTTTAAAATTCTAATACATTTTTCAGTCTTTGAACAAAATATATATTCGTAGTTTGTTCAGACTTCTCCATTGTGGATAAGGTAGGTTAGAGCAAAAAAACAATTACATCTCTCCATTGCCATTCGTTACTTGTATTATTTTGAATGAAGCTAAATAAACAGCATCTCTTGAAATGCTTCTATGGACAGTGCACCCCATTGTTCCCTGGAGGTCAGCCACAGTCGCGGTCTGTCTAGTAAGCTCATGCTAATGTATATTTTTGTTAGAATTGCTGGCTCCTCAACCTCGGAGCTGTAAAGTGACGCAAACAACTTTGAATCTTCCACAGATAATATTGTGGCAGGATTTCGATTGACAAAGGTGCAGAGAAAAGACTTTGTTGTAAGATGATAGGGTATTTAGTCTCATCGAGGGTCTAAGACGCCGTGGGCGGTGCCGTACTGGACATGCAATATGAATAGTGTTCAGTACAGTGACGTCGGTGTAAATAAGCGGAAATGTTTTCCCAATGTCATAATTGTATTCAGGTATCATTTATTTCCTATGGGAACCCCTTTGGGTTGCAGAGATTTATCGCATCGTCGTGCTACTGCGTGGTTTGCAGTGTTTTTTGCCTTCTATCACAAAAATCTGAAGTTTTCAAAATATTATACATTTTATTTAAATATTTCGCATAGTGAAAATTCTACTAAATAGTGGCAAAATAAGGTTAGGATTTATAAAACATCCGTATATTCTTAAACTTTTGATTTATTTGAAACCCCTATCTTATGAGAAAGAAAATTTTGGCTCAGTACAAAAATCCGCACAGACAAAATTTATTCATAAAACCAGCACAGTCAAGAAAATAATCCGCAGGTCTATTAAATTATTTAAGTATACTAGGTACCTTGCACAAAAGAGAGAAATGTTCAATAGGAGGTACTGATTAGTCATATATTATGTAATTAGTCTGCGCTGGAAGGAGTACAAAAAAAAGGGGACAAAAGGCACCATTTCAGCAAAGTGTTGTGCTACTATTTTGATTTCAACTGAACTTGCTGGATAAAATATTCCTTTTTTTTCAAACATTCACAAAGTTACAAAGATAAAATAATTGGAAAAAACAAAGAATTTGTTCAACTCGTTGAACTTTGAGTGTTTAAGAAGAAAAGCAATGTAAGGATAATTAAAATGCTGTAATGGATTTTTGGATTTTGGACTTTACTGATGGTTTTGATGCATAATTGAATTATATACAGCACTTTAAATAACTCTCAATAAAAATACCTTCACCTATGCATACCTATATATACTCACAATATGATTTAGACTAAAACATTAAAAAAAAACACAAAGTTTTTCCATTTTAAACAGTTTATTTATGTTAAAAAAAGCTTTATAACATTTTAGTTGATATGTTGTAGCCCTAATCCATGGTTGTAGCATCAATATATCAACTAAAATGACATAAATTACAAAATTAAATAAATCATTGAAGCAAGTGAACCTTGACACACATATATCAATAAGTAGTAGTGGTCACAAAGGTCGGTGGAAAAACATAAGAACCTAGTCATGCTAAGTATTCTGAGTTAACCCAGACACAAGCTTACATATTTTACTTCGAATGGGGTCATTTAGAGTACGATAAAATAATTTTCCGTTTTGTTCCTTCAAGAACAATAGGACGTTAAAATGGACTCATACACCCATTAGCTCGCTGCTGTCATCAGATAGCAACCCTGAGATTTGTTGGTCCACTATCTACTTGTTTGTTGACAGCTAACGGGTATTGTATTTCAATAAGCGCGCTTTGAAGGTAATAATGACTTTATGAAGTTGAGAGTAAATGAAGAGCAGAAAATCATTTGTGAACAAGCCTGAGGATTTGAGTCGCGGAAATTATTTCCATATTGTCATAATATAGCTTCAAAGGGCCTTTAATATAGCTGTCCCAAGATGATTCTGTTTTCATTTGAATACTGAGGAAATTAACTCAACCCAATTTAGCTTACCCACAAATATTTGCTTATGAGGACAAATATTTTCGGGGTAGCGTGTTTGTCGGTTTTGTACAGAATGTATTTTGATGAGAGTGCCTAGGAGCATTACGACCTTATTAAGCCGTCACTGTTCGTTTATAGGATTTTCAGACGGACAGCTACTAATCATCCCCATCTGGTCGATTAGCTATTTACTAGGACCAAACGCTTTCTAAAATATTTTATTAAGCTCACTGCAAGAACTTAGAATCAGCTTCCAGCATCTGTATGTCAGCTGAAATAAGAACTTACTTACAAACTCATAATTTGGTCCGTACATTATAAGTAATCGGTCACTAAGTAGGCTTATTTTTTGAAATATGATAAAGCTGCTACTTTGAATAAAAATATGTACATTTATACGAAAATATTCTGGAATCGATTGGACCTTCTTTTGTAATTATTTAGTTATACAATTAATCCCTTAATGTTGGAACTTCCGTAAACAGGCTATACAAAGATACACTCTTCGTGAGACTGACAGCCTCCGAGATTAACAGTATCCGGGAGTGGTTGCTTGTGTTGACCCAAATAAATCTTCTCACTCAGAAAAACCTGCCTGACCCTTGTAACGTACCCTTCTTACTGTTCATTAGAACCAGATGTGCATGGTTGAAAAACTTTTGAATCTCTCTGTTAAATAAGGAATCTCTAACAAATCAACAAACCCACGTATTTGCTTCCTCTATAAAGCAGATCCCAACTCAAAACGAAGCCCAATAATGCACGGATTAGATTTAAATAGAATGAATTATGACATTTGATTTAGAAAGCGGGTAATATAACAGTGTTAGCTGTTGATATTTACCAACATTTTATGAAGCTATCGTCAGTTATTATTTAAGATGGGTTAGCTCTTGATTTCTAAGCATCTGGGGAATGAAGAAGTCTAAGGAGGAGCGAACTTTTCCTGATCATATGGCGATCTGCTAAAAGAAAAGCAATTTACCGAGTCACCTTCTGTAATTCTGTAATTCTTTATTGTACACACAAAAATAATTACAAGATAAAAAATAAAAGATCATAACAAAAGGCATGTACAGAGGCGAGCACCTTGATAATCAAGTTAAGCTGTTGCAAATAATAGGGATCCTACTCAAGAAGTCAGGCTTTTAGTCACTTTACATTTACTACTGAATCCATACAGTTCATACTATGTATAGCCATAGATCCACATTCAATAAAGGGTCACTTGAACCCTCGAGCAAAAGAAGTATTGCCGACAAAAACTCGAACAAACCGACCAGTACAAACAAGATAGCTGATATTGAAATCGAGGGGCTATTCTAGTCAAATCAATACTCAGCTAGCGTTTGCTTCAGTGTCCTAGTTTTTAAGAGCTTGCCGTATTGAGAGTGTATTTTTGTGTGTAGAATCAGGTTATTTAAAAATGCCATCTTCTACAGGTGGAACATTCAGGGCGTGTGTCTGAGTTGGATTGTCTAGTCTAGGGCATTATTTGGTCACCCACAATAGCAACCACGTATGTATTGTTATTCTAGCACTTTGATCGTCTAACCCACTTGCTATTTGTATGTATATATACCTATACATGCATTTAGCATAAATTCAGTTACAAATGCTTCGCTTTCTTACTATGCAATGTACGTATGTATACCTCTACATATATGCATCCAGCATAAGTTCAGGTTCTAATGCATCGCTTTCTTACAATGTTATGTAGCCCTACATATTGGCTTTGTAAAGTACAAACAATTTTTGGATCTCTTACTCCACCGATGGCTGACTTGAAAACAATATTCGATAACTACCTTACATTGTAGCGCAAGATGTAGTGATACCGTGGTAGTTGGTTATTGCTTACGATACCCTTGCCTTATGTTTTATCGCCTTTTCAGAACAGATTATGATAAAGCTTGCCCATACTATTTAAATTCTTGAAGGTTACAAGAAACATTATTATTATTAACAAGTCTCACGTCTCAGATGGTAGTAGCTATGCCTTCTGCGCAGTAAGTTGTGAGTTCGATTCCCACCCAGGACAAAAAAAATTGTAATGAATATAGATGTTTGTTCTGTTTTTGGGTGGTATATATAGTAAAAGTATTTAAGTATTGTATCCGTAATTTAGTTCCCATATTACAAGCGTATGCTTAGTTTGTGGCTAGATGACGCTGAAATTTATGTCCTGTAATATTTAAATATTTTATTTATTCATTAAATATTACATTTACACCATCTAGCCCCACTAAGCATAGCTTGTAATTATGGAACCAGATTACGAATACTTAAATACTATTTTTTAATTAATGCGTACGCAGTGCGTAAAAATTGTATATGATACAATTGTACACACTGTACGCAGTCTCAATACTTAGTACGTTTATATAATGAAAATACAGGTACACTAGCAAAAATATTAGCTCCCTTATCAGATTACTCCTACTAGTAGAAATGAATATAATTTTAGATTTTGTGAGAAATTCGGCCCAAAAAAATTACTTCATAACCTTACTTGCATTTTCAATGAGTGAATTTCCGCAACATAAGAAGGTATGCATGCGTATTGGTCTACTGCGTCTTTATTAGTATATAGTACTGTAATATTCAAATCCCTTCTGCGAACTGCAATTTTCTACCAACGCGTATTAGATACGCTTACAAATAATTGCTGTAGCCTAGCTCTGACTCATTAGCTATTAGTGCAATATGAACACTTTCATGGTACCTTATCAGATGTAGGTATTTAGACCACATTCAAGTCCTGCTAGGTGTCAATAATTAATAAACAATATAAATATAAATGTAGTGGCTCTGTTTGTTAGCTCTTCAGTAGTGATACTGAACGGACCTTATTGGTACAAGGACATATTGAGTTTTTTTTTTATGACGTGGCAGCGCTTGGCCTTCATCTCACCTGGTTACAAGTTGAGATAAGGTGAAGGTGGAGGCGCACTTCACCCATAATCCTCAACAAACTGAGGAACTGGCTATCTTACACAAGTCCCAGTGCTTATAATAGGCAACTTCTGGGAAAGCTCGCTCCTTTGTAGAATGAAGATGGGCTTTGCCCCGTTAATGCTTGACTGGCAAGCTTCGGAATAAGAGCTTACCCAGGTCCAACAAAACGCACCCGTTTTTAAATTTAAATAACATATGAGTTGTTTATTGAATTATTGCCTTAGACACACAGTTTCGATGGTGATATTTATTCTGAAAAAATATTTGCGAACAAACAATTAAAAATGAGACGCGCAATTGAACTGACTGCACACATCATAAATAATAATATAAAAATAAATATATGGGTAGGTGTTGCTTAGACTGTTTTGATGTGTATGTACAAGGGAAGCAGTTGGATTACCTATGGACTTTTACAAACAGTCTAGGTCACTCAACGGTTCCAGACCACTGGCTTCATTGCCACGCTGAATAGCTCAGCTAATTCAATGGTCTAAATAAGAGGCAGCCCTGGGTGATAATTGCATATTGACTCGTAAGTGGAGTCACAAGCAAAGCCTAGTTTGATTTTATATCAAAATATATAAGGTTAATTAGCTTGAATAATTTTATAATTACCTAGTTTCGTTGCGATATTGAGTTTGATGCACGCATGAGCTAAGCATGTTGGCATGCATACGCTGTGACAGACATCGTGACGACACCTTTACCATATGTATATTGCATCTCAGGTATGTTGGTGTTGTAAGACATCGGGACCACGAAGGCTTTCGGAATAAGAAAGTGGACATAAGCTTTTCTTTGTGAGATGCTTGACATGATGTTTTTGAACATAGGTATTGTAATAAACAAGCCACATAGCTCAGTTGGCTGTAGCTCTGCCTTCTGAACAAAAAGGTTGTGAGTTTGATTTCCATCTGGGACAAACACAAATAAAAACATTTTTATTTAATTCTATGATTGAACTTTTTTAGTATGCTACATACCTTTAAGATGTTTAATTTATTTTTCATTTCATTTAAATTTATAAATTTAAGTATATATTTAATAAAGGTTTCTTACTTTCTTTATCTGTCTAATGACCCTATCACCACAGATTACTAAATGTAAAGTTCGGCTACGATGCTGCTTACCAATCCAGTTTTGTGTAATGAATATGGATATATTTAGATAAAGTTTGTTCTGTCTTTGGGTGTTATATTGTATGATTAGTCATCACAAGAATAAGTAGTAGTGTGTAAGATACATTTTTTATTTTGTATATAATTTAGATATATACAAGTATATACTATCTGTAGTTTTATTCTCATATTACAAGCTTCGCTTAGTTTGGGGCTTGATGGCGCTATGTAAAATTTATATCCTGTAAACAGTATCGTTATAATCGTCACACCTGTATTTTAGTATGGGTAGCCCAAAAGATTTTAAGGCTTAATTTAGGATTAAAGAAATGAAGTGAACAAACCGTAGTACTATTACAGATTCAGTGCCATGCCTGTTTTTTTTTTAAATAGTGTTGGTCTCAAAAGTTAATGGGAATACTGACTTGAAACTGATTTACAGTTCATCAAACTTCATAAAACTCATACCTAATTCCCGAAAATGGAGCCACAATATCGCTTATTGAGCTGTCTCCAGCTCAGAAAATAGATTTTTTGTAAATTGCATTTTAATTTAACCAAATGAATGCAAGTGGTAATAAGTTACCGAATATACTCGGAAAGCTATTTTCATATATATATATTTTATAGTAAGGTATTTTTTTATAAATGCTGGGTTAGCTCTTGACCTCTACGCTTGTCTAGCTCTAGGTTAGGATGAGGTCTCCAAGCGAGCGAGCTTTCCCAGAAGGCTTCTCAGGTATATAATTCATATTGGATTAAGAGGTATTCAATAAATTATCCACAATGACGCTGATGGCGCTTTTGAATTCTTTAAAACAAGGGTAATCTGCGTCAATACTAAATTGTTTAGTTTATTGATGTAATTTGGAGCGTCTATCCATCTCTGTATCCACGGTGTGTCATACTCATCAAAGTATTTAAATCCGTGGCCAAGGATAAAGCAATATGTTCAATGACAAATAATGTGGTTTCTGTTTATCTTCCTACCCGTATCCCATACTGGTACTAAAATGGTAATACGTTTTTAGCAAATGCTTCTTCAAGGTCGTGTTGGAGTTTTGGCTGACATTTTAAGACCGGCCACCTGCCTCGCAACCTCCTTGGGAAACTCGGTTGTGTGGGATAAGGATTAATTTAGAAAACTAAGTGGGTAAAGAATGAAGAAATAAGTTTTATTTTTATTGTACGACGGGTAAGCACTTGGCCTTCATCTCACCTGGTTATAAGTTGAGATAAGGCCGAAGGTGGAGGCGCACTTCACCCGGAATCCTCAACAAACTGAGGAACTGGCTATCTTACCTCTGAATGCCGGAACACAACAATTTTAGAATTGTTATTATGGCGACAGAATTAGGTAAGATGGTGGTAGCTAGCCAGGCGGGCTTAAACAAAGTCCTACCACCAACCAAAACAAACACAATATACTCCCCATGGATGTGTGTTTTTTTTGTCTTCAGACTTTCCTTTCACATAATAATTTATTGACTCCCTTTTTCAAGACCTCAAAGACCTTAGGACCATAATTAATAACAAAAACGGGTCTTCATCGCGTATCTTTTAAATTCCCGACAGTTTCGACCGTGTTACAACGGCCATGGTCACGGGCAGACATTTACCATTACCTTAAGGTTAACAAATCGGATAGGAAGATGCTGGATGCTGATTCAAAGATTTTGTAAAATACATTTTAGCTGAAATGTTATCTTCCATTCAATATTATTCATAGACAAGCCTCATAGCTCGGTTGGTAGTAACTCTGCCTTCGGCGGCTGTGGGTTCGATTTACTGGTAGTAGGACTTTGCATGCACATTGAGTCCTTCTGGTCCGTATAACACTATCATACCTAAGTCTGTCACCATAAAAACAATTCTAAAATGTTGTGTTCCGACATAAAGAGGTAAGAACAGATAGCCAGTTCCACAAACTGTTGAGGATTCCTTTGAAGAGCGCTTCAGCCTTATCTAAACATGAAACCAGATGTGATGAAGCGCTACACAGTCGTTCAATAAAAAACAGTGAAACTTCTATTGACTGTAGGTACTTTTAATGTTATGTGAATATTCGGTCGTAAATAAATAAAGATTTAAAGTCAATAGTTTAGGCAGACACGCTAATCCTACAATAAAACTTTATGGTGTTTTATCGGTAGTAAACCAGTGATTGAATATTTATAGAATTTTTGAATATTTATGAACAAATTATTTTCCTAATTACTGTTTTACAGCTCAAATGACGCGTGATCCTCTGATGACCAGACTAGCCATAACCAGTGTATTATGCGGCGAGTATGATTTATTAAAAAGTTTTTTTTATACAACTAGGAGACGAAACAAGCAAGTATCTGATGTTAAGTGAATCTCTTACGTGTAATAATGCCGCAATGCGTAGGTCAAATCCAGAAAGAACATAGCCTACACGGCACTGCATTACAGAGGCATAAAGGTGTAAAGCCTCGCGTGCCCGTAATTTCACCGGCAACGATACCCTTCGAACCGGACCACAGCAATACTGCTTGGCGATTGAAATAGGTTTGGTGGCAGTACTTCCACGGTCGAGCCCTTTCACAAGGGGCTTTACTACTCTTATAAGTATAAATAAATAGTGAATAGCCCGAAACTTCATTTAAATCATACCCAAAATGTTTATCAGAAGTTCGATTACAAACACTTAGGTACAGAATAATTGCATATCTTAACTTTACAAATGATGAATGACCTTCACTGGTAATTATTAAAAATGTCACCTTGCTTTTGGTATGTGTTACAATAAATATCTTTTTTTATACATTTCATTATCATTACAGCCTCTCACGTCCACTGCAGGACTACCTACCGCAAAGCGTCCTAAATAACGCAATGGTCTTCTTTAAGTAAAGTTTACTTTTTTTTGTACAACGGGAAGCGCTTGGCCTTCATTTCATCTGGTTTCAAGTGATCATAAAGCCGACAGTGGAAGCACACTTCACCCGGAATCTTCAACTGTCTGCGGATCTGGCTATTCTTACCTCAAAATGCCGGAACACAACAACTCAGAATTAATTATATGTCGACAGACAGGTAATATGGTGGTAGGGAATTCAAACAAAGTGCTACTACCAACCAAACCAAGCACAATTTTATACACCCTTAGGAGTCAAACGCCTGATCCAGAGGTCCCGCCTCTGAATCAGGCGGTTCAACAGCTGATTCTTAAAGAGATTAAATAAGAATTGAATCCACCAAACACCTTAGAAATCAATCAAATTACATTGAACAAGAGCCACCTATCTTTGGCACCGTTACAATGTACAGTCGAAAGGATAATAACGATTGAATATAATCATTAAGACTACTGAGTGTTGAACGATCTCAGGCTCTACATTCAGCTGGTTCATATTTATTTATCGATTTCTCGTGCATATAGAGTCGTCGAGAATTGTCTGAAATGACCTTCGATACATAACAAAATTATTTAAGTGAGTGTTTAGAGTTAACTCACGATATCTTTGACCTAACCCCTCTTACCCCTTCCACCCCGGACTAGCATTAGCTTTATCACTAGTGGTTCTGTAAGAACAGTAGACCTCGCATCATCATCTCATCAAGAAAATAATATGCCCATAAATATTCATTAATTCTATTAATATTTAATCACTTGTTTACTACTTATAGAACACCAAAGAGTTATATTTTCGGATTTGCGTGTCACTAACTTAAATGAAAAATAAAATTAGAGGAGCTCTTATATCACAATGTACTTTGAAAATCTTGTGATCAGCTTCCAGCTTCTTTTCCGTTTCTTTCCGTTGTGTTAAGATTTTAAGGTCTATAATAAGAAAGTTTTTTTTGCTAAGCAAAAGTATTGAGGCAACAGAAATACATTTAGCTCAAATCAAATAAATAAGCCTTTATTCAGTTTCTTAAAGAAACTTAAAAGTTCACGCTTTACCTTACAGGGTATATAAGGCAGACTCACTACAAATATCTGCCGATAACAACTTTTTGTAGTAAAAGTGATCCGACTGTTTAAAGTAAGCCATATAGGGGTATGGCATGACTGTAGCCCAACATTGGTCTGGGATGGCTCACCTCACGACGAAGCGATTTTCGAGCGTTCCGGAACGATTTCCTTATTGCTGGAAAGGCTGGAATGGGTTCCCAGATCATTGGTGTTGCGAACCTGACACTGGCCAATTACAATTAAGGAATTTTGTATACAATCTGTAATTCTATCTCCGTCTTCATTGGGCTTGGATATATTGCTGGATTAGATAAAGAATCGTTTTTAAGGTTCCGTAACCACAACCAGACCAAATTACTAATTGTCCGTCCATACGTCCGACTGTCTTTAGGTTAACGGGTTGTAGGTATCTCATGAACCGTAATAGGTAGACAGTTGAAGATTTTTTATCCAATGGAGATCGGCTTCGCTTTAGGCGGTTCGGGCCCTGGTCTGCATCAGTTCAGCTACCTGTAGATTTTTTGCAACGGACTTTATCTAACTCAACTGCTTTCCTTGTTAGTTAGTTTTATATCTCTCGAGTTTTAAAACTGTTGATTATATCACTTAGGTAGGTAATGAATAAGTAGTATAATAAAGTACTTAGTCAATATTTCACTACCTATTATGCCTTAATACTTTCGATACACATAGCACTATCTTTATCGAAAGTGCCGCAGAAAACCGTTGCACGATGTCTTTCACTTTTGCCATAAATCATGGTGGATTACCGAGCCGATGTTAGTCACAGATCGTTTATCAGTTACGCACCAATTGTTTTAATAAACGTTCATGAAAACATATACCTATTGTCGTTAAAACGGTGCAAACAATAAAGTAGTCCACAAAGCTATAACAATTTTGATAAAATATCTGGTCAATAAATAGTGTTTTTTAAATGATTGGCCAGCAAGAAAAATCTGCTAAAAAGTATTTTGAATGCATTATATATCGCTTTCCTGAACTAATCTCTGCAACAACCACTTAACTGGAATTAATTAACATCACGAAACTTGTTTATTGACTAGCACGTTTAGTTCAATGATGAATTGTTACCGTCCGAAAATTAGGTGAGATGAGGCTTACCTATCGTATAATAAAAAAAAACTAATTACAAAACACCACAGCTTTGCGTAACATTTAGGTAGCCTAGTCATACCACCTTGGGTGTGGACACCCATGCTTAATTTCATCTAACAATGATATACGACACGTTCATACTAACGACGTGATTTAATCGCACTTCAGTACTACCACAAATCATAAACAATACAGGCTTAGATTAGTCCACACTCACGGCAAACAATCGGGCAATCTAATATCACTTTTTTAAATGTGAATAGACGAAACGAGCAAAATAAAAACAATCCAAAATAATGTTGCTCCGTAACATTGTGTTATTGCTGACTACAGAGTAGACAACTATAGGTTAGATTGGAAGAATATAACACGTAGTGACCCCACTTCACTGGGCTATGGACTGAGAAGCCATAACAATGGTATTTCAGTTACAATATTTTGTAAGCATGCATAAAAATAAATCTTAAATTGTGTTGCACTTTGTTACATTGTGTTATTGCTGATAGAGGAGGCCGTAGATGTATTGGGTTAGAGAATTGACATGGAAATTTATAAATGAGTATATAATATCTACAGATTTGACAACTTGTAGCTTATTGATATGTAGATAGTGACCCCAATTCACTGGGCAGAGTTGCCATAACAACACTATTTTAGTTACGATGTTTTATTGCTACCTAGCAATTGTTATGTCATGTCATGAGTGTAGAGAGACAAGACAGAGACAGTTACAAAACCATGTGTGGCTGCAGGCGACAGACAGATTTCGGTCATAGTCTTTAGATAAATATTCTATGTGGTGCAGAGCCATAAGCCACACTTTCGAGCCCCAATATGTCAAGACTAAGGTTATGTAATAGAACTGGAAGATATTTGTTAGAACCAGTATGAAGCATAGTTATATGGGACCGACTTTTCAATAAAGGAGATTTTTAATTTGGTTGTTTTTTTTCTATGTGGGTATGTCCACCGATTCCTCCAATATTTATTAATGGATTCGCGAAATTCGTTGATCGTTAGAGGTAGGTCTTGATCACATTTTAGTTTTGATGAAAATCCGATGAAGATTTTTTTGAACCTGTAAATTGTGACTAGTACATGTGATAAAAGTGTTTAAATAAAATAATTTTTCACTAAAATTAGTAAATTAAGCAAACATTTAAACAAAAATTGTATCAGACTTTACCGAAACTCTGAAAATAATACTATGGGAAGGTTCATATATTTTGAAAGGCGGTGGTTATCGCTATGTAATGAGATAACGTCACGACAACTATCCTGTTAGCGTAGCTTCCTAAGCCAAAGCTTAAGATGTTGGCACCAACTCTTATAATAATCTGAACTTACTAACTTACTCATTGAATTATTTTCATGTTTATAGTGAAGTCGCCTACAATTATTTTTTTAAAAACTGATGGTACCTACGGATAGTTAGTTTTATCACAAAACTAAATACACAGCGCCATCTAGCCCCAAAATAAGCACAGCTTCTTGTATGGAAACTACATAACAGCTACTTATATACTTTTTTGTAAGTGTATTAGGTGTTTGTGCTGTATTGTATGGTAATATACAATACAGAAACCTAAACACAGAAGCGCCCACAGATTTTCAAAAACCCAGATTATAGCATAGATTACCCATAAATGCATGAGTTATCTATGTAATTATCCTACTAATACCCAATATTTGTGTATTATATAGGTACATTATGGGTAACCTATTACGGGCGGACAAGTAATTATTTTGATTGGAAAAACGGGTAGGTATTTATCGCGGCTGGTGCAACCCTGCCGAAACGTCGGGATAAATAAGGGTAAAATATTAGATAAATACCCGTTCTTCGAATCAAAATAATGTTTTCTAATCGCGAAAGTTTAAAAAAGGACAATTGATTGTTCATGTCCAAAAAAAAATAATTCTACTCATATAATTATCTCTGTCTGCAAAACATTTTGACCACCACCGACTCCGATCACTTGTGGAAGGTGGAAGGTGATCACTAGACAGGGGGACTATTACAGGTCCTACCATCAGTGCTGTGATCAGCCGTAACCGCTAAAAAAGCCAGCGATTCACTTGTTGGGTAGATCACTAGGAGGTAGAACATACCTACTCTAAAATTATGTGTTTCAAAAATACAATACCAATAACCAATTTGTCATCTTCTGGTAATAATTACGTTAAAAACTATAATGAAAACCGACTTCAATGAAGAATATAATACAATTTCGTGTGTAAATGACGTATTGTTTCCAATTATTTTGATGATAGACAGACAGAAAGACGCGTGATCCTATATGGGGTCCGTATTTTCTTTACTTTTGAGGTAATTAATACACAAGAATCGCTTCGACCCTAAAAATACCCAAATCATTTCAAGTAAGCATACTATTTGAAGAGTCCCCTCGAGATCTCCAGGATTCCACTATCAGATCCTGACCTGATGACAATGGGACCACCTGTAAATCCTTAAAAACAAAAAAAGAATTTTCAAAATCGGTTCAGGCGTCTAGGCGTCTTTGAGTAAATGGGGAACATAACATAAAAAAAAAAATAAAGATTCCGACGAATTGAGAACCTCCTCCTTTTTTTGGAGTCGGTTAAAAGTAACTGTATATTATGTAAGTTTATGCAACACAATGAACTGTCACGAGTGGCATGCAGATAAAGGGCGTTACGTATGACTCAGTTACCCGAACAATTTATTAAGACGAAACAACTGCTTGTGAACTATTTATTAAAACGAAGCAACGACGCTGAAACATCTTACGCGAGCGCACGTTTTATTTGCAAACGGTTTACTGGGAAATCGAAGTTGAAGGGTATCCGGCAAACCAGTTCACTGTTTCCCGGTTCGCGGGAGTGCCTGCGCCTTTAATAGGCAGCTTCTGGGAAAGCCTACTCCATCTTAGACCTCATCTTAGATCTAGCTTTAAATTTTACCTATTTAAATAAAAAAACCATCCCGATAATTGGGTCGTCAATAAAGTGAAAAGCTTACCAAATTTAATTTAATTGAAAAAAATATACCCCGAAATTGGGTCTTTTAACTGTAGATGAAAGAATAATTATGACGATAATTAATTTGAGAAATAATAAAGGTAACGATTAATTAAGGCTTTCATGAGTATAAAATAAAGTAAGACTCGTGATAGCCTTAATTTTATATATAAGTCTATGATGAGGATTAAGGATTTCCTAAAAGGAAACATTGAGAAATATATTATTAATTGGTTAATTGGCTAAAGCAGTGAATAAGATCCTCATTCCGTTTTTTACTGTTCTATTATAAGGAAGATCTGATGCGCTGCTAATTATCCTACATGATAATGCTTTAATAGGCTTAGTGCTTTCAAATTTTTTTTATTATACGTATCACTAAAACTTGTAATAAGCTTCCAGTGTCTGTATTTTGTCTGACGACCCTCATGTCACGTGCAGTGAGTTAAAGGCAAGTTCTGGATAGGCTCGCGCCTATTAGACCTCATCCTTGACCGTGCAAGTTGTGTGGTCAAGAGTTGATCCATCCTACGAAATGGACGTGAGGCATCATAATTTTATATACCTCGAATTATAATTATTTTGTACGTGTGTTTGCCACTGGTTTTTGTATGCATTTAAGAGGATATACCGAAACTGTATTCACTTTGTAGGTATTTAGCAAACGTATTGCTATCTCAGCGTTCCCTGCAGCCACCTGATGCGTTCAAAAAAGACATAGTGGCTACTCTATTATAAGGTACATTTTTTGATAGAATTTACGTTTCGGGGCAAAGCTCTTTTCACTCCTTAAATTGCAACATATCCTCAAATAATTGGTTATCGCTTGAACAGAACCTATTTTAGGTTTAAACGTTTTCGAAATATAATTAGGTTAGGGTAAAAATTATTATTATTATTTAATAATTATTATTAGGTTTAGGTAAAAATAATACTTTAATTAGTCATTGTTTCGGTGCATAAATATGACTGGTTAAGATGCTTTTAAAGGGATGTAAAAATCTGGCAAAAATTTGACGTTTAAATTTGAAAAAAATGAACACTACGACAAACACGGACAATATTATGAGGTAGAAAAGAGCTATTTCTTTTTGAATGGACAGATACAGCGGTATGACGGTATATAATCTCCTTAGTAGGTGGTTAAGATTTACAATTGGACCCGGTAGGTGTCTCTGCGATCACCACGGGAAGACAGGAATGAAATCCCGAGAGTTCCAATAGTTAGGTATATTTTTATCTTCAAAACTTGAGGATAACTTAAATCATTTTTAACAAAAAAGTTATCTACTCATGCCTCCGGTGCTCGAAATACGTGGTCGACTAAATCAACCTATCGGAGGTCGTTTTTTGAGCCATTTCGGCCAGGATAGTCTGAACTACCTGACAAGAATAGGTTACGTGGAATTATTTATAGCCAAGCCGCCGCTTCTTGGTACTTGATCATTTTGACAGCTGAAATCTTAATTTAATTTATCGGTCTGGCAGTTTAATCAGCAATAAGTTCATTATAACTTTTATAATATAATTAAGTTAATAGTTTAAAGTGTTGATACCCATAAAATTTTGAATATAATTTATGTTTGTAAATTATTAAAATAAAGAAATAAATGAGATTAATGTCATGTTAACCGCTCACAAAATCAAAAATGATTTTTTTTTATTATACGACGGGTAAGCCTTCATCTCACCAAGTAACAATTTGTTTTAAGGCCAAAAGTGGAGGCGCACTTCACCCGGAATCCTCAACAAACTGAGGAACTGGCTATCTTACCTCTAAATATCGGAACACAACAATTTAAGAATTGTTGTTATGGCGACAGAATTAGGTAAGATGGTGGTAGCTAGCCAGGCGGACTTAAACATAGTCCTACCACCAATCAAACAAAGCACAATATATTGAACTCCCGATGGTGATCGAACTCGGGACCTCTGGATCTGAAATCGGTGGTTGAAAGCCATTAACCACCTCTGTGGTCTAGTGAGACCACAGAGGCGGTTAACGGCTTACATTTAATTGAACAACAAACACTACAGGAAACAACCGAAATTCTCAACCGATTAAAGCCACTGAAATGTGCAATTAAGCACGACGATTGCACTTGCCGTGTTGTCACCCCAGCAGTGCAGCCTGAGTGACTCTCACAGTTTTTACCACACTGGTCGTGTTGTCACCCCAGTGGTGAAGCCTGAGTGACTCTCACAGTTTTTACCACTTTTTTTACCGCTGATTGGATCTGCAAGTCTACCACGACTTTTTGATAACTACGCGCTCGCACACAGAGGTTAATGTTTAGTAACATATAGCATATATAGCAATGAACAGTGCCTCCAGCGTTATGAACTAAAATGCATAGAATATAAATTAGTACCTCATGAACGCACGGAGAGCTTACTCCATGAGCGAAAGTACAAAGTAAAGTAAGTGCACTCGAGTGCGCAGAATTGATTGATTAAGGAACTGACTAATGTATTATCCTCAAACTAATGAGTAAGTAATGTAAATATATATGTAAAATTGCTAACAAATATAATCTTATTTTTAATATAATTGTTTTTTCTGAGGTTGACTTCAAATTCAAAATTTAATAACTACATTTTCACATAAATTTCTCATTTTTTTATTCACTCTTATTTTTATTTTTAGTTACCTATTTGTTCTTATTGCATATGTAATAAACATTAAAAGGAGAAGCGTTGGATCCTGAAATACAGCTAGCAGGCTGGTTCATGACCATATGGATTCAATATATACACTGTAACACTGTTTTTGTGTCAAATAAATGATATTTTTATTATTACATTAAACTCTTTTCCGATCTACTGTAACTGTAGTCATGTTAGACGATTTTACTACAGTAACTCATGGTGTGGACACTGATTCATGTTGTGTTCGAGTTACAATAGACACCCGGTCATGGCCGTCAGAGCCTAGTGATGTAGACAATCCGGTAAAGCCCTCCCATGTAAATTAACAAGGCCTCATTTACAAAAAAACTGTCTGTGTCTAACCCATTTCATTCACTCAGACTTATATCCGGCTTTGTGACGGCTCATAATACTTGTAAAGCGATTTCATCGAATTTTTTATTGCCAAATTAGTGAGGGCCTTCACTTTTATTAATTCTGGAGTTAGTAGGTATTTCAAAGTTTGAATTAATCCTAACAGATTCATTACTACTACGTTAGTTATCTTATTAATAAGCCTCATAGCTCAGTTGGTAGTAACTATGCTTTCTGCGATGTAGGTTGTTCGGGTTCGATTCCCACCCAGGACAAACATTTGTGTGATGAATATAGATGTTTGTTCTGTGGGTGTTGTATCATATAGTACCTATGTATTTACAAAAGGTATTTAAGTATTGTATCCGTAATCTAGTTCCCATATTAGAAGCTATGCTTAGTTTGGGACTAGATGACGCTGTGTAAAAAATATTGTCCTGTAATATTTATTTATTTATATATTTACTATTTCTGAATGCATAATTTACGTACTAGCTACTCGCGGCTTCACCCACGTAGTACCCGGATTTAAAGTAGCTTATATGTTACTCCGCCCCAAAATTATATCTGTGCAAAATTTCAGCTCAATCAATTTAGTAGTTTTAGTAACCAATATCTCTCTCCTGGAGCAATATAAGTGCACTGTTTCATCATAATCCATTGAGTAGATTAAGCACCAACGAGCAACAAAGAACGAATTTCGCTTGGCCTTCATCTCGCCTGGTTTCAAGTTATGATAAAGCCAAAGGTGGAAGGGCACTTCACCCGGAATCCTCAACATTCTGAGGAACAAGCTATCTTACCTCTAAAAACTTAAGATTTAGAATTTATTATTATTTATAGTATTATTATTTTTTTGGTTGGTGGTAGGACTTTGTTTAAGTCTGCCTGGCTAGCTACCACCATCTATTATAATTCTGTCGCCATAATAACAATTCAAAAAAGTGCCGGCATTTAGAGGTAAGATAGCCAGTTACTCAGTTTGTTGAGGATTCCGGGTGAAGTGCGCCTTTGGCCTTATCATAACTTGAAACCAGACGAGATGAAGGCCAAGCGCTCACCCGTCGAACAAAAAAAAAAATAGGTAGGCGACAGATTTAGTTACGATGGTGGTAGCCAGGCGAATTTAAACAAAGTTACACCACCATCCAAACCAAGCACAATATTGTACTCCCCGGGATCTCTGAATCTGACACCGGTACGCAAACCACTACACCACAGAGGCGGTTATGG
The DNA here is from genome assembly GCA_951394065.1 of Venusia cambrica. NCBI lineage: Eukaryota > Metazoa > Arthropoda > Insecta > Lepidoptera > Geometridae > Venusia > Venusia cambrica. The sequence continues at coordinate 5,325,504 of OX596043.1, read as the reverse complement.
AAATGTTTGCTATCTCAGTTTTTGATAGGACAATACGCTGTCTTTGTTCTGAACCCGAATAGCTTTGCGCGGACCGACATCTCATTTCATATCACGGGAACTGATATATCTCATATACTAATATAAAATGCACACTGACTGACTAATAACAAGGCACAGCCTTAACAGCTAATCGTAGAGACATGAAATTAGGAGGGTATGTTTGTCTTGATGCGAAAATGAGTGCTAAGAAGAGGATTTTGAAAATGTGTACCCTAAGGAGTTCAAAAAGGGGTTGAAAGTTTATATTAAAAGCACGCCCTAATTTTGAAACCGTGCATGATAAACGGTCAAAATTATCATTATAGATCCTCATATGAAATAGATAAGAACGTGATTCATGGTTTTTTGTTTTTTTAGTAATTGAAGGGCTCTTATTAGAAAACAAAACAAAAAACATAGTTATTTAACAGAAAAAACGCGATGTACACGTGGTTTCTATAATAAACTGTTGTATTTTCAGTGCTCTTTGTGCAGTGGATGAATGTCAAAACAACCAAGCTCTGATGATGGAGTTGAATCAATATAAAAGGGTTTTTTCAGTAAATAACAGTAATAAATATTAAGAGCGTTGCGCATTTAAATGATTGTATGTGTGATACTCTTCTACGATCCATGTAAACCAGGGTCTTACGATGATAACAGCGGAACTCCTGAATAATGCATGGTATAATAGTCGTGCTTATACTTTTTGAAATCGGTATAACGAGGCATTCAATGCCAAATGTTTTTTTCAATTTACCCAGCCGTAGCAGTCGCGGCTTAAGAATCGACCCCCTCCAACTCAGCCCGCGGATGTCGTAAAAGCCGATTTAAGGAATCTCACCAGAGGAAGCGGCAGCTTCCTGCTGAATGTTACATAACACTTTTACTGTGATCACCAACCCGCCAAGTGGGGTGATTATAGCAAAACCCTCCCGTTTTTAGAGGAAGCTCCCATACTTGAAACGTTTTTATAAATTGTTATTTTCGACCAGTATAATAACAAAGTTGGTGTGAGTATAATGCTTACTTTGTGGTAAATGAATAAATGAATAATAAAATCTGGCCAATTGTGAGTCGGACCGGCACTAAGACTTCAAAATGCCTGCATTTTTGTCTAGGAATGTGGGTCAGAACCCTCGTGTGCGTGTTTGCTCACCATGTAGGAGCTAATCGGTCAAATTTATCCAGATATCCAACAAATATATCTATTTATAATATAACACTTGCACCCATTTAAAAAACCAATACGCGGACGAAGTCGCGAGTAAAAGCTAGTCGAATATAAAGTTGGTATCATCTCATTATCCGTCACCGTTTGTGTCTCGTGTCTAGTTATGGCGTGAAGACCGAACAAACATCCAGCGAAACGTTCAAACAAACTTTCGCTTTTATGTGTGATAGTGACAGGTGGGGCAAAGTCTTCAGCGTTTTCGCTTGAAATTAGAAACTTTTTTCTTAGGAACTTTTTGTTGCGAAAAGTAATAGCATATTAAGTTTTTTTTTTTTATTGAGACTGAATATCTGAACATAGAATCTGAAAAAAGAAATGATTTTCGTCAAAATGATGCATTAACATTTTTTTTATGTACAAAAAATACAACAATTATTCAATAATTGTCGTTCTTTATTCAATAAAGTGTACTTTTTATTGAATAAATGTTAGTTTTTAATAAAGTGTATCATAAAACTAACTAATTATGTACAAAGGAATCAGTCATAATCTAAGGACCGTTACAAACGGCCTATAACTCAACTGTTCCAGGCCAGTACCAGACGGAAGCGTGCGAAGACACTGGCTGCATTGCCACGCTGAATAGCTATGTTAATTCGCTAGCCTAAATAAGAGCCAGCCCTTGGGTCACGTGTCGCCTCAATCAAAAGCTTCGCAAGATTTTTGAAAACCCGGAGGGCATCTGCTTTGCCGAATAAGCTGCCGCACCAGCAATAACTGATGTCCCAGGCAGATGCGATGGCGACACCCTAGTGTCTATGCAGGTAGCGTCCCACACCAAAGGCCTACCCGTTTCCCAATGGACAAGATTCATACCGTCGGGCCGCTTACCATCATCACGTAACAGAACATTCAGTTAAAGAACATTTTTGGAACGAAACTCTCTGAGGCTCTTTACCAGAGTCGTGTCAAAATTTAATTTAATCAAGAACTTTCATACTCTTAAGACCACAATATCACAGCGCCAATGCCATCGTCAAAAGTGTAGTCTAGACACAATTTGCAAAGTACCAAATAAAATCTAGTATGCTCTAGGTAATATCACGTTACGACCTTAAGTAATATCTTCATTTAGTGCAGTCAAGATAGTCAAATGTTCTTTTAAAGTGTCTACCTACATCATTAGATACATTATTCTTTTGAACCTCATTTTCATAACCTAAATATAAAATGCTTTTTATATATTTAGCAAGTTTTAGCTTTGAAAATAATCAATTAGCAACTCTGTTTTCGATTTTCAAGATTTCTGATTGAATTTACTAACAATCACTACTACGCCACTACGCTTACAACAATTTCCAAGTACTTATAACAAATTGAAATATATACTCAAGCTAGCCTAAGGTGAAATCAGCGGCAGTAGTATAGATGAAGAGTGTAGTGAATAGGTGGGATAGGTCCAGATAGTTGGATCTACGATGTAGCAAACGTACGATGTAGCACGGAGAGAGGTAAGCAATTGGTCTAGATGATTCCCTTGAAACTGCATAAGTTCTCAGTTTCTTACGTTACACAGAGTATTGAGATAAGTAATTCTGGAAATCTCTTAAGTATCACAAAGCAAAGTTGAACTGAGATAGTTTTACCAAGCAGATCGATTCCTACACTGCGATGTTTGTAACGATTGAGTTCCGCTTTCCTTTATTTATCTTATCTTGGTACATGGCCTACCTATAATATATAGCAATTATTTAGTGTTAATTATTGATAGCCAAGCGTTTGACCACCAGCTTACTTGAAAAAAGATATGGTCTAGGATGGGGCAAGCAAAGGAACCAATTCACTCTAATTTGAAGACTTCAAGGTTGTACTGATACGTAAAACACGAGGGCAAGAAGTTCCATTCCTTACCAGTATGATTGACAAAGGTAGAAATGAAAATGTATCATGATGAGTTGGGCACAAAAAATCAAGGTACGGGTTGTAGCCTGCCGCACGTCTGCTAGTCCGGTGGTGGAAAGGGGATAGAGGGATTAGGACAAATATATCGTGCGCACTCGCCAAAGTAGAATTTATGGAGCACCGACAACAGTTTAACGAAATGATTATGTCTATAAATACATAGATATAATGATTTCCATATATATATATATATGTTAATGTGAAGATGAATAAACTGAAATGAGTTGAATTTTTCGTGCTCTAGAAAATAATGTGAAATCAACCAATGCTACGTGCTATATCGAACTGAAACGTTGGTGCCTTCATCAACACAAACGTATGTGTGAGAAAACCCTTTTGCCGGCGGCTTCACTCTCATGGCAGGTATCCGGATAAAAAGTAGCCTATGTTCTTCTCATGGATAAAATCTCTTAGACAATCAAAGAGATTTTCGTAGCTAGCTACCAAATCTGGCTACGAAATGGGACTAAAGGATTTTATTCATGAAAATAACAGTAGGAACTACTTTTTATCTATTCAATAAAAAGTACAATTATACTAACTATGTACAAAGGAATCATTCAGATTACTTAAAGACCGTTACAAACGGCCTATAGGTAACTCAACTGTTCCAGAAAACTTTTTATCCAGTTATGATCCGTTTTTATATTTGAAATAGGTAGTTGGTGGGTAGTTGCTCTTGACCTCAAGGCTTGCCCGGGTATACCTGGGCGGGGATGAGGTATTCCCAACCGAGCATTACCAAAAGTTGTCTAAATATCTTATTTCATTAGAAATCAGAATATATTCTTCACAATTCCTAAAAGTCATCTCTACGAAAACTAGGCAGCATATTTCCAAATATTTTTACGAGTATACTGATTAAAATACTCTTGGAACTAGTTACATATCCGTCGAATGCGGTTCTTCAAGTTTGTGCTCTTGTTGCACTTGTGACATAATTATGCAGTTGTGAGTAAGAGCTACGTAGCCGAGTGGGTATGGCCAGCCTTCCGATCCAGAGGTTGTGGGTTTAAATCCAGTCGCGCATTTGACACAAAGCATGCGCTCTGATGGTGAAGGTCTTATCGTGAGGAAACTGGTCATATATATGTAGTATTCGTGTGCAATGTGTCACTGGCTAGTACCTACACTGTGTACAGCTCAATTGTCACGTATTGAATACAGCTACATCCTTACAGTGGGCATGTGCGAAACGTGTAAGCTTGGATGTGCCTCAGAGTACTTTAAATAGGTGATCCTCATAAGACAAACGCTCTGATTAGAGATCAGAGGTGAATCCTTAGGGAATAAAATGTGTGAGTCTGTTACTGATAAGTAGTAATGTTAGAAATAAATGATCATGATAGAGTAGGCGATATAGTTCAATATGCGAAGAAAAGTGTGAACTTTATATCACGACAACCTTAGGGTAGGGTAACCAGCATTAGGGTACTTACAGCATACATTACTATTTTCAACATCTAATATGCTTGATTCTTGATTAATAAAGTAAAATCTTCAAGTTTAAAGACACAGTAAGTATTTATTCACGGTAACAGTAATTTTGCATGTTTGAGTCGTTTTATGTCTGCAGGTTTAAATCGATAAAAACTTCACAGCAAATGCCTGATCTAGACTTGAATACAGCATGAGTAGGTAGGACAGTAGTAGGTAATAAATACTACTTGAAAGATAGACAGGAGAGAAGATCTTCAAGATAGTGAGTTTCAGATAGTGGGAGAAGTAAGTTGAAGAAAAAAATTTAAGAAAAGTGTACGTTATCGGGTTGTATGATCAAGAACACTGACTCAAAGCTTCCGTAAATGATTCAGATATCAAAATTAAATAATGTTCTATGCTCTGTGGTTCAAACCATCAGACAGAAAAGTATATTCCATACGAAACCGCAGTTGCACAGATGTTTTCGGTGTTTATGGTTTACGCAAATCAGGATGTTACAAGCTGATCAAACCTGTTCAGATTCTTCATCCTTATAGCTAAAGCGAGAGTGGCCTGATCGGGTTGTAACATCGCCTTACGCCCGGCAATTAGTTAATACCTGTGGACGAACCGGATGGAGAGAAAAAAGCGCAAGTGATTATCGATCAAATTCAATTCTTTTTTTTTTTGTACGACGTGGACGCGCTTGGCCTTCATCTCACCTGGTAATAAGTTGAGATAAGGCCGAAGGTGGAGGCGCACTTCATCCGGAAATGACTGTATTTATTGCCTATAAGCCTATGTAAGTATACAAATAACGGTAAAACTAAGTCCAGATCTGCTAGGTCCTGTTACTTAGCATACAAACATTACAATTGTAATTCGACGCTATTACATTCTGATGAATTAAAGGTGGTATGGTTGATAAACTCTATTTAGCCTTCCCTTAATGGGTAAAAAGAATGTAAAAAAAAACTGATGTCGTAAATTAAAATTAAAAATAAAAACTTAGGTTTTGTTTTTTAATTTGATTAGACATTGATTGATAAAGACAAGATGTTTGATATCCAATAATATTAAGACTTTTAAATTTTGTCAACGCTAACTTTAGGTATTTGTTTTGGTATAATCGGGTAATAAGGTATAAGACATGAATCGGTTTTGCAGATTAATCCATTCAAAATAAATGTACACATTGGTTGGGTCCACCCATTTCTTAAGCCTTTGTTCAACAACATTAGTTTGCAATGAGTTTGAATTAGTTTGGGAAATTTAAGTGACGTAATAAATAACCTCTTTCAAACCAAATGCGTGTAGGTGGTGTATAAACGAATAGGTATAAGATTCGTTCAGTGGAATATGTTCAATCCAACGAAATATTATAATAATTAATATATTGAGTCGTAAGTTTTCTTTTATCCTGGTTTTTACTGTTTAACTATATTAAACAAATAATTTTATTGTGTTGTATATCTTATATATATAACTAGCTGACCCGGCAATCGTTGTTTTACCATTATTATTAATATATTAGTCCCTGCATTTTAAATCTGTAATATCTTCTAAAATATTAATTTAAATTACATGCTGTACAGGGCCATATTGATCTATATTCAATGCACAATGTATTTAAGGTACTGGGACATCAGTTAAGGCTGGTGCGGCGGCTGATTCGGCCGAGGATCACAAAAGGCGCAAATATAGTGGTCTCGACAGAGCTTACCTATTTGAGCCTTTTGGGGTGGAGACCTTGGGTCCGTGGGGAGCCGGCGCCCTCCGGGTTTTCAAAAATATTGCGGGGCTTTTGATTGAGGCGACACGTGACCCAAGGGCTGGCTCTTATTTAGGCCAGCGAATTAGCATAGCTATTCAGCGTGGCAATGCAGCCAGTGTCTTGGGCACGCTTCCGTCTGGTACTGGTCTGGAACAGTTGAGTTACCTATAGGCCGTTTGTAACGGTCCTTAGGTAATCTGACTGATTCCTTTGTATATAGTTAGTTTAATTGTACTTTTTATTGAATAAAAAAATTTATATTTTAAGGTACTTAATATTATTTCTCGTAAAAAGTAATGTATAAATTTCTTTTTTTATTATCTAGAATTAAAATTATCTACACACTACACACTACACACTACACACTGGGATCACCAATCCGTCGGCCAAGCGTGATCATTGTGACAAAAACCTCCAGCTTCGGAGGAGGCTCTGTCCAGCAGTGGACACTAATGAGCTGTTGATGTGACTTGATAAATCTTTTTATAGTTCTTCATATGTTGTTATTTCGCTACTCAAACCCATTATTACACACTCTCAGCTCCGTGAACTCAGAACAGCATTTTTTAGGTTTCTCAAAAAGGTGCTAAAACTAGATACTACCAAAGAACAACAGGGTCACTCTCCAATGGATCAAAGGTAATGACGAGGCTGACGTACTGACAAAGAGGGGCTCTGAGATGCAACCAACAGGTCCAGAGCCAATCATACCTATACCCTTCAGCCAAGCTCGCTCCTGGATCCACGACCAAACTACAAAACTGCACCAAAACAACTGGGTAAGTATACAGGACTGCAGGTAGTCGAAGGAGGACTTCCCGGTTTTAAGCCCGAGATACTACCGAAAACTACTCAGCCTGAAACGTGACAAACTCCGACGTATCATAGGTATTGTCACAGGACACTGCTCACTGAATAAGCATTTTTACACAATGGGTATCACAGACAGCCCTCTATGCAGAGGAGACAGCCGCACACGTAATCCTAAAGTGCAGTAGCGTAGCATCTCAACGCCAGCAACACCTTGGGACACTGAGGACACCCAGGGAAGCCTGCACCAGCATCAGCGAGCTGCTGGCCTTCTTTGGAGGATATCGGGTGGCTGGAGTAGCAAAAACCCGCCCGTCACGCAAAAGGGGCCCATAGGAAGTCCTGTTGCGGGATAGTCCGCGCACCAAGTAACAAGAACCAAGTAAGGGTGCTAACGGGACCCTATCACTAAGCCTCCGCTGTCTGTCCATCCTATTGCCTGACAGCGGACTGTCCTTTGAACTGTAATATTTTTTTATTTTATTTTTATTGTTCGACGGGTAAGCACTTGGTCTTCATCCCACCTGGTTACAAGTTGAGATAAGGCCGAAGGTGGAGACGCACTTCACCCGGAATCCTCAACAAACTGAGGAACTGGCTATCTTACCTCTAAATGCCGGAACACAACAATTTTAGAATTGTTATTATGGCGACAGAATTAGGTAAGATGGTGGCAGCTACCCAGGCGGACTTAAATAAAGTCCTACCACCAACCAAACCAAGCACAATATATTGTACTCCTCGTAGGGATCGAACCCGGGTACTCTGGATCTGAAATCGGTGGGTGGAACCACTAGACCACAGAGGCGGTTAAATATGTATATAGGTACACAGTTGATTTTTTTACTGATATATTCGATTTTTCTCCTTGAAATGTGGATCAGAGCCCTTGGTGGGAGTGTCCACACTTGGCCGGTTTATTTTCAGTTAATCTATTTATGATTCTAACTATATGCATTTACCGGCATAATCTTAGCGTTGAATCAAGATATCAATTGAAAAATGTAAAATTGATAGATAACCGCACCTCGCCGTTTACCGAACGTGCTGTGTTTTAAGCGTATCCTTCATTTTGCATTTAGCCCAGACTAGGATACATCCGTTAATAATGTTTCAGTCCGTTAATGGCTGACAGGCTCTGAGTCTGGCCCCCGCAGAGCTCCCTACAAGGGTAGGAAGGCACCAGATAGCCAGATTGGAGCATGTTCTTATCAGGAACATGAGTCTTGGATTAAACGGAATATATACGCATTCCGGTATAACGTACTAGAGAAGACACTGCAACACATTTTTTGTAACACTGGTTAGAGCGCAAGCACTCTTATTCGATTAGTCTTTCTGTACGACGCTTGCCGGAAGGAAAGTGATGTGTTTGAAGCCTACGTTTTATTACGATATAACTTCGTGTGCATTGTGATGCGTGTACATATTATTTTTTATTTTTTAACCTATACTGTCCCACTGCAGGGCAAAGGTCTCCCCATATCCTTATCCTTAATATAAAATAATTATATTTAAAAATCAGGGATTGGCTTCTCCTATAGTTTCAAATCCATTCTATGAAAAAGTTTCAAACCTGGCCTCTTCCTAGCCAAATCAGTCATTAGTATGAAAAGTTGCATTTAAATCCACCCATTATTTTAGTGCGATGTGCGTTTAAGATACAGATAGAAAGACAAAAATATAAAAAACGTATGTTTTGGCTTCTGTGTCGATATTCAATATTATCGATAAAATATTGAATGACATTATTTTCACAAAACGCCATGTAGCTCCAAACTGAGCAAAGCAGAAAAGTAAAGGAACTGGAAAATGGAAATAATACTCACATAAGTTTACAGAAATAATACACCATACAACACCCAAACACCGAAAAAATATCTGTATTCAGTTAAAATATTTGTCCTGGGTGGGAAACAAATGCACGGCAACCTACTACTAACTGTAAAGCTTGACAATAATTGTGTAAAAATTAAAAGAAAATTGTACAGATTCTGACCAATTTTATTATAAGCACTATTAAATGTTATTAGATCTAAAAAATGCTACGAAAACCACACCTTTTATTCGTAAAAACCACTCTAGTACATGATACCTCAATGTAAAGGAAGGAGTTGGTGCATTTGTCGTGCTTTAGAAATATGAGACGTCGGGCCATACAAAGATGGCTTACATGGGCATTGTGTGAAATGTATGAATCTCTGAGTGTCTCGTAAAGCCGGTAATAGGAGAACGTAAGCTTTACAAGTACTTACCTAACTTTCAGCCCCGTTACTTTTAAACAAGGAAGTACTTACTAGTTTCGTCAAAATCCATAAGACTAACATTAAATTGTACGGACTAACCTATTCCTATCACAAGCCTACATTATATATACCTACAGACTATGTTTTATAGGTAAGGTATAGCAATAGTCGAGCAATACAAAATTGTGTTGTATTACTCGATATAACTTTCGTGTAAAATTTTGGGTTATCATGATAATAATTGAATTCTTACAAGCTCATGGATTATTGGTTCAAATTCCAGAAAATACTATCTTCAATGTCATTAGGTCGTAAATAGATTGTTTTAAGTTTGAGTTGGACGTCATGCCTACAATGTTACTCAACCAATTACATAGTAATAATGATAAATCGTTCCACCCTCTTCAACCCCTGGCCTACACCTACGCCATCGCCCACGCACCCTGTCGACGCCGAAACTTTAATAAAGGACTACACAAGATATGCCCTTGAAACGTTCTGTAGAATTTTTTTAAGAAGAGCATTGAATGAATGAATGAATTAACACTCGATTGTACACAAAAAGTTTTATCGAACAATAAAAACCTTATCTGACACAGTGTTTAGGTATAATGTGAGGCCTTATCGGTAAAAGTGATTTATTCCAGGCAACCTTGGATGGAGATATTTTATGCTTTCCACATTGTAATTTGTGTCCGCCTTATTCTATTGAAGGTAAAAGTACTGGGTCGTGGTGGTACCGACAATTTCCTCCTGTAAATGACATAAAAAAAAAAAAAATACAGGACATAAATTTTACACAACGCCATCTAGCCCCAAACTAAGCATAGCTTCTAATATGGGAACTAGATTACGGATAGAATACTTAAATACTTTTTTTTTTTTTTGTAAAATACATACTTATCATACATTACAACACCCAAACACAGAACAAACATCTACATTCATCACACAAATATTTGTCCTGCGTGGGAATCGAACCCACAGCCTACAGCGCAGAAGGCAGAGTTACTACCAACTGAGCTATGAGACCTGTTAATGAATAAATTTATGAAAAAATGTATGAATATAAATGTCTGTATGAATAAATGAATATGTTATGAATAAATTAAATAAATGCTGACTAAGGGAATATTACTCAATGGGAAATGCAGCTTCATCTCTCTAATTTTTTTATTGTACTACGGCAAGTGCTTGGCCTTTATTTCACCTGGTTACAAATTATGATAGGCCTAAATGGCAGCGCACTTCACCCGGCATCCTCAACAGACTGAGTAACTAGCTATCTTACCTCTAATGTAACACAACAATTTAGAATTGTAGTCATAGCGACAACTGTAAAAGATTAAAACAAAGTTCTACCACCAACCAAAACCAAATTTCATCTGAGACATCATTTTCTTCATTCTTTATATCCCACACTTTGGTTGGTGGTAGCCGCCTGGCTAACTACCACCATCTTAAAGTCTGTTGCCATAACAACCATTCTAAAATTGTTGTGTTTGAGTACCTATGTACCACTAATACTGCGATCACCAATACTCCTGCCAAGTGTGGTGTAGATAAAGATAAGATAAAGATAAATTTATTTCGCAGAACTTACGAACTTACTTTTCGCATATTATAAATTAAGAACAAGTCACATTTAACATTGTACAGTACACATTTGAATAGCTTAGGTACCCAAACTAGGAAAATCCTGTATGATGGTATACCTAGCCTTCCTCCGTAAGAGTGATATTCATTACATTACGTTTGGCTACATATAAAAGTAACTAGTAATTAGTAGGTATACTTATAGCGTATACGTTAGTATTTTATTATCAGTGCCTATACTAAAAACCGTCATTTGAAGGAAGGAGGAAGTGCGTGTACTGTTGATGATAGTTTTAAGTAAACCGCAAACGATCTACCGCATCTACTGCCAAAGACATAAAGCATACCTGAGACTGTCAAACTTTTCCCTTTGTTGCAACAATGTAGAGGTAAGTTCTGAAGTATCTGCGAGTATGAAAATTCCTCGAGTTTCTGAACTATGCCGGTTACATGACACGTGCTCTGCGACCTACTTTGGGAAGTTAGTGACATTTGCCATGCCAGTAGCAATGCAATCAAATAAAAAAATAATCAAAAATATCTGAATGAGCACATATTTTAAATGTTTTGAATGTATTAATCTTATCTACATTCTAATAACAAGGTGAATAATACAATCATTCTGGTGTAACTATAAAAAAGAGTTTCTTTATCAATTATTTAACTAAAATACTCATTAAAAAAATGCTTGGTCTTCATCTCACCTGATTTTTCAAGTTAAGATAAAGACGAAGGTGGAAGCGCACTTCACTCAGAATCCTCAACAAATTGAGGAACTGGCTATTTTTTAATGCCGGAACACTACAATTGAAGATTTTGTGAATCATTACCAAATATGTATACGTACATCGTACGTTCTTCCAATACCTGCCAATTAAATATCCCTATGCATTCTTCCACTTTCTATGGCAGTTCATTTACAGTAGAAGCTACTCGGCTATGGAATGATCTACCGGTATTAATACGCTTTGCAAAGTCTCTCCCTATATATAAAAGTTTGGTTACTCAGCATTATTTATCATCATCTTAAATCACATGTGTTTATTTATTATTTTTATCTTTCGTATGTAACTACTTTTGTTGGTATTGTTATAAAATATATACGGTATATATTTTTATCATATGTATTTATGCTTATTAGGTATGTATTCTATTTTATATGTTATCTATGTATGTTTATGCATATTGTATTGGAATTTGTATCTGCGGATGCTAGTTTTTAGTATTCTGCGTATTTTTATTTTTTTTCCAAATATTTTATTGTGCGCCTATATGTCCATATATACATCCTCCTGGTTCTGTCCATGCAAAGGTTATCTGGAAGAGATCGCTTTTAGCGATAAGACCAACCATTGTGCATTTTTTTTTTTAAGATGAATTAGTTCATAATTTTATTTACATTTGGTGTTCATTAAAGAATATTGTATTGTATTTATTCAAAACCTATATTGCGTGTGTTAATGCAATCGATTCAATAAAACGCATTCGTGTAGAAAAAGAAAGCGATCGCAACTTAGGTTTAAGAAACATTAAACCTCAGTTGCGATCGCTTTCTTTGTAAATAGTGCGATTAGACGTCGCACATATTGCTTCATCACCATCATCATTATCATCATCAATGAATCAAAGTCCACTGCTGGACGTTGGTCTCTCCTAAGGAGCGCTACTGAGCCCGATCTTCGGCCTTTCTCATCCGCCCCCGCCCACAACTACACATATTGCTTGTGAATTAGGTAATAAATAATACGGTAACAAAATAATCCATTAAGGCTCAGGGGGTCTGAGTTGTTTCATGGAAAAATATAACAACTCAATTCGTAAAGAAACATTATGTTAAATGTAAAACGCATAAACCATTTCCAGCGTTCCATATGAACCTGTTTTACATTTTCTACACCATTCGCGTGAGTGAATTGCTTTCCAAACTAAGGCCCTATCCTGATTTGCCGCTGTTGCATGATTTTTCTTTTCGAGCCGCACTGTGCTCTTCTACCCATACTTTACGGAATGCTTTTCGGAAACAGAACTTTTGTCGACGCAAGACAATAATATATTCCAGTGATCAAGAAGATTATTTTGGCATGATGAATTTATCAACGAACTTTTTTTTAAAGATAACAAGACAGTTATTTGTATACGAGTATATAAAATTTCTTGCCACGCGTATTATTTCTGCCACTTTGTTTAAAAATAGTATTGTGTTCCAGCACTGAGAGGTAATATAGCCAGTTCCTCAGTCTTTTGAAGATTCCGGGTGAAATGCGCTTCCACCCCATCACAAATTGACGTTTGATGAAGACCAATTGCCTGCCCGTCCGTCGTCCATTAAAAAAAGTATTACACTCAAATACAGACTTCATATTAAATATTCAACATTTACACACCCAAACATGAGGCTGTAAATACTTACTATATAGCATAATATTATACCGAAGCAGTTACCTAAGGACCGTTACAAACGGTCTATAGCTCAACTATTATATACCAGTAGGTACCTATACCTACCATACGGAAGCGTAACTAAGACAGCCAGGCATTGCGCTGAATAGCTATGCTAATTCACTGGCGTAAATAAGAGCCGTTGGGTCACGTTTCGTCTCAATCCCCGGAGGGCACCGGCTCCCCGTAATCCCCTCAAATAGGTAAGCTCTGGCAAGACCACAATATTTTATATACCAACTTGTAATTATTATTGTTATATTGGATGTACCTAGATTCTTCAGAGGGGATTTCGCGACATAGTTGAAAAGATATTTTTTGAACCCCACGCAGTACCACGTGTATGCCACGTCGGCGTCGGTCAGGAAGCGATGGCATTTCAATATGGCGCTCGGTAAGCGTTCGGTACCGTATAGATACTTACATACCGAGCGTGTGCAACTGCACCGGCACTGCACAAATCAGGACAGAGCCTTATGATATTAGATAGGAAGATAAAAATAACTTCAAATGATAATAATTTCGATTGAAAACGTAGTTATGCAACGTTACTGCAACCTAATATGCTATTACGATCAAGCCCCAGTGGCTCCCACAGTCAGGGGTCAAGATCCATTTGATTTGTGGAACGACATAATCTCGAAAACGTATTGTGATTGTTTGAATTTCAATTTATAAACATTCATTTAAATATTGCTTTAAAATAACACGTACGGGTTGATACGACTATTTCATTTTTTTATATGAAATGGGTAAGCTCTTGAACTCAAAACTTGCACATGCCAGGATGAGGTCTACATGGAGCCAGCACTGGTTCTTTCAAGTACCTACAGAACACAGAACTGTTTGATACTGGACTTCGGCAGGAGGGTGATCGCTAGCCAGGCGGGCATTTAGGCAATGCTTGCAATAGCCAGTGATTCCGTGGCCCGGGATAGACCTCTACGAGGTAAAGATGGATGGAAGGGATCATTAAAAATGTAGTCAGAGGTTATTCTGCTTCTCCTTGTGTGCTGGTCGCGATTCCGAACAGGCGGTAGATTTGCCGTCACAAAGTGATGAAAAAATCTTACTGAATAAAAAAAAACATTGACTTATCGAGTAGATCCAGTCAATCCCAGACCCCATCCATCTTAGCTGGCTTAGCTATACTGTTCACGATGGAGCACGCTAGTCTTATAGGATAGTATTCAATCTGGGCTTGAAAACTCCCAAGATTGTACTGTTGCGGCAAAACAGATGAGGGCATCGAGTTCCATTCATTACCAGTAGAATATACATTAGAATATAATAAAAGCATCAATATACTGACAAAAATTATATCGAATAATAAAAACATAAGAGAAAAACATATCAGATGGTAGCCCACGAGTACCTACTAATGATAAAGGTACGTATAGTTCTTTTTTTTATAAGATTGAAAGTTTCATTCAAGATTCTAGTGTGTGATTGAAATCCTGCAATCATTTTGCGTTCCTGCAATCAATGCGTGGATTCGCATCATAAATCTTCATAAAGTTCTCTTCAAGATGCATGATTGATATGCAGTTACAAAAAGCACCATGGACTTACGATTAGTAATGACTTGAATATTGGCTAATTTACATTTTTGTTTTTTTTTGTATTCAATTGACAGAGGAGTTTGAAAATGGAATTGTCCTAGACGAGATTGTTTGATGTAGGTAATTGTTACCATCTGCCCCCACGAACGACCCCCACGCGGTGGCAGACTGTAACAATTATGACTATCTGCCCCCACGTGTGATATAACCATTTTAATAATAATACTGGGCATTTACGCAACGTTAGACAGCGTTGTACCTACCCCAAACTATACAAAGACGATATGGGAACTAGACTACGGAGAACAGTAAGTAATACATAAATACATTTTATTGTAATTACATACATATAATATACAAAATAGCACCCAAACACGCAACTATATTCATCATATATATATAGCTAGGTACCAAATACTACTAGGTACCAATTTTAGTATAAAAAATCAAAGAAATTTAAACACAAACACAAACCTTAATTTAATATCAATGTAGAAACGATTTTTTATGCGTGACTTTGAGCCGTCGTACCAAATCACTGTGAGGTAATCTGTAATACTTTCGATGCCATCAGTGCGTGCGGCAAAGTGCAAGGCAAAGTAAGGACTTATAATGTGTGTTTATTAGTTTTTAACTCAATGAAAAACTAAAAATCACACTATTTTTTCGTACAATATCAAAAAACAAAAGATAAAAATATCTAAATGTTTGCGTTTCATGTCACGATGCACATATCAAATGTCAAAACAAACGTCAATTGGTACGTGTCTAAGTCAAAACAAATTATATGAGCTAACTCGAGGGGTTTGCAAATAGCCACTGAAGAGTTCCACTATCCATCTCCTGGCTCCATCATCAAATCAGCTCCAAGATACCAAACGATAGTTTTGTCATCCGAACTACATATACATACAAAGTTTCATATCGATTCGACAATTTAATGAAAATTAAGCAAGTAAAAATATGCTTTTAATTTTATTACATTATTTGTTACAAGTGAAGCTTAAAAAATCGTATTAATATTAAACATCTGTACACTCAAATTCTTGACGCCCAGTGAGGGACTTACCGACTACGTAGCATAAATAGTTGTATATATGTATTTTATGCACACAGATCTCCTTAGTTTTTATTTACCGGTTTACCATGTTTTTTGCTTCGCCAGGTGTAGGTTAAACAGGACTTTATATACTTATTGGCGTTAGTATTTTATATGTGATATAGGCTACGGTCTGGAACTGTTAATGTGCGAGGTAACTTATGAAACAGCTTAATGGGCCTTCGGATGTTATTTTAAAGTCCTTCAAAAAGCCAATAAATCTACCTGTTTCGTTCAGACCCATTTATTTTAGCCTAGGCAATTTATTTTTACGTCGGCAATAATTTTACCGCCGAGAGGTTTAAGGTCAACCGTTGAAGTGTTTTGTGTTTCCCGAAGGGTCCGATGGTGCAATAAAGACTTTGTAGGGTTAAAGTCATTTCAAACTGACGCACTAATAGGTGTTGAAGACAATAATAGATTGGTTTTGAAATTCCTTAACCATCATAAGTTTCTTGAAGAATTTATGTTTATGAAAACCAAGCATTTTGTATGTAGTTTTAATTTTAGATTACCTTATTATATCAATATATTTTTTAGGTTTTACAAGATGTATTAGTTTATACCAAAGTTGAAAGTATGTATCTTTTATGTCCATCCAAAGGTTGCGCATGCGATGTAATATTCGAATCATCAGTTTTGCTTTACTTTTTTTTTTATTTGTATTTTATGTATTTGTACAGCTTTTGCTGATGGTGACCAAAAAACTTTCAATATAAATATTTTTATCAATATATCAGGTGAATTTACAAAATTTTAATTGTGCTTAAATGTAAAATTATCCCTTCCTATGCCGGTAGTTAAATTGGTATCAGCTAGTTCCAATGTTCCTAGTGTCCTAGGAAAGTGAAACTTCAGTCCGTTGAGAAATGGCTAACAATAGACAATATCTAGAGAAGTTGCCCTAACGAGTCGAGCCTGTTTGCTTCCGTCTTTCCTAGACATTTGACTACTTGAGAAAACCTTACGCGAGTTATATCTATATAAAATCATTGGGTGGTTGACTGACTGATAATGCAAAGAGGCACAGCGCAGCCCAAACCAATAATAAATAAATAAAACGTTTATTTTCTCTCACAAAATTAGTAGGTTCTAAGGGATAATTTCAAACAATTTCTGTCAGAGCCACCTAATTACATTGTGAGACACTGGTGCCGGAAGTAGGTTCATGAGATTTTTTTTTTATTTTATACAACTAGGAGACGGAACAGGCTAGTAGCCCACCTGAATGTAGGTGCTTCTCTTGCCTATAACAATGCCTTACTGCGTAGGTCGCATCCATTAAGAAAATAGCCTACACGGCACTGCGTTCCGCCCGTCAACATGAGGCATAAAGGTGTCAAGCCCCGTGTGCTCGTAATTTCACCGGCAACCATAACCTTCAAATCGGAGCACAGAAATGTTGCATTGCTGTCAGCAATGACGAGCCCTTTCACAAGAGGCTCTACAAATCTTATGATGTCCTACAGGTCACCAGGCCCAAATTGTGTGGCTTGAAATTTTATGCGTAGGTATATAGTTTTATTTGGGGATCGGGTCTTCACCCGACTTCTCCCGGGGGCTCTAGTTCTGCGTGTAATATAAATATAACTAGTAGGAAATTTGCAAGATTTCATAATTCTTAATCCTTATTAATCTTATTGTTTATTTGTACCTTTTCTTCTGATACTCAATTCAACGAAATGTAAGTAAATTTATAGACAACTTGGACAAGTGTCCATTTTTTGTCTATTTTATATATTCTGTTTGCAAATCATATTTTACTAGAAACACCTTGATTGTTGATACAATTTGTTTATTATTATGAAATGGGAATAGAATTTGAAAATATTCCAATTCTATTGCCATTTCATATTTTGAAATATCAAAGCCTGATGACTACATTTGTTAATGTTGCTTACTGTGGCATCAAAATAGAGGTCTACATTCAATCCATATCTCGTCAAAATTAAATGTTTTACGTTAATAACATATTATGTACTTAATAAAAAAACATTTAATTTTAACTTATTATATACTTATTTTTTTACTGGTCACAGAAATGTGGACAGACAACATACAAGGTGAGTAGTACATCCAAATGGATGAAATTATTGCAGAGGGCACAAGATCGAGAAAGAGTTCGTGCATTGGAAGAGACCTTCCACTCAGCATTGGGTGGTTATAGGGTAAAGAAGAAGCAGATTTCATTTTTAATGTGATGCAAAGATAAATGGTTTAACAAACCCCATTGCTATTTAAGCCGAAAAAATTTGAGCCATAATTTTTATTAATGTGAATACGATGTGGATTGTGTGCGTAAAATTACAAAGCAGAAACTTGATAAGGAATTATTCTTCTTATATATTTGCCGAAGTTATTAAGGGTACCTTGTACGGCTTCAAACTTAAAGACTTTGAACAATTTTTTTTTTATACATTAGACCAAAAACAATGCGTTACAAAATATGGACCTTGGGCGATACAAAAAAATTACCTTACTTTTCATTAAAAAGGTTATTATTTTCCTAGAACCACCAATCGTTCAATACTATGCCATATATAATATGCAGGGTTCTTGTATAGTCTAATCTGTACACAAAGGCTCTATAATATTGGCAGCACGGAAATTGCCTAGACTAGAGTATAACACAACACAATACACCGGTGCCTTCGATCATCACGATACACGACATGCACCAGGCCTTAGTTGCTTAGAAACCCGGTAAGAGGTGCATGTTTGCCGGTATAAAAACCATATAATTTACAAGCCTCACATTCCCACAGATTTCCACCCCGGACAAACATTTTTGTGACTAACAAACATTTGTGTGACTAATAGATGTTTGTTTTGTGTTTGGATGTTATTTTGTATCATGCGTAAAATGTATTGACAAAAAAATCAAAGACAGAATAATGACCAACAGCAATAGACATAAAACTAAGAAGGGCAAGAATTACACTACATTGATGAGTATATTTACCTGTATGCTAAGTGTGGGTTATAATTAAAGATCACTCGATGAGCGTTTGCTCACCGCGAATGGTGACTAAGTTAAACCAACCAAACTTAGAATGACATTTACCACTATCTGGTCGCGTTGTACCATGGACCAATTTAAAGTAGGCCGACAGCGTTTCTATCGAGCGTAACTTGATAATTAGTTACTTTCTTAGGCGGAAGATGTCACTAAATGTTTCAAGCCCAGAATTAAAATATGATATTTTTGAACCATACTGTCCTTCTCATTCAAATCAATACAGTAAGATGGCGCTGTTTCTGCTTTTTTTTTTGCAGCAGCAGCGGCGGTGGCGTTTGACGGTACCTACCTACCTAAGCTAGGTACCTTGCAACCCAATTGATTCAAGACTAACAAATTTATTTATGAACAAGGCTTTATTTTATCAGAGCTTAAACCTTATTTTTTAGGAAATCTGCTGCTTGAAAAAGATAGTAGGATAGGCAGGTTTAAGTAGGTAGGTACTATCTACTCACAAAACAAAAGATA
Source organism: Venusia cambrica (assembly GCA_951394065.1). NCBI lineage: Eukaryota > Metazoa > Arthropoda > Insecta > Lepidoptera > Geometridae > Venusia > Venusia cambrica. Next base: position 5,305,912 of record OX596043.1, on the reverse strand, counting down.
AATACATCTAATCCCTATTTTATTATAATTATAATTTACTTGGTGTATATAATTTACTCAATGTGAAAATCCAAACGATGGGAAGTGATAACTTTATGAACGCGTAAAGTAAAGTTTACGCCAAAATGATCGGGTTGGTTGAAACAACCAATTATGAGCGGTAGCGTCCCCACTCTCGTCCGATAGTCGATGCTCGATAGGTTTTCCGTACAAATCTTGCACTCGCGAATTGTGTTTCATATTAATTACACTAGATGGCGATGTGCTAATATCATATAAATCGTGGCAAACGCTAACGCGATCGAGTAGGTATGGAGCATTATTACAACTGACGAGATATAGATGATGAGATACGGTCCTTGAAGACGCTAATGAAGGGTGACCTTCATCACTTTAGCGTAAATTCATCGACATGTGTAGTCTTCCTGTACTTACCTATGGTGTCCAAACATGGTTATTGACCAGACTATATACTTGAGCGCAATACATGTTTGCAGATGGGCAATAAAGTCGAGGCATGTCTAGAAAACGTTGGCGTGAGGACCTGACCGCATTAATCTTGAACTGGTAGGATACGGCGGACGACAGCAAGTCCTAGAAGGATATGAGTGATTTTATTCAGGAATGACACCCTGATAATGGGTCCCTTGGCAAACCGAAACAAAGCTGGTGAATTCATCAGTGATGACGTAAACGCTACGTGAGTAATACCCGTGTTTAAAAATGTAGAACAAGACTTCATTTTAAACTGGTTTAAAGTTACCAGTCTCAAATGGAGTCTATCTATATAGTGTTTAATTTCTACTTTATTTCCACAAAGTTCAAATAACAAACATAATAATAAAATGATAGCTGCAAATATAGACTGCCGTTATCAAGGCATTGCTGCGAGCATTACATACTGATTCCCAGTATCCAGTACCAACAGGAGTATCAAAATAGACTTCAGTTCTTCTTGATTTTGTCGTCCCTACTGTTTTATAAGTTTTTTTTTATGTAGCTCGTTTTCTTAACATACCAAATTAATTCATTATTTGTCCTTCTAATAAAAAACTATTAATATATTAATTGAATTATAAACGAATTATTAAATAACACACTAAAACATATTTAATTTGACACTGAGTTGAGGTCTGTTTGTCTGTGTATTAGGCAGCACTATAACTGGTTTCGGTGTGAATGTGGCTGCAACCCCGCACAATTTTGATGGGAGCCAACCACCGGAGCCAGTGCCTATTATTTTCCCGTCAAAGTGATTAAATAAATAGTACCGCTACAAGCAGAGTTATTTTGTAATTACGTGGCTTTATTGCCTATACAGGGAATGCGTGTGGTGGCTTCTCTGAACCACGTAACCCTGGAGATAAGGAACAGTTAGTCTTGTGTTTGATCTCCGGCTTCCAAATAGTAATTATACAACAAGATACATATCCAAGTTAGTATCTCTCAGGAAAAGGTCAGTATGCTCATTTTATTGTAGATATAATGACGTATTCAAATTCCCTTAAACATGCTTTGTACACTTCCACGGAATAATTATTTTGCATGAGGTAGATACCTATTTAGGGTTCAGCCGATTTTAAATCATTTTTATTTTGATCTATTTGCGCTAGTAAATAGCAGTGCGCGAGCAAGGGATAAAACTGCTCTCTGTAAAATTTCCTAAAGTTTCGAGATACGTGTAAGTTACTAGAAAAACAAATAGGAACCGACTTCATATATTTTTAAGGAGATTTTCGTTTGTACTTATCACGATTCGCCAGCAATAATTAATTAATTAGCCAGAATCGATCCCACGAAAACCAAAATTAAATTGAAACTTCTATCATCAGTACCTAACTAATAGAAATACAAATTACATGAAAATTGGACTACACGTCTCAACAACAAATCATGGTAAAAATCATGATTTGCTGTCTTAACAACAAATCATGGTAAACTTCCCGTTTTTGTCCCCAGGTCTGAAGATCTTCATCAGATAACACCTATTTAAAATGTGAATAATTTCAGAAACATATCTATAAAAAAAAGAAATAGGTAAACAAATTGTTTAAGAGCTCACAGGTTACTTGGTGGACATAGGTACTAAAAAAAAACACTGTCTGAATGAGAAGCTTTTCCTATTTTTGAAGTAGGGTAAAAAAGGGTAGTGGGTTGTCATAATTCGCATGTTTCAACGACCCACAAACGGTGAATATCATTGAATAATACTGATAAATAACATGCAGATTATTCAATTTAGTGTATGGAACAGCGTGCGCCAGAATGGTAACTAACTAAACCGTGCCTAATAAGCTACGTTGTGTCGTTATGTTAGGGATGGTCCACGATTTCAATATTTTCCTTTTTTTTATAGAACAACTACACATATGGTAATTCTAGAAAGGTATTCATTTACAACTCTAAACGATCGTATACCTAAGCAAGTGGCATTTTAGTTGCAAGTTGCTTTCCTAAGATAATATGAGGCATAATTGATAAATAGCGTACCGAATACGTGTAGTTGGTAGGTACTGTACATCATTCTGCCATTGTAAGGATAATAAATGCTTTAAGTCAAGATCCCATAGAAATATAAATGAATATGTAATGTACTTGTGAAATTAAAAATTTGATTGCGCTATTATAAATAAATAAATAAATAAATAAATATCACAGGACATTCATTTTACACAGCGCCATCTAGCCCCAAACTAAGCATAGCTTGTAATATGGGAACTAGATTACGGATAAAATACTTAAATACTTTTTGTAAATACATACGTACTATATGATACAACACCCAAACACAGAACAAACATCTATTGCCATTATATATATTATCATTATGCATGACAGTAATTTTCTTACATTACTTACATTTGAAACACTTGTATGTTCTCATCTAAAAATTTCTTGAATATTTTGCATAGAAATGTAAAAAACAAGATCATCGATATCGATTGGACTAAAATATGACCCATCCCTACTAGGGTGGGTACAAGAAGCAGCCAGAGGTCGGTAGCGGTCGGCGGTCACCAGCCCCGCCATGTTAGATCCGTATCTTTGGCGCCATAATTCCCCGCCGTCGATTTGCTCGGATTGCATTCAAATCTGTTAGCTATTTTCTTAATTGATACCAATGAGTGCAACTTGGACTCGGCATATAACTCCTGTTTCAAATAATATTTGTATTGTAACCGTAATCAAATTCCTATGCAACAAGCCATGCTTAGTTTGGGGCTAGATAGCGTTGTATACAATGTTTAAAAATTGCAAAACAATCCAGAATTCAAGAAAAGTGCAAGGTACCTCCACTTCTCCTGAACTAAAACAGCTTCCTCCAAAAATGGAGGGCTTTGCCGATATCACCACACTTGGCAGGTAGATTGATGATCGCAGTCAATATGTTAAATAATTAACTGCAGTAAGCTGCTGCTCTCTTACATTTAATCCCTACTGATAAAATAGCTAAGTAACAGATGTAATGTTATTGTACGAGTAGATGATGATCTCATCGAAACAAAATAATTTCCAACTAAATATGAATGTTTACCGGGACGTAAAATGAGGCGGTAATATGTAAATTTGCAACCATCTGTTCCAGTAATGTAATGGTAAGCCACTTTTATTATGATGCCTATAAAATAGGGGCCTACGCTAAATTCAGAGCAATTGAACAGGTGAGGTTGCTCCCATTTATGAACAGGCACAAATGTTTGTGAATAACCTTCAGCTGTAAATAATATTCGTTTATTGGTAAGGAGTGAAATTTATCGTTATGTTCGCAAATAAGGTTAGAAGTTTGATAAATATTCGAATCTCTGATGTGTCACCATCATCATCATCATCATAAAGCGTCTTGGCCGACTAAACCGCCTTCATCATCATCAACATCACATCGTCCCACTATTGGGCATAGGCCTCTCTTTGCTTGTGCCAACCTTCTCAATCCATGAAGAGCCGTGAGCGGAAGAGCCAGTGGTTTCTGGAAACCTCGCTCCATCCTGGACCTCATTCTTGCTATACTCTAGAGATGGGCAAGCTTATAAAGTATAGAGTTCAAGAGCTAGCCCACCATACAAATAAAAAGAGTGTTTTACTTCATACTCATATCGTGATAGGACGTCGTGAGCAGGACTCAACAACAATAGAAAAATTCAAGTAAACAGGAGTCTTGCGCGACTTTCCAAATAACAATGAGTGCTTTTAGTAGGATTATATCGTACAATCTTTCGCAATTCTGTCGTGTAGAGCATTATTACAATATTCGTGGATTCTGTAGTGTTTTTTGTATCTGAATTAGGGTGATGGTGTGTTTATTAATGAACATTCTGATAAATAATAAGTTATTTTAGAACAATAAATGGAACCGACTTCACCACTAAAGACTTAAAAAAAACTCTATTGGTAAGTTCAAATAATTTGAAGCTGGTGCCGAATTGCCAAGCAAACAACATGTTTATTGTATTATTATATATTCTATTATTATATGGCAGCGCCTTCAAATTATTTGAACTTACAATACCATGACGTCTACGACACCCTATTTAAGAGTCGTGTAAGTTTGCAATAAATGGGATTCTGGGAAATATCTACGCAATGATGGGAACGAAGATAAATACAGATGACCTAAACAAATGTTAAAAATCGGCTCCTACTATGACTCAGTTTTGGGGTTTACTATGTCAGGATAATGGGAACGATTTTTCGTTCTCATTATCCTGTTTTCCTGTTTTATAATTTAAAAGCCAAATGACTGAACGGTTTTAATAAAATTTCTATGAAATCAATCTGGATTCATATCCTTTCAAACAAACAAAATATTCAAATCGGTTGAGAAATGACGGAGTTCTGAGGTAACAAACATTTAAAACAAAAACACATCCGAATTGATAACCTTAAAAAGAGAATACATGTGTTTAGTCATACTTTCTTTTCTACTTTTAATATTTTTCGTATCATACATGTCATTGGAAATTTTATGGCAGGTTTAATTGATCGAAAGGATTAATATAAAAAGGTTTTAGGTTGTGTCTGAGCTTTTGGTATGTTAAATGGTTTTTAGCCGCTTGCACCTGCAAAACACATTATGGATTAAAACGTGAAATTCACATTACGTATCATATTTTTTTAGATTTTCAAATAGGTTTGAGCAAACTTTACTCATTGCTCGCTGAAACTTTCAGCTAGTTAGGGCATAGTAAACCTTGAACTTCAAAAATGTCATTGCATTTTATATACTTGCAGCCAGTATGAGTGGCAAATTTCACGTTTTTTAATCCACTTTATGTTTTGAAACTACAATCAGCCAAAAACCGTATTGCCCGTACCTAAAGCTGAGTTTTTTTTTATTATTATTGTACTTTGTCAAGCGACTGACAAGAAATTTAAAAATAATTTCGGTCTCGAGGATGGACAAAATCCACTGGGTCCCGATTCCATGGCATCATCGCAAGATTGCCACAATAGGTGCCTTTTGGTATTCTAGTGGCCATTCTGTGATACCATTGCCATAGTGAAGCGATTGGTTTAGTAGTAACGGGGCCCTGGTTTATAGCAATTCACGGGCCCAATCACGAAATGGAAAAATGTCCTATATCACCCCAACGCCACCGTGCTACTTTGGATTGAGTTCAATGTGCCACACTGGATTCAGTAGGTCATGTCATGTCACAGTGCGAGGGGTACAGACGTGATGAAATGGTTTTTATCATTATTTGAGTGCACACGATGGGCCGAAGAGTATGTAGCGGTAACTAGTGGGAGCTTGTTTGGTAGTTTCATAGTCTCTTCACTTTTAATACTTTTTCTAGGTTAGCTCTTGATATCTATCTTGTCTAGCTCGAAGCCAGAGCATGTATGAAGTCTAACGATAGAGCAGGGTTTTCCCAAAAGGCTCTTTCGCGCACCGACGACGGAATACTGGCTAGCTACCACCATCTTACCTAATTCTGTGGCCATAATAACAATTCTAGGATTGTTGTGTTCCGGCATTTAGAGGAAAGATAGCCAGATCCTCAGTTTGTTGAGGATTCCGGGTGAAGTGCGCCTCCACCTTCGGCCTTATCTCAAGTTGTAACCAGATGAGATGAAGGCCAAGTGCTTCCCCGTCGTACATAAAAAAAAAGACTTTGGGTTCTATTCCCACCCAGCAACAAACATATTTTGTGTGATGAATATAAATGTATGTTCTGTGTTTGCGTGTAGTATTATATAGTACGTATGTCTCTCTCGTATCTAGTTCCCATATTAGTTTGGGGCTAGATGGCGATGTCTAAAATTAATGTCCTGTTATATTTATTTATTTATCATAATATTATTTTTTATTATTATTATACAAAAACAGGGATTTTCAAAGAACAATGAAACCCGGGCTAGCCGTGCACCATACTTTTTTATTTTATATTTTTGTTGAATGAAATAGCATCGGTATGAGTACTGTTCTAGTTTTAGATAACTGACCTATGCAAAACCGGACTAGTTATCATAAAAACTCTTTATTTCAGATAGTTTGTTTCTGAAATAAAGAATTGGTGAGATGACGGCCAAGTGCTTACCCATAAAAAAAAACATGGCACCAGACTTCCGTAGGCGGTTGGTCGCTAGCTAGATGGACGTTTATAGCTATAGGCCCTTTACCAGTGTTTTTATCATTCAGCCGAAACCGATTATAAAAGACGAATCTATTCTGGGTAGAAAACTAGGAGGTAGATCACATTATATTGCAACAAGTTTTTTATTTTATTTTTTATAAATTTTTAATGCAACCTTTGCAAAGACAAAAACAACACAAAGCATTTTTACGTATGTCATATCAACAAATAATATGACGTACGTGTCATTGCATTGTACCCGATAACTTGAGATATAAGTGTGTGTGCCAATAATTGCTCTGGCGACCATACTCTTCATACCGGAACACAAAATTGCTTGGCTGCAAAAAACAATATGGTGACTTTTTTGGATGAGACTTTTTACAAGAAGCAATTAGAGCTCGTAACATCAAGCCAAGCGTTTGACCTGCAGCTCACTTAATTTAGAACAAGGAATATGTGGCCTAAGATGGACTATGCTTGTCTAAAAGAAACCACTATGGACTTGAAGACTCCAAGGTTTTACTGGTACGGAAAGAAACGAGAACAACAAGTTCCATCCTCGCTCTATTTTTCCAGGCAACTCACATAATGTGTCTTCAATTCTGGAACATGAAAAGGAATTTCTTACGCGACTGTTCTTTGGGTCATATCACACGTTCGCGCAAATACTCGTATGTTGGAGGAATGACTTTCATTAAAGTCGCGTGCTTTCGCGACCTGCTTGCGATAAAGTTGCCAAAATTTTAAATTAAAATGTCTGAGGAGATTTGTAGAGACGTTGATTAAGATAATTCGGTGAATTGGTGAGATAAGCGTGATGATTAGGTTTTATTTAATTGTCAGTGGCAGGTTTTCTTTGAAGGTAGAATTATCTACTTAAACGCTTTCTTATCAAACATTTAGACTCTCTGATATGGCATGTTTAAAGTTTATAGAGAGGCGAAGTGCAAAGAACATTTTTTTATATTTTCTAGCAATTTTTATTTTTACTTTTGTATCTCGACCACCGTTTGGCTTTTTTTTAGTCATTATTAATACACAAACAATATGCAGGTAGAATGTTTACCGACTTTTTCCAAGAGAAGCAGTCAGGTTCTCTTTGGGACCGTTAAAAACGGTCCACAGGTAACTCATCTTATCCGTACAAATATTTTTATTGTACAACGTGAAAGCTTTTAGCTTTCATCTGAGTTGGTTTCTAGTTATGATAAGGGCCGAAGGTGGATGCGCAATTCATCCGCAATCCTCAACAGACTGAGGAACTGGCTCTTACCTCTAAATGACGGAACACAACAATTTTAGAATTGTTGTTTTGGCGACTGAATTAGGTAAGATGGCGGTAGCTAGTCAGGCGGACTTAAACAAAGTCCTACCACTATTTTTATTTGACTTTGAACTTTGCTTTTGAATTTAGGGTTCAATTATTCGGGTAAAGAAGTAGGTAAGTATATAAATTGACCTGATCTACCAAAATCTACTCACTCAATAACAGCCACAAGCCACAACGCACACACCAAATCACGGATGGAATGATCTTTCTAAACTGGCAATCAAACTGGTGATTCTAGTACAGTTCAGCTCTGAATAGAATTGCCCTGAAATATTTTTTATGGACCAGCTTCAATGAACTTGTTCGTCTAATATGAGGTCTACAATGTACCAAATCTCTATTCTTGAAAACATATGGGGCATTAAATGTGTCTCGTATTCCGCTAAGGGGCGATGGCCTTGCAACTTGTCACTACATGCAAACCGTGGACATGCGCTAAACGTAAGTTTGGACATTCCTCTGACCACCCCTAATAGGCGATCTTCTCGTAAGAGAGTTGAGAGTTGGAGCTCGGGGTAGATCAGAAGTTAATCCTGGATGAATCTGTTACTGTTAACTGATAGGTATTTGACATAAATAAAATAGGTCCTTATGTCCTAATCTAAAACCACAATCCCCACGCTAGCCATGAGGTTAGATTACATTAGATTTAGATTACCACAGATCACTAAATTCAACAACCCTCACAGCTCATGTTGGTAGTAGAACCGCCCTAGATGGTGGATTCGATTCCACAAACATTTTTGTGATGATTTCAGATGTTTGTTCGGTTTTTGGGTGTTATTTTGTATGAAAAGGAGCATGAAACAGTACATATCATATCCATAATCTTGAATTAGTTTCCATATTACAAGATTTGCTTAGTTTGGGGCTGTGGTGCTGCGTAAAATTAATGCCCTGTAATATTTATAACAATTTGTTTCAGCTTTTGTGAGACTCAGTTACGAAAGACTGTCTCCTTTTAAGTTCCGCTGACGAAAAACTCTTACGTCGATTTATTCGTAAGCACTTTTATAATGGCACCTACAGGGAAGGGCTGACCTAATTCTGAACCAAGCGAGAGGCACGTCCTATGGGAGCAGTGGGTACTCAGCTTAATAATTAGGAAATTGTTTCAGATGTAGATATCTCAGTTATTTTTTTGTAAACTATGCTTCTTCCTAATTTTTTTGTGCTTATGTGTTCCTTACTTGTGATGGAAATGGTTCACTGATTGAGTATAATTTGTGTAAAAATAGCTCATAAAAGATTCGTCTTTTTTCACAAATAATGTGTATTTTAGTATAATTTTTGTTGTGACAATTTAAGCTCCTTTATTAATTTGTTTTTATTTCGTCATGTTCCTATGCTTTCCTTAATTTTCTCTATTTTTATGGTAAATTTAATTGAAGTCCTGTTAATTAAAAGGTGCTTATTTAATTCAGCTTATTAGTTATACATTTAATGTCTATGCATTGATATAGTCCGGGATTAGTAAGTCCGCCAGTGTATCTTTTGAGACCTAGTACGGGAAACATAGCTCGTTTAGCTACCATTAGTAGTCTAAACATAGGCTATAAATAATTTTACCCAGTAAAAGTTAAGATACCTATAAACAGTTTGAAACGGTCCTCAAGTAATCCGACTCTCTATTACATAGTTAGTTTAATTGTACTTTTTTTGTGAGTTAAAAAAAATATTCAAAAAATAAAAACTGTTTACTGAACAATCAAATGTATCGTATTTTAACTAAAAGTTAAAAGCCTAATTTAGTAAACATTTTGAGTAGTTTCTTTTATTTTTTATTGATGATAAGTTGATGCCAAGCGTTTGGCCACCATGTGTCATATTCGCTACTAACATAATATGTGTTAATGTTGCTAACCACAAATATTCAGAATTTTTATAAAATTTGTCGGTTCATTAAAATACATACTGATAAATCCATTGTGTGCTATTTCTATTTTAATACACAACCCCGTAGACATTCGTGCAGACATAAATTGCGTTGGTTTGTAAAGAAAATCTTTTTATTCATGGCCTATCACGATGAATGACTAACTTCCGTAGAATAGTGTTCGGATTGCGTGACGTGCTGAAATTACTGCGAAAGTAGGCTGTATGGCGTGTATCCAGGCTAAAACTAATGTAGACTATGCCTTACCTAAGGGTAAGTTTTATGTTTCACTGGCGAATTATAAAATTTTAGTCATAATTCGACAAGCCCGCTCAGTTTGTAGGTAGTAACTATGCCTTCTGCGCCGTAGGTTAGGTTCGATTCCAACCCATGACAAACATTTGTGTGATAAACGAATGAATACTTATGTATGTTTGTTCTGTGTTTGGGTGTTGTATCGTATGATGGGTATGTATTATTATTTATGCTATATATTCGATCCGTAATCTAGTTCTTATTTTTGTTGCGAAGTTTGAGACTAGATGGCACTGTGTGAAATAATGTCATGTTATATATACTTATATATATTCTTACAGGTAATTCTAGTAAGAATCATTTGTACTAATTACTCAGTACTCATATGTAGGTACGAACTTTTGAAATGAATGGAACTCCACGAAAGCATCCTTTTCATATTTTCTCGCATCGGTATAATCTTGAAGTCTTCAATCCAGTGTGAATAGGTTCCTATAAGTCAAGCCAAGTGAGCTTGTGGTCTAACGCAGAGCTATTTTCTAATCCACAAAATCGATGTGTGATGTTGAATCCAACAAAAATACGATTGTTTCTGTAAGTAGGTATGTAGTGTTGCATACAATGAATATTGACTTACGATTTATTTTAAATAATAGGTTACATTAAAGGTAAGCTAGTTTTTTGATACCAATTCAAAATTAATTTTAATCATGAATTATTTGAAAAACTACTGGCGCACCGCGCGCCCGCCTATCAATCAGTAGCTCTGTGACCACTGTTGACGTCGGACGTGTGCTTGTCGTCCGCAGCGGTCAGACAACACCTAGACTCAGAATAAATATTAGGACGAATTTAAATAAGTTATTTGTTCTATGCCAGTAAAGGTACCATCAGGTCACGTTACCTACCTACATACCAGCAATGCGATCTCTGAATAAGAATTATCAAATGGTTTTATTTAGCTTGCCGTTGTCAACTCTCATAATCGTTATCTAGTTTCCATATTACAAGCTAGTTTGGAGCTAAATGGCGCTGTGTAAAATTAATGTCCTGTAATATTTAATTATGTTACAAAGAATTTGTGCGAATATATCATGAAATATATGTATCTTATCTTTATTGTACCTACGTACCCTGGGCAATTAACTAGGGACCGCAGTGTTAGTGTTGTTAAGGTACCTACTCAGTTTAAATAAACAAAATGTCACCCAGTGGTCGAAATTCGACCTTAAAAAAGATTCTGCATTCCTCCGTTTAAACTACCAAACTTACACATCCCGTGCAATATGCTGATAAGCTTCTTGCTTAGAAACATTGCAAGTAAAAACAGACTCACTACTACATACTGTATATCCCCTTGGGAAATTCACCTCAAATCACTACTTATAGCGCAGCGTGACAATATGAGAATCACCTGAGATTATCAGAGGTAAGTCCAAACATACTTTCGGCACATGCACTTTGTTTGCTATAGTGGCATTAACGTTCAATGCAAGGAAAATACATTTTACATTTAATGTATTTTTTGTAAGATACTCGACGCAGTAACAGAAATAGTATCCCCAAAATCGCATAACGAAGTTAGTTACAAACAACTACATCACTACTATCACAATATTTGGGCACACTAATCCTAAGCAAACTAATTAATAATGTTACGAGCTGGGGTTCGTAAGAATTAAAAGCAACCGGTTATTACTCAAAATAAGACACGTTTATTCAGCACCAAACTAATCACTCTCAAACACAGTACAACCCCACTTAGTTATACTACCGAATCACTAAACACTTTATCGCACTCAAATATCACTTCATGTTAAATCGCTGTATAGTAATCGAATACTGACTAACTTCGGCGTAACAATAACTTAATCAAACCGCAGTTAGAGGCTTCAACTTCACGCTATCAATGACCATTCTTGTAGGTCATAGTCTATATGAGCTATCGCATGACAATAGGATAGCTTTATAGCTTTTAAATTCCAGAAGTAGGACCCTATATAGTTGCTAAGAGTGTTCGTTCTATTTTAGCTACATACTGATTATTGTTCTTTTTTTTATTGTATGACGGAAAAGCCCTGGACCTTCATCTAAACTGGTGGCAAATTATAATAAGGCCGAAGGTGGAAGTCTTACCTCTCAATGCTGGAACACAACAGTTTAAAGTTGTTTGTTTAATACTACAGCATGCTACTAGGAGACGGAACAATTACTTCATTGTTATGCCCACCTGATGCTAGGTGCATCTCTTGCCTATAATTATGCTTTACTGCGTAGGTCACATCCACAAAGAACATAGCCTATACGACACTGGATTGCGCCCGTTAACTTGAGGCATAAAGGTGTTAAGTATCACATGCCCGTAATTTCACTGGCAATCATACCCTTCAAACCGGAACACAGGCAATGCTGCTTGGCGGCTGAAATAGGTATGGTGGTAGTACTTCCCCGGATGAGCCCTTTCACAAGTATGAAGAAAAACTCGCAGGTTCTGATACGATCTCACCACTTTATTAATAATTAACTTTCATATAAAATATAGTTATTTACAGACAAGTATTAGTTCAGTACTTCAGCAGTTTTGCCTTGATATAATATGATTACCCTTCAAAATTCAAGGAAGAAGTGAAGGTCTCCTCGCTTGCTTTACGAGCTCGCCTCGAGACCCGCCCATTTTATCGCGGCAAAAATAAAAGCCTCCCATTGGTCGTGAGTCCAAGTTAGGCAACCAAAGAAAACGAACAAAACTGTTGACGTTTGTGATTAATGTTGCCACATTTCAACATATTATTCCTTATAGATGATACAATATTAATTAAAGTAATTAGAAAACGTAGGTAACAATTGAAAATCATGACATTCGGCCATCTGACTGGGTGCTACCTCCTGGTGCACGTCCACAAACATGCCTAAATTTTAATACAATCTAATAACTAATTATTTAGAAGTCATGAGAAGTATCATAATCATTCTTAATGTTAAAATCTTACCGAAACTAAATACAATTACAATTACTTCTTAAACTAAGCATAAGAATCGAACTAAACCCTCTAAGTTTAGCAAGAATTAAGTGTAGATAATAAGAACATTGGATTAAATATACATATATTTCTACATATTTTTTTTTTTTCATTTATATAATTCAAGCTTGCCAGAGTACCTACTATTGATGACGCAACAGAATCATGACATTCGATTCAGGTCCTTTAATTTAACTAGAGCTAAGCCTATAAAATATACCTACTTATTTTAAGATTAACACACTACGATAATCATGACATTTGGTCTTAAATTGATCATAGAAACTGAAACGTATCTCTTTAAATATGTACACCTATACATAATATGTGTTAAATATATTCAATTTCAATCATGGTCTTTATTTATTATACATATGTATATTATACATACATGTATGTATGTGTATTTTTATTCTGTTTCTCCACTTGATGAACTTTCATCAGAACCGTGCACTTCTAACGATTTAATATGGATCCACGGTCTCATCCTATCAGCAGAAATTACAGTTTTGTAGGGTTTTCCTTTTTTATTGAAACCTGGTATTTCGGCTATCCTATATCGATCATTTTCCAAAACCTCTGTTATTTTGTAAGGGCCTATGAACTTTGACAAGAGTTTAGTGCTTTTACCATTATTATCAAAATTATTTCTCAAAATTTTGATTAAATCACCCGTGTCGTATTTGACCGCGGATGTTCGCTTTGAATCATATCGTTCTTTCTCTTTTGTCTGTTGTTTTTGTATGTTGACGCTTATATTTTCCCTTAGTTGCTGAAAATCGGTGTTACTAGTCTCGTTTGCATTAACATTGAGTTTGTTTGTCAGAGCATCTCTCATTTTAGCTCCGAACATAGCTTCAGTGGCGGTTTTTTTTGTAGATGCGTTTACAGTGTTATTAATTCCCCATTGAACCTTACCCAGACACTTGTCCCAGTCACGTTCATGACCAAGAGAGTTTTGAGACGCCAGTGAGTTAAGAATAGTCTGATTAAACCTTTCAGCCTGTCCATTCGCCCTAGGGCAAGCTACTGCGTTCAATACATGTTTGATGCCATTTTTGTCACAGAAAAGCTTAAACCCTGCAGAAGTGAAACTAGTACCGCGATCAGATATTATTCTAGCCGGGACTCCGAAGTCATAAAATATCTTTTCGAGTACTTTAATAGTACTTATAGTTTTGAGGTCTCTAACCGGTCTTACAAACACGTATTTGGTAAACGCTTCAACTACAGTGAGAATGTGTGTATTACCCTCTTTACTCCTAACAAAAGGCCCGAGATGATCCATGTGAACAGTATGGAAAGGTATGTTAATCTTTTCTATAGGGTACAAGTATCCTGACTTTTGTTTGCTAGAGTTGTCTTTATTAAAAGCACACTCTAAACACGCCGCAACATACTTCTTGACAAATTTGTTTAATTTAGGAAACCAATATTGATGTTGTATCCTTTCGAGTGTTTTCGCGTATCCTAGATGACCTATATCATCGTGATTAGCTCTACATATTTGCCAACGAGCACTTTTCGGTACAACAAGACATATTCTATCATCTACCTTTCTATAAACTACATGGTTTTTCACCACATAATTTTGACGAATGTCTTTGCATTCCTGACTATCTTCTGGCTTAAGAATTTCATAGATGCGGGATATATCTGGGTCAGCTGTTTGCAGAGTTAACAGCCAGTTCTCTTTTTCAATACTATAAACATTGACCGATGGATTGTGGTCGGGTTCATTTTTTTGATTAGTGTTCCGACTAAGAGCATCAACATGACTCATATGAACTCCCGGTCGATATTCAATTTCGAATGTGTATTCACTGATTTGAAGCCACCACCTAGCTATTCTTGGGATCAAGTCTCTTTTTGTAAGAGTCGTTCGAAGGGCAGCACAATCAGTATATACCTTAAATTGAATTCCTAACAAGTAAATTCGAAATTTCTTTAGCGAGCAGACGACAGCCAGAGTCTCCAATTCATAGGAGTGTAAATGCCTTTCCTCTGGGGTCGTTTGGCGGCTAAAATATGCTACTGGTTTGAGAACCCGTTCATGTTTTTGCCACTGCATGAGTATACCTCCTACACCTAAAGAACTTGCATCTGTATGCAATTCTGTTTCTAGGGAGGGGTCATAAAGAGCTAAAATAGGTCTACTTACCAGTCTTGTCTTTTAAAACTAAAAAAGCTTGTTTTTCAGTTTCAGACCATTGCCAGACGGCCTCCTTCCTCAACAATGACGTTAAAGGACGAGCAATTTCTCCATAGCCGCTGATGAATTTGCGGAAATAACCAGTCAGACCAAGAAATTGCCGAACTTCGTGAATGTTTTTTGGAACGGGAAAACCCTTGACAGCCAGAATTTTGGTTTCACTGGGCTGGATGCCCTTGGCAGAAATATCGTAGCCTAAATAACAAACATTGATATCGAAAAATCGGCACTTAGCTAATTTTAAGGTTAAACCGTTTTGTCGCATGAGTTTTAGTATATCCTCTAAACGTTGAAACATTTCTGCAACGCTACGGGACGGTATGAGTAGATCATCGAGATATGCTAAAGCATATTCAAACCGCTTATTCCCTAAAATTTTGTTTATCATTCGTTGGAATACTGCTGGTGCATTCGCCAGACCAAATGGCATTCTCTTAAATTCATAGTGTCCATCGGGTGTGACAAATCCAGTAAGGGGTCTACTTTCTGTAGCCATTGGAATTTGGTAATACCCTGACGCAAGATCGAGAGTAGTGAAATAAACATTGCCACTTAAGTTAGTTATTTGATCCTCTATTAGTGGAAGAGGGAAACGATCTTTAATAGTTTTATTGTTGAGGGCCCTGAAATCCACGCATAGCCTTTGCTCTCCTGTCTTCTTCTTAACCATCAAAATTGGACTGGCATAATCAGATATTGACTCTTGTATTATGTCGTTTCGCAATAAATCGTCGATTGTCTCTCGGACCTGTTCACGCTCGAAGTGTGACAGACGATATGGCCGGTAAACAACTGGTTTACCGTCCATAAGATCTATCTTCATTTCTGCGCTTTCCGAGCAGCCAATCTCTCCTAAATTCATTGCAAAACAATCACGATAATTTTGTAACAGCTTGTAAAGTTCTTCTAAATGTTGACTATCGAGTCCCGGTCCAGTTTTGATGTCTAATCTATTTAGAGGTTCCATAGCAGATATGTCTGTACTTATTTTATTTACTGTGCAAACCTTATTTTCAGTGAACGGAATTGACCTAGCAATTAAAGTTTTTTCATTGAGCGTTACAGCGCGTGGTGACAGATTCGATATAACCACGTTTCCTTTGCCATCTATCATACCGTATGCACCGGGGAACAGTCTGTATTCATTTCCCGGTTCCATCGCACTATAACCTTCTATATATATATCTCCAGTAAAGTTGGAGTCTACATGAACAGGGACTACGCTAATCTTTGCAACTGTTATATTGCTTGTTACGTAAAGCTTTAAAGTTTCATCGTCATTATTAGTGAACAGGTTTTGCTCCGGGACCTTGTAAAAAATGAGTTGGTTACTATCTTTTAGAACTGTAACTGATGGGGATTCTGTAAAATTTTGACCAATTATCAATGCGGTTTGCATGTTCACATCTTCAACGATCAAAGTTTCTATTTTAAGTTCAACTTCGTCGACCTGGACACGTATATATGATTTGTATAACGGAATTACTGATGATTGGCCAAATCCTCTAACTATTGGTAAGTGATCAAAATTTGGAATCAGTTTAAGAGTCTCAGCGTCCGATTTTCGTAACAAGGTACACTCACTACCAAAATCTACATATGCCTTAAATGGTTTACTATTTATACTTACACCTTTAAAGAACTTGTCATTAGCTTTATTATTTGAATCTATTTTTAGAGTTGTTTTTTCGTTATCGTTTACAATCAGATTCACTTTGCAGTTATTACTTTCGTGCCCTAACAACTTACATAATAAATAAATAATAATAATAATAAATATTACAGGACATTAATTTTACACAGCGCCATCTAGCCCCAAACTAAGCATAGCTTGTTATATGGGAACTAGATTACGGATAGAATACTTAAATACTTTTTTTTTTTTTTTTGTAAATACATACGTACTATATGATACAACACCCAAACACAGAATCACACATCGAGTACATTTTATCAAAGGTTTTGTGCATCTATGGTGTGTGTGTCCCCTAGTGTGGCAATTGTAACACAAAGGATTTTTGTTATCCCTAGAATTCCCATTATCATTATTTGTTGGTCTCTGAGGGTTACGGTCCCGAAATTTGTTGTTGGTGGAGGATGTCTGTTTTTGTGAACACAGAAAATTAAGTAAATCCTCAGGCTCCGCACAACTAAGTGCTTGTGCCCCAGTCCTAATAGACTTGTCAAAAATCCCATGTATGATGCAGTCAACTGCGTTTTTACCGACAATTTGACACCTGTTTAGAAGACTCAATTTATCATAAAAGTATTCGCGAAAGTTTTCATCAATTCGCGTGGTCCGATTTAACATGTCTTGCAACAGCTGCCCATAGTTTTCATCAGCAGGAAAAGCTTTCCTCAGCTTTATCTGCCACTCCTCCCAGCTATATGCAACTGTCGGTAAGGCCTCAAACCATTTTTTTGCTAACCCCTTCAGTTTCTGTAGTGAAAAGTGAACTATCTGTTTTTCATTCCAGTCGTAAATTATTGCACATTCATTAACCTTTCGTAGCCAACAATCAATGGTTTGAGCTCTATTCGACGTGTCGAATTCTGGTACAACATTGTTAAAACTACTATTATTAAAGCTAAGCGCAGCTCCTCCGGTGGAATTGCTTTTATAATTTTTCAACAATTCTATTACGGCTTTAGCAGATATTTTACTAGAGGACTTGCGCTTCTTACTTGATAAAGCTTCATCGTTGGTGGTGGTGAATGAAGAAGATCGACGTCTCTTCCTGGATTTCTTTTTGCGGCGAGGTTTAAGTGGTGGTGGTGGTCCCAGCGGAGTACCGGCGCTACCAGATGAGTTGCCCGGATCATTCTGAACATCCTCGCCACTGGAGTCAGGAATAGGACGTCTTTTCTTCTTGAACTTCCTTCGTCTAGTTGCCTTTGCTGGCCGAGCACCTTCATCATCAGTCGTCATTAGCTCGTTTTCACTAAAACAAAACATTGTCTCGACATAATTCTGTATAACAAACACACCATATTTAATGAATTAGATGAATAGATGGGGAAATAAGAAAACATGTTATGATTTTAACAACATTGACTACTGTTGGTTAGTGGAAACCCTACGGTTTGCACCAATATATCGATTTTTTTTTATGTAATGTTTATCTTTATTCTATACATAAAAAAAAAGAAGTTAATAAAAATAATATGTAGTCAACAATTATTTAATTTAAGTCATAAGCCATATTTAAGTCATCAATCATATAAAAGACATGAATTATATATTTCAATTGTTAAGACATAGGTTAACGATCCATTAATTCATGATATTGTAACATACTACTGTATCGTACTGTATTGTATTATTTGTATTTGGGCCTCGGCTGCAATAAAGATTTATTATTATTGTTATTATAAATCATAAATTGTTTATTTCAATATAAAGGTCACCATATATTGTGACTCGAACCAGTAATCTATTTTACATTTTAGTACTTACCATTACTGGCAGTCACCAAATATGTGACTCAAACCAATGATATCATTTTTTTTTTTTTTCTTGTACCTACATAAACGGCAGTCACCAATGAATGTGACTCAAACCAGAGGTACCTACTATTATCGGTACAAAAACTGGCAGCTACCGAGTATGTAACTCAAACCAGTTGGTATTTGTACCCTCAATTTTAGTCAGTCCGTATCAGTACCCAAACTAGTAGTTACCAAGTAAGTAACTCACCAGTGGTACCATAATCTCACAACGAACAAGTAAGTATCCTAAGACGAGCATAAAATATAAATTTATTATACCGGCTTTTCTTTTTAACCATAAAATAACGTATGGTTTCTATAGATTTTAGATATAATCACCACAGATATAATAAATGAATAGTGAATAATAATTTCAAGTTGATTGTATAAATCATGATCGCTTCAACCGAGATTTTACCTACCAACTAGATTTATGGACTATCCATTGAAAATGAGGGTACCTAGATCTGACTGCCTCAAACAATCTTTATCCATTCCATCCATTATTTTCGTAATTCTGAGCGCATTCACATGATCGAATTATATCTTCTCAGTGCCGTACACGGATAGCAATAATAATGCGTTATACTAGGTACTTAGAAAGCATTAGCAGAAAAATGTTATTTTGGGCGTAAAGTTTGGTATGATGAATAAAGAAAAATGAACTACATACCTCTTTGGTTCATCCCACTTCTGAAATATGAAGAAAAACTCGCAGGTTCTGATACGATCTCACCACTTTATTAATAATTAACTTTCATATAAAATATAGTTATTTACAGACAAGTATTAGTTCAGTACTTCAGCAGTTTTGCCTTGATATAATATGATTACCCTTCAAAATTCAAGGAAGAAGTGAAGGTCTCCTCGCTTGCTTTACGAGCTCGCCTCGAGACCCGCCCATTTTATCGCGGCAAAAATAAAAGCCTCCCATTGGTCGTGAGTCCAAGTTAGGCAACCAAAGAAAACGAACAAAACTGTTGACGTTTGTGATTAATGTTGCCACATTTCAACATATTATTCCTTATAGATGATACAATATTAATTAAAGTAATTAGAAAACGTAGGTAACAATTGAAAATCATGACACAAGGGGCTACTGTGTACTACTGTGATTGTTATCAGAGTGATTATACAGGTGGTTCATTTTACCTGGGTCGATGTGTAGGGGTTGGGGGTCACAACATGCATCGATTGGACCCCCATGTATGTTGTATTTTTTTTGATATCTTAGTCGATTTTTTTTTTTTTTTACTATATTGGTCAACCTCCAGATTTTTTCACAAAATTATTATTTTTTCCTCTACCTTTTGTGCTAGGGAGCTAATTTTTTTAATGAACATAGTTGAATAGTACTTCTATCGAATATACAATAACAATTATACTGTTAATTGTTATATTTCAAAAACACATACTAAAAAGAAGGTTTATGAAAGTGTACTTGAGGGAAAATGATATGTATAAGACTATATAGTTAGTGTGTCAAAGTCAAAATTTCTTTATTCATTAAAATTTTTAGGATCATTTTGTAACGTCCAATCTACCGCCTGTTCGGAAGCGCGACCAACACACAAGGAGAAAG
The DNA here is from genome assembly GCA_951394065.1 of Venusia cambrica. Lineage (NCBI taxonomy): Eukaryota > Metazoa > Arthropoda > Insecta > Lepidoptera > Geometridae > Venusia > Venusia cambrica. Next base: position 5,285,570 of record OX596043.1, on the reverse strand, counting down.
GCAAGAACCTCGGGCTGGTTAATTTTTTGATGTTCCATTCAACATTTAGATACACAATTTGTAATTATATTTTAAGTAGATACATCATAAACCTAAATACTTAATCTTAAAACATTTGTTATTACCTATCTACCTAATGGGCAGTTTGTTAACATTGAGAAATCACCATTTTGCTGTCAACTGGCATAGCAACATCGGGCCACGCGTTCTTTTCATCGATATAATCACTAATTTTGTAGTAGGCACTTTTAATTAAATAATTCTTTATATACAATTTGAACTTACGAGCAGAGAGTTTGGTGGCGCTTTGAGGAAGCTTATTATAGAATCTCACACAGTTTCCTAAGAATGAATTGTTTATTGTTTTTGTGTTAAATGTCCAGTAACATTTATTTATTACTACTTATATCTTGATGTTGGATTTATCTATGTATTTATACAAAAAATATGTTCAATTAAATAAACTATTTAAAATGGACGCAGTCGGGTTACCGTCGTATACGTAAAAACACTGGCTGCATTGCAACGCAGAATAGCGATGTTAAACTGCTGGCCTAAATAAGAGCCGGTCTTGGGACCGGCTGCCGCCGAACCTAAGGTCTAAACCCCAAAAAGGCTAAAACCTATTAACATTCTTACTTATTTTGTAGCTGTTTTATATCTACTGTCAGACTTTCCAAGGTTATCTTGGCAAGTTTATTTTACCAGATCTTCTCTGAATGGGAAGGCTCAAACCTAATCCATGAAATAATAAAAAGAGCTTTGTGCACCATTTACTATGACAACCTTTGTTGTTCGTTATGATGGGAAAATTCCTTTATGCTCTATAATCATACCTTACTATTTTTGTCCTGAGATAATCTAGAAAAGTGAAAATTATATACTTATAATTCTTTCTTTGTAACATAGTCGGTAGATAGTTCCTACTTTTCTATTCCAAATAGTGAATGTTTTGATCTTGTTTTTGGTATTTTTTCTACCGTCTGTGCTCTAGTGGTATCATACCCAGAGATCTAGGGTTCGATCCGCAGGGGGTATTAATTTGTGCATGGTTTGGTTGGTTATAGGGCTTGTTTTAAGTCCACCTGGCTTCTACCATCTTACTTAACTTTTCACCGTAACAACGGTTTTAAAATGTTGTGTCCTGGCACTTATCGGTAAGATAGCCAGTTTCTCACAACATTGAGTATTCCGGTTCCGGGTGATATACGCTTCTGTCTTCGGCCTTATCATAACATGACACCAGTGTGCTAAGTGTGGGTTATAATTGAAGATCACTCGATGAGCGTTTGTTCACCACGAATGGTGACTAAGTTAAACCAACCAAATTTAGAATGACATTTACCAGTATCTGGTCGCGTTGTACCATTGACCAATTTAAAATAGGCCGACAGCGTTTCTATCAAGCGTAACTTGATCATTAGTTACTTTCTAAGGCGTAAGATGCTAATGTAAATGCTAAATGCTTCAAATCTAGAATTAATATATGATATTTCTGAATCATACTGCCCTTCTCGTTCAAATCAATACAGTAAGATGGCACTGTGTCTGCTTTTTTTTGCGGCGGCGGCAACGGCGTTATTTCCCCCGTTCGACGGTATATGTACCGTCTATGTATGTACCGTCGGTGTATGTACTAGTAGGAAGCTAGGTACCATGCTACCTAATTGATTGAAGACTATCAAATTTATTTACCAATAAGGCTTTATTTTATCAGAACTTAAAACTTATTTTTAAGGAAATATGCTGCTTGAAAAAGATAGTAGGTAGGATAGGCAAGTTTAAGCAGGTAGGTACTATCTACTCACAAAACAAAATATAAATATATCTAATCCCTATTTTATTAGAATTATAATTTAATTGGTGATTATTTACGTACTTACTCACTCTATTCTCATTGTGAAAATCCAAGCGATGGGAAGGGATAACTTTACGAACAAGTAAAGTAAAGTTTACGCCAAAATGATCGTGGTTGATTGAAACAACCAATCATGAGCGATAGCTTTCCCACTCTCGGGGTCGATGCTCGATAGTTTTGCCGAACAAATCTTGCACTCGCGAATTGTGTTTCATATTAATTACACTAGATGGCTAATGTGCTAATTTCGTACAAATCGTGGGAAACGCTAACGCGATCGAGTAGGTATGGAGTAATATTACAACTGACACTCGCCACTCAGATGGTTTGGTTGGTGGTAGGATTTTGTTTGAGTCCGCCTGGCTAGCTACCACCATATAACCTAATTCTGTCGCCATAATAACAATTCTTAAAAAAATAGTTGTGTTCCGGCATTCAGAGGTAAGATAGCCAGTTCCTCACTTTGTTGAGGATTCCGGATGAAGTGCGCCTCCATCTTCGGCCTTATCTCAACTTGTTACCAGGTGAGATGAAGGCCAAGCGCTTCCTCGTCGTACAATAAAAAAAAAAGATGAGATTAAAGGACTAGCCCAACGTAGAATAACATAAAAACCCATAATTACACGTAAATCAGCACACAGCAAAAAACTTGAACATTGAATGATTTGTTAATAGATAGTACTTTAATTAAACCAGTAGAAATCAAAATGTTTTTAACACCAAATAAAAACACAACAAAAATCTTTGACACTTTTGTCACAGTTGCATTACTAAGTTGAGTTAAGTTGGGAAATCGGGCACTGTATGTAGGTATTTAGGTATGTTTGAATGTATGCGGCAATGTTTGTGACGGTATAACTCTCGAACGGTATATTAGATTTTAATTCAAAATCTGTAAAGAGATAACATAAATATTCATTGATTGTCGCGAGGGATTTTCAATAAGTGGTGTTGTTTTTGAAATGCCCAAACATTTCATAAACTAGCAAAGAAATATATCGCCCATATCTGGAATTGATCCTATCAATTAAACATTTTAATTCTCTCTTAACTTTCATACAATTGATGATCCGAATTTAGCAATCCATAACAACCTTTGCCATAATAATCAAAATTCCGAAACCTATTTTGTCGAATATAATTTTACCTAACATCGTACGTTTTGCAAATTCTATAATAATCACCATTCCAAAATTGTTTTATCATAACTGACATAATCCCGAATATTCTAAAGTGATAAACACTTTATCCATAGTTTGGTTTATCATAACAGCCATGTTGTATAAAAATAATTTATTCAAAAATGCAATCAATGCAAGCAGCATGCAAGAAGCATGCAATGTTTTCTGGGACGATCTCCCGCCAGGAAGCTCGCTCGTCGCCTCTGAGAATCACTTCACCCACTCAACCTAAGCTATGCTACGGAGGTCAGCGGCTCGCTTCGCTCGCCACCTCTCCCCTTTGCCTCGCTAGGTTTCGCGGGCTCGCTCCTCTCAGGACCTTCTTTGCGAGCTTCTTGCACCGCCTTTTTTATATACATACCTCAATGTCACGCACAAGACCAGGTATAGTCGGGGTTGGCCATGTCTGTTCTGTCATTTGTTCGCTACGCTTTGTTTCACTAGCTCACTCCTCTCAGAACCTTCTATATGAGCTTCTAGCTCCGGACCCAACGTGTTGGTTCTGTCATTCATTTTGAACGAAATCAATTGCTAGTATATCAAACAGTCCTGATGAGCTCGCAAATAAAAACTATGAAAATGTAGATCTGACACCTAAGGTAACTTGTAATTCGTAATACAACCAAATAGGTTACATAATTAGTATTTCGTTTTTATATTTTTTATCGTTAGGAATACTATGTACTATGTTATATGATAATATAACATAGTACAATAATAAGGTATCTCATATACCAGGAACAGTTTTAGGAACATTGAAATTCGGAGATAGAAATATTATGTATTGCTACTCGTATATTATAGCTGAGGATCATTCTTTCAAAAGAGTATTATAATAATCAAAATGTATTAGAATCTAGCATTAGGCAAGTGATTATCATAAGATGTCTGTGCGGTAAAGTGATTTTCGGACAAAAGTGATTATGAGTCGTACCGGAATCCCTTTAATCAGAAATTAAACTAATGTTACTATAATTTTAATTTATGATATAAAAATTATTTGATCAAACTTTTCATGTTAGTAAGGCGACTTATTCACTCAATGTATTATGCCTACCTACTATGACGTACGGTCGGTGCTTTGGTGCTTTGGTCTCATTTAAGCTTTGCATAGATTGAAAGTTATTGAAGAGAGAGAACCTCGAACTATCAGGTGAATAAAGATAGATTTAGAAAAAGTGTGCTGAAGTAAGCTTAGGATAAGCTAAGGTTTAGTAAGGTGTAATGAAAGCACACTTTTTTCGTTTGTTTTTAACCTTATTTTTGAAAAATAGTCTCCTTTATTCAAAATAAACATCACAAAATCTTAGTTCGGGGCAAAGCACAAGTTTACGAAAATCCCATTAATTTTCACACAATAGTAGTCATTATAAACAATTAACAAGGGTGGAATAATACTAGAGAGGACCCATTTCCATTTACGTCGCTCTTATGAGTATTTTTAGCTCGGACATACAATGAGTGGCCGACTGTTTCCCCTGCTCACTTTGATAAATTGAAGAGGTTTGTGAAACCTTTGATTTATTGTTTACCCTTGTCTGATGTACAGTCAGGCAATTTTATGTCTATCATTATAATTATATAAAGTTGTCATATAAAGCTCTACAACCACAGATGGAGACAAGTGTAACAAGCCTCATAGCTCAGTTGGTAGTAACGCTGTAGGTTGTGGGTTCGATTCTCACCCAGGACAAACATTTGTGTGATGAATATAGATGTTTGTTCTGTGTTTGGGTGTTGTATCATATAGTAAGTATGTATTTAAAAAAAAAAGTATTTAAGTATTCTATCCGTAATCTAGTTCCCATATTACAAGCTCTGCTTAGTTTGGGGCTAGATGGCGCTGGCGATGGAGCATGCCTCCATCAACCGATATACGTGTAAGTACATATAATTTTCTATTCAGCCTATAAACATTTGTGGTTCATCTCATTGGCAATAGGTGGGCTACTTGCCTAATCCGTCTCTTAGTTCTATAAAAAAAAACTAACTGAACTCTGATTAACCAGCGCTGCAATGTAGCATTATGCTGAGCTAGAACCAGTTTCACTACCATAAGTTTTATAATAACAATAAGTTTTATTTAATATGCTTGTGGTAGAAATAAAACAGTTTATTTCTTTCTAATTGATCCAAACCAGTACCAAACGGAAGCGTGCTCAAGACACGGGCATCGCCGCGCTAGATAGCAATGCTAATTCCTGGGCTAAAAAAGAGCCCTTGTAAAATCTTTAAACACGGAGGGCTCTCACGGACTCGAGATCTCAAATTCAAAAGGCTCAAATATATAAGTAAATCACAAAAAGTGCAAAATATAATGCAAATATAATGGATACTCACCACTATCGGCCAAATCACAGCCGCCACACCAACCGGCCCCAGATCCCCCAGGCGATCAAGATGGCGTAAGGGTGACAAAGGTAGCGTCCTAAACCTCAAAAGCCTTCCCAGCTCCCAAAGTACATCACATTACATCACAGCATCAGAACTTAAGAGAACCTTTACCATTCTGACATTGACAAACAATATCATGAGATGAACTACCCACAATTTTTACGAATTCCCAAGTATTATTCAAAAAGCTTTTAAGAATTTAATTGGAAAGTCCCGCTGAACACAAAAAACCATCCAAGCATTATTCTAAGTAAGAAATAGCTCGCGGCAATTGTCTTGATTAACTTATTACGTAAATTATCCTAAGACTTGAATATTTAACCCAAAATAGTAGTACCTATTTTTGTAGTTAGTACACAAATAATTATGTAACAAATACAAAACAAAAGAAGACTTGGCTACGGATCCGGCCGACTTGACACGGCGATGGTTATTTGACGTTTTTTGTGGAATTCGTGGAAAACAATAGATACTTACTTTTTCCCACAATTTTATTAACGAAGTCGAATAGGACTAGACGCTTCAGACTCATCGTACCCCTAACCCTTGGTGGTACGGCACCCGCCGTTTTTTGTTTTAAATACCAAGCGATTCCCCGTCGTAGAAAAACAAAAGTTAAACTATGCGACCGTTTGAAGTGACTCAGTACATACGTACAACATAAAAACAGGTAATAAAATGCATATACGATTAGACGTGAGACAGAGATGATGAGACCAGTTTTTAGTACATAGTAAAATCGCCACGTTCTACATCTAATGACAACAACATATTAAATTGAGTGTTGCGATTTTCCATATTGGTTTCCTAACTAACTGAATGTGTTTTAAAGCTACAATTTACCGAATACCGTCATGCGCGTACATAACCCTGGGGGACTTCCAAGAACTAACCTCACCTAAAGTCGATCAAAAAAAAAAACAATAGGTTACAAGTAGAAACTGTTCCTTCATAACATTATGGAAACGGTGTGGTGAAACCCTAAAATTAATTGGGTTAAGCGTTTCTTTATTGATTTCACAGTCGATCATATATTTTAATAAATGAAGTATTACAAATAAGGATAAATAGGTACACTGGCTAGCTACAACCGTCATATCTAAGGATGTCACCAAAACAATCGCCATCTTCCAGACAAGCCTCATAGCTCAGTTGGTAGTAACTCTGCCTTCTGCGCTGTAGGCTGTGGGTTCGATTCCCACCCAGGACAAACATTTGTGTGATGAATATAGATGTTTGTTCTGTGTTTGGGTGTTGTATCATATAGTAAGTATGTATATAAAAAAAGTATTTAAGTATTCTAACCGTAATCTAGTTCCCATATTACAAGCTATGCTTAGTTTGGGGCTAGATGGCGCTGTGTAAAAATTAATGTCCTATAATATTTATTTATTATTATTATTTATTTATTAATTGTATAGAAAAAAAAAGCGCACTAATTAGAGAAAAATATTAAACTAATCAATGAAACTAACTAAGAAGAATACATACATTTTAGAGCACGGTGTTTAGTTACGATATTGTTGATGTATACACCTACCTAATAAAGATTTAATAAATAAAAGATTTAGTAAATAAATAAGAAAAAAAACCTATATAAACCTACCATAAACTAAAACATACTACAATAATTAAGTAATGTAAATGTATACCCGTAATCCAGTTCCCATGTGACTAGCTATGCTTAGTTTGGGGCTAGATGGCGCTGTGTGAAATTAATGTCCTGTAATATTTATACTTATTTATATTTTTAAATACACTGAGCAGTGATCAGAGGTGAATCCTCGATGGGGAAAAGTCGTGAGTTTGTTACTTTACCTAAATAATATTGATAGTACGATATTCAGTATTATCATGGACATTAATAGATGCAGAAGAAGACTTATGACCAGCAGTGGGCTTCTCAAAGAGCTGTTGATGATGATGATAAGGCATTTAAGGGACGTTTCAATATCCAGCGTGAACTTATTGCAAAAAGGTCATGTTATCGGCCCATTCCACGCCACCACACACTAAAACCACCCTAAAATAATAAGAAACAGAGAAAGAGCAACAAGTGTCACTAAAAGAAGACCGAGAGATGTTCCGGAATTTATTAATGTCCCTCGTTTCCTTGGCGTTTCATTTCGGAACGTTTCACGATACTTTTTACAGTGAAAAATATCTTTTCTCGGCCATCATTAGTGTAGCGACTGGGTAATGAGTAAGCTTCGCAAAATAAATTGAACGAATTGCCAGTTTTAATAAAGAAAACCGGCAGTTCGTTCATTGTTGACTTTCCCAAAGCTGAATTAAGTCGCACCTATAGTTTTTTTTAATAAGACAATATTTATTCACAAACTTTTAAACTAAAACTTATAAATAATATGTACAATTTTATTAAACTAACTATGTACTCGTACAATGGAAGCAATCGGATTACCTAAGGACTGTTACAAGCGGTCTATAGGTAACTCAACTGTTCCAGACCAGTATACCAGACGGAAGCGTGTCCAAAACACTGGCTGCATTGCCACGCTGAATAGCTATGCTAAGTCGTTGGCCAAAATAAGAGCCAGATATTGGGTCACGTGTCGTTTTAAATATTATATTGGTGAGGTCTTACCTCAAAACTTGCACAGCAACTTATACGGGCAAGGAAGAAGCGAGCGTACCCAGAGGGTACTGGCTCTCTCGCACACCGACAGACAAGCAAACTGCTCGGCAGGAGGGTGGTCTCTGGCCAGCAAAGTTGGGATCATTCAGCCATCAGCTATAACCGCTAGCAGAAATCAGCAATTACGTTGATATGGATCACTAAGAGGCAGTTTTCTACGACGACGGGGAAGCGTTTATCCTTCATCTCACCTGTGTTTTCAAGGTTCTTAGCTTTGATATAGCCTGGAATCCTCAACGGACTTAGGCACTAGCTATCTTACCTCTAACTGCCGAAACACAATTTAGAATTGTTCTTTTAGCGACAGTCTTAGGAGAGATGGTGGTAGCTAGCCAGACGGACTTGAACAAAGTCTTACCAACCGAACCAAGCACAGTGTAGTCCCCTGGATATCACATCTCTGGATCTGACCCAGAGGTGGATTTATCCACTTTCTGTTAGAGCCACGTTTAGGCGAGATGCCCACTAAGAATCCTTATTCAGCTTTTACGACATTCACAGGTGAAATACAAACGGACGGTGCTTACATGCTGACATGTGCACAATATGCCGAGGCATATTACAAACGGACGGCGCTTATAATCTAACGCAACTGCACTATCCACTTTATATACAAGTATATAAAGTGAATAGTGCAGTCTAGAGTGAACGAAAATCCTATTGCTTACTAACAAACTCGACAAACTTAAACTTTAGAGCACTACAAATTATCTGTTGAACTCGCAATAACCTAGTTAGTTAACTAGATACTATTGGCCTAGTTAGTTTCTCCTACGTAAACGTAGATTAGTTGGAACACAGGTAATGCATACAAATTGGTAGGTATATTTCAAATTTATACTTATTCTAGGACATCTTAAAAATACAGGTGATATAGCTTCGCCTGCGTGATATCTGCAAAAAAAGTTGCTTATATGTATGTGTATTCTGATCTAGTAAAAAAAATGCAATATCTCTGCAAGATTTCAACTCTATCCGTTAAGTAGATTTTGCTTGCATGAGTTACAAACATCCTTACCCAACAAACTATTTTCTTTTTTCTCGTCCTAATCTCAACTTGATACCAGATGAGATGAAGGCCAACGCTTCCGCCGTACAAAAAAATATCAACAAAATCGCAGAATGGCTACTAGAATACTCTTATTGTCATAGTGAAGCAAATGGTATGAACTGGGTAGTGACATCTGTCCAGGCTGAAAAGTCTTGTTATATCTTGCCTTTAAATGCCGGATTACAACAATTTATAATTGTTGTTTTCGCGACAGACTCAGGTAAGATGGTGGTAACTAAATAAATAAATAAATAGTACAAGACATTAATTTTTTACACAGCGCCATCTAGCCCCAAACTAAGCTTGCTTGTAATATGGGAACTAGATTACGGATAGAATACTTAAATACCTTTGTAAATACATACGTACTATATGATACAACACCCAAACACAGAACAAACATCTATATTCATCACACAAATGTTTGTCCTGGGTGGGCATCGAACCCACAGCCTACAGCGTAGAAGGCAGAGCTACTACCAACTGAGCTATGAGGCTTGTTAAACTAGCCAGGCGGACTTTAACAAAGTCCTACTAATATATTTTCTTTTACTTGAAATGGGTAAGTAGGCTCTTGATATCGAAGCTCACCTGATCATTACCTGGGTGAATATGAGGTCTACGAGGAAGCAAGACTTCCAAAAGGCTGCCTATTACAGGCACTCTCGGCACTAAGGGAATTTAGTGAACTGTTTGGCGCGAGCTACCTCCAGCGATGAGCTCATTCAACCATAATTCCGTTGCCCAGGGTAGACCAGTACAACTACTCTCAAACATTTGGAAAGCGTTATCGTATCGAATTCGGAATCTTTCGATGGAGATTCCGAAAACGCTATTCTTAACTTCGAAATAAAAAAAACTACTATAATAAATAAATAAATATTACAGGACATTAATTTCACACATCGCCATCTTGCCCCAAACCAAGCATAGCTTGTAATATGGGAACTAAGATTACGGATAGAATACTTAAATACTTTTTTTTTTGTAAATACATACTTATCATACAATACAACAACCAAACACAGAACAAACATCTATATTCATCACACAAATGTTTGTCCTGGGTGAGAATCGAACCCACAGCCTACAGCGCAGAAGGCAGAGCTACTACCAACTGAGCTATGAGGCTTGTTAATAGTTGAGACTTCCACAGAAGAATATGAATCCGGCAAAAAATTATGTTTCCGATCCGAAAACATTCCGTGTGTTTGAAATTCGCTACATAGGAGGTAGATACAACCCACATAACTTATTATTGTACGGCATTTTATTGTATTTCGTATAATAATAGTTATAAATATGTTCTGAATACGCAAAAGAAACTATTTTTACCAAATATGGGGGCTGATTCAACCTTCGACCTTTGAATGTCTGGTGTCACATCCACACCCACACAGCTACTTCCGACATACGGATCAATAACTTACATAATTTCTATGATATATCTATCATAGAAGGTCAATCTATCAAGTTTTAGTTGAAAATCCTCAAAAACACGTTTTCATGATCTCCTTGCTGCTCATAAGGCCTCGGTACCAAATGGTATTTAATAACATCTCTAAACTCAACGAAAGAGCACAAACTGGAGGTTACCACGTCATCTACTTACTATGTTTAAAATACTCAAGAGTTCCACTATCCACCTGGTATTTATCAGATCGGCTCGTTGGCATAAAATTATTGTATCAAGATCCGGATTTTTGCATTGCAAATATACGGGATATTCGCAAAGTTTCAAATCGGTATACAAATAAGCGTTCCAAATAGCTTTCAAGACTTCATTACATGTATCCGATGGGATTTCGTAACCGACAAACTCTTACCAACTTTCGACACATGTTCAGACATCCATCCTATTTTAAAAGACAGAGTGATGTTATGACCCGACAGAAGAGAGCCAAATTTATCAACCTATAATAGGTTGATAAATTTGGTCCATCAACCTCCTCGCCATAAAGATATATTTTAAGAGTAAAATTAATGATTGGTTAATGTATAATTGTTTTATAATTTCATTGAATATTTTGATTATTGTGAATAAAAAATAATTAATATTTGCACGCCTGCATGCAGGTCGAGTACATGTACCTACTGACCTTTAGCACTTAGATCTGCTACTATATTTTTTATGTATTCTAGCAAATAAATATTGATTATGATTATTGTTAGATAAAAGCAAGTAAAAGAAGCTCCTGTGCTGAATTTCGTGCTTCCATATCCACTGGCTTAGACTGTGCGTTGTATGTCAGTCAGTCAGTTAATCAGTCAGTACAAACATTTTTATTAAGCTTATGGATTTCTGATTTGAAGACGTTACAAGTGCTAATAAGCTAATAAGCACATTAAAAACAATTTCAGTAATGGATCTTTCACTGTTAGGTGGTTTTCTATCTTCTCTTCCTCCTTCGTTTCCTTATCACTGAGGATCGTGATTTCTTTATAGGTCTTTCAATAGTACGAATTATAAAGAAATCACGGACTGAATATAATTTATTCACGGCCTGTCACCATCTATCACTTACATGTTTTTCTAGTGAGCTGGTCTTAGATAAAAAAAAAACATATGATTTCGTACAACCCACCCGAATGTGTCTTCCCTAAAACTCCACCAAAACGCACCTGAGCAGTTTTCATTCAATTACTCGTTGTTTGTCATGGTCGTAACGAACAGTACGTAAAGCTTATTTAAGCCCTTGTGACATATATTAGAGTTGCTATTTGTTTGAAAAATAGTGATTATGTATGTTGCTATCTTTTACAAGCATCCCATGATTAGATATTCCACTATTTTCGCAGTACACATCTAGGATAACCAAGCTTCATAGCTCAGTTGGTAGTAGCTCTGTCTTCTGCGCTGTATGTTGTGTGTTCGATTCCCACCCAGGCCAAACATTTGTGTGATGAATATATATGTTTGTTCTGTGTTTGGGTGTTGTATCAAATAGTAAGTAGGTACCTATATATTGACGGAAAATAAATGTATCTAAATATTCAACCCGTAATCTAATTCCCATGTAACAGCTATGCTTAGTTCGGGGCTAGTTGGCGCTGTCTGAAATTCATGTCCTGTATTTTTTTTAAATTATTATTAAGGTGTGATTTTTTATCTAACATGCTGGTGGTCAAATGCTTGGCATAAAATCAACAATAAAAAATATCAACAATAAAAAAAACTGCCTTTTTTTCTTTGGCAGAGAAACCGTTTATGGCCATGCAAATTCTCCAGATTGTTTGAGACCTGGTCTTGACAGACGCTTTGACAATTATTTAAAGTCTATCAGTCCACAGCCCTCCACCTAATATTCCACGCAAACCAATCACATGCCAGGCTTTTGCGGACGTAGACTGAAACTTAAACGTTTTCAGCTGTTAAGCGAGCCTTACTAAGTCATAGAATAAATGGCAGTTTGTATGGTCAAATTGTGCTAGAGCCATGGAATATGTAGCAGTTTATAGAGAAAATTGCAATCCCAACCGCCGCAATCAAACCCAGTGAGTTTTCAATTACGAAAACCATTAAACCGATGCAGTTTGCTGCAGATTTTTTACCAAAAGTGTTAATAAAGGAAATCTTCTTTCCACTTTGAGCTACCAGTGAGGTGGTATTGGTATTTTTTTTTAATACTATGGAGAAACGCTTGACCTTCATCTCACCTGGTAACAAGCTGAGATAAGGCCGAAGGTGGAAGCGCACTTCACCCGGACATCCTCAACCAACTGAGGAACTGGCTATCTTACCTCTAAATGCCGGAACACAACAATTTTTGAGAATTGATGTTGTGGCGACATACTTAAGTAAAATGGTGGTAGCTTGCCAGGCGGACTTAAACAAAGTCCTACTACCAACCAAACCAAGCACAATATTGTACTCCCCATGGGGATCGAGCCCGGGACCTCTGGAATCTGACACCGGTGGTCGAACCACTAGACCACGGAGGCGGTTACTAGACCACGGGGGCGGTTAATTATCTGAGAGTTAACCAAGAAGATTAGTCAGCTGGTTATTTTCTAATGCAGGCTGTGTGTGCAAGCCCGCCTTTCGATCCAAAGGTACTGGATTCAAATCAGGTGCACCTGTACATTTTTTTTTGCGCACTTGATAGATGCACATACTCAGCTACTGAAAGTTGGGTTTGTTTGAACGTCTGCCTTTCAGTTTGTAGGAAATCCTCATATACGCTCAGAGATCTGATCAGAGATGAATTATAAGCAAGTCGTGAATTATATGTTTAAAGTCTATGCATTTCATACCAGAAATGGTAACGGTGTTTTTATTAATTTACGTATCTAAATTGGAATTGTAAGGTATCATGAAACCTTATGGAAAGCTTGAAGCTTGATCATAATAAAATCATAAGCCCGTCTTCCTTTTGAATATTTGAAGAGGTGTGTTGAAGTTTTTCATTAATAAAACTTAACGTAGAAACTTAGCGGCAAAAATATAAGAAATTACATGAATAAATATATTAACAAATTTAAACGGGTATTATAAATTTGTTACTTTTGTTAAGATTTTCCATAATAATCTATAAAATAAAGAATATCTAAAATATCATTGTTATTAGATTATTAGATACGTAGATTGAAACTAGTGAGATAAACGCCATACGCTTCTGCCGTCGTCCAATAACAAAAAAACATAGAGCTTGTATGTATCTACCTGTATACCTACCTAGTAGCATATTTCACGATTTTGAATCCACAACACGATGTAAAGCTAAAATTTGCTTAAAACCTGAAGCTAAGATAAGATAGATAAGATAGATAAGCTAAGGAACAACTTTGAGGAATGTGAAAGAGTTTTTAACTCTTTCACATTCCTCAAAAAAACTCATTGAAACGTTGTTTAATTATGTAGCCAAACAGTATATCGAAATCATTCTCTTTTACAACTGGGTCGCAATCGCAGACTCGCCATCACATTTTTAAATCGGAGTGCCCTTTTTACGAGGATATCCGTTTAAAAACGACCAATCATGTTCATTATTTGAAATTAACGGGGTCTCAATCACATTTGGAAATCGAACATTGCATTATGTTTGCTAGCGAAGGGTGGTCGGGGTGGGGTTCAGTCTGCCGCTTGACGCCGGCCGGGCGACCGTGCCGCGATTTCACAAAACTTGCCGGCACTGACGCATCTCGAAAGCCATGGATCTGTGACTCAAAACAACGGATTAACTTTGGAATAATTTTAAGGTAACATCCTGTTATTATCCTACAACAAATTTGTTTTTTTTTCCTAGAATCAAGCATACTTACAATGACCACTATATGAATTGGTACAGACCTACAGACAGTGCATTTACGAAGGCTTAGAATACTAACATAAGAAAATTATAATATTTACCGACTACGCAGGTATATAAAGTAGAGACTTTTGAGGTCCTTTTCCACTTTTTCCTAGCTAATTTCGTGGGGATATACGAAAAAATAAATCGGAACGGTAACTTTCTACGAAAATATCCGGAAACTTTATCAAATTTGTGATTTTCCTAATCCACCAACTCGCTTAATTTGTTGCCTTATGGTGACGGGTTCCATGATTTATTTGGGATATTTTTGGTTCATCTCAAATTGGCTTTCCCCAGGTCCCAGTATGCGTATTGATGAGAAAAAGGCATATGAGTGTGCACTCTCTTAAACATAAATATTGAAATTCAGGAGTACTGAATATTTTTTATGTGGACGGATGGAGTTATGGTAGGAATGGATACGGATGGATTGTGTGAGTGAAGAAAATTATGCATTTGAGAGGAGTGGAGGCGTTGAAGGGTGACAGGGAAAGTGGAAGAGAAGACCGTGCTGTGCCGACCGCGCTTAAGTGAGATCAGGGCAGTAAGAAGAAGAATTAAAGCGTTTCTTGAAGAATCATCCGGCTCAAATTCTGGGTTAGAACCCAGAATTTGAGCCGGATGATGAGGACCAAAGATTTTAAAAAGATTTGAAAATAGAATTCCTTCCTGGTGTAATGAGAAGATTGAAGCTTAACAAGGCGTAATGCAGGGCCGCAAAATCCATGTTCTCAGCGTTTCAATAGTTACAAATTTTATAACACTATCTGAAAAAAAATATTCAGCCCAATAGAATTTAAAAAAATCAGGAAGGATTTTCTAGGCGACCCCTTTGGAGGAGGCTCATATCTTGCGGAAGGGCTGTAAATACCGATAATGAACTCGTTTATTGGAATGTTGTTCAAAACTTGGCATGAACTCAAGTTCCCGTACCAAATTACATTACGAAGACGGTAGTGATTCTTAAATCGATTTAACTTGAGCTTTAAGTTCAAGTAAGCTAATCGAAATTCGTTGTCTCTGCCTGCCCCTCTAGGAAACAGACGTGAGTGTTCACTGATCTGTAATTGTTTGCGGACGGCTGGATGGTAATATTACAGAATGCTCTCACCAAACCTCAAGGTTTGCATTCTGTAATATTTGTTAGATTTGTATGAGTAACTATTGTTATTATATATATTGTTTTAGACTATGTCATGACTATGAATTTAATTACGTAATTATTATTACTGTATTGTGTTGTTTATTTTATTAATTTAATGACATGTGATTTTTTATAATCTATCAGTTTTGATTTGAAAAGTATATTTAGTTAATGTAATTGGTATAACCGTTTCTTTATTAAATTCAATAAATAAATAAAATGAAAAAGTTGCTATTTTGAATTTCGTGAATTAAAATAAACAGGTTTTTAGTGGATGGAGCAGGATCATGATTTGACTTGGTGGCACCGTGTAGGGATAATCATGTTTATCAGAAGACGTTCTGTATACTGTGAAGATGATCATGATAGGTTTTATTATATACAAGAATACGATCAACCTATCCTTGAACATTTGACGCCATCCATGTTCATATTACTTGACTTCTTCAATAAAGTCCTTCAACCGTTTCAATTCTATCATGACTGTATGACTTCAAAGCACGCGCAGATAAATAAATAGGTATGACTGAACATACATTTCGCACACCACTATCAAGCCGAACTAAGCTTTTCTTGTAATATGGGATCTAGATTACGTATGTACACTTTTTCTTTCTAACTAGGTACATACCTACATATTTTTGTTATGCAATGCAAAACACAAAACAAACATCTATATATAAATCACACAAATATTGGCTAGGCTCAACTTACGGTGCATGAGGCTACTACCAGCTGAGACATTTGAAGGCCTTTCAAGCGCTTCCCCATCGTACAATAAGAAAAAAACTTATTCTAATATATTTATTCTTTGCGATAGGTAGAATTGATTTATTTACAAAACCAGCTAGCGTAGAGTGGCCGTAACTATAGGTAATTGTTGATCTGTGAATGAAAATTTACATACATTTGTAGAATTCCTTGCGAAAGTGCTCGGGGGATACCCCGAGCTCGATACCAAGCAAGCATTGCTGTATTTTTGTTTGAAGTGTATGGTTGCCGGTGAAATAACGGGCATACGGGGCTTAGCACCTCAAGTTGATAGGCGCAATGCAGTGCAGCGTGAGTCATGTTCTGTGTGTTGTGGAGAAAGAAAGAGATGCACTTAACATCTGGTGGGCTTGTTACGTCTCCACGTTGTGAAAACTACTAATTCAGTTGTATCATACAGTAAGCATTAAAACGTTATCATAACTATTATTTCGTATTCAACAACATTGTATTATGTGAGACATTGTGCTCGCGACACAGGTAAGTACCCGATATTGCGTGTCGCGTTTCATGAGATTCTCATTTCCGGTGCCAAATAACGCGATGTAGATAAGGTTCATTTTACTGGTTGCTATGCTACTGTATCCTGTATCTTTAACCTGCTAATTATCTGCAAAGTAGATAGAACATTATTTAATGTTTAGCAACATAACACATAAACAAACAAGCCTCATAGCTCAGTTGGTAGTAACTCTGCCTTCTGCTGTTAATATAAAAAAAACTACTTTTTTGTATCTTACTTTAGTTTTTATTCCCACCTCGGTCGTGAGAGTATCGTAGCATCGATTAGATGGGGGATCTAGGTTCTTACTGGGGCTGTAACAATAAACACAAATACTACAGGACATTGACTTTATACACAAAATACTACAGTTGTTGAATCTGTAAAACATATTAATAAATATGGAATGTAGGTAACTTAACCCGTAGACTCGCATTAGGTATAAAACAATCAACAACATAAGTATAAAACAATCAAGACAATAAAAAAATAACTTTACTAAAAAGGTCTAGTAGTAACAAATTGTCTTTCATGACCTTTCGCAAGTTAGATGCCACTAATTGGCGCCCGATGCAGCATTTGTTGCAAAAATAAATGGTCATTATACAACGCTGATTTTCCGTCGTAATAATTATGAGTACGCAATTACAGATAAACTACATTATACGACATTGTTTTTGTAAATTAAAACATTACACAATTTATCAAACAATATAACTCCGTATTAATATTGGTGAACTTGAATTGTATAGTTTTGTATAATAGTTTATGTAGACATAATAGGTACCTACTACTTAATTACAATTGGGAGAAGCCACTGGCTCCTGAAACACAGCTCTGCTAGTTCGGGAGCCTATGGATTCATTTTTTTTTGTCAAATTATTTATTATGTCAAATATACGATATACGATTATTACAAAACAAACTCATGACATGCATTTTGGTACCGGGTGGAAATTGAACCCACAACCTTCAACCAGAAATAAATAAATAAAATAGGCTTCAAATCACCAATTTGACAGAAAAGGTTAGTGCCTACCACTAACGAGATCTCTTCTGTAGTTTTTAGTAGGCAACACCTACTATATACCTGGAGCCCTGCCTACCTGGCACCACATTAGCGAATTCACTTTTCGCTTACCTTTCCTTTTAAAAGCTTTTACGAGGCTTTGCTTTTTTATTACTTTCAACACGATATGGTTCATTATACGAGGTGAAATGCAAAACTGCTGAGATTTGGTGGTTTTTATAACATTTTTAGCGGCATACTTTATTTATAGTATTCGATTAAGAAATTAAATGAATAATAATACAACATAAATAATAATGCTGTAGTCGTTTTTATTCTCTCATCATTACTGATTATTTTTAATGAATGAAAAACAGAAATAACAACATTTGCCCCAATAAAAAGGGTTTCACGTAAAGGAAACATGAGTATTTCACTTATTATATAATAACATAGAACGGACTAGAAACATTTTTAACGATTATTATGTATGTTTATCGTAAAGACGGTGGTAGTATCAACATAGTTCAAACTATTTTTTTTGTAAGACTGGAAAGCGCTTGGCCTTCATCTCGACGGGTTACAAGTTAATATAAGATCGAAGGCACTTCACACGAAATCCTCAAAAACCGACGAACTGTCTATTTTACATCAAAAAGCCGGAACACAATATTTTTTTAAATTGTTGTTATGGCGACAGAATTAGGTAAGATGGTGGTAGCTAGCCAGGCGGACTTAAACAAAGTCCTACCACCAACCAAACCAAGCACAATATTGTACTCCCCCTGGGAATCGAGCACGGGACCTCTAGATCTGACACCACAAGGCAAACCACTAGACTACAGAGGCGGTTACAGTTTAGTGTGAACAGTTTTTAATGTTATTGAAGCGCTTACCGACAATAAAGGCTAAAAACTTGCCAGTCAGTGGGACCCGCATCAAGGCAAAACGAAATGCTATAAAAATAATTATTTGCCTTGAACATTATGTGTCAGGCATCCATCATCAAAATTCAGATTCCCTGAAGAATATAGTTTGTTCAGTAGGTTTGAGGTATTGTGTTTGAATAAGTAATTTATTTAATTTTGATAAATTATTATTATACCCTCAATTTCCGAAACTGGTAATTAGTATGTAGATTGTCCATCTACATACACATTTTTAAGTGCACGTTCTATTGAGACATGCAATATTTTATTCTGAGCTTCTACCCTAATTTTGAGCCCT
Source organism: Venusia cambrica (assembly GCA_951394065.1). Lineage (NCBI taxonomy): Eukaryota > Metazoa > Arthropoda > Insecta > Lepidoptera > Geometridae > Venusia > Venusia cambrica. Next base: position 5,266,483 of record OX596043.1, on the reverse strand, counting down.
TAAGAATGCGTATTTTCTAAATTATTTTCTCTGTACAAACCTTCACTATAAACGGAAGCTACCCTGATTTATTCTGTAGAACCAATGATTAGGGCTGTGCCTTGATGTTCAGTCAGTCAGTCAGTTAGTCGGCTACACGACGATAGATATAAAGTTGAATATAATATTGCTTCACATCAACAGCCCATTAGTGTCAACTGATGGACAGAGCCTCCTTCAAAGCTGGAGAGTTTTACCATAATCACCACGTTCGTCAGGCGGATTGGTGTGATCCTTTAGTCGACTTTTACGACATCCATGGGCTGAGTTGGAGGGGTCAATTCTTGAGCCGCGACCGCCATCTTGAGTGGTCTACTGGTTGAAGATAGATTTGTGGTTGAAGCGGTGTTGTAAATAATGAGTTGCCATAACACTGACCCGGCGGAGTACGCAGGCAAAACACCATGACCGCACCCTTACCCTTTTACGTAGCTGATAAACGATAGCATAAGCTTAATATCCTTTCGTAGTAAAATGGAAGTTTACCCAAATAAACTGCTGAATGCGTCAAAATAAACCTCGTGACTGTCGAAAATGACCACCCCATAAATCCCTCTATTAACGCAAAAAGGTCTGCCCCAGTATGTGCTAAGTCCGGATTAAGCATGTCACTCACGATAGATACTTCTACTACTCAAAATGTCCACTAAGAACTTTATTTTAGGGTTACGCATCACGTATAACTATTCACCCCGTTGATTCAAAATCGTGATCACTTTAGTTGCGATCCATAACAAGAGAAAACTAAAACACACCATTTTTACAAGAAAGTTATGCTTATAATTTCTTTAGAAGAAGTAATGACAAGTGTTGTTTGATTTTAACCGTGTGTAACCTAGTGTAATCAGACTGCTTCCTTTGTACATAGTTCAATTGTATAATATATTATTTTAAATTGCTTGTGAATAAATATAAAATTTGTAGGTAGGTCAAATAATATATATATTTTTGCAAAGGCAATATTTTTTTTTGGTGGGTAAACTCTTGACCTCGAGGCTTTCTGGGCATTTCCTCGACGATTATAAGGTCTACGATAGAGCGAGATCCCAGAAGCTACCTATTAAAGGTACTGGCACGCTCCCGCACCAACAGACCACAGCAAACTGCTTGAATCCGTATTTTGCAAGCCAGATGGACAGGCAGGTCCTACCACCAGCGAAAGGATTATTCAGCCGTTACCGTTGACTTGTTGAAAGTTTCCGGTCCACCAATGAGACGTCCAACTCCCTTAGCAGTACCATTCAGTTCGTCCAACAGGCGAAATTCCTATTTCAGTAAAGCAGTTTCGAACTTCAACAGACTAGCAGTTCAGGCAGAGACTCAAATCGACCTCTTCAACACAAACCCGGTTTCGGTTAAAAAAAATATTTCTTTACCTCGTTCTTCTTTTCATATAAAATGTACATTTAGATTAATTTGTAGATATATATATATATTTATATCCTTCTCTGACAAGCCTACAGAGATTTTCACATGCGGGGACATTTAAATGATATTATGTGATATAACAATATAACTTAATAACAATAGTTACTATGTTTTATTGTAATTTTGTTTTTAAGTACTGTTTATTCTATATTCAACGATTCCGATACCCAGATTAGACCCCTAGTAGGTAAATCCCAAACAATATCATAAACATTGAAAAGACGTGGTCACGTCATCCGTACGTGGGCAACTAAACTTAGTAAGCAAACATAGTTTCCCACTTTCACAAATAAAGCTGTTCGAAGCAATTTATCACTACACTAGTGCCATATGCTTCCCTGACTTGGCAGAAACCCCTTTGAATATAGGTATACCTATCTATCAGCCACGACTTTGTAATTACCAAACTAGTGAGAACCGAGCCAAGATTATTAATAACCCGACTATTGAAAAGTTGAAGTAGAATAATGGTCTAGGCGTGATGAGTATAATTGATTGAAGCAAGATTTTCCGTTTGCAAGTTGGTATGCTATATACAGTTGAGTTTTTTTCTCTTTTTGCTCAATTCAACACAAGGAGCAAGTAGGTAAACAAAGTCATAAAACAGTTGTGGTTTTTGGACAACTTCATCGCAATAATTAATAAACAGTCTAATTAAAAAAGTTACCAAATTATTTTGCAGCTGTCAAAATATAAAGTAAATTAATAATCATCATTCCATGCTCTGGTGTCAGTAATATAATCGTTGATCCTCAGAGGTAGTATGTCTTTTTTACAAGTAGTTGTTTAATAATATTAAAAAAAACTCCTTCAAAAAACATATTTGGTTGTTGAAAGGCTTTTTCTACCAGATCTAAAATATTATACGGAAGTTTGTTGCACAATATAACTGTACCTTGTGTAACTTGTAAGAAACTTGGATATACTATCACAAACACAAATAGAAGTTGTTTCTCAGAGAGCCGCAAATCTTAAGTGGGACTGGCTGGAAAAGTGTGCACTCTGGGCAAAAAAATACAAAAAAATGGGTTCCCCACAGAAAATTACTTTAACGCCTTTTTTACCGCCTCTTTGGTCTAGTGGTTCCGGGTTCGATCCCCATGGAGATTGGTTTGGTTGGTGGTAGGACTTTATCTAAGTCCGCCTACCACCATCTTACCTAATTCTGTCGCCATAATAAGATAGCCAGTTCCTAAGTTTGTTGAGGATTCCGGGTGAAGTGCACCTCCACCTTCGGCCTTATCTTAACTTGTTTCCAGGTGAGATGAAGGCCAAGCGCTTTCCCGTAGTATAATAAAAAAAAGCTTTATGAAATATTAAAGATTTATGGAAGAAGAAAGGAAGGCCCTTGCCCTGTTGGACACCCTAAAATTAAATTAATTATAACTAGAACTGCAATAAACAAATAGCCTCATAGTCATAGCTCAGTTGGTATGTATCTGCTTTCTGCGCTGTGGATCGATTCCCACCCAGGACAAACATTTGTGTGATGAATATTCATGTTTGTTCTGTGTTTGGGTGTTGTATGGTATGTTACCTATGTATTTACAAAAAAAAGTATTTAAGTATTATATCCGCAATTTATTTCCCACATAAAAAGCAATGCTTAGCTTGGGATTAGATAGGCGCTGTGTAAAATAAATGTCCTGTAATAATTATTTATTTATTTAAATACACATACTCAGTGAATTTTTTAACTATCTATTATCACAATAATTTATGAGATAGTCTGTTGACAGACGGATAGACGGACTGACGAAAGGACATCGGAAGGCTGAGATGACGGCCAAGCTCTTTCCCGTCGTACAATAAAAAAAGGGTCCCGTAGGCATCGTTTAGGCACGAAACCCTACGAACAGTTTCCGTTTTTCATTGATGTTCTAAATCTTATCATTCAATCGCACTTTGAGTGGATTTCTGGCTTAGAAATTTATGTTGTTTAAAATTATAATAAACAAACGTGAAATAGGGTACATTGAATCCCTTCCTGCGATCGATACCCTGACTAATCACGGATTTGGCCTCAATGCTTAGGGCGCGGTGTTAAATTGATTTTGTTTTTACAAGCGGCGCTTAAATATTTGTTTGGCAAAATTATTTTGATCCACATTCGCTTAAACCTCTTACCCGAATGCCTGGGGAGATATTTCAACAGCCTATTACCACTTTATGGATTTTGACATGTGAGGTGTCATGGTTCCTCTAAATTGTAGAAGAGTCATAGGCTTTACAATTTTATTTTAAGGAAAAAAATACTAGGGCCATAAAATGATTCATCGTAACAAAATGGGTATCAAGTGAAAGGTTAATGCTTCAACATGCTTTTTATAAATAAATATTGATATACCTACCTAATACTATTAGCGGAATCTAGAAATTAATCATAAAAAATATATATTTCTTGAAACCGTTTATTTACTTTCTCATAAATTCGACTTATATTTTAAGGTTATCAGAAAAAGAATGCCCTTTATACAGATTTGGGTCTAGAAACGCCTTATTATCACAAAATGTTACAAAATAGCGAGTTGTTAACTCTTTGTAGACTCAAGGCGCGATAATGCCTCGAGCCGAGAGCACGCGTGTTTTTTATAGGTATAACTTAGAACACAACATTGCTATCCTCAATATTCTTGTCTTCTGGTCTACAGAGGTCCTAAGTTATGGCGGATACAACACGGCAAGTCAGTTTTCGTGTTGTGGCGTGTACCTGATTGACTGAACTTACTGGCTATCAACGCACAGCACCTTAAAGCGTCCTAAAGACTTTTAGCTTGAGTGTAGTTTCCTTTTGTAGTTTTTGGCACTAATAATAATAAATCGTTTATTTCTGAACCATTTACAATTAGGTACTTATCATTCAAAGTGAAGTTACGTTAAATTTTATATTATCAGGATATTTAATTACATAGTTGAGGTGCTTATTAGCACCTACTAGTAATATAATAATATGGTTCATGTAACCATTAATTATATCTTTTCATGTTAAGCAGTACCACAGGTACACACAGGTCACAAGTCACAGGGTCTTGCCAAACTAAGAAAAGATTTGGGAAAATTACCACGGGATTGCGGAAAATGCAGTTAGAGTGTTATTAATAGTTATTAACACTAGGCAACGTAATATTACGTTAATAAACTTGGCGGATGTCGCTGCCACATGTCGTCTCACCAGAATTTACGAGAGAATGATGACGTGATCGATACCAAACTCTTCTAGCGTTCAAGAACGGTAGAAAATATTGTCTGTAAATTTTGCATTTTGTAAATGTATTAATGTTTCAATAAATTTGTAAATGTATATATATTATGCTTATGTATAAATGTCAAAATAAACGAGGTAGGTAGTACAAAAAACAATCGTGTTTTTTAATCATGAACTTGATGAAGCTTCGTGAGTTCGATCACAAAGCAAATCGAACGATAAAAAATAAAAAATATTAACCAAAAAAAAACGGGTTTCTGGACATTTCTTCATAAAACGCATTATTTCACCGTAATTAATGAGCTTTTAAAGTGAAATAGAAGATCAAAGAATTTCAAGAAAGTATCAGCTTCAGTTTTCCAGCTGAATGAAAGCTCGGTGTATCAAGGGACATCCTTACATGGACTGTAATGTTATTAGTTACCGCAACGGAGAAACCTTTGCCAAGCTGTATGCCAATAATGCTTAAATGAATTAGAGAAACAACAGGGGTGCTCGTATATTGTGAGTGTTTGTAGCCTCACTTGACCTCAGAAATCACTTGGATCTAATGAACTTCTTTCAGGAGGTTAATATAAAGACCGAACTTACTTACAAAAGAAAAAAACATCAGAAATTATATTTTTTGTTTTTGTAACAATTATTGTAATAACATTAAGAACCTTGTTACCTCAATTTCAGAGTATGATATGTTAAGACAGGCCTCGAAGCTCAGTTGGTTAGCTCTACCTTCTGCGTTGTGGGTTGTTGGTTCGATTGCCACCGAGAACAAACATTTGTTTGCTGTTAATGATATTTGTTCTGTGTTTAGGTGTTGTATATTATGATAGGTAAGTATGTATTTACAAAACAAAGTACATATATAGTATAATTTCCGTAATTTAGTTTCATATGACAAGCTTTGCTTAGTTTGTGACTACGCTGTGTGAAATTAATGTCCTGTCCTTTAATGTTCTAATAAGAATAAATGTCTTTAAACGTAACTATACATACCTATACTGGATGAGTTTTTTTCCAAGGCCAAGTCTGAAGCCGTGAGAGTTATCGAAAAGTCATGTTAGGAGTTACGTACTCATACATTATTAATGTTATTATCAAATAAAGAACTGAAATATGCAAAAAAAACGCTTTTCCAGAAAAACTATAAAAAAAATGTTTTTTTTTTTAGAACTTATTTTTTTTTTAAATCGAGTACGTAACTCCTAACATGACTTTTCGATAACCCTCACGGTTTCAGACTTAGCCTCAGTGGCCCTGGAAAAAAAACTCAACCTGTATACGTTCTCGAAGGGCAGGTTCGAGGTTCTGCTCTTTACAAAAAACTGGATCAATCTAGAAGAAAAAATTGTTCAGTTATTTTGAAGAACTATTCATAGAGTAAGTATAGACTTACTCTATGAATAGTTCTTCAAGTTTTTACTAAAATTCCATATACTTACAAGTAAACAATCAAACAGGTACTTATAATATCTAATAAAACATGATAATGTATTTTAATATCACAATATGTATAAGTCTTTAATATAAACACAAAATAAATACTGTTCATAATTCCTACTAAGCTTATACTTCCTAATGAAATTCCAAGAAACAATTCATCTATTTTCGTGTTTGTTCAGGAGTCCTCGTAAATTTCTCCCAAATCGTGTACTCCTGAGAAGCGTGCGACATGTTATATGTCTCTTCAGGGCATAGAAGCATTAAGTGCCTCAAAGAGGTTAGGTACCAGATTGAAATCATCCACGGTAACAAAATTACAAATAAAAACAGAACAATACTCAAAATTGACACCTCCAAAAAACTTAAACTTATCATATTATAAGGGTTATAAAAATAGTATATTTCTACCCTCTTAGAGTATAAGAGCCGCTAGTGAATGGGCTCGTTCGGGGAAGCCACCATACCTATTTCAGCCGCCAAATATTGCTGTGTTCCAGTTTGACAGGAAGGCTGCCGGTGAAATTACGGGCTCGCGAGGCTTTATACATTTATGCCTCATGATGACGGGCGCAATTCAGTGCCCTGTAGGCTATGTTCTTTGTGGATGTGACCTAAGCAGTAAGGCATTGTTATAGGCAAGAGATGCATTTAACATCAGTTGGACTACTTGCTTGTTCCGTCTCCTAGTTGTATAAAAAAAAACTACCTGTCGTAGTCCAACCAGTCAGTGAGCTGTCTATCTTAAATATACAGTTTCTGGGAAAGCTATTGTAGACATCATTTTCGGACAGAATGCCCAGGCAAGCTTCGAGGTCTGATGATGGAGTGCATATCCAGAAAACCCACAGAAAACAAAGTCATTGTATAAAAACCACATGTTTAACAATGAAATATAAATATAACTGACTGTCAAAATTACACTAACATAAAGCATTGTAATCTATTTTACGTCTCTTAAGTCCTTTTACGTTTTCCCTTTGAGTAGATTTTAATTAAGTTTGCATAATCCACCCCTTTTGAGGATAATGCGTAATACGCTTCATCACGGTAAGACCGTAAACTACTACTTACTACTTGTTGTCAAAACTTTTAGTTTAAAGCTTAGCAAAGAGATAAGATTGGTTTAGTTTTTTTTTTTTAACGTGACAAGGCTTACAAAACGTAATGCAGAGAAATCAAACGCATACAAAATGAACCGGCCTTAAAGATGCTTATAATTCCGACCCCTATTTTAAGGCAAAAAATTAATGGGTTTTAAGGTTTACACACCTCTTAGATTTACATTTTATTGTTATTATCTGTTGTTATAACAGCAATAGAAAAACATACTTCCGTTAACCTTTTACATGGAAGGGTTCCATATAAAAGGTTAACGGAAGTATACCTTAAAAAAGAGTATTTCTTTATGTTTCGATAATTTGTATGATAAATCTTACTAATCGGTTTTAGTAAGGTACGTACGTATCCAAAAAAAAAAGCGGTAGAAAATGTATTTTATATTAAAACTAATATGTTTGCTAAGTCTCCTTAAATGAATCAAGTATAACCGTTGAAGCCAGGCGGAATTATACCTCGCAATAAATTTTAAAGGCTTTAAAATAACAAGGTTTCAAACTGTGACTGAGCCGTTTTAATTGTATCAGAAAGTTTCGGACAACCGATTATGCGTAGCGGATTTGCGAACAAAGTGTATTAAAACTTTTTTGTAACTCGTTATAAAAAATCCACCCTCAGAATCAACCCCTCCTACTCAGCCCGCGGATCTCGTATAAGTTGACTAAGCGATCTCGCCAAAAAGGCTGACTGAATTAATCAATTAAAATAATACGCACTTACAATTAACCTAAATGTACAAAAGAAGCAGTTGGATTACTTTAGGAGCATTACTAACGGCCTATAGGTAACTCAACTGTTCCAGACCAGTACCACACGGAAGCATGTCCAAGACACTGGCTGCATTGCCACGCTGAAAAGCTTCATTGGATAATGTGGTTTCGTAAATATATTTTTGTAATTTTACTAGGAAAACTGTGGAAAACCGTACATAAATACTGTTGTTTAAAATACAAAGAGCCGCAAAAACACAGTAATTACATTTTCAAGTAACTTAATTGACTCTGGTCCGCGACAAGAAAACTTCGCAGACCTTCTTACATAATTGAAATATAGAATTGATAAATTTGTTCAAGACGCAACATTTGGGTTTTCTCTAATCTATACAAATGTCTTTTGAACATTTGTTGGTCGATACAAGTTTTCCACACAAACTTTTGACACTGAAAAGATAAGCTTGCCGCGATTAAGCTGTTAAGCGGTTATGCGGTAAGGAGCTGACCCACCTATTTTACGTATACCAACTGATATACAGAATACTTTTCCAGAAAAACTAGAAAAAATAAATAGATTTTCTTTAATGCAGAACTTTTTTTTTAATCGAGCATGTAACTCCTAACATGACTTTTCGATAACTCTCACGGTTTCAGACTTGGCCTCAGTGGCCCTGGAAAAAAACTCACCTGTATACACGTATACAATACGTGTGTTTGTCACGAAACTCGTCCTGGCTGGACCGATATTGATATATTTGTGTAGGTCCTTTGGTGGTTTAGATTGACAATTGGATCCGGTAGGTGGCGCTAAGGGATGTCGGGAATAAAGACCCAGGCGTTCCTTTGAATTAAATAAAAAAGAACAAGCGAGAATCACATAATGATGAAGTCGCATATGATTGTGTGATATAACATCTCACCTTGGTAATAAGCAACATTAACATTATATCTTGAACACAATATCCCGAGCCACAGACTAGATTAAAGTTACTTCGCTGCCAAGCACCGCGCGGCGTCTAAAACTACACTGTAGGTTAAGCACACAGCTAATGCGTTCTACTTCTCTATTTCCCTTTCTGTTGCTCGTCACATACACACACACATTGTTGGCTGACAGTACCAACCTCTCGGAAAATGGATTGGTTATAATACCATCAGCCGGCCAACTCTACTACCACGCGCGCTCATTGGTCAAATCAAATAGCGTGTGCTTCCCCTGTTTTCTGTTACACACTTCCAAATCAATCAGCATCAAGAAATAAATGCGAGGTAGCGTTCGTAGATTTTGTGCTACGAAAACGCTACGATGTCCACTACTACAAAACAAACTTTTTTTTTCTGTTAATTTATTTTTTATAAAAAATTGAGACGGAACATTCTCATTTGATATTAATTGCAACTTTTGCCTATAAAGAATCTTACTGCGAAGGTCACATCCACAAAGAGCATGAACTACGTTGCACTGCATTGCGCCCATCAATTTAAGGCGTAACGGTGTGTGCCCATAATTTCAACGGCAACCATACCCTTAAAAGTGAAACACAGCAATGCTGCTTGGCGGCCGAAATAGGTTGGTGGCAGTACTTCCCCGGACAAGCCCTTTCATATGGAACTCCACAACTCTTAAACTTGCACGCAAATAAAAAGTTAATTCCTGGTAACTCCAGGAAATCAATTGTAACCGTGCAATCTGCACACTAAGCTACAAATTACTAACCGACGAATCAGGTGGTCGGTTAAGAAAAAAAATATCAACCGCCAAACCAGGTTGTCGGTTAAGAAAAAAAATACCAACCGTCCAACTAGGTGGACCGCCTGTTTATTTATTCAGCGCCTACCATAGGATTACAATAATTCACGCAACCAGTAGACTTTTTCACTTCTATGAATCACTGACTTTGTACAGCCATTTGTACCTATCTACTCATATGCTAGAGGCGCTGTAGAAGTTTTCATACATTTTGAGAGTTCTGTATCCAAAGGGTGCCAACGGGACCCTATTTTTTAGCCCACACTATCCGTCCGTCTGTCCGTTTTCCTTCAGCGCACTTTTAACCTAAGAATAGATAGACAGTCGATATCACTGTGTATATTTCTATGGCCGCAATAATAACAGATATTTAAAATAAAATTAGTGAAAATAAAAAGTGGCCATTTGTCTAAAAGTAATATGAAAAAGGCAGCCTCAAACGGACATTAGCATGTATTTCAAACAAGCAACTCATATCTGGCAACATTTTCGCAGGCAGATTAAAATAATAAACGGTTGGCATCCCTTTGACTGATGTTTTTAAATTGTTTTTTAAAGGGATGATCTGTGGCTAATAAAGATATGATGAGATGAGATTAACATATCTCAAGGCTTGGAAGCTGCAAAATATTGTTTATTGTTTCAATGCGTAGGGAAAGTGTGTGTGCTGTATTGTTTATACAGTGGTCAAACAGAAAGAGATCGTGTCGTTTGTTGGAAGGTTGTTGTATTGTCACGAAAAATGTACATCCATGACGTCAGCTGATGTCCATAACTAGAAACAAACGCGACAAACAGATTCAAACCGGATTGGTAAGATAGTGGTAGCTAGCCATCAGACTGAAATAAAGTCTTAGCACCCACCAAATCAAGCCCGATATTGTACTGTGGATCAAACCCTAGACCTCTGGATCTGAAATCTGTGGGTTGAATCACTAGACCAAAGAGGTATTTTTTTTTTAGTTAATATAGTTTAGTTGGTAGAGCTCTGCCTACGCTGTAGGTTTTGGTTTACGAAACTACGAATTTACGAAAATAAAATTAAAGAAATATTATTTCCGTAATCTCGTTCCCATATTGCAAGCTCTGTATGGGGCTAGATGGCGCTTCGTCAAATTAATTGTAAATTGATTGATTTATTATCACAACTTGCCACCAGATGAGACTGATGAATGCCAAGCGCTTCCCCGACGTACAATAAATAAAACCTGCCTCTTGTCTCATAGATTGTGCTCTTGATATGCTTTTTTGTTTCAGGTGGGGGCTATGAACGCAGAATGTGACGAGGTCATTCCGTGATGCAACTTGTAATGATAAATTTCTTGATCATGTTCGACGTCGTATTCATATTCTTTCTGTTCCTGATCGCTGTGACCTGCGTGATGAACTACATGCCCGCCAAGAGTCGGAGGCAAGAGGCGATAGAAGAGGAGGTGGAAGATGACGTCATACCGCCTCCTCCGCTGTTTGATGATGATGAGAGGCCCTCTGGGAGCAGAGACACGTATGTGGTCATAGCGCCGCCGATTGACAGCTCCAGAGTCAAAGACGGATGTCCTGTTCAAGTTGTCTAGGATAAGCACTGATATATTTATGTGAGTATTCGAAATACTTTTTTTAGGTACGAGTATATTTAAGGACTTATCCGTTAAACAGCACATTGTTCACTCAACGCAGTTCTGCTGAAGGAGTATCTTGATTATTACCTAATATCAAAGTATATTTATCGTCACAGGTGCCACCAACCACCTCTTTAGTCATAAAATCGTCTCCATCCAAATGTTGTGTGGATGAAATAGCTTCTAAGCGTTAAGACCACCCATTGTATGTGACTTTTTTTTAAGTTATCCAGTTTCATTTTTAAGGTGTGCAGTAAAGTATTTACATTCGTTCATGTTTCGAAAACTCACAAATGCTGCTAACAGAACGTTATTTTTATCTAATCACTTTTGATATTTAATTAACAAATAACGTCGCAATAAAACACCAAGAATAGGTTGTTATTACACCTGTCTCAAATCGAATGTTATTGTTTCAGATCAACGTAGGAGTTTATTACGAAGAAGCCTTATGATGTAGATGTCGAAATTGGTAGACAATTTTATACTAAATAGTCATTTTAAATAATTATTGTTGACTGCGAGATGCGGAATTTTGGGACTCAAGGGTTGGATTCGCAAAGTATTCGGCTATTTGGATCAACGTATAGTTTCATAAATTTTACAAATAGAATTCATTGTATATCAAAAAAAAAACAGGAAAATTAGTGATGAACAATAAATAACAAACATTGAGTAGAATAGGAATGTTATAATTATCAAAATGTTGTAGTACTTGATATAATGGGTACCTAATTTACATCATTACGTACGTTAATAGCTGCATCATCAAATATTGGCTTAGCAAACAATCATTTAGTTAAGGAACCTCAGCAGTAAGTATGCTTGAGATGGTTTTTGGTAAATTTTATGTTCAAAACACATCGTGGAATTAAAAACTTGAAATTCATCACTACATACAGGCAACTTGTATCCAATAAGGCCTCATAGCTCAGTTGGTAGTAACTCTGCCTTCTGAGCTGCAGGCTGTGGGTTCGATTCCCACCCAGGACCAACACTTGTGTGATGAATATAAATGTTTGTTCTGTTATCATATAGTACGTATGTATTAAAAAAAAATGTATTTCAATATTGTGATAGACATAATATACGGATAGAAATCCGTAATTTAGTTCCCATATTACAAGCTATGCTTAGTTTGGGGCTGAAGGCGTGTGAAATTGATGTCCTGTAGTATTTAAAATAAATATAATTATAGTAATATTTAAAAATAGTAACAATAAATTTGAAATCATAAAAAGTACACCTTTTCTGATTGAATCTTTACGAGCGAAGTTTGCCAAGTGTTGCGTTATAGTTTACGATAGCGTACTTTTAAGCTACAATTTACCAAAAACCATATAACGCGTACTTAACGCTGTGGGACATCCAAAAGCTTAGATACAATTTATGCGTTGTCAGATGTATAAACAATATTTGTACTTTGATATATTTTGTAATTTGTTACGACGTTACGAGTGTTCATAATTCGCGTCAAATTGCAAGTGCTTTTTAAGATCAATGTGACTGAATGTAGATAAATAGAGGTATGATATTAGTAAATACTAAATAAGCTAATCTTTTCTATTGCGAAACAAAACATTCTAATATCGGCTATAGTACATTTTGCTTTGTATATTCATACTAACAAAACCTAGGTCCCTCTTAAGGCACTGCTTCATTATTCAACTTAATTCTGAATGAAATTTATATTCAAAGATGTTTTTTTTTTTTTTTACTAACGTTGGAAGCGCTTGGCCTTAATCTTACCTGGTTTCAAAGTTATGATAAGGCCGAAGGTGGAAGCGCACTTCGCCCGGAATCCTCAATAATCTGAGGAACTGACTATCTTATCTCTTAATACCGAAACACAAATTATGTAGAATTGTTGATATTACAAACTTAAGTAAGATGGTAGCAGCTAGCGACCACAGTATAAAGGTTCATAAGATATAGCCCGCTGAAATATAGATGGATTGACGGCCAGCGGAGGCTTACTTTTAGTTGGTACCCTTTGGGTACGGAATCCTATAAATGGTCTTAATACAAATTTAACAATCCTGGCGTCTTGATTGGGATCAGCTCCCTGAATATATATGTTATTATTCGTCCTATTATTTTAAGGTTTTTATGTGCTTCGTTCATTTTGAACTTCAGTTATAACAAAATGTTATATTATAATTAACATTAGATATAAGGCGTATCTATAATAAAGAAGACAATACGATGTAATACGAAATATTTCATATCATTTGTGTTAGTCTTTTATAAGTTCATTTTATAATTATTTTATGGAATTGATTTTTCATCATCATTGTAAGGTATAATATTAGAGAGGTACAACAAATACGATTTCTTAATGTAATTTAAAATGTAACTGATGATAATTATCATAAGTTATCATAGTAACATTTTACTAATTATTTATTGTAGTAAATATAATCATTATAATAATTATCGATGTTTTAAGATAAATAATATTAAATAAATATAATATCGAAAGGGTTACAATTTTGTTGATATGGCCTATTTTATTTATTAGTAGACTTAGATTAACTATTAATAATTGGCAACTTTCATTTCACCTCAAGTTGATATGCATGATTCACAAATCATTGTAATTTTTTGTGCCTACTTTATATTGTTTAAAAAAACACAATGATGTAAAAAAAGTGCATAAATAAAATATAATGTGATAAATATTATACACATTTTTAAATGTAGTAAAGTTAAATACTTACCTAATTGTTGTTATAAAGTCATCTGATGGACGTTAACAAAATACGTGTAAAAATAATAAATGCACTAACGCTGTGTTGTCATAATGTGTCGTTTTATTGATATACTCTTATGTTTTATCATCGGACCTACTAATAGCAGCATAGTAAGCTCGCACTGAATCTATTTCAAGATTTCATGCTTACAAAAACACACAGTAAATAGCACCATACAGATTTACAATAATCGATGGGCCTGCCAATGAACCGTCAAGATAACATCGGCGGAGAAGCACCTGGGACAAACACAAGTTCTGAGGTAAAATCGATGCGAGCAGCGCGGCGCACTCATAAATACACATTTTCTACCCGACAGACCGGCCCATGGGTATTTCACGCGTCTAATGTTCCTTTGAAGGGTAATTTTGTATTATTTTACTGCTTCTTTTTTCATGTGACTCAACGCAACTCCTTTATCAGACTTTACGAGCCTCTGGTAAAGGCGTTTGACATGGTTATTTATCGACCACTACAAGGTTTATGGAAGTATCCTAAACGAGCCCTCGGAAGCCTAGAAATGGACGTGATTCGAGCCTGCAATGGCGGAACAAAACTGGGAACAAACATCACAAAGCTGTCCCGGGATTTAAACCTTGGACCTCCGGATAAAGAGCCAAACGCCACTACTAGACCGTCAATTATCTATATTTTAGCACGTTTCTTCAGTCGTGTGATGTCAAAGATGTTGAAAGAACAATGCCATATCTATGCAACAAAATGTTCAATAAAATCACACAACGTATAAAAATAGAAAAATGTGATAACAACAAAAAATTAGGAACAAGAAAATAATGAAATAATTTCTCATTTGACTTATAGCTATAACTTGTATAAAATTTTTACTAATGATGTGTAAGCATAGCATTGAGTAAATAAGTCGTCCAGAGAAAACTAGATTGTAATGTAAGCTATGCGCTCTCTCTACAGGCAAAAGCTATCACAGCTCTTGGACAAATTTAGGCTTTGGAAAGTGCATTCATTACAAATCCTTTCAACGTTTCCCTTTGAAGGATTTCACAAAGTATCCAGTAGAAATAACGCGAAAAGTCGGATAACGCGTTTCTAGTCTACATATATGAGAAAATATTGCGATAGTGATGTTCCAGCATTGGAATAAATTTTGTTCCTCAGTCTGTTGAGGATTTCGGGTGAAGTGCCCTTCTACTTTTGGCCAAATCATAACTTGACACCAAGGTGAGATGAAAGGCGAGCGCAAAAAAAAATAAGGGTTCTCTTTTTATTTTTTGTATCTTGAACCTAAAACGAAGCGTTTTACACTGTTCCACGTGATAATTTGGAAAACTTGAAGCTATATTATTATCATTATCTGCGACACTATACAATGAAGTGAGTATAAATAAAAACAATGGCCAGATTTATAATTCATTTAATTGTTGAATTTAAATATTCTGTTTTAATAAATGATTACCAACCCCTTACAAAATCACTAGTAATAAACAATAATCAAAATTCACTTATAATCTCAAAGATCTTTTTTTAAAGATGTTTTCACAAAAAAACAAACCTACGCTGCAACTTTCAAATGTTGTATTTTCATATTAAGAGTGGATTCCTTTATTCGATTAGAACCTAAGGATTATGGGATAGGCTCAAGGGTTATTGGAAACGAAATATGAGGCAGTTGTTGAAAAATACAGGGTGTATTTCTAAATATACCATCGCGTACGTCAGTCGTCGGTTACGTCATTTAGTCCCAGAGCCCACGCCGGATTGAATACGTGCCCGTAAATTATTCGCCTCGGCGGATGCGTCAGCAACACTACTCTGAGCCGCCATCGCATCGGCACAGCAGTAGAGAAACCAACAGAAATGATACTTGGATCATTGAAAATGTTATCCGTTACTAAAACCTGTGTACTCGTTTAACCGAGCACCCGAAAAATTGCTGAAGTATATTGAAATCATACATCATGTGAAGAAAAACTGAAAACTTTATTTTTTGACTATTTTTTTATCTAAGTACAAAGCAAGGGTGATAACAAGGGTGATATAATAATCATTCTCAAATTATGATAGATATGAGTTAGGCCCTTGAGCTGTACAATGCTGATTATAAACTTTCCCGCACAAAAAAAAACGTCTTTGCAAGGTTCTTTGCTTATACCATTCTTTTCTATGTGTGCTTGTCACTGATCTAATCTCAAATTGGACACACATTGATGTTTTTTTTTTTTGTTTGAGTGGGTATAATGTCGGTTTAGATTCACACATTGTTCTCGGTAGATGGCGCTGCGATCGCCATAAGAAGATGGGAACCTGGGGAACGGGAAGTCCTGAGCGTTCCACTAGTTCTTCATTACAATTTCTGTCATGAAAGATTATAATAATAATATTACAGTAACATTACAGTATAGTGTATATATACCACCAGTATACCAGTTTCACAGTATACCATATTCCCATACGTGGACCATGTCCACGTTAGCCAACAAATGCAGTTACCCTTAATAATTTCTGCAGCTTATTATAAATTTGCAAGCCTTTTCGGAATATTCCTTTCAAATATGCAATGCTTTAACCGTTTTATTTTGTGGAAGCGTGTGGGATATTTTTTTGACCTGCGACAACATTCAGTTCAGAAAATATGAAGCATTTATTTTTTATGCGTGTTTTCTGTGTACAACTTCAGTATGTTGAATACATTGTAACATGTAAATAAATATGTTTATAGAGTGAACTAAGCTTGGGGCAGACCATGTTTGGAATATGAAAATCTAAAGAAATATGCAAGAAAGTAGACATCGAAAGTGTATATATTAATATGAGGTTGAATGGGTAATATATTTGACTATAATTGTTGTGTTTCGGCATTAGAGGTAAGATAGTCAGTTCTTCAGACTTTTGAGGATATTTACTTGTAACGAGATGAGATGAAGATAATTCGCTTCCCCGTCGTATATTAAAAAACTAGATTTTGCATTAGAATTGAACCAGAAGTTGTTGGAAAGCCGAGTCATACTGTCGACCAAACCAGGTGAATCCGAATGAGGTGAAGTATTCTATGACGATTGTTATTTGTATATTCATGGTGACATCATATATTTTAATAAGTGGTTCGTGTTGTTCTCAGTATCAAAAAAAATACCGCCTCTGTGGTCTAATCCAGAGGTCCCGGGTTCGATCCCCAGGGGGAGTCCAATATTGTGCTTGGTTTGGTTGGTGGGAGGACTTTGTTTAGGTCCGCCTGGCTAGCTACCACCATCTTACCATTTCTGTCGCCATAACAACAGTTCTATTCTAATTGTTGTATTTCGGCATTTAGAGGTAAGATAGCCAGTTCCTCGGTTTACTGAGGGTTCCGGTTGAAGTGCGTCTCCACCTTCGGCCTTATCTTAACTTGTAAACAGGTAAGATGAGGATTCGTACGATTAAATTGTCTAGCAAGGTTGAATTGGAATATAATATTTGCTTAGCGAATGGAAGCAAGTCGAGTTCATGATCGGAACATAAAAGTTACCGTAAAAGTTATGGTATTCTTCAGGCAGGCGTCAATAACACTAAAGTGACTGTTATTGCAACCATTAATGTATAAACGTTACGAGAGATTCTAAATCGACTCCCATAAAAGTTACGCACTTCAAAGGGACATAAAGTTGCTGTTTATTTTTTATTATTGTAGGCTGAAGCCTCCACGAGCTTTATATTGATTTTGGAGACCCGCAAAATAGCAAAATAGACACGCAATGGCAAAAACACGTTGAGTGACATAAAAATGTAGGTACCTATAACATACGTTTCTAAGGGGTAACCTAATTTATTAGTTATTTCGTTTTTGATGCAATGATTACAAAAATAACAACAAAACTGTTTGTCTGTGAAGATCTCCTACTCGACGGACCGATGATATAATGGCGGTCTTGAGGAGTCTATAGATGGAGGCAGCTCAGATCGCTATGTGACACGTCGGTTTGGGGAGGCCTATGCTCAGTGGACGTATGTGGTTTTCATAATCATTAGACGATAATGATCTTTATTAATACTTTTACAATTATTGTAGATTTTTGTACTTGCATATTTTCAGATTTTGCGTATACCAGTGCATCAGCTACACAAAGATGGCGGAAAGTCATTTCGTTATGTGCGTAGCGGCAATTTGTAGCACCGCTACGCGCGTAGCACATTATTTGCATTCATGTTATCATATTCTTTTCTCTTTGCAAATAATAATGTTTTTTTTTTTTTATAATCTAATGTTATGTTATCCAAACAGACCCGTAAGTATAGCCCAATAAAACGGTTCTAGGCTTAGCCAGCTATTTTTCTAATAAAAAAAATAACAATTTGTATTACTTTGCTTGATTATAGAAATTTCCTAGCGGATGATAGGAACGTAGTCCATATTTAGAAGTAAATTAATAAGTAAAATAAATCATATTATTTATAACGACTTTTTTTTAATGGGTCAGCAAATGCCCTTGAAATGTTCAAAGGACTATATCATTTTGGTAACAATCGTCCAATGTGAGACATGTTTTTTTTCGAAGCTGTAAGATTGTTTTTTCAAAGTCTCCACGACAGAGGAGTTGACGATTGTAATATTAAGGTATTATAGTTAGGAGTGAGCAGGTGCGCAAATCTTGGTGAGATATTTTAGTCTTAATCTACCACAACCATGGACTGAGTTCAAGGAGTCATATTCAGAAACCAGTCCGGTGTTTTATGAAACAAAATAACATATAAATCTCACATCTCAATCACTTTTCCCCTACAAAGATTGACCTTTTGATTACTACTTGTGGATCTTCTATATATTATGTCACTTTTATATACATAATTACATTGCAATTTGTAGTTTTCGTTTTTTATTGTATGCAAATACTTTTTTAAATATGGAATGATGGTTTTGCTTTTGTTTTCTAGGCTTGTCTAGCTCTGGGATAGAATAAGAATGAGGTTTTTGATGAAACATCCTTCCTAGAAGATACTGGCGGATGGGCACCGACGCAAAAAAGGAAAACCGTTTGGCACCGGACTTTGACAGGCGGGTGTTCGCTAGCCAGGTCCACCTGGCTAGCCTTTACAGATCAGCCAGCGATTCAGTTGCCCGGGGTTAGGTATCCACTATGAGATAGATCATACCTACACATACATTCAAGACATAATTTCAAAATTCAATCGGAATGTTTCGTTAATTCAATAAATGCCAAAACTCATATGGCAAAATGGAACACAGTGAATGTCGTCATAAACTTTTGCAGCTGTCAGGGTTTTCGGAGTTTCGGCAGTAAATTACGTTATGCAGTTCCCAGAACTTAACTACATTTTACACAGACTTACACAGAAGCGCAGACAGAAGCTTTCTGCTTTGAGGTTGTTGTGTTTTGTGAATGACCGTTTTAAAATCATTTGGATAGATTTCTAGTTTATTTTGCTTTCCAAAATTCATCAAAATACCTCATCCTTGCCCTGGCAAGCACCTTAATCAAAAGATGAACTGTCGTTTAAAAAAAAACACTGGAATACAAATTAGAATATAATTAAAATATGAATTCAACTTCCATGAACAGTATTTCATCTATTATTATTGAGCTACTGAGATTTATTTATAAAAAAATCATAAGAATGAATCCTCCTCCAAATAAAATTGTACACGAAGCAAAAGCACCAAAACATACAACATTCCATGATTCCAATACATATTCTGTGCATGATATGTATTCGATATTTTGTGCAACAGTGCAATAAATAGCCTAGGACGTTTTGAATTGATATGCTACTAATTATGCATAAACTATGTTCATACTAAAATACTGGAGCCAGCCTTAAAATCAAAACTTTGAACAACAAAACGAAAGCAATTCAAATTAAAATGCAAATTTCACCGAACCGTCCACTCATCGCATTTCTTTGTCCGTAAATTAAAAGCTTAGCGATTTCTCGCCAAGTATTCTAACCACGTTCTGCCTGTTGAGTGCAGGTGGTGTACCAATAAGCGAATTTTACTCCCGAGGGTGGCAGCAGTGGAGCTAAATCAAGTCTCGAAAACATTCGAGATTCGTTGATTATAACGGTTTCGTTTGAGAATAAGAACAATAAGAATAAGGCCAGTTCCTCAGTTTGTTAAGGATTCCAGGTGAAGTGCACCTCCACCGAAGATGGAGCTTTATCTCAACTCGTAACCAGGTAAGATGAAGGCCAAGCGCTTCCCTGTCGTACAAAAAAAAAGACTTAAATGTCTTTTTTTTTTCTTCTACTTTTTTTTACTGTCTACTTACACGATCAGAACACGTTAGTTTAAATGGTTTGACGGATATATAATAATAATAATAATAATGAATATTACAGGACATTATTTTTACGCAGCGCCATCTAGTCCCACTGAACAAAGCTTGTAATAATGAGTGAGCGTTGAGTTTTTTGTTAATGAAGACCAAAACTCATACATTTATCGTCTACTCCGAGGTATGGTGCACAATCCGCGAGCCCTGATTTATGTTAGTCTGTACGAGCTGCACAAATTACGTAGACACGACGAAGGCCTAGACTGCTCGCGATCCCTCGAGGACTATTCTCTTGAATAAAACACCATTGACGAGGGCTCTTCGTTTAATCAACAGACAATGCTCGACGATGTGTGTCTTCAACGTTGACGGAATTGGCAAAACATTTAGGAAGGTAGGACCTATTTAGGTATCTACATAATGTCCATTTTTCAATGGCGTCTTGACAATGTAAAACGTCCAACTACTTATATAAATGAATACGTTGATTGTTCTATAGCTGCAATCTTCGATCAGCTGAGTTCTGTCAGCTCGCGACCACGGTTGAAGCACCAATTTAAACGTCGGGAATAATAAAAATATGAATATCAAGATCTATAAACGAATTAACACCTTACCTATAAAGTAAGCACTTTGAGAATGGCTAGTAATTGCTCTTATTTTATGTATTCTTATTTCATCAAGAAGCACAAGCTAATAATAAATCAGCATAGCAATTTTACCACGCCCACCAGTTCAGTTGGTAGTAGCTCTGCCTTCTGCGCTGTAGATTGTGGGTTCAATTCCCATCCAGGACAATCATTTGTGTGACGAATATTATATGATAAGGATGTATTTTTTTAAACGTGACTAGATTTTTTTGCATGGCGGCTATGATAAATTAATGTAATGTATTATTTATTATTTGTATATTCTAGAATCATTGTATCATCTTTGCAACCCTATTCAATGAACAGTTAGACGAGATAAGTAAAAACCATATTATTTGAATGTAGGTGTTTGAACAGACAAAAACTTAGATGTTAAAGTTTGTGTATGTTTGCACCCTCTATCCTAATTCTGTGACTATGGGTACACAGAGTTCGTACTTGAGCTGACTCTATCTCCAGGATTAAAGTTCTACAATAGCGCTGGCTGCAGTTTTTCTATCGCACAAAAGCTAGACTTGCATTCCGGGGAGTATTAAGGCTGCTCTCCTTATCTTCGCGTTCCAGTTGAGATTTATTATTGCGGGGGTGCACCGCGTTTATTCATGCTAACACTTTCTTTAGCACTAGGAGGCTTTTTAGGTTTAATTGAAACAGTCTTGATGTTTCAGGGAAATTTTAGTAGCTTTTGCTCTACAACTTTTTGTTTGTTACACAATATGTCGTGACGGTTACAGATTGAGAAATAACCCCGCAAATCTCAGCCAGTGGAAGTCGTAAAAGCCGACTTAGAGATCACACAAGATATATCAGAGATCACATAAGACAAGAGTAGAAGCTAATTTCTGAACATCAATCCACCTACCAAGTACTGTGTTTATGAAAAACCACTACAATTTTGATAGAAGCTCTGTCCAGCATTTCAGGGGCTGTTAAAAAGTAGACTAATATCGATATAATAACAACCTATAGGAAAATGTTTAATTTATATTTTCAATTCAAATAGTGGACCATACAAGTAAGCATCCGTGAAACGATGTACAAATAAAATTTGAAAATAAATGATTGCTTTCTAGTAAGTATGCTAGCTCCATAGAACATTGAAATTCTATTATTTGGTTTTCAAATACCACAGAAACAGTTGTGCAAAACTAAGATAACTATTACTGCAAAAACCTCGGCACTTTAGCTATGCTAACCCGAGTTCAGGCGGATATTGTCCAAGCAGCTGGCGGTAGGTGGTAAATCTTGGGCTATGACACCGGCTCTTTAGAACAATGGACGCGGGCGGAATGCCAAAATGCGCCAAACTGCAGAATGCATTGTTTGTGAAGGCTTTACCGAACATACATTAAAACCAACAATGCTGTGGTAATAAAATTTCGGCATTCGTCAATTGTTGGAAATTATCCCTCTCTGTGGTTTAGTGGTTCGCCAACTGGTGTCAGATCTAGAGGTCCCGGGTTCGATCGCCAGGGTAGAATAATATTGTGGTTTGATTGGGGGTAGGATTTTCATTAAGCCCGCCTGGCCACCACCATCTTACCTAATTCTGTCGTATCAACAATTCCTAAATTATTGTGTTCCGGCAATGAGGTAGAGGTAAAATAGTCAGCTCCTCAGTTTGTTGAGGATTCCTGGTGAAGTGCGCTTCCACCTTCGGCCTTATCATATCTTGAAAATCAGGTGAAATGAGGGACAAACTCCCCGTTGAACAGTAAAAACACAGTAACCCGGACGTAGTGGCTATCACCACCTTTATGCATTCACGTTGTATTTTGTAGCTACAATTTATCAAAACTGTCTGATGCCCTGAGGTTCCAACTTAAATGGATCCACCTCTTTACTACGAAACTTCTGTTAGTTTGATAAATTAAAAGAAAGTTCAAAATAGCGTTGTTCCCACCACTCTTAAAGGCTTCTTCTCGAACTACTTGTATCCACACCCATGGACACTTAGTTCTCACGAGAAAACAATTGTGGAAAGCCAAACGTCGTATCGAAATATTTCAGATTCCCACAACCCGCGACTCTGGATGATATTAAATTCTTTCGACCCGCGGGTCACCTCTGTGAAATGTGGACCTGAAAATTACTTGTACGCACATTGGGTCTCATAGCGAAATCTCATTATCTGGCTGACATCGTTGTGTCTTGTCGTTTGATAAACGCGAAATTGAAAAGTAGTAAAATATTCTAAGCCCCCGAACCGTTCTAAGCCTAGAACTTATCTTTGGAATGAAATATTCTTATACGGAATGCCGTGACCATTATGCTGCTTAACCTAACAAAACAATACATTGAAACATTAATAAGCAATCATAAGCAAAATTAGGACGAAGTGGCACAGGATAATATACAAATATTTGTATGTTATATACAAATAAATGTTATATTTCATGCACAAGGTCGGCCGTCAGACTTTGGGTCCATTGGAAGCGGGTGCCCTCCAGGTTTTCAAAAATCTTGCGGGGCTTTTAATTGAGGCGACACGTGATCCAAGGACTGGCTTTTATTTAGGCCAGCGAATTAGCATAGCGTTTGTAACGGTCCTTAGGTAATCTGACTGATTCCTTTGTACATAGTTAGTTGATTTGTACATTTTATATACACATAAAAAACTCAAATCAATCAATCGGTCAAAATCATAACCCTCTTTGCTAACTCCTTTTTGCTACAGCGTAGTCGGTTCAAAAAGCCCATTGAAATTGAGCGTACCATAGAGATAACCGTTTTTTAAGCGGTTGCCTTCTAGTAGGTATTATTAAACCGCAATTAACAGCTTTGGAGGAGGCTCTGTCTGGCTGTTGATGTATGAATAACAAATGTTACATGAATTGGACAATCTATTTTTAGGGTCAAACAGCTATAAACACCGGTTTTATTTATCGCAGATAAAAAACATTTTATTTAAAGCATACACACTGTATAACTCCAATTTTTGTAAAAATATAAATGCTCAAGACCAACTTGATCGTAAAAAAAACCTTGATTATTTTCTATATCATCAGTCGCAATATTGTACATTAGCCTTATTACATTGACTGCGCACTATCCTGTCGGCAAACAACGCATCATCGCGATCATTTCAATAATAGCTCCACAGATTATAAAGAGCAGCTAACTCAGAAAACAAATGCTCGAAAGTATAAAAAGCGCTGAAAGAGATGTCAGATAAGAACGTAGATGTATTTTACTTTATATTGTTTAAACTGAGAAAGGTACTCTGCCTGTCTTTGTCTCTTTTATGTGGTTCGCCGAAGAGAAAATCCCTGTATTTTTTCTTACGCCATCACTTTTAGGTATATTTTCTTTTACTAGGATTTCTTTATTCATAAGTTATTGCACACACAAACATATCAGCATACGAACATAAAAATATTTTTAACCTAGATAGAGAGAAACAACATTAAATAGAAGGAAAATGTGTACAACATTAATAAATAACGGTATCTAATATTATGAGTATGTATGTTACTTATTAATTTTGTACATTTTTCCCATGATATTTAAAATCTTGTTTCTCTCTCTACTTAGGTTTGCTGGAAGAAAACTCTTATTGGGGTTAAGCTCGCCTTTGCCATACTTTTAAATTCTATGTTATCTTGTACTTTTATATCTGCATGTGTGCCATAAAGTGTAAATAAACAAAAAATAGTACATACCTAACATAGGAGAAATACGATACTCCCAAGTAAAACTGTAGAAGCAACTGGAAACAAATACGTCGGCGAATGGTACAAATATTTGCTCCGCTACTGGTAATCGAAACCTTTGGATTCAGGTGTATTCAACTCTAGAAAAGAGACAGATTTTACGTTGATTCTCTGATAGAAATACGCTACTGCATTACAGTTTCACTATCTGGATGTCAAATGGATGTAACTTTTCTCACGCATTAACAGAGATTCGGATCGACATGATCTTTTACGTACAACGTGTTGAAGATAAAGCTATAATTTTACCTTATAATAGTCGGTATCTATTGTAGAGGGCATGGGGGGTAATGAGAATGATGTCCAGGGTATAAATTTCTGATCTTCAATGCAAAGTAACCGCCTCCGTGGTCTAGACCACCTAGATCGGTGGGCAAACCACTAGTGGTTTGCCCACCGATCCAGAGGTCCCGGGCTCGATATTTATTATCCCGAGCCGAGTATTGTGCTAGGTTTGGTTGGTGGTAGAACTTGGCTTAAGTCCGCCTGGCTAGCTACCACCACAACCTGAAATCAGGCGATATAAAGGACTAGCACATCCCCGTCGTACTATAAAAAAAATGTTTTTTTTCTATGATTCAAGAAAATGCATATTTTCAATCAATAATGTTCGTGTCATTAATTATAAGTGTTCGTGGAGTAAACCAACTATTTCTATCTGAGCTGACCGTCCAATGAAATTATAAAGCAATTTATCATGTTTGTAGGGCATTTGCGGAAACGTCATTATTCATTCCGATTCTTGAAAAGCGTAAAAGCTCCCATTGTGGGGTTTTTTTTTTTATCAAAAACCACTCTTAACCCAAATACGTTTTGGAATTGAATCTGGGTGTTGAGTGTTTGGTTAATTTGTTTGTCATCAATTTATTTTCAGCGTTGAATCCCGATCTATCATTATGAAAAAAAATCAATCGTATTTAACCTTTTTGTACATAAGTGCTATACAAGTTTCAACGTGATAATTAGCTTGAAACCCACAGACCACATGAATATATCATCTTTCTGCTCTTTATTCCACACAAGGTGGGCATCGGCACGTGTGTTCTTGAAGGCCATATTGTAAGAGTTTAGGCCACCAAATGCCACATTCCTGACGTCAACCCTCCTCGAGAACACTCGATTGTGTGGAATGAGGAATATGGATTAAAAAAAAGACAACGGGTAAGGAGGGATAAGTTGTAAGACAAAGTTCTTAGAACTCGAAAGAGCACAGCAGAGATTCCTTTTAAAAGTGATTTATTTTAAGCCCTACCGAAACGCTACAGTTATGCTCTACCGTGATTCAGGACTACTATCAGTCAGGAAACTCTATATCCTAAACGCGATTATGAAGATTCATAGAGCTCTTGAATACAACACCAAAATTAAATAAACGCAAAAGAGATAGAGTAGCTACTACAACAGCTGCTCGGTCACAATTTGCATGCGACAGTATGCCACGCAATTCTTTTACCTCTACAACACTCATAATAAAACTTTAAGCATATACTCTTTGAACAATTATAAACGTAAAAAAACTCTTATTAAATGGCTATTGTCACTTATCTACGAGGAGGAAACTAAAAAACTCCTGGAAATTGTTTCGTAATAAACACGCACCATAACACACACGAACCATTCGACACACAACCAGACACACACTCACATACATACACCCACACACCTCAAACACACACACACACACATACACAACATACACACACACACACATACACATATTTCCTGTGTTTTAGATAACATTGGTATATATATACCTATATACTAATTTTATCTAAAACTGCTACTTACATATATTCATATTTTGTTTTTAGCTCCATTTTTTTTTGTTGATTTAGTTTTGTCTTATATTATTTATTAAACTTAACACAGGTATCTCCATTCTTAAAAGAGGGCCTTAAACCATGAAACATGTTGGTATGTTTAAGTGAAATAAATTATTTGTATTTGTCTAAGGGTATAAAAATATGTATAGGATATATACATATATTATATACAATACGGGAGAAAGAATAGTGCTAACTAAGAGTGTGTAACTAGCAGCTAGATCAGTCCGGCGTTGCGTACCCGTAATTCCGGCCAGATATAGGAGAGATAGTGGTTCTCTGGAATAGCTTGAAATCCACATTGAACTTATATTTCCTCGAACGTCTTTCGGCTCAATTGTGATGGGGTGAATTATTAACATGACCCGATTACACAATTTTGATTTACCACATGTTTATTACTATATATATATATATATATATATATGTCGTGAAAGTTTTTACCAGACTATTTGAGGTACCTAGAGAGACCTTTAGATCATAGAAACCAGATTCGATCTAAACTCTGTTAGGTAACTAAAACTTTTTCTCTTTGGAACAAGAAATCTTCGACGATAGTAAGTTTTCCACTCCGTGGCAGCTCGCATTTAAAACGTTCGATTTTTAACTCTTTTTGCGTTCTACTACTCGTATAACTCAATCCTAAAGATAAGGTCTGGCTTTGAGAGCGCAAAAGAGAATTCAACCAAAAGTTTATTGTACTTAAAAGTTTTTTTCTTGTCGAGTGTTGGATGTATAAGGATTTAAGTGCAAGCTGCACTTACACAAGTTAGTAGAGTATCAATGAAAAGGAACGGTCGCAAATTTTTTACATTTTTTTTTTCTAAATACCTATCTGCTATCTTCATGCAGACTGGGCTAACAGCAGTTATATTTTGTCAAAGATCTAGTAAAAGTGTTATGTATATGAAAATTTATTTCTGCCTTTTACTTATTGCCAAGTAAAAACGAAGCATACATTCAAACGCTCAAATTTCACTGACAAATGGATGACAAATGGACTAACAAATTATTTGAAGCACCCTTATTAACTAACTTCTGGTTCATATGCAAGCTGAAAACAATTTTGGAATAACGGGGTTACTTTTTTGGGTTCCGTACTCAAAGGGTGCCAGTGGGACCCTATTCCCAGCCCTCCGCTATCCATATATCTACCATACGTCTGTCTGTCAGCGGGCTGTATCACATGGACCGTATTAGGTAGACAGTTGAAATTTTCATAGTGTTCATTTCTATTGCTGCTTTTACAAATATAATTAAAAAAAAATATATTAATTAATCCACGTAAATAACGAGTAACGTGATTTTTGCAACGACTTTCAATTTTATTCTATCCTAAAATCAATAAAGGATAAATTTTGTGTACAAACGCAATACGATAGCCAAAAAATCCAGATCGAAATGCGAATACCCAGCATGTTTTGCTATGAAATGTGGGGCGGAACCCCCGGTGTGCGTGACTAACTCGTATTTGGCCTGTTTATTATGTAGGTAGTGGACAAAAATATCTACCGGTATTATTATAGTATCACAAATGCCCAAGCATCTGAAATAGATCGCCCCGACAATCCATAAATATTTGATTGAAATCCGTTCTGTCGATTCAGAGAAAATGTGTCCCAAGTATTTTTTTATCGGAAAGTGGTTATAAAAGCCTCTTTTTACGGTCGAGGACACGTATTCTTTATGAGGCCATAGGGTTACCTCATTGCTAACTTGAATACATATTAATAGAGTACAGAATATATTGGTATTCAAGCCGTTATCATTTTAATGGCTTCACCCTTAAACACCACTAACCACGGAAGAGCCTATTTTTACTTAGTTTTGTGTTCTGAATTATGGAAGTCCTTAAGCACTTTTGTAGGTACTTATTAAAGATAAAATGGCGGGTGAAATCGGATCAGAAATCTAGCATTGATTTTTGAACTTTGAACTAATAATGTACTAAAAAAATGCAAAATCTGCTGAAGAATCTCCTTAAGTGGAAACGATGACAAAATTGACGCATTTGGAGAGAGAATTTTAAAATAGAACTTCATTGCCATCAACTTCATCTTAATCGGTCCCATGATATAGTAAAGTGTCGTATGTTAAAGTAAATAACTTACGAAATCGCTCTATCGTACTTTTACGAAAATACAAATGTGTTCCCTGAATTCAGTTTACAAGGGACCCAATCTACGGGCGGATATGAGTTCTATGACCCATCCCTAGAATATCAATTGAAATACTATCAAATTAGTCTGCTTTCAGTTCATTTCTAATATTAACTTTTGAAGTGACTTCCGATTGAAATTTGAACGCTGCGAATTTTCATGACCGTTTTTTCCTGTTAAGTTTTAAAGGTTATCGGACACTCAGACAGACAGAGAGATGGACGGATATCGGTTTTCGGTTACGTAACCCTAGATATTAATGTTTCCGACCGACTCTGTGGTCTATTGGTTCGCTTTCCGGTGACAGATCCAGAAATCGCTGGTTCGATCATCAGGGGGAGTGTATTATTGTGCTTGGTTTGGTTGGTGGTAGGACTTTGTTTAAGTCCGCCTGCGTAGCTACCACCATCTTACCTAAATCTCTCGCCATAACAACATTTCTAAAATTGATGTGTTCCGGCATTTAGAGGTAAGATAGCCAATTCCTTAGTTTGTTGAGGATTCCGGGTGAAGTGCTCTTCCACCTTCAGCCTTAAGTACGTCCCCCGTCATACAAAAAAATGTGATCGTACATCTTATCGAATAAATATTTGCATCTACTACCTGATTTGCAGGTTGTGAATGCAACTTGCAGTTATATATGTGTTCGCGTTTTATACAAATTAATGAACTCGTTGCTTTACCAGAGAAAAATGCTGAGCATATTTTTACGCAGACAAAGTTGAACCTTCTTTGATGTTTTATGAGTTTTATAGGAGTGGGAATACCTACCTCTTTGTTTTGCGTATAGCTCTTATTTTCTTAAATGCTTTACGATTTTTGATAAGTTTTTTTTTTAATGCTCTTGACCTTGATGCTCGCCTGAGCTTCGAGGTTTATGAGGTATACTTCGGAGGCTATCGGAACACGGTAAATTGCTTGGCGCTGGACTTTGGCAGGAGGGTGGTCGCAAGCCAGGTAGACTTTGACAAGTTCTACCACCAGTGATCGAATAAATCAGCCGTAATCGTTGTCGTAAGGTTTCATTGTCCGGGGTAGACCACTAGTTGGTAGAATAGAATAGAATCATTTATAAATTTAAGTAAACACACAACGTATAATATAGTACATGACAGTACACAACACAACGTAACAATAGTAACAGTAGAGTCAAAAGATTATAGGTGGTAGATATTAATAATAAGACATTTGCAATTTAATATCAATAATCGGAAGACCTCATTCATCCCAATTAGTAACTACCTAATCCCAAACGATGGTACTTCTGGTGGTGCTTTTTGGGATATTTTAATCACTTGCCTCGTGCCATCTCACTTACGGCCGAACGATTTTCAGCTCCTTAATGAGGTCAAGAACTCATACATAATATTGATTTTTAAGTAATTACATTATTCAGGTAGAATTTTTCCTCTAAGAAGGTCTCAATTCGGAACGTACTTTTTTAATGTACCTATTTGCTTATTTTTTTATCGATAAAGGTATGTATGGCTGAAATTGATTTTATTAGATATTTTTTATTTAAAATTGATGCAGATCATCGAACCTGGGTACCAAAACTCCTTAAAATATTAAATTAAATGATTTTTATTTTACAAACAAAGTAAACCTTATGCTAAAGTGTTTAATCTAAAATCCCCAAAAGTGTGCTACTCCATCTCTAAGACAACGATATATCAGCAAATCATTATTATTTTTGTTATTGATTGAGTATCTATAAATAAATTGTTTATTAAGAATGAAAACGGTTATTATTGACGCCTACCGTTTTTATTATTATAATGCCCAATAATCGCGATTATTTACTCATAGGGGTAAGTTCATATATTTTAGAAGGCAATGCATATCGTTATGTAATGGGGTTACCATACGACAACGATCCTGTTGTGTTGCTTGGCAAGTCGACACCAACTCAAAACTTTTCTTATATCTTTGGGTAAATAAAAAAACGAAAAACAAAATATATGGGTACATATATAGGTATTCAAGTTTCTAGTAAAGTTAGTTTCAATTTTTTTTAATAACTTACTACTGGTGTATATACGCTCATTTTGAATATATCCTTCATATTATTTATTTGCTCACCATTAACTTGTTTAACCATAAAAACATTTCCATCACTGGTCTTTCACTTTTCCTTTTAGACTTATAAAAGGCAAATAGGCAAATAGTGGTATACGTTTTAGCGATTACTCGCGTTCCCTTGGTCTGAAGATAGCAAACCTGGTGTCTACGGATTTGTCTTGCAAAGGCAGAGCTGATTAGCAAACGTAGGTATAAATTTTCCGAAAAAAAAAAAAAAAATTGAAATCTTACAGCAAACTTCTCTCCTTTCCTCTCCCCCTTTTTTTAACCGACTTCAAAAAAGGAGGAGGTTCTCAATTCGGGTGTATGTTTTTTTGTTTGTTTGTTACTTGATTTCTCCGCCAATTCGAAATAGGTTTTGATGATTCTTGTTACGTTTGGTAGGCCATACTTGCGAGGTGGACCCATAGGTGGACCCATTTTATCAAAATCGGTTCAGTAGTTAGGTTTTTATATCAAAATAACTGGAAAATACATGTCATCCAAGTAAACGACATTGCGTATTCTGCTTTCTTGTGGTGTTTACGGTCACTAGAGTAGACCTTTTGAACCGCTTACCCTCCATTATCATCATCATCATCACTATCATCAGGGTTTTGCCATAATCACCACGCTTGGCATGTTGTTGATCACAGTAATGATGATACGAAGTAGTAAGTGGAATTGACTTTGACGCATTTTGGCTATAAATGCTGTATACATGTATCATCATCATCATTACAGCCCATAAAAGTTAACTGTATAGGACATGGGCCTCCCCCGATGCTAAAGAAAGCAATGGAGGGTTTTGCCATAATACTCACGCTTGGCAGGCGTGTTGGTGATCGATGACTCTTTAATGACTACGACTGCATTATCTCAGAACTCCTTTATTACTCAAACGATTTGGAAAATATATTTTCATACAAAAAATAAACGAATCATTGCATCCTCACACGACTCTTAAATAGTGTATCGGATACGTCGTGGTGTCGTAGGTTTTACAACGAAAAAATGCTAAAAATAAACTTGAAGAAAAAAAAAATGGAACCGACTTCACCACTAAAAACTTACAAATAACTCTTAGGGAAAGTTGATATAATTTGAAGGCGGTGCCATACAATAAACATGTTGTTGTGCTTGGCAATTCGGCACCAACTTCAAATTATATGAACTTACCCTAAGAGTTATATTTGTAAGTTTTTAGTGGTGAAGTCGGTTCCATTTTTTTCCAAAAAGATTTCATTACACAACATCTTGTGTAGAATTAAATCCTTAGTGTGTAGGTATTTTAAATTCAATTGAAATCCGTTGATAAATAACGCTACAGCAAACTTCCCCCCTTTTCCCTCCTATTTTCCACCCGATAAAATATCGCGATCGATTAAAAAAAAAAAAACAAGGAACATGTGTACACGGTTGAAGAATGCGACCCTGAAGGTGAGAACAAACCAACAGCCGAAAGCCGACAGACAGCGGACAAAAGCATTTTTGGCCAATCTCGAAACTGAGACGCTTCGCTCGCTCGGTCAATAATGAAATATATACAACACCTAAAGATATATTCATTTAAGTTATCCAATTTTCCCACAAATTTTAATATTTTCATTTGATTTTATTTCGTAAAAATTCCGTAAAACGCCTGTAATTCAATAAGTATGTACGTTAGCGTTATTGTTTATTTAGTCACTTCGTAGCATGTTTTACTAGGTACTTGCTCACCCATACAAATGAAATGGTCGCATTTTAAAAATGTTTTCCACGACCGGGATCAGCTCCAAGTCTATTTATCTCCATCGCACTGACAGAGAGCTATTGTTCTAAGCCGTGTCCACCGCAATATTAGTTTATTTCGCCCACTCCGGGACAACACACACATTTTGAAAAAGACCGTTCTCTCACGCACAGATTTGTGAGTTGATTGAATGATGGCACGAGTGAGGCAGAAGATTTATGGAGGAGTTGTACGGATGCAGGAATTTCAGCTCCATTCCGCGGAAATTTGACTCGGTTTTTATTGTGATTACGTTAACTATCTGAAGGCTTCACATAGTTTTAAAGTACGTCATGAATATATCGTCACACATTTGTGTATTTCAAGTGATCGCATTTGGTCACAGCATTTATAAATGTTATAATAACACAAAAATTCACAACCCGGCTTTAAGAAAAGATGCGGGTTCGAGTCCCGTCGCGAAGTGTGAATTTTTGTGTCAGTATAATATTTGTATACGTTATTATATAATTCTTATTTAATAGTTTAAGTAACAGTATAGTATTTTATGGATTTATTTAGCACTAAAAAGGCTTAAAATAAATCAGCCATAAAAATGTATATGGTTATTCATTTGTGACATTACTATTGATGTAACCACAGATGTAACCGTGAGTTTAAGGGTTTTACGGTAGGTACATATATATGTTATATATATGCCAGCGTTAGATTGTAAGCACCTTCCGTTTGTAATAAGCCTCGGCATATTATACACATGTCAGCATAAGATTATAAGCACCGTTCGATTGTAATAAGCCTCGACATATTGTAAACGGTCGGCAAAAATGGTGATCGATGATGAACCCGTCGGGACATGACCTCTCCATCCCGACAGAAGTCATCCTGTGGTTTCAGTTAACTCTATTTCAGATGGAACTAGATCGAAAACGGGGGGCACCGCGTGAAGGATAACCACTAGGCTTGCGTTACAGGATTCGATTGTACATTCCTGTGAGGCCATTTGCTCACCACACCCGCTTGAGGAGAGAGTGAGGCAGGTCTGTGTCTATGCTAAAGCAAGCGGCAGAACTAGAGAAGCTAGAAATAATGCGTAAAATTGTAAATGTTAGTTGCTGTTGACAATTTGCTGACCGTTTGCAATATGACGAGGCATATTACAAACGGACGATGTTTACAATCTACGGTGACAGAGGCATATTACAAACGAACGGTTTTTAAAATCTCACGGTGTCATATATATATACATTTTTTTTTGTGTTATGATGGGTATGTGCTTGGCCTTCATCTCGTCTGGTTACAAGTTAAGATAAGGCCGAAGGTAGTAGCGCACTTCAACCGGAATCTTCAACATACTGAGGAACTGGCTATCTGACCTCTAAATGTCGGAACACAACAATTTCAGAATTGTTGTTATGGCGGCAGTATTAGGTAAGATGGTGGTAGCTAGCCAGACGGACCTTTTTTTATGCGGAGAATGCGTTTATGCATCATAGCCTCGTTGGGGACGAGGCCGTGTGTGGGACTCAACCCGTCCTAGCGACAGTATTGCCTGTCGCTAGGACGGGTTGAGTCACATTAAACTCCGCAATGACCCGCTTTCGCCGTGTGGTGGTGTCGTGGGAAACCGGCCTTAGCCTTAACTACCACAACACCACCGGCGATTGCCCCTTTACAGGGGCCCCACAGGCCCCCCCAGTGTGGCTGGGGGGGATGGCGGGAACAGCTGGGTCGCCAGGCCGTTCCCGCCGTTCGACGGGGATGAGGGTCTGTGCAATGGAGGCCGGTTGAACGCCCCTACGTTCCCGGCCCCCAGGCCCCCATCTGACCCGTCACTGCCCGACAGGGTAGCCGAATTGACCCTCCCTGCCGCGCCGCCAGCCTTGAAGGCCGGCCATCCCACGACCCGGAGGTCCGCTGAGTCCCTCACTGGGACTCCCCGCCCCACGGAAGACCGCCTGTCCATCCACTGTGCCCTATGCTAACTTCATAGGGACACGCGGAGGACACCCTCGCGTCGGATTATTCGCTGCCGTCGATAAGTCCCCACAAGTGGGAAGTGATCGACGGCACACAGGGTACACCACGAGGAGGTTATCCGACCTAGTACCCCAGCCAGACGGACCCAAACCAAGCAAAATAACTGTACAACCCTGGGGATTAAACCCGAGACCTCTGTATCTGACGTCGGTGGGCGAACCACTAGACCACGGAGGCGGTTAAATGTCATATATTTATTTTTAAAAAATTCAACCTACCTACAATCGCTGTTCACTATAGAATCAATTACTGTCCACACAAGCTCATTATAAACACATTACCGCTCACCAATACCTACTCCATTACCGCCACACAGCCTGTCAGTCTCTGACACACACTAACAAAGTTAGCTGCTGAAACGCTGATCCAATGAAATTCGGACGTTAATCCGACGAAGGTATGTTGCGAAATATGGTAGTTGATTCATATCGTTGCTTTGAAATACATTCAAAGCAGGTTTAATACTCCCTTTGACTATGTTACAAATGTTACGTACAATATGTTGAAATTATTTCAACTTAAAAAAACCTAGACGTCGCGTATTTATGACGAACCTATTTCAAGCGACCCGGGTTTGATCCCAAAGCGGTTCAAAAAGTGGAACCGACTTCACCACTAAAAACTTAAAAATAACTTTGAGGGTAAGTTCACATAGAGTTATTTTTAAGTTTTTAGTGGTGAAGTCGGCTCAATTTTTTTTTTCAATAACTTATTTTTATGTTTTTTTGTTGTTAAACCTACGACACCAAGACGTCTATACGAAACCCTATTTAAGAGGCGTGTAAGGGTGCAATAATACGGGATTCTGGGAAATCTCCATGGGAAGAAAAAAAAACATACAACCGAATTGATAGCCTCCTCCTTTTTTGAAGTCGGTTAAATAGAGTTATAGATGGTCAGTTAACTTGATGAGTGCTGTAAAACCCTCACGGTGTGTATTTTATTAAAATTGGGACGTTCAGCACCCAACGCGGTAAGTGAATTCCATGGAACTGAACTGAATTTTGAGTTGTATTATAGCACCGAATTGCTTTGATATCTCGTGTCAGTCCTATACTATTCTTGCACTGGTGACCTAGACGTAGAATCCATCGGTCTAATAATTCCTGTTCTACCTTTAATCGTGATCGTCCAGAGCAGTCATGTAGAAAGTCATTGATATTAACTAAAACTGCAGCTTGCCCGATTTTCTCCGAAGCTAAACGTGATTGAACCATGGACGTTGTGAAAGGAAGGTAGGTAGGTACTTATTAAGTAGATTACTTAAGCTTTTGCGCTTTTTTCCCATGAACATGCAGCGAGGTATTCAGAGTCGTCTCTATCTACGGAGTCTACGAATTGACGACGATTGATGTCCTGTAATATTTTTTCAATTTGATTAAGTACCTTATTTTTTGGACTTTTCACAACGCTATTTTGCCCCATGGGCCCAGTGGGCAGAGTATCCTAGATAAAAGGTGGTCCAAAACAAATTGTAGTTACTGTACAAACAAACTGGTACCCGATACATGCAACACAGAAGAAAGGAAGACCATATAAAAGATGGGACCATCAAACATCCCACCAAAGGCAGCTGGAAAAACCTGGAGCAGAGCCACTAGAGACAGAACGAGGTGCAATGAGCTGGAGGAGGCTTTTGCTGCGAAAGGCGGCCCCTTACAACCATATATAAATTTATAACATATATTGGAAATAACATAACCATGATATCTAGTTATGAACAGATAGGAATAAGTATTGAATAAGCATTAGGTTTAATTTATGTAATTTATAATTTAGTAAGTAGCTAGGCAAGCCCATGTAAGGAAAAATAAAACCTTTGTCTTTATCTTTATCTTATCATGCCACAAACTAAGAATTGTTTGTGATATCGTAGTGAATTGAATACCTACCTAACAAAAACATATTTTTTTGTAGATACATTCTTACCATACAATTTTTCCAGAGCCGCTATATTGAATATGGTAGTGGTGAAGTAAACTATTGATTTGATATATTCGCAATTATAGTTGTATGTTAGCTACTACCATTTTTCCTTATTATGATGCCATAACATTGCTAAATTATTTTGTTCTGTTATTTAGAGGAAACTGTGTACGATTCTACAATAAGCTTCCTCAAAGCGCCACCAAACTCTCTGCTCGTAAATTCAAATTGTATATAAAGAATAATTTAATTAAAAGAGCCTACTACAAAATAAGTGACTATATCGACGATAAGAACGCGTGGCCCGATGTTGCTATACCAGTTGACAGTTAAATGGTGATTTCTCAATGTTAAGAAACTGCCCAATGTTTTAAGATATTATTAAGTTTTTAGTTTTATGATGTAGGTAACACTTGTAATGTTATTAAATTATTATAAACACTGTACCTAAATAGGGGGATAAAGCAGTGTCTTCTGTCGTGGGTGACGATGTAAATCGCGAGCGTAACGAAGGACTCGAGGTTTACTCACGAGCGAAGCGAGGGATTTATGACGAGTCCTGAGTGTAGCGAGGGATTTAAGTTCACCCAAGACTAAGACAGCTTTATCACCGAGGAAAATACTCTACTTTTCGTACCATTCGCGCAAAAAATTAACACAATAATAATATGAGATAAGCATTTATTAAAAATAATGACAATTAAAAGTAAAAGTTAACATTCGAAAAATTGGTCCAATTATTGATAGAGAGAATTACATTTTTGTTTGGTACATTTATTGTTCATGAGTTGATTTGAGTATTTCTCTGTTCTTGCGTCTGAGGAACTTGCGTTTCATTGTAGATAGTATACGTCGGAGATAGTTGTGGTGGTGCATCGTGAGTTACGGACGAAATTGATAGGCCTTTCGCACTTCTCCACGTTGAAAATTCTTCGTAAGTTTTTAAATAATTTTCCTTGGATTTTGTTGGAAGCAAATTATTTATAATTGAGGCAGCATTTGCATTGATGGAATCCGACAATTCACTGTCACTGTCGCTTTGATTTAACATCGTAACGTATTTTTAGAACATAAACTTATTTATAAAAATAAATTAAAATAAACTTAACGTTTATGTATTTGAAGAAAACAAAAACACGGCAAATTCCTAGACTAAATTTTTTTATCGGAAAAGCAAAGGCATCAAGCTCATACGGCCTCATCGGTTTTCGTAATTTTATTTAATAATCATAACTGCATAATAAATGCGTATTCCTTTTTCAAAAAGATGTATAATGTACAAACTCAATGGTGTAAACACAGATGTAGTTTAGTATAAATTTCGGTAAGTATTCCAAATTAAAATCACATTCTCCCCCTAGAGGATGAATGAAATTCAGTACATTTTTCTTTCCCTGTTTTTAACAGATTAAAAATGACTATTGTTATGTTCGCTTTTTGTGGCATAGAATGTCACTTTTTGAGCAAGTGGTACGAAAAAGCTATTCCCACTTACAAAATAATCCACATCTATCCAAAGACCAGTTTCTTTGCTATCTCCATTAACTTGTTTGCAGAACACGTCCTCAAATGAATAGTGAATTGAGCAGAAGTGCGAAATTGACGAGGGTCGATCCGATCAGATAACGGGTCCATAGTGTAAACTATTAGGTGGGGCGTGCCAAACTTTTGAATGAAATGGCTGCCAAATATGTGAAGAAAAACCATTTTGCTACTGTGTTCTCTACACGAATGTGTGTGTGACAATATTTAATTTCATAGTTGATAATAGTCAGTCAAAGTCAAAGTCAAAGTCAAAGTCAAAGTCAAAGTCAAAGTCAAAGTCAAAGTCAAAGTCAAAGTCAAAGTCAAAGTCAAAGTCAAAGTCAAAGTCAAAGTCAAAGTCAAAGTCAAAGTCAAAGTCAAAGTCAAAGTCAAAGTCAAAGTCAAAGTCAAAGTCAAAGTCAAAGTCAAAGTCAAAGTCAAAGTCAAAGTCAAAGTCAAAGTCAAAGTCAAAGTCAAAGTCAAAGTCAAAGTCAAAGTCAAAGTCAAAGTCAAAGTCAAAGTCAAAGTCAAAGTCAAAGTCAAAGTCAAAGTCAAAGTCAAAGTCAAAGTCAAAGTCAAAGTCAAAGTCAAAGTCAAAGTCAAAGTCAAAGTCAAAGTCAAAGTCAAAGTCAAAGTCAAAGTCAAAGTCAAAGTCAAAGTCAAAGTCAAAGTCAAAGTCAAAGTCAAAGTCAAAGTCAAAGTCAAAGTCAAAGTCAAAGTCAAAGTCAAAGTCAAAGTCAAAGTCAAAGTCAAAGTCAAAGTCAAAGTCAAAGTCAAAGTCAAAGTCAAAGTCAAAGTCAAAGTCAAAGTCAAAGTCAAAGTCAAAGTCAAAGTCAAAGTCAAAGTCAAAGTCAAAGTCAAAGTCAAAGTCAAAGTCAAAGTCAAAGTCAAAGTCAAAGTCAAAGTCAAAGTCAAAGTCAAAGTCAAAGTCAAAGTCAAAGTCAAAGTCAAAGTCAAAGTCAAAGTCAAAGTCAAAGTCAAAGTCAAAGTCAAAGTCAAAGTCAAAGTCAAAGTCAAAGTCAAAGTCAAAGTCAAAGTCAAAGTCAAAGTCAAAGTCAAAGTCAAAGTCAAAGTCAAAGTCAAAGTCAAAGTCAAAGTCAAAGTCAAAGTCAAAGTCAAAGTCAAAGTCAAAGTCAAAGTCAAAGTCAAAGTCAAAGTCAAAGTCAAAGTCAAAGTCAAAGTCAAAGTCAAAGTCAAAGTCAAAGTCAAAGTCAAAGTCAAAGTCAAAGTCAAAGTCAAAGTCAAAGTCAAAGTCAAAGTCAAAGTCAAAGTCAAAGTCAAAGTCAAAGTCAAAGTCAAAGTCAAAGTCAAAGTCAGTGAACGTGAACGTGGAGGTGAAGGTGGAGGTGAAGGTGAAGGTGAAGGTGAAGGTGAAGGTGAAGGTGAAGGTGAAGGTGAAGGTGAAGGTGAAGGTGAAGGTGAAGGTGATGGTGAAGGTCGTGGTCGAGGTTGAAGTCGGAGTACTACAGTAAGTAGGTGCATCATAAACCTAAATACTGAATACTGTAATAAAAAGTTCATTATTCAGTATTTGAACCTGGGTTTGATCCTCAGAGAGTCGGTACAATATTGTGCTTGGTTTTTTTGGTGGTTTGCCCCTACCCGCCTGTCGAGCTACCACCAACTTACCGAAGCCTGGTCTCGTCTCCATATAAATATATATATATATATATATATATACTTTAAGGTACTCGATATTGTGTTGGTCGATAGAAGTCAATGGAAGAAGGCGGCTCAAGGCTCATTTTTTTGATATAGGTTCTCTAGATTTATGTTAATCAGTGGACTGAAATGGTCACGAGGTTTTTTTTTTTTAAAGATTAGGTACTTACCTATGTTTATTTTGAATGACCTATTTAGAATCGGATCTATTTAGATCCCAAATAAAAGAGAACCTAGCCAGCCAGAATCATAGATACTACATTTTTGCCTTTAAGCTCAATTGGCTTGTTCCGAATGTGACATGCCCCGCCTAAAGGGTGTGATCTACGTCCTAGGTCTACCCAGGACAATGGGACAGCTAGCTTTTGCTACCGGTGACGGCTTAAACTCGCTCTATTGTAGATTTAATTCTTGCTGTGGACTAAAGCTAGACAAACCTAGAGAGGTCTAAGCAAACCTATCATTAATAAAAAACCTACATTCACAACCTCATTCAGGGCTACAAGTTAGCCCACTAGTTTTTACGCTACAGCGTGGTCTTTTTACCTAACTCTGTTTAGTTTCAGTAACCGAGTAGGTACCTAACCTCAAAGAAATCCGCAATAGGTACACACGCACGTATGTACTATCGGTATTGAAGCGATTATTCCGGCCAATTTCAGAGCAATTCTGAAAGCCGTGTTATGCCATTCAAAAACTTTACTAAAGACTATGCGAATGCTACATCGTTTTTCACTAACCGATAATCCTTGTTTTGTTCTATGAAATACATTTGTTGGAATTCTGTAAAAGCGACGGCATTCGAGCTTCAGCGCGGAATCTGAAAAATAATTAGAGAATTAGTTTTACGTAAATGCTTTTGACGTCGGCTCGTTTAGAGGTCGGTTACGGGTTAAACCCGAACGCGTAATCGCGTCAGTCTGTCTTGGTCTCTCCTAGGATTCACTTGGACTAGCCTAATACGTAAATTCATTAATTTAAGGCCAAATATTGCTATAGCGCGATTTGACTATGACTTTATGTCAGACCTGTTTGGCTAGTCAAACTAAGGATCGCTTCGATGTTTGACTATACCCGTGTAGGCTAGCACAGGTTTTTTATGACGGTAATGCGCCTGGCCTTCATTTCACCTGGTGGCAAGTTATGAGACCGTCGGTAGAAGCGCACTTCACCCGGATACCTCAACATACTAAGGAACTAGCTATTTTAACTCTAAGTGCCGAAACGGCCGAAACGCTATATATATTTTTTTTAATAAATTTTACATGACAACAACAACGTTATCTAGCCCTCATATACT
Organism: Venusia cambrica; assembly: GCA_951394065.1. Lineage (NCBI taxonomy): Eukaryota > Metazoa > Arthropoda > Insecta > Lepidoptera > Geometridae > Venusia > Venusia cambrica. Next base: position 5,225,585 of record OX596043.1, on the reverse strand, counting down.
TTTTTATTTTTTGGATTTTTTGGAGATTTTTTTTAAATACATACATATCATAAAATGCAACACCCAAACACAGAACAAACATCAATATTCATCACACAAATGTTATCCTAAGTCAAAGTCAAAGTCAAATATTTTTATTCAGTAAGATTTTTTAGGATCACTTTGAAACGTCAAATCTACCGCCTGTTCGGAATCGCGACCAGCACACAAGGAGAAAGGCAAGAACCTCGGGCTAGTTTTTTTTTTTCATGATCCATTACAATAGCTTCAAATTATCTAATAATTAAAATTACAATTTATTCACTGGAGCAAATTCATTTTTTTAATGCCAGGCTTTCTTATCTTCTAGGTAATCTGAAATTTTATAATAAGCTTTCCTGGATAGCTTTTGTTTTACAAAATTTTTGAATTTATTATTTGACAAGCTTAGCACATCACTTGGCAATTTATTATAAAAGCGTACAGTTTGCCCTATGAACGATTTATTAACCTTATGGAGCCTAGTTGTGGGAACAGCGAGTTTATTCTTATTTCTAGTATTATAATTATGTTTATCACAGTTTTTGTCAAATAAGCTTATGTTTTTACGCGCGTACATAATATTTTCATAAATATATTGGCAGGGCATAGTCAATATATTTATTTCTTTAAACTTGTCTCTTAATGAATCTCTGGGACCCATTTTGTAAACAGCGCGAACAGCCCTCTTCTGCAAAACGAATATGGTGTCTATATCTGCAGCACTTCCCCACAGTATTATGCCATATGACATAATACTGTGAAAGTAACTGAAGTAAACTAGTCTTGCTGTAGCAACGTCTGTGAGAAGACGTATCTTCTTTACAGCATATGCTGCAGAACTAAGTCTCTTCGCCAGTTTATCTATGTGTGGGCCCCATTGAAGTTTATTATCTAAAGTTAATCCCAAAAATACAGTGGTTTTGACTAATTCTATGTTTTCCTCTTTAACTTTTACATTAGCATTAACTTCAGTTACATTTGGTAAAATAAATCGAATACATTTGGTCTTTTTCTGATTGAGTACTAAGTTATTTACATTAAACCAGTTAACAATTTTTGAGATTGCATTGTTTACGTTGTCAAAGTTAGTCATTTGTCGCTTCAATCTAAATAGAAGTGACGTATCATCTGCAAACAGAACAATCTCATGGTCATCTTTAATTATTTGGGGCAGATCATTAATATATACTAAAAACAAGAAAGGCCCCAATATAGAACCCTGCGGCACACCCATGGTAACCAAAGATCCTGAAGAACGCTGGCCGTTCACATCGACATGCTGTATGCGATCACTTAGGTAAGACGTGAGTAAGTCTAGTGCAACACCCTTGATACCATAGTGGTCTAATTTCATAATCAGTGTTTCATGGTGCACGCAGTCAAAAGCCTTAGACAAATCACAAAAGACTCCCAACGCATCATGTGATTTCTCCCAGGCCTCGAAAATATGCGATACTAAACTAATACCGGCATCAGCAGTTGAGCGACCTCTTGTAAATCCAAATTGTTTGTCATGAAATAGGGCGTTAGCATAAAAATGACTATGTAACTGTGTAAGAATAATCTTCTCAAAGATTTTACTAAATGTCGGTAGTACTGATATCGGCCTAAAGTTTGTTGGATCAGAACTGTTACCAGATTTAAAAAGAGGAGTTATTTTACTATATTTCATTAAATTAGGGAATACGCCGCAGTCGCCTGGGTGGGAATCGAACCCACAAGCAATGCTGAACGCTCAGAAGGGGGCTACTACCAACTGAGCTGTGACGCCAGTTTATAGTTATATGGATGTAATGGCTATAGACTTTGGTAACTTCGTGGTAGCTAGCCAGTTGGACTAGCCCTACCACCAACCAAACCGAGCAAAAATATCTCTCAACTACGGTTGCTAGCGAAGAGAATATTAAAAAAGTGAAATGAAATATGAAAACAACTACAAAACTTCCTGTTCTGATGAATCAACTATTGTTACAATCATCACACTTTTTGACCAGTCAAGACATGCTCAAACAATACTAGATGTTGATGTCGCCGTGGTTGAGTGGTTCGCCCAATAGTATCAGGCCCAGAGGTCTCAGGTTCCCCAGGAGGTAACAAATTAGTGCTTGGTTTGGTTGGTATACTAGGCTAGCCATGCCCAGCTAAGTCTTATAACAACGATTCTTTATGAAAATATTTTGTACGCGCGAAAAAACATAAGCTTATTTGACAAAAACTGTGATAAACATAATTATAATACTAGAAATAAGAATAAACTCGCTGTTCCCACAACTAGGCTCCATAAGGTTAATAAATCGTTCATAGGGCAAACTGTACGCTTTTATAATAAATTGCCAAGTGATGTGCTAAGCTTGTCAAATAATAAATTCAAATTTTTTGTAAAACAAAGGCTATCCAGGAAAGCTTATTATAAAATTTCAGATTACCTAGAAGATAAGAAAGTCTGGCATTCAAAAAAATGAATTTGCTCCAGTGAATAAATTGTAATTAGTATTAGATAATTTTAAGCTATTGTAATGGATCATGAAAAAAAAAACTAGCCCGAGGTTCTTGCCTTTCTCCTTGTGTGCTGGTCGCGATTCCGAACAGGCGGTAGATTTGACGTTTCAAAGTGATCCTAAAAAATCTTACTGAATAAATATATTTGACTTTGACTTTGACTTTGACTTTGACTCTAAATTTGTTATGATCCGGCAAAAAGTGGTAAGATAGTAAGTTCTCCAGTCTACTGATTCCGGGTGAAGTGCGTCCACCTTCGGCATTTTCATAACTTGACGTCGTACAATAAAATGGTAAAATTGATCACGGAACTCTAAGCCCTCTAAATGTGAACGAGTTACGACTGCAAACTTCCATCTTGTTTGCAAATTCAATAGAACCCATCCAATCTAAGTTATAATAAACGTAAAAAGTTAGCCGATCGAGACTGCGGTGATAAAGTTTGTGTTAACAAAATCGCGTAGATTTGCGGCGCGATTAGGAAACTTCAATGTTGATTGTTGCTTGTTGCCAATTAGGCTTTTTAATTTCCTGGTTCGATTCGAATTTTGCAGATAACAGGATCATATTGTGTAGATTCGCTACTGAGAGAAAAACGTACCTAGTGATTAGTTGTGCTCCATGGCTGGGATTGGGAATAGTAGACTTATATTTATAACCAGTATACCTACTGTCTTAGGCCTATGTGTTGTATTGTATGATAAGTATGTATTCACAAAAAAAACATAGGTAAGTATTATTTCCGTAACCTAGTTCCCATATTAGCTTTTCTTAGCAAACTTTTTTTTTTTTTTTTATTTACGATGGGTCGGCTCTTGACCACGAAACTTACACAGGTAAGAATGAGATCTACGATGGAGCGAGCCTACCCAGAAAGTGCCTATTAACTCTCTTCTTGGAGACATTAGGGTCGTAGCACAGCGGAAAAACAGACGCTGGGAGCTTATTCCAACTTCTCGCACAATAAAAGATTCTTGAAAGCGTTTAGTTCTTATGCGTGGGATATCAACCAGGTGAGGTGATGCAAACTAAGTAAAGCTATGTATGTCCACTTACTGTCCACTTTTAACTACTTCTGTGGTATAGTGGTTCAACCCACCGATTTCAGATCCAGCGGTGCCGGGTTCGATCCCCAGGGGAAGCTATATTGTGCTTGGTTTGGTTGGTGGTAGAATTTGTCCGCCTGACTAGCTACCACCACTTACCTAATTCTGTCGCCATAATAACAATTATTTAAAATATTTATTTATGAGAAAAACAAGAATGAAATCAATCTGAAAAAAACATCTACTAAGGCTTTTTTATGTAAACGATAAAGATCTTTATTGTTACTTATTATTATTATAATTTTGGAGACTTAAATTTGACCAAAACTCCCTCCTAATTTCCATATGACAATACCATTTGTTGTGATGTTTGGCCATAATATGGCCAAACAATAGATAAACACGTTATTCGCTCGTTGGGTGCTGAGATACACACACGGTGCGACAATATTGTGCGAGCTCATAAAATATGATCGGAGTTCAAAAACAGCAGCTCTTTTGATTGTTTTAAGAACAAAACCAAGAAGAGAGGAAGTAATAAATGGGTCTTTTCCTTACCCATTCTGCCTAATCAAGCTCCGCCGTGCCGGCGTTTGTGGCTAATAGAATCGGAAAACCATCAGAATGCGCCTCCGCCCAGATTAAAGGTTTTCCCATAGTAAAATATCTTCCGGTACCGCATTTTACTGAATTAAAACGAATGAACTATTGAACACTTCACGTTTGACCACAAATTTTGTCATTAAATTGTTAGTGTTGATGTGGCCAAGGATAAACTCCTAGCAAGAAGTTCTAGAAGACACCGATTAATTCCTGATACTTTTTATCCCCCCTACCAAGGGGAATTAGCTGAAGCGAAATAGACCATAGCGATCCGAGTATTTTTTATAAATCTCAACTTGATACCTCTAATTATTGTATTTCAACTGATTGCCCTTAGTCACAACATTTATATATGAATGTTTAATATAAACATCTATATCGATGTTACTTATAATGAGATAAAGCGTTTCTGGCTTTAGGAAAAGATGCGGGTTTGAGTCCTATCGCGGGTTGTGATTTTTTTGTAATTGACACTTCTAGTTGTTATTCCTGAATAAAAGGGTCCTTGACAGTCAGGCAACAAACAGGTGATGAACAGGCAAACGGTAATCTACCTGCATGCTGATGCAACCCCCATGACCTTGGCTCAGACTATGGCACTTAGGGGATGTCCACCGTCCACTATTACTAGCATTAAGACGTTGCAACGCCTCTCATTCACATGCGATACACAAGCCTGTCAAAAGCACCCAGGATATATATTTTTTGTAATTCACGTATAATTCCTCGCATTTTATTTTCGAATTGATTTTTGTCACACGCCTTCCGTTTACAAGATCCCTATATCAGAACTTCTTTAAACTCGCTTCGCTCTGAAAAGTCAGTTGACTTACTGCTTTTCTCTTAGCTTACAACGGTTATCCACAAAGTTATTGCCGATTCATGTTAAAACGGAACGCCAATAAACATTAATTTATTGGATGTTGTGTTAGGACGAGCTCAATGATCAAACAATCCCTGGAATTAATTTGTAACCGTCTCAATATTTGCAGAGACTTGAGTTCATTTCGGAATAAATACTACAAGACCACAGGTGTCTACGTTTGTATCCTGTTAGATGCACTAAAGAAAACCTGATTAGTGGCTTCAAGTGATCTTCTTGAAAATATGAAAACAGGCGAATGAAATGAAGGCACATATTAGGAACCTAATCTGTAAAGACAATTTATTTTTATTTTTCCAAAAATATATAAATATTTATACATATTTTTTTACTGTACGTCGGTGAATCGACCTTCATCTCAATCGCCTGTTTTAGTAATCTTTAATATGTTGTAGTAATATATAAAATGCAATCACAAGCTACATTGATATGTACTGCTTTTTAATAGAAGACATATACAACAAATAAAAACATACACATATTAGGTAGACGAAAATAAGAACGAGGGGATATTTAAATAATAAAAGGTAAGTACATAATAGATAAGAAGAACATTTTGTAATATGAAAACTAGATTACGAAAATAGATGACCTAGATACCTATTTTACGTCTATCTATTTTTCATACCTATCATTCAATGCAACATCCACACACAGAACAAACATCTACCTACTTAGGTATATTCATTGTAATTAAATGTATTTATCTTTATTTATTGTATTAAGCTGGTTCACCTCAATAGTATGAGCTTAGCTATTAAACGAGCCTCATTTGTTTGTCTGTTAGGTACAGTTTCTTTTAACTATAGGAAAATAAAGAACATTATGGTTTCTCAATGCAGATCTAGTAGTAGGCAGTCCTTACTCTTAGGCATAAGGTAACGCCACGAATAATTTTAAAAAAGGTCTTTCAACATATTCCATACTACTAACGTTCAAATGTGAAATAAGTTTGTATGGAGTACCTACCTTGAGTTAACATTGACTTATCATCAACTACATGATCAGCTCTGTTCCCATTTCCCATACCGTCAAGATCGCTTTTTATGGCCTCGTTTGGAGCCTTTGCATAGGTGGAATACAGTCGGCGTGTTGATGATAATAATGATGAAAGAGCCTGCCCGCGGCCACGGCTGGTGCAATCCCGCCGAAACGTCAAGATATATATATATATATATATATATATATATAAATATATTTACGATTAGATTGTGCCAAAGACATTATATATATATATATACCGAATATATATATACGCCGAAACGTCAAGATATATATATATATATATATATATATATATATATATATATAATGTCTTTGGCACAATCTAATCGTCCCGTGTTTAAATATCCTCAGGTCTTGATACTAAGCTGGCGAGTCCTCTGCCGACGTGTTGCCACTCCGAGCGTTGCGTTGCAAGTGACGTCGTGAGTTGACTTGCAGCCCTTTTTCCGGTGAATTTAGCGCATTTGTTGCTAAATATTTTTCTCATTTCCTATCTAGCGTGCTCGGGTCATGACTATTAAAGGATCAATAACCTTTATCGGAGCCAAAATACTTGGTTCGATGCATTCCGTGCACAAAGCAAGTGAATTACGACGTAGTGTTCGTGACAGTTGGAAATACGTTAATACCGCGGAATCCAAACGATATGGAACCTATTCTAGATATTATATATAAACGCTACCTGCGTCGACACCCTAGCGCCATCTCATCTACCTGGGACATCAGTTAGGGCTGGTGCGGCGGCTGTTTCGGTCGAGGATCACAAAAGTCGCATATATAGTGGTCTCGACAGAGCTTACCTATTTGAGCCTTTTGAGGTGGAGACCTTAGGTCCGTGGGGAGCCGGTGCCCTCCGGGTTTTCAAAAATCTTGCTCGGCTTTTGATTGAGGCGACACGTGACCCAAGGGCTGGCTCTTATTTAGGCCAGTGAATTAGCATAGCTATTCACCGTGGCAATGCAGCCAGTGTCTTGGGCACGCTTCCGTCTTGTACTGGTCTGGAACAGTTGAGTTACCTATAGGCCGTTTGTAACAGTCCTTAGGAAATCTGACTGATTCCTTTGTACATAGTTAGTTTAATTGTACTTTTTATTGAATAAATTATAATTCTAGATAAGTACCTAATCCCATTTGCATATGACCGATGAGCTGGATTTAAAATATTCCATGTAATATAAGAGTGATATTTAAAAAAAGTTATTGTAGAGCCCTTAGTGATAACAGTCGATGGCAAGCGAGGACAAGTCTGATCGCAGAATGAGATGGACGGATCGTATCAAGGCAGTACTCGATGGTCCCCTACTCAAGTGCACTAGGAACACGGCATTCAAATAGGAATGACACCAGCATAGGTATTTTCAAACATTCGGAAAGTTTTCGGATCGCAAACATCACTTTTTGTCGGATCCGACATAGAGTCCGAATGATTTCAATGCTATTCACACACCATTTCTGAAAATCTTGTGTGGCATCGAATTCTAATGTCAAAAGATTTAGATTTCGGAGTTAAGAATAGCGTTCTCGGAATCTACATCGGAAGCTTCCCAATTCGATAAAGTTTTCCGAATGTTTTAAAATACCTATGCTAATTGCCAAACTAGCTTCAACCACAACATCTCTGGCAACTACACTCTTGGTCGTGGTCGTAGCGACAAAGAAGAAGAAGAATATTCTTGTAGCCTGTCAGTCAAATTCTAAAACTCTTAACTTTACAATCAATTACTTGTATGCCTGATATTTCACTACCTTAGGCTTACGCCTAAGAAATACCCTACGGTAACGCCATATTTCTATGTTTACTTGAAATAAATTCAAACCAGAAGCGCGTAGATTTACACAGCGACCACCACACGTTTTAATAAGTGCTTACAGAAATGGTTCCGTGCCAAAGAGCAAGGAAGATGGTGATAATAAGGTAGAGGTTCTATGTGGTTTTAATATAGATTTCTATGTTTGCATGATAAAAGCACTATCTGGTCTAGCCAGTTCCTCAGTTAGTTGAGGATTCCAGGTGAAGTGCGCCTCTACCTTCAGCCTTATCTCAACTTGTAACCAGGTAAGATAAAGGCCAAGCGCTTCCTCGTCGTACAATAAATAAAAAAATATGAATAGCCTCTTAAACCTCCCATCTCTCTTCTTTTTTCTTTTCCCTTATTTCCTCAATTGGTAACTGCTAGGTTGCAGTAATAATTGAGTAAAAGTTACACTTATTTGCATATAATATGTGTTATTGTTGTTATGTTATTGACCAATAAGAATGCAATTTTTTGAGTATTCATGGAGAAGACCAGAGTTAAGTCTGAAAATACATATATGTCCATACTCTACGCCTGCGTGCCTCTTATGCTATGAATCCATTTATCACAGCAGTGAGTATAATTTACGTAACAAACCGGTATTAAGTTTTCCAAAGTGTCGCTAGGTGTTTTAAAGAGTTATTTATTTATTATTATTTATAAAACAAACCTCACAGCTCAGTTGATAGAAACTCTGCCTTCTGCGCTGTAGGCTGTGGGTTCGATTCCCACCCAGGACAAACATTTGTGTGATGAATATAGATGTTTGTTCTGTGTTTGGGTGTTGGATTATTTAGTGCATATGTATTTACAAAATTATTTAAGTATTCTATCCATAATCTGGTTCCCATATTACAAGCTAAGCATAGCTTGTAATATGGGAACCAGATTATTTTTGGAGCTAGATGGCGCTGTGTGAAATTAAGGTTTTGTAATATTTATTTATTTATTGTGATAATATTATATTATATTATATATTATTATAATGGTATTTTATAGCATTTTTTTAGAAGCTCTAGGCGTAAAATAAATAGTTTTAACAACAAGACGGATTTTGATCCTATTTAGTTTTAATTTTATATAAATAAATTGTCATACATCCAATAATGTCTGAAATGTATGAGTAAACAACAGACATTTTTGAAAGGTTAAACAAATTACGTCTGAATATTTTACGTTATCTTCATTAAATTTCGAGCGGGTCTTAATATCAATAAAACCCAGCGTAAATGATATTCTAATTTCTGAAACTACCGTTAAACCATCAAGTTTCGAATAATTAAACAGGATTTGATTAGGTTTGGTAATTGTTCTGAGAAATTTTGAGGTAATGATTACTAAAATGGTCAAACTCCAAAAACTTCACTGGGTTGGTATTTTAGCTACAATTTTTATTAAGAAAATTTATAAAGTCATAAAACCCTGCATAAAGTAAATTTATTTTTTTGCGCACAACTACAACTCAGAACACTCTAATTTTCTATCGTACTCTCATCTGAGGTAACGCACATTCAAAATATTACCCAATGAAGACGACTAACTGACTTTTTGCTGTGCTTTTGGTAACGAGAGCTTGAGAGCTGCTTCGCGCCAGATTTCGGCATTAGGGTCGTAAGTTAGGCGTACCTTTGCAGGTACCAGAAACCGCCTCTGTGGTCTAGTGGTTCAACCCACCGATTTCAGATCCAGAGGTTCCGGGTTCGATCCCATGGGGAGTACAATATATTGTGTTTGGTGGTAGGACTTTGTTTAAGTCCGCCTGGATAACTACTACAATTCTAAAATTGTTGTGTTCCGGCATTTAGAGGTAAGATAGCCAGCTCCTCAGTTTGTTGAGGATTTCGAGTGAAGTGCGCCTCCACCATCGGCCTTATCTCAACTTGTAACCAGGTGAGATGAAAGCCAAGTGCTTACCCGTCGTACAATAAAAAACAAAAAAATAAAAATAAAACTTCCTCTAAGTTACAAGCACGACATAAGTGCCTATAGCTTAGATTACTAAGATCATTAATAATTTAAGGTAATAAGTTATCTTTAATTTAGGAACAGCATTGTTTGTTCTGAATTTCCATTTTCAATGGACAGCAAATCTAATTCGGCAAATTTATGTACTCCATACGACGCGGTATTGTCTATGAAAACAATGGTTCGTTAAACTTTACACGATACTTAATCAACGCTTAATTGAATACTTATTATAAAAACGTATATGCAAAGCTAGTTACGCGAGCTTTTTTGATTTGGAAGCATTCAGCTTAGACTAAATGACATCTTTGAATATCCGTTTTTCTTTCTTTGTTGATCCTTTGTATGTAGACTAATCCCTATATTTTCAATGATTCATTATCTTATTGCGTGCTAAGAGACACACCGTAGTGTGAGCCGTTCCGAGACGTGATCCGAGCATCAACCAAGCATTGAGAATGTCGACAATTCTTATAAAAATCCCATTTGAGATTTAATTTGCAAATTTATGGAGACTCTTCCGCAGTTTTTGGAATATTTATACTACTATTTAAGTTATTTTATGTGTGTCTTGTTAGTTCAAAATACTTTTTTTTTGCTGAAGTTTCTACGCCATTTTATCCGCCATTTTCGTTTCACAGCCTGCAACTCAAAAGAGTATTCAAAATACTCCTTTGAATTGCAGTTGCGCGTGGGTAAAGGGATATATATACTGGTATCGAATTTAGCAATTCGTCTCTCTACCTCTATCACTTGTATTGGTACGGAATTTATATATTTCTGGGCCAGATAGTACGGGTACTAGTAAATCATACCTTTTCGACAAGCGTAAGCTTAATTTAAGACCACACTCAAAATTTTCATTTTTCTTTCATGTGTAAACATCACCTCTCAAAACACATCGGGGATACAAAAAATTGCAATTCGCCACATACCTACATGTTACAACTAACAGTAAAATCAAGTCTAATTAGGTGTTCCATTAATGAATGAATGAATGAATGAATGAAAATACTTTATTGCACACCTTAAAAATAAAACTGGATAACTTAAAAAAAATGTATATAGATGTATATAGCGGTCTTATTATAAAGGCTAAAACTTCTTTCAGACAACCTTTGGATGGAGAAGATTTTATGGCTAAAGAAAAATAAATTAAGTTTTGTAATTTTATAATAAATTAGTGGTGCAAATGATAGGAAATTCTACATTGGTTGCCTAACTTTTCTCGAAAAGATTTAGTCAGCTAGGAACCAATGTGGAAAGTGAAAGTCAATGTGAAAAATTATATTGTGATAAATTACATGTAACTTGTATGTAGTAGCGTGCATGAATTTTCTATTCATGGTGTGTTTTGAAGCTACAATTTACCAAGCCTGTATAACTTAAGCTGAGGAGTCAACTTAGCAGTAGCAGTAGCATTGAAAAAACAATGGTCGTTGCACCAAACGGCGACAAAAACAACAGCACCCAGCAAATTTTCAGCATATTCTCGTGTTTACACGATGCAAAACAGTCTGGATGGGCGCGTTGTATCGTTGATTTTCCATTACATTTACGAGGGCCGTGGGTGTGAAGTGCTGGCAGGTTCTAAAAGTTAAACCGGTTGGGTTTTAATCGAATTCCCGGCGGTCGGAGGTCAGAAGGGGTGGACGGGGCATTGGGACTATTGTTGCCAGAAAAATGTGGCCCCAATAAATTAAATTGATTTTAGTACAGTGAACGGATACTATATGGAGTAAAGAGGGTTGTTTACGAAATGTCTGGACCTATGTATACAAAATCGCTTGTGGTTGATTGCTTGAATGAAGAGTGGCTTTTGAGCGTATTCGGCGCATGTCCTAGCAGATGAAAACTGTATGCATTCATCGCAACAACACGTATTTGCTGTTTTCTGCGCCGTTTTATATGTTTTTATCATGACATTTATTATAATTATCATCCATCTGAGTAAATATATTTATACATGTTAATATATATTTATATTTGTATAGTATAGTATGTATAGTATAGTTTAGTATAGTATGTTGGTATTTATATTTATATTATATAAGTAGTGTGTATATTTGTTAAGCAAAGCTTTACTTATAATGTATGATTTACGTATAGTTAATTTAGCTAGACTCTAATTAATATGTGCACCACCAACCACCTCTTTAGCCATGAAATCCTCTCCCTCCAAAGGTTGTCTGGAAGAAATCGCTTCTTAGCGATAAGACCGCCCATTGTAAATTTATTTTTAAGTTTTTATTTTTAAGGTGTGCAATAAAGTATTTTTCATTCATTTCATTCATTAATCGCTTATACACTAGCACTCTTTTTTTTGTGTTGGTGCAAATAAATAATTTCTGTTATTCCTGGCGCCCTGGTCCCGATTTTTTTTTCATTCCATAAAAATGTCCAAAGTATTATCTTGACAATTGAATCCAAAACCATTGCAACCATTGCTGGTCTAGAACAACAAAGTTACCTATAGGCCGTTTGTCCTTAGGTAATCTGACTGATTCCTTTGAAAAAAAAAATGCCGGTTTGACCAACATGTTCGAAGTTCCTTAATACTTCATATTTATACCTACCTAAGTCTTAATCAGAGTGCCTATCAAAATTGTAACAAATCCCTACCCCTACTTCCCTACCCTCAGAAATAAAAAATGTACACGCATTTAACGCATTTAAATCTAAACTCTCTACACATATTATGCAAGACCACTCTTTGCTTATGAAATAATTGCGTTAGATACGTTTAGTCGACGACATACCTACCCACTGTATATTGTTACCTAAGATCATACTGTTCATAAGTAACATGACATTTGTCTTTTTATGAATAAATGTATTAAACCTAAACCTAACAAATCAATAAACACCTATACACCAAGGTATAACATAGTAATCTCCGAGTTGTAAATCAGTACCACTTTCAAACAAAAACTACCGCATTTAATTTTCATTTTACGCAGCCTTCTAACTCTTCAACCAGACAGCTTGTCGATACAACGCGATATAAAACTGGCAATCAATTTTTTTTCTCTCTCCCACCTACGTGGAATAAAAGAGATGACGTCAAAGTGAGCAAAGTGCTTGCCCAGTTCGGATGATAGACGTTCACTTTGACGTAGATACATAGCTGGCGTAAAAATTGTGAGCAAACAATAGACACTTCCTTTGCGAGAACTCGTGAGTGAATATAAGTGAGCCATTTTTCTTGAGGAGGGTTGCTGGTGTCGTGTCGCAGGCAAGGTAAACTTTGCCATTCAAATTGTATGCCATTGAACTCCATGTAATACTTTATTCCTGTTATAAAAATAATATGACGTAGGTTACACTGGGTACGTAAACTTGGTGTATTTATTTTTAGTCGCGTCTTTAGAATCGACCCATCTAATTCAGCACGCAGATGTCGTAAAAGTCGAAATAGGGATCTCACCAAAAAAGACAGCAGATCACCCTGTGACTGAGCACGTCTCTGTATTATCTTTTGTAACACTTTGGTATGGCTAGCTACCACTATCTTACCTCAGTCTGTCGCCATAACAACAATTATAAATTGTCATGTTCCGGCATTTACAGGTTAGATAGTTCCTCAAACTGTTGACAATTCCAGGTGAAGTGGGCTTAGAATTTCAGCCTTATCTTAAATTGAAACCAGGTGAGATGAAGGTCAAGTGCTTCTCCGTCGTACAATAAAAAAAGCAATAATGTTATCATCAATCCGCCTATCAAGTGATCTACGATCTAGGTGGCTACGGCAAAATACTCCAATTTTAGAGAAAACTCTGCCCAGCCGTGGACACTATTGGGTACTTTTTATTTTTTGATAAACAGGGGTTCGATTATGTGATAACTAGGCATTTATGCAGGCAAGCTAATTTGCCGTGGCGTTCGCGGCTTAAGAATCGATCCCTCCAACTCAGCACATGGATGTCATATAAGCCGACTTAAGGATCTCACCAAAAGAAACAGCAGCTTCCTTCTGTCTATTATCTAGCCTACGTGGTGATTATGGCAAAACCCTCCAATCTTTAAGAGGCTCTGAGTGCCTAGTGCGAATTGCAGTCAATTCGCGTTTGCTCACCGTGAATGGTGAATAGGTATTATTTTTCATACAAATAAACGCAAACACGTAAACGTAAACGTAAACGCAAACGCGTTCGAGCAGATATTGGGCAAGTATAAAACTCGCACTAGACCCTCTGCCTAGCAGTGATAGGCTGTTGATGAATGCAAGTGTTGAGCTGACGGGACGTCTAAAAGAAGATAATGATAGATTTAGCATTTCTTCCGACCTCAGGCCCCGATTTATCGTCGCAGTATTGCCACTATAGGTGCAATTTGGTATTCTAGTGATCATTCTGCGTTGATTCCATTGTATAATGAAGCGATTGATTTACTAGAATCGGAGCCTAGTCTGTGATAACGTGCATCTAGGTGATAATTAAAAGGATTGATAAACAAGTTCATAGTTCTAATTAAAAGAACAGCACATTTCATTTATTACATTCATTGAAATACAATTTAAATTAGGTAATATCAGAAAAAAGCCCCAACAGAAGAAAGAATTACATTATTTTCCAATCCTGACCATCATGCCGAATATCCTACGATTTATTTGGCAACGAGCTTAATCTTAATTTATGGCTTTTCAGGTCGATCGAGCGAAACAAATTAAACGGCAATTAATCAATTACCTCAGCTGAAGAATAACCAACTGCTTGAATAATTTACTGTGCAAATAAATCAAGCATGATCTTTAGGCAAAGTACAGCTTTCACGATAGGTCGATGAATGAGCGAAGATAGCGTTGACCGACGCTGTGTCCGACTGTATGACGCCTAGTCAGAAAGTATTGTGCTGCGTCATCATTGTGGTAGTGATAAACTATTAGAATAGACTATACTATATATATAAGTATATGTATACCGCGAAACCGGTTACAAGTCAGCGGTACCAAACGGAATATGTAACGGTATATATTTCGCGTGCAAGTGGTAAGAGTATAGGCACATTTTTATACCTAAACATGGTTTTTGTTAGAGAGTGATCCTTTTGTGCGTAGTACTATTAGTTATTCTGTGGTATAGGCTCGGATGGGAGAGCCGTCCTATGAAAGTGCTACTGGTGATTTGAGGGGGGGTTCTTGAAGAAGTTTTCCCATAGCATCGAGGTCGGCCTCCGAGGGGGTTCAGTAAGTTGGAGCCCTGGTTAACTCACATAATATCGTTGCACCATCACCCACATCACTATGACATCATCGGGTACATTAAATATTTTTGATGATGATGACGGACTTCTTCACTGAACATAAAAATATCAAGACAAAAATAGTAGGTACCAATTTTTTCAAAGATGATGGTAATATTAGATAGTACGTCTATAATAATAAATAAAAGTTACAGAACATTATTTTACAGTGCCACTAGCCGCAAACTAAGAGAAGCATGAAAAATGGAAATAAACTAGATAACGGATTACTATCCGTAATAATAATATACTTATGTACAAAATGTTGTGTAAATACATGCATAGCACACAATACAACACCGAAAACACAAAAACAAATATATGTGAGGCTAATATATAGCATATAATATATAGCTATAAAGAAAGAATAACAGACTCTTGGCTTTTTCCCCTTCTAAGGTGAAAGATCCTCTCAGACACCCAGCTATGATCATCTCCTAGAGGGTAGTCAGAGCACGGCCAAACTTAATAACGGCACATGCTCACGATTTGCTAGTAACTATATTTTTTTTACATTTAACTAGGAGACGGAACAAGCAAGTGGGTACGTGCATCTATTGCCTATAAAAATGCCTTGGCTTGACCATACCCTTCAAACCGGAACACAGCAATGCTGCTTGGTGGCTGAAATAGGTATGGTGGTAGTACTTACCCGGACGAGCCCTTTCACAATGGGCTCTACAACTCTTGTAAAAAATCTCTTAATAAAAGGATTATCGATCCATCACTTGACCGATACATATATCAACTGCCCCGAAGCCAAATACCTCGTCCTACCAACGTAAGTATATCCTATAAGTTTCCGCCTCAAAACAAAAATACATCAAAGAAGGGAAAAGATGCAAACATTATTATGTATTACGATATTTAATTCGTTTTCACAGAGATACATTTTTCTTGGATTTTTTACTCTGGAATGAAACCAGGAAATTAATTGTATGACGTTAGTTGCATTTATCCAGGGTATTATGCAAGCTTCCCATGGCAACGAACTTCAAACATTATAGTATAACTAGGTCGCCGGTCGACCGGGTATCCGTGAAATTCGCCATCTGTAGTAATGGGGCCGTGATTGTTCCGTTTGGCTTTATTGATTTGGTGTTTATTTGGAATAGACCTTTAAGACTAGTGAATGCCCGGGGCTTTCCCGAGATCCCAAGGGAAATTCTAATAAACATTTATGTAGTTGGTTAGACCGCAATGGTAGTCATAGTTGGATATTATTTATTTGTTCCTAACATAGGAAACTTTAAGTCGCAATTAAAAGGATTAAATATTTCCCACTCCATCATGTTATAGTCCTTCTATTCCATGTATTTTCGTTGTGCTATTTTTGAGTCAACTAATTTTGTGTGTCTTGACGGGGAAATAATTTCAATATGTCTAAGTAAACCGGTTAGAGAAAAAGATTGGCAACAACGAAGCACTCAAAAGGTTCTTCAACGGATTGGACTTTTGACTGTTTTTGGTTCCTCATTTATTTTGTTTACCCTTAATTCAGCTACCCTTTTTTGTTTTTAAAATAGAAGATTAATAAAAATAAAAATATAAAAAAGCTGTAGATTCAACAGAAAACATACTTCCTCGTTGATTGCTGAGTTCAATAACAGAAATGAAGTCTGCAAAGTTGGAAAATGTCGATAGCAAAGTCTATACCGGAGCGTATAATGCAAATACCAGCCAATCGTTAACGGTATTTATTCCGTACGTGTTCCGTATCATGCAAATGGCAGGACCTTATTGACTTCGATTTTTATCTACGATATTTTTATCTCTAATAATGTGGAAATCCTTTTGGGATCCAAAGTGGCAGCGTTTTAAAAAGTTTGATCTATCGTACTAGATCTCATCATTGCCTAGACAAGCCTCAGAGTCAAGAACGAATAAATTATAATGACTAACATAGTCTTAATACGCAACTTGTAACCAGGTGAGATGAAGGCCAAGCGCTTCCCAGTCGACAATAAAAAAAGCTGAAAAGGCAGTGGTTCTAAATGATATAATAATAATAATAATAGGATGCTACCAACATGCCTTTCACTATCACACAATCACCCATATTGTACATACCTCGCTTACACCCTTACTCTTCCTCCTCCGCATTGATCCTCATATTATGAAACAACCAAAGCTCACGCATTTGGTCTTGTCTTTGTTTTATTTTTTTGTTTATTTCTGGCAATAAGTTCGTTCTAGCACTTAAACCTACACTTTTTTTTACTTTCTTATTTTATTTTGATTTGTGTTTATTATAAGTCTAATTTAGTGATCTCTCCTAGATATTTATTTGGTTAAGTAATATTTCCATCAGCATAACTACAAAACAAGCTTTGTGATACATACATACAATACAACACAGAAAAACAACAGAAAAATATTCTTAATACAAATGCTTATCCTGAGTGGGAATCGAACCCACAACCTACAGCGCAGATGGCAGAGCTACTATCAAGTACCAACTGAGCTGTGAGACTTGACAAATAAGAAAAAGATCTGGTATAGGAAATATCGATGACTATGTTATATAATTAAATATAATAGTAAAGCAACTGTAGTTCCTTTCAATAACCGCTAACCAAATGTATGGAAATAAGCGCCCTATACGAAAACGAAAATAGTTTCAGTTATCTGTCAGAAACTCATACTAAGGCCTCAGTTGGAGGCAGCCCATGGACGACGGCAAGTTTAAAATTATTGCAGCTTAGATTTCAAAGCCGATGCAGCATAATTCACTCAGTGTAAGCACTGTCAAAAACTTCATTCAATGCGTTTATAATTATAAAATGACGTGTACAGAATTTTATAATTACGTTAAAGGGAAAAGGAATTAGGTAGGTACTGAAAAAGGTCAAATCTACCGAAAAATATGAATGGGCAAAGAAAAGTGTCACCGAGAACGTGGACTAGGTAAGATGAGATGAATGAGCACATACCGGTCTAAAATAAAAAATAAAAATTAATGTCCCGGTTGGCCTCTCAGCATTTATGGCAGCCCTAGGACCAAAAGTCAGAATAACATGCGTCACAGGCTAATATTCCACTAAGCGGTGATGGGCTTGCAACCTGTCACGTATTGAATGCTAACTACTTGCAAACCGTGGGCATATGCCGATCCTCATAAGTTTTAAGCTCTGAGTATTGATCAGAGGTGAATCCTCGAAGGGGAAAGAGTCGTGAGTCTATTTATTTATTTTATATCAACCACTTCGTCTAGGTTTTTAAAATGATTTTCATAAAATCGATGCCAACGTGACCCGATGTCTTGTGATTTAGCAAAGATGCTCAAAAACGTAGATATTAAAAAGCAACAAAAATATTTATGTTGAGCTATACATTTACACAAAAAAAATGGAAACGTTAAAACTGCAAAATTTTCAAATAGTTTCATATAATGTTTAGTACTTTGAAGCAAACCCACAGAGTACCCTCAGGTACCAGAGGTTAGTTAAAGTGCTATAAACCAAGATTAATTTGTTTCTAATGTATCTAATTTAATGTGAACCATCAGATTCGTATGAGAACAAAGTTCTTTAAACCTTTATTGACCGAGCGAGCGAAGCGTCTCAGTTTCGAGATTTGCCAAAAATGCTTTTGTCCGCTGTCTGCTTTCGGTTTGTTCTCGCCTTCAGGTCTCATTTTTCAACCGATTTTAATGAAAATTGACATACATGTTTTTTGATTTGTTTGAATTTTTAAATCGATCACGATTTTTGATCGTGGGGCAAATAGGGGAGAAAAAGGGGGAAGTTTGCTGTAGCGTTATTTATCAACGGATTTCAATTAAATTTGAAAGACACACTAAAGATTTAATTCTACAGATAGTAAACGAGTACTAGATACTGTAAAAAAAACAAAAAAAGGGTATTAGGGGTGAAGTTTGCTGTAGGATTTCATTTTTCTTTCCGGAAAATGTATACCCACCTTTACTAATCAGACTACGCAGTCCTCTCCGCCTTTACAAACAAATCTGTAAACACCGGTTCAATCTTTTCAGACCAAGGGAACGCGAGTAATTGCTAAAACTTATACCCCTATTTGCTCAAAAGTATAAGAGGAAAAGTGAAAGAGGAAAACATCGGCTATTGCATGATTACAAGGTCTCGCGAGGTCTACTGTTCTTATAAAACAACTAGTTTTTTTTTTGTACTACGGGGTAGCGCTTGGCCTTCATCTCACCTGATTTTTTCTGAGTCAAACTGAGTAACTGGCTATCTTACCTCTAAATGCCGGAACACAACAATTTTAGAATTGTTAATATGGCGACGGAATTAGGTAAGATGGTGGTAGCTAGCCAGGCGGACCCAAACAAAGTGCTACCACCAACCAAGCACAATACTCCCCATGGGGATTGAACCCGGGACCTCTTACAACTAGTATATATTCTGTGTAGCGAATCAGCGCCCTCCATCCAGCTCCATATTCAGCTGAACCTTGCGAGCTATATCAAAAATGATCCTCCATCACAAACTATCCAACGAAATCGCATTCCCCACCATCAAGCATGTAACTAGATCTTCATAACCAGCGAGATTTGATTCCATTACTCGGAATGTTCACTGAATTCCCTTGTCGGACTGAAATCTAATTCCAGGCTCTCTGGGTCGGCTCTTGTCAACGATATCGAAAACTAGGCTCACGTTATGATACAATGCGCTGCAACAAGACTATTTATGTTGTATGTTGTATTTAACCTCCTCTGTGATCTAGTGGTTCGATCCCCGGTATCAGATCCAGAGGTCCCGGGTTCGATCCCCAAAGAGAGTACAATATTGTACTTGGGTTGGTTGGTGGTAGGACTTTGTTTTAATTCCGCCTGGCTAGCTACCATGGTAGCGTGTGTCGACAGAATCAGGTAAACAAAAGGAATTGGGAAATTTGTAAATTGTAAGTTCTAATTCAATTGTTGTGTTCCGGCATTTAGAGGTAAGATAGCCAGTTCCTCAGATTTATGACGATTCCGGATGAAGTGCGCTTCCACCTTCGGCCTTATCGTAACTTGAAAAAATCAGGTGAGATAAAAGGCACTTCCCCGTAAAAAAAGATAGGTCCGTGCATAATTCCTTTGGTTTTTTGGGTATTTTCCATGATTGTAATAAATGTTTGTGTAAATCAATAATAAACAAACCGCTCAATGTATCATAGCCCTTTGTAGCCATTTCGTGTATGAGCAGAGGCGGAAAATCAATCCTCAACCTCAACCCACTAGACCGCATAATAAGGCAAAAAGCCTCAACCGTTATCGATATCTCAAACATTTTATTGGATTTTATGTATTTTGTGATAACCGTAGTAATATTTATGGAAGGGTGTATTTTAGCGTCACCCATGTTGGTTTATTGACAGCAAATAAATTAATGTAAATAACATGATCAGAACACATTATTTTGATGCAAAAATACACAGGTTTTTTCTTTCATTTTATATTTGTTTTATTTTAACAATTTTAGGACTACAGCTTTCTTAAAATAGTTATTTGTATACTAAGCTACATGTAAATATGGCTACATATGAATATGATTACATATAAGAAGGCCAAGTAAAAGTTTCCGCAGATAAGTACAAACGTAAATAGATAGAAATATAAACAGATAAGGTAGACGATGGTACATATACCTATGAAACAAAGGATATTAAAATGAAAATCAAGTAAGTAGATTCAGACACACATACAAATAAATAATTAAATATCACATGACATTAATTTCACACAGAGCCATCTACACCCAAACGAATTAAAACTTGTAAGTGACATAGGAACTAGATAACGGAAATAATTATGACATACTGTTTTTTGTAAATACATACGTATTATACAATATAAGAATAGTAGAGCCCCTTGGCTCCTCCGGGGAAGTACTACCACCATACCTATTTCAGCCAAGCAGCATTGCTGTGTTCCGGTTTGAAGGGTATGTTTGCCGGAGAAATTACGGACACGCAAGGCTTAACACCTCTATGCCTCATGTTACCGGGCGCAATGCAGTGCCGTGAAGGCTATGTTCTTTGTGCATGTGACCTTCGCAGTTAGGCATTTTATTGGCAAGAGATGCACGTAAAATCAGGTGGACTACTGGCTTGTCCCGTCTCCTAGGTGCATAGAAAAAAAAATACAACACCCAATCTTGGAACAAACATCAATAGGTATACATCACACAAATGTTTGTCCTGGGAAGGAATCATCTAACTAAGACTACGTAGGAATACTAAATATGTTATGGATAAGTAAGAGTTTAAGTTTTTATCGCGTATTTTACATATATCTACCCTGATGTTTCGGCGGGGAAAAATACCCGTTTTATGTTTCTAATAACAAAAGTGACTCGGCAATGTGTTCAGGTCATTACACCAAAACACTGATCGGTGAGAGGTTTGATGTATAAGGCTCAATGTACACAAGTCATGCGTACAACTTTACAGGAATGAATGAATGAATGAATGAATGAACACTTTATTGTACACAGAAAAAATACTATACAACATTTAGTAATAATAGTGTCCAAGTACAATGAGCAGCCTTCTCGCTAAAAGCAATTTATTCCAGGCTACCTTTTAAGGTGGAGCGAAAGAATAATAAATAACAGAAGTAGTGCACAATAATAAAAAAAAACAATTAATCAACTAATCATATTCATATATTTTATAGTACGACGTATGTTTAATATGTAGTTGAACAAGCGGTTTTAAATAGAAGCAAGGTAGTGATCTTCCAGCCTTAATTTAAAAGTATACATACACTGATGGAGCCAGTCTTATTTCAGTGGGCAAGTCATTCCAAAGACAAACCGCCTAAACACTGATAGAATTACCATAGATTGAATGATTGTGGGAAATCTATAGAGGTAAATAAAGTATTCTATTAAATAAATTTAAGTATCTGTTGATATTGTCAACAATAACATAATTTTACCAAATGTGCATTAAGTAAAATGTTTTTTTTTGTAAGTAGGTATGTATTATATTATTAAAATAATAATAAAATATTAATATATAATTATAACAATATCATGTACATTATATATTTATTTAGTATTTAGTACAGGTACTCATGACAAAAAACCTTTATTTTATTTTTGACTGTCTGGCCGGAACATACTTTCTTGTATGTTCCGGCTTATCTTTAAAATCGGCTAGACCGATTTCGAAGGGACTATTTCAGAAAAAAAGTTAGAGATACGCGCTAAAATGTAAATCTATGAAATTCAATATACATACCAGATGTTACTAGGGTCTACTTCGTTTCGTGGTATAGGGGTACAGTGAGAAAGAATTTTGAGAAATTCTCACGATGACGGGAACAAAGACCCAGGCGTTTGCTTGTTATAAATGAAACAATTTTAAGACAATGTTTAGACGAAGGAGACTGTCTCTGTTGATAAAAGTTTTCAATAGACGCTAGACTTATTATACCTACTTTTCTAGTAATTATTACAATTTTTCTGCCCTAATGTTTAGCTCAACAGTTCCAGCTAACATTTAAATAAGTTTTTGTAATTTTAGTAACAGTTTAGTGGATTTGCTGAATAGTTTTGATGTGCTTGAATTTCAAACATCCAAATGTTCGCATAAGTATATTTATTTTGGCCAGCGAATCAGAATAGCTAATCACCGCAATAGTGTGGATCAGGGGCCCGTCTATCATCTACTGGACCAATTGCTTCACTATGACAATGGTATATTTGCAGAATGGTCACTTCAGGCGCCGTTTGGAATACTTTTTTTTTATTTTAAGACTGAAGCGCTTGGCCTTCATGTCACCTGTTACAAGTTACAAGGTTACTGGTTACAAGTTAAGATAAGGCCGATACTATTATAAGATACTATTTTCATAGAGAAGCGATTGCTGTAGTAGAATAGTGGCCCAGTTGAATTACCTGGTCCAAGGTAGCCCGACTGTTTCCCTTGTTAAATAGTTCTTTTATTTGTTCATACCTATTGTTTTAATAAATGTTAACCACCTCTGTGGACGAAAGATAGAAGTAAGAGAAGTAAGATAGCCAGTTCCTCAGTTTGTTGAGGATTCCGGGTGAAGTGCGCTACCACCTTCAGCCTTATCTCAACTTGTAACCAGGTGAGATGAAGGCCAAGCGCTTCCCCGTCGTACAATAAAAAAATGTTAAATGTATTTTCTCGTGTCAATTGTTTGTTTGCAATCCGCAGCTCGTCAACGGGGTGAATACCAATCACTGCACCACGGAACAGGTGATAATTTATTTTTGACGGTAACAGATGAGCCAGTGCTCGGAACAAAACCTTCCGGCTTGGACTGCCGCCAGAATGCTAAGCATTATGCGGTAATGTCAAAACCGTTCGCACTTAAAGGTACTTTAATAGGGAACTTGCCAGCTCCAACTGGGAAAACCATGCTGGTTGCATAATATTAACGGGAATTTATTTTATGTTTTTAAAATGCACTATTCCCACTATTTCGAAGTAAAACTGGTATAATGCTAGTCAATCTCAGACATAAATAAGGTCTTACGCTGACTTGGCTATAAGTACTTGATGTTATGCCTATTGTTAATAAGAAACAGTCTATTTTATTTAGGATAAATAATATTAGGAAACTAGTCTCCGGTGGAATGAGCTTTCCCAGAAGTTGTCTGTTATGGGCACTAGTCTCCCCTGGCATTTCACGCGCCTACGGAACATAGCTCAAACAGAACTCATAGCTAAAAGAGCAACAAACTGCTTGTAGTAACTTTTTTTGTTAATAGAAGTGAATATTTATTCACATTTATTTTAACCGCCTCTGTGGTCTGGTAGTTCAACACACCGATTTCAGATCCAGAGGTCCCGGGTTTGATCCCCATGGGGAGTACAATGTATTGTACTTGGTTTGGTTGATGGAAGGACTATGTTTAAGTCCGCCTGGCTAGCTACCACCATCTTACCTAATTCTGTCGCCATAATAAAAATTCTAAAATTGTTGTGTTCCGGAATTTAGAGGTAAGATAGCCAGATCCTCAGTTTGTTGAGGATTCCGGGTGAAGTGCGCCTCCACCTTCGGCCTTATCTCAACTTGTAGCCGGGTAAGATGAAGGCCAAGTGCCTACCCTAAGAACAATATAAAAAATAGCCTCGTTGATTTGAAGAATGAAGACGTATAGTAGGGATAAAACGGCATAATATAATTTGACAGTCATCGGTTTGCTAATGTGACGCGTAAGACCGGCAGCCGGCGTTGTAAAACAGATTTCTTTTTCGTGGTATAGTCGTGGATATATTTGCAAAATTCTATCACATTTCGTGGAAAAAATCCATACCATTTTATTTAAAAAAAAATTGAGAAATACGTGTAGGTATTCTTATTTTTATCAAATGATAATTTATACTATTAACTAATTATATGATTAATTTTCACTTAATAGAAATTTAAAAAAAAGTATTGTATTGGAATTAGTGTTTCTGAATACACGTTTTTTATATTTGTTCAGATCCTCAAACCTACGAGAAAAAAAAAACTTCTTACGGTAGAATTATGTCAAAAAAAACTTTTTCACTTTTGACAGTCCCCGTGACCGCCTATTTATTTTGTGATGAGGAAAATACGCTAGCCTGATTCTAAACAGAGTGACAGATTGCGCCTGAAATTATAATCGTCTCAGTTAACACCTTTGTCGAGTTGCTCTCCCAATTCGAAATTACTCAGCGCTCCGCTACCAAAACTTGCCACTGTCAAAAGCGGAGCAAGTACCTAAGTGCCATGCAAATTAACGCGTATTCAAGTGACCGAACTTCAGAACTAGAGGAAATTGCCGGGATCGTCCGACGGGTGCGTTGAACTGGGAAACAAACATGAGCTCGTATCTAAACTAACCTTAGTGTGATTCTATCCGATCTACTTTATGAGTTGTAGCGTGTCTGATGTTGGAACTTTGGGAAACTTGCCTGAAAGCAATTAAATTTGTAACTCGGTTTAACGAATTATTCCGGAATCCTTGTATGCTGAATTAAGAAATCTGTGTAAATACAAAGTTTAATTTAGACTTGAGACAAGGGATGCAATATAATCGCTGATTAGTTTCATTTATTTTTCTGTCTTTTGGGCATTTTAACCGACTTCAATATTATTAAATATAAATGCCTGGGACATCAGTTAGGGCTGGTGCGGCGGCTGATTCGGCCGAGGATCACAAAAGGCGCAAATATAGTGGTCTCGACAGAGCTTACCTATTTGAGCCTTTTGGGGTGGAGACTTTGGGTCCGTGGGGAGCCGGTGCCCTCCGGGTTTTCAAAAATATTGCGGGGCTTTTGATTGAGGCGACACGTGACCCAAGGGCTGGCTCTTATTTAGGCCAGCGAATTAGCATAGCTATTCAGCGTGGCAATGCAGCCAGTGTCTTGGGCACGCTTCCGTCTGGTACTGGTCTGGAACAGTTGAGTTACCTATAGGCCGTTTGTAACGGTCCTTAGGTAATCTGACTGATTCCTTTGTACATAGTTAGTTTAATTGTACTTTTTATTATCTGTGGTATATATTCTACTCTTTAAATATAAATATGAACTTCACGTTTTGCGTGGAGCGCTGTCAAAAAACAACTAACTTAACACAACTACTGCGTTTGTTGTATGGGTTTTTTGTAAGTTTATTCTGCTGTTGGAATTATAGCAAATTCTACCATTAATTTGGGTGGAGTGTGTCATAAATGCATTGAAGTTTTTCAGGCTGTAATGATCTAATGATGAATCGTTTTTACCAAGACCAACGTCGTGTTGGTTGTTTACATAAAAAAATATTGTAATTATATTGTTAATTTTGCTGCAATAAATAAAAATTTTACAATGACTTTGGTCAAAACAAAAGAACTTTTTTTTTTATACTACTAGGAGACCGGACAAGTAAGTAGCACACCTAGTGTTAAGTGTACTCTTGCCTATGACAAAGCTTTACAGCATAGGTCACATCCACTTAGAACATAGCCTGCACGACACTGCATTGCGCCCGTCAACTTGAGGCATAAAGGTGTTAAGCCTCACGTACCCGTAATTTCACCGGCAACCATACCCTTCAAACCGAAACACAGCAATGCTGCTTTGTGGCTGAAATAAGTATGGTGGTAGTAATTCTCCGGACAAGCCCTTTCACTAGGGGCTTCTATTACTCTTAAAAACTTCAAGATTATTTTTAAATAACCAAGTGTCCTCTTGCGAAACATCACAAAATATGCCATAAACATTTTCCATTATAATTCCCTCTCCATTTTGTTAATGGACCAATTTTAATTACGTCTCACCTGCGAGCCACAAAGGGCGTGAATGAAAGATGGTGGCTCATTTTATTGCTCCTATTCATCAGCCTTAGCGATTGTTTATGAGTAAAGTCTTGTTTCCACGACGCGACTTTCAGTCGTGACATTTAGTAGTCACAACTGGCTGAAAAATCTGGAGCGTTTTCTGTGATTCTGTAATTATTTATTGTAAAATTAGGTAAATTATTATGCAAGAGGGCAACATAAAGCATGTACACATAGTTGAGCCTATGTAGAGTTCTCTTCTGGCAGTCATTTAATATTAGAGAGGCGATACACGGAGCGGGTAGGTAAATTGTACATAATTGAATACCTAAAGATTAAACTAATGAAATAAAATTGTATTACAATAAGCCTACATAGGTATGTATAATACAATAGGTGTGATCGTGTGTTATAGTAAGTAGGTACTTACTACATACCGATCACACAAATAATATATATTTTTTTAATTATAAAATACACAAAAGTACATGAATACAAGCACAGTTACAATGTTAATCAGCGCAATGCAACTTTTTTTAGGGTCCCTACAGGGCGTTATACGATTCGTGCCATGAACTGTCAAACGCAAAAAGCTATCACCGTCTTACCTCATTCTGTCGCCATACAACAATTCTTAAATTGTTGCATTTCGGCATTTTGAAGTATGATAGCCAGCTCCTCAGTTTATTCAGGATTCCGAGTGATGTGCGCTTCCACCTTCGGCCTTACCATAGCATAGCTAGAATAATCCTGATGTGCTTGGCCTTCATCTCACCGATGAAGGCAAACCACATCCCCGTCATACAATAAAAAAAAAACGGGTACCTGAGCCTCGAGAGCAAGGGCTTAACCGTTTTATATTCTGTCGCGGTCATAGACCAATGACAAGATCGATTATAACATGATCAAATCTTCTGAGCGTAGAGTTGCCAAAAACCAGTATCCATCCACTATAAAATGTGCGGGCAAACGCGATACTGAAATCGCATTTATTCGTGAAATAGCTCGTTCGTTCACTTCAATTTGCTTTACAATCGCGTTTTAACACTTTACATACCTAACTCGCAGCCACGGGGAGTGATGTGCGTCCTCGTCAGCTCAATTTAACGAAGTCTCCGGGACCCTACAGCCCTTTATCCGATTTTGGATAGGTTGTCAAACAATGTTGATGTTGAAAATTGGAGGAGCTGTGCTAAAAATTTAAGCAATTCGTTAAAGTTTAAGGGCCCAAAGAGCAATAAGACAATCCTATGACTAAGACACGCTGTGGAAGGATAGATGGTAATAATGTGGTGATAGGTAATCTTCCTATTTATCTATCTATAGATACCTCTGTGGTCTTGTGGTTCACCCACCGGTCTCAGATCCAGAGGTCTCGGGTTCGATCTCCAGGAGAGTACCAATTGTGCATGGTTTAGTTCATGGTGGTAGGAATTTATTAAAGTCCGCCTGGCAAGCTCCTATATATGCAATAACAACAGTTCTAAATTGTTGTGTCCAGTTCTTCAGACTGTTGAGGATTCCGTGTGAAGTGCGCTTCCATCTTCGGAGTTATCATAACTTGAAACCAGGTGAGATGAAGGTGGAGCACTTCCTCGACGGACAATAAATATATATGTCTATATTTATTCACACAACTTAAAGTAACTTAAGATTAAGTCCACATACTTAAAATCATCAACTATAAAATACAAGATTGAGATAAAAGTTTCTACGATGCGCGAAGTATACAGAAAAATAACCAAGTACCAATAACCACTGCCAAGGTATTGAAGCTTGGAACCTGTTTTTCCGTCCTGTACCCATAGAGGGTATACTTTACTACATTAATTTAAAACCAAAAAAAAATAAAAAAAATTTGCCTTGAAATGCGAATTGCAATCCTAGCAACATCATTTATGTATTCTCTGCCAGGGGCTTTAAAGCTCAAAATAGCGTTTATTAGAACACATACCAAATTCAGATCTTTAAATTCAGCATTTTCGACAGCACAAAGATTCTGAAACTACACAAATTTATTGCTTGGATGTATTCATGAATCATATAATTCTACGATGAGATACGGCTAGGCGCGGGTTGAAATTGGAATACAAATTGCAATGTGCCGACATTGCGCTATTTCATAAACAGTATCAGCAACTGATCAGATGCACGCATAAGCTTTGCCGGAAATTCATTACTACAATTTCCATTACGGGGTTTTATCCACCCCATACTATGACATGGCCGTAACTATAGTTTGAATACTGGAGTAAAGGTCCATCTGGCTAGCACTTCTGTAGGAGGCTGATGTTTGGCGCCAAATGGTTCACCGTGTGTAGGAGAGACAGTACCATATGCCTATAGCTGTAGACCGGATCCTTACCCAGGCTAGATCAAAAGCTAACCCATCATATTTAATAAAAATCCGGTCCACCGAGGTTTCAAGATTCTGTGAAATATTTGACAGTGCTCCTGTCACGGTAAATATATATCGCCTGTTCATACAACCGTACGAGGCCATTAATTGGGAAACAAATATGGAATCCTAATTTTATTTTCTTCTGAAGTCAATCAACCTGTTCATAGCACGGTCAAGGCAGAGGCTTAGACCCTGGTGCTCGAAGAAATTATAATTTAAATTTGAAAACGTGCGACTTTGGCTTAGCCGGTGAGCCATGACAGATTTACTCATTACGTATTCCGTGTAACCCTCTGTACCCCGCATCCTGTTGCGTCGTTACCATACGCAATATTATTTCACACGCGGCCTCATTATTTTTGTGGAAAATGTAGCATTATTTTGACAGCGAAACATCTCTGTTTTCTTTTACAGAATTGTGCATATTTAGAATATTCCAAACAATTTTTTGCAAGTAGGTTGTTCTTTCTTCGTGTGGGCTGTATGACAAAAGTGTGGAAATTTCTGGTGGAAATTCTTTACTTGTCCATAGTATTGGACACCTATCAACCAGAACGGGGAACGAATACTGGATCACCTCGATTTATTCATTATCTTGAATTGTGTACCTATCTAGTAATTAAGACTTTATATTATATGTATGCTAGTTTTAAGGTATGTATGGACCGTAGAATAAGTTAAATAAGATATTTTACTTGTCTATTGTTGCCTGATATTTTTTTTATGTCAGCGCTGTACCTTGTTTAACGGGCTATAGTACCTCAGAATAGCAACTCAACGTAACTTTATTCTAGTTTCGAACTAAGATATAGTAATAATAAAGGTGACATTGCTATGCGCTCAACCACGGCGCTTATGACCACCAGATGACAGAAATAAGCACGTATTTCTACGTTTTGTTTTTTTACGGTAAAATAAATATGAATTTTGAAAATCGAAAACACAGACCGTCTGCTGTATACTGTGTTTATTTACTGTACAAAGTTTCAAGCCCTAATTGGGCGTATTTATTGAATGGCGACCGACAGGTGTTTCGCTTCTACACGAGGCATCCTCAGGAAATATAGTCTTGCTGCTAAGCTAACGAACCCTCTGCTGACGTGAAGCAACTTGTTGCCACTCCAAACGCTGAGCTGCAAGTAACTTTGACGATAGATTTCTACAAATTAACGTCTGAATCAATAAGAAATAAATAACCTGTTGTCTGCAAAAAACTATATTATTGTTCGAGGTGGTGCTTGGCCTTCATCTCACCTAATTTTCAAGTTATGATTAAGCCGAAGGTCGAGGTGCACTTCACCCGGAATCCTCAACTGTCTGAAAAACTGGCTATCTTACCTCTAAATGCCGGAACACAACAATTTAGTTGTAAATATGGCTACAGACTTAGGTAAGATTGTGGTAGCTAGCCAGACGGACTTAACCAAAGTTCTACCACCAACCAAACCAAGTACAATATTGTACTCCCCGGGGATCGAACCCGAGATCTCTGGATCTAACACCGGTAGGTGAACCACTTGACCAAAGGCTGTTATATTAGACATGATATGACCTCAACGATGTGCTAGAACTACTAAAACTATTAAAACTCTTTATATTTATCAATTACGCCTTATTAGTCTTATGTCTATTTAATTCTATTGCCCTTTTATGATTGTAATTGGGTCAAAGTCGATTCAACTGAGCCAAAGACCTTGCTAAATGATATACTATATATACATTATCTACTAACACGAATCAATAATCAGAATGTAATCCTCATAATATCCTCTCATTCTAAAGGTTGTCTGGAAGAAATCGCTTCTAATCAATAACCGCCCATTGTATATATATTTTTTAAGTTATCCAGTTTTATTTATAAGGTGTTCAATAAAGTATTTTCATTCATTCATTCACTCATAATCCGAGTTCTGAATAGCGATGGGAGAACTCCTCGTTGAGGGATATGTTGTGTCAGAATTTTGAGGGTTCCGTACCCTAGGGTGCCAACGGGACCCTAGTGTGCCAACGCGACCCTATTACTACATCTCAGCGGTCCGTCTGTCTGTCTATTAGTAGGCTGTCTCATGAACCGTAATAGTCAGAAAGTAGATAAGTAGTTTCAGTTCTATTGCCGCTAGAACAACAACAGGAAGTATAAGTTTCACTCTTTCGGACATAATTGTTTTGGAATACTTAAACTCAGGGGTCTTATTTCTTATTGTTTTGTTGTTTTCGGGGACGGGGAAAGAGCGTCTGTAGGTACGGCTATGTTGTAACATAACATATCTATAGGTATACCTCAAGATATCGGTATAGGTATCGGTATAGGTATACCTATAGATATACAATCACATCACACATCACATCTACAGCCCATTAGTTACCGCTGCTCAGTTGGTAGTAACTCTGCCTTCTGCGCTGTAGGCTGTGGGTTCGATTCACACCCGAGGCAAACATTTGTGTGATGAATATAGATGTTTGTCCTGCAGTGTTGTATTATATATAACGTATGTATTTACAAAAAGTATTTAAGTATTCTATCCGTAATCTAGTTCCCATGTTACAAGCTATGCTTAGTTTGGGGCTAAATGGCGCTGAATAAAAATAATGTCTTGTAATATTTATTTATATCATCACTCATCAGATCAACAGCCCATTAGTTTCCACTGCTGGATGGAGCCTCCTCCAAAGCAGGAGGGTTTTGCAATAATAGCCACGCTTGACAGGCGAATTGGTGATCACAGTAAAGGTGTAGATAATAAGCAGAAGGAAGCTGCTGCCTTTCGTCAGATGAGATCCCTTAGTCGGCTTTTACGACGTCCAAACGTGACGGCCACCAAAAAGGAAAAGTATATCATACCCAAAAGCTTCTTGCAGAATGTATTTTGAATGAGACATGCCATTTTTTTTCTTCACTACCTCTTGGTTTGCTCTCCCATGAACGACTACGTTTGTATGGGGGAACGGTACTACTGGATTGTAAACTACTGGAATTTGGTTTGTATTATTTTGTATCGCAAATTTGCCCGCCAAACTAAATCAAGTCAAATTGATCACACACAGTGCTAATATGACACGATCGGCTTCAAAAGCTGCATAAAATTGGGTCAAGATCATGCTTAGCACCCAACAGCATCTTCAGACGTACCTACTTGGATATGCTTGTCAAAAAACGAAAATCCCTAATTTTATCCAAAACATCAATTTAAATACACTTATTTTTTGCGGTCCCGACTGCTTCCCTTGAAAGTACATGCATATTATGTTAATTTAATTGTATTTTTTTACGCATAAGCTGCATCACAAAATAAACCCGCATTTTACGTTTTGATATGTGGGCCGGAATCATTAGTGTGTGTTTCTCACTCGCACTTGGCTGGCTTTATTCATATAAAAATGCGTAGTAGGGTTGGGTGGAACCTATCTCCTAGTGGTCTAACCCGGGCAATGGTATCGTTGACTGTAGGTCAACGATTACTGCTAAACGATCCTTCATTGATGAAAGGACCTGTAAAGGTTTGCCAAACTTGCGAACCCTGCCCAAGTCCTGCACCAAGCAGTGCAGTGTTCCGACGGCGCGCGAAACCAAATAAATCTTTAATTCTCGCTAAATGGTCGTCCTAATGCGCCCCAGAGCGCTTCACGTCAAGACCTATTTCAAATAAAAAAAATAAACAAAACTATTATAACTATTAAAAACTATTAATTTGGCCATTGAATTCTCATTACAACATATAGCTATCCAGCGTATCAATGAAGTCAGTGTCTTGGGCACGCTTTTGTTTGTGTGAAATTATTGTCCTCTAATATTTATTCATTCGTCTGATAGGTCGGTCTATAGGTAGCTCAACTGGTCTGGATCAGTTGAGCTTCCTATAGACCTAAACTTGTAACTGTTCCTAGATAGCCCAGATGTTTCATTGATAATATTAAGTTTGGTAGTGAGCGGGTTTTTTCGAAACTGCACATGTCATCCTGTAGGTACAAAAAAGAAAACATAATTAATTATTTATCTTTATCTAAATATATATAACTCAAAGGTGACTGACTGACTGACATAGTGATCTATCAACGCACAGCCCAAACCACTGGACGGATCGGGCTGAAATTTGGCATGCAGGTAGATGTTATGACGTAGGCATCCGCTAAGAAAGGATTTTGATTAATTCTACCCTCAAGGGGATGAAATAGGGGATGAAAGTTTGTATGAAAATTTGTCAATTTTAAACCGATCGGGCTGAGACTTTGCATGCATAAAGCTACTATGACGTAGGCATCCCCTAAGAAAGGATTTTGAGATTTTCGGTTAGACTTTTTGGAAATGGCTAAAGAAAATCTGAACGTTAATGGAGAAGTTGAAGAATGTACTGTCGTTTTTAAGTTTTGTTGGCCCTAATTTATTACACACATAATTAATAATAATACTTCTTAACGCGAGCGAAGCCGCGAGCAAAAGCTATATAAAACTAATAAAATCCCAGTGTACTAAAAATTATCTAACTACGATTCCTAATTGTTAAGTTTATACAGCTTTCCAGCTTCCTCTCATAGAGGATAAGCTAATAAAAGGTGTTTAATATGTACCACAGATTATCAAAACAACATTTAATGCATTGACTCCATGTTTTTCTTATTTAATTGTTTTTATTTTATTTTCAAATACCTATTACGTCTGTCTAGTGCCTATTTCTAAGCTAGGTGTTAGATATTTCGATGTACTTCAGTTCCCGACTAATCTAGTGGCTTCTGTAGTGGCCGCTAACGATTATCACTATCTCAACGATCAACGGAATCTATTATAAGCACAGCCTATTAATACCTTCACTCTATCACCGGGGATATTGTCTGTTTAACGTTGATAGATGATCAATTTGTGGAATTACCCTACATTATTATGGAATAATATGGCAAGGAGCAAAATATGTTTTATTTTTCATATTAATCTTAATTAATCTTAGAGCAAAAATGCAGTTTCGATAAGCAAGAAAAATCAGGTAAAAAGTTATTTTGACAACATAATAGTTCGAACTTAAGGCAGAGCATGTCAGTAGGTTTTTTAGTAGTAGCCACCCAGAAATATCTTACTTTTTTAATTCTCACTTTACTCACATTTTAGAGGTGATATAACCACTTTAATTAGTTGGCCGTTTAAATGGCTCATTAGACAGTCTTATTCACAAACAATTCAAAATATTATGTGGTAAACTAACTATGTACGAGGGAAGCAGTTTAATTACCCGAGGACCGTAACAAACGGTCTATAGGTAAATCTACTTCTACTTGTTCCAGACCAATAATAGACGTAAGCGTGCCCAAGATATTGGCTGCATTGCCACGCTGAATAGCTATGCTAATTCTTAGACCTAAGATGATATTATTATGTCTTAAAAAATATATTATCTATATAATTTTCACAGTGACTTTCAGCACAGTCGAAGCTCTTTGCAAATTTTGAGGCGTTCAATCACTAGCAATGAATATCAAATATCAGATACTTAAACATTTTTGTTGTTTTGTGTTGTCACTTATTATGACTGTATGTAATGTTTCAATTAATGAAACTAAATTGATAAAATCTTACAATACGTATATGTTATGTTTAATATTATAAATAATAAATAAATATTAAAGGACATTAGTTTTGCACAGCGCCATCTAGCCCCATACTAAGCATAGCTGTAATATGGGAACTAGATTACGGATAGAATACTTAAATATATTTTGTAAATACATACGTACTATATGATACGACACCCAAACACAGAGCAAATATCTTCATCGCACAAATGTTTGTCCTGGGTGGGAATCGAACCCTACAGCGCAGAAGGCAGAGCTACTACCAACTGAGCTATGAGGCTTGTTGTTGATATCAACACACAGCTCAAACCAGATGTCCTTGATTTATAAATGAAGCTCCTATCGTGATATGGTGGTGTACTAAAAAATGATTTGAGAAATTGCCACGGGAAAGGCGGGACCATGGTCCCAGCCGTATGCAATTTTTATAAATTTTATCAACACGACGTTGTATAGTAATGGTGTTGCGTTTTACAAGTTCAACAGGAATTCATAAAAACATCAGCTACTGTAACACATTATTTGATATTGATATCCGATTTAAAGTCCGCTCGTCTACGAAATGAAAACATGGCTCCCATTAGCCAGCTGCACCCAATCACGCCATGAAACTTTTCATTTCCTCATCATAGCGAGGTAGGGTAAAGAGCAAGTAGATATCTATTTTAAAAATGTTTTCCTGCATATTTTACACAGAATAGAGATCGATTTCACAGAACAGACAGAATTTGATTTGCTACGTATCTTGGGTATGATTTATATTAATATTATATAATGTAACCTAAAACCGCCGTTGTGGTCTGGTGGTTTGCCTACCGGTGTCAGTTCCAGAGGTCCCGGGTTCCAGGTTCGATCCCCAGCGGAGTACAATATGGTGCATGGTTTGGTTGGTGGTCGAAATTTGTTGAAGTCCGCCTAGCTTGCTGCTACTTTCATACCTAAGTCTGTCCCCTATTAGTTGTGATGACGATCCCAAAGAGTAAATTCACTAAGGAGTTGGCCTAATATATACTTTTAGAATCTTAGCGAGGTAAAGATAGTTGTGCATTTTGGCTCCATTAAAAGTTGCAGCCACAAGTATCTCTATTTACATAACAATAGCTGAGTTTAACCATAACAGTAAAACGTGTTGCCACATGAATATGTTTTCTGCATAAAAACCTATACCAGCCGTGACCGTAATCGTTACATAAATGACCATCTGAGAGTATATTAGTCACAAATGCACATGGTCGCGGCAGTTGGTCAAATAGGAAACTGTGTCAAACGAACAGTTGTTGCACCGACGTCACCGATTACGTTTCCAAGCAACAGCGTATAGGTTCAAGGGGATCCGGCGATTGCTGTCTCGTTCGGTCTCTATTTATAGTCCCGCGCGTCTATTCAGCTGTTTGCTCTTAGTGCAGAAATGTCCGGACTCTCGAACGACCAATTTACATCTCCAATACATCCGGAGGATATTGCACTCCAAACGACACGATGGAATATCGCCCCCATCTAACACCGAGGGAAAATTAAAACGTCAAACTCATTAGACGGTCCAATTCCGCGCAATCGACACACGCGAACTTATGCAATCGTTTTCAACATCGCCGAGCGGAGTTACAGTGTGTTCAGTCTGAATGCTACGATGTGTGAGTGCGTCCAGTGCAGTGTTTTGGATCAAAAAAATGATACACCCAATACATGTAAGTGAAAACAAAATTGACATTGGAACTATTTTGAAACAAATACCAGAGAATAGTCGGTTGGCGAACCGCCAGAGCAGGGACAGCTGACTGTAAACAAACAAATTAGTTATCAACGACAGTTTTCCAGTTCAAAGTATTTCATGCGTTGCCTAAATAACGGTAATGACGATGGCGGAAAAGGATACGAGTGATAGTGATGAGCCCATAATAGATGACAACATAATACGCATTCAACTGAGGAAATCGACTCAAAGGAAATGGGAATTGAGGACGCGAAATCTCTCTCCGGGAATAAGATTCCCAACAATACAACTGTTTGATTGCGATGGAAATCTACTCGTCGAGACCAATGACGAGAACGTATCAATAAAAAGTTCCGATTTCGATGATTGCTCTTTGAGAACGAGCAAATCGTTGCGGGAGAAAGACTTTCGGCATGTCATCGATAAGAGCTCCATTAGGAAACACAATACGATATCGGGCGATAAGGTATACACTCGGGTGTACCGGGCTCCTCACAACATTCACAAAAATGTGAGTAAAAGTTATGTGATACGAGATAGTGATAGTGTTACCAACATTCCAAGTAAGTTGACAGTCAATGGATATAGCGATTATAGTAAAATTAGCCTCGAGACACCATTCCAATCGGAAGCATTCAGCGAAGTCAGTAGTTACAAGAGCTCCGATAATGAAACCGGCGAGGACATAAACCGAATCCTCAGCTTTAACAAAGAAAGTTTCAGGAAACACGAGAAAACACCATCCAGCATTAATTGTTCTTTGTCTTCGCTTACTGAACATGCAAGCTCATCAAATAAAGAAAATGAACCGAGCCTACATAAATCTCAGTCATTCAATGACGCTTCACTAAAAGGTTTCCCCGAGAGTACTTTGGCGCGATCGAAATCTGGCGTGAAGTACGATTTCCCGCACAATAAGGTATCATTCCTGAACACTTACTTAAAGAGCTTACCCGTTCGAGCGGACTCTAATCCTGAATTTACGCTACATAGACGCACACACCAATCGCATTCAACGCCAAAAACTCCATCTAAATATCCACCAAGAAGCTTTAAAAAAATTGAAGACAGCGCGTCGGGAAATGAACCATCATTCGTGGAAGTGAATTGTGAAATGAAAAAACGCCTCAAGATGTACAGACGTGGCATATCAGAAATCGAGCCGAGCAGGATCGCCAGTATGTTTACAAAACGAAGTCTTTCATTGAGCGGCATGACTCTCACTCGCACTTCGTCCTCGGAAAGTCTTGACGAGGCTGACGTTGTACTCAACCGACTCAAGAGGCGAATACTCAGGAATAAGTTGAGAGAGAAAAGGCGGAGCCTCGGCGTTAAGTTTCAATTCAGTAAGTATCCTCTTGTGTTGAAGGCATCAGCGTTTTACTAATGCTTTTGGAGAGACTGCACTAAGCGCTTCACGGTTGAAATGAATCTATACCTATGCATTATAACAAAATATTTTGACTTAACCTCTCAATAAGTTTAATAGGCTATGCATTCGTATACAGAGTGTTTTTTTTTAATGGGACAGTATGGGGAAATCCGAATCTAAAGGAGATAGAGGAAAAGTGTCCAAGGAGACATTAGGTGTTTTTTTATGTAAACAAATTTGGCTCGTTAAAACTTTTGGTCAAGCGTGAGTTGTTCTTAAAAAATGATAAAGTTGGACTTTTTTTTTTTACGCGGGCCGACTCTGTTTCTTGTAAGGATTATTTCATTGTATGGAAAGAAAAAAATCTGAACAGCAGAAGTTGGTCAAATTTAATGAAAACTAATCTTACATAACATAAAACAGAGTCGACCCGCGTCAAAAAAAAAATTGACCAATTTTATCAATTTTTAAGAACAACTCACGCTTGACCAAAAATTTTAACGAGCCAAATTTGTTTACATAAAAAAACACCTAATGTCTCCTTGGACACTTTTCCTCTATCTCCTTTAGATTCGGATTTCCCCATACTGTCCCATTTAAAAAAAACACTCTGTATAGTAAAAAACGTGAAAATTTTCACTGAGATCTCGTGATGTCTGGCTTATGTTAGTAATAACGGGGATTATTTCTCAAAAAGAAAGTCATTGACAAAAGACAAATGTGTGCTTCATTACACCATACTTGACTTAAGCGCACTTTTTCAGTGCTCGAGGCTCTCTCTCGCTGCTAACTCACATTCTAAGCAAATCTGATATGTGCTGAGAACAAAGCACATAATAGGAAGTCATGGTGAATATGGATAGAATACAATTTAGTGAATTAGTCATCCCTTATTAACATGAAATGGTTAATAACATATTTTTTTATTTAACTATGCACTGCATGGTGCCCTTATATTTATGGAGAAAATTCATGCAGCTTAGCAACTCTATTGATAGAAAAACAAAAATATAGAGACCAGTTTTAATTTAAATATGAAGCCAAATACCCTCACGTCACTATATTGCAAGACCTAATGCAATCATTTGCAACCCTTTAACTTCAAAACCGCCCCTATCCGTAACCTAGTTACCATATTACAAGCTATGCTTAGTTTGGGGCTAGATGGCGCTGTGTGAAGTTAACGTCCTGTAATATATTTATATTTCTTATGTACAAAAATTAAAAACAAAAAACTTTTAATGAAATCGGCTGTCTAAGACAGGGTTCTTAAAACATTTCACAAGACTTCTTTACTAATCTTATTTACTCCTTTTGCAACCCTTAATGTCAATATAGTGGTTGTCTTAATCATTATATTATTTTTAAGGTTTGCAATAAATATGGGGGTGCGTTAAGATGGTAAAAAGCTTAGTTTTCTAAACCACCCTCATTCAAAAGTAAAATAACCTTTGTATTAAGGTTATTTTACTTTTCCTTTAAATGTGTAGTCTATACTTTTTCAAATTACATCCCACAAGCTAGAAATCTTCTTGTCTCACCTAACAGCCCTATTTCTCAAAAACTACCCTGTTGTCAAAAAAGCGTTATGCCGATTGATGAACTGATCGCATCAACCATTTAAAAGATATGGGTAAAATGACGTATTTATTACCACCCCAATATCTCGAAAACTTCATCACTCCAAAATTCCTCGCGACAATCAATTTATACTTATATGTGATCTCATTTAAATTTATATTGTAAAATTTTAAATTTTAAATTTCATTGATGATTCATCGGATAAACCGTTTGAATAAATCGCAAAATCCCAAAACAAGTACAGCGGGCTTAAATGGGTTAACTAATTATCAATCAAATCATCGGGTAGCTGACTGACTAGTAATCAACGTACAGCCAAAGCTGATCAAACTAAAGACCCTTGACTTTCAGGGTGGCTTCCTTTTGTACTGTAGGGGCGCACTAAAAAAAATTTTTGAAGAAAATTACCCAGGGGACGGTAACTAAAGTCGTTCCACTAGTAACAATATAAAAATCGTCTACATTTCCAGAATAAAAATCTATGTTCTATTGGTATCCTCTATTGCATTAATATTCGTGAAGGTGTTTGCTCATTTATCAAAAAAGGAGGGGTTACATCACAATTCGGACCTTATGCCCTCGGCATTAAGGGTAGAATGAACTTCCATAACTGAAAGCAGAGTTATGTTAATGCAGCATTACCTACACTCCATTATCTCGTGATTTATAGCGGACTTTTCCACAGCCAATTGAGAACAGCGCTTGCAAGATGAAAATTAAAGAACGAAGATATTGCACTTATAACCCTTTATTTTTACTTATGATGTGTGAGCTCTTGACCTCGAAGCTTGCCTAGGCAAATATGATGAGATCCTCTGGCAGTTGATTCTCAAATGTTTGCCGTGCGCATTATACTTACATGATTTTTGGTACCACCCTCCTAATAAATGGAAAGTTAAACATATTAGCATAAAATATTTCAAATTACTTATTGAGCTATACCAGTGATTAGTACTTTGAGATGGTCAATACAAGGTCCCTAAACTAGGATAATATTATTTATTATAGGTAGATTTTTCAAGATATCCTTATCGTTTAAACAGCAAGAAGATTTCTTGCTGCTGAATAATAGCAAAGCTCGATAGTACCTTTAGCACTTTGTATTAGATGCCCCCTTGAAGAAAAGTATATTAGTAAGGTAAGGCCCCTTAAATAGGTATCATGTGTGAAGAGTGTTCCTGAAGATACCTTGCTGTGCATAGATTTTTTTTTAAAACCTTTTACGTTTTTTTTGCCTATGTTCCTGGTAGTGGATATGAAATAAAGTTTTCAAAATAAATCTGAAAACAGAAAAAATATTCAGTAACAAATGCGCTAAATCTCTTTGAATAAATCAAACCAACACGTCCACAGAGGGCTCTTCGGCTTAGCAGCAAGACTATATATTTCCTAAGGATGCCTCGTGTAGAGTGCTAAACACGTGCCGATTAGATTTTTTCAAAGTAGCGGATATGTTACCAAATATGTTTTCTGTTTTCAGATCAATTAAAATAAATGGATCTCCGCAAAACAGCACTTGAATCAATTAGTTACGAAAAACAGTTATTGGAACCATTAAACTGAAATAAACTCTTAAAAAGGCCATCACATTTTGCACATCGCACTTCTTACTTTAGGAACTGGTTAATTTGTTTTTTATTGAACTAACTTATCCAGTACTTATCCAAGCAATCGTAGGTACATGTATTTTATTTCCCGTGATGTTAATTAGTACATTACTGATTCTTTAAAAAATATTTTCCCTTTAGGATCTGAAAACAGGATAAACCATCAAATCGATATGATTTTCACCTCTACACGAGGCATCCACAGGAAATATATAGTCTTACTACTAGGTTGACCAGCCCCCGGGCCCCCTTCGCTACAATTTTTTTTCATCACATAATGGATTTCCGCAAAGTGATGTCTGATTCAATTAGCAAACCCGCCGTAATATCGCGATAAATATAGGTAAAATACGCGACAAATACCCGTGTTTTATCACAAAATAAAGTTTTCTCATAGAGAAACCTTCAGAAAATAATTGACCGCCTCTGTGATCTAGTGGTTCGCCAATCGATGTCAGATCCAGAGGTTTTGGGTTCGACCCCCAGGAGAGTACAACATTGAGCTTTGTTTGGTTGATGGTAGGAC
Source organism: Venusia cambrica (assembly GCA_951394065.1). Lineage (NCBI taxonomy): Eukaryota > Metazoa > Arthropoda > Insecta > Lepidoptera > Geometridae > Venusia > Venusia cambrica. Next base: position 5,184,532 of record OX596043.1, on the reverse strand, counting down.
TTCGTTTAATTTCGCCTAGCTACCACCATCTTACCTAATTGTGTCGCCATAACAACAATTCTTAAATTGCTACGTCGGCCTATAGAGGTAAGATAGCCAGTTCCTCAGGCTGTTGAGGATTCCAGGTGAAGTGCGCTTCCACATTCGTCCTTATCATTACTTGAAAATTAGGTGAGATGAAGGCCTAGCACCTCTCCTTCGTACGAAAAAGAACAACTTTAAATTATACAAATAGGTAAGATTGAAAGCTGTACTCTCGAAGCTATGATTCTCGTTGTAGTATAATACGCTTGGTTTGCTTTATTTAATTAATAAACTTAAACATGCTAATTGCAGGTCTTATCAAGCAAATCGGCGGTGTTATTAAAACATGTTGATGTAAACTATGCAAATAGAGAGCTGATGATAATAAAAGCTAAGTCCTTGATGTGATAACGGCCGTATTGCTGTAATATTACTGTTGACTACGTCGTCGAGCGACCCGCTCTCTTGACGGTAACGCTCCGAGCGCGGAGCGTAGTTGCGTGGGAGTGAGGGTCCCTGATTGGCTAATAAAGCTTGATACCCAGTGGTCCGCCAATCAGGGAGTAGATTGAAGTTAGCATAGATCGATATAAATATAGGGAACTTTTTTGTAGAATAGAAATTCATTCCGAACAGTTTAGTTGACAAGTGAAGAAAAAAGAATTAACGCAACTTAAGAAACAAGCACCATGGATTTTACTTCTTAGGATTCGAACCACCCCCTGTCCTACCACGACAATTACTGTAAATATCTGAAGTGTAACTTCCAGTTAGAGATCCACTAATGTATATGTTTGCACTTTTATGCCCACTTTACTCCTTTATCCGTGAGTTTTACAAAGTATAAGATTTTAGACAACCTTCTTTTACCAGCACATCCTCAAAAATACGCTTCTTGTATACGATTCGTGGAATGTTAGTTTTGAAACGTGCAAATCTAAGAGTGTAATCTAGGAAAAGTACAAATTTATCTGGAACGCGTCAACATAATGCCAAAAATGTGATACAAAAGTTTGTTTCCAGCGAATTATATTTGTCATCAAGGAATCTCCTAAAGGGACGAGGAACATAGGTCGTAAAAGCATGATTCCAGTGATGTAATTAAAATGGTAATTAGTCGCAGGATCGCGCTATTCGTCGTAATGAACCATCTTCAGTGTCATTAGCCGTATTCAAAGGCTTTACAGCCTGTAAATATGATGAAAGAATTTGAAAGCTGTAGACGTGGTCCTTTCGAAGGCTTGCCCTTATTTGTTATTAGTATTGAGGTTAATAAACAAACCATTTTAAATATAGATTAGCTCTTGATTTGGCTTGCCTAGCTCTCACTTTTATTTTAAGATTGCTATGATTTATTCTTCCTCTTTAACAGATTAGTTAAGTCCACTTTTGGACAGAGCCTCTTCCAAAATTATTGGTTGTTGACATAATAACCACGCATGGCAAGTGGATTGGTGATCGCAAAGGTGTTAAATACCTACTACACGAAAGTAAGCTACACAGAGATTGCAATGTTATGAAGATATCTTCGGCTCGCGGCTTTGCCAGCGTGGTTTCCTGTTTAAAGAGTTAGTCTGTAGGTATGTTTTTTCTAGTTCAGGACAATATCTGTGCAAAATATCAGTTTAAGCTCCGTAGTGAAGGAATATTTTTTGTATGGTGATGCTTGACATTTCATTCTAATCCCATGGGGACTGATCAATGGGATAAAAAACTGTATACGCCTATCCAGGTCTAGAGAAACATATGTGCAAAGTTTGAGCGCTATCAGTTTAGCAGTTTCTGAATGTGAAGTAAGGAACGTATCTGTTATGCATGGTGGTATTTGACAATGTTCCATTGCCATCCCATGGGGACTGATCAATAAAACTACTTACGTAGACGTAAGCAGTTTTATATCCCTTCTAGACCTGGATAGGTCTAGTGTAACATGTTCAGTTTTAGCGTACCTAATCCATTCAGTAACTTGGCGTGAAGAAGAAACATAAATCTAATCCAAGCACTCAAACACACTTTTACTTTTATTTGTTTTAGCGAGATCATGAGAAAGACGTAGAAACAAAACGAAATACGAAATTTTTATCGTTGGTACCTTATTTTCTTTATCGAAGGGTAGGGAATGAGCGATGAAGTATAGTCTAATTACTCCCAAGCAAATATAGAGGGTCCAATGGACCCTGTAGCGACTGCGAAATGTTATCATCAGTTTACCTGGTCAACGCCATCTGTGTTATATCGCGTAAAGTGCAAAGTTTGCAAGCTTGCTACTCTTCGTTACTCGTAGACCAAAGTCGGAGAGTTGGGTTCTGACTGTAACGAGTAAAGTAAACCTGCCCTCTGGTGGTGGCTTTAAGCATTATATAGTGAGCCTTGTAAAGAAAGGTTGTTATTAGTTTATCTCGTTTGGGTGTTTTGAACACTGGGTTGTTTCCATTGCACTAATTCACTCTACTTCCGAATGTATGGGTCCTTACTCAATGAACGTCTATTAATATTTAAAAATATATAGTCAATCCTATCTCAATCTTAACTTTTTATTTATAACAAGTAAATCAAGTTATTATATCTTGTCGTGGCGGTCGCGGCTATAGTATCAACTCCTCCAACTCAGCCCATGGATGTCGTACAAGCCGACTAAGGGATCTCACCAGAAGAAGGGAAGCAGCTTGCTTCTGTGTATTATACACCTTTACTGCGATCACCAAGCCGCCGGTCAAGCGTGGTGATTATGTAAATACCCTACAGCTTTGGAGGAGGCTCTGTCCAGCAGTGGACACTTATGGGATGTCGATGTGATGTGAAATAATTTTATGCAGACCAAAGTCTTATACGGTATAAGAGTAAAGTAGGTACTTACGTACTGAGATATCGGTGGTGGAGTCAACTTAGTTCCAGTTTACCAGCCTGATAGGCATTCTGATACTTCTCTTTTTGGATGATGGCTGCCTGTCTTCATAAGGTATTCCAAAACGTCAACATTGAAGTTGATAACGGACCAACGTTACCTACGTCGTGTTACAGAATTTTATGAATTCGCTTCGTACAAAATTGCAATGAGAGCAAGATACAAAGGATCTCGCAAAATTATTCATACCAATTTGACTACATTTGCCTCTGTCAGCTAGAGAACTAAAAGCAGGGTTAAATCAAATTGACCGAAAAAATGTTTTCAAACCTAACCGACACAATTAATTCTCCTTTGATACCATAAATCTAAGTAATTACTTCCTTTCTTTCGTCTTCGAAAAAGGAAAACGGGAAAAGTGACTTTCTCACGAAATCTAAGAAATGTTGGCAAGGTGCCAGTGCTTAGCGTTAGTCTTTCAGACTATAATCTCAAATCTCACTAGGCGCCATCTAAAATATACCTACTGAATGCCAAATTAAGGACTTTAAATTTTAGGACTTAAATTGAGGACAAGTCTTACGATCGTACCAATTAGTAGGTACTTAGTAAGTTCCTTGATGATTGAACATAAAAAATATTATTCCGTTTTCATATAGAATTATTATAAGTAGGCTCAGTAGTTAGGACATGTCAGATATGGATGACGAAATTATTCGGAAAAAATAACTTCATTCAATAAGAAGCTATTTTAAACCAAACAAGTCGCAAGTTAAAAAAAATGATTTAAATTTAATGATGATAATAGGTAAGTAGGTAGATTATATCATAAAAATCCAAAAAAACATCGCACGTAAGAGAATTAATTACGTCAATAACTTGTATATGAAGCCTCGATACAAACTGTCTCTGGTTTTAAATGTTCCGTGAGCTGTCCCCCATCCCCACCTACAAACCGTAGGTAGATAGCTGCATACCTACATAGTTAATTACTTGGAGGTCAAGGCCGTACGCACTGCCTGCATAACCTCAAAGCGCAGTGCGATGACCAGACAAGGCACTGGCCACATTTACCATCATAATAAATATACGTCACATTTTGTCTGGGTTTAAGACTGAGTGATAATTTTCTTAGAGTGTTTGAACAGCTTAAAAGACAGAAACACATGACTCGGTACATGCGCACTGTCGACGTCGCGAGTCAATATCCTCCCACCCCAACGACGCCATGACGCTTGCTCGTATGCTTAGTGGCAAAGTGTGGGATTCAATATTTTTGAGGTTTTCATGTTGTTTATAATTATGAATTTCGACAACTTGATTGATATTAGTCCACACTGAGACGTTTTTCATTTTGTGATGATTTCGACATACTTAGGTACTTCAAATATATATTATATATAAGTATATATTTTTTTTTAAATTAACAAATAAAAAAAATATATGATTACATCACAGTAAAAAGTATGTGAGGAATAACTATAAAACTATGAGAACACAGAAGTGTTTTTTAAGCTTAAAGCTTTAAAGTAACTTTAAATCCAAATTTGCAAACATAATCTTACATGCTATTATGATGGAGTTGCTATCATCTTCATCAGTTTGGCTAGTTAAAAATTTAAGGTCAAAAATCTTATCTGAAAAAAGCTTTATAAATCAACATTCAACAATGACGATTCCAAGTTGAGTCGAGCTCTAGCACCACTCTGCACTCCACTCAGCAAGGGGCACAATTCCCCAAACCGCGAGTTGCCCTGTTTTGCCCGGAGGCTTCATTTAGTTGAGAATTCGTCCGCTAGAGTGGCAATGGCGGTGATCACCAGCTGGTTGGCTGGTTGGTTTGAGTTTGACAGTCAGCAGTGTTGCCAACGTGAGCGATTTGTCGCTAATTTAGCAACTATAACCATAAAAAATTATTAAATCGGCTACAAACATAAATCTAAGCGACTGGTCACCTCTTATGCTACTTGAGGGACAAGTCACTCAGCCAGTTATCTAAATCAGCGTTGACAGTCAAGTGTTGGTGCCTTACACTTGCTAGGAAATGAAGCAGAATCAAGTTAATTGAATGGAACAGCTTACATATTCTTAAATTTATATAAGGTTTAACACAACACTATAACAATTTTGCTGTGATAAACTTGTAGGTATCTTATACCTTGTATCTTGGAAAAGTGAGTAAATTTAAGTATAGTTACTTATTCAATTTATACAAATATGTAACGATGTTATTTACTGTATTTATTTTTGATTATTTACAGCGATATTGACGCTTGGGAAATAGCTACTTTTGCGGTGAAAAATGGCTATTGGCGACATCAGGCCCTGCCTCGTTGGCAACACTGCCAGTCAGTATCGCGTTCGGGCCGACGCGACCGGCCGGCTTACGTGAATGCACTGCACTTCCTAACCACCAAAAACAACCGCAACTTTTGCCCACTGTGCTGTTGCTAACCTATGACCAGTAAGAAGTGAAGTTCTTTGTGTCAGTGTAAATACATAGGCAGTGTTGTTTTTGTCGTTCTTTTTATTTTGGACCACTGTGTGCGGGGGTGTTGCGGGAAAACTAAAGGATTGGGTTAGTTGAAGAATGTTTATTGCTTATTGATGTAGGACTTGATTATACTAGTTTTAAGTCAAGTGTATCAAAACATGCGTGCCTTAAACGCTATGAAAAAGTAATTTTGTAACACTCACATATTTTTCTGTCCTTATTTCATGTTGATTACATTCATTTACGATTGCATGGTTGTGTATGTGGTAAGTAGGTACCTACTTATCTACCTATTAGTAACTTGTAGATAGGAGGTTGCCCAGTAGTAGAAATTCGTCAATAACTTAAGTTTCTAGCTTTTTGCACTCTTTTCCAATATGAAGAACCTACCGAACCTACAGGTACCACACGTCGCAAACCTCCGTGTGCAGTTATTTCTTCACTAATAGATAAACCCAGCAGAGGGAGAAATCTGATTGCAAATAATGATGACGATAATTCTTAAACAGATACCAGATAGGTATCTGTTAGTAATTTTTACATCACACCCACACGAATAGGTAGGTAGGATACCGGCATTTAGAGGTAATAAGTCAGTTCCTCAGTCCATGAGGATTCCGGTGTAAGGATGGTCTAGGAGGAGGCTAGTGAAACGACTCACATCTTGATTACAACTCTCTATATTGGAGTTAAGCAAGCGTTTATATTACTAAGATTACATACATATGTATAACTAATTACATACTACATCATACCGGGTGAAGTGCGTTTCCTTCGATCCTTTCAAAGTTCATTCCTAACCAGTTATTCTTCATCGTGCAATAGAGAAATGGGTACCTAGGTTACCTAATACTAGGTACCTACCTACCTGCCAAAAGTACGGAACTAGGGTAGGTAGGTACCTAACTAGCTGTTACGGTTCCATATACAACGGATGCCATCGGGACCCGCTGACCGTCCGTAAGTCCATCCATCTGTTTGTCGGTCAGCGGGCTGGTGGTATCTCATGAAAGTTAGAGGAGACAGTTAAAATCACAGAATGTGCTGTAAATTTTCACAGAACATTCTGTAAAAATTTCGTGTCATTTCTATTGCCGCCAAAGCAACACATAATATTTATTGTTTAGGTGCCTTATATTATGTAAGCTCAATACAATATTATTTAGCTGACTTATTGTAGATAGGATTTTGTTTAGGATAGGTTGTTTGTGAGAGCAGACCTATTTACACTAACCCACAGGGTTAATAAAGATCGGTCTCGTGTTTGACCTACTTTTTAGTCGTGTACAAAAGAGGTCTAGTTTTTATTCGTTTTTAAAATTCAAAAATGGAAGCAGCGGTACCCAAACGATCGTCATCCGTCTCGATGTTCAACGTTTTGGTGCTCTATTTTACCGGCTGTACCCAGAACTGCTATCAATTCAGCAGCTTCCTTTACACCAATAAATTTTGCAACTGACAGACGGACTGATCGTTTCCCGACCCAATAGATTTTTGGGAAACTAAAAATATGGTTGGACTTTTCCGTAAAGAAAATACGCACATGTAACCAAGAGGGTATGAATATATTTACGTCCAATTTTACGCATGGTTGAAATTATGTACCTAAGTAGCTACCTACTTGATAATACAAACAAGATTAGAACCGGGTGTAACTAAGATCAAAATACAAAGGATATCGCACGCCTTACAATGTATGCATTGCGAAAATTGTGACATACATTGTCATGCAATGCTGGTAAAAGAAAGCTACCTATAATTACTGCTTTTCAAACAAATAGCTTGAGAAATTAGGGTTTATAATGCAAAGTAAGCTAGCTCGTTACGATCTTCACAGACAATATGTAACGTATGAGAACTGCTGCTTCCCTGTATTTTGGTGGAGTTTTAGGTCAGACACATTGAGGCGGATAGTGCGCATTCCTTAGTTTTTTAGATCTATGGTGTGTACGAATAAAATTCAAACAATCATGCAGCTTATCAAATTGTTACGGGTTTTTGTAGTCCATGAGGTATATTTAAGAATAACACACTAATATTATTAAAGCGAAAGTCACGCCAAAAGAACTGAATGGATTTGTAGTCTCAGTTTTCATCCCATAAATATTTAGAAACTATATGCCCGTTGGATGGGAATATGATATCAAGAATCGCCATATAAGTATATCATTTGATCTTTGTTGCTTGCTCTTTTGTTGCATAAGGAGCAAAATAAATTGAATAAACTGATTAAGCTGAAACTTTGGACATATTTATTGTTCTGAGCTAGAAATAACGAAAAGGACTATTATACAGGGTGGGCCATAAATTTTTGCACATTTGAAACATGAATAAAAATAAAACTGCTAATATTATTTTATTGATGATTTATTTAACGTAATAAACATTTAAAGCAATTTATTTTTTAAAAATGACATCATCGAGATGTGCCCCATCTCGTCGCTGGCACTCCTGCAATCGACTACGTAAACTTTGGAAAACTCGTTGACACATGCTGCGAGGAATCGCGGCTATCTCCTCGTGGATGTTTTCTTTCAATTGGGATATGGTCGTTGGTTTATTATGGTAAACTCGACTCTTCACATATCCCCACAAGAAAAAATCGCAAGGTGTAAGGTCTGGGCTTCTTGGAGGCCATGGAATATCACCTCTGCGAGAAATTAATTTGTTGGGAAACATTTATTTGATCACCGGTACAGTCACATTTGACGTATGGCATGTTGCTCCATCTTGTTGCATCCAAGTCCTGCTGTTGAATCCTTCAAATTCATGTAACTGTAGTGTCAAAAACTCTCGCAACATCTTCACGTATTCCACTGAGTTTACAGTTACGTTATTTCCCTGACTGTTTTCAAAAAAATACGGACCGATTATGCCTTTAGCCGATATGGCAGCCCATACAGTCGTTTTGGTGAATGAAGGGGCTTTTGGTGTTTAAGGCGAGGGTTTTCCGTACTCCAGTCCAGCTTTAATTAAATTAACACTTGGACACTCACTTATACGCTGTAATCCGTATTCAATTCTAAATAGCCGTCGTACAGTAACGTAGAAGTCGTTGTTTTTGTAAAACATTTTTACACAAAAAGCACGCTGTTTTCCTGTGAAGCGCTCCATCGTGACTAAAATTGCATAAAGCGGCGCATCATTCCCCGTACCCCGCGCGCCCCTCCCTGTAACGGTTTTTGAGAAATCGAGTGTTGCCATTTGCAAAAATTTATGGCCCACCCTGTATATACAACGCAGCCGCGAGCAGAAGTTACAAGAATTTAACCTTTTGAATGAACCTATTCTCTGTAGAAGTTTAACCAAAATCTTGTTAATGATAGTGCGCAATATAAATGTTTTTATTAAATAGGGTTGCACTTTATATCAGGCGGGTGCGCCGTGACCTTTTTTCAACATCTTGATTAATCATAAGCCAAAACCCAAAATCACTGACAAAAAGAATTAAAAAAAAAGTATTTTGTGGATTCGTCCCGTTCATATAAATTTACTAGGCACTTTAACTGACCCTGAAAAGCGTTTACGTAAAACCAACGATCCAATGTTCCAACCGTTGATCGGCTACGACCCTGGATCGAATCCAAAAACCGTATCCCTGAAGTGTCTATAAGACCTTGATGAAATAGGAAGGTTTCCAATATAACACAAAATATATAGGTACCTATATGGCTCTTGATCTCTAGGCTGGATGAAGTCTACGATAGAGCGAGCTTTCCCAGAAGTGCCTTCAGGGAATGCAAGCTCTCAGCTGAACATGGAAAGCCAATACGAAAAGTTAATGCTGGACTTCGGCAGGAGTGTGGCGCTAGCCAGGTAGACCTTGACCCTGATCATTCCGCCGTAACCGATAGCAAAGTCCATTGATGCCGTTTTGTTTTATTGTACCACGCGGAAGCTCTTGCCCTTCATCTCATCTGGTTTAAAGTTATGATGCGCGCTTCACCCGGTATCCTCAACAGTCAGAGGAACTGGCTATCTTACCTCTAAATGCCGGAACACAAAATTTTGAATTATTCCTATGGCGACAGACTTAAGTAAGACGGTGGTAGCTAGTCTAGGACTTGCGTTACAGACGTAGACCACGTAATAAATTAATGATTACTTTACCTCGATCTCCATTGTTATGCCTCCATTATTTCGTGCATCAAAATTCTAAACATTGTCTCGGCTATCTTTGAAGTTCAGAAGCCATCGGTTCGTGCCTCCTGACCTGCTAAATCCGTTTATATATTGCAGTCGTTTAGCAAGCTTGCCCGCTCGACCGTGGCCCGCGCACAAAGGTCGCATTTAGCCTAAATACCGATTACAGCGCTAAATTGGCGCAGTCTTTTATTTAATTTAATTAACCTAGGTCAGCTCATGTCCTCAAAACTTGTGAGTGTACCAAGAAGGTGCCTATTTAATCTCTTCTTGAAAACATAAGGTCGTATCGTAACACAGCGGCAACACACATGCTGGAAACTTTTCCCAAATATGTTGCTGTAGACATAATAATAGCTTTTTGAAAGCACTTAGTAGGTACTACTGGAATATCAACCAAAAAACAAGGTAAACCCTTGTTTTGGCAAGATTTTAGTTACATTTTTTTTATATAAAGATAAAGATATTTTTATTTGCTCGAACATAATGTAACATAGATCTTTATTACAGTTGTTATCAATAAGTATCAATTATGCTCTGCCTTAAAGAGCATGCAAATTTTATAAGAAAGTAAATTAAACATAATTGCATCTACAAGAGAATTAAAAATAAGCTAGTTTAAATGTTAATCAAAAATGTCATCAAATACAGCAATCAAAATAAAATCATATTAAATTAAGTGTCAAATGTCAAATTTATAATAATCACAGTTTGTCATCTAAAAAATCATTAATACTATAGTAACATTTGTCTAATAGAAACTTTTTAAGATTTGACCTAAATTAGGAGTCATTGAGCTCTTTTATTGGGATTGGGATTTTTGTCGCGATAATTTTGTCCTCAGGGTTCCTTAGTACCTGCCATCTCATCGACCACTACTTGTAACTAGTGGTAAATGAGATGGCCATGGGTGTTTAAGTGGCCTATGATATGAAGGTGTTCATAATGGCTCAATAATCTTTAAAATATCACCGTGCAAACATTAAAATTTTACTAAACAAAAATAAATAACAACTACCTAAAACATTGTTATGTCTTTTTATGACTGCGGACTCGTGGTCACACCAGATTGTCACACTCTGGTGTAAATAATAGACTTATTTCTTGTTTATGGTAAGGATAATGTCAACGATAAAGCAAGCCATTACGAAAAAATAAATAAAAATAAAAATAGTCTGACCTAAATCACGGTTTACGTGCAGAACATGAAATATGTAAGTAACCTGCTTTATACATGAATGCGCCAAGAGTTTAAAGTTTCAGAACTATAGCCAAGTTTAACAGTAAAACAACTTTGAGCATCGACCGAAGATGACGAAAAGACGTTTCCTCCTGTAGTACCTATCTCGTGAAACAATCCTCAAAATAGTCGCTCGAGAAGTATGCATGTATCACTAAAGAGGAATAGAATTATACTCGTAATGTGAAGTAATTCGATTTTACCTCCGCTCCATTCTAATAACCGACATCCGCCGTATGGCAGGTTACAGCCCGTACCATGAAGATGTTCAACATTTTTATCGCTTCGCCTCTACTTGTGTCATTAGTACTGGTAGGAAATCGAACTCCTTGCCCTCGTCTGTTTTTCCGCACTAGTACAATCCTGATGTTTTCAAGTCCTTAGTGAATATGTTCCTTTTAGACATGTGTGCTCTTGAGGCCACATCTTTACTACTGAATAATATTATGAGATTATAAGTAGTACCTTTATCAAGGCAAGGTAGCTAAGTGTTGGAATATGAAACTTTGCCATAGTTGTGATACTGTGTATCATGTTTTACTGTGTTCCGCGGCCTCCACTGCAGCGTTTAATATCAAACTTTTCAGATTTATTGGGTTATTGTTTCATGGGCACTAAGTACTCCTTTCTTGGATACAATTTTTATTTATTTTCAAAGTTTAGTGCTATCGTTGTAAAGTGCAAACGGTTTAAGATAATCATGATGATGAAGATGTCATTATGAACATGTTATACCGTTACTTTTCTACTACTAGTTAATAGTTCACATGACTTTAACGCCACTCTGTACTCGCACCTGCGAGGATCTCTTTTTATATGACTCTCATAATAAATTACTCATTGGATCTCATCCTAATACCTATCTACTTTTGAACTCGGTGAACTTCCACTTGACGATTTATCACAAGGAATTACATGTGACTCATTTAAGGCGCTTGCAGCCAATCGTGCGATATGACGATTCCAAACAGACGTTTCAAAATAATCCCAAAAAATCTTATTGAATAAAATAAATTGACTTTGACTTTGACGACAGCGCTATCTAGAAATGGCCGTAAGTTTTTATTTTTGGGAACTCTAGCCTGGGCACCTTAAAGCCGCCCAGGCAAGCTTTAAGTTGCCCAGGGCGAGGATGAGCTATCCTAGAAGCTGCTTATTAAAGGAGCTGCCACTCCCGAAGCACTAGGAAATGCTTGGCACTCGTATTTCGGCAGGAGGGTCGCAAGCCAATATTGTGCTTGGTTTGGTTGGTGGTAGGACTTTGTTTAGGTCCGCCTGGCTACTTACCACTATCTTACCTAATTCTCTTGCCATAATAATATAATTTTAACAAGCCTCATAGCTCAGTTTTTAGTAACTCTGCCTTCTGCGCTGTAGGTTGTGGGTTCGATTCCCACCCAGCTCAAACACTTTTGTGATGAATATAGATGTTTGTTCTGTGTTTGGGTGTTGTATTGTATGATAAGTATCTAGTTCTCATAATACAAACTATGCTTAGTTTGGGGTTAGATGGCGCTGTGTGAAAATTAATGTCCTGTATAGATTGTGATACCTGTCTCTAGGACTAAATATTCAATTCATTTCAAAGTTATTTTAAACAGACAAATAAATTACAAAATGATAAATCAAATGAAACAAAAATAAAAAAAATATTACAAGTTAGATTAAAAGAATTACCCCTCCTTTTCCCTTCTAAGGGGAGAAATTTCCAGAAAATATGATAAATATTTTCAAATATTGAATATTTATAACACATACAAAATGTCTATTTAAGTAATCGAATGAAACTAAAGATATTAATTTTCAAGACTTGCTGTATCATCCCGAATGGATGGTGGAGGGATGATAAAAGACATATATGTATTGTAATACCTATCAATAGTTTACATATTTAGGTACTTATAAACTCAAGTTACAAAGATTTTAGATGCATAGAGATTTGCCCCAAATCACCCTTTAATAGACTTTCAGATTATTTTTTTCTAAATAGTAGGCATTTTAATTCTAATAAAAACACATACCAAATTTCAACTGGATTGGATCAAATAAAAATATCTCTCCGCACAAAAAGATCCCCTAAGTCACTCTATCAGAGGAAGAATCTCGATCTTTTTTTTTTCATAATTAGCATTTCAAAGTTACTAAATATTTACATGCGCAATTTCAAATCAATCGAATGAAACTAAAGATTTTGAATTTTCGAGAAAATTTCATGGCTTTTTTTTGTTGTACGACGGGTAAGCACTTGCCTTCATCTCACCTGGTAACAAGTTGAGATAAGTTGACTTTTTCCCTATTTCATCCATTTAGAGGAATAATAAAAACACATGTTTTTTAGGGTTTGATTCCCATGGGGAGTACAATATATTGTGCTTGGTTTGGTTGGTGGTAGGACTTTAGTTAAGTCCGCCTGGCTAGCTACCACCATCTAACCTTATTGTATTAAATTGTTATCATAGCCACAGGGCCATAATAACAATTTAAAAAAAAAATGTTGTGTTCCAGTATATAGAGGTAAGATAGCCAGTTCCTCACTTAGTTGAGGATTCCGGGTGAAGTACGCTTCCAGCTTCGGCCTTATCCCAACTTGTAACCAGGAGTGATGAAGGTCAAGTGCTAACCCCTCGTACAGTAAAAAAATAAAAAACATGATTAATATCTCAATAGCCTTTGAAACACATATTAAGTAGTACATAAAACATTCAAATTAATTGAATTAAAGATTTTAGATGCATGTTTTACCCCATTTTACCCTTTAGTAGTAAGATTTTTCAGATTTTTTTCTCATTACTCATTTTCAAGATAATAAAAAATACATTAACAAAATTTCAACTCGATCTCAAATTCGATTAAAATTTTCAACTCAATCGGATCATAAATTAAGATTACGCATACAAACTGTTATGCCCCATTTTACACTTTAATAGAAAAAGCTTTTCATTTTTTTTTCTTAATAAGCATTTTTAAGCAATTATAAACACATGTACAAAATTTGAACTCGATCAGATCAAATATAAATACATCTCCATACAAAAAGTTTTGCCCCATTTCACCCTTTTAAAGGAAACATTTCCAAGTTTTTTTTTCATAATAAATACCTCAAAGTTATTACAAATACACATACACAATTTGAACTCAATCGGATCCTAAAGATTTTGCATACAAACTATTTCACTCCATTTCACTTCCTTGGGGGAGGAATTTCCTAAAATCCGTTCTTAGTAAGAATAATACACACCCTGGGAAAATTTCAAGTCTGTAGGTCTTACAGTTTCGGTGGTAGCGTGATTATACCTATCTACCTACCTATCACGTCAGTGGTAAATCGATTTTATATAATATATGTATGCTAGTTTTAAGGTATATATTGCTACGGGTCGTAGAATAAGTTAAATAAGATCTTTTACTTGTCTATTGTTGCCTGAAATAAAATATAATAATGATTATTAATAAGGGCCCATTTCGCTAGTGTAAGCGCCTTAATTCATATATATATCAGCTGAATACGTCATCCCCTCAGACTCAGATCGATCGTCTGGGAAACGCCGTTCTGTCAGTGATTCATAACCACAATAATAATTCTCTCTGAATCATTAGTACCTATCTATAAAACCACATGAAATTACCTAGGTATACTTACCTATTTAATTTTTACTGATAATTTTGAATGTTTGTTTATTTTGAAACCACAAACAAAACAAGTATAATATATTTTGACAAGACTTACAGCACAGTTGGTAGTAGCTATGCCTTTCGCGCCGAGGTTTTGGGTTTAATTTTCACACAGGCGTAGGTACCTCTAATGACTGTTCCGAATTTGGATCAGTGTTGTATTGTATGATAAGTAACTACATAAGCACGGAAGTGTTCTATCCTTAATCTAGTTTTCATATATATAGCTTTGCTTAGTTTAGGGCTAGATGACGCTGTGTGAAAATAATGTACAGTGATTAGTATATACATGTATCTGCTTACTTAGTTTTCCAATATATAAGATTTGAATAATCTAATGAATCCGTGCGTAGATGGCCGTCGGATAGGTCCTTTTGTACCTAGTCTGATGTCAACGGAATAATTCCTTAACAGACGAAACACAATTCTCACGTGATAATGTTAAAATGTGTGTTTTTTTGTTGTTGTAAGATGGGTAGCGCTTGACCTCTCTCACCTGGTTACAAGTTATGATAAGGCCGAATGTGGAAGCGCACTTCACCCGGAATCCTCAAGTCTGAGGAACTGGCTATCTTAAGAATTGTTGCTATGGCGACAGGCTTAGGTAAGATGGTGGTAACGGATATTAACAAAGTCCTACCACCAAACAAACTATGCACTTTCTGGGGATCGAACCCGGGACCTCTGGATCTGACACCAGTGGGCGAACGAGTAGACCACAGAGGTGGTTAAAATGTAATGATTATAGCTCTGATATTAGCTTATAAAAACCAAAAAAATGGACCAAGCATTCAAATCTCCAACGCCTCCGCTAACTCCGCTTCGCTCAAAGGAACTTGTTTGGCTTACGGCTTTGCACCCACGTCTCAACGAAATAACTATTCCTTTTGTCAGCACTCCATCTAAAGTGTAACTATACATTTTTTTTTCACATTTGGCCAATAAATAATATTTGGCACGATGACATCAAATTCACAGCTGGGTTGAAATGGATTTCAACTGCTCAAGATCGTCTAGAATGGAATCACATGAGACCCATAGTGCTGAAAAAGTAATATGGTACTACATATTAGAGGACATTATTTTCATTCTTAAAAATAGAGGACTGTATCAACACTATTTCAGAGTTGTGTCTCGTCCTAGTGAATGTAGACTTTTCTCATAATCAAGACCAAGATGAAGGTAGTAGTTAAAAACGCCTGCACTTCTGTATAGCTATTTTCAAACATTCGGAAAGCCTTATCGGATCGAAATCGGAAGCTTCAAATGGAGATTCCGAGAACGCTATTCTTAATTCCAAAATCTTAATATTTTTTTCATTAGAATTCAATGCTTCCCACAGAAGATTTTCAGAAACGCTGTGAAAATAGCGTTAAAATCTATTGGATTCTATGTCGGATCCGACAAAAAGTGACGTTTCCGATCTTCATCTTCGTACAGACTGGAGCAAACCCGCCGAAACGTCGCAATAAATACTCGTAACACGCTATACACGATAAATACCCGATTTTAAGATTGAAGAATCTAAAAAATGTGTTCTAATCGCGAGTTTAAAAAAGACAACAATTCAAGCAAAGCTGGTAGCTTACTTGTATTCGCGGTAGAGGAAATTTCTGAGAACGCTCGCGCCATCGTAGACACTATCCTTGCCCAGGCAAGTCTCGAGGTCAAGGTAATGGGATTACTCGAGGAGATGGGTAGGCGCATCTACTTGAGTCAGGTCACTCAGGTCAGATGTATACACCAACCCGCCATTCAAGCTTGGTTGTAATGGCAATTTAAGAATCGACATTTAGAATTTAAAAAATAAAAAAAATACATTGCATTGAGGTCATTTACTTCATTCATATAGATTGGTACTACTGAAAATACTAAATAATTAAATGATTTTAACTACAAAAACAATAGGTTAACATAATATATGAAATTCACTTATTATTGAAATGAATGAATGAACACTTATTATTCACAAAAATTACAACGAATTATTCATTAGATGATTCTGTGTTTATAAGTACAACGACGGTGTATCTTTTTATTAAAATTAATAAGTTTTATTTGTTAACTACGAATAAAAAAATTAAAAAAAATATGAATAAATTATTACAAAATACTTATTTGAGGACGGCCTTTTTCGGGCTATGTTGACTAATTCAGCGATCCTATCCCTGACTTTTCCCACCCAGGGTGGCTACAAAATCTAATAAATTATACCCAGTCTGAATAAAGCCATTTGTTACCCAGTAAAAAAGGTTTTCATGCCACCTGTGGTCGGAGTTCAAAGTTAAAACGATAAAAACTAGCAGCCTGGATTCGTAGTTAAACTAACCTAATTGTAGTAAAATCCACATGAGTTTTTAAATGCATTTCCATTTGGAATCGTTTGTTAGGTCGGAGTTTTGTACGTTAACCGTGCTCTCGGGCTTTTACTAAGTATTTTTTGTGGTACTAAATTAGTCATATCATACGTAATACTAAGTACGTACTTTCGTTCATTAAATCTTGTGCCTCAGTCTAGTTTGCCTACCGGTATCAGACCCAAAGTTCCCGGGGTATTTGTGCATGGTTTCTTTGGCGGTAAGACTTTAAGTCCGCTTGGTTCCATCATTGTTCCTAAGTCTATCTGTTGCCATAACAACTATTCTAACAGATTTCGCAACCGTTCTCCTATAACCGATTCGTCATTAGACTGTTCGTCGACAGGACGATACATTTATTTCTGTTTCACCAGCAGAGCTTTTCGACGACAGGCCTTTACAGCTACACGACGATAAACATATAACTCTTTTAACTACAGGCCTTTCCATCTACGGAGAGTGCGCCGTCAATCCTATGATAAGCGATATTTAAAAGAATACACATTCTACAGCTTACTGTGTCGTTACTAATAGCCATTTAGAATAGTTGTTATGGCAACATTGTGCTCCGGCAAGGAGGTCAGATAGCGAGTTCCTCAGTATGTTGAGTTTTCCTGGTGAAGTACGTTTCGTTTTATCCCAATTTGAAACCAATTGAGATGAAGAAGCGCATCCCCATCATCGTATAAAGCAGCCACAACCATATTAGTTTTGGAAGTAGAAATCCTAGATTTTCCTGCACGGAAAATGGAAAGACGCGAGACAGTAAAACATGCTTATATTGTTATAAATCTTCACCAGAGACACCTGTCTTCCCAGTGTCGCGACAATAATAATTCCAAAGTGTGTTCTCAACTTCCCGCAATATTTTCAAGTTATGTAAAGAGCAAAACTAATTTTCTGCTTTATTTATTTTTTGGAGTGAGAACTGCGGGTTGAGTTGAGATAACGAGAAACAATAGCTTGGTAATAGGTACTGTAACTCGATCAGAGTTGTTTGTTTCGTAGCACCTATTTCTTTTAGAAGGCTTCTAGGTACTTATTTTACGTTCCTGTCAATCTTACAAGTTTTTGGGCTTTAAATAAATAACTTGAATACAGCACCTACAAGTTTTAAATTTATTTTCATCGTATTCTATTTCGTCTAATGTGACAATCTGGTGTGACTACGATACACTATTAGTTATTATGTGGTCTTACAATCCAACAATAGTTGTGCGGTTAGTATATTGTTTTTCTTAACCAACAACCTAGTTTGCCGATTAATACTTTTCCATAACCGCAATCTGGTTGGTTAAGAAAAAAAAACCTCCCAACCTACTGACGCATTCCGCCATAAGTGCCGTCCATTACCAAATTATTAACATAATCTAACCAGATGTGGTTAAAAACCATTTTTGAAAATATTATATGAAGTGTATATTTACATATTATTGCAGGTGACTCTACATTGCAGAAGATTGTAGGTGCATGTTAATTAACAAGAGAGAATGCAAGGATTCGTGTAAATATTTGGATTCTTAGTTTCCACATACGGTGTGGAATTTTCAGCTTGGTTTGCGTATTCCGTGAAAGTTGTTTACTCATTTGCAGCAGTAATTTTCTTTAGTCACCTGTGCGTTTATTATCTTCTCACAGTGACTATTGTTTTCATCATCATCATCATAGCAACCCGAAAATCTACGGTATGCCTCTCATCACACTTTTTAAGTTAGATGTATATATTTTAAATGGGTCAGTTCTTGAACTTTTGCACAGACCAAAAATAAATTTACGGTGCGAGCTTTCCCAGTAGGCTACTATTAACTCTCTTTTTGGAGACAGTGGAAATATAGACGCTGAGGGTTTGCAGTCACATCAACAGCCCATTAATAGCCTTTGCTTGACAGAGCCTCTTTTAAAGTTGGAGGATTTTACACATCTAGAGGTCCCGGGTTCGATCCCAGGGGAGTACAATATTTTGCTTGATTTTGTTGGTGGTAGGACTTCGTTTCAGTCCGCCTGGCTAGCTACCACCATCTTACCTAATTCTGTCGCCATTTAACAATTCTAAAATTGTTGTGTTCCGGCATTTACGTGCCGTGGCGTGTGTATCAACCGAAAGTTAATTCGAACCGTAACTGGATCGTATCGGTTACGAATCCGAGCGAGACCGCAACTTGATTTATTCTAAGATCATATTTTGGTCGGTTGCTTGGCGGTTTCTATGATGCCACACAAGCGTTATATGCTGCATTGTTATATTTCTATGAAAATGCAATGAAGATTTTAAATATATCATAAATAATTTATGTTACCGATTATTACCTATGACATTTTGACATAGTAAGTAGGTAAGGTGTATTAAGTAGAATGGGCTATTCAAATCAAACATGCGTACTGGTGCATGCATAACTAGCATTATTTGATCTTACCTCGTTGGATGCGCATCCCGCTCGCTATGTAAAACACACCGTGAGTGTTTTACAGCACCCATGGAGAATGTTAAATGGTAGGTAAATTTTAAAATTCTAACCGCCTCTGTGGTCTAGTGGTTCAGCCCACCGATTTCAGATCCTGAGGTCCCGGGTTCGATCCCCATGGGGAGTACAATATATTGTACTTGGTTTGGTTGGTGGTAGGACTTAGCTACCACCATCTTACCTAATTCTGTCGCCATAACAACAATTTTTAAAATTGTTGTGTGCCGGCATTCAGAGGTAAGATAGCCAGTGCCTCAGTTTGTTGAGGATTCCGGGTGAAGTGCGCCTCCACCTTCGGCCTTATCTCAACTTGTAACCAGGTGAGATGAAGGCCAAGCACCCCATCGTACAAAAAAAAACTAAGTACCTAAGTACATGAAAAAAAATACTGGAAGCTAGCCCCCACACAAAGATGTGTGCGTTCTTCTGTCAATTATTAGGTGCCTTGTCTTTTCGTTACGACCTAGACAGACAACGAGTAACTAAACGAAAACTGCTCCGGTGCGTTTTGGTGGAGTTTTAGGTATGACACATTCGGGCGGATGTTTCGAAATCCTTTGTTATTTTTAACCGACTTTAAAAAGAGGAGGTTCTCAATTCGTCGGAATCTATAGAAATCGAGGAAACTCTTCAAATTTTATAGGCACACTTGAAGTAATTTAGGGTGTATTACCTCAAAAGTAAAAAAAAACGGTCCGCTGTCATCAGGTCAGGATCTGATGATGGGATCCTGGAGAAATCCAGGGAACTCTTCAAATATTATAGACACACTTGAAGTGATTAAGGAATTTTTAGGGTGTATTATCTCAAAAGTAAACAAAAAGCGGACCTCTTATGTGTATTCATCATCATCAGGATCAAGCGTTTGTTAATCCATCTTTCATCAAAATAATTGGAAAAAATACGTCATTCAGGTAAACGAAATTGTGTCATATTCTTCATTGTAGTCGGTTTTTTTTTAGTTTTTAAAACGTAATTATTATCTAATCCTTTAACCCAAATGACGTCAACACAGTTTCATTTACAGTTTGGGGAAACAACTAACATACCCACCAGCTTTAGAAATATTCTTATTCTATTTTCATGTATGATTATTGTTGTAGAAAACTAAGAGAATCTTAGTAATAGAATAACACACCTAGTAGGTGCTTATTATAAGGTTGTTCTTGCGGCATATTTAAATATTATATCTCCGTAAAGTGTTATCTGTAGGCTTTTTTGTCGGCAGAGCCAGTGAGATTCAATTCTAGTATGTTAGGCTTGTTCGTGTAAGGCAGTGTTGGGGACGAAAGGGGTGCCAGCCGCCAGTTGGTATATTGATTCAATAAGCCATCGCGAAATCGAACTGGGACTCAGTTCAACCTTATTGAACATCATTTGAAAAAAAATAGAAAAGTTGTTTACCTATCTATAAAGTAGGGCATATTTAGTAAGATTTCAGATATTTGCTTGATTATTGATTAAACCGTCAAGTAAAAGTAACAAGCATATTTAACACAAAAACACAATTGATTATCAAATAAACCTAAGAACCCTTTAAGTTATACTGTTTTTTTTCCAATCTTTCCGAAAGTTGTTTAGCAGAGATCCATTGTCTACCATTTGTAAGACTGTATGTTGTGATCAATAATATAATATTTTTAATGTATTACAACTTTATTTTTCGCAATCATTTT
This sequence comes from Venusia cambrica, assembly GCA_951394065.1. NCBI lineage: Eukaryota > Metazoa > Arthropoda > Insecta > Lepidoptera > Geometridae > Venusia > Venusia cambrica. The sequence goes on along the minus strand of OX596043.1, from coordinate 5,163,619 downwards.
TTATAGTAGTACTTTAATAAATTGAAAACGGTAAAGATCCCGTATATCTAGATGGCATTCGATCCAACACACTCGTTCTTAGATTTTATACCTCGTAAAAGGAGATGAGAAAGCCGTATGTCTGTGCGCATAATTATTTTAGTGCCAATCACACCACAGCCCATTAAAAAACGCATTTAAAAGTCAAGCTTATCCTGTGAAACTCACCGCATTATGAACAATATTTATATAGGTATTGTTCATAATACAGTGAGTGCGGTGCTCATCAAAACTGGCATAACTTTATAACTACGATAAGATTCAATGAAGATCAATTTATACGATTAAAACTAGCTTTTGCTCGCGGCTTCGCTCGCATTAAGAAGTATTATTAATAAGGTATAGTTTTATGCGGCTTTACTTTTGTTTAGCGTGTGTAAAAAATTTGGGCCTACAAAACTTAAAAACGACAGTACTTACATTCTTCAACTTCTCCATTAACGTTCAGATTTTCTTAAGCCATTTTAAAATAGTCTAACCGACAAAACCTATACTTAAACCAGACGAAAACAAAACAAATGCCAAATACAAAGACGAGTCTACTCGTATAACCAAAACTACTAAACCGAAACAAAACAAATGCAAAATCTCAAAATCCTTTCTAAGGGATGCCTACGTCATAACATCTACCTGCATGCCAAATTTCAGCCCGATCGAGGGGTTTGGGCTGTGCGTTAATAGATCACTATGTCAGTCAGTCACCTTTGAGTTATATATATTTAGAAGATGGCATTATATATATTTGATCTTATTTTAATATTAATATATGGTAAAAGTACCGTCCGGTGCTAAGCAGTTCGTTTGTTGTGTCGCATCCTAGACTACTAACAAGCCTCATAGCTCAGTTGGTAGTATCTCTGCCTTCTGCGATGTAGGTTGTGGGTTCGATTCCCACCCAGGACACACATTAGTGTGATGAATATGTTTGTTCTGTGTTTGGGTGTTGTACCATGTAGTACGTATGTATTTACAAAAGTATTTAAGTATTCTATCCGTAATCTAGTTCTCATATTCTATACATATATTCGATACAGAAAATCTTATAGTAACTTTAAAATAATTTCACACAAAATCTAAAATCATGCACATTTACATTCACTACACTAAACATTCAATCACTCACACTTACATTACACTGTGCATATATTACATACCTACATACCATTACAATTATATACACACCAATCACCATACATACATATACACATACGTGGCATTATTAATTTGTTTGTTTAAGATATTTTTATATCATTTTTATTAACTGTATTGTAACTACTTATATATTGCTGTCTTTATGACTCACAAAATTTTTATATTACGTTATGAATATTCTGTTAGAAAGTATCTCACTACACAGGCTACCTAGTCCTAGTGTGAGGAACAGAGCCTACCTGCTGCACCTCAACTGTGTAATTAAATACTGTGTAAATAATATACCTAAAATTAAACGTAACTTCACTTTTAATTATAAGTACCAATTTGTAAACAGTTAAAAAAAAATTACAAGCTATGCTTAGTTTGGGGCTGGATGGCGCTAGGTTAAAATTAATGTTCTGTAATAAAAAAAATCTTAATCCTTGCCCAGGTGGGTACGAACGGTGTGTTTGATGGACGGACATTCGCAGGTACCTAGCAATTGACCAGGTTCGATAAAGAGCTAACCCATTAACAAAAAATATGGAACTGGGAGAAACCTTTGCCTTAATGTAGGAACACGCTGATGATTAAATAAAAGAGTAAAAGTACAAATTAAATCTTTACCTGCATAATAAAATCAGCATACATTTTCTATACTGTTAATACCTAGTGTTGTGGACTGAACCCAAATATACTAATGTTTTCATACCTAAACTTAATCCTAGACACCCATTAGTCTCTCTTACTGCTTAAAACTTCACAAGCTCCGAACTAAGATGTTGCCCAAATCCTCCCAAACATTTAATTAGTTCCTTATTGTGTTTGACTTGTTGACAGGCAAATGGACCGTTCATCTTTAGGGATTTATTTACGTCAGAATTATAACACTCTGAGGACCTCTTTCCATATCTTTGATCTATATAAGAAGTAGCATTTGTGGAATCAAGTTTGGCTTTTCAGCGACATTCTGCATTGTGATAATTATTTGGACATAAGATACCTACTGATTTTATAGCATTCGCTTGGCTGTTGTTTGACAAGCAGATGCAAGAGCAGTTGGAGCCTCAGCTTTATTTCAACGACTAAAATGAGGTTTTGTTTTTTAATAACTGTAATATATGTAAATAATGAAAGTTTAAATTGGAAATTAGTTAAGCTTTTCTGAACAAATGGCTGTATTCTTATTATTATTGTGGCCTAAGTATGGACAGCGATGCATTCCTAAGAAATGTAAACATGATACCATCTTGTAAGCGATCACCTCGCATTGTAACAGTTATAAGCTTTAACAAAATAACATTCTGCAAGTCATCTAACCCTGATTTCTCCGATGACCTGGCGCCAAACGAAACTCGAGCCTCGTCATAAAGAAGTCCACTCTAAAGTTATACATTTTACTCACCTGCACTAAATATGAATAATTATGTAAAATCGACTTGTAACTGACTGACTGACAATCAACTGACTTCAGGTAAGCTTCCATTTGAACAACAGGAATTTAGCATTTTGGGAAAGCTCCATTACATAATAACTTGTATGTAAGTACCTTAATGTCAAATTTGTGTGTTTTTATTCTTATTTTAATAAATTGAATTATGCCTACTAACATTATGCCATTTTTTTTTTTGATATGAGTATATAATAACTAACAAAATATGGATCATGGCAGAATAAATAAAATATATTATTATTATACACATACATCTATTCCTTGCTTTGGTCGAATGAGATAAGGTCAAGAGCTTTACCCGCCTCTGTAGTCTAGTGGCTCAACCCACCGATTTCAGATCCAGAGGTCCCGTGTTTGATCCCCATGGGGAGTACAATATATTGTGCTTGGTTTGGTTGGTGGTAGGACTTTATTTAAGTCCGCCTGGCTAGCTACCTCCATCTTACCTAATTCTGTCGCTATAATAGGTAACAATTCCGACATTTAGAGGTAAATAGTCAGTTCCTCTTGAGAATTCCGGGTGAAGTGCGCCTCCACCTTCGGCCTTATCTCAACTTGTAACCAGGTGAGATGAAGGCCAAGTGCTTACACGTCGTACAAAAAAAAGAGAGCTTTATTAACTTGTGCCAACTAAAAAACCAGTGTTTTGTAGTGCCGCGAGCTGCATACAGTTCATGACACGTTTCGATGGTACATGTAAAATGTTAATCCACTGTACAAACTACATAAGTACCTAAAGAAAAAGGTACTATACGTTGTGCTATATGTACATCTACAGTTTTCTAACCTATTATAGAGGAACTAGTTTACTCGAACACCGCATCTAAGATAATAGACCGCTTCGTTAGCTGAGACCACGACCACTTGGTAGCCACAAAACGGTTGGACGTGAGAGTGGGAGGTAATTTATTATTACCAGGGCACCAGCAACACCCAGATGTTGCGCCTCATTTGCTTTATATACCCATTCCGAAGTTATACTAGTCTTTTATAATCTCTCACGACCAAAACACATTATATTTAATTGTTTTATATAAATGGTGAACATCACAATAAATACCTGTAAATAAATATCTGTAGATTTCCGAGACTTTTATTTAAAAAAAACTAGTTTAGGGAGTCCAGCTCGTCTATTGGCAAAGCTACAAGAGCCTTTGGGGTCGAAACCTTGGTCTGTGGTTTCTTTCGGGTTTTTAAAAATCTTGCGGAAATTTTTATTGAGGTGACGCGTGACCCAAAGGGCTGGGTCTTATTTAGGCCAGCGAATTAGCATAGCTATTCAGTGTGGCAAGCCAGTGTTGTGGGCACGCTTCCGTCTAATACTGGTCTGAAACAGTTGAATTACCTATAGATTGTTTGTAATGGTCCTTAGGAAATCCGTCTGATTACCTTGTACATAAGATAATTACTTTATTTACCAACAAATGTTTACAATATATTTATGTTTAAAAATATAACAGATTACAAATGGATCCCGCACTAGGGCTGTTAGGCACATAGTTTAACAATACCATATATATATAATAATTTTAATTGTTTGTGAATAAATATATTCTCTTTTCATTCATTTTGATTTTAATAGCGTTTAGAAAAACACACCCAATAAACCTTTACAGGTTTGAGTTATAGGTACCATTCCTTGATACATAATATTATGTGTCTTTGATATATTATATTGTTTTGTTTAAGGCACTCAGCCTTAAAGAAACATAAATAATGTAAGTATCTTACATAAGTAGGTACACTTTGTCACTCCCCGATAGGGTCAGGACCAGGTGGTTCTTCTAAGTTACATACGCATGAACTGATAAGGTTTTTGGTGTTTTGTAGCATCAAAACACATCGTTGGACCAAAAATGTGAAATTCGCCATTACGTACTGTCTACATGTAACTTAAAGAAATAATAAATAATTTAAACATGTTATTTTACGAGCAATGTTGGTTCAGTTTGGGAACCAATATGGAAAATCGAAACGTGAGTAAACATTGTTGCTATGTAGCAAGTAGCATGTATAAACTGGCGAATTTCGGCGAACCACGGCGCTTATGACCATCAGATGACAGAAATATGCGCGTATTTCGACGTTTTGTTTTTTTACGTTAAAACAAATATAAATTTTGAAAATCGAAAACACAGGCCGTCTGCTGTATACTGTGTTTATTTTCTGTACAAAGTTTCAGGCCCTAATTTTACGTATTTATTGAATGGCGAACATTTTTGGTACAAATTAGAGTCAACTTTGGATTTTTTTTTCATCGAGAAAATTTTAAATAATCGTGTTTTCAAAACACAAGCGTTCTAGCATCTATCCTGAACTATAACATGTATTAATTTCAAAGTAAATGCTACAGTATTGTGGAAGATATGATCGCTGAAGCTAAGCCATTTCACATATCATAGACTCATTGTGTTCCGGCATTAGAGGTAAGATAACCAGTTCTTCATTTGTGAAGTGCGCTTCCACCTTCGGCCTTATCATTACTTGAAAAATAAGTGAGATGAAGGCAAAGAACCTCCCGTTGTACAATAAAAAAAAACTTACGTAGGTACCTACCTACTGCTGGGGTTCAATCTTAAAGCTGATCGTGTTTCTCATTAATATCATTGATGTGCGCTTGTGAAACTGAAAGTGCTTTTGAAAGCATCGTACCAAAGTACCAACTCCTCACTTGGTACTTTGGTACGATGCGCAACTTCACAAACTCGACCGTCTCGATGCTGGACGAGTAATGAACTTGACACTGGGTTATTATAACCCGCTAGTAGGTGGGCGATGCATTCCTCTCGCTTCTATAAATACTGCCTGTCTCTCGTAATAGAGTCCCCATCTATTACGATACTACGGTTATCGATGTTTCATTGTATTAGAAATACTAGATCTTGTGATGTTTGATTTGTTAGGCATTTGACAATTATCACACAGTTAACAAGCGTCATAGCTCAGTTGGTAGTAACTCTGCCTTCTGCGCTGTAGGTTGTGGGTTCGATTCCCACCCAGAACAAACATTTGTGTGATGAATATAAAAGCTTGTTCTGTGTTTGGGTGTGGTATCATATAGTACGTATGTATTTACAAAAGTATTTAAGTATTCTATCCGTAATCTAGTTCCCAAATTACAAGCTATGCTTAGTTTGGGGCTAGATGGCGCTGTGTGAAAAAAAAAAAAGTTATTGTTTGATCAACACTACGATAAATGTGTGTTTTATTACTCTAAGCACACTTTTTCTCAATATCTCTTTATTCTGAGTGTCCAAGGCTCGTAGCAGGCTCTCATTCCTTGAAAATATTTAATTTATTAAAATTTAACGGTTATACCAATTACATAGTTCAAAAAAATAAAAGAAAATAAAAAATAAAAAGTCAAAATGAGAGCAAAGCACTGACCGTATGTCATAGTGGAATCCTTTACTAATATGAAAAAGTTAAAATCTATTTATAATGGCTCTCAAAACCTTTGCTGTGTTAATCCACGAGTTTAAAATCTACCTCTCCAGACCACGGATGTCGTAAAGGTCGAACAAGGGATTTGACAAAAAAGGCAGCAGCTTCCTGCTGGGTGTAAACAAAACTTTAACTTTGACCACCAACACTTCCACAACGTTCTGTTTCTCCTACTAAGGTTGCACGGACGAAATCGCTGTTAGAGATATGGCCGCTCATTGTACCTAGACACTCTGTTACCTAATGTTTGTATTATGTCATTTTGTGTACAATAAAGCGTTAGTCAATACACCAATAAGTCTGATGCGTGGTATTTATGGCTTTTACAGTTGTCGAACGGTGATTAGTTCCAAAACTATAACTAGATGTCGCCGGTAAAAACGACCACCGCTAGATCGCGCTGACGAAAACGCAGAGCTCGGATAGACGTCCGAAGCCTAATTTTGTTTAATTTGAAAATCATACTCAGCAACCATAGTACTACATTAAACGTCTATTAACGTGAGGTGTGGTTTTTATTGGAATTTGATCCCACTGAAGAGGCAGGGAAACCAGGAACAACGCCAGGCAGCAGGTCCTGAAGAAGCGGATGGAGTAACAACAGTTTTGGAGAAAGTTTATTCTACATCGTGGTGGACAATAATGGGATATTGATTTGGGATTTGCCCAGTCAAACCAATTGCATGACATCCCAAAAGTAATTCTTGGATCTTATCGAGCCCTTGGCTTGGCAACCCTATTGAGTAAAAAAATAATAAATAAGACCATTTTTTATATTTCTATAAGTACCTACCTAGTTAAATACCTGCCCAAATATTGCATGACCTGGACCTCCTATATCTTGAAAAATTATTTTTAATATAATATGGTCCCTATTATAAAAGTAAAATAAATTTATTTGGAAATCTGCTGTCTAAACCCTGTTGTTTCATTATGTCATTTCCGTTACCATTATTTTGACATGCAATTTTGCTATTTTAATGTGATGTTCACTCCGTTGAACAAAACAAGCCCTATAAAACCCGTCAGTAATATAAAATCCTGTGCCGCCTTTCTTTACTATTTTCAAACACTTGACCCAACATCTAAGTCGTTTAACCGTTTCCATTTGATCAAACATCGGCCGGGTTCAAGTAAGCAACATCCATTAGGTACATCAAAGTTTACCCAATCAGGAGTACCTACGCAAATATCGATAAGCGATTTCCCGTCCCTATTGTATTCATCCCGTTCGGCGTCCGTCCCCAGCGCTCGTTCCGATGGGTGAGCGGAAGGAAGTCGGATTAAAATATTAGAACTGCCGGACCAAATAATGCAACAGATTCAAAATAAGCTTCAAACCAGGGGGTACCACGACCTCTTATAGCATCCTTGTTTTGATATTACTTTACTTTTGTCACCATCTATCCAGTGTAGAAAAAACGAGACAAAAGTAATGTAAGATCAAAACTAGAATGCTACAAGACGTTGTGGTTAGGCCCCAGTTTTAAACTAAACGGGCTTTAATGGTTGACATTGTTATATTTTTGACATTATGCTAATTTATGTACAGAATTAATTTATTAATTTGAATTGTTTAATCGTTTTGATATGACTAGGAACCAATACTCACAATCTCACGTTCCTATTTCCATTATTAGTGTGTTCTTTGACTGAGCTAGTAGATGCAATAGACACTGAATAAAGTTGGAAGAAAACCCAGCCGAAGAAAACAATATTAAGTAGGGACCTCCACTAGTATAATTGCGTCTCATATCATGGTAATCATTGAAAACTTGATCAATAGGTGTTATTGAATATTCAAGTCGAGAGTGAATATTAGGTGTCACAGACGGGGCAGCCATTTTTTTTCTGTAAACACTTTCCTTTAGTACAATTTACTCAAAAAGTTTTTATTAATTGTATTTATTTAAGTAATTTTATGTTTTGCTATTTGGATTGTAGGAAATTATGAGATTTCGAGTTTTGCTTTGACAGGGCTATTTGATTGCAATAAGTGTTATGCAAATGGCGGTAAGTTTGACTAATCGTTTGCTGCTCACATTAGTGACATGTGCCCCTAACGAGACTGCATCTACGTTTTGATCGAAGGCAATCAGTACGATCTTCAAACTAAAATCAACATTTTAGTTCGAAGTTTGCATTTTCCGGCGACCACACCAATTTGTTCTTATTCAAGAACGCGGAGAAACTTCGAATCATATTCAATTGAATTCGGATTGGAATCTAGGGCACTGTTTTTTTTTTTTTGTGCGACGACAAGTTGAGATAAGGCCGAAGGTGGAGGCGCACTTCACCCGGAATCCTCAACAAACTGAGGAACTGGCTATCTTACCTCTAAATGCCGGAACACAATAACTTTTAAGAATTGTTATTATGGCGACAGAATTAGGTAAGATGGTGGTAACAAGCCAGGCGGACTTAAACAAAATCCTACCACCAACGAAACCAAGCACAATATTGCTTCCCTTGGGGATCGAACCCGGGTCCTCTGGATCTGAAATCGGTGGGTTGAACCACTAGACCACAGAGGCTGTTAAAAAAATCGCTTTCTTCGTAACACGAACTATTTCCTTTGCCAAAGCAATACAAACAATGGATTCATTTCATATTGGTTAATTGTCATTCACGTTAAAATAGATAGACAAAGATTTAAAGAAAACTATTTGTTACAAAAATATGGTGCACTATAAATCGTTTAAGACTTTGAGAGAGCAACTTAGGTAGTTAATTAAAACACCGTAAGTTCTAATTATATTTAAAATTACATCATATACAATTACGTATTGTAAATTTCCATACTTTCTCATTTACGATATTCCCAGCGCTTTCAAAGAAAATTCTCCAAATTCGAAACTCGAGCAGAGTTTACGAAACTTCCATTATGATGTAAGATTAGTGACGTGAAATGATTGAAATACTCTGCGAGTATCTTCTTAGAGATATCCGACCGTAATGAGACCTTTGTATGCATAAAGGCGACAGTAAAATTATATAGATAATCATCGTAGGTATTATATGTTCTGCAGTGCCTGCCAGTGATAAACCTGCCATCAGTTTAAAATAAAAAGAAAACATAATCATGGTTTTATACCTACATAAATGTTCCCCAGGGATCTTACCGGGCAGTTTAATTTATCGGCCAACCAGTTTCAAATAGAATCCACGGCTCATAATGAAATCATCTTATTTAAGAGTAAGCCAAAGAGTGACTGCGCTTCTGAGAAGACAAAGATATAACTTGTAGTGTAGTGTTGTACCTTACACAGCTCTATCACTAGAAATTCCAACTCAAATACAGCTGCGTCTTAATCATTTCTTTCAGGGACTCGGAAACTCCCGGTTTTATTACACCGGACGCCATTGTTTCAAACACGCGCATTATCAAAGCTGTTTCTTTGTTATTCCTCTGTTCGCGGTTTAGGTTTCGTTTCATACAAATTTAAGCAGCTTATTGGTGGCCTCGGCCTCAAATCTCTATGCACCTATTACGTCGTAGGAGGCGATTGGGCAATAGCATGCACTCTTGCACTCTTGAAAAGTACTTGACAACAATTCTGTCTGCGATCCGCCTGCCGAGCGTAGATTGTGGTAAATACACTACTACTTTATACTAATTTTCAATTGTCAACCCTTTATAATTGAAATAAGACGAAGACGAGAAGAAGGATTCGGACCGGCACTTTAGATCTAAATGGCGTCAGGGCAAGGGTTGAGACTTGAGAGTACTGGGACCCCTTTTATTCCCTTAGTATTTAACAGCGAACGTAAAGTCACTGGTGAATTAAGAAAATTCTAAATAGATTGATCTGCGGGGGCGTTCGTACTTTGTCCTAAGGCCCGATTTGTTTTGGTTTTGAGATGGGATTTTTAGTATATTTCCGGTAAAGGACTTGTACTTGTGTACATACATGTTATTATACTTTATACTTATAACGAGCCTCATAGCTCAGTTGGTAGTAGCTCTGCCTCCTGCGCTGTAGGCTGTGGGTTCGATTCCCACCCAGGACAAACATTTGTGTGATGAATATAGATGTTTGTTCCGTGTTTGGGTGTTGTATCATATAGTACGTATGTATTTACAAAAGTATTTAAGTAATCTAGTTCCCATATTACAAGTTTTGCTTAGTTTGGGGCTAGATGGTGCTGTGTAAAATTAATGTCCTGTAATATTTATTTATTATTATTTATTATTGAACGCTCCTACGTTTGATACCTACCGAGTGCTATCCTTAAGCATCAAAGTATACTTATTCACTTCACTCACATAATATTAAAAAAATATACTAACAAAAACTGGAAGCCAAGCCAAGCCGAAAATGTATCTCGATTCATATAAAAATTTAAATCGAAAACAAGTGGCTGTTTGCTTATTGACCTTTGAGAATGTTAGAAGGAACATAACATGATAAAATTGGCATTTCATCAAATCCACCCTTCTGTACTTGAACAAACTGTGAGATTCACTGTCGTAGCTAGAAGCTAGGATTACTCTTAGAGTTAATATACAAATCAATACATGTATGTTAATATATATACATTGATATAATTAACCTTATATAATGTGTATTATAAATACACATCAGTGCTTCTTGTGTGTGAGTTTTTACTGTAATTTTTAAAGATTTTTCCTGTTGTTTGTGTTTTCACATACCTATGTACTTGGTCTAACTGTTTTTTTTTTAAATAAATATTACACGACATTAATTTTACACTTCGCCATCTAGTCCCAAACTAAGCATACCTTGTAATATGGGAACTAGATTACGGGTATAATACTTAAATACTTTTTTTTTGTAAATACATATACAACACCCAAACACAGAACAAACATCTCACACAAATGTTTGTATCAACACTTACAAAAAAAATATTTATATACTATAGCTTAAATAAACCACGAAGGTTTGAGCAAAGCTACACATAATCTGCATCAGTTATACAATATAATTTAATATCTATATATTTGTTTTATGTTTCTATGTGCTGCCTACTTGTGTATGTGTCAAATAAATACATTTTCATACTTTCTTTCAATAATAAATATCTGACTCGATTATTCCCATCGAGGTTTCCATCAGAGGTGAAACTATTATTGATCCATATAAAATCTACTGGAGGTGGTTAGAGTCCACACACACAGGTCACACTTTGAAGTCCACACTTACGTATTGCACAAATAGCAAGCATCAAATGTGTGGCAAGTTGCAAGCCCATCGCCTCTAAGCGGATTACTATCCGGTGACAGCGAAACATGTCATTCTGACTTTTGATCCTAGGGACCGGTTTCCTCACGATATGACCTTCACCGTCAGAGCATGTGTATGTTTAAAATGCGAACAAAAACATTCCAATTCCGAAAAGCCCATTGGTATACCAAGTTTGAACCCTCCAACTTCTGAATTATCATCCACATCTGGTGGATATTCCATTTATAAAGACTGCTGCAAAAATTGGGATTTGGGTAGCACCATCCATTGTTCAAATTGCATCCGATCAAACGACCTGTAAACAGATTATTAATTCTTATATTCATTTTCTGAGTTGTTTTGCTCCGTAGACCATTAGGTCTACGGAGCAAAACAACTCGAGGTCGGTCTACTTCGAAACATGACAGATTCGTTGACAGATTGCACGTTTTTCAATACAAAAATTACAGAAGTTCTTTGGGACCCGACGACGTTCGATTTTCACAGTAGGACCCCTGACCCTTGTCCTGGCATACCCATCGATAAGCAGTATATCTACTTGGCCTCACAGCTCTAGAAGCATAGATATAATAGGTCCCTGCCAACATTGTTCAGAACATAGATTGGTACAGACATGTCATTGTTTGCAATGACAAGACAACAGACTCACGGCAAAACAGTAGCAGTTTCCTTGCCATGAGTCCGTTCCATTAGTTGAGCACAAGGGACCCTGGTTATTGAGTAATGATGCGTAACAATAACCTTTTTGTCTCCAAGTCCACGCCATTGTTTTACAAAATCATTTGTTTCTTTGTATACTGTTTTAGGTAGCATTTGTGATACGGTGGATAGATTAGAAACAATTTTGTGTTGCCAACCGAAACAATAGTGTTAATATTACAAAATGTGAGGTAATTTTTGTCTTATATAGGTTGGTACGTAGTCCTATTTTGAGCTTTTAAAGACAGGCCTAAGCTATTATTTCAGGGGCTTTGGGTTCAAACCCCAGGGGAATATTGTGTTTGGTTGGTTAGTGGTAGGACTTTTTTTAAGTCCGCCGCCTACCAACATCTCACCTAAGTCTTTTTTTTTGTACGACGGGGAATCGCTTGGCTTGAATTGAATTTACCTCTAAATGCCGGAACACAACAATTTAAGAATTGTTATTATGGCGACAGAATTAGGTAAGATGGTGGAAGCTAGCCAGGCAAAAACTTACCAACAACCAAACCAAGTACAATATTGCTGCCCCTGGGTATCGAACCCGGGACCGATGGATCTGAAATCGGTGGGTTGAACTACTAGACCAAAAAGGCGGTTAAACTAAAGTCTGTCACCATAAGAATAGCAATTATAAATTGTTTTGCTCCGATAGCTAGGTACTCAGCCTATTTAGAATTCCAGATGAAGTGCGCTTCCACCTTCGGCCTTATGATAACATGAAACCAGGTTAGAGACGAAGACGAAGCTTTCTTCCAATCCAACTTTCCTTCCACCTAATATAATATATACGTATATCAATATAATACTTCGACCTACACTACATCCTACCTTCCAATCGCTTCCTCGGCGTACAATAAAAATGTTTACTTGCTTGGCATCGTCATACAGTCTTTCCAGCTACATAGCTTGATAATCTTAAAAGAGTAAAAAGGAGCTTCGTTGCCCATTGCCCTACACTGTTGCTGTGAGTAGGGTCTATCATAAAAAAAAAACACTTTCTTGAAAAATTAATTTGAGCCGCCGCGTCTATCTACCGCTACCTTTAGTATCTACGAATGTATATCGGAAAGTATTTCTCCATGTTTAATTTAATAGCAGGATTTCCGTACAGGATATTCGTATATGTCATGCAAGTGGAAAGTGGTATAAAATACCTCCTAGCCAAGAGGCATTAGGATTTTACCACTTTTGAAAAGTAAACATTTTTTGCGTCACTTTCTTGAAGAAACACTTTACTGAGCCTCTTGTAACTACGATACGTCCGGCACTTACTCGCGCGTCAGTCTGCCTCTTTGTACGGGCTTATCTCCGGGTTTCCTTTGATAGTAGATTTCCGATGTTCCCGTGTACCTTTATTGTGTATAGGAGTAGATGTGATCTACCTCCTAGCGGTACCCAGGGCAACGGGATTGCTGGCGTTTGATAGCGTGTACGTCTGACAAACACAACACACAGTCGATCTGTGACGGACCACCTGGCTAGCGACCTTCCGAAGTCCAGCACCAAACGGTTTGTCATGTTCTGTCGATGCGCGGGAGTTCCATTGCTATAGCTCGCAGAATCGAAAACGTCACCCTTGGTCTGGCCTTACAAGCCAGAAATGCTATATGATGGGTATATTTATAAAAAATATACACTGTTTTATGCGGCCAATCAGTCAGTTACAGCTATCCTCAGGTATCAATTATGGTATCAATTAGGCAAGCTCCATCTATAGCTACTTATAAGAATCGAGTGAAATCTTTTTATGTGTCAGATTTTTCATAATCATTAATTATTTGTGTAACCGTAATCATCTCCTCTCGTGGTATTACAGATATGTCTTAGTTTATAAATATTTATTTATGTAATAACTCGTGATGTTTATATATTTATTTTGGTAAAGGTATATATTTTAGTAAGTATATACTTTTTTATTTTTATCATGCTTAAATTATTATTACGTATTAAATTAGGTATGTTTAGTTTTGTAAATTTAAATATTTATTCATTCGCATTCATTTTGTGCACATGGTAGGACCATCAACCGTACTTTTACCATCTTCTCCATCCTAAGGTTGTCTGGAAGATATCGTTTTTAAGCGATAAGAACGCCCATTGTACTGTTGACTTAAGTTTTAAAATTGTAAATTGTTCTATATGTTTTTGGTGTACAATAAACAACTTTCATTCATTCATTCATTCATTCAGTTATAGCTACACTAGTTGGTCAACGATTTTATAATTTTGATCGTATTAAAAGTGAAGTACACACAACATTTACAAATGTGACAGCACCAGAGTTGAGTATGGCACAAAAATTCAAAAACTGCGTCAGGCCCCTTGTTGCTTAATTGGTTAGAGCTTTTGCGGCTTAAGGGAAAAAATGCGGGTTCATAACATTTGTAGATTTTATACTTTTCCCCGAAAAAATACCAAAAATCTTCCCCGACTCGATAATACTTTTGCGTTTGATAGAACCAACGCTAGGGAAACTTTGGATTGGCTTGATACGGTAATGTAGACTGTAGGTATTCGGCAGTCTGATTAATCACCCACTTCAATCTAATACCCACACCGAAACTCATCAATCTTCATACGGCACGATAAATTGACGACACGCTTCGATTACGACGTCAATTAAAATGACAATGATCAACTCATTAGAGCCTAGTTTGTAGTTTCCAAGTATTTAGGCTAATACCGTTAATGGACGAGCATCTTGGGGCTACCATTTGTTATTAAGGTGTGCAATAATAAATAAATATTACAGGACGTTAACTTCACACAGCGCCATCTAGCCCCAAACTAAGCATAGCTTGTAATATGGGAACTAGATTACGGATATAATACTTAAATACTCTATTACTACATACGTAGTATATGATACAACACCCAAATAAAGTATTACGTACTACTCGTATATGATACAACACCCAAATAAAGTTTTTTTTTCATTCATTCATTCATTCATTCATTCTAAAAACCTTCTACGATTATATAATTAACTTTCCGAGGTGCGCAGTTCAATATCCCATGTACATATCTTAGAGTCATAGCTATGACTGGTTTGTCTATTTGGTTTTTCTATACAGGCACTGAGTACGGAAGCAATATACCACATGAATATTATAAAGGCGAAATTTTGTTTGTATGTATGACTGGCGCTCCTTCACGCCGAAACGGCTGAACGTATTTGTATGAAAGGAGAATGACCATTGGTTGTATCGCTATAATCTAAGATGGTCACAAGATCATAATGTTAATAATTCGTGTTTTTATTTACGGTTACCTACTCGAACTAATCATGTAAAAGCTTAAGTTTTTAGGATATGTAACAGAAATGTTAAAAAAAGTTTTTGTTCTGGATTTCGTAAACCAATCAAAAGAAAATCGGCGAGTCAGTTGCGAGTAAGGGTAAGGGCCTGCCCTACTGTGCCATAAGATCATGAGGCATTGTTTAGATGCTTTTCTCTTGGAGCGGTAAAAATATTTTATCCCCAGAACTATGAAATTGCCACTATCAGAAAAAAAAATGAGTTTGCTCATAAAAAACCTATTGTTTGTTTTGCACTTATGAAAATATACAACGTGAGACAAGGTAGTATGGTTGAAAAACGTTAGCATTTCCATAATGGGTAAAAAAAAGTGGATGGTTTTGTTTGGGTGTTTTGGTTACTCATTTTAGGTATTTCTTTTCATAATTGTTCTTTTTATTAATTAAGTTTGAGATACGAGGAGACTCTGTAATACATTTTGTGAAACATAAACTCAGTTTGTGACGGGAGAGTTTCTAGTGAGATGAACTCTGATAATCATTTTGTGAATAGTGAGGCAGAGACTCATACTAACATTTATGACTTATATTTATAAGTCCTAATATTGAAATTAAAATTTATCTATATTTCATTGTGTCATATCCAGTTTGAGAGCGATACTAAATCCCATAGTCACTTGGGCAATCTCCTTTGATTCAATGAATAAAAATATGATAAAAGAAATTAAAAGAAACTACAGAATGGATTGTACTGAAATTTGATTTTTTTTAAAGGTTTTTACGGTTTTTAACTCTTGACGACGAAACTTACCCAGGCAAGAATGAGATCTATGATGGAGGGAGCCTACCGAAAAAGTGCCTATTAACTCTCATCTTGAAGACATTAGGGTCGTAATACAGCGGAAAAACAGACGCTGGGATCTTATTAGAAATTCTTGCAGTGCGCACAATAAAAGATTCTTGAAAGCGTTTAGTTCTTAGTTTTTAGTTGTATAGACATTGGTCCAGAAAAACGTAAGCAATACATGTAATACGCGAACAAGATTATGATATAACACTTTGTTTTATAACATATCATCATACAATACCACATCCAAACACAGACTACATATATTTGTGAAATAATTAATACATACTTATCACACAATACCACATCCAAACACAGACCACATATATTTGTGATGTAATATACAGATTAGGTATTCATCACACAAATATTTGTGCTGTGCGGGAAACGAACCCACAACCCTCAGCGCTGAAGACAGAGCTACTCCAAATGAGCCGTGAGGCTTGTCTAGGCAAGCGTGCTTCATCTAATGTGCTAAATCTTCACACGCTTGTCTATCAAATAAAAAGAAAGTGCAGTGCAGTAGGTACAGTTTGCTTTCAATTTAATGCATTATTATGTTTGTTCATTTCACATTACCGATGTACTCGTACAGTTACAGTACAGCCCCTGGCAACATTTTCTAATGTAGAACAAGCAACATTATTGGCAGTGACATCGATCGGTTGACCCCAATGATATCACAACTTACAACTTCACTCGCAATACTTAACTAGTACTGTTCTGAGCTTTCGTATGACAAATAAAAGAGTTGTGCTCTTATTTGAATAACCGCCTCCGTGGTCTAGTGGTTCAACCCACCGATTTCAGATCCAGAGGTCCCGGGTTCGATCCCCATGGGGAGTAAAATATATTGTGCTTGGTTTGGTTGGTGGTAGGACTTTGTTTGGGTCCGCCTGGCTAGTTACCACCATCTTATCTAATTCTGTCGCCATAACAACAATTCTAAAATTGTTGAGTTCCGGCATTCAGAGGTAAGATAGCCAGTTCCTCAGTTTGTTGGGGCACCTTCGGCCTTATCTTAACTTGTTACCAGGTGAGATGTAGGCCAAACGCTTCCCCGTCGTACAATAAAAAAAAAGGTTATAGTGTCCGGTGAAAATACATGCATTCTTGTCTGAACAATACAATGCAGTGTCATGTAGATTATGCTCTTTGTGTATGTGACCTACGCAGAAGACTTTGTTATAGGTAAGATTTGCATTTAACAAGAGATGAGCTGCTTACTTCTTGCGTCTCTATGTTGTATAAAAAAAATCCGGAGGCCTACTAAGAAAAACGAAACACGACATCTTCGATGACGGATACAAATATGTCAGAAATCGTTTCAGTACCGAAGACGTTCGATTTTCGTAGTAGGCCTTCGTTTCTGCTAAGTTTTGACAAATTGCATACATATATCTCCGTTTATTACGACCTTGGGTACCCTGCCTGAGCTGTCTGTCCTAGAAACAACATTGACTTTTTGCTGAAGATAAATCAAAGTGAAACGCTTAGGACGTCTTTCAAATCGATCACAAAGTAATTTTATCAAATATTTCACTGCGCTCGTAAAAAAGTATACTTGCCGAGATTCAACTACAAAAAATAACATGCCTAGTTGCGTATTAGTTACTAACCGTGCGTCCAATGGCTTCCATTAGAACGTCCATGCCATAAAGGATGATCTTAATAGTTGTAATGGCGACAGACTTACTTAAAATGGCAGCTAGTTTTAGACCTTTTTTTATCTTCACTTCATGTCTAAGCTGAACCTGTTTACTCTAGACTTGAAGACTCCGCGATGGTATTGGTGCGGAAAAATAGATGACAGCTTAATCAAATACCTACCACCAACCATACCAAGCTCAAATTTGTGTCCCCCCGGATCAATACTGGTAGGCGAACCACTAGACCTTAGAAGCAGTTTTAAAATAATAATTTTGTAGAGGATTTGCACCGGTTTAGGCATTGCCTGTCAGTCAGTTCAGACAAAATGGCCATGATGCAAAGTACCATTTTGTGTCTCACAAATTTAATAAAGTTACTTACCTACATTAATTAAACGAAGAAGTTCGAAATAATTCGTTCCCTCGTTCCTCACAAGTCCATTAGGTCCCCACAAAGTGGGTCGGAGCCTCTTCTAATCTATCTTACGGGCCAACATTTCAAAACTACCAAACTTTCTGAAACCACGACTAATGGCCAGAATAAACGTAGAAGTATATAGCAACCATTGTACTGTTCTCGCAACTCATGTGGATGTGGTACAAGCTTACTCTGGAGCGAAGAATAGTAGAGTTCCTTGTGTAAGGGCTCGCCTGGAGAAGAACTACCGCCATATATATTTCGTCCGCTAAGCAGCATTGCTGTGTTTTAGTTTTGATTTTGAAGGGTATGGTTGCCGGTGAATTTTCAGGCACACGGGACTTAGCAGCTATATGCCTCAATCAGATAGGCGTTATGCAGTGCAGCGTATGACTTAATTTAGGTCCGCCTGACAACACAAAACCGCACTACCAAAAAAAAATATTTTTAGTGACTCTTTAATGTAACTTGACTAAAGTTGACTTGATGACAAATCGGTAAGCGGTAGCGCGTTCCTCGAATTTCCAAACATTGTCAAAATATGCGTGTTATTTGGACATTTTTGACAACACATTCCATTTCGTTACGGAATAAGTCCCCACTACTACTTAGGGTTATGCTACTATACTAGACGGACCGCATAACTCCAATGCGGTTGGCATTTGCGGTCTGAGCCTTTAATGAACTCGCACCGTGCGAAGGATTCATTAAATCTTCGGAAGTACGTCGCGGGCTGCTCACAACACTCATTAAAAATTTCCCGATAATTTCAGAGTATTTTGAATGGAAAAGCTCCGCAGGTAATGAGAGGGTTATATAGGGATTTAAATTCAAACGAGAAAGCTTACTCGTATTGAGAAATTACTTAAATTCAGCCTAATTTCCTGTGAAGTACTGTTTATGTTGCGTGTGTATTCACACATACACACATACCTATATCATTAAAATTTGAGTAGATTACCTACCGTCAATACTCTGTGGTCTTTTATCATCTTGGAATTTACTTTTTTCGATAAAAGGGTACGAAAAATAAGCACAACAAACTTTCCTAAACTATAATGAACGAATGAATAACTGAATAATTTATTTCAAAACGTAATAATAAGTTATCCTACCTCCTAAATATGATTTAAATAAATGAGTTAATATTTTAATTTGAAATTTAAAATAATTATTATCATTAAAGAAAATATTATCTATCGGGTTATTGAATTATTATTTTTTTATAATTCCTGGATTACAATTTAATCGCGAGAAAACCCTGGAATCGAATAATAACCGAACCTTGTGATTGAAGGCGATATTTACAAAGTCATTCTGAAATTCTAGGTTACTATTCACATAGATAAACCATAAATAAGCCTAGTCTGGAACTACAAACGGTGAAGACAATAAAAAACTGAAATCGGTAAATGCTACCAACAATCTGAACAAAGTAACAATATGCGATCGCTGATACAACTACGGGCTTAGGATCGTAACTCAATACGTGAGAAATCAATACTTTGCTGTTGGTAGACCAGAAATAGCTTGTTCGCGTGATTATGACGCGTTTGTAACAGACTCGTGTGTGAATGAGCCACTCGAACAAATACTTGCAAATGAATACTGAACATCATCGCATGATAATCAGTATTATGATGGAGTATGATGTGTTGTTGGCGGAGTGGTGGCCAAAGGATTCCGAACAGGCGGTAGATTTGACGTTTCAAAATGATCCTAAAAAATCTCAATGAATTTTAGAATTAAAGAAATTTTGACTTTGACTTTGGATTCAGTAAGGTAGGGACCATGGCAGACCACCAGCCAGGTGGACTGACGAAAAGAAGGGCTCCTAACAGGTTAATGTTGCGTTTGGGGAGGATTCTTATGCCCAGCATAATATATGCAGCAGGTAACCCAAGCTAAAGCGATTGATGATGATAATGGCGTGTTTAGTTACAAGCTATAAAGCTGTCAGTGTCCTACTGCTGGGCAAAGCCTCCGCCCACTCCAGACTTCTCGATCTTGGGCATCATTCCTCCAGTCTCCGAGAAATGCGTCAAGCTCGTCACGTGATCTGCACTTTGATCAGCCGCGACACCCGCCTTGTCCAGGCGCCACTCTGTAGCCAGCTTCGCCTATCGTTGTGTTGACATGCGACGGAAATGACCGTCTCAGTTCCGTTTAAGCATGCCAGCTTTCGGCTCTTGCAAGTTTTCAAGTTCAAACCTACTTGACCATACTTGATCATCACTACCAGGCAAATTTATAAAGTAAGCGGGTATTTGCGGACACTTGCAATCTCATCCAAACATGTTTTGGGAGTAAGCTTTATGAAATTCTCTGACGTCTATCCGTTTTTTTTCAGAAAAAAACAACGGCTCCAAAACTAGCGACGGGCAAAAATCAGACGAGCGACGCAATGGCGGCGGGGCCCACGTGAGGTCCCGCCAAGACATGGGCTCGAACATCAGCCAGCACTCCTCTAAGGGGCTCAAAGGCCGCCGGGCCAGGTCTAGCGGAGACCTCTGCAATGGAGACAACAAAAGCCAAACGGAGTCTTCGGTCTGCGGCTCTGTCGTCGGTGATGTTATGGGATGGAACCGATCCCTACCGAATCACCTCGACGGAAACAGACATTTGGCTGACTACAGCCGAGTGAACAACAACTACGCTGAGTTCGGAACTTACAATCGATGTCATCCGAAAGGGGGGCGCGGGCTTCGCTACCGAGTCAGCAAATCGGGTGAGTCACTACTTTAAGCCGGTAATAATGATAACAAAATGCGTAGAGTAGAAAGTGCATCCATTATTTTTAGAGACATTTAGAGAACTAGATGGTATAACTTTTTTTATTCTACGACGGGGAAACTTTTGCTTTTAACAGACTGAGAAACTGGCTATCTTACCAAATAGCAGTCTTAACACAACAGTCAAAATCCTTGTCGTCAGACTTAAATTGACTAAAGAATCTACAAGTGTCGAAACGTTTAAGCCGTTCTATCTTTCACAGTATTCTTGCATTTTTATACTTTACTATCCATTTGTGAGTTTGTTTTCCGTGTATCGCAATATATGGAGCGTGTAAATAATTGTAATTTCAGCCATAAAGTTTAAAACCGTAATTCAAAAGTTCACCGCGTTGATTTTATGGCTCTTTAGAACGACAACGGTCTCAACGTAGAAATTACTTCGCAAAATTAATGACCTTAGTTGGGTTCTTAATTGGTATATCTTTAAGACGAGGATTTACGCGGGATCAAATTTATAAATGGGGTTCTAAGTTTGGTCATTTTGTTCTTTGTTTGTACCTACCTGTACTACATTATACTTGTGCAGAAAGCCAACTAAACTAATTAATTAATTAATTATCTAATTATGCGTCTATTTAGATCAGTGGGCTAATCTTGGGATGTGAAATGGTTCCTTCCTTACAACCGTGTCATATCGGATGCCACAACTGTACCTACTTGCATTTAAGTTAATTACTAGTGTTATGAACCAATTCAAAATGAATCATTTTTTAATGAATCAACTCATTTGATTTAACTACGTGGGGTCAGCTGGTAACTGTAACCTATTGCTAGTTAAGGAACACTTATAATTATATCAACACTTGTCATATCCTACTAAGTATGATCATCTGATTACTAATGAATTACCTTCTTAAAACGGGTTATACCATTGAGGTGTATGGATAGATAGATAGATAGATAGATAGATAACTCTTAATTGTTCACCATTTATAAATAATTTAACAAAATACGGAATCAAAGCGTCACTGGTAAAACAATGGATATGACAGCTTGACAAAATATTTTTGAGGTGTATGGATATGACAGCTCGACCAAATATGTTTCGCTTCATGCTGTGATTTCACAGCAGTTTTGACCGAATTGGCTTGAAACTAAGCTAAGAATTTTTCAAATTTTAATTCAAATCGCCCCGAGGGTTCTGTACAACCAAACTCGAAATTGGTAACGAGCTTATTTTAATTTTTTTCAGGAGCCTCAAACTTGGCCTGTTTCTGTTGCAAGATGTACAGTCTGTGTTGTTAATAATATTATTAACAACACACAAACATCAACAAAATATATTATTGATAGGGTCAGCACTATATTCACACCTGATCGACGCACAAAGGTTATTTATTATTATTTAGGGTGTGTATTGTATGATAAGTATGTATTTACAAAAAAAAAAACAAGTATTTATGTATTCTATCCGTAATCTAGTTCCCATATTACAAGCTATGCTTAGTTTGGGGCTAGATGGCGCTGTGTGAAATTAATGTCCTGTAATGTCCTGTCCTGTCCTGTAAACCATTTAATAAAAAAAATAAATAGTAATCAATATTATTTTAAATAAGACAACCCTTTAAAGGTTAAGCAGACTGCGTTGGCCTAGTAATCATTTGTTTTTTTTTTTGCTATTAATTGAACCCAAGGCTTTAATAATGAGATCATGAATGCCCAAACGCCAAGCCTGTCGCAATGGAAAATAGTTTTTTTACGGAACATTAGCGCTCGATTGTAATTCTCTCTATTACAATACCGTAGCATCATGATGATGGGACGTACTTCTCACAAAACAATTCCAAGGTGGGTCGAGATGATCGATGGCTCAGTAGAGCCATTAGGACGTTTTCCTTCCATATTTTTTATTTTCCCGTTTCATATAGGGTCGATGCTTGAAATTTGAATACCTTAAGTAAAAAAGACGGAAATTTCGAGTCCCACTGTTTTATAAAATCAAAGTCTGTTATGAAAGCTCTGCCTCTTGCACTGTAGGCTGTGGGCTCGATTCCCATCCGGGTGAAACATTTTGAGTGATGAATATTATACTTATGTGCATAATAATGTGTTTGGGTGATATAATTTGTATCATATGTACCATTTACTTACAAAAAAAAACACAAATAATAAGATAATGTAGATAAATGAATATTAGAGGACATTTATTTCACACAGCGCCTTCAAGCCCCAAACAAAGCATAGCTTGTTATATAGGAACTAGATTACGGATAGATTACTTAGTAAATACTTTGTAAATACATACGTACTATATGATACAACACCCAAACACAGTACAAACATCTATATTCATCACACAAATGTTTGTCCTCTTTGGTGGGAAACGAGCCCACAACCTACAGCGCAGAATGCGGAGTTACTACCAATTGAGCTATGTGGCTTGTTAATATATATGAACAAATAAATTAACTATGTTTATGAGAAGCACTGCTTGATTTGTTAGCTCAATATAAGTAGGATAGGAACCTGTAGGAACTTGTATACAAGTATATATGTACATCAGAAGTTTTCTATGTGATATGCTAATGATGTTAGGTATTTTAGTCAAGTCTTCGGGTTTTTGGACTTCAGATTTGTCGCACAAATTCAATTTTCGTATCGCAGCACACTTTATGCTAAGAAGTCGGTCAGATTGGCGGTTTGCCCAAAAAGCCGGACGCCAGCCCTATCGCAACCATATCGCGCCGGGTCGCCCATCTACAATTCAAGTGCTGTCAAAGTGAGCACCTATCTCTTCAATAGTACATTTATTTTCGCTTTTCATGATATCCTGAAAATGAAATGCCTGTGTTTAATTTTTATTTTTGTGCGACATTTTTGTGTTTCAAGTGATTGCACTCAGTCACATTTACAAAATGATATACTTAATGACATAATTGCATAAAAAATCATAACCGGCGAACTTGGTTGCAAAAGAGTTAGCAGAGTTAAGAGAAAGTGTGAAAACAAATACTTATCCCGTGCCTAGCTGAGTTGAGTTTGGCAAGAATATTCAAAAACTGCGTCAGGACCCACCCTCGTTGCTCAATTGTTGAGAGCGTTTCCGACTTTAGGAATAGATGCGGGTTCGAGTCCCGTCGCGGTTGTGAGTTTTGTGTCATTATAATATATTTTAAATAGGTCGCTTGCTCGGAAAATGAAATCATAGATGTGCCCCCACATTTACACTCATTACCTAGTACTGGTAAGGAATGAAATCGTTGCCCGTGTTTATTTTTCCGTACCTACCATTTTTGATATTATATTTATACACATTTATACCAGTTCGATTTTCATCCCCAGGGCCCCAGAGGCTCTACTATGAAAATCGAACGTCGTCGGATCCGAAAGAACTCTTTTTAACTATTTTTGTATTGAAATACGGGCAATCTGTTTTCGTAGTAGAACTACAGTACCCAAGGAGTCTTCAAGTTCAGAGTGAATGTTTCCTTTTGTGTGGTATATGCTTTCAAACATGCGTGATGTACATTCTAGGATATTATACATTTTGGGATTTCAACTTTATGAGAATTCAACATTCTGGTCCTGAAGGTATTTTACGCTTCATCCTTACCAGTTTTTAATTATAAAAAAACCTCTAATGATACACATAATTCTAACAGCATCATAGTTGAAAAATAACCTAAGATTATAATATATAACAACAAGCCTCACAGCTCAGTTGGTAGTAGCTCTGCCTTCTGCGCTGTAGGTAGTGGGTTCGATTCCCAGGACAAACATTTATGTGATGAATATAGATGTTTGTTCTGTGTTTGGGTGTTGTATTGTATGATAAGTATGTATTTACAAAAAAAAAAGCATTTATGTATTCTATCCGTAATCTAGTTCCCATATTACAAGCTATGCTTAGTTTGGGACTAGATGGCGCTGTGTGAAATTAGTGTCCTGTCCTGTAATATATGTATAATATCCTAGAATGTACATCATACAATGGGCTGTAGAAAATAAAACTCTTTCAGACAACCTTTGAACGCTTTGAGAGAATGTAGAGATTTGATTGAATTCCCTATCAATTCAGAGGAATCTTAATAAGCCACTCTTCAAAAGGATATTATTAAGGGCAAGCGACTATTCATACGATTCGTGATTCTTTGAGTTACAAATCCTCGTAGTTGCTAAGGGTGAGGGGTAGGACTAATTAAAGACCTTTTGTTCAGCTCCAAATGTATTTTGTCAGTAAACAAAGTGAATTAAAATAGAAAGTGTGCAAAAAAACCTAAAAACCTAATAACTTACCTACTGACGTAAGAAATACTAAAAATGTTCTGTCAAAATAACCTTTTAGCAATTTTTCTTGTTGGCCGATTAATATACCATCAAATTACTTGCCTTGGTTATGAGGTCCTGAACTACATTCTTCTTAAACTAAAGCTGATTGTGCATTTTCCTATTCATTTCTCCCACCCTAATACTTTTTTTGCACTTTTCTGGGAGCACTTGGCTTTCATCTCACCGAAGGTGGAGGCGCACTTCACCCGGAATCCTCTACAAACTGAGGAACTGGCTTTCTTACCTCTAAATTGAATTATTGTTAAGGCGACAGAATTAGGTAAGATGGTGGTAGCTAGCCAGGCGGACTTAATCAAAGTCCTACCACCAACCAAAAATACAGCACAATTATGGTTTAAAATAACCGCAAATGTGCTGCCCCCTCTTGGGGCATTCGGTCAAAAACTACCGTGAAGTGTAGAAAAATATACCTACTTTGCCAGCCAATACGGCATAGCAAAATGAAATAACATTAAATTATGTCATTGTTTTGTTTTTGGTCCATGTTTATACTGATAATATTTCGTGGTTTCATTTATATCATCAAATGAAACTCATATTATATATATATATATATATTTTAAATACATTTATTCAATAAAAAGTACAATTAAACTAACTATGTACAAAGGAATCAGTCAGATTACCTAAGGACCGTTACAAACGGCCTATAGGTAACTCAACTGTTCCAGACCAGTACCAGACGGAAGCGTGCCCAAGACACTGGCTGCATTGCCACGCTGAATAGCTATGCTAATTCGCTGGCCTAAATAAGAGCCAGCCCTTGGGTCACGTGTCGCCTCAATCAAAAGCCCCGCAATATTTTTGAAAACCCGGAGGGCACCGGCTCCCCACGGACCCAAGGTCTCCACCCCAAAAGGCTCAAATATTATATCGATCGAACTTCACTTACGAAGTTCGTTTGATCACATATAATTGTACTACCAATAGTGTATCGTAAAAAGTACATGGATATTTATTACTTAATTGTGGTTTTATTAGTACATTCATATAATCATACATACATATTATCTTGACATTGGGTTCGTGGGAAGCCGTTGCCTCGGGCTATAGAAATCTTGCGGGGCTTTTGATTTTAGCGATGTGACACGTGACCCAAAAGCTGGCTAGCTAAAGCATAGCTATTCAGCGTGGCATTGCAGCTAGTCTCTGGGGCACCCCTCCGTCTGGTACTGGTCTGGAAAAGTTGAGTTACCAATAAACGTTTGTAACGGTCCTTAGGAATAGCTATTCCAACGGATTCCCTTGTACAAAGTTAATTTAATGTACAATTATTAAGTATTGCTTGAATAAAAGCAAGAAAAAATAGTTTCATAGGTTTCATAATTGTGTATTTTTCATTTTTAGTTAAATTGATAATTTTAATGTTTTGTCATTATTTGTGCTTCATCTGTAATTTATTACCTTCTGTATCTCCTAAGGTTGTTTGGAAGAAATCTATTTTATCGATAAGACCAACCATTATGATCTAACATTAGTTTGTATTATTCGATGTAATTTCTGTGTACAATATAGTACTATTGTATTATATTCCTATACAAAGTGCTGCTATACAAAAGTATATAAGCGCTGTTATTTGTACAGGATGGGGTTAAATTTTGGTCCACATTAGAGCAGCTACCTCCCTATTTTGTAGTTATTATGTTTATTGTTACAAAATTACTGTTTTATTTTCGCGAGAAAATAATCGCGTTTTCTGATTAAGATTAAATGTATGTTCAGTCGAGAATGACATTCGTCAAAAAAGTATATATTTGTTTCTACTATCTAGTTGAACCAGATTTTATCCTTCAGTCGCTTCAGACATATTCAAAAAACTCTTCTTACACACAAATCTACCCAGGAGCCGTAATATGTAAATAGGTAGGTACATAACGTACTCACACACCGCCAGAAAGGGGCTCCAACATAAAGGATTGCTTACATAGGTGCTATTTATTATGAGGCCCCTGCAATGACAAGCACAACTTTAGCATAGCGAAACCTGAAGATATCTACGTGAATGTAGCTATTCATCCACGCTATTCCACAAATAGCCACAATAAACCCTAATCCAGCGCAATAAAGCTAATTTTCGATCTAACCCCTATTCGGAGTGACACTACCCTCCTGCGGGGTGGTGATGACGTCACTCCGATTCCAACCGCGGCGGGTCAAGGCCGGACTCGGGCTTGTTATTTTAATATCAACCTAACATACGAAAGGATAAGGTCTATTTTGGGAATAAGCGGAGCATCGACGCTCGTAATAGCGTCCAAAATCATATTTCATTTTCACGTGAAACTTTTAGCAAGTTTTTCGTGGGTTATGTACCAGGATATGATGAATTCCGTCTTACAAATGTTCGTTTGCATGTTCATAGTTCAAATCATAACCTTTATAAACATAATAAGATGAGAAAAACAAGTAAGGCCAAGTGCTTCCCTATCGTATACTAACGTAGTACAATGTTGCTGAATTCAATTCGATTTTTTTTTTATTGTACGACGGGTAAGCACTTGGCCTTCAACTCACCTGGTAATAAGTTGAGATAAGGCCGAAGGTGGAGGCGCACTTCACCCGGAATCCTCAACAAACTGAGGAACTGGCTATCTTACCTCTGAATGCCGGAACACAACAATTTTAGAATTGTTATTATGGCGACAAAATATTAAATAGTCTGCTTCACTACTTATACATTTTTGTATAATAATACTACATATACAACAATATTTATCATCTGACGTTAGTCGCAGAAAAACACTGAAAAGAGGATAGACCGTAGGCGACCAATAACTACTTTCATTTTTACTCGCAAAGATTGGAGTGTATAAGTGATCACGGCGCATGCATCTTCATCGAAAATATCGGATAACTTAATCACCAACAGATCATAGTAAATATCCCGGTGAATATTAGTTACAGTGTTTATGACCATGATGGTATAAAAAAAACAAGCCTCACAGCTCAGTTGGTAGAAGCTCTGCTTTCTGCGCTGTAGGTTGTGGGTTCGATTCCTATCCGGAACAAACATTTGTGTGATGAATATTAATGTTTGTTCTGTGTTTGGGTGTTGTATTGTAGGATCAGTATGTAAATAAAAAAAATGAAGCAAGTATTTTATACGTAATTTTGTTCCCATAATTACAAGCTTCGCTTAGTTTGGGGCTAGGTAGCGATGTGTGAAATTAATGTCCTGAATTATTTATTTATATAACTTCTTTAGAATAAGCCCAACACCAATACAGTTGATGATTTTAAAGATGCAACGGTAAACCCTTATAAACCAGTCCAACTCCAACAGTAGGTATCTAAGGTACGTGCAGTTGATGAAGATGAGAGGTGAAGGTAAATGTGGGAAAGTGAGTCGGAATAATAAACTCTCTACAAAATGAGTATTCTCCACAGTCCCTTAGTAATTAACATGGCATGGCCCAGTCGCATCTTAGCAAACATTGCCAAAAACGCCAAATACACAGACGAGACAATAGTCGGTGTTACACAATGCCTGGCCACAGATTAAGCAACAGTCTGTAAGACGGCAACATGCGTCTGCTCGGGGCTTTGCCAAGAATTCACTTCTAGATTACCATTTTAAACATTACTGACGGTTTTGCGATTCCTTTGATCAGATTTAACAGTTGGATGGTCTATTGTTTTGTTGGCTAAATGGGATTTGATGGTGAATAAGCTATACGATATATTTTACATCGCTCTTCACGTCGTCAAGCAACTAGTCAAAGTAAAAATTGTTTTATTCGTTAAGATTTTATATTACATATATATTACAAATCTACCGCTTGTTCTAAATCGCGACCAGCACATAGGGAGAAAGGCAAGACGACAAAGAATACTCGGACTGGTTAATTTTTTGATGATCCATTCAGCATTTAGATATACCTACAGTTTTAAATAACATTCTAAGTGACAAGCCACATAGCTCAGTTAACAGTCAACTCTGCCTTCTGTGCTGTAGGTTGTGGGTTCGATTCCAATCCAGGACAAACATCGGTGTGATGAATATACCTATATTTTTTTTCGGTGTTTAGGTGTTGTCTTGCATGTATTTACAAAAAAAAAGTATTCAAGTATTCTATCCGCAATATAGTTCCCATATTACAAGCTAGTTTGGGGCTAGATGGCGTTGTGTGAAATTTATGTCCTGTAATATTTATTTATTTGAGTAGGAATTAGCATAGCTATTCAGCGTGGCAATGCAGCCTGTCTTGGGCACGCTTCCGTCTGGTACTGGTCTGGAACAGTTGAGTTACCTACAGGCCGTTTGTAATGGTCCTTATTATTGTACCGGGAAGCGCTTGGCCTTCATCTCACCTGGTAACAAGTAGAGATAAGGCCAAGGATGCGCACTCCACCCGGAATCCTCAACAAACCTAGGAACTGGCTATCTTACCTCTATTATGCCGGAACACAACAATTTTAGAATTGTTATTTTGGCGACAGAATAAGCTAAGATAGTGGTAGCTAGCCAGGTGGACTTAAACAAAGTCCACCAACCAAACCAAGCACAATATTGCTCTCCCTGGGGATCGAACCCGGGACCTCTGGATCTGAAATCGGTGGGTTGAACCACTAGACCGCAGTGGCGGTTAATTCATTAGGTAATCTGACTGATCCTTTTGTACATACTCAGTTTAATTGAACAATTTATTGAATAAAGTCTACGATTTAAGTAGATACATCATATACCTAAATACTTAATACTATATTAAAACATGTATTATTACGCACTGATCTAGATCAATGTCCGATCCAAACGAATTCCACAGGGGAGTCACGACCCTCAGTAATGAGTCAGTAATGAATCGCAGTCGATTTGAGGAGTTCCCCGATATTCGTCTTTTGAGGACGGTTTTCTGGAGCCTGGAATCCTGTTGTGATATTATATATAAATCGAAGTGTCCTACCTTGCGTAGTCTGCTTTTTTTTATAGAATGCGTCGGATCTTGACTTTAAAACTTGGAAGTCAAGGAAGAGATCAGCGATGTCAAACGAGGACAAACATTTGTGTGATTCATTTAAATGTTTGTTCTGTGTTTGGGTGTTGTACTGTATGATAAGTAAATAATAATGTATTTACAAAAAAAAATGAATTAAGTACCTATTCTATTCTCATAATAGAAGCTATGCTAAGTTTAGGGTTAGATGGCGCTGTGTTAAATTATTGTCCTAAAAATATAAAAAAAATAATGTTATGTTTCGTTTTTCCGATTTGTAGAAAGCTTTCTGATCTTGATTTGAAGTTTCATAATAATCCATAAAAATCTTTCCTGATATTACTTTTTTAACTAACAAAATAACGAATAAACCTACCAACCTTAAGAGTACGGATAAACAACGAATATAGGGTAACTTGTCTTCCATCTTATAAGAAGCAGGATCCTAAAAGGGCTTTCCCTAATCAGTCACTGCCCTGAGCGAAGATTCCTCCATCTCCGCTATTTGTCTTGACGTAATCAGCTAAGATAATGTGGGAACGCCTTTCTTTCTAAGACCTTTATTAATCTCAATTCGCCGGGGTGGTCAGACAACTTTGATATATTGGTTGCTAGCTGTTGCCCGCGGCTTTAGGGTAACAAACAAACAAACCGACAGACACTTTCAAATGTATACGTTTAGTATGGATACGCGTTCGGCTACACTGCTCGTCTCCCTGTTGTATTTTAAAAACTTTGTAAATAGTACAAATTTTCGTCAATTGTAACATAACATACAAATATTGTAATGACACAAAAATTCACAACCCGCGACGGGTCTCGAACCCGCATCTTTTCCTCAAGCCGGAAACGCTCTAACCAATTGAACAACGAGGTCCCTGACGCAGATTCCGAATGTTTGTTTAACGCTATCTGCAGATTTTCTCAAAATTATATGAGCCCAAGTGTCTGAAAATACGTTCAAAATCACTAATTTCGAAAGCGTTTTTGGATATTATATTTTTTGGATTGGGGGGTTGAGTTGCGAACTTGTTGAAAACGTTGTTACAAAATGCCACCTTTTTTAAATATTTACTCGGATAAGCAAGATTTTGTTTTGCATCTTGAAAAAAGACTTTCTCCTCATAAAGTTGAAAAGACGTAAAATATTGTCCTTGGCGGCAACCCTATCCTGGAAGGAATACATTACCCCATTGATCTAAGCCAGTAGGACCCTCTTCAGATCACTTCATCCTTCCGTAAAAAGTGGCGATAGAAGGGAGAAATAACTTACAATGGTTCCAATACCCGTATACTTACTGCCCCTTTTCCTACTTTATAGATCCATAATCACAATTTTATCCAAGTGCCTTATTGATCCTCTTTGCAGCGAAGAATATGGAAGGATCCATATTGAGGATTCCGGATAAAGTGGGCCCTTATCATAACTTGTTACCAGGTGAGATGAAGGGCAAGCGCTTCTTCGTCGACTAATACAAATGTATACATTCCGCGTTTAATATATGAATAAATATTACTATACACTCGTACACAATGCCATATCCCAAACTAAACAAGGGCTGTTTATATTTTTATACACCCTGGAGACCAAAAAGCAAGCAGCCAGCCAAGTGCATCTCTTGCTTACATCAAAGAAAATTACCTACACGGCACTGCATTGCGCCCGTCTTTTATGCCCTTGAGGCATAAAGGTGCTAAGCCTAGCGTGTCCGTAATTTCACCGGCAACCATACCTTTCGAACCGGAACACAGCAACGTTGCTTGGCGGTTTCCTTATATTAGCTACAAAAAATGAAATTTACATCTGCAGAAAATATTATGCACCACGTTGATAAAATAGATTACCAGCTACATTCTAGAATTAAACCGAGCTTCTTCTTATAAAGTAGCTTACATTCATGGCATTTGATACCTAAGTATTCTATATTACTAGTGGAACGGCTGGGACTTCGGTCACACCCTGACGATCGAAGTCCTAAGTATCGAAATATCCAATTGTAAATCTAAACCATCAATGGATACACTCAAACAAAAACAAAAAAAAGCATCCAAATCGGTCCAGCTGTTTAAGAGGGGTTCAGTTACAATCACACGTACAGAATAATTATATTATGTGTAGAATATGTGTACCGTTAAATGATACTGATAGATTTTACTAAACTCTACATGGTATGGTAGTGGGATTTTACTAACACTAACTCTACATGCTATGGCAGCGTTGGCAAATTTGTCGATTCGACAGCATATATCACCGAGTAAATAGCATATAGGCCCACAAACCAAGTGGCTGCACGTTCACTGGAGTGCATTTGCTTGTAACAGAACATCGAGCCGCTCTTACCTTTCACGAACATTTAACACAACGCTCGACGCCTTGTTACTAGTGATTTAACATACAAACGGGCAAATTCGTGCAACATTTCATTGAGTAAAGGCACACAAACAAACGGTTGATTTCGTGAAACATTTAACGGGCTATAGTACCTCAGATTAGCAATTCAACGCAACTTTATTCTAGTTTTGAACTAAGGTACAGTAATAATAAAGGTGAAATTGCTGTGCGCTCAACCACGGCGCTTATGACCACCATATTTCATGACAGAAATATGCGCGTATTTCTATGTTTTGTTTTTTTACGGTAAAACAAATATGAATTTTGAAAATCGAAAACGCAGACCGTCTGCTGTATACTGTGTTTTTTTTCTGTACAAAGTTTCAAGCCCTAATTGGACGTATTTATTGAATGGCGAACATTTTTGGTACAAATTGAAATCGACTTTGGATTTTTTTTTCATCGAGAAAATTTTATAAAATCGTGTTTTCGAAACGCAAGCGAACTAGCATCTATCCTGAACTATAACATATATTAATTTCAAAGTAAATGCTACAGTATTGTGGAAGATATGATCGCTGAAGCTAAGCCATTTCACATATCATAGACTCTTAATTGAGCAAAGGCACACAAACAAACGGGCGATTTCGTGTAACATTTCATCGAGCAAAGACTCGAGCGCATTTCAACGATAAGAAAACGCAAATTGAGGAATGTTACAGGTAAATGCACACTTGCCTTGAGCATTTCATGGAACACAGCGTCGAACATTCGCAAGAACGTTACACTAGGTATATGAAAATGCTTTGGTTTATTACCTCTAGTCTACCTAACTAAGCACACAGGCAGGAGCGTGCCTACCTTAGATATTCAAACAAGCGTGCGACTAGCTCTGCATATTGAATTGCGTATGAAACTTTAACACATCCAGAGCAAACTACTGAAAACATAAATTTAAGCGACAGAAACTTGCAAGTGAACGTAGCTACTAGCATGAAAGGCGAAGGCTGCTTGGCTTTATAGTAATTTAAACATTTCAGAACTAGATTATGAAGATTATTTTTTATAGGTTTTGCCTCTGTACTCTTGGGAGTTTCATCAGCTAGCACTCTTTGTGTGCTGCGTGATGCCAAACAGGCGGTGGGAGCTTATCTACCTCCTGAGTTGTAGTACGGCTGGTGGTGGTGAGACCTGTATATCCGCCTGGGTCCACACTCCTGCCGACGCAGTTTGCTGCATTCCATCAGGGTGCTAGAGTTTTTAATAGGCAGTTTTTGTGACAAGGTCGTTTGTGTTGAAGGGCGCATTGCAGTGCCGCATAGGTTCTTTGTTGTTTTTTTTTTGTGGATGTGACCTACGTAGTAAGGCTTGTATTAGGCAATAGATGCACTTAACATCAGGTGCATGGGCTGCTTTCTTGTTTCGTCCCTAAGTTGTA
This sequence comes from Venusia cambrica, assembly GCA_951394065.1. Taxonomy (NCBI): domain Eukaryota; kingdom Metazoa; phylum Arthropoda; class Insecta; order Lepidoptera; family Geometridae; genus Venusia; species Venusia cambrica. The sequence goes on along the minus strand of OX596043.1, from coordinate 5,129,678 downwards.
TAAAAAAATATCGAATCCTCGCCCGGTTCATGCTCAGATGAACCCCAAAGTCAAGAGCTTGGCCATTTCAAATTACATACATACATATCGACGAGGAAGATAAATGTTCTCCTTGGCTGGCTGTAAAATATTAAAAAGATATTTTACCTTTGAGTCTTTCAATCTGCGGTTCTATTTTCAAAGCTAGAGGTGTCATCTTGCCGTCCTCATGAACCACTATTGGATTACCCCGTTATCTATCGTCTTGCCATTAGATTTATCATATTGATGGTTATTATTAATACTAGAATTCTAAATAAGAACTAGCTTTTGCCAGCGGTTTTGTGCCTACCCGGATAAAAAGTAGCCTATTTCGATTCCTATGACAACTATGCAAATTGTACATGAACAGAGCTACTTAGAATTTGAATATTAGTATGGACACAGAAATTAGAATATTGGTATAGACACAGATATTAGAATATTACTATGGAGGTATGTATATGAATTAGGAATCTCTAGGGAAACTTTCTGAGAAGGTGATCGAAGATATCGTATTCTTTTTAGACGACAATTCAAAGTAAAACTCCAAGTCTAATAATATTCCGCATAGGATGGACCTCATTTTAATTTTTTCTTTTTTTTTATTCTATGACGGGAAAGCGCTTGTCCTTCATCTCACCATCAAGTTATGATAAGGCCGAAGGTGAAAGCGCACTTCGCCCGGAATCATCGCACAGATGGTGGTAGCTACTAGTAGAACTCAAAGTCCGACCATCAAATAAGTCTAATCATATATCGCGAATGATCCACTGGCACCTCATAGTCATCACCAACCAAACCAAGCTTAGATAGGGCTTGAACCTAGGACATCTGGGACTGATACCGGTTAGCGAACCACTAGACCATGGACCAAAAATTCGATCGATGCATTTGGCGTTTTAGTTATTCGTATTATTTATTTATTTTATTTTATTTATTTATTTACCATTTACACACAACAAAATACAATATAAAATTAAAAATAGCAACTAAAAAACCACAATGGTGCATGCGTGCATGCGTTCGGCTCGAGATATTTTTGTTACATTTTATAGACCACGTCTCGATCTCATTTATGGAGTTAACTAATTCATTGTTTTGTTTTAAATACTGACGAATCGACCCCTATTGGTTATATATCGCAAATTTAAGCTCACCTGTGCTACATTTTCGTTCTAAAGTTTCTGTTAATTTTCACCTAAAATATTCTCCCGGAGCGGTGCACGGCAAGACTTCAAATTAATCTACTTAAAACTTCATTTTACCCGCGGGAGCACCGGGGCGAGTCTCTTTTTTCTCCATTATTTAACCTGCTCAAGTGTACAGCCAAAGATAATAACATTTGTATGTAAAGATAGCATTGTTGAAATTTTTTGACATCATAAAAAGCGGCACAGTTTTCCTTGCCCCTTACGAAAACAAAGGCTCATAGAAAAACACAGGTAGAGTTTTGAAATTAAAAAGCAATTAGGTGCTATTTAAGTGCGCCAGGGTCTTTTGAAATAGCATTACAGCACTGTTTAACATAGCTGTTGTTCTCTTCTGTATCTATAACAGCGTAAAAATATTCTGATTCGAGTTGAATCAGTAATTTTTAGAGTGTTAGCTCTTGATCTCTTGGCTTACACGTCTAAGAGTTGCTCTAGAGCAAGGATGGGGTATGCGATGGACCGAGCTTTTCCAGATGTAATACTGTATACTGTTTAGCGCCAGACTTTCGCTGACACACTCCAGCGGTGGGTCGCCAGTTTTTTTTGTACGACGAGCAAGCACTTGGCCTTCATCTCACCTGGTTATAAGTTGAGATATGGCCGAAGGTGGAGGCGCACTTCACCCGGAATCCTCAACAAACTAAGGAACTGGCTATCTTACCTCTAAATGCCGGAACACAACAATTTAAGAATTGTTAACAGAATTAGGTAAAATGGTGGTAGCTAGCCAGGCGGACATAAACAAAATCGTTCCACCAACCAAACCATGCACAATATTGCTCCCCTGGGGATCGAACACGGTACCTCTGGATCTGAAATCGATTGGTTAAACCACTAGACCACAGAGGCGGTTAAAACATCAACGTTTCGTTGTGATTTTTCAAATATTTCATAACGCAACGGCGCCGTACCTATCGTAAGCGATTGAGATAACCATAGAGCATGAAAATAATATCTCTTATTCTACTGTTAGAGCTGATATTTGAAAAACCTACCAAATAGTGATTCAAGTTCCATATTTCAAACATTCGCTGGCATTATTAAAACCGGAACGAAAGCCCGTGCCCTGATTCACAAACGTTTCTGTAGAGGCACAATTCCAGAATTTCTAATGGTAATTTTAGAGATCTGAATGAGAGAATGAGAGCATGTAGTTCAGTATTATGTTTCACATTAAATATTATCTTGTTGATCGTTTATCATAACTCGATACTAGGTGAGATGAAAGCCCATCCCCGTGTTACAATAAAATATTCATACTACCAATTCTTCACGTGGTACTTCAAAAAATATTAGTGCTTCGTTAATGGCGCTCGGATACAGATTCATTTATTTTGTGAAACAAGGGCTACAAATAGGTATAACCAACAAAAGAAGTACAACCACGCTTTTCAACGGTATAAGTACGACAACTTTCGAATTAAGTTTTTCCTGATCAGAGACAGCAAAGACAACCTTATTAACTATGTGTACCTATATAAATTGTTTTTTATAGTAGTTAATAGGTATAGTAGTTTTTAGAGTCTCGGGATTTTACCGATTTGACTACTATTTGTGAATAAGGGTGACTGGTAGCAAATGTGCTGAAATTTGAATTCAGCTGTGTATTTACGAGAGAAATGCTTTTTTCTTTTAAAGTTTTCACATTCGGGGTGTTTTGGCTGTACCCTCATGTTCCGACGATAAAAAGCCAATTAAGCATAAAATGTTCTTTGTGGCCACTTTTATGTAGTTTGTTGTATAATTCTTAGATTTTTTTTTAAACCGTCAGGCGTTTCTTACATAGTATTTTGGGAAAGAATATGGTATTATCGATGAATACCGATAATGGTATTAATTAGGTATATATTTTTGTTTCACTTCACCCGAAATCCTGTTGAGGATTCCGGGAGAAGTGCGCCTCTACCTTCGGCGTAAACATAACTTGACACGTATTCTCAATAAATCGGTTTTGATTCTGAAGTTCCCGATGGAGATTCCGGATCGAGACTTCCACGAAAGATTTTCAGACATCGATATATATATATATGTATAAGCTGAAAATAATTTGCGCATACGTTAACTAAAGATTATCTCTAATCTACGAATATCTCTTTCGCAAGACAACACAGGCCGGAATCATGAAAACAGAAAAAACGAATGAGTCAACAATGGACTATTTCAACCTAAATATTGGTCAGCTTTGTGGACAAGTGGGTACGGGCCCGCCGTCCGATCCGGTGGGCTGTGGGTTCGAATCCAGTCGTGCACCAATGGACTTTTCAATTTATCGGAAGTTTATGTGTGCACGTGTGCTCTGACAGTGAAGATCACAAGATGAGGAAACCTGCATGCCCCTAGGACAAAATCCAAATAGCATGTGTGCTCCGCCACAGATAATAAAATACTCCGCTAAGCGGTGTTGAGCTTGCAGCCTGTCACGTATTAAAAATCTACTACCTATACTAGCTACTTACAAACCTTGGACGTGTGACGAAAGTAAGTTTGGGTGTGCCGTTGTACGGAATCCTCCTCATTAGAGCGTGGAGCTCTAGGTAGTCAATCCTCGAAGGGGAATAAGTGAGTATTATGTTTACTTGATGCTATCACGAATTTGATGAGCATAACAACAATTCTTAAATTGTTGTGTTCCAGCATTTAGAGGTAAGATAGCCAATTCCTCAATTATTGAGGATTCCGGGTGAAGTGCGCTTCCTCCTTCGGCCTTATCGTAACTTGAAAAATCAGGTGAGATGAAGGCCAAGCACATCACCGTCGAAGAATAACAAAAAAAACTAGAATAACATTGAAAGTAACTAACGTGATTAGAGTCACGCAAAGATATGAGGCCCTTTTTAGAGACTGAAGAATTTTCCATGAAGTTTATGGGATTCTAATCGGATTGAAAATCGGTAACGTTTCAATATACAACTAATAAGCAAATGTCGTAAGTAAGGTAATCTTATCACTCTTATATCGCCTTCCAAAATGTATGAATGTACCCATATTTTAACCACCTTTGTGGTCTTGTGCTTCAACCCACCGATTTCAGATCCAGAGGTCCCGGGTTCGATCCCCATGGGAAGTACAATATATTGTGCTTGGTTTGGTTGGTGGTAGGACTTTGTTTAAGTCCGTCTGGCTAGCTAACACCATCTTACCTAATTCTGTGGCCATAATAACAATTCTAGGAATTGTGTTCCGGCATTTAGAGGTAAGATGGCCGGTTCCTCAGTTTGTTGAGGACTCCGGGTGAAGTGCGCCTCCACCTTCGGCCTTATCTTGACGAACCAGGTGAGATTCCCCAGGGTCCCCAGGTTCAAAGACCTTTATCGGATTTCCACCAAATTAAAATGGGACCAATAATACAAAGAAAAAAACTGTCCGAATTGAAAACCTCTTCCATTTTGGGATGTTGGTTAATACTTTTCTGAAAGTCTTCAAACTGGAGAAAGAAGAGGTTTGCATCGAAAGGCATATTGTCACAATCCCCACTAAAGCCAATCTGTACTTGTTGTAATTACCCACAAATGTTGCAAGTACCTACCTAATACTGTTGTGTAATTACTGGTTGTGTTTACCAATTTAAAATTCACCTATCCTAGAAATACTTTAATCTAATTAAAATTTGATTTAAATGAAAGTTTATTCGTTTAAATTATATATATTTTATTTAAGAAGGCACCGAATGTGGAGTTATAATATAAAATAAACCTAAATTATTTTTACTGTCATCATCCCCACCAACCTGGATTAAAAATGCTAGTGGGGAAAATGCTGTTTTTTTTTAGCGAATTGAAATAATCCCCATCGTGGCGACAGTTTAGTGGGGATTATGACAATATACCCATCGAAAGCCTACGCCTCGTATTCAACAGAAGAATAGAGTTGTTGATGCTATCTTACACAGTCAACATCTTGTGCTATATAAATCTCGGATCAGAAAATTACTAACAATTAAAAACGACAAACCTTTATTACCAGAACACAAATACCTAATTGCTATTACCTGCAGTATTACCAGTTAGTTCCAGCAACTACCGATACCATCTTGTTTGTTCAAAGTAAAACTTCAGGGAATTTCCCGTAAGTCTACAAAACATCAACGTTATTCGGCATCTATCGCGTGCAATGCAGAATTTCTGAACATTTGTAGGGGTTTGAAAATGGAGATCTGAATCAATAATCGTTTACTCGGTAATATTTTCAGGATTATTTTGCGATTTCATAATCTACCGCTTGTTCGGAATCGCGACCGGAGCCCATGATGGCAAAAACCTATTAGTTATATCTGATCTTTGACCTAAAGTGGAAACGGCTCTTCGTTGTGAGAAGAAAAGTGGATGATGAAACAACACATAGATCGTCGTACTTACCCCTCTGGATATCAAGCATATCTGTATAGATACCTACATAATTTATATTTATATAGGTATGATGATTATATTATCTCGACTAGATAGGCACCACCCACTACCGCACTGGGGCTATCTTGAAGAAATGCTTTATAACATTAAGTTCGCCCATGTACCTACTTCTCTGGTGTATGAAATAAGGATATTTCTATATATCTATATAATATATTGCAGTCGAGATTTAGTTCGTCCAAATTTGAACTTATTTTTCCAATCGTAAAAACGATTGTATGTACTTTGTGTAATTATAGTGCTCACGTAAGGTCGGTTCCTTTTAGAATAAAATGCAAAAATACGCATTTTTCGGAACCTTACAAAGGCTAGTCTGACTTATACTTAGCCGAATTTATAGTATCGTACCAATAGCGTGCCTGATTTTGATGAATATGGCATAGTTTCACGGACACATCGCCAGTAAATCAAGGCTCTACCCGCCTATATTCAAAGCCGCTTTTACAAGTCCAAAGCACGCAAAACGATATTTCACCGGTATACCTTCATACATAATACATTACCAGGATATTCTTTATATTCCTTAAACGAACATTCCTTTCCCGGCATAAATTTAAATAATCAATGCGAACTGGAAATGCCTGAAAAATCCAAGCATTTTAAGGTTTAGAGAGCTTTGGGAGAGCGAGTTTATTAATATTTCGCTGTTGGTATTATTAGGAGATGATTTATTATTCATTATAATCTAAGACGGGGAATTTAAATGATTGAAAGAGTATTTTAGGCTATTGAGGAGCTTTACAAGTTCCATGCATCATAAAATTTTGTTTCTTAATATTTGTTTTCATTAGGTATCATCAATATCATTTCAGCCAGTATACCATATCCGCAATTGAATAAAGGCCTCCCCATACAACATCCCTGATCCTGAGCCGCCTTCATCCATTGATTTCTGCAACCGCTACACCGCAACATTTTAGTCACCTCATCAAGTGTACTAACCAAAACACTTCGTTTCACGTTTAATCGTGGTCGTTATGCGAGACCTTTTTCTCCAGGGGTAGCCTTATTAGCTATAGAGGTATATTGTTCTACTGTCTGTCTCATATTTGAACCCCGCTGGGAATATGGGGGTACAAATATGACCACACCACAAAAAGCAGTAAACGGATCTCTAGAATACCTATCTACCTCTTGTATCAAATTGTTGTACTGTTAGCTATCTGGGGTGACACACTGGAAACAGACTTCTAGTGCACTACGTCTAGTAGTGGGTACAGTCAGAATTATTCAGTAACTAAGCCTCTGCCTCAGTAACAAGTGTGCACGAACCTAGAAATTCCAGGCGCCTCGATTCCTTCTAGGATCGAATTCATGCCATTTTATGAACGCTTTTGTTGAGAAATATAAGTGGGTTGGGGGTTCTATTGTTGCTTTCTAGTAAGAGCATAGTTTTCACTCAATCGTTTTCTAAGTTATATTGCTTGTCAAACTCACACGAAAACTGAAATGATGTGTTTAAATTATATTAAATGGCTCCGATTCAAATGAATAATCGAAAGAGATAATCAGTGTCTATATCTAGTTCATTTCGAAATTATGCTGAGACTCCGTAGCCAATTTTACTATGCATTTTTTTCTGGTCACAGTTGAATAATAAATGTCACTCGTCATAAAATGACAATTTATTAATTTTGTTATAGGGTCAGATGCCGAGCCAGTGTGGAAGCTCCATGACCAAGGCTTCGACCAAGGCTACGGGTCGGAGAGGTCACCTGAAGACGACTACGTACCCCCCATAGCGCCTCCCATATCCCTGGAGGCTTACGAGGCCGAGCTGCGAACGGTGTATCCGTTCATTACTGATGGTAAGTGGATATCACACCACCTTTATTGTGCAAACATTCTGTTGTGTTCATACTCGTTGAAAAATATTTATAACAACTGAAATTGAAGCAAGACAATGTTTTTAGGGTTCTATACCAAAAAGGGGTCAAAGTCCGAATTACTACTAAACCTGCGCTGTATATCCGTCCGTCTGTCTGGGCTGTATTTAATACAGTTGAAATTCGACTTTTTCCTTTTGTCATTAAAACAACAAAAATAAAAAGGGGCCAAGAAACGTGATTTTCACCATGAATTGTGGGTTAGAACGCACATGGTTTTTATTTAAATAATTCTATCTTAGGTAAGACTTCCATGATATACAAATAAAAGGTACCATTACGCGAGTACATGGACAATGATCGCATCTTTTCAGCCGATTTTCCACAGAATCTTTTGCATCATTTGGGAAATAGGTCCACATTAGCCCCCGGATTTTTACCCAATAATACAAAGAACGCAAGATTGTGGATCTATTCATCAAGTAATAGGAGGGTAATAATCCAACGGATGCGTCTTTCATTCGTTCTTCTTTATCCTCTACAATCTCTACATCATTCTTTACAAGTTTTTGAAGATACCGATTCATTGTACGTTCCAATGGGAACGTACAATTCATCCATTCCTGGCTATTGTAATCTATTCAGCACAGCTGGATTTAAAGTTATTAGATCGTGAATTCTCTGAAATACTCGGGGTATATAATAGAACTAGCGAGGCGTCTGTGGCATTTCCACTTTAAAGTTTTTCCTTGCTACTTCCTCATCTTACTTTGAGGGGTACACACTTCCACTGTTTTGAGCTGTGAGTGAGGGCAGTTGAGTCTCACTAGATGTATCAGAATAATTAGCAACTTGGATGTAATGGAAAGTTGTAGACCACACTTTAAAAAATATAAAATTTTAACGTTAATCTGCATTTATATATTTTGATCAAAACATCACACAAACATTTTTCCGCAATACTCACGACCTCAAAACCTTAGGCCACGAACCAGACTAGCTAAACCTAACTCCACATTACAAATAATACATTCTGGACCGTATGCACTGTGTGTAAAAATATGAAATAAAATCCCTAACAATATAAAAGATGAGCAAACGCCCCAAAAATTTAAAAAGTGTTTAAAATCCTACTTCATAAAAGAATGCTTTTACTCTTTGCATGAGTTTCTGGGTGATACATCAACTAAATAATTAGCATGTAAGAAAAGTACAGGTACCTACAATTAATAAGAATATTAGTATATTATTTGAATTTAGTATATTTATCTAGTTTTAGTTTAAACTAATAGGGCACAGCAATATTACTATTGCTGTGCCCTAACAGGGTTTATGTTTGAAACTTTTATCCACACGCGCCTTCGACTCGATTCACTTGATGTTACGACGAAATTGAAGCGGTCGCGGGGGGGGATAGAGGCTCAGGCTCGCTGTTTCTTTATCTTCATATGCATTCCGAGTGTGCGTCTAATAAGCGTTCATAGCTCTAGAAAATATGTAGTGACTCATGGTTATTATTAATATTATGTTTGACCTTTATGAACTCGCATTTTGAAACAGGTACTTCAATGAAATAGCCACTTCACATCTAGATAAAAAAATATACACATGTAAGATGACTTTTCATTAAAGCAGTACCAAGCTTCGGTCGACCAAAAACCAAAAGACAACCAATATTGTTTATATCGTCGACGTGACATAGTAACAATTAAAATACCTCCAGAATCTGTACGAGATAGAATATACGCTGGAAACTTCAGTGAATAATTGTGCAGACAGCATTCAGTCTCGGTCGCTGCTCCCTTTGTCGCCTGCATCGGAATTCCATTATATGAACATACAGGGAAATGAAAGTACAAGTTAATTCTCGCAGCGACTGATTAAAATTTAACGCGAGTTGAGCGACGCTTCCTGAAAAAGAATACCTGTCAGTATAAAAATTACTGTTACATTCGTTGGGATGAATATTCTCTGGAAGAGGCTAAGTACCTCAATTCTGTTAACTATCACTTTGAATCATAGCTCAATTAATTAACCAGTTCACACATCCTGAAAAACTGTTAACTATCCCTTTGAATCATCGCAAAACTAGTTTACCAGTTCAAACATCCTCAAACCTGGTAACTATCATTTTGAACATTGCAAAATAAGTTTATCACTTCACGAATTCCCAAAAACTGTTAACTATCCCTTTGAATGTTTGCAGAACTTTTGAATCATGGCACAAATCGCGACCTGACAAAAGAGATTTTCGTGATTATTGGTCGTAAGTCGTAACCATAATCCGCGACTTCCATTTTTTTTGTAGTTTCTACCGAGTACCAATTTTACAAACATCAAAATCCTCTCTTTGCTGCATTCATTGTGCTCATCTGAAATTGGAAGCTTTTTGTTCTGCACCATTTTACAGTTCAAATGAAAAGGAACTTTTACAATTCGCATTTCTATATAACACCAAAGAATAATCTTTGGGAGGGTTTCTGGGTACTTTTACACCTGCATTCAGGAAAGCGGACTTATTGCAGTTCAAGTCGATAAAGGCTTTGCGGTTGAATAACTTGCTCTACGACCGCGTAAAGTTCCAAGCCGTGAGCTTTAACTTTTCAATTTCAGTCTTAAGATCTTAACAGCTTTATTTTTTTCTGTGAAAAAATATGCTATACATTTAAATTCATAGAAATTACTTATACAGTCACATGCACTTTATTATTATATTTGCCTAGTAGGTCGCGGTTTTGAATTTTGGTTACCCCAACTCAGCCCACGGATGTCAACAACGTAATTTATACATTTGTTATGAGATCAGTACGATATAAGAATCGGTCCTAACAGACCGGAAGTCGCCAATCTGCCAGCTAAGCGTGGTAATTGTGTCCCTCAGGTTTTCATGAAGGCTCAGTCTACAAATATGGGCAGTAGAGTTTGTATTATTTTAGGCAGATTAAATGCCAGGAAACCTACATAATTGTTACAAAGTCCAGTAGTATTGCTTCAGCTTGTTTAATTACTTTTGTTTCTTAGTGTACAATACGGAGTTTATCTATATCTATAGTTTCCGACAATAAGTTTCTGAAACCACAGAACTGAGTCAAGTTGCTTACACGATAGCAAGTCCATTCTTGAATAAACATAGCGTCTTCAGCAAACCTAATTTGTCCGGTAGTTTTCGGATCCCGTTCTACTAACGTCGAGATTACTCGACATATTTTTACGTTGAGGAACAAGTTTATTCGAATGAAACACGAATTAATCGCAGAATATAAATATAATTATTATCAAATGCCGGGGCAGTCGCGTCTAAAGAATCGACCTCTCCAACTCAGCCCATGAATGTAGATAAAGCCGATTATGAGATCTCACTAGAAGCAGCTTCCTTCTGTGTATTATCTATACCTTTACTGTGATCACCAATCCACATGCCATGCGCGGTGATTATGGCAAAACCCTCCAGCTGTGGATGTGATGTGATTGTTTTAATGTATTTCAGGTTTTTGCATTCATTTTCGTTCGTTGTCAGATAAAATCTTCAACGATCAATCATTTTTAAAATAAACGTGGTTGACACTTTTAAATTATAATTATTTAATGTACTTGACTGTTGTACGGGAACTAGATTACAGAGAATATGAAACTTATATACCTCTTTTTGTAAATACATACGTATACTTAACAATTTGGCAATATTGGTTATTTAAAGTTTAATTTAGGCAATTATATGTGCAGTGACCTTAAAAATGTTACTAAAATTAACTTTTAAAACGAAAAATAATACAACAAAACATTGATGAACATTGCAATTGACAGCCACTAATTAAACGACTTTAGCATCGAATCGGTAATCACCTGAATGTGTGCGGTCCATTGACTCATTAGCAAACAGTCAATAATTATCGTTATGTATTCTAACCACAGTTTCATCATTCATTATTGCTGCAATGTGACATATCAAATTTATCATTTTAATATCAGAAAAATACTTAGTACCAAATCCGCTTTATATTATAAATAAATATTACAGAACATCAATTTCATACAGCGCCACCTAGTCCCAACTAAGCAAAGCTTGTGATATGGGGACTAGATAACGGATACAATACTTACCTAAATACTTTTTTCAATTGTAAATACATACTCATCATACTATACAACCCCAACGCAGAACTAGCTTCAATATTCATCACACAAATATTTGTCCTGGGTGGGAGTCAAAACCACAACTTTCGTCGCAGAAGTCAGAGCTACTGCCAACTGAGCTGTGGGGCTTGTTAAAACTTGTATAAGTTGTTTGTTTTGTTTAAAAAAACAAATCGACGTGTTACGCCTCGACACGAGACATCTTTAGAAAATGTAGTATTGCTACTAAGTTGAAGAGCCGCTGGCCTAACGCTGCGCTGTATATGTGTCCATTTGATTTTTTCAAAGGAATTGTTAATGGGAAATCTTATTGTGGTTTATTTGCAATGAATCTCCGCAAGTGACGCCTTTGATTCAGGCGTTTTTTAACGAAGTTGCTTGGCCATTATCTCACCTGATTTCCAAAAGGCCGAAGGTGGAAGCGCACTTCACCCGGAATCCTCAACAAACTTAGGAACTGGCTATCTTAACTCTAAATATATAATTAATTGTATTCCAGAAGTATTGTTATGACAACTTGATTTAGTTTTTAAGTGGAAATTGAAGTGTCATTAGACCAAAATTAGATAAAGTTCGATGTTCCGTGAAGGCCAGTAATGTTTAAAAAAATATAATCAAAATCTTCCTGGATAAACGATAATCGACTTTTGACTTGACTTTGAACTGTTTTCTGTCACCGGCGGCGGTGAGATGAATCTTTTTTGTTTCTACAATGAATAAAATAGTTAAAATGTAATCGAGCTAAAATTTTTCCAAAATGTACATAATTTCCATGTTATATGCACTGCAATAGCACGTTTTATTGGCGCCCAACATGGGGTTTATATATATCAGACAAAAACTCCTCCTCGTAGTTAGTTAGAACTACATGCTTTCAAGTGCTTGTTTTCACAAATACACTAACCTCGTAAAAACAATACAATTATTATGAACGGTCAAGGTTTTAAATTATGTAAAGAGGTTTATATTGTGCCCAGTAGTTATAGGTAATAAATTGGAAACATTTCGGCCAAACATAAAACAGTTACAGCATACTACAGCTCCCACCGGCCAGAAAATCGAACTTTAAGCAATAAATAAAAAACTCCCGTCTGCAAACCTTCACAAATTCAATTTCCTAGGGAATATTGGCAATACCAACAAACGGGACGAAATGTCCGATGTTGTGAGAGCGTTTGCGCGAGGGACAAGTCACGATCACGAAATACTTTGCGACTTGGGGCTTCGAATCTTTACTATTCTTTTTTAATGGGTATGCTCTTAACCTTATTGCTCGCATTACCTGGGCAAGGATAAGGTCGACGATGGATGAGATTTCCCAGAAGCGGCCTATTAAAAAGGTCACGTGTAAATGTTCTGTCTTCTATATGCACAAAAGAGCTTAAAAAGGCGACAGACTTAAAAACAGCTTTGTCTAGTTACTAGAATGCATTTTGGTACCTAACTTGCACACGGAATATTGCTTTGAGACATCTGTACCGACACAATCAATGTACTTATCCGCGTAAGTTTGTTTAATATTTGCTAGGATTTGAATACATTTTCAAATCCTAGCAAATATTAAACAAACTTACCTGGGTAGTGCTTTCAAACTTAACAATCACTGCTTTTTTTTAAATAAATTAGCTCAGGAATATCAAAACAAAATAATTCCACATCGCGAGAGCCAGCAGCGAGTAATGTTTGTTGACAAATCGTTCTGATTGGTAGCGGGAAAGTTAGCTACGAGAGATGAGCTATGCTGTACAGTCTTACCTCGATATACGGCTTTGTGCAGATGTCCCCGTAGCCTTTTCTAAGTCAATTCTAGACAAGGTACCTATAGCAATAGCTTTTTGCTAATGCAAAGCATTTTTCGTACCAATTGCTGACCCATCCTAAATTTAAAAAAACGCCAACATACTAACGCATATTGGTCCAAAACGAGGGATGAATCCATTATTGCTTGTTTTTAGGGTTCAATATTAATTAACAAAGTCCCACTGGGGTACACTCAATGCTCGAACATTCAATATTTTACGATCCATTACTGAAATTGCTGCATATGTTTATGTTGGTTGGTTTTACTTTTACGTATGTGTATTTCGTAAATGGATAACATTTTATTTAAGTTATAAGAATGTGGTGACTGGGATTTTCCGCGCGTTAACTATGTAGTCAGAATTAGTTGAAACTTGAATGACATACCAAATATTTCTAGTAACAAGCGATGTCGTGGCGAGAATCAGAAATACGTTTTACCATGATTTTATGAGCAATAGAGCAACTATTGTTTTTAGTTTTCAGTTATTATCCAATACTTTGTAAGAAAATAGGACGATTTAAATATTCACGCAAGTACCTAAGTAGGTAGGTACTTCTAGATTCCTAACCCTTTTTCCGCGTATAAAGGTACTGAGAAAACGAGGTGTTATCACATTCAAGCGTTCAATTTGTATGCAAGGACTAAAACTCCCCTGGTAGACCCGTGCGTTCCTTACCATGAGTTTTTTTAAAACTTTCAATCGTAAAATATATGTATGAGAACTTGGACAGCACCTCTAGCAGATAGTTAAGAACTAAAATGTCAGAATAAAAAACTGTAAAGCATACGCTACATTAACAAGCCACATAGCTCAGTTGGTGGTATCTCTGCCTTCTGCGCTGTAGGCTTTGGGTTCGATTCCCACCCAAGACCAACATTTGTGTGATGAATATAGATGTTTGTTCTGTGTTTTGGTGTTGTATCATGTACGTTTGTATTTACAGAAAGTATTTAAGTATTATATCCGTAAGTTCCCATATTACAAGCTATGCTTAGTTAGGGGCTAGATAGCGCTGTATAAATTAATGTCCTGTAATATCTAAGACGCTGACAGCTCACTCCGCGAGCGAAAGTACATGTGCGGGCGACCAAACACGGGATTGACTCGAGTTTAAGACTGGGACGTCGCCGTATGGCAAACTACTGTAGTTACAATAGACAAATTTACTTCAGTTACTCATGGTGGTAGACACCGGGAACACGGGATCGGTAGGCCTGTGGCAAGGATTATAGGCCGAAGATTGCGGTGCGTTTGTGTTCGTGTGAACCTGGTTTTATTGTACCCAAGCTGGAAATGGCTTGCAAATGTCTTTTATGTGGAGTTTAAACAGCTTTTGCTGAAACAATCGTGTTATAGAGCTTTCAATGCTGATCGTGCGATATTAAAGTGTCTTCAAATACCTACCCTATGAACTGTTATAGGCACCTATGAATGTTTTTACATTGCTCGGGCATCGATTTTTGAAGTATTACGCTTAGAGAACATTGGTGTAAATAAAACCAAACTAAGAACCTAGTGTATTTAAAATTGGCTATCGTTTCGACAGTCGGCTAATTCTATTAACGGTCAGCTAATTCATGGAGTTTGGTCAGCTTCAAAATGTTTTTTGTCAGCAAACAAATTGAATTAGAACAGCAAGGTGTTTCTGGGTCCGCCTTAGCATCGAATAACCTTTTGACCAAAATACTTACATTTGGTCAAAAATTGACCAAAATACTTACATGCATGACAATATCTGGATAGCTTCAATGTTGAGTGGGAATGGAATGTTCCGGTGAAATTTTTCTTAGTGCCAAGTAGCTAAGGGTAACTGTGGGACCCTTTTTACTAAGACTGTAATTACTGACTGTCTGTTCGACTATTCGTTTGTTTGTCTGTCTATCAGCGGGGCTGTATCTCATGAACCTTATTAAGTAGACAGTTGAAATTTTCACAGTATAAGTATTTCTAAAGCTTTTTTTTCATATTTTTGTACGTCGGGTCTTCTTCTCACCTGGTCAAAAGTTGAGATAAGTCCGAAGGTGGAGGCGCACTTTACCCGAAATCCTCAATAAACTGAGGAACTGGCTATAAATGCCGGAACACAACTATTTTAAAATTGTTATAATGGCGACAGAATTAGGTTAGATGGTGATAGCTAGCCAGGCGGACAAAGTCCTACCACCAACCAAACCAAGCACAATATATTGTACTCCACATGGGGATCGAACCCGGGACCTCTCGATCTGAAATCGGTGGGTTGAACCACTAAACCACAGAGGCGGCTATAATAACTTATATGTTAAAAACAATTTGAAATAAATAATTAAATGTCCGCTATTGGCCGGTTTAACTTTCGTAAACAAAAAAATAATACAAAAATCCTGGATTCGGCCGTTTCCACGACAGTAATTGGATTGTCCACTTGCTTTCACTATGACGACGGTCTACTATCAGACCCACAGATAGCGGCCGACACAAATACTTCCCTAGTTTTCTTTTATTTATACCTCTATTGCACACACAACATCAGCTTCCTTCCCGTCATTATGTTCGGTTTTAGTTTTCGATTTTGTTATTATATTATCATATTTCTATTTATTTTGATGTGTAACAAAAAAAACTTTTCAGTTCATGTCTTAAAGATACATCTTAACTATTATACAGATTTTATAATAGACACATATAATTATTCATACATGATTGTAGATCTGCGAGTTAAGTTATAAAATCCGGCACTGTATGTATGCTGTAGGTTGTAGGGTTTGATTCTCCACCAAGGACATTGATGTTTGTTCTGTGTTTGGGTGTTATATTACATGATAAGTTTGTATTTACAAAAAAAGTATATTATGTATTCTATCCGTAATCTAGTTCCCATATTACAAGCTATGCTTAGTTTGGGGCAAGATGGCGCTGTGTCAAATGAATGTCCTGTATTTATGTATTATTTTCAATTTTTGTGACTACTAACTCTCGTATGGGTATTCCGATGGTGATGAAATTAAAAATATAAAGATATAAATATATAAATAGACCTACCTAACATAAATATTAATTTATTGTCTTTTGAGATATTTGATAAATGGGGTAGGTTTTGAGATATTCGGATTGAAAAAACTTTTTTTTTTTGTTGTACGACGAAGGCTTGGCCTTCATATCACCTGATTTTTCAAGATACGTTAAAGCCGAAGGTGGAAGCACAATTCACCCGTAATCCGAACTGAGGAACTAGCTATCTTACCTCTGAATGCCGAAACACAACAATTGAAGAATTGTTGTTATGGCGACAGAATTAGGTAAGATGGTGGTAGATAGCCAGAACGTGGTGGAAAGAACTACAAAAGATATGGGAGAAACCCATATCTTTTGAATACTCAATCCTATCAATTCAAATTGATCTGCTATTTCTCAAAGAAATTGAAAAATAGCAGATTGCACTCATTCATACTGATCAATCAGTAAAAGGTTTTTTAAAACATAGATTTTTTTTTTAATATGTTAAGTGGGACAAGAAGATCTTGTGGTGTATGATTTGAAAGTATTGGTATGTCGACTGCTCATTTCAAAAAGTTATTTAGAAATGGATTTTGACTTCACACTTCACTTTTGTTAATTTATTTACTGAAACCACCACTGTATTAATTATAATTACGGGTTGTTAATGGGTTAATAAGAAGACTTGTGATATGTCATATGACTGGGTTAAGACAGCCGATTTCAAAATTAGTATATTTTATTCTTTGGGGTGGTTTTTGACTGTTTCTTAAGATTTGATTCTTTCCTGGCTTGTTTTAATTATTTGCTTCAGTAAGAAACCCTCCGTTTTTTAACTAAACATCTAGGTAGTAATTAACGCGGCCACGAAAACACTCAGTGGCGAAGTTATTTTACTGTGAATGACTTTGCCAGCTGGGGCCCTAGGCTAAAGCGAAGCCGATGCCAGTGTTATTTTTAATCATTAAATGCGTCAACTTCTAAAACCCGTGAGCATTTCCCGAAATTCCGTGGGAATTTAATTTTTATTGAACCACATTAACAAGAGTCCCGACAGAGGATAAAGTGGAAGATAATGTGCTGATCAACTGTTCCAGACCAGAACCAAATAGAAGTGTGCCCAAAACACTGGTTGCAATGCCACGTTGAAAAACTTGTAAAATGGAAACAAGATACGGATACAATTCTTAAATCCGACATTTTCCGAATGAACAAAATTTATAATTTACAGAATGTCAACCAATTACTGAACACAATTACTGAATTTTATTAATTAATTCACAAATTCAACGTTTAACGACGTGTGAATCGCTGTATAAATTAAACTTTTGCCAAATAAAGTTTGTAATGAAAGGTTGGGACCGTCATCAGCTCGTGAGCTCTTGAATTTTCGTTGGATATTTATAAAAGAATAAATTAATGAAAATTCATTAATGTACACAAAAATGATGCAGAACAGTTTTAAAATTAAAAAACTGAAGCTAAAAAAATAATGGGCTAATAAAATTATCGATCAACATTTTTGTTTCGTTTTATACCATACATTGAAGTAAAAATCTGCTATTAAAGGAGGGAGCACTTGTTTAGATAAAGTGCTTTTAGATTTAGAATAGATACTTTTTTCTTTAGCCAAGAACCGGTAAAAGCATCCAAGTGATAGTCGCAATACAGTGCCGGAAAGGCCTTGTTTTGAGTGGGAATGCATTTGCCTTTATTGGCTAGAGCTACGTAGCGTCTTTTGGATGAACTATTTTTTTTTATTTTTGTGTGTATTTGTTCCCATGGCGGCTTAATTTTACAGTTGGATTTGAGGGTAGCGCTGCGATTGTCACGGCATGACGTTATGGATAGCTTCCATGGTATATCTAAAATTTAAAGCAACCAGTTCCGAACCAACTTATTCCAGAAAAACCAGTATAAAGTCTCATTTTATCAAGCAAAAAAGTAATATTTTCGCATCGCATTATGATAAAATGAGAGCAAAGTTAATGTTTATTAAAATCAGTTTATTAAAAATGTGGCCGCGTGGTAAATATTCCGGTTTACCTGTGATATTGTTAAATTATATTCTACAATTTTGTCCTATTTCGAAAAACATATTTTTATTTATTCAAACAATATGTGCATTTAAACGAACTAATTGCAACCTTATGACCTTTACTGACCTTTAATGACTTTTTTTAAGCGGTCTATAGGTAACTCAATTGACCTAGTCCAGACCAATACGAGTCGGATTCATGCTCAAGACATGCTGAATTGTCACGCTAAACAGCAATTCTAATTAGCTGGCCTAAATAAGAGCCAGCCCTTGAGGTCACGAGTCTCAATCAAACGCCCTGATTTTTTTGAGAACCCGGAGGAGGGCATCGGATTCCACGGATTCAAGGTCTCAACCCCAAAAGGCTTACATTTTGTGATCCTCGGCCCAATCAGCCGCTGCACCAGCCCTTTCTGATATCCCAGACAGATAAGATAGCGCAAAGGTTGACGTAAAGCAAAAAAGCCTTTGCTATGCCAACCCACTACATTGTAGCCTGGACACTGGACACTGCACACTAATTATGTAATGATAGAAAGTAATTTTAATATAATTTTAATGAAAATAAAAAAATATTTCTATGATGATTTTGTCAATAAAATCCCTTTAGTTTAATATTAGAAAAAAAATAAGAAATGCTCTGTCAGATTTGGGTGCTGTAAAACACTCACGGTGTGTTCTTCGTAGAACAGCGAATGCTCAGCACTCATCGAGTTACACATAAAATAAGAAATAAAAGAAATAGCTTAGTTAAGGGTCCTGGCCCATGCATCACCTAGGTTCTCTTGGGTGATGCATGAGAGATCCATCCCATTCATTATTCATGCACGAACCTTCCTAGAAACCTACCCATGAACTTTCGTGTTGAAACATTTCCTTCTTGTTGCCAATATGCTGTAAATAACATGCCATAATACCTACCTACCACACGAACAAAATTAATATCAGATACAGCGATTCCACCAAGCATCGGTAAGGAAATGAAGTAATTACCAGAAAGAAGGTGGTGTAAAAAGTAAGTATTTTCATCGTGGACCCACAATCCGCTTCACTTCAATAGCATTCAAGTTGTCCCGGACAGGTACCTTAGGGTTTCGCGTTTTCGCGATGCATTTTCAGGAATTTTTGTCTTGCTTCTAAGTTGACACGCGGCCGACATGTTGTCGTGAACGCTGCGCTGCAAGGGGCACTCTAGGAACCTACAGGATTTGTTACAAAATGTTTTTTTTAGATTGAAATGGATGTCCGGAAAGTACACCTGAATCAATTACGTATCTTGGCTAATTTAAGCTAATCTGGATTATTTTGCATTTCAGAGTGTATCGCACAATCAACTCGGTCTAGAGGATGCAGTCAAATTCAACAATAAAAAAGCATTTCAATGCTTTCTTATTGTTAAATTTGGCTGCAATGGCTTTTTTTTTCTTTTTTATTGGACGACGAGGATGCTTTCATCTCACCTGATCCAAGTTATGATAAAGCCGAAGGTGGAAGCGCGCTTCACCCGGAATCAACGAAAAACGTCATATCACCATCATTTTTTATCGCTATCAACTACATTCTCTATACTGTTTTAATTCATTTATTCTCGAAAAGACATTAAAGTCACTTACACGAGAACTATGTTATCTTATGATTATTATTATAGTAGGTCGTTCTAAAAGTAAGCTAGGTTAGTATGCTAAGTATAAAGTATAAGGTAAGTATGGTAAATGCATAGTAGGTATGTGGTTTTATAAGTACTTAGTTGCCTTTTAGCTAGCACTCATTTAACGTAGTTAAATTACATAACAACGATTTATGTAGATAGGTATGTATTATTAAACAAAGTTAGTTGATAATGTGTTGAGCAAGTCTTATTTTAAATACGTTAAGCGAGTTTACATTTTTAAGGGATGATGGTAACTTATTGTAAAGTTGAGCGCCTTCGTACGTAATTCTTTTCTTGCCGTAGTTGGTTCGCGCTTTTGGTAGCACGATAAAACTCGCTCGGCGGGTACTTCGATTCGTAACTTGCCGTTTAATAGTAAAGGCTAAGTTAGTATGGATTTGTTTTTTAAGGATTTTGCGGACTAATATGCAAGTACAGTAGTGATATAATTGTTTTAAGTTCATTAAATTGGTTTCTTTGTAAATAGTTTCTGAAGGTGTTAGATAGTGGTAATTAAATAGTGTTTTGATAATTTTATTCTGAACAACTTGGAGCTTGGCAAGTCTGGTTTTTGCGGCACTACCCCAGATTTCGATTAAGTAAAGAAGATGCGATTTAACCAAGGAGTTGTATATTGTATATCGTATTTGACGAGGTACACACCGAGCGATGTCCCGCAGCGAGCCAGTTAGCGAGGATAATTTAGTTTTGACATGTTCAATGTGTGCGTTCCATGTCAAACTGCTGTCCATTCTTAGACCGAGATATTTTTCGTTGTTATTTTCTTCTAGGGGAATATTATCAATGCTCGGGGGATTATAAGGTGGGATAATTTTATTTTTTGATTTGAATATGATATAGCATGTTTTCGATATATTCATCGTTAATAGGTTATATTGAAACCAAGAGAAAAGCATGTTTAGATCATTCTGTGCTCGTGAGATTATGTCATATATCGACGCTCCAAAATAAAACAGGCACGTGTCGTCTGCATATAAGGTAAGATGACCGCTGAGACCTATTTCGCTGATGTTATTGACATAAATTAAGAAAAGTAGTGGGCCAAGTATAGATCCTTGCGGGACACCGTAAGTGAGAGGCAATGCTCTACTCTGGAAGTTATTGATTCGAACTATTTGAGACCTGTTAGACAGGTATGACTGGAACATTTTCAAAGCGACGCCTTTAACTCCGATGCATTCTAGTTTTTTTAGAAGCAGTGTGTGACTGACAGTGTCAAAAGCTTTTTTTAAATCGATGAATATGCCGAGAACAATATTTTTAGAATCGATATTAGATTTTATTTCAGTTATTAAGTCAACTGTTGCTGCAAGAGTGTTACTTTGAGGTCTGAATCCATATTGATGGTCATATAGGAAGTTAATAGATGCAAGATATTTTTCTAATCGTTTGTGTAAAACTTTCTCTAAAATCTTTGATATTGTAGGTAAGACTGAGATGGGTCGGTAATTACCCGGTTCAGATTTGGAACCCGACTTGTGAATAGGGGAAACTTTTGCAATTTTCATTGTATTAGGAAACTCACCATGATTCAATAGTTTGTTAAAACAATTAGTTAGATTATTGATGATAAGGGGTTTGATACATTTAATAATTTTGGTATTTATACCATCGACGCCTGTGCTGGAATTGGAATCCAGATTGGTTATTATACTGTCAATCTCATCTATCGTACAGGGGTCGAAAGTTGTTAATTGTGTATGTGTCACCGTGCCAGGTAGGCTTTTTGAAAAATCATTATGAAAAGTTTTTGGTATCAGATCTGCAAGAAGAAAGCCAATGCTGGAAAAGTATTTGTTAAAAGCCTCGCATATGTCAGTTGGATTAGTGATTAGTTGGGATTCTATAATAAGTTTTGGAGGAGTAGAGTTTTCTTTAATTTTGTTGTTGGCTAAATTGTTGATAAGCTTCCACATCTTTTTTGGCTTTTTTTCGCATTTCTTGAATTCATTGTAGTGATAGTTTTTTTTGGTGTACTGAATCAGTTTGGCAGTGATATGTTTTTTATCTTTGTAGTCTTCTTTTAGCCTCACATTTGTTGGGTCTTTCTGCAGTTCAGCCCATAAGTGATTTCTTTGGTTAAGCTGTGTAATAATACCATCGTTGATCCATTCTTTCTGTGGTAGATTTAGAATTTTGTTTTTTAGTAATTTGCAGTGATCAGTGAATTCCTTAAGCTTGTTTTCCAGTAGTGCATAGTCGTCGTTGCAGTTGTTCAAGTCTGTGCTTTCCACCAAACTATATAATTTCCCATAGTCGATGGCTTCGTATTGTTTACGTGTTTTGGGGGCGGGCTTAAACTTTTTCAACTCAAAGTATATCTGTTTGTGATCAGACATTGACGAATTTACGATGGCCATGTGAAATTTATTATTTTTCAAATTTGTGCAAACATGGTCCAGGATAGATTTTTTAGTTGGTGAATCTCTGGTGTTAAACCTTTTACTTAGTTTATTTAGTATTCTGTACCCGGCTTCATTTACAAGTTCATTATATAGTTTAGTGTATCTATCTTTGGTTAATAGGTCGATGTTGAAGTCACCAAAAATTATTGCCCTCTTTCGTTGTTGTAGTTGTAGGTCATAGGTTTCTAGGAATTTTGTAAAGTTTGTGTCAATTGATATTTGTCTTAACTGATATATTGTTCTAAATGGATGCTTTAGCATGTTTTTTAGGGTTCCTTGCCCAAAGGGTGCTAACGAAACCCTATAGCTAAGCTTCGGCCGCCAGTCCGCCCGTCCGTCTGACTGTCATGCGGTTCTCAATACCGTAATTAGAAGACGATGAAAATTCCACGCAGAATTTGTTTGTTTTTTAATGCTATCTATATTTGACCACCAATTGACTTGAAAAATAAGTAAAGATGAGGCATAAGATGGAGTACGTTTAAAAGACAGGTTTTAGTCAAGCGTGCTCCATATTAGTCAGTTTGGACTTGAAGACTGATTGATAAGATTGTAATGGTGATTGCCGATATAAAAACCAATAATAAAATAAAAAGTAGGCCCCGATACAATAAATGTGATTGTTTGCCTCACAATGTGGGTTGGAACCATTGGTGTGCGTGTCCGCACTTGGCCGGTTCTCACTGCCCTCGCGTAGCTTTGTTCACTCATGCAAACGCTGAATTTATATTAGTTTTATCGAAACGGAATAACAACTCGTTGCTTTTACTCCGGATCTATGGAGAAACTTTGCAAATTGGCAGTAAAATCTGTGCCAAAACAATAGCATTAAATGTATTTGAAATCTACCCACACAGGGCACCCTAGTAGCCTGTGGAGGCTAGTGGTCGATATAAAAAGAACGCTAGTTTCGCATTTTTGATTAAAGTTAGTATTAAGCCTATTCTAGATATATTTAATTTAATATAACATGGAAACGGAACAATCAGGCTGCCAATCTGATGTTAAGTGAAATTATTTCCTAGAACAAAGCCTTGCTGCGTAGGTCATATCCACTAAAAACATGTATCCACATCTGATAGATTTGTTATTAATTTGGTATTGAAGTGTGTGTGATAATTAATCAATCAGGCTTGAATAAAAAAATATATCGACAGAATTTACCAAACATGAATATAAAAGTAATGCCTTAATTTTGATTATTAAGTGACAAAATAACGATGTTTATGCAAGAAATATGTACTATGAACTAACAATTTACTAGGGAGACTATCAAATTACCTAAGCATCGTTACGAGCGGTGTATACATTATTGAAATGATGAAGTGTATACAATATTAAGTCATCTCGGAGCTTCACAATTTTATAGTATCATATACATTTTTTCGTTTTACGACGGACATTTTATAATTTTAGGTAGGTATATTTATAAATTTATTATTAATTTGTAAGTATTTTTTTAGTTTATTGTAAAATATGTATTAGATATATTAATATTTATTGTTAAGTTTTTTTTTAAACTTTATTCAATAAAATGTACAATTAAACTAAATATGTACAAAGGAATCAGTCAAATTACCTAAGCACCGTTACAAACGGCCTATAGGTAGGTAACTCAACTGTTTCAGACCAGTACCAGACGGAAGTGTGCCCAAGACACTATTAAGTTCTATGTATTCATATTATATGTTTTTTTAGGTAGTCTTTTAAGTTTTATTTTTGAAGTTAGTATGTCATCAATTTTGTTATGTTATCTGCCAAGTTAGTTAGCAGTTCGAAAATGCCTTGGCATTATGCTCACCATTTGGGGAATATTTAGTGTCGTACAATAAAGTGTGAAATAAAAAAAAATGTGCAGGCGACTGTACTATGAGATCTTTATCACTTTTGATGAGACCTTACATTGTATAAGAAGTCAGGTCACACAGTTTAAAGCGAGCAGTGATCCGAATCACGCTACAGTCGAGTGAACAAACGCTATGCGGTCATTTTCATTACCATAACGCGAAGCACATAGCGAGTGGAGTTACATGCATCGCCTTCTAGGGAAACCAATTTGTTGGTTGGAAATTACTGTGAATTTAGAATTCCGTTTTAGTTTGAAATACGAACTGCAAAGCAATACAACTACTAATAACAACAAATACTATTCTCCAACCATTTCTGAAAAACTTCCTCGAATACTGCGATATGACAACAATCTTTCATTTCGGGTTTCCAGAATCTTTATCGGATGTTTCCGAATTCGATTCGATAAGACTTCCCGAATGTTTGTGAATAGCTATACCTACTGGTCAACCACAAATATTGTAATTTAAAAACGGAATTTGGAGATATAAAAATACTGGTTTTCTAATAATACAAAATTATTTATTTCGGTTGTTTACCATATATGCCTACACCTATACTAGCTATAAAAACAGATTTTAATTACTCATGTCACATGTATTTAATTCAATTAAAGTATTATTGAGAATTAAAATTTAATTTGATTCTTTTTTTTTCTTACGATGGGTCGGCTCTTGACCACGATTCTTACTCAAATATTAACAATTGAAAGTTCTAACTAGATTATTTTTTTAATACAATAGTTTAGGATGTAAATGTCAGATAATATCAAATTATTATTAAAAATACTTACTAATTAAATTCAAATGTCTAAGATCAACATATAAATATATAGTATAGGTATAAAAAAAATATGTGGTGTTTATTTCTAATACTAAAGGAAAGTATTGGGTTAGCATACTGTGTGAGAAGTAGAATATTGTATCAAAACATACCAAGTTTTACTGCGAGATTTCTTATTTATTGTATGCCAACACCAAAAACAAACATTAACATAACCGTAATCTTAATAGTGGCATAAGTACAATGGGCAGTCCTATTGCTAAAAAGCGATATCTTCCGGCGGATGACGTTTTTTTTGTCTGATGTGGAAGCGCTTGGCCTTCATCTTACTATGGTTACCTATCTAGTATGATTGAGTATGTCGGGTATTTCTAACCGCCTCCGTGGTCTCCACCTGTGTCAGATCCAGAGGTCCCGGGTTCGATCCCCATGGGGAGTATAATATTGTGCTTGCTTTGGTCGGTGGTAGAACTTTGCTCAAGTTAGCCTGGCTAGCTACCACCATCTTACTGTCGCCATAACAACAATTCTAGTTGGAAAGTGGTTGTGTTCTGGCATTTATTGGAGGTAAGATAGCCAGTTCTACAGTTGGTTGAGAATTCTGGGTGAAATGCGTTTCCACCTTCGGCCTTATCATAACTTGAAAATCAGGTGAGATGAAGGTCGTACTATTAAATAAAAAAACGATTGGTGGAAACATAGTATTAGGTAATTATTGTTACGTATTTATTTCATAGGACTATTTTCTACAATGTGTCTTCGACGCTTGCCCGGGCAAGGATGAAGTCAACAATAGAGCAAGCCTTCACAGAAAACACCAATTAACAATATTTTTTTATGGTTTAAGGGCCGCACGTTAGTGAAAAAACAGACGCTGGTAGCTGATTCCAAATTTTAGCGCAAATTTTCCTTACATTTCAATTCCTGCATTTTGGTTGGCCTGCTCTAACAGCTTGTTAGTCGGTCTAATTAGCACTAGTTTAAATTTACAATTCTAACGAACGGCCCTGTCAATAAGCTAGATGCTGAAATGTATGCTCATTCTATTTGTTTTTCCGTAGTTACCGAATTATTAATAGTGCGTAGCAGAGCGAGATGTCATCGAATTGTATTCGAATCTCGATTGGGTTACAAACTTTCAGATTTCAGATTTATTTATCAAACCATATTATAACAACGGGTATTATACTAGGCGAGTCCTTTAACATTTTATGAAAAAACATGCCGAAATCAATAACAATAATATAATGCAGGTACAATAATATAAGCACATACAACACAGTGTCCAATTATATATAAAAGTAAAAAAAAAATTACAATGTAAATACTTTTTGATTTGTCATTTTTCAAAAGCTTCCACGGATTATTCAATGTCGCTTCGTTTTTGTATGAAGTTTCGTCGTTTAGGGTTCCGTACCTCAAAAGGAAAAAGGAACTCCAATAGAACGAATTTGTTTGTTGTGTCTGTCTGTCTGTAAGACCATTTCTTCTCAAGAACGCGTTGTATCAAGATTAAATTAAAAAAACAACAGAAAAGGCTAATTTATTAACAAACGTATTATTTGCGGTTGGTGCTCAACCGTGTCTAGGGATATCCGGCAAAGTTACGTTTGTCAGTTAACCCAGTTTTGTCTTTCAGTTAGAGCAATAATGATATATGCTTTCCTAAGGTAGATTTAAAAAAAAACACACACACATGTATATCAATCTCTGTTCCGGTCTTCCACAACTCTTATACCTTTATATACACACATTTATAGCCCCATCCCATACAAATGAATGATAAAAAAATATAATTTGAAAAACACCATGCCACGAGATGCTACATAAAAGGTTAAGCTCGGGCTTAAAACAATACAAAGTACCTAATCCACACCTTTTACCTCATATGGGAAAGTTATTTCTAACATTTCGGGCAAACAGTTTTTCATCCCGATAAGCAGCAGTACTTTCAATGTACGTACCTACCTTGTAACAATAATTTTCGTTTAACACCGTGTTCGCGGAACATTTTCTTTGAGAACTTACCGTGTAAGATTTTCGCGGAAAAGCTTTGGTAAATTCTTCGCTTCTTCATTTTAGCGCATACCTACTGTAATAAGAAAAGACAAGGTGAAGAATCGGAAGAAGAATGTTCGAGGAACCTCCTCTAGTAAAGTTGTATGTAGTATCATTATTGTACTTCTTTTTCAAGTGAACTGGTGCTATAACGCTTTTTTTATTGAAGAAAAAACAATAGGTACCTAAACCAGACATAATTTTATCATGTAAGTACCTACTTATTATATCTATGATAATATTCAATATACCTAATGTCGGGTTACCTAAGGACAGTTACAAATGGTCTATACGTAATTAACTGATCCACGCCAGTACTCAAGAAACAGAACGATTGACAAGAAACATTGTAAGAGACGGAACTCAGATCACGCGTCGTCCTAATCCAAAAAC
Source organism: Venusia cambrica (assembly GCA_951394065.1). Lineage (NCBI taxonomy): Eukaryota > Metazoa > Arthropoda > Insecta > Lepidoptera > Geometridae > Venusia > Venusia cambrica. The sequence continues at coordinate 5,102,102 of OX596043.1, read as the reverse complement.
TAAACAGGTATACTTTTTACTGGATTTTATTACGTTTTGCTCCCAAGTCGGACAGCGCAAACTTGCATTAGATCCCCAGGAGGATTACTATATTGTGCTTGGTATGGTTGGTGATAGAACTTTGTTTAAGCCCGCCTGGCTAGCTACCTAGCTAGCACCATCTTACCTTATTCTGTCGCCATAACAAAAATTCTTAAATTGTGTGTTCCGGCAGTCAGAGATAAGATAGCCAATGCCTCAGTTTGTTGAGAATTCCGGATGAAGTGTGCTTCCACCTTTAGCCTTATCATTTCAAGTGATGATAAGGCTAAAGGTGGAAGCACACATCATTTCAAATGATGATAAGGCTAAAGGTGGAAGCACACTTCATCCGGAATTCTCAACAAACTGAGGCATTGGCTATCTTATCTCTGAATGCCGGAACACACAATTTAAGAATTTTTGTTATGGCGACAGAATAAGGTAAGATGGTGCTAGCTAGGTAGCTAGCCAGGCGGACTTAAACAAAGTTCTATCACCAACCAAGTCAGGTGAGATGAAGGCCAAACACCACCCCGTCGTACTAAAAAAAATGTTGGTACTTTAAGGGCTTATTCCGCAAGCTGACAATGATAATGATGAAACTTACATACATATTTAGGGTCAGAGGCCCGATCACGGATATGCTATCGTACGGTAAGCGTATCGTTCACGTTAGCATTTTGTATAGGATTTCGCACAGAGCCTCTACAGTACGTAAATAAAACTAAATTTCCGATCTCGAACCTTTTGTCACATGTATCGTAATAAAGGTAACGTTAACGTATCGTTACTCGACGTCACTAACGTTTACCTATCCTTGTTACGTGAGTGATACGATAGTGCTTCGTGCTTCCAAGTATTGTAAAGGACCGTAACCGAAACGTAAATACGTAACCTTTACATTACGATAACGTTAGACATTCGTGATCCAGCCACTGTACCCAAAGCGTGACATCGTATATCTATTCACGTTTAATATTAGGTCCTTATATATGAAATTGGCGTTTTGTCGTACTGGCCACTTTGATCTTAAATATCTCCTCTTTGGTTAGGAATTCCAAATTCAAATTTAAACAGCTATTTACTCATGCATTTGTGTTTCGAAAACCGTAATTCATTTGTTTTTTTCTCTTTTGCTTTTTTTTTCTGCGTCACTCATTTCACAAAATGGAAAACTTAAAATATCGCATTATTTACGAGTACGAGTTCCACCGTGGCACCAGTGCTGCAGAAACGGCTCGAAGGATTAATGATGTGTATGGTGGTGGTGTCGCAAAAGAAAACACGGTGCGTTTTTAGTTTCAACGCTTTCGTTCTGGAAATTTCGACCTGCAGAACAAGCCCCGTGGACGGCCGGAGACCAAGGTCGATAATGATGAATTGAAGGCTATTGTGGAAGCAGATCCATCGCAAACCACATCACAGTTAGCTGCAGGCTGCGGTGTTAGTGACAAAACCGTTTTAATCCACTTGAAGCAAATTGGGAAGGTGAAAAAGCTTGAAAGGTGGGTACCTCATGAATTGAGTGAAGCAAACCGACAAACGCGCGTCGACTGCTGCGTTACATTACTCAACCGGCACAATAATGAAGGAATTTTAAATCGGATTATTACATGTGATGAAAAGTGGATCCTGTACGATAATCGTAAACGCTCATCGCAATGGCTGAACCCTGGTGAACCAGCAAAATCTTGCCCCAAGCGAAAATTGACTCAAAAAAAGTTACTTGTAAGCGTTTGGTGGACTAGTGCCGGTGTCGTACACTATAGCTTTCTTAAATCTGGTCAGACGATTACGGCTGATGTCTATTGTCAGCAACTGCAAACCATGATGGAAAAGCTCGCTGTTAAACAACCGAGACTTTTCAATCGCTCTACGCCACTGCTGCTTCAAGACAACGCTAGACTACACACGGCCCAACAGACGACTACCAAATTAGAGGAGCTTCAATTGGAATGTCTAAGACATCCACCGTACTCTCCGGACCTTGCTCCAACAGATTACCATTTTTTTCGAAATTTGGATAACTTCTTGCAAGGAAAAAAATTCAATTCCGATGAGGCAGTCCAAACCGCTTTCAAAGATTTCATTGATTCCCGTCCGAATGGTTTTTTTAGTAAAGGGATCAATGAACTACCTATAAGATGGCAAAAGTGTATAGATAGCAATGGTACATACTTTGATTAATAAAATATATTTTAATATGAAAAAATTGCCTTTATGTTCCTCCCATACAAAACGCCAATTTCATATGTAAGGACCTAATACAAAAAAAAAAAAATTGAAGGGAAACAATCATACAAAAATCGTTTTTTTGTCTTGAAATGTGGGTTGGAACCCTATGTGTACGTATCTGCACTTGGCCAATTTATAAATATTAATTGCAGTGCAAGTCCCTCGATCCATACTAACAAACCTGCCATAGCGCTAATCCGTTACATATTACAAGCATTAGTAACTCAAGACGCTCTCGATCTGACCACTTTATACCAATGTAGTAGAATCCATTTTGCAATAGCAACAGGCTATGCTAATCAACAGGCCTGCTCGAGCTTATATACTCGAACTAAATGGGCTTATTATAGTAAAACATTAGTTTTGTATTGACGGGCACTCTGCTGATTATAGTGCTTGAATGTAATTGCATGCTCATCATATAAACATGGCGATTTGCAGGTTCGATTTTCGAATTTAAGGCGGATATGTTGCGTAGGATCTTGAAAGGATACATTTGTAATACCTTTTTTTTATCGGCAAAACACTTTACTAACTATTACGGTTCATTAGATAAAGCACGCTAGGATAGGTAAAGCACTCTAAAACATTCGCTTTAAGAGTTCTTTATACCTATCCTTGTTGAGAATAGCTTTGTCAATAAATTATTTATTTTCGCAAGGGTTGTCTGGGTTGGATACAATATTAATGAATATTTGTAGTAACAGCGGACTCCACGCTGTGAATAATCCATACATAAACACGGTCACAAAAATCTCATTAAGCCTAGCCCATCCACCTTTATCGAGTCGTGACCAGCCAACTTTGCCAATATCTATCCGAAGTATGGACAGACGAACTGGGACCGTCAGCTGTTGTCCTTTCACAAAGTAAAACAAAGCCCGATTCGGGCCATGAAACGTTTGGTAACCGCTATTGATTGATTAATGGCAGTCAACCTACTTGTACTGCTTAGGCTTATTTATTTGATGCTTCAAAATACATTTGTATGAACCATAAGATCTGGGGCCGTGGTATTAAACTCAAACATCGACGTTAGCCAATATTAAGATCGATATAAATATAACAGGACCAAAAATAAATATTACAGGACATTCATTTCACACAGCGCCATCTAGCCCCAAACTAAGAATAGCTTGTAATGGAGTTCCCATTTCCCATTCCCACAACCTTTAGCGCAGAAGGAGTTAGAGTTACTACCTACTGAGCTATGAGGCTTGTCAAGTATAGTACCTATAACTTTCAAAACATGCGTGAGTCGTACCATAATTATATTCGGGGTTTACTTCTCACACGTGGGACGCAACCTACCCGGCGAGTCACACTCACCCTGATGACTTGTTTCACTTGTTGAATCGAAACTGTTGGTGCCTATATACGTGAGTAAAACCAGTGTTTTAAAATTTATAGTACCTATAGTTTATAATAAGAACTCCACGATACCGTATCGAAGACAATTTGAAGAGGTTTGTAGTAAGAGGTTTGATTCACGTATTCATTTAGTCACTTTACGCTTACAGACACATGAGCAAACGGCCAATGATGTTTCAAATACCTACGTTCTCTTCGCACTTGTATCTACCTAACTTTTGCACGGCAGAAATAACAAAGGTTCAACTTTTCGCAGCGTTTGCATTCGTAACAAAACAATTTTTAAAATGGATTTGACGAGAGCGCGGAATTTAATCGAACAGAGCCCGTTTGTAACCGAGTCAATTTATTTTCAGATGTGCTAATAAATAGTCGGCTACAGTGAGCTCTGTTTAACTGACTTCATAACTAGTCTAGTTAACCAGCATAAACGTCCAATGTTGGACTAAATCCTTTTCTAAATCCTCTAAGGCTGGATGGTGGCACTTGGCAGGTGAATAATAAATTGAAGCATGTTGAAATCACTCACAATATCGCCACTAGTATTAAAACTAGTAAATGTTTAAAACATCTTACTAATATTATTATTATCTAAGCCTGTGTAGCAGGCTACACAATTTTTTTTTTGTGGATGGCAAAATTTTATTCTAATTGGGCATCAAATAATGTTTAAAAGAGTCTCGATATTATATCGGAGTAGTGGACTGCCCAGGACTACGTTCCCGTTAACCCGGGGAAATTTCTTAAAATCCTTTCTGTGTGCACTCCTACACTACAAAAGGAAGCTACACTGAAAGTCAAGTCTCTAGGATATAGTTTGGGCTGTGCGTTGATATTAGTCAGTTTCACGATGATTTTATATATTTAGATATAGATATCGGACAAATTATCATATTTATATCTTTTTTTTAAGGATTTCGTGGCGTCAGCAACACGGCTTCATAAATTCAATACATAACAGAAGACAATGTAAAGGAACAGCACCCTTATTCTGTATAACCAATCGTGTCTTAACGCGCCCGCGTTACGATATGTCAATACGATGATTCCATGACAGATATCGTAACGCGTGGACACGATTGGTCATAAAGAATAAGGGCTCAGTACTGTCACTTGTCGCTGGTGTTTGCTGCTGCTGTCGGCTAAAGACTTGTACCTTTAGTCACAAACAAAATGATAAGATCGATCCCCTGGCTCAATTTTTTTAGGATATGTTTATTGATCAACGAACACTGTGACGTGTCTTATCGAAGCTAGAAAAGTGAGAAACATGAAAAATGGCGTTTACTCATAGGTAAGTGAAATAATACGCCCTACGTCATAAAATCTGTGTCGTGAGGATAAAACGGCTGAATAAACAATGGTTTAGTAATGGCTAAACAAGCCGTACTTACCTGCCGTTTGCTTATGTGTAATGAAAACACCTGGTCCCTGAGGGTGCCAAAGAGGCTTCTATTGTAAGCTGCTTGTAGGCAAAACAAGGGTTGCGTTGCGTCATTCGCGTTGAAGTGGTTCCTCGGAGCTAAGTACGCTTGAAATGGTTTTTGATAAGTTATTTAATTTATCAAAAATTAGGCAGGACAAACATTTCTGCAATTAATTTGATGTTTGTTCTGTGTTTGCACGTTGTATTCAATAATACCCAGCACCTATTTTAAGCGGCACTTTGCTCCAGTTCAATGATAGTTTGACCCTTTTAGGTGTTTTACTTACATCAAATTTGAACCATATCGAGCCCAAGGCCAAATGTGCTACTATGAAGTTGGGTTTCTGTTTAAGGTTCGGCAGTACTTCACACCGGGACAGCTTTTAAGTTTGTACTCTTGGATGTAGTTCTGCTGCCATCTTTGGGATGGCTCAGCCAAGTATCAGCTCGAAGCACTGGACTGAAGCATCGTGCTGATAGACCCAGGTGATAAATCGTTCGTTGAGGCCAATTCGCAGAGCCTAGAGCACAGACGGTGGGTTTGCCAGTTGTTTGTGTTCTGTAAATACCACTTTGGCTAGTGTGCGCTCGATATCTTCCATACGGAACACAGTGATGGAAAGGGGAAGGAGGGATCTCCTTCCCCTTTCCATCACTGTGTTCCGTCATGTACTCTCCGTTGAGCCAAACACATCGATTTGCCTGTACGTTTACCATTTTAACTGGCAAGGAATGGAAATTCTTGCCCGCATCTGTTTTCCCGCACCAATGCAACCTTGGAGTCTTCAAGTGCAGATTGTACAGGTTCCTTTTAGTCAAACATGCTCCAAGACGGAAAAATTGTATGCAAGCATAAAAAATCGAATACTTATATTCTATCCAAAATCTAGTTCCCATATTAAAGAAAGAAAGAAAGGAAAGACATTTATTTACCCAATAAAAAAAAACTATATAAGTTACACTAACATAATCTAAGCTACACTATGACGAACACAATTAATATCGGCTGATTCGGCCGAGGATCACAAAAGGCGCAAATATAGTGGTCTCGACAGAGCTTACCTATTTGAGCCTTTTGGGGTGGAGACCTTGGGTCCGTGGGGAGCCGGCGCCCTCCGGGTTTTCAAAAATATTGCGGGGCTTTTGATTGAGGCGACACGTGACCCAAGGGCTGGCTCTTATTTAGGCCAGCGAATTAGCATAGCTATTCAGCGTGGCAATGCAGCCAGTGTCTTGGGCACGCTTCCGTCTGGTACTGGTCTGGAACAGTTGAGTTACCTATAGGCCGTTTGTAACGGTCCTTAGGTAATCTGACTGATTCCTTTGTACATAGTTAGTTTAATTGTACTTTTTATTGAATAAATGTATTTTTATTATTAATATCTTACAAAATTTAAATATTAACCCATATTGCTTAGGTTGGGATAACTGGCCCGGGGTTGTTATGTTAAATGTCCTGTAACTTTACCAGTAACCATATTTCGCGTACCTAAAGCTAAGGAACAACCTAAATTTACCATTGTGTTAGTGCGTGGGTAGGTAATCACGTCATCGTTTAGTTTTACCTCTTCAAGTTGCTCATCATACATATTCATTTTAAGAACCTACTGCCCACTTGTGTGCTATAAACTATATCTCAAAAAATAGCTTACCTATTTTTGCCTTTTGGGGTCGAGGCCTTGGGTCCGTGGGGAGCCGGTGCCCTCCGGGTTTTCAAAAAACTTGCGGGGCTTTTGATTGAGAAGCCACGTGACCCAAAGGCAGGCTCTTATTTAGGCCAGTGAATTAGAATAGCTTTCAGCGTGGCAGTGCAGCCAGTGTCTTGGTCACGCTTCCGTCTGGTACTGGTCTGGAACAGTTGAGTTACCTATAGGCCGTTGGTAACGGTCCTCAGGTAATCTGACTGATTCCTTTGTACATAGTTAGTTTAATTGTACATTTTATTCAATAAATATTTATTTTAACTTCCTACATGCTATTCTCATAAAAAAATCCTGCATAATTGTAGGTCCGATTTAAAGTATAATATTATGCTGGTTTTTTGGAAATGGAAGAGCTAAGCGTGCCCAAAACACTGGCGTATTTTGTATTTCAAGTGATTGCTCTCGGTCATATCTACAAATGTTTACGATCACACAAAAAAGACACGTTTCCGGCTTGAGGAAAAGATGCGGATTCGAGTCTCGTCGCGGGTTGTAAATCTTGATGTCATTATAACATATTTATATTATTATAATAATTCTAATATCTGTTCTAGTATCGATTTTTTTATAGTTTTATAACCGCCTCCTTGGTCTAGTGGTTCGCCTACCGGTGTCAGATCCAGTGGAACCGGGTTCGATCCCCAGGGGGGAGCAATATTGTACATAGTTTGGTTGGTGGTAGAACTTTGTTTAAGTCCGCCTGGCTAGCTACCGCCGTCTTACCTCATACTACCGCCATGACAACAATTCTAAAAATTGTTGTGTTCCAGTATTTAGAGCCAGTTCTTCAGATTGTTGAGGATTCCGGGTGGAGTGCGTTTCCACCTTCGGCTTTACATAGCTTGTAAAAATCCGGTGAGATTAAGGCCCGGTGAAAATTTCAAATACGATTCGTGAGACAATTTTCTAATGAACAAAATTGAATTGAATTGAGTTATTAAGTTCACCTTTCTTACCCTCGTTCTTGCTTACAAGTTTCCGTGATTACATTGCAGAAATCACTTTCGTATTTTTTATGTTGAGAAGGAATGTAAGATTACCGATGTTCTTCCAGTGTGATGTATTGTACTGGCGCTAAGCTATAAAACAGTTACAGCCTCGTAACGAAATGCAGTTCTAAGTTTACTGCGAAACGTACAATTTTAGGATTCTTCTCATGCAGTGCCCGTGGGATGGCATTATGGCAGGTTGATTTACAATGTAGGTTGGTGTCAATAACGCAGTTATTTACTTATACAATGTACAATAATAATATACAAAATTGACATCTTATTAACTCGTAAAAGAGTTGAGGGACTGTACAATTTGTTGATAATACTATAACTAAAATTACAATAATACTAATAACAGTATAACTAATATAAACGTGATATTTACCATGATTTGTTGTTTTATAGACGGTAAAATTGATTAGGTATAGTGTTCGTAACCATGATTTTAATTATGATCACATACTTTGATTACTTTGACCTGGCAGAAATTACTTTCAGATAAAGCCGCCTTCAATGCCGAGTTTTTGCATCGTTCTCTGCTTGTTTGATTTGTTTTGTTTCTTTGGTGTACAATTAAGAATGTATCTTTATATTTATTGACTATTTTACATGATGTGCCTACCGTCTATAAAAGAAAACCTTAGGATGGAAGATACCATGTATTATCTTGCATCCTAAGGTTTTTTTTTTTCTTGTCGATGATAGCCAAGCGTTTGACCACCAACTCACTTGAAAAAGTAGTAAAGATGTGGTCTAAGATGGAGCACGCTTTTCTTAAAGGAAGCTGTTCACTCTGGGCTTGAAGACTCCAAGATTGATTGTCTGAAAGAGATCACTCTCAAGTGGGGAGAACCCCCATTTTACATTAAGCGTTGTATTCTATGATACCCTGTACCTATATTACATAAGCGGCACTTCGCTTCAGTTCAATGAAAGTTTGACCCTTATAAGTGTTGAACTTTCATTCAATTTGAACTTTAGCTCCCATATGTGATATTTTTATATCGGACTCAATAGTCCAAGGCTAAATTTGCTGCTATGAAGCTTGGTATCCTGTCGAAAGTTCGGCAGAACTTAACACCGGGACAGCTTTTAAGTTTGTACAAAGCTTAATGTTCTTGCGTGGTTTTTGGCTGCCATCTCTGGGCGAGCGATCCCAAGTATCAGCTCGGAGCCCTAGACACTATTGAGATCACTCAAGCTCAAGTTACACAAGCAGGGAGACCGCCCATTGTACTTTTTAACCGACTTTCAAAAATAAGAGGAGGTTTTCATTTCGTCGGAATCTTTTTTTTTTGTATGTATGTTCCCCGATCACTCGAAGACGTCTGGATTTCAAAAAATATTTGTGTTTGAAAGGGAAGAAATGAAGTACCTATATCACAAGTGGTCCCATTGACAGAAGGTCCGGATCTGATGATGTAATCCTGGTGAAATCGAGGGAAATCTTCAAATATTATATGCACACTTGAAATGATTTGGGTATTTTTAGGGTCGTTATACTTATTTGCCTCGATTAAATATATATATAAAAATATACTTTTCTGTTAGGTTACATGAGTTTCCGACTAGGAGTACATAAGTACCTAAGTTTTATTTAAATCAAGGTATAAATCTGCGTAGTTTCTCAATATTGTAGCAGCTACGTGGAATAATACCTTTAATTAAAAAAACAAACAATTAATAACTGCAATATTTTTAAAGGTTCCTAAAACTAAGCGAAATTTCTCGTAAAAAACATTAGTGGAACCAATATGGGAAATCTGTCATTCAATTTAAAAAATATTGTTGAGTATTGTTGTTGTATTACTAACCAACAAACTATTACCTACAAGGAACAACCAAGTTTCGTGACAATCAAAAACCATGTGAAATAGGCACATTAAAACCAGTGATGCTCGCCTATCTAATAATAATAAGTTAGGTTAAGCCTGTACGTAGAAGCGAATTTCACATTTTTGAACCACACATCAGTCTTGAAGCTATAATTTACTGAAAACCAGCTTGCGCGTACATAGCCCTGTCAGAAGTCAAAGTCAAAATTTCTTTATTCATTAAGATTTTTTAGGATCATTTTGAATCGTCAAATTTACCGCCTGTTCGGAATCGCGACCAGCACACAAGGAGAAAGGCAAGAACCTCGGGCCGGTTAATTTTTTTGATGATCCATTCAACATTTAGATACACAATTTGTAATTATATTCTAAGTAGATACAACAAAAACCTAAATACTTAATCTTAAAACATTTGTTATTACCTATCTACCTATGGGCAATTTGTTAACATTGAGAAATCACCATTTTGCTGTCAACTGGTATAGCAACATCGGGCCACACGTTCTTATCGTCGATATAATCACTAATTTTGTAGTAGGCACTTTTAATTAAATTATTCTTTATATACAATTTGAATTTACGAGTAGAGAGTTTGGTGGCGCTTTGAGGAAGCTTATTATAAAATCTCACACAGTTTCCTAAGAATGAATTATTTACTTTTCCTAAGCGAAACTTAGGTATCTCAAGTTTATTTTTATTTCTAGTATTAACACGGTGTACATCACTTCTTTTACTAAACTCATCAATGTTTCTGTGAGCGTGCATTAGGTTTTCATAAATGTATTGGGAGCTGACTGTAAGAATACCAATCTCTTTAAAACGTTCCCTAAGAGAGTCACGAGTTTTCATTTTATAAATTGCCCGTATAGCTCTCTTCTGTAGAATAAAAATGCTATCAATATCAGCTGCATTTCCCCATAAAAGTATGCCATAAGACATAATACTATGAAAGTAACTAAAATAAACTAACCTCGCCGTAGCTTCATCAGTAAGATGCCTTATTGTACGTACAGCGTATGCAGCCGAGCTTAATCTGCTAGCTAATGACTCAATATGAATACCCCATTGCAACTTAGCATCAATATTTAAACCTAAGAAAGTAGTTGCTTCAATAAAGTTAAGTATTTCCCCATTTAAGATAATGTTAGCATTGCTGACTTGAACATTAGGCAAGGTGAATCGGATGCATTTTGTTTTTTTCTCATTTAGTAGGAGGTTGTTAACTGTAAACCAATCAAGAACTTTAGCTAGAGAAGCATTTACACAATCATAGTTATCTTTAGCCCTATCGACTCTAAATATTAATGAAGTATCGTCAGCAAACAATACAATGTCACATAGGTCCCCTACATAGGATGGTAGATCATTGACGTAGACTAGAAACAGAAAGGGCCCTAAGATCGATCCTTGTGGTACACCTATGTTAGTGGAGGTTCCCGAAGATCTGATACCGCTAATATCCACTTTTTGAATGCGATTTGATAGGTAACTATGCATGAGGTTTATTGCCTGATTCTGGATGCCGTAGTGTTTAAGCTTTGAGATCAGGGTGTCATGATCTACGCAGTCAAAAGCCTTAGATAGATCACAGAATACTCCAATGGCATCCTGTTTTCCCTCCCAGGCTTTAAAGACGTACTTCAACAGCATAGAACCAGCGTCGGTCGTTGAACGGCCTTTAGTAAACCCAAATTGTTTTTCATGCAAAAGCCTGTTGCAGTTAAAATGTGACTGTAACTGAATAAGAATCAGTTTTTCAAATATTTTACTACATGCAGGCAGAATCGATATTGGTCGATAGTTTGCTGGATCCTTTTCATTACCAGACTTGAATAAAGGGATCAGTTTGCTATGTTTCATCAGATCAGGAAAAATTCCTTCGTCGATGCTTCTATTGAATATGTATGCCAGACATGGTGCAATATCAATTACTATCGTACTTAATATCTTTACGGAAATCCCCCAAAGGTCTTCGGATTTTTTTATATTCATTGACTTAAAAGCTTTTACAATACAGTCAGAGTTGACGTGTCTAAAACTAAAGGAAACATGACACTTTTCAACACTTGTTTCAAGTAGAGCCAACGCACAATCAACAGATGAGTTTAGTGGCCGAGTAACAATATTAGGTATGCTAGAGAAAAAACGGTTAAATTCATTAGCAACTTTTAAATTATCAATTACAATTGTATCATCTACTTTTAAAGCTATTGGTTTTTTTAGAGGTTTTGTTTTACCGGTTTCATTATTAATCATTTTCCAAGTTCATTCGGATCATTTAAGCATGGAATAAGGGGAATCATTTTACCAATGTTGGTTTGAAATTTCATGATGCGAAATTCGGTGATTGGCCTGTAAGTGATTTCCGGAAGCTCCTGTTTCGAATTGCAATCAAAAATCACACTCTGACCATAATGGTCTGAGTCAAATTTTTTAAACATATCTTTTTGAAGGGGAGTATCACTACAATATATATTATCAATGCAAGTGGCAGTTGTAAGAGTTACCCTAGTTGATTCATTGAATTGGCGCCTCAAGTTGAAACATTTAAATAAGTTAATTATTTTTTCGCTCAATGGATTATTAGGGATATCAATATTGAAGTCCCCAAGCACTATTATTGATTTATTACGACTGAAAATTTTGGTTAAAACATTTTCCATAGTGGACTCGAATAGCACGTAGTTTGCACGGGGGGGACGATAGACACAAACCACAATGTGTCGCTCCAGTTCAACACATGACAGTTCTATAACTTCTTCAATCGTGAGTTTCACAATATCTTTACGTTCCTTACATTTAAGAGAATTTTTTACAATGATTAAAGACCCACCTTGAGTGGTATTCTTTCGCTTGTATGCGCTAGCAATACAGTAATCTTTATAAAGAGGTAGTAACTTTTGATCCAATACAAAGTGTTCAGTGATGCCCATAACACTGATGTTCATCTTGCTTAAAAATAATTCTACTTCTAAATTTTTGCTGGAAAGGCCTTGAATATTTTGATGGACTAGATGTAAACTATTAGGCTTTCCCATTGTCTTCTTAACTAGTTTAAATGTTTGTCATTTGACCCTACTGTACGAACACCCACATTAGTACTGCAACTAACTGCAGGCCTGTCGGTGTGTTTTGTCATAGTACCTATGACCCTATTACAAATATTAAATGCTAACAATTTAGCAATACTCAACTTACTATATCTACTAAGATACAAAGTATCTTGCGTTAACCTAAAGTCACTAATAAAAATATTAGTGTTAAAATATAAAACGTCACTATGACGACATGTCAAGTTGTATAAAATCATATTAATATTAAAAATATTAACATTATCAGCTCTAGATAACAATTTGGAGTAAGGGAAGGCACATAGAATCAATTTTGACAACCCTAAGTCTACTTTTTGTAACAATATTTCCACTAAATAAGTGACATCAGAACGCTTGACCCCATAACTATTACCTAACTGTACTATTAATGTGGTTTGTTTGTCAAAAGATGTCTCACTTAAAGTCTTTATTAACTTATGGATAGACGCGTTTGGAAAACAGTAGTTGGTAACCACTTGGTCTCCTATTCTATCATTGAGCAACTGACCCATACCTAATAACAGAGAAGCCTGCCTCACTGTTTTGAAGTTCTGTCTGAAGATCCAGACTTTTGAAGTTGGTTGCAGAGGGCATATTATTATGACTTAATTCTAGATTGTCAATTTTAGATCTGCACTGATTTAGTTCTTGCTGTAGGTCTTTATTTTGTTGAAGCACTAGTTCATAAGTTTCATAACATTTGTCCGCTGAACTCAGCATTGACTGGATGCGGTCATGATCAAACAATAAGTCTTCATATTTGCTGTGCAAATCTGCAAGTTGTCTCTTGAGAGTCTTGTTCTGGCCGAGAATCACCAACATCTCAGCCTCACTCTCATCCTGCTCTTGAAGAAGCTGCTTATGAGCCTCAGTGAGCTCAGTTAGCTCCGACTTGGCTGCCAACAGCTTGGTCTGCATATCACATTGCCTCCGGGTCAAAGGCATTGTTGTTTTTCTGGAACACAGTGGTAAGCAAGTATGAGTTAGTTTATAATTATAGATAGATATAGAAAAGGGTGGTAGATAAGATTTAAATTAAAATAGTTAGGGATTTAAACAAAGGTAAGTTGAGAAAGTTTTAGAATTAAGATATAAGGGGAAGAGAACTAAAAAAGAAAAGGATTTTACACTTGGAGATGTGCCTATATAGGTAGGTACCTGCTTAGCTCTGGATGAGTGATATTACAGTGCCTTTTGTACCCTTTTTTCGTATCCAAGTAGGTAAATAAAGTCTGTACAGGTACAGCAAGTAAGTATTACTGTATGGATTCTTTGTAATTATCTCATAAATCTAGTGATTTGGATAAACAAGTTTTCAATTACAGCTATTGGATGTAAACAAAGTACTTATAAGGTTAGAATGTTAGTTTATGCTGTGTCTTTGTAGTTTTATTCTGTATGAGGCAGATTGAGTCTCCAAATAACTTCCACGAATTATTGTCAAGTTATACGAGCACATCAGTGCCTGTGTGTGTCGGGTCAGTGACTCATATTCATGAGTCATGTAGGTAATGTTGTGAATGTAAAAGTATGTTGTTATGTTTAATTAAAAAAGAATATACTCCCCCTGGATATTTGGTAATAATTTGCAGCTCAGGTATCGTCTGCAAGTCAGGGTAACGATTCCAAATCCAGAGATGAGTCACGTAGCAGAACCGGCAGCGGCGGCGGTACGTTACGCCGACAATAATTTAGCATAGAAGTATACACTATGACACAGTTTATTTACACTTTTACTAATCAGGTACGATTTTCCTAGCATTTAATTCATTCGTTTATACGTTTAAACACTGTAAATTGAGCTAAATGTAATTAATTTTTAACAGCTGATAATCTTCCGTACTAACGTTAGGGTTGCCACACGGCAAAAAAAGAAAACCACCACCCTGAAAAACCACCCTGTGATAGATACTCTGGTATTCAAGAGCCAAACTATTTTACTATTACAGCTAAGAACATCCTCCGACCTTCATATCCCCAGCTTACCCAGATCTCTAACAATATAATTATTTGTCCACAGAAAACACATTTACGGTGGTGGTGGAGAAAGACGGGCGGGGCCTTGGCATGTCAGTGTGCGGTGGAGGGGGCCTCGTCAGGATCCGAAGGCTGTACCCACCACAGCCAGCTTGGCGGACTGGCATGCTGGCCCAGCGGGATCTACTGCTATCCGCCAATGGAGTGCCTTTAGCTGGACTTAGCACTTATGTGAGTCATAACAATATGTGTAGCATATTCTTCCTCTCTTAGGTTGCAGTATGGGTAAGCTGGCCAGTCCTACTGAAGAGCTTCCTTCCTGCAGCGGAAGTATACGGGCAATTGGTGTGGTGAACCAAAAATAATGTGATGTTATGAGACTGTATGTATAATATATTACGAAACTAGTTTTAATCTCGCATACATTATAATATTCCCAACCAAGTGTGTCGTAATAAGAACGCTGATTTTGATGACAAATGGGGTTATTTGATAAAACTACCTCACAACGAAGTAAAGCCTGTCGGTTGTACCATTGACTTGTACCAGTGATTGGCACAAGTAACACAACTTTGTGTCCTTAGTACCATTAAAGAAAAGTAAAGATATTCCTCAATAATTATAACCGTTTAAATAGCAATGAGCGAATGCTTTAGTCTGTCGGAGCTACACGGTCGAAACTGCCATGAATTTTAAAAGTTAAACGCATTAAAACCCTTATCGTTTTAAGTGTGAAATAATTGCGATGCTAAAAAAATATATACTCTTTGACTGTTCTTTTTCATACACACAAGTAAAAACTTTATAACGATATAAAAGAACTATAAAAGGTATCTTATAAGCTCTATGTGTCTGAAAC
Organism: Venusia cambrica; assembly: GCA_951394065.1. Taxonomy (NCBI): domain Eukaryota; kingdom Metazoa; phylum Arthropoda; class Insecta; order Lepidoptera; family Geometridae; genus Venusia; species Venusia cambrica. Next base: position 5,086,591 of record OX596043.1, on the reverse strand, counting down.
TGGTATTCGTTATTGCATTCAACTATAAAACAGGAAACGAAGGTACACAATCAACCAATGATTGGGTTAGAGTGACGTCGATCTGAGAAAAGCTTGTAGCGCTGCGAAATAGAGGGTTCCTGTGATCAAAGCACCTATCATGAGTTACTATACCTTTTTAAATCGTCTGTCGTTACGACAAACACATCACGACAAAGTAAACGTGTCATCTGTAAGACCACATACACAAGCGTGGTGCGGGTTTCTCCTTTCTTCTCAGATTATTTATCGTTACGTCATATTACCAACTTTTTTTAATGTACGACGTAAAAGCGCTTGGCCTGCAACTCACCATCAAGTTATGATATGGTCAACAAAGATTTTCTTAGTTAGGCAAAAGTTGCATTTAACATCAGGTGGACTTGCTGGCTTTTTCCGACTCCATGTTATATAAAAAAGAAACTCGCACTGGTTTTTCTCCTGTGGCAATTCCGTATCAATTCCGGCAGCCATCTTTTAGCTCGAACTTTTAGAGCGAGCTATCTATTGGTATGATACTATTTTATAAAAAGGTACCATACTATCCACTAGAGGCGGTATACGGTATACCGTTTTAGCAAACCGGTGTATACCGGATAACCCTGTAATGTCGAATTCCTAGGATAGATTTAAGGCACAAATAAATATTCTTAAACATGTCGTTTCAATTATGATAAGTAGAATAAATAACAGGCAAAACATTAGAATAGATATTAAGTAGGTACGGTTGTAGCATAAATTAGATAACCGCTCTCCTTAAGGTATTGCTCTGTACGACGGACCTAAACCGATGGCTATGTCGTAGCCGCTCTCCTTACGGTAACGCTCCGCGCACGGGACATTTCCAATTCGGACTAGAGTCAAATAGTATATAAGTAGGACAGTTTCTAAATAAAATTTATTTAGAAAAACGTATTGTCCTTTCATAAAAAAAAAAAAAACAGTTTTTACACGCATTCATTCGTTGTTTGGATTTTACTATGGCAGCACCCACAACCCGATTTGCAAAAGCTCATGGTACACGTCTGTGTGATTCAAACTCTATTTCGATTCGATGCCTTTCGGATGTCACGTATTTGAATTCGGTTTCGCTGAAACGTGATAGCCTCTGAAGATGTTCCCACTAAGAGTGAAAGTGAAAGAATCTCGGCGCGTGTTTTGAATCGGATGGCGAAAAGCAATTTTCTATTTGATCTTTTCAGAAAATGCCGGCTATCTAAATGTAGTAGAAAAATTTATGAAGAACGAGTATTGATCTATAAATAGATTAGAGCTATCAATAATAGGAAAAATGTTAATTTGATTTATTGTTTTCCATTCAAAAAATCTTGAGTGATGTAACTATGCGGTCTTTTTATTTATATATATATATAACTTCCGAAGTTAAAAAAAGAACTAACCGAGCCGTTTATAACGTTCGAGTTTTTGTAAAATCTTTCAATCGAATCTTGTACCCAAAATGTGCGAACGGAACCCAATTACCAAGCCTTTGCTCTCTAACCGTCCTTCCGACTGCCAGTCAGCGGACAGTATCTCATGATCCATAATAGGTACACAGTTGAAATTTTCACATAGTGTATATTTCTATTCCCTCTATAACAACAAATAATAAAAACTTCATTCAATAAAATGTACAATCAAACTATGTACAAAGGATTCAGTCAGATTACCTGAGGACCGTTACAAACGGCCTATAGGTAACTCACCTGTTCCAGACCAGTACCAGACGGTGCGTTGCCATGCTGAATAGCTATGCTAATTCGCTGGCCTAAATAAGAGTCAGCCTTTGGGTCACTTGTCGCCTCAATCAAAAACCCCGCAGATTAATAATAAAAATATAAACCAAAATGAGATACTAGAAACGTAATTTTTTGTCTTGAAATGTGTGTCGAAGCCACAGTATGCGTGTCCGCACTTGAATGGGTTATTTAATACACTAAGAAAGGCAAGACATGTTTTCAGTTGTTCTTTTTTTTATTGTACCACGGGGAAACGCTAGGCCTTCATCTCACCTGGTTACAAGTTGAGATAAGGCCGAAGGTGGAGGCGCACTTCACCCGGAATCCTCAACAAATTGAGCAACTGGCTATCTTACCTCTAAATGCCGGAACAGAACAATTTTAGAATTGTTGTTATGGTGACAGAATTAGGTAAAATGGTGGTAGCAAGCCAGGCGGACCCTAACAAAGTCCTACCACGAATCAAACCAAGCACAATATATTGTACGCACCATAGGGATCGAACCCGGGGCCTTTGGATCTGAAATCGGTGGGTTGAACCACTAGACCACAGAGGCGGTTAAAGGTATATTGCAAACCTAGATAAGCTGTGATAATAATATCCCTCTGTTGTTCCACAACACAACGGAGGAGTTTACTGGCACAATAATCATAAAGTTGTTTGTGAGGCTACCTCAATCAAACTAGTCTCTAACTCACACACTAAAACTGGAATGTGTCCTAGTTTCATAAACAGGTTAGTCTGGACGTGGATGTGCAGCGTATTCGATATGATATCGAAAACTAAATCTTTTTTAATTAATTTAATGTGGCAATGCAGCCAGTGCCTTGGGCATGCTTCCGTCTGGTACTGGTCTGGAACAGTTGAGTTACCTATAGCCCGTTTGTAACGGTCCTTAGGTAAAATGACTGATTCCTTTGTACATAGTTAGTTTAATTGTATTTTATTTTAAGAAATATTAATTTAAAGATACCACACATATCACTGCAGTGCTTTAGGGATGTTTGCAGAATAGCAAACTATTGAAGCTATTGCAAAAATCTGCATTACAAATTATTATTATTCCTGTGAAATGTCATATGACAGGGTTTACACAGCCGATTTTAAAATAAGTTTATTAGTTTAATGAGGTTTTTTTTTGTTTTTTTGTATGTACAAAGTTTTTACTTAATAATAGAACACACCTAATAAATCTTTACAGGTTTGACTAAGATGTTGGTACAATTCCTGGAAAACTTAATATATAAGTCTCATAATGAGTGCCTTAGATAAACTTATATAATGTAGGTATGTTACATACGTTATTATAATAACTAGAAACTATAAATAACTTTACACTTTGTCACTCCGCGGTAACAACATTATAATTGACACGAAAATAGGTAGTAAGTAGCTTTTAAAAGTTATTTATCTAAATTACTAGGAAACCGGGGATTTGGCACTATAGTGATGATATTTGGCTTCGTATTTAAATTAAACTGGTATATTTATTTATTGATTTTTATTCAATAGGATTGCCAAGCCAAGGGTCGATAACTTTTGGAATGCCATGGTCCCACGACAACAGCCCATTACCACCAGTGAAGAAAGAACTAACTCCAAATCTGTTTGGTTTGGTCATTATTACCGCGTTTGGCAGACAAATTGGAGATCACATCTAAAGTTGTGTTAAAGGTTGCTGACTTTTGAGTGATACCCCTTTCGTCGACTTTTTGAGAAAACTTTTCATGAAACAGATATAAACCTTTTCATATTAGTAAGGGGTTATTTATTTGGCCACCCCTATGACGCACGGACAGTACTATGGTGCTTTACTCTCATTCTAGTATTGCATAGAATGAATGTTAGCAACAAGAGTGAGCCTCGAAAACTCGGGTGAATAAAGAGAGATTGAGAAAAAGTGTGCTTAGAGAAAGGTTACCAAAGGTTACTACCATGCTAGTGAAGCCGCTGGCGAAAAATTGTAGTCAAGTACCTAATAGTAAACGTAGGTATAGATGCTATTTATTTACATACGTTTTTTAAGTTAGCTGTATAAACATGGTATAAGTAAGCACATTCTGGTATGTACTAAAATTGGCACTGGGCAGAAAATTTGAGGCTTCAATTATTTTTCTTTGATAGTGAAATAAAAGTTTGAACATTTTGTTGCCTTTTTATGACACAAATAGCTCGGAACGTTTCTAGACTTTCTTTCAACGCTTACGTTGCGTTTCTTACGTTAAATTTTAACTTTAAGTTACAGTAATACGAAATTTGTGAAACAGCTGACGTGTACGTACGGTGGGAACGTCAAACGTAGCACGCTCGAGCCCTTCCTGAACACCGTAATCAAGACATCAGCATAGCGATTTTCAAACACATTGGAAGTTTTCGGATCGGAAACGTCACTTTTTGTCAGACATAGAATCCGATAGATTTTAACGCTATCCTCACACCATTTCTGAAAATCTTCTGTGAGAAGCATCGAATTCTAATGTCAAAATATTTAGATTTCGGAGTTAAGAATAGCTTTCTCGGAATCTCCATTGGAATCTTCCGCATTCGATCCGATAAGGCTTTCCGAATGTTAAAAAATAGTTATACAGATCTCAGTTCGGGGCGAGTTAGAAGCCTAAAACGAATCAGTTTCTAGTAGTACACCGTATGATTTTTTTCTAGAATGTTTCATAGAAGTTTTGTCAAGTCCAAGATTTAATAATAATTCTGATCACAGAACCCCAATAAAAGTACTGAAACCAAATAAATGTTGCAATTGCATTAGAGTTGGCTTTCCCAAGTGTTTACTCGATTTCTCTGGTTTGTGCGCACTCTCGGTAGCGGTCTGGGAATACTGTTTCTTTTTTTTCATTCTCCCGACAAGCAGCATTGTTCTAATGAGAAGAAATCACTTCAACACAAATATAACCGACGCTCATTTTAGGGTTCCGTCAACGGAATTTCCAAACCTACGCTGTCCATATTTCGATCAGTGGGCTGTATCTCAAGAACCGTCATACCTAGTCATTTGCAGTTTTCACAGAGTACCTATGTAATTATACAAGAAGCCCCACAGAAACCCTCGGTGTACGTGACCGCACTTGGCCGGTTTTTAGCCGGTTTAAAAAAATATAGAGCTAAAAATTTCACAAAGCTTGATGCTTGTAGCAAGAGCGAAGGTCGCTAGTCATTTTCAGTTGTTATCGTTCCTCCAGTGTTACCATTTTACATTTGTGAATGCACAAACAAATTATATATTCAGCGTCATGAACTTCTGCCCGTGAAATACTGCCTGCATATAGATAGGCTGAGCACAAAACACAAAATAAACAGAATTCAAGTTAAAAATGGCACTCTGTTGTCATAGCACCCTCTGACTCGGTTATAAACGTAAAAACTTTTATGAAAACTCCGTCGTAAGCCCTCCGGCACCGTAATAAACTGTAAAACGCGAGCCACAAAGTTACACAAATTATATTAGAGCGTTTGTATGCTTCACCTCTGATATGCAGTTTGTCAGAAAACAACTCATTTTCGCAATCTTTATAATATTGATAATAATAAACTAGGATAGTACAGTAGTTCCTGATACAGTTCAAAACACAGAGTTACAGAGTCTTGAACGCCCCGTGTGTGCTTCGTTATCACCGATTTCTAGATATATCGAGAATTCTCAGACTAGATTAAAAGCATAGTAATCAATCAGGTATAGTAATATTTCAGGGTCAAATAATAAATAAATAAATAAATATTACAGGTACTCAAAACAGTAAACAAATATAACACTAAGCATAGCTTGTAATATGGGAACTAGATCACGGATAGAATACTTAGATACTTTTTGGAAATACATACGTACTCTATGATACAACACATACAATACAGAATAAACATCTATATCCATCACACAAATGTTTGTCCTAGGTGGGAATCGAACCCACAGCCTACAGCGCAGAAGGCAGAGTTACTACCAACTGAGCTATGAGGCTTGTTATGTAATATAAACAGTAAATACCTTACAGACTAAATACATAAGTGTTATTGAACAAGCTATTTGGCACGTTATTCCTAGATATGCTGCTTCTGATGGAAGTGGGGAGTATCAGCAAGTCTTTCACGAGACCGCCGAAATACGTCACCATTCGGCCAAAAGTCCTCTTGCATACAGAGTACAAGCTGCGAAGTCGGCACTCACACAAATGAGTTCAAACCCCTTGTTGCACGAATGCAACTCTACCACCCTCAACATGGATTTGAATTATAATACGAAAAGAGAAAACTTCGGAGTTTTTATCCATTCCACTAAGTTCAACATAAAGTTCAACCAGTTTAGTTGACCGAGCGAGCGAAGCGTCTCAGTTTCGAGATTGGCCGAAAAATGCTTTTGTGCGTCTGTCAGTCTATCTGTCTGTTCTCGCCGACAGTTCGCATTATTTCATCTGATTTTGACAAAAATTGGCACACAATTCATTTATTGATTAAATTTTTAGTCTTTATTTGTTTGGGTGGGAAAAGTATGCTTCATTTGTCTCGTTATGATATCAATGAAATCTGAGAGGCATACTATACACACAGATCTTCATTCTACACAAGATGTTGCGAAAAAAAATCTAATGGGTTGAAAGGGTAGTTTGCTGTAGCGTAATATTTGAACGGAATATTTTTTTACTTTTCGGAATAATAATAATAATTCCAAAAAAAAAAAACTAAATATCAGTCAACCCATCGCTTTCACGAGACGACTTTGAAACATTTTAGAATTTTCTGGGACAATTTTTTATTTAGACAATTTATCATGAACTCTTCTCCGGTCGGTTGCTAAGTATCTTTTAGCACCTATAACCATACTTTTGTAAAACATACGACATTAGTTTTTTCAAAAAACACATTTCCGGATTTCTTCAATTTTTCTCCATAACTCTGAAATGCCTTTGCTAAGCCAGGAAAAAGGGGAATGTGTCGATTATTGCATGGTTATTAGAGCTCGCGAGGTCTACTGTTCTCACAGTTGTATATTTTTTGAAAAATTTAACTTTCTGGACAACATAGATGCTGTAAGTTAAATTTGCGTATTACTAAATAAAAAAATAAAATAAACTTATAACCTACTAACGTACTCTGCCATATGATTTGTGTTTTCAAGCCGTACAATATCAACACGATTGTTTCCCTTTATTGAACTAATTAAATTTTTCAAAGTTCAAAAAGTATCCCTAAGGTACCAAGTTGAAATAATTGGAATATTATTGGTTAATCAGTTCAACTGGTTGGACTTAGTGGAATGGATCCTTTTTGTAAGCATATTATGCGCGTAGAAGAATGAGAATGAGATTTGGTATTCAAGTTTATAAGGTTCCTAAAAAAATAAAACCCGATTAAGGGATCTCACCAAAAGAAGGGCAGCACCTTGCGTCTGCGTATACTAGCTATGCTAATACCTAATCTGTGACCATCAACATCGCCTACAAAGCGTGATTATTATGGCAAAAACCCTCTGGTTTTAGGAAGAGGATTGATGCGGGAAAAGTTTTATTGATAAAATAAGTAAAGTTTGAGTGTCACCATAAATCATATCTATCGTTTGTGTCAAGGACTGGGGACGTATTTCGCTACGTGACTAACGCCAAAGGGTTTATCAGCTTTGACACTTTTTACACAAAGCGTGGCGTGTGTCGTCAGACACAGAAGAAAAACATTAAAGCTAACGTATTTGGGTGGATACTTTGGCTCTGACACTGGCACTTGAAAAATTGTCTGCTCCACCCTTTGTTCTACTAAATTAATGCACTGCTATAATATAACTATGGTTGGCGGTCTATTAAATTGCTCCACTGAAGCAGACTTTTGACTTCTACTCGCCTAAGCCGGAATTTATTACCCTTTGCTGACGGTTTTATGCAGGAAATTAAATCTTACAAACCATAGAAGGCGATGATGTGCGAGTGTCTGAGGTTTAACGAGATGAGTGTGTGAGTGAGATGAATGTGTTTATGTTATATAGGTATTATGTATTATTTGTGATAATTGACATGTGAATTTTATTTGACATTCATAATTTTATTTTATTTTGTGACACTGATTTGATTGTAAATTTTAATTATTTTCGACCTACTACATAATCTACAATTATTTTTTATAAGTTCTATATTTCATTTTTTAAAAACATAGTTTTGTAATTAATGTAAGTGGCACTGGCCGTTCTAGTTATTCATAATAATAATAAATAAATAATAATACCTGTAAGCTGACTTCACCGACTACCGACCGACTTACATGTGATGGAGTTAGTACTGCCCCTGGGACCTGGATCGAGCCACGAGTACAATATTGTGCTGAGTTTTAGACAATACAGTGATGAAAAGTGGAAATAAGCCGTATAACAGTGTACTTCCGTGATAAATATTGATTTTGCCATTCTGCTCACCACGCTATCTGGTACCTTTTTGGTGGCACTTCTCATTGAGAGGTCGTTTTCGGTTTCTAATATGATAACTTTAACTTTATAAGATATTTAGAGCAGATAATATGTGAATCATATTGGACTAAAGATAATTTGATGCATGTCTTCCTGCTTTGGCCATGCCTTGTAAAAGAGAAGTCGTGTTTTAGATTTATGTTTTGATTTAGAGGCAAAGTAGCAAAGTTTGCGGCCATACCGAGCGTTGCACAGTTATTGCGGTTGCACGTTTTGAGCTTGTTTCGACTATTTCGTGAAAACAATGTAGGTACATGAAAATAAATAAGCTCGAGCCTCATATAAAATCATTTTTGCTTTATCTCAATAGTACTGAAATGTTCGATTAAAACACATTATATTTAATTGCTTTACGGGTATTTATCGTGTTATTCCTGCTCCTGATTTCCATAGAGCCCGTGACCATGATTGGTGCTATACAAAGTCGCAACGTCGGGAATAATAAAAAGGTGAATAATACGATAAAACCCTGTAAAAAATAAAGGATCTAAGACATCTGTCCACCTTTAAGGTCTAGTGCGATCCCCAGGGGAGTACAAATTTGGGCTTGGTTTGGTTGGTGGTAGACCTTTTTTTTTATTGTACATAACATGTTTGTCTTTTCTTCTTTTTTTGATTATCACATATTTTAACCGACTTCAAAAAAGGAGGAGGTTCTCAATTCGTCGGAATCTTTTTTTATATAATAATTGATTAAAAAGCCAGCGCGCTTATAACTTTGAAAATTGAATTTATCACTTTTGCCTATAAGTAAGTGTACCCTTATCTAAGAAGTTTAAATGTTCATATAAGTAATTAGACAATTTTTTTTATTTTTTTATTTGATTTGATATACTTGGCCTTCATCTCACCTGATTTTACAAGTTATGATAAGGCCGAAGGTGGAAGCGCACCTCACCCGGAATCTTCAACGGTCTGAGGAGCTGAATTACCTTCAAATGGTGGTATGGCGACAGAATTAGGCAAGATAGTTGTAGCTAGCCTGGCGGAATTAAACTAATTCCTACCACCAACTAAACTCAGCACAATTTTGTACTCGTTGCTCGATCCCAGGGGCAGTACCCCTGGGAATTGAGCCAGGGACCTCTGGATCTAACACCGTTAGACGAACCACTAAACCACGGAGGCGGTCAAAAATAGATAAAAATAGAATACATCTCACCCACCCCAAATTACCACCATTTCAATTTTTTTACAATTTATATTCCACTTTCTATCTTGCATTGTGAATCAGCCTGTACCTGTGGTGTGTTCTGTTGAGTTATGATTATTTTTTATCCGGTCTTACTAGGAGATAGCTACACAATAGCAACGACTAGCTATCTCGCTCAAAGCTAAGAGGAAAATCTAAGCCAAGATTTTTTTATTGAAAATGTTCAGTTAAATTCTTTTAAAGTGAGTGCCAACGAGGCCTTACTACTAAGCCTACGCTGTCTGTCCGTCTGTCTGTTCTACTGTTTTCTTGAAATGGTGTCTTTACACTACGTACATAGGCTGGTAGAAATTTGCAAAGAACACGTGTTATTATAGCGGATCACCTGATAAATAATAAAAAAAATGGTAGTAAATTATTCTCCAATCATACAAGAAACGATTTATTTTTGTTCGACCGGGAAGCGCTTGTTATTTTAAGTATACCTAACTAAGAAAAACACAACTTTTTAACTCTCATGTGATAACGGTAATACCTATTAGCGTGAAGCTGTAGTAAGTACTTACTCTGAAGTATATATAGCCAAAAGTACTAAAGGCCGGTCAAGCCTGAATAGGACCCATACGAATGCTTCAGAACAAAGTGAAAAGAACCTGGATTTGTTACCTTGAAATGTGGGATGAAACCCTCGATGTGCGTGTCCGACTCGTACTTGGCCGGTTTATAAATACCGTTCCGTTTTACGGCTTTATCATTTGAGCTCGTTTAGAGAATTAATAACGAAGCTATTTTCTTAAAAGCGGTTTCTATTTTGAAGTAACGAGCCATGTATTATGTTGCTATTATTCGAAAAGTATGCAAAGGGTATGTTACTATAGATTTATGAAAATGATTCCTAATACGGGTATAAACAGGCAATAATGTTCTCATATATCTTTATGGCTTCAGAAAGAACCTTTCATTCTTTTACAAGTAAGTAGGTACGTAGTAGGTAAGGTGCTTTTATATCAGTTATGCAGTTCTAAGTAGAGTCTCTTTGGTCTAGTAGTTTGCTCACCGGTGTCATATCCCGAGTTCGATTCCCAGGAGAGTTGAGACATTGTGCTTGGTTTGGTTGGTGGTAGGACTTTGTTTAAGTCCTACCACCTGTCGCCATAGCAACAATTCTAAATTGTTGCGTTCCGTTAATTAGAGGTAAGATAGCCAGTACCTCAGATTGTTTAGGATTCCGAGTGAAGTGCGCTCCCACCTATACGGCCCTATCATAACTTGGAACCGTGTGAGATGAAGCTCAAGCGCTTCCCCGTCGGTGTGTTGAACCAGTAGACCACAGAGGCGGTTAAAATCACAGAAAGGTCCTCCTTTTAAAAGGTATTCCTATACCTTCTTATGATGAGATCTTTAACATGACTTTACATACTTGACCTTATATCTACCAACGTTCCACTTCAACTTCCTATCATGTAACTTATATACTTGCAATTTGGCTGTCTCCGTTTCCAAACTAATTCAACTAAAATTCACATGAAGTTAGATCAAAAGCTGCCTCGCACCCGCAAATTGGAATTTAACCCCTGTTCGAAGGTTTTGACACCACCTATCGGAGGTAAAGCCTTCCTAATCCGGATTATGGACTGAAGTTGCTTTTACGGCGATGGTAAATACGGCATGGAAGAGCTTGAGTTGCCATTTTCGCACGTCAGGATTATGTGGAGCATTATGTACACGAGTATATTTCCTGGATATTCTGAATTATTTTTTAAATCTTAGCCGAATGTACGTACATTCGACTAAGATTGAGAGTTGTATTAATTTTTTTAAGAAACTACCTTCGTAATTGGTCATCGATTTTAGAAGAGATTTTTTTTATCTACGGTCAATAAAAATAAACTAGCCATGCGGATGACACATTTTAGGTTCCAATCTATATCTCAAGACAAGAAATCACGTTTCTTGTGTTCTTCAGCGGAGGCCCTTTGGTATCCCTAACTGACCTTTCGTCCGACAGACCGCCTGTCTGTCAGCGAGCTATATCCCATAAACCGCAATAAAAACAGTTGAAATTTTCACAGAGTGTGTATTTCAATTGCCGCTGTAACAACAAATGATAAGAATAAAATAAAATTAAAACTTGAATGGAGCTTTTAAGTTGTTTTTGCCTTGAAATGTGAGTCGGAACCCTCAGTGTGTGTGTTCGCATTTGACCGGCTTATTATCTGTCGCACGATACTGCTATTTTTACAATTTCTCAACTAAGTTCCTACTTTAATGTTATGACTTGAAGTGTCACTGTTGCATGAATCCATTATATAATAATTTACCAGGAAACTTTTGCAAAGGTACCTACTGTCATACATCGACGATAATACCAACAGACTAACCTCAGTCAATCCCTTTTACAACAGACTATGCATTCCAGGAAGCCCTTGAAGTGCTTCGGACGGCGAGTGCAAGGGTCGAGCTGCGGGTTTGTCGACCCCCACCAGACGTACTAGAGAGTGTGACCCCTCCGGACCCCCCTACCCCGCCGACGAGGACCCCTCACCCCCCGCATCTGCCGCCACTGGATCCTCTGAACTGCCATCCTATGCACGCCAGGTGAGGCTAAGCTCTAGTCTAGGTACTGAGTCTCCCCTAGACCACGCCTAATAATGACGAATTCAAAACTTTCAGAGGATTTGAAGGCTCATGATCTGAATTGATTCACTTCACAAGCCCAAGTGTGACAGGTAATCAGTTGATAGTAACTCTGCCTTCTACGCTCTAGGTTGTTCTCATCTGTAAAAAACATTTGTGAGGTGAACATAGATGTTTAACCTGAGTATGGGTGTAATATTGTATCATTAATGACTGTAAATGTATTTTTATACGTTGCTCTCTAAAATAAGCCTTATAGTTAGGTACACAGCTGGAATTTGAACCGACGACTTGTGGATCAAAAAGCGAACGACCAACAACTTTGACAGCAAAGCGCATAATATACCTACATAATATACACATCAGCAACATAAGGATCTTTATTAATGTAACGTGAAAGCGCTTGGCTTTCATCTCACTTGGTGTCAAGTTATGGCCGTAAGTGGAAGCGCACTTCATCGGGAATCCTTTATTAATGGATATATCATTTGCTTCAGGCTTTCAGCAACTACAAGTAGCGCGACAACTTCATCCTCAGAAGGAAGGGGTCGTCGTGAGGCAAGTCCTGAAATCGACCGACGGAACCTCCATCTACCAGACCTGGATAGAGCGCTGCCAGTATATGATATACAGTACGGGGTATGTAAATATTTCAAAATTCTTGACCCCACACTCGCGTCTTTGAATCTCAAAATACATTTTGTGGTGGTCGGGTATCTCCTAGCGACTACCCTTCTGCCTTAGTCTGGCGACAAGCAGTTATCTGTGTTCCGGCGGTGGAGTACTAGTCTCTATAAAAGGCAGCATTTGGGAAAGCTCGCTACATCGCTCTATGCCCAGGCAAGCCTCAATATCAGTAGCTAACCCATTGAAAATAAATAAACTATCGTTGAAAGCCCTCAGAAAGAAGCAAGCTATTCAGAATACTAATCGCTTTGGACCGCATGATATTGACATTTTAATTATCAACTAACAAAGAAAACCATTAGCTTGTGCGAATCTAACAGATTCCAATTCAAATTTGTATTTCCTTTGAAACTGCGTGAAACTAATTGAATTTCTTTGATCAATTACATTAAAAGACTTGATTATTAATCTATATTCATTGTTATTATCTGTAAAATATATCTAACCTCTACCGCAGGTTTATGCCAACTAAGTCTAAGCGACTATAGATAAAATGTTCGAAAACTGGTACAGCGCCTTTAGCGTATAAAATAGGTACTAAATTTAACAGTGAAGTTTGAATAAGTTTGACAGATCAGTGAAGTAAATTGTCTTACGTCACGTATAGTAAAACTACTGTGATCACAGGATGACAGAAGCTTTTTTTTTTTTTTTTCATTACATGTATGTGAGTATTTTAAGGTATAGAATTCAGTTCTAGTGAATAAAAATTGAAAATGAAAAATATGATTTTAGCAACACGCAGGTAAATAAATGTGTTTCCATTGTTTATAGTTATATTAATTGTCGAACTCAGGTAACTGATCTAGACCAATATCAGATGCGTGGCCAAGACATGGGCTGCATTGCATTTTATTGACGATGGGTTAGCTTTTGGCCTCTAGTGTAGTGGTCAGGTGGGCCTTTACAAGTTCTACCACCAGTGTTGTAATCGTGCAGTCGTAACCGGTAGCAATGGCCAGCTATTCTGTGGCCGGTATTACCCGTTGTGACGTGAACCTAATAGAGCTCAATGGTTGCCAGGAGGGTGAAGGCAGCCTTGAGATCCGATGGGAGGTTCGCTTGTTGGACCAGGAATCCTCTCTCCCGTTGTTCAATACCTTCATCCCTGTGAAGCAATACGTGGGTATCCGTATTTAGACCGTAGATCCTCCCTTTTCTGTTGCTATATCATGAAAAGCTTCGCAACTTCTTGTATTCATGAATGAACAGTGTTTAGATGTTATGAATTTTAAATGAAATACATAGTGAATTAAAAAATGCTGAGTTCGCCGATTCAACAATTTAGATTTTCCATATTGGTTCATTATCTGTTTGAATCTTTACATATTTAGCATTAATTAACTATAGCCTGTAGGTAGTTGCGAATTTCACATTTTAAAATCCAAAATTTGTTTTGAAGCAAAAATTTATAAAAAACTGTAAACGCGTAGTTACCTAAAGCGGAGTAATACCTTGACTGTCACTGACTTTCTCAGAAGAAACATACAAGAACGTGTTTCTTTACTGTATGTTTCACAAATAAATATTTTAATCTGCAATGATGGCTAAAATCATTTGAAATAAAATAAAATTCATATTTATCTTGCTGAAAAATGCATAAGAGTGACCCAAGAGGTGAAACACAACCTCACATACTTTTTTTTTCTTTTTTCTAATCTGGTTTGAGGCTAAAGCATTAAACAAAGCTTAGAGATGTTATTCGATCAGAAAGAATCGGCTTTGATCAAAAAGTACCCAATCTAACGCGCTCGTCCCGCGAGCCTATGACATGGCGGCCTCAATAAACCTCCCAGAATGACGTCATCGCTTTCCGCATGGTATCCCGCGTTCCGCCGTCAATTTCCACGAACTTACAAACGTTATCGCGTCTAACTTTACGAGCGGCATATCCGTTATTTTTCAGTGGCTTGTGGAGCTTTGCGTTTCGTTTTGTCTTGCTTAGACCGCTTGGCTGCATGGCTCGACTTCAATCTCGATTTTTGCCTCAACTACCGTTATAGGGTTCCGTAACCAAATTGTGCTTATGGCACTTTTTTTTTTTTTTTTTGATAACTATATTTATTCAATAAAAAGTACAATTAGACTAACTATGTACAAAGGAATCAGTCAGATTACCTAAGGACCGTTACAAACGGCCTATAGGTAACTCAACTGTTCCAGACCAGTACCAGACGGAAGCATGCCCAAGACACTGGCTGCATTGCCACGCTGAATAGCTATGCTAATTCGCTGGCCTAAATAAGAGCCAGCCCTTGGGTCACGTGTCGCCTCAATCAAAAGCCCCGCAATATTTTTGAAAACCCGGAGGGCGCCGGCTCCCCACGGACCCAAGGTCTCCACCCCAAAAGGCTCAAATAGGTAAGCTCTGTCGAGACCACTATATTTGCGCCTTTTGTGATCCTCGGCCGAATCAGCCGCCGCACCAGCCCTAATTGATGTCCCAGGCAGATGAGATGGCGCTAGGGTGTCGACGCAGGTAGCGTCCCACACCAAAGGCCTACCCATTTCCCAAGGGACAAGAGTCATACCGTCGGGCCGCTTACCATCATCACGTAACAGACCATTCGGTTCAAGAACGGCTGGCACATTGACACTGGTAAACGCTCGACGGATAATGTCATTAAGACTAGCGTGGCGCGAAATCCTGCCGGCAGACCTTGCACACGAAAGTCCGTGAAAACCAAATTGATCTACGGCCTATTATTATTATTATATATTATATTACTAATAATGGCACTTTATTAGTAAGCCTTCGATGTCTTTCTTTCCGTACGTCCGTCTGCCTATCGAACTATGAACCGAGGTAGACAGTTGACAGTTAAAAAAAATCACAATATGTATTAATTATTAAAATAAATTATAAACAAATGGGTCCAAATAAAAAACGTGATCTTCTCCCTGGAATTTTGGGTCGAAACCTTCGGTGTGCGTGCCCTCAATTGGCCGGTTTATTTAGCTCTAATCCAAGGCACAAACCCCGTGAGATGTCTTAAATGAATAGACAATCCGTCTTTGTAGACATATCTAATAAGCCTGGCAACAAGTACCATTAATAACAATTATTTGGCCTCTCCAGCAGAAGTATGTAGTTGCTCTCCAAGCGACGATCAAATCGATACAGATGACCGTTTTCATGAAGTACGAAGGGTATAACATAACTTTTCGATAACACTCAACGTATTTGTAATAGCTCTCTGTGTAATAAAAAGACTAATAAAACCAGCGAAATGTGCACGTTTTTGCGATCAATATTCGTCGTATTTTCAATAATGGAAATAAATATGAGTTGAAAAGTGCTGTTCCTGATATTAAAAGCTGTAGATAGTCTTTAAATCATTTTACGGCTGACCTATCAAAGTTTAATATGTAAAACACTTTTTACTGGCACTCTCGCTCAATATTGGGACGATCGTAACGTGGCGGAGTTGAGTCAGAATAATGAGGGGCTAGTGAGCTGTAGAGACTTCTATGAGGCCCTAGGTACCTAAAATGAGATGGCGCTATATATACTCGTACGTAGCTGAGTGAAACGGTTTAGCGAGAAACAACTTTTGTTAATTACGTGATAACTATAAGAGGTTTTTTTTTATTGTTCGACGGGGAAGCACTTAGCCTTCATCTCACCTAGTTTCAAGCCGAAGGTAGAAGCGCACTTCACCAGAAATCCTCTACAGTCTGAAGAGCTGGCTATCTTCTATATGCCGGAACACAACAATTTCGAAGTTACAAAAATTCATTTACACAGAACTGAGATACGCTTAATAACCATACACTATTTAACTAAAATCTACTGATAACAATTGCGCCAAATTCAGATATGATATGTTGCACATATTGATTTTTCAGTTGTTTTTCTCTAGAGATAATTTTCACCAATCGCGTTGATCTGTAGTCCCTACTTTACATAGTACAACCTCTTTATAAAACAGGCTTAACTACTAAGAACTTAAGGTGGTATAACCTGCTACTTTATTCAACTAGAATAATGAGCCATAACACAGAAAGTAGTAGTCAATAAGTTATTAAAGTTTAAAAATTGCTGAATCTTTTTAGCTTTCGGTCTTAGTGAACGGTAGCCTCTTTTCTAGTGTACGGGAACCAAGTCCCGGTTTTTCTCTGGTATTGAGCATAATTTAATATAACAAATGAAAAGAGCATGCAAAACGTATAAGTACTTTTACTTACTTAAGAGCTTTCGCCGACGCAAGGCTGAAGATTGAGCTTATTGGATTGACGCCGTATTCATTTCTGCTTTCCCCCCTCCCTGATTACAGCCCTGGGTCATAACGTTTTATTGTTGATGAAACTCAGCCCCAATTAATAAAGACTTTTTGTTCACGCCCCGCAGGACGACGGATCGGTGGTAAGTGAATTTGGAGGATTATGTGATTTCGCGTAATTTGATGAGCAACAGTCTGACTCCGAATATTGGGCATTACTTCAATTCAATATAATATAAGCCATGTCGAAACTTAGTCTATTACCTTTATCATTAATACTGGTAAGGAATGAAACGAATTTCTCCTGTTTTTCCGCATGAGTACAATCTTGGAGTCTTCAAGTCCAGAATTAATAAGTTCCTACCGACAAGCGTGTAAAAAAGCCTCAAGCAATAAAAAAAAACGAAGTTTGGACATTCATCTTAAATAAACAATGCCTAGTCATCAATTACTTCTGGAAGCTGCTTCTCCGATCTACAAATAAATTTTCTACCCAATAGTGTATTTATCCTAGTTTTACCATAGTCTATGGCTTTACCCAAAACCTATTCCTCGTTTTACACAATCGCAAAATGTCTATCAAGCCTCGAAAGTGAGCAGTTCGTACAAGCAGGATGTTTTCTTTTATTCCATTCTTGATAAATCAGTTGAAATAATATGATATTAAATTTTCTAAAGATTCTTCCTGCAGTTCTTTGAATGTTGATAGGGGTAGTAGTTAGTTATAATATCAGATTTTCTTCACATCCCTGTTGGTTTCCCATTTTATCGCCAAACCTGCAGTTCCGTGAAGTTAAGTATTTCTTTTGATATGCAGGTGCAGGAGTTAGTAGACGAGATAGATTAATTTTGATCTTTTGCTACATAGAACAAATTACGAATTAGATAACCCACCAATCTACATTGGGTGCAGTTCATATAGAAGGTCATAGCCTTATTACTCTTGATTGTGTACAACAGTAGGCCGGTGTATTGTGTCCTAGGAGAATGGACACAATAAAGATAAAATGGTAGGTAGGTACTACCAACACCAATCAGCATTCCCCAAACAAACTTTTTCCAACCCCTACTGATAAACAGAGCCTAAAAATGAGAAGGTTTGCCATTATCACCCCGCTTGGCTGGCGGATTGGTGATCGTAGTAAAGCTGCTAGGTAATACACATAAGTAAGCTGCTGCCCTTCTTCGGGTAAAATGCCTTAGTCGATTTTTATGACATTCTTCGGCTGAGTTGGCGAAAAAAACTTACTTTTTGATTTTATGGTTTTTCCTTCTACTACGGGGAAGCGTTTGCCCTTCAACTCAACTGCTGTCAAGTTATGGTTGAAAGTGGAGTCTTCGCCCATGTTCTTACTTACTTCAATACCTTATTCCAGGAGTTTGATATAATGATGACCAAAGTGAATGGATCTCTCGGCTTCACCCTGAGAAAGGAGGACCACAGCGCATTAGGACACTACGTTCGAGCCTTGGTGCGGGAGCCGGCCCTCAGCGACGGGAGGATACAACCAGGAGACAGGATTGTAGCTGTAAGTATCTACCGTGTCCACTAGTATCGTACATTTTTTTATTGTACGATGGGGTATGCTTGGCTTTAATTTCACCAGATTTTACTAGTTATGATAAGGCGCAATTCACCCAGAATCCTCAACAAACTGAGGAACTGGCTATCTTACCTCTGAATGCCGGAACACAACAATTTAAGAATTGTTGTTATAGCGACAGAATGAGAAGATAGGTGTTTGGGACCGCTGCCAAAAGGGACGGCTGTCCCAAACGCCGGATTATTTTTTGAATTACTTAACCTCAGGCATATGACATTTTAGGTAAGATTGACAGCCATTCGATGAGAAATTGAACGGAAAATGTCAAACAAGATGTTAACGGAAATGTGCATCCTTGCTTGTCCTGACATTTATTTGTCACGGTTTGTACTTTTCCTAAGTTTGGACTAACCCATTTGAAAAACGTGTCCTGTTTTGTCCTTGTGCTAAAATGTGTGGCTCGGCGATAAAATAAAGAGATGCATACCAAATAGTAAAGCTCTGTGTAACTAATATCTTGTGATATTTATATATTTAATATTTATAGTCCAGCATAAACGATATAAAAGCACAATGTCTGCTTTCAAATAAAGCACATAAAATTATCTTTATGATTTGATGGGTCATAGCGTGTTCAGGCTCAGTGATCATAAAATCGGAATCTGCTATACAGACTAATAATAATAACTAACCAAAACTTTGTATTCAGAGTAATCAAGTCATTTCGAGTTTTAAACAAAGAGACTGGGCGAAACGGTATATTGGTAATGAAAAAGGTGTATTGTACTTTTTTTCCTTTCTACATACATACATACATACATACATTCTCATAGTTAGTTTAATTGTAATTTTTATTAACGGCCGGTACTTCCTCAGATTAGCAACTCGACGCAACTTTAGGTACCCTAGTTTCGAACGAAAATATAGTTATAACAAAGGTGACATTGCTGTGCGCTCAGCCACGGCTCTTATGACCACCAGTGATAGAACTACCCGCGAATTTCAACGTTATATATTTTACGGTAAATCAAATATTAATTTTGAAAATCTAAAATGCAGAGCGTATATACTGTTATTAAACAATATACTGTTTTTATTTACTGTACAAAGTTTCAAGGCCTAATTGGGCGTATTGAAGGGCTATCATTTTTTTTACAAATTAGAGACAACTTTGGATTTATTTCGATCGAGAAAATGTTATATAGGTAATCGTTTACGCCACTGCATTCTAGCATCGATCCTGAACTATAACATAGTAATCTCAAAGTTCAAGCTACTAGCTTCAGTATTGTGGCAACTATGATCGCTGAAGCTAAGCCATTTCAGGTACCATTGACTGAACGTTGTCTCTCATATCGTCGAATCTTTGATTCTAATCAAAACGTCAGACGTAATCCTATGACCCCTTTGCGGTGCTGTGTGCATTTGCCGACGCCTTCGAAAAATCCATTAATTTCTTGTATTTGTGTCAGGAGTGTTCTTTGAACCGCTAACTCAATTTGCCTATAAATATACATTCATTTTATTTAATTGCAATTGAGCTATAAGGCGGTTTGGCAAAATGATAGGTAGAAAGATAGATAACAGTTATGTATTATTCACCACTGACACAAGATATAACAAAATACAGATATAAAAAAAAACTAATCGTTACTAGATGTGTGAAATTAGTGAAATAATACATAAAAATGTTATATTTGCTCAGAAAAATGTTTGTGTAACATTTCAGCTCTATCCATTCAGTAGTTTTAGCGTAGACTATCAAAAAATAACATATCGGTTTTGTATGGCGATGTTGGATAACCCATTTCACACGACATGATTTATGGGTGATATGACTTGTCTTATTCCCGGCACAAATGTGCAAAGTTTCAGTTCAATCCGACTGTAGTTTTTGCGTGACTAAGGTACAAACAAATAAATCCAAACATCCACAAACCAACTTTTATTGTTATTGTAATTATTCCAATAAACTTAATAGCTTCAACATTGAGTGTCTTTAGATATTCTTAATGATTAATAAAAACGGTTTACGACACCTATAAACTGGATAAGCTTTTTGTTTCATAAAAACTACCCGTCTCTAACAGCCATTTCTCAGATCGAATATCTTTGGTTGGTATATTAAAAGTAATATCTATATCAGATCGACTGTAGTTAATTCAATTTTAGTTGGCATATTTTGCTATAGGCACAACTCTCCAAAATACATAATACTTATGAGTGCAATCTAAGTATATATTGCCAAAGCCAGGCTTGAAATGTGCCACTTATGCTCCAACAGCCTCCGTGATCTCCGTGAGAGCGTTTGACTCCCAATCCCGATGCCCTAAACATCATCTTGTCAGACAGTTTCCAGCTCGGCTTCATATCCTAGGACATTGGGAGGCTCAACTCATTTCCGTGATTCAAATCAGACATTAGAGGTCACGCTAAGTAGTCTTCTGTTGTCTTTCTTTTAAACTTATTTTTTTATCTTATTTTTACCCGCCTCTGTGATCTAGTGGCTCAACACACCGATTTCAGATCCAGAGGTCCTGGGTTCGATCCTTATGGGAGTACAATATATTGAGCTTGGTTTGGTTGGTGGTAGGATTTCGTTGAAGTCCGCCTGGCTAGCTACCACCATCTTACCTAATTCTGTCGCCATAATAACAATTCTTAAAAAAAAATCCGTTCCGGCATTCAGAGCTAAGATAGCCAGTTCCTCAGTTTATTGAGGATTCCGGGTGAAATGCGCCTCCACCTTCGGCCTTATCTCAACTTGTTACCAGGTGAGATGAAGGCCAAGCGCTTCCCCGTCGTACTATAAAAAAAAATTACCTCTAATATTAGAAACCATACAAACACCACCAACCGCAGCAAATGAGAAACAAGTATTTCAGTAGGCGATGTAAAGTGCCATGTTGGATTTCTCACTTCTAGAGGTTGGTTGCTAGAGTGACGGGGATCTTCACACCGGGACAGCTTTGAAGTTTGTACAAAGCTCAGGTCCGATCTTGTATGGAGTACTGGTGGCCTACCATCACATAATTAGACGCCACTCATTACCGATGCAGTTCAGTGTAGGTTCCTAAACTGGATCGCTCAATTTGGTACCATGACGTCTATACAGCTAGTTAGCGTTTGAATCGTTGAATGAACTAAATTTTGTCTCTGATACGTTCTAAAATTAAATCAGCAGTTTTTTCAGAACGTTGCGGTTACTTATTTATTTTCTACATATTATTTTTAAGTAAAAAGTAAGTTCATAAATGTATAAACTCTCAGCTGAGTCGCTCGTTTAGAACTGAACCTACACTGACACGCTTATGCAACGTCGTGGTACGAAATAGCAATTCAGCTCAGTTTAGGTCGTCAATTAAATCGCAATAAGACTTCATGGTACGGCCTCTGCTGCCATTTCTGGGATGCCAAGTATCAGCTCGAAGCTCGATTCGATTGAGCGTCGTGCTGCTAGGTGGCTCATAGGTGATGATTCGCTTGTTAAGGCCAATTCGCAGAGCCTGGAACATAGACGGCGGGTTGCCAGGCTGTCTGTGATCTATAAATTCCACTTCGGCGAGTATGCGCATGATATCTTTGACCTAATCCGTCCATCCCCTTTCCACCACCGGACTAGCAGACGTATACGGCAGGCTACAATCCGTACCTTGTAAATGTTCCATTGTGCCGAACACATCGTTTCGCCTCTACCTTTATTATGAATACTGGTAAGGAATGGAATTCCTTGCCTTCGTCTGTTTTTTCCGCACGAGTACAATCTTCAAGTCCAGAGTAAATAGTTCCAGAGCAAATAGGCAAGCGTGCTCCATCTTAGGCCACATCTTTACTTGTTTTACATGTAAGCTGGTGGTCAAACTCTTGACTATCACCAATAAAAAAAAAACTACCTTCCAGTTGTCGGGCAACAGAATCGTTGACCTTCAGGCAACGGTTTCGGTAGAATGATCCTATCGTTGGTCGAAGGACTTATAAAGGTCCATCTGGTTTGCAACCCTCCTACCAAAGTCCGGACCAAGCAGATCGCTGTGTTGCGTTGGTGTGAGGGAGGGAAGGCAGCTGCTGAGAAAACTCGGTCCATCTTAGAGTAGGTAAGTCTAAGATGGACCGCTCAGGAGAGCTCATCCAATTCAAACAAGAAAAAAAGTACATGGCAGATGCAGATGATCATCGTGGAAAATTGATGTCAAATAAAAAAAAAACAATAAGACATTTATTTTCAACTCTTACACAAAAATCAACATAGAAATAATAATAAAAAAGAGACAAAAATAAAATTTAAATTAAATAAGTAGTTAAACTGGCATAGAATTGCAAAAAGGTCTCAACTCAGCGTTAATACAGGTTAATACATAATGCAGGTTCGGAAACCTGCGCTGATCTTCGGTTGAGACCTTTGGACAACAAACAAACAAACAACAGGTCGATTTGACGTGAATACCAAAATAAACAAGTGTAGACAAAGATTTGGACAATAGGTACCTACGTATACTAACAAAACAAAATACTCGATAGGTACCTATGTTACACACAGCGAGGAAACATAGAAACATTTACAATCATAAAATTAACTAATAAATTCCAAATTAAATAGATACATCATGAGAGTACTTTACATTAACTAATAGGTATCTTTTTAGTCTTAATTTGAAAGTATGCACACTTCGTCGGTTTTGTTTGTGTCGAGATTGTTTGTTTTTCCGTGACTCACCTTTAATTTGGCCATGAACCACGAAAATAGGTTTATTTATAGGATGTTTTTCTGTTAGTCTTACATTTTAGTATATTTCTCAAAGCTAACGCTCCTTTCTAAAATCATAACACGATCCACAAATCCATCTTCACAGTGGTATTTTTATCGTTCGACGGGGCCGCGCTTGGCCTTCATATCACTCTGTGACAGGCTATATGATAATATATAATATCCAGGCTAATGGTGGAAGCGCACTTCACCCGGAATCCTCAATAGCCGGAACACAGCAATTACAATTGTTTTGGCGCCATAAAGATGTGGTAATCTTTTCTTTTACCAGGTAAATGACACGCCGATGTCGAACATGTCACACGCGGAAGCGGTAGCGTTTCTGCGAGCGTGTGGCACTGAAGTGCGACTGCGATTGTACCGAGACCACGCCGCGACTCCGCTGTCTCCGATTTCGCCTAAAGAAGAGGGTCCAATGGACGACGCGCCCATGAATCGGCCTAAACCCCCGCTAAGGTATTTGTTTCATAATCTTTATTCACATTTGAACTTTTGCCATTACTCAAGTTCTTTTATTCTTTATTAACAAGCCTCACAGCTCAGTTGGTAGTAGCTCTGCCTTCTGCGCTGTAGGTTGTGGGTTCGATTCCCACCCAGGACAAACATTTATGTGATGAATGTAGATGTTTGTTCCGTGTTTGGGTGTTGTATTGTATGAAAAGTATGTATTTACAAAAAAAAGTATTTATGTATTCTATCCGTAATCTAGTTCCCATATTACAAGCTATGCTTAGTTTGGGACTAGATGGCGCTGTGTGAAATTAATGTCCTGTAATATTTATTTATTTATTATTTATTGTATACAAACACATAAACCGTTAAACTGCTAGAACAAATAAACCAGAAAATTATGTACATATATATTAGCGAGCTTAACCCTTGTAGAGTTTTCTAACAGCAAACCCGCCATCATATAAAGAGGTTGCAATAAAAAGATATGTAAAGAGTATTGCAGCCTTTGAGATGGTGCAGCCAATTTTCAACATCCTGCTCTTGACTCGGTGGAGCGCAGGACCAAGAAGCTTATTAAGTGAAGAGTATACAGTGTGAGTTTTTTGCCAGGGCCACTGAGACCAAGTCTGAAACCTTGAGAGTTATCGAAAAGTCACGTAGGAGTTAGGTGCCCGACTAAAAAAAAGTAGTTCTGCATTAAAGAAAATCTATTTTTTTATAGTTTTTCTGTATAAGTCGGTTAAGCTTAGCTTATGCATAGTCTGAACTTGCAACCTTGTACGAGTAAATGCAAAAAGATGAATATATAAATTAACAATTTTGAAAGTGTTCCAACAACTTTGGGTGCATAGTCATGATACATTATTATTTTTATTATCAAACAAAGAACTCATAAACGGCTTTTTTTTTCCGAAAAGTCACTTTTCCAGAAAAACTATAAAAAATAATAGTTTTTTTTTTAATGCAGAACTTTTTTTTTTAAATCAACAACGTAACTCCTAACATGGCTTTTTGATAACTCTCACGGTTTCAGACTTGGCCTCAGTGGCAACTGGAAAAAAACTCACCTGTATAGACCCGACATCCTAAGCCACCAAACTGCTTTTTTTTTATTGTACGACAGGGAAGCGCCTTTGGCCTTCATCTCAACTGGTTATATACAAGATAAAATAAGGCCCAGGGTGGAGGTGCACTTCACCCGGAATCCTCAACTAACTGAGGAACTGGCTATCTTACCTCTTAATGGAACACGACAATTTTTTGAGTTGTAGTTATGGCGACAGAATTAGTTAAGATGGTGGTAGCTAGCCAGGCGGACTTAAACAAAGTCCTACCACCAACCAAACTAAGCACTACATTGTACTACCCCTGGGGATCGAACCCGGGACCTTTGGAGCTGACACCGGTGGGTGAACCACTAGAACACAGAAGCAGTTAAAGCTTCCAGGAGCGTCTGTTTTTCCGCTGTGTTACAATCTTAGTATCTTAGAGTTTATAGGCACCTGGACACGCTCGCTCTATCGTAGATATCTTTTTTTTTTTTTATTGTACGACGGGTAAGCACTTGACCTTCATCTCACCTGGTAACAAGTTGAGATAAGGCCGAAGATGGAGGCGCACTTCACCCGGAATCCTCAACAAACTGAGGATTACGGGATCATCCTTTCATGAGCAAGTTCTGACCAATATTATAATAGTAGTTTATGCAACTGTCATATAAGAAGAGGTATTAAAACACGAGAGTCTGTTTATAATAATATAATTTATAATAATTAATCGATAATAGGTTGACTCGAGTGTTTTAATACCTAAGTTATATGCAGTTTCATACACTACTTTATCTTCACTCATAGTAAAAATTTAAATTAAACTTAGTAGGTAGGTTACAAAAACACGATCGGCAAAAAAAAATATGGGAAGCGCGGGAAATTAAGTTCAAACTACGCATGCGTGTGCGTGCGCCATTTTTTTCACAGTTCGAACAGCGCATGCGTGCGCTTTTTTTTCAAATTCAGCCTAAAACCATAGACTAGTTTAATGAAATAATAAAAAAAAAGATAGCGGTACTATAATGAGTTTTATTCTTAATTTTATGTATATGCGTTTATAAAGTGCGTCTGTATAGAACCGTCTTTGAATTCGTAATTCGAATTTTTCGATTTGAGTGTATATAAAAAACATTATCAACACAAGCGGTATTATGTAACACTAATTACAGTGCTGTAAGTTGCCTGAACGCTGCAGAACAATAACGGACAAGCTCCTTAAACTTTGTATGCACAAGATGTGGCGAGAAACAATAGACTTCAGCGAAACTTTGATAGGAAACGTAGATGCGCTTTGCCTCGGGGAATTGAAAGTTGTCTACCTACTGATTAATTGCAATGGAGAGAGAATTATTAGGCTACAAACCAATAGTTTATAGGGCTCATTATAAAATTTATAAATAAATAAGTGTACTTATAAAAGATATTGTATTTCGTCTGCGCCGTCATATAGTTTACTGCCGGATTCACCGGATATGGTAACAATGGTGATGATAGAGTATTTACTCAAATACTGTATACATTTTCGAAAAAAGAACTGGATATATTAAAAAGTACCTTCAATAAATCTGCATCGTCTTCGCCTTTATTAAGGCCGGGTAGCCCAGTCTAAGTGGATAAGGCGGAAAATTCAATCTTACAAGCAAACTACTTTCGAAGTTGCTAGCTTCCGAAGTTCTTGTTCATTTTTCATACTATTCTCTTTAACAAGGTCTATAATAGCTCTGCCTAGCGCCGTAGGCTTTGAGTTCGATTCCCACTCTGGACACACATTTGTTTATATAGGTACTAATATAGATATTTGATCTGTGTTCGGGTGTTTTATTGAACATGGTAAGTATATATATATATAAAGTATATAACAAGCCTCATAGCTCAGGTAGTAACTCTGCCTTCTGAGCTGTAGGTTGTGGGTTCGATTCCCACCCGGGACAAACATTTGTGTGATGAATAGAGATGTTTATTCTGTGTTTGACTGTTGTATCATATAGTACGTATGTATCAACAAAAATATTTAAGTATTCTATCCGTAATCTAGTTCCCATATTACAAGCTATGCTTAGTTTGGGGCTAGATGGCGCTGTGTAAAATTGATGTCCTGTAATATTTATTTTTTTATTTATACAAATATACATATAAAATGGTACTGATTAGTGTCCTGTAATATACAATTCACTGCTACATAACAAAAGAGTAGGTAGGTGGGTAGGTATAGGTACTTATAGACAAAGGTAAGTAGATGGTTCAATTATGAACTGTTAAACTAACGGATAAAGGTTTCACATTTCAAACAGCTAAGTTAACGCTTCCTAGAACATTTTCAATTTCTGTTTCATAAGCGACTTTCAACTTTTCCGAGTCCACTTGATTCTGTTAGCTTTCAATTTCAAGTGGTTTCCGATATAAAGCTCTCATAAAGTTTAAACAATGCATCAATACCCAATATCGTTGGATTTTTTCCTTAGCATCTGAATTAGATTCTCGGTATGATTTCTCACCTCACTGCGGTATTAATGTATTATAAGCATTTTGAAAAGCGAATAAGTCGTTTACTGTAGTATAACTTCAATACTTAATAATCTCCTAACTCCTGACTATCATCGATTTGAGACTTAACTTATGTATTGTGTATTTTTTCAAATAAATGATTTATTTAAAATTTGAAAGGCGAAACCCTCCAGTCGTTTTAGGATAGTTAAATATTTAGGGTTCCATACCCAAATGTGAGGGTGCGACGAGACTCTAACTACCAAGTCTACGCTGTCAGGCCGTCTGTCTTGGCATTATAGGCAAATAGGTAACTAGTGGAAATTTTCAGAGCTCACACATGTTGTGTTATTATGGCGTATTAACTTTATTTTTAATAATTTGACAAGTTATTAAAAATAAAGGGTTCCATGCGAGAAACGCAGGTACTTTTATTTTACGGTACACCTTTGAGCATCATACTAAGTGTTACTATAACTAGGAAATATAGTGCAAGTATAGATAGCAACAATTACTATGAACGAGCCAAATATGACTCGGACTAGCGTTAAGAGTATATGATATGTGAAATGGCTTAGCTTCAGCGATCATATCTTCCACAATACTGTAGCATTTACTTTGAAATTAATATATGTTATAGTTCAGAATAGATGCTAGAACGCTTGTGCTTCGAAAACACGATTACATAAAAAAATCTTGAAAGAAAAGAAACGGTAAAAATACTCGCCATTCAATAAATACGCTCAATTAGGGCTTGACATCTGAGGTACTATAGCCCGTTAAGGCTCTGGAATGTAGATGATCCGCATGTTTAGCTGGGTTGGAACCCTCGGTGTGCGTGTCCGACTCGCACTTCACGGTTTTTTTTTAAATGTTGTCATAATATAGACTTTCATTCTGATTAAGTGTTATCTATAAGGTGTGCAATAAAGTATTTTTATTCATTAAATTTTAAATGTGATAGTGAGTTTAAGTAGTATCAGTGGGAACATGCCGTTTCTCAAGCTATCGCCTGCCAATTTGCACGTCATTCAGTCTAGCGCCTCAGGATCCGGGTCATTGCGCTTGGTGCTCTCCGTTTGTTCACATTGCAGGCCCGACTGTATGTGACGACATTAGTGTGTATAACGGGCGCATTTAAGTTGCGTTTACCTTGTGGTGTAAGAGCTAAGAAATCGCCTTGCAAAATATTAAGATTTTTTTGCTAGAAGAGCTGACTTTTCTTATTTGCTTTTATTTTCCTTGAAGCGCGAGGAAGTTTACTCGTTGCGTACTCTCACCGTGCTTCGCCGTCATCTTACCAGGATTCAAGTTATAATGAAGACGAAGGTCGAAGGAAGCGCACTTCACCCGAAATCCTCAACAGCTATTATAGCTAATTGATTCAGGCGTTTTGCGGAAATCCATATTTCAAAATAAAATCTGAAAACAGAAAAAATATTTAGTAATAAATCCGCTAAATCTCTCTGAAAAAATCAAATCTACACGTGTTTCGCCTCTACACGAGGCATCCTCAGGAAATATAGTCTTGCTGCTCACTGACTAGTCCTCTGTGGACGTGTTGTCGCTCCGAGCTCTGCGCTGCACTACACTTACACTTTTTTCAGAGAGATTTAGCGGATTTATTACTATTTTTTTTTTCTGTTTTCAGATTTTATTTTCAACAGCTATTGTTTAAAATTATGGGCTTAGCTCTTGATTAAAGCTTTTCTAGCTCTGGGCCAGAGCAAAGATGAGTTTTTGATAAAGCGCACCATGCGCACGGCAGAATACGGCAAACTATTTGGCACTGGACTTTAGTTGGACCATTACGTTGAGCAATTCTATTGCCTTATTAAAATATTTTCTGGGCGAAACGATTCCTTGCTACTGTCGCTCACTTACAAACATTTTTGGTATGGCTTAATATTTTCGTAGACAAGTTTGATAACCGTTTGTTAGAACTCCAATGTTTTCGGTAACTAAAACGGGTAGTGAACTAAGAGAAAACAGACTTCTTGATATTCATGTGAGCAAATATGGAAATTTAGGCGTCCTCGCTGAAGCAAATTGAAGTGAAGTGAATTTCCATAGTTCCAAATTTTCCTCGTAAAATGATTTTCTTGAACTATTTTATTTTTCGATATCCCTGAAGTTGTAATGTTGGTACAGCCGTTTCTCACAATTAAGTTCCTACTTCAATGGCGTCCTAATCCAGTGATCCTCCTCTACGGTAATGAGTAACATCCCGCCCCCAGATGAGTGATCTGATCCTTCTATCTAGTATATCGCGCGTACCCTTGGCTTTATTATCGATGCAAATATAATTATTGAAGGTATTCATGAATAGGCTAACTTTTAGGCGCTCATTTTTCATTACAATATTTATTAAATAGTTGGTTCCTCCTTCACGTCAATACTAATAAACGGATTGAGCTGAAATTTTGCACAGATATTGTTTTGGACCAGATATATCATAAAGGCTACCTCTTATCCGGGTAAGAAACGGGAAGTTAGTAATATATATTCAAGAATGAAGAAGAAAATCAAGAAACAACACGGACAGCGAAAACAAATTAAATACAGCACAGTCATCAAATTTATAAGTAGGTAGGTACAGTAGATCACGTACAAAATCTACGCAATTTAATTAATTAAACAACTTTCCTGTTCAATTGATGCCATTGCTACCCATTTATACCCTAAACCTTTAAACATTCGATCGGAAACAACGGTGAAAGGTGCTGATTAGATAGAGCCAGATGAAGTCTGCGTGTAAAATGAATAGAAATTATAACTAATATACAAAATAATAAGGAATGCAATGCTTGTACTGAGTCTGTGTTTCCTGAACACGATAACATGGGAGTTTTCAAGTCCACTCTTGACTAGGCAAGCGAGCTGCGTCATTGCTTAACATCAGGCGAGATAGCAGTCAAACGAGAGCCTATCCCATGAAAAAAAACAAATGACCATCTCAGCAATGTGCAGCACATTGCCGAGGTATCATACTAATGTGAAACAGCGGTGGTTTTCAGTTGGAGCCATGTTTATAAATGTATTGCGATTTCTTCATTGTAGAGCCGAAGCAGTGTCAATGCTATGCGATCTGGCGGCGCGTCGGCTGACTCCCGATGCAGTAGACGGCTCCCGGTCTCCCTGCCTGTCTCCGAGGAAGTTCAGGAAACTCACCAAGGACAACAATCATTATGAACAGCCCAATGGTAAGAGTAGACAGAGAAGAGATCCATTTCAACAGAATACTAGGTTACAGATCCGCTGGGTTCCTTTGAAAATTTATTGACACGTGTTTCGCCTCTACACGGGGCATACTCTGGAAATTTACGTATAAAGGCTTGCTTATGGAGCCCGGACAAGGACTTGATAATTTTGTTTCCAAAGCAGAAATCGAGCGAGGCTGGCAAAACTCCCGAGTAGGGTTTCAAATAATATTTACCTACGCAAAATTAACGATTCCCATTGCGATTCTCAGATATTGTTGATTACCTGGCGAATCCGCAGGGATATTATTCTAACTAGAACGCTCATTACGTATTCATATCGACAAACAAACACAATTATCTACGTTAACGTGTATTCATTAGATGACAAACGTAGATTAGATACATACAGATCTATTTATAGTTAGATTTAATCCAATATGCAGCGACGTAATTAAACCTATTATCCCATTGCCGGCTATTGATTCCTTAGAGCAAGTCTACACAGGAAATACGATATCGACCACAGCTCACGGCTTAATGAACATAACACGCAATACACTAAGCGATGTAGGTGTTTCACACAGATGCAACGGTCTTGAGTCCGCTAGAGACACACACAGATAGCGTGGAAACGACGAGGCCGCTGAGGGCACCGTCTATGGCCATCATCAGCCCTACGGCCCCACCCTCTTGTAGAAAGCAAAAGCTAAGCCTGACAGGTGAGACGCTGTCGGCCCACGCGCTATTTACACGCTTCACACATACCCGATACAGACTATCGGAAACCGGGGAGCAACCTGGCAATTCAAAGCACTCATTGTTGAATATACCTTCCAGCACCTCACGTCCCCATGTGCCTATAGTTTACCCTGATACGTATCGTATTACAGTCTTAGCTTGCAACCATATTCAGCATCTAATACGACGATTTTGATGGATCTGTGTTTTCATTTTCATTTCATGTTTTTCGTTGTTCTAAAAAACTTTTAGTTATCACTCTGCATAAAATTACAGTTCCCCCACATGGGTATGAGCTAAACAACCTTGACAACGATACGCTAGACGCCCCGAACTACCAGGAAGACATAAACAGGAAGCGGTACGTGGAGCCAGCGTTCCCTTCGGGTTCCGATGAGCCGGTGTCTATGCCTGTGGAGATGTCGAGTGATGAAGCGAAGTTCAAGCACACTAACCCAGCGTACCAGAGCGCTGTGCTTCATACAAACAGTGATAGCGCTGATGGAAACAAAGATGATGGTGAGTTTGTTGGATACAATTTTAATTACTGTTTCCGATTGTGAAGTAAAAGTTGTTTCACTTATTCCAGGTAAAGGAATGAAAAAATGGAAAGGTGTTGCGCTGTCGCCTGACAACGAACGTAAGGCCAAGGTTGTAGTTCAACCACCTAAGCCTCTGGCACCGCCGCCACCTAAACCCAAGCCTCCTCCGCCACCGAAGATGGCGCCGCCACCTCCACCACCGATGCTGATAGAAAACAATACGATTCAAAAAGAAAACATCGATGCAGGAACGTTAAAAGATGAATCCACTACAGAACCAACGGTAATTGAATTGAAAAGTGTTGTATTGCCAATTTCATCTATCCCAGACTATAAGAGATAGCTGGAATTATATGACTTTTCGAATCAAGGATTCGAAATATAACGTTTAGTCTAATATCTGACCGGAAACATAACGCAACATAAGCATCCTGATGCCCCCTTTTTTTTTTCTTTATTGTACTACGAGGAAGCGCTTGGCCATCATCTCACCTGGTAACAAGTTGAGATAAGGCCGAAGATGGAGGCGCACTTCACCTCAATCCTCAACAAAGTGAGGAACTGGCTATCTTACCTCTGAATGCCGGAACACAACAATTTTTTTTAAGAATTGTTATCATGGCGACAGAATTAGGTAAGATGGTGGTAGCTAGCCAGGCGGACTTAAACAAAGTCCTACCACCAACCAAACCAAGCACAATATATTGTACTCCCCATGGGGATCGAACCCGGGACCTCTGGATCTGAAATCGGTGGGTTGAATCTCTCGTTAATCTCTCGCTCATCCCTCTTTATCATATTAATTTACTTAAACCTTATCCCCTCATCCCACACAACCGACTATTCCCAAGGAGGAATGACGTCAATCAGGCGGCTGGTCTTAAAATTACAGCCAAATCTCTAACAACTTGAAGAAGACATGTCGTGCCGATCCCATGTAGATGATTATGTCTTTTCGAATAAGTTGTGTATAACCTGCAAAAACTGATTGAACGTGTGTTTTATCGACTTTTGCAAAATGTTTCAGATCGTCACCGTAGAACTGAATCGTGGCTGGAACAGTCGGCTCGGGTTCAGTGTCCAAAGTCATCCCGAATCCGGGCAAAGCTACATCTCAGCAGTGTACGACGACAGCGTGGCCGCCAGAGATGGGAGGCTGAGACAAGGGGACGTTATTTTACAGGTACCTTCTGAAATTCATTGATGCGTTGTGTATTAACGTTGACTCATTCAACGCTATACACTGGCAGATGGTAAACCCAATTGCCATAAAAAAAAAGAAAAAAACGCTATACAGCGAAAGAGGGTAGCGTCTTTTATATCCAGGGTTGGCTCGTGTGGAAATGTTATCATCAGGACCTTTCCGCCAGGAAAGGCTTATTCAGACGACAGTGTACAGACGATGGGGGGAGATAGCCACCTAATTTGAGTCTAGGTAATGTTACCTATAATGTATGTAATTAATTAAGACTTAACTTATGTGTGTGTTTGTATACCTATTTTTTTTACTTTTACATTTTTTACCTCTATGGATCATGTGTCTGCAATAAATATTCATTATTATTATTATTATTAATTGAGGTAATCTACATCGTAGTGGTCTACTCGGGCCAATGGAAGGGAAAAGGCGCTTCCACATCGTAAAATAAATAAAAAATAAAGATAAAGAAACATAAGCATAACATATATATATTTGTGATGTTCCCACCTGGGATTTGAACCCAGGGCTAGACCACGTATTGTGTTATTTATTGTGTGCACATAATCTTCATTATTTTTAATTTCAGGTAAACGATGAAAATGTACCTTCAATGAAAACCGCGGAAGTAATAGATCTGCTTCGGATTTTGCGAGGCTCAATCTGCATTACCGTACTCCGGCCGCCGGGCCCGTGATGGTAGAATGTCTTAGTTCTATGGAATTTATTTTTGAAATGGTAATAAATGTGTGATCGCTATAAAATATACGAGTATTATCGATCAAGAGGAGTCCCGCAGTACCGCTGATTTTCGCACTCCAGTACAAACGTGTCACCCATTTCAAGATGGCAGGTCCGATCAATAGAAATATAACCACCTCTGTGGTCTAGTGGTTCGTCCACCAGTGTCAGATCCAGAGGATCCGGGTTCGATCCCCAGGGGAAGTTCAATATTGTATTTGGTTTGGTTGGTGGTAGGACTTTGTTTAAAGTCTGCCTGGCTAGCTACTCGTCGCCATAACAACTATTCTAAATTGTCGTGTTCCGGCATTTAGAGGTTTTACCTCTAGCCAGTTCCTCAGTTTGTGGATGATTCCGGGTGAAGTGCGCTTCCATCTTCGGCCTTATATTGGAAATAAGATAATCCAGGATTGCTATTTCGAAATGAACGACAAACTGCGTTTGTATAGGAGAGCGGTTATACTGGAACCTTCTTATTGGATCCGAGCTAACTTTATTGTAATTTGAAATGTCTTAACTGTTACTAAAGAAAAGTGTGTAAGGTTTATGCTGAGAAATAAATATTGTAAGTGATGGAATATTCGAAAACTATAATTTTATGAGTATTTGAGTGTTATAAGCTGTCAAAAAGTAGGTATACATTGGCATTCATCTCATTCGTCTTAAAATAAATACGGTTTTGTACCTACTTTAATTTCAAAATACTTGTTGAAAGTTCCTAACGAGTAAGTTGGGGGCTTTAAGTCTTTATCACGTGAACGTAAATATTGATCTCTGTAAGAATTTGAGATATAATAAGTGATAATCATAAATAATTATAAATAAATTTAAGCTATTTATATCATACATGCACTTAGAACTCTGAATTCTTATAAAACGCAAGAACCTTTCGTGATCAAATATGAACGCCTTCTTTCAACCATTCCAGGATATTTGTAAATAATATATGTCAAAAAAACATTGTAACATAATTTAATATACATAAGTACCTACATATTTATAAACTGTTTAAATAGAATAGCGATTCCTCATGGAAATTTTAAGCAGTTTGTTGGTTGAAAGAAAGAAAAGAGTTGGTTAGTTGAAATAGTTGGTGGTACCTATACAGGTAAGAGTTTCAAGTATACCTTCAAAATAAAATTTGATGAACTTATTGAAGAGATATTACTCAAAATAAGATAGTATAGATACACAATATGTAATATACAAGGAAGAAAGTCACGTATCAAATAAAATGTTACGTATGAATGTAGACGCGTGAGTAGATAGACCGAGAAAGAGATGAATGGATTGTGTGAGTGTGTTAGAGGATGCTCAGATGACGGGTGGCAGGAGTGAGTGAAAGGGAAGTATGGAATAAGGGCAATAAGAAGACACAAGATAAAACTATTTATTTTTATCATTCATTAAAACTATTTTTATAATACGTGAATCTCAGGAAATCCAGATCGCTTTGTCTAGTAGCACTTTCTTCGGTATTGTAAACTTATCGATTTTAAATCGAATGGTACAGCATCTAGCTTGATTATTTAAGTATTGTATAGGCCTTAATGTAATGTGAAGTACCTAGGTACGTTAGATTACGCTAATTACTGTCTTCATTGAGGCACTGTTTATATAAATCTAGTCAAATCTAAATTTTAAAGAGTATTAGGCGCTTTTTTTTAATAATATTCTAATATTTGTTATATTAACGATATGTAAATGTGCCTACCTAGGTACTTATTTTAATCAGGATTCTTGTATCTCCTAGCACCATCACACACATAGGTTATATATTCTGGAACAAAAATCAATTACGTACTTGTAAAGTTGTTTTTTTGTTAAATAGACCAGCTCAATCTAATGAATTCAACTCAAATATTTATTTATTTCTCATACAAAAGGTTAGACAGATCAATATACTTAGAATAATCAGAACTATAGCTATATTTCCATAGAGACTAGATCTAATATCGTGTGGTATTATTATGATAAGTAAAATATGTATGTTGAAAACTCAAAGATTTTATCGACAAATCTATTGTAATGTTACTTAAATATACTAGGCTTAGAAAAATATAAATCATTACGTATTGAACGAATCTAATAACTGATATTCTAAAAACATTGTGATGGAATTGCGTTAGTTTAAAAATATAATAATGAACATGTTTAGATTTATGTAATGATATGGTGATAACCAATATTTACGTGCAAACTTGCCCATACTAGGATACGGTATCTATCAAAGGCTAGGGAGTATGGGTCCATTCCACATTCAAAACATCACAACGTCAATTTGAATACTCACAGCTCAGTTATTGGTAGGTCTAAATTTTGCACTGTAGGTTGTGGGTTTGATTCCCACCCTCGACAAACATTTGTGTCAGGAATGTAGATGTTTGTTCTGTGTTGTATTGTATGATAAGTATGTATTTTCTAAAAAAAAAATATGATTATTCTTACCGTTATCTAGTTCCCATAATACAAGCTTGTTTGTAGCTTGTGGACTAGTTGGCGTTTCATGAAATTAATATACATGTAATATTTATATTTAAATATGAGGCCTTACTACGAAAATCGAATGTTGGATTAGATCGGATCTGAAAGAACTTCTGTTACTTTTGTATTGAAAAACGTGCAATCCGTCATCGGTTACGTCATGTTTAGTTTTTCGTAGTAGGCCTCCAGATTCGGCTGCATTAGGCACATCACGATCACGACATACTTGGTTGAAGTCTTTTCACATACCTAGTCAATATAAAAAAAAGAAGAAACACCTTGTTAAATTTTTGCTTACACAATACATTTAGGAGGTGAACAAAACCTCTTTAATTAGCTGACACACACTTTGGATAGAGACCTTCCAAAGTATGTATATCCTACCTTTGATCGATATCGTACCTCTACTATATTCGTAGCTATTGTTAAGAGTGTTCAGTAGAGAAATGAGCCTATTTCAAGTAGCAACAGACACACATAGTTCTTAACCTAATCATTCACATTTCAATCCGAAGCTACTGAACCGATTGAGCTGAAATTGTGCACATATTAATCCGACCCAGAACAGGAATAACACAGCTTACCTTTCATTTGTTAATACAACATGTAGACGGAACAAGGTAGCCTACTCTTGCCAATAACAAAGCCTTACTGCGTGCGTCATATCCACTAACATCACCTACTCAGCACACATTGTGCCCGTCACTTTAAACATAAAGGTGCTAAGACCCGTGTGCCCGTAATTTCACCGGCAACCGTACCCTTCAAACCGAAACACAGCAGTGCGACTTGGCGGCTGTAATATCGGTGATAGGATACCCCGGACGAGCAATCTCACAAAGAACTTTACGGCTCATAACTTAGCCTTAGACTTTCATCATCTGTGCTACATTAGTCCGGGAATCACTTGGGCGAAAACTTAAATTACCTAAATATCGATAAAGAACCCGAATTTGTGTAATAATAGCATAAAAAATCCAAGCAAAGGATTTCGTACCACCCGCCCGAATGTGTCTTAACTCAAACTCCACCAAAAGGCACCGGAGCAGCAGTTTGCATTCAGTCTCTCGTTGTCTGTCAAAGTCGTAAGAACAGTACTTTGTATTTTAAGCTGTAATACCTAAAGTTGGAGTTGCTATTTGTTTGATGAACACATGAATAACATATTATATTGGTATAAAATATGCCACTATTTTCGCAGTGCACTGTAAGGCGTGCGAAATCCTTTGTTTTTTTATCTAAGAATAACCTTCCACTTTCCATGTAAATCATATCAACTCTAATTATATATGAAGGTATACACATAACATACGAGTACATGCATTCAGGGAGGTGTCAGTATTTTCAAAGTGAATAACTGTTAAAGGTATTACTGATTCTACTTTTATCACTACTTTTAGGAATCGCGGGATGTGCATGATCTTCAATTGTAGATTTTAAAAAAATGTTTTTTTTGCACCCGTAAATATTTTGCTTTTTGACTTCCATTTGGTAAAGTTTGACTGCACTGAGAAAACGTTTAGACTCTGTATTATCACAGCAACGGATCTAATAAGATCTTATTAGATCCATGATATGATATTAGATTATGATACATAAGTCATGTATCATAGACTCCTCGACACATTGCGAGTATAGAGCCCCCGTACAGTATCTGTCAACCTACTTTCCTGGCCGCTATGCCCCTATACTTGTACCACGGCAGTTCTGATAAAGGCGATCAACGGAGCCGATTTAGCTTAGTAGCTACTGATTGAAGAGGGTTTGAGACTAGGATCCTTTGATTCGAACAGAAGATCGCAATGAGAATACTGACATCAACCCATAAATTTTCACTTTCGCACCAAAATTTTGCTTTTCAATGGGCTAGCTCAAGTAGCTAAATTATAACATGTATTATTTATTTTTATGGTGCTCAAATTTTGCCAGAACATTGCTTGCTAGTCTGATGAACATTGCCGCCTTAGTCTGGGTCGTATTGTTCTAATCGTTCTCAGATAATTAAGTTTACCTTAGTGTTTTAAGGATATTGTGGCAGTCCTAGAAGTGTTAAATAAATATATGATAAATACGAATAAAATAATAAATTTACGAAATGAAAGCTGTTTTTTAATTTATGTTAACAAAAACCATTGGCCGTAACATTACTACAATTTCTGTAGTCAGGATGGTCTGTATCTAAACATATAAAATCGCCGTGTGACTGCTGCTCCAGCTGACTGACAACTGACTGACTGACAATCGCAAAAAGTCAGTCAGCACACAGAAGTCTTTTTTTACTCGGAATTTTTAAAATAATTTTTGAAACGTCAAATCTATCGCCTGTTCGGAATCGCAACCAGCACACAAGTGTATCGAAACTCGTTCTAGTATTTTTTTGATGACCCCTTTACAAATTAGTTCAACGAGTTTAAATTTGAGTTGAACTTAGTGGAATAGGCGTCTTCACTTTCAGTCATTTAAATAACTGTTGTATAGGTACACAAATTGACTGCCGAAACGAGAGGTCATAAATAAAACTGTGGTGGTAAGCCTAGGCTCAGGCCTAAATAAATCCTTGCTCTGGCAAGGATTTATTTAGTGAATAAAATCCACAAACAGCTCTTTAAAACTAAACAGGGTATAACTTAAAACGAACTATCAACCAATACGGATTTAATTTTGATAATTTTAGCAGATTTTTTATGTGGGCCGAATTTCCT
This sequence comes from Venusia cambrica, assembly GCA_951394065.1. NCBI lineage: Eukaryota > Metazoa > Arthropoda > Insecta > Lepidoptera > Geometridae > Venusia > Venusia cambrica. The sequence goes on along the minus strand of OX596043.1, from coordinate 5,047,776 downwards.
CGGGGCTAATATGGCATAAATCAAATAAGTTAAATCACGAAGGTAATTAAACAAGCAAGTACATACCTACCTATCAATATGAAATGGGTAGATGTGGTCTACGAAGGAGCGAGCGCTCCTAGAAGGCACTGGCTATTCCGCACATCATAGCTTTGCGCCGGACTTCGGCAGAAAGGTGGTAGCTAGCCAGGTAGGTCCACTAGCGTTGTGTTCATTCAGTTGTACCGCCGCTTGCAAAAGCTAGTGACTCCGTTGCCCGGGGTAGATCAAACCCTGTACCTACGTTCATGAATATTTATATCAATACTAGTTTTTCGTAGTGCCGCGAGCTTCATGCGGCCCGTGGAGGGTCTGTTTCAAGTTTTATATGTTGTGAGTGCTTTTTTTTTGTAACAAAATTTGGACCTGAACATTATTAACTTTCATCAAGTGAGTTGAAGGCCAAATGCTTCCAGGATTTGTTCTTCAAAGAAAAGAAAAAAAAACAACATAAGTATTTAGTAAAGTATCAAAAATATTGCTGCTAGGTTGGGCCACGCTGCAGTAAGCAGATATTACCTACCTTTCTTTCGCACCATACATCGCGTGTGCGCCCTCCTTGGATCGATGGTGACTTAACCTGTACCATGCTTAGTGACTGACATCAAGAATGCAAGGTGGCTCTGACTCGTGGACAGGTGAATGGTTAAGTCACACTAATATTACATAATTATACCTAAATTGTTGTGTTCTATTTAGAGGTAAGTAAAAAAGCCAGATCTTTAGTTCGTTGAGGATACGGGGTAAAGGGCTCTTCCGTCGAATATTATGACCTTAATTTTACTTGACATCACCTGATGTCATGGATGTAAGAGCTTCCCCGCCATCTCCCATCAAGAATAAAAAATAAAACGAATGTGTCATCTTCACACATCTCTTGCCTGTTGCTTTTTCATGCAAAAACAGCTACTGAATTCTTGCACGGATCAAGAAAATCAAGATACTTTTTGTCCTTGAACTAAGCGGGCAAAGCTGCGAGCAAAAATATGTAAACAGCTGACGCATTAACAAGGCTCATAGCTCAGTTGGTAGTAACTCTGCCTTCTGCGCTGTAGGTTGTGGGTTCGATTCCCACCCAGGACAAACATTTGTGTGATGAATATAGATGTTTGTTCTGTGTTTGGGTGTGTATTGTATGATAAGTATGTATTTACAAATAAAAAAAAAATGTATTTAAGTATTATATCCGTAATCTAGTTCCCATATTACAAGCTATGCTTAGTTTGGGACTAGATGGCGCTGTGTGAAATTAATGTCCTGTAATATATTAATGTCCTGTAATATATATTAAAAAAAATCTACACTAACACAAATCCACCTGGGAAGCATGGTGATTATAGTGAGATCTAAGTTTTATAATTTGTAAACGCTTACGGTCTGATGTGATAGACCCGCTACAAGGCAAAGATACCGTCTACCTACCATTTGTATTTGAACGTTACATTAATACTAGCACCGTCTCCAGCCGACCGGGCGGCATATGGTTAGTAGCCGTCACGGTCAGTGCTGCCAGCAAGGGGCTCGGCTGTGCTCGGTTGAGCACTGCCCACTCCACAGTCTATCGAAATGAGGAAAGAGCTTTGCCATTTGCAGATCTATATGGTATGGCTATATTTTTTTGTGAAATTGGCTGATAATTAAGGTATAGCATTTATGCGCAGCGAAATAATACGTGCGCTTGGCCTTCATCTCACTGATCTGGCTATCTTACCACGAAATGCCGGAACACAACAAGTTTCGAATTGTTGGTATGGCAACAGAATTAGGTTAGTTGGTGGTAGCTAGGCCAAGCGGACTTCAACGAAGTCCTACCACCAACCAAACCGAGCACAATAATGTACCTACTCCTGGGGATCGAACCCGGGAGCTCTGGATCTGAAATCGGTGGGTTGAACCACAGAGGCGGTTAAAGAAATATATGAAAATAAATATGCCAAAACTCACTCTGTGATTTAAAAGGGTTCCGACTTCGAAGTTGATTTTCTTAGCACGTGAAGCTGTGGATATTTTTTATTTACCTGATAATAGTTATTATGCGTCGCTAGAAATTACATACAGAAGTAAAATAAAAGATCGTTCAATTTTACTCGATTTTCTTTGGTCGGCTTAGCTATTTAAGCACTCCACTCGTGTCACGGTCGTGAATCACGAAAAAACGTTGTTTCATTTAGCCTAATTTTACTTTACCTTAGTATGTTTTTTTTAACAGGTGAATTTGGTTCTGTTAATTAGTAATCCGTTGTTATTATTTCCGAAACTTGCTTTGAAAAAAGCTGCTTTCTTTTCAATGGTGTCATGGTCAATGCTCACCCAGTAGGGTAGGGAGAGATCTGCTTGGTTGAACCTCATTTCGCAAAAACAATAGGCTACCTACCTACATCATCGGCACCGTCATCTATTAAAATATTAACAATACGACCATCCACCTTTTTCCATTTTGTTTAGTTACATCTTAACTATATCTACCGGCATGTAAATGATTTCTTTTTGTAGGTACCTATTATATCGTTTTATATTTTGTGGAAAATGTTACATCCAATAAAAAAATGATTTTCTTTAATGCAGAACTTATTTTTTTTAAATCGAGCACATAATTCCTAACTAAACTGTAAAAAATTCACCCGTATAAGTGGGCAGGTAGATACGCAATAAAATTTGAATATACGGAATTAAATTGAATTGAATATTTTAATCTATTTTTGAATGACTGTTTCCAATGCTCAAGCCTCAAAAGCCCTGTGAAATTTGCGACATTTTTCCAGGATAAAAAGTCAACAAATATTCGCCGACCATGGAGAATTATCAGTTTGAGTTTTCAGCCAATTGGTTGTTGAATTTGTCATCCCTTTAACTGAGAATCTCATCCGCAATCTCATGCCCTAGCTAATGACTACAACAAGGTTTTATAGCAAAACGTAGTATTATTCTGTGTCCCCCATTCAGTGAGTATCGTATCGTATCGCATAGGGCCAGTCTACTTCGGCACGCGACAGCGGCGCACCTGCGCACGGAAATAGGAAGTGCAGTGAACTGTCATTTTTGAATTTGGAAAGCGTTTTTGCTCATCGATAATAAGTGGCCAAGGACGATTTGTAAGTGTTCTTTTTTAATTTTTGGACATTGGCAATGACATTATTTTTTGAGTTTTACCCTGGTTTATCTGTTTTACGAAAATAATGGAATGATTAATTGCTTGAAATATACATTTGTATAATAACCTAACTTTCGTATTTACCTATTGTATTATAAGTAGGTACCTATGATTTTACAACAAAAATAAAAAGTACATGCTCAAGTATTATTTCCGTAATCTACTTAGTTACTACAATTTTTTTTTAGTTTGGGCCTAGATGGCGCTGCTGTGTGAAATTATTGTCCTGTAAAATTAATTTATTTATAGACCTTGCATTTACAAATTAAAAATAATATTATTCAGATTAAAAATAAAAATCTAAATATAATATTTGTAATAACCAAATTTTTTTTTTCAATCAAACATTAATTTAGATTTTCCATAATAAAATTTCCTAGCTGAGCGAACTTAGCTCGTAAACTTTCAGTCAGCTATGGAACTAATATACCAACATGTAAAATTACAACAGATAAAATTTGCGATACGTATCATAAGTATAGCAAAACAAGTGTGTCCTGAAAAATCTTCTTGTGCATACTTAACTCAGAGGAACCACCTTAGGGCCTATTAATTGAAGCTTCACGCTTAGCACTTGCTGAGTGAAATGGTGAAATACTTACTCCGTTTGTAAACTATTAAGTAAATAAGCAAAATTAGCGGTAAGTAGATCGTGACAGATTACCTACGATCTGCCATCTTGTTTATGGGTCAATGTTTGGACGGTATGACTGTGGCGGTCGGCGCCGGCGGCGGCTGCTGATTTGTTAAACTTTGCTGTCTGTTTGGTATCTATCGTTTATCCACGTGAGGAAGGCTAGTATAGTACGTTAGGTAGCTGCTGTGACAGTAGCTACTTACAAGTCTACTTCTTCTCTTACCAAAATAACTTTGGTAGGTACTTGATCTTCTTTCTTTTCTGCAAATGAGCTGTGTTGGCCAGGTGAGAATTCGCCTACTTTCGATCCGGAAGTAATGGGTTCAAATCTGGTCCACCTCATCACCACTATCATTTTGATCTTCACCCGAAGCCTGGATAGACCCAATATAGAGGTAAGATCTATTCTATATTAATAAGATACCCCTGAGCTTTGTGTGATATTCAGGTGATATGATAACTGTATGTACCCAGTGCTAACCACTAAGTTACAGAAGTAAGTTACATACCTATCATAAATACTTACATATACCAAGATAATTAAAATATCACATATAAATGTTGAATGAAGTAAATATTAACTTCTTAAGTGCGAAGTAACACTTTCATTTCGTACCTACCTGCTCATTACGCAAATGATGTATTATCTAACAAAGTACTAACCTGGGTACTGTACTAACCTGAGTACTATTCAGTTCCCATAATTTTGTTGTCTTGACCAGATTTCAATCTCTTTCCTTGAAAAAGTACTCTTTTGGCAATTGTACTAAAATCTTAAGCTTAGCCACTACGCCACTAATAAATGCAAAACAAGATTATATTCTCTACTAAAAGTTAAGTCTAAAGTCTAGTCTTAATGATATTATCCGTCGAGCGTTTACCAGTGTCAATGTGCCAGCCGTTCTTGAACCGAATGGTCTGTTACGTGATGATGGTAAGCGGCCCGACGGTATGACTCTTGTCCCTTGGGAAATGGGTAGGCCTTTGGTGTGGGACGCTACCTGCGTCGACACCCTAGCGCCATCTCATCTGCCTGGGACATCAATTAGGGCTGGTGCGGCGGCTGATTCGGCCGAGGATCACAAAAGGCGCAAATATAGTGGTCTCGACAGAGCTTACCTATTTGAGCCTTTTGGGGTGTAGACCTTGGGTCCGTGGGGAGCCGGCGCCCTCCGGGTTTTCAAAAATATTGCGGGGCTTTTGATTGAGGCGACACGTGACCCAAGGGCTGGCTCTTATTTAGGCCAGCGAATTAGCATAGCTATTCAGCGTGGCAATGCAGCCAGTGTCTTGGGCACGCTTCCGTCTGGTACTGGTCTGGAACAGTTGAGTTACCTATAGGCCGTTTGTAACGGTCCTTAGGTAATCTGACTGATTCCTTTGTACATAGTTAGTCTAATTGTACTTTTTATTGAATAAATATCATGTATAGTAAAAAAAGTTATTGTATTAAATTTACAACTAACACGTATTATAGAGGTTGCCATATTTAATTATGTGGGCCGAACTTCCTCGGGACGAATAAGGTATGACCCTTACAACGATACCTCTTTTGTCAAATTAACACGAGTAGTTAAGAAGCTATGAGGGAACAGATGAACATGGGTACAAATAATAAAAATAATAACCCTCTTCTTTGCTTCGCATTGTCGGGTAAAAATATTCGTGCGGGTGTAAATAATATGTACCTATTTATAAATGAATTAGCTTAAAACTCAAGGTAAAAACGTGTTCTTGCCTTCAAAGCCGGCCGCTTTTTCGGCTGGCATTTTGGTTATTGGGTCCATTTTTCTAGTATTCTTAACTATTTTGTTTCTTTGTTAGTTTGTTAAAATATTATTTAGAACCGCAATAAGTGCCTACACGAAGTTGTGGTTAATCAGTGGCATTTACCTGCCTGCATGTCATTTGACACCAAGGTTTTGTGTTGGCTTGTTTCGTCGTCTTTATTCGTAGCTTTACTTAAATTGTTATCTTGATAAACGCAAATTCCACTTCGCTAATGTATATCTTTTATTTTTGTTAATCGAACAAGTAACTCCTAATATATTATGACCTTTCTATAACTCTCACGGTTTTCTGACTTCGCCTCAGTGGCCCTGAAAAAAACTCACCTGATATTTCATCATTTTCATAATGAAGTTATTTATACCATTACTTTTACATTTACGTCTAGTAAATCCTGTCATTACTTTAGTATTCTAGCTTGATAGATATATCACACTTGAATACTAAATTAATTACATACTTAGGTGCAGATGTAGATACAAATTGAATGTTATGAAGCGTATAGGTACTTACCTACTTACATATTAGTTCATGCAACTATACCTTACAGACTAGGATATGGATAGGGATTAGGCAATTTACTAATAAATAAATATCACAGGACAATAATTTCACACAGCGTCATCAGGTCCTCAACTGAACAAAGCTTGTAATATGGGAACTAGATTAAGGAAATAATGCTAATTTACTTATTTTTGTAAATACATACGTACTAATCATACAAAACAACACCCAAACTCAGAGCAAACACACAAATGTGTGTCATGGGTGGGAATCAAACCCGCAACCTACAGCTCAGAAGGCAGAGCTACTACCAGCTGAGCTGTTAGGCTTACGTTGATAAGCTATACCTCGATATACCTAGTTATCATCATCATTCTCCTGCGGGGTGATTCTCGCCAAGTGATATTTTGTCACATTCGATAAATATCACATCACCAAAGCGAGAATCGGCCTCCTGGTCCTTATTCCACGCTAGGTGGGGCCGGCATAGCATGTCCTCTTATTCCACTCAATCCTAACAGCCGTCAATTCTGATCCACGCCTTTCTTACCCAATTCGTCTTTCACACAATCCATCCATGTCTTCTTCGGCCTTCCGCTCCAACCACGCTCATATTCATAACCCCGATAATCAAATAGCTTTCATCCCTCCTCTGCCTCTCCTTATAACACTCCTCATCTTTTCTAAGTGTTATATGATGACCTAGGATGTACCTATTTACAACATGCGGGTGATCCATAATAGTTTTTTACAATAAAGTTTCACTGACATAGAGAAGAGAACGATAAAGTAATTGTGGTAATGGGGTTCCTGCGTTCGTTGCGGATCATATCGGAACTGAGTAATATGACCAAGCTATAGGAGCGAATTTTACTTTTAATGCTATCAGCTACCAGGTTTCTCTAGATACACAAAAGCCATCGATTTGCCAGTGAACAGGCTGCATCACCATCCTTTTTTCTCTAACTCTAAGTCGAGTAGGTATTAGGCCTCGATGAAGGGAGATTTCCCAGAAGGCGCCGCCCTTGGGTGATTGCTTGTCAGGTTGTCCTTTACAGGTCCAAGCGACTCCGTTGGCCGGGATAGACCACCAAGAGCCCGCATACAAAAAAAAAGATTTCAACGCGCTTCTTTTTTTATCAAGAACTATAGCATAAAAATAAGACATGTAATTGTTCACTCTCGTTTTGTAGTGTAGGGGTTAACTAAGAAAGGATTCTAGGAAGAATATCACGTGAACGAGGTCCTAAGCGTTTAATAGTTAGTCATAAATCAATTGTAGGTCTCTTTGATCCATAGCATGGTATTATAACTCTCATGTTCCGTTTGAACCGTGGAAAGGTATCGGTGCTTCTACGCTATTGTCAAGATTGGTTCTTACTGCTTGGAAATCGTGGGAATTTAACACGTGAACAATACTCTCTCGGGTGATTGGTATCACACTACGATAGAAATTCAAATAATATGCGTCATATAGTAAGTAACTAGCCTACCACCTACTACCTAGGCTAGTTACTACACTAGTTACAATGCGAACGTACCTACCTACTTTTAATCATATGAAAGAGTATGTGACCCACATTAAAGCTCATCAGAGGGAAGCCCATTCCCAAGGTTGACCAGATAAAACAGTCGCTATGGTCGAAATCGGGCAAGACTACATCTTCACTCAAAGGAGGGTAATGTTTTTCAAGAGTATTTATGTCTTATGTAAAAAAAAAACTATAATTATTATTTTCGTATAGTATATTTTATTCAGATATTATACTTGCTTGGTTTGGGGCTAAATGGCGCTATGTGAAATGAATGCCCTGTAATATTTAAACTGGTTTCAGAAACTGTCTTCTGATAAATTATAACATATCGACACAGTCTTGTCCAGGCTTATCAGGTACTAAGGGTAATTAACTTCAAGGAAATCGTCAGTTCTCTAATGATTGCACTATTTGCATACGACAAGACTTGATATACCTTTCTCTCTAGGATATTGCTAGCGGCATTTGACTTGTCGTTTGATCGATAGGTATATAATCTCGATGTAATTTTCTTACCTTTCATAACTTCCTTCCCGTTCAACCTAGGACAGGGAGAGAGCTTGAATTATCGAACGATTAAATCAGGTTGAACGACCTACCAAAAGCAAGAAGTAGGTATACTACGTTGCATCTTCTTCGTTGAACTCTTTACAGAGTAGTCGTGTTCAATTTCAAGTGGTATTTCATTTTTTTTTTATCATTTTGATGTATAGAGAATATTGGGATTTTGTCTATTATATAATATAACAACAAGCCTCATAGCTCAGTTGGTAGTAGCTCTGTCTTCTGCGCTGTAGGCTGTGGGTTCGATTCCCACCCAGGACAAACATTTGTGTGATGAATATAGATGCTTGTTCTGTGTTTGGGTGTTGTATCATATAGTACGTATGTATTTACAAAGGTATTTAAGTATTCTATCCGTAATCTAGTTCCCATATTACAAGCTATGCTTAGTTTGGGGCTAGATGGCGCTGTGTAAAAATAAATGTCATGTAATTTAATAATAGACAAACAATAGGTTCCGTTCGTTTTTAAAACAACACAGATATATTGATTGTCCATTAATATAAAGGTAATCCGACTGCATCCCTTGTAAGTAAGTTTAAAGTAACTTACTAGAGCATCAGTCGGATTACCTAATGAACATTACAAACGGTATGTTGATAAGCTAACTGATCCAGACCAGTACTAGACAGAAGCGTGCCTTAGACACTGCTTGTATTGCCACGCAGGCCACGCAGAATTTATAAAATTTTAAATGTTTAAATACTAATTCATAGCCTCAAATCGCCTCAATAAAAGAATATTTCGACACCTTATTCCTATTAAGAGAGAGCTACCATGCTTTACTAACTGTTACAATAGCTTAGACCTTCCTACATAGCGCGGTCATTAACAATCGACGGAAAATAATTTTCATAACATTTCTATGAAGTACCGAGACCAATATCGGATTGTGTTAAAGACACGTAAAAACTGACGTCCATTGACCTGAACTAAATAACGATGAACAGAATCGCAAGTAGAGCCTTAAACAGTTAGAACTTTTTGCATTGCATAATGATACCGAAACCGAAAGCATGGTAAAAAGAGCAACATACCTGCATTCACGAAATCCGACAAAAAAAAATCTGCACGAAATTCTTTAACAAGTCGAATCTACCAGATTTTATGTTTATGAATGGTTACTTAAACGATTAAAGTAATCAGCAGTCCAAATATATATCTACAAAAATAAATTCAAGATGTTTTTGTTGGAGGTTACTCTTATTTAGCGGGTTTTGGTAGATACATAAGCATGACATGATTTAACAATAGGTGATAATATAATTGTTATTGCTATTTATTATCAATCGATATTGTTTTGTAATTATATATAAATTAACTATATATATAATTTGTTAATCGCAAATTCGATTCGATAGACAATTGTAAATGAATAAATTGAAATTGATGCGATGCTGATAGCAAGCCCTACCAAAGTGAGGTAGGTCAGGTTTATGTACTAGGTACCTGAATCTTTTTTTCAACTTATCGTCAGTGGCTCGACTTTTTTCGTGGGTCTTTTTTGGTGGTTAGCGGATCAAGAGCTCCATGTCGATCATAAGTAATAAGTAAGATCATAAGTGAGTAGAAAAATGTTTTTTTTCCAATATTATTGAAAAGATGTATCTACGTACGATCTACGACAGATCATAAAAAACACTAACTAGCCCGAGTTTCTCGTGGTCTCTTTGTATCTAACTAAATATGTTTTTTTTATGTAAACTCAACCCTCTCAATTTAAGTTGAGGCAATAAAAATCGTAATACAGGAAATACTGGCCGTAATAGCAATAATCCATAACAGCGGAACAAATACGACTTCTTGCTTTATTTTTAGTATCCCACGGAGCATATTACGTCGATATCGGATACGGTGGTGCCAGTTCGAATCCCGGACACGGTCGGTCGCGCCGACACGCTCTGGCTGAGCTTACACCTGATGATAGTGGCTAAGGGTTAATGTCCCATACAAATAATCTACTCATCGAAATCTTAGTTGAAATGTTGGCTTGGAACGTTTAGTTAGTGAGTAAATAATAAATAACCTCCTATTACGAGTACTACATTTTACATGTTTTATCAGAAACGAAGAGTTAAGTCTTATACTAAAAATCGTACTACTATTTCTTTTTGTATGGGCACAGATATTAAGGCTCAGATATCCGCTTTATAAGTCTACAGATGAAGTAGACTAGTTTTTTTAGACAGATCTATCAGAAATGTAAATAAAACCTATAGGTTTTACTCAATTCGTTTTCTCACGTTTCTTGGGAAAATCATAGGATCCTAATCCCAGCCTGTTGATAAGTAGGTCCTTACATGATTAGTACCTATTACTTTTAGGCTCTGACGCTATATCATTCGTGAACCTAAGTATGTCGCCATAAAAACAAATCAAAATTGTTGTATTCCGGCAATCAGACTTAAGATAGGTAGCCAGTTCCTCAGTCTGTTGAGAATCCCGGCTGAAGTGCGCTTCCACCTTCGGCCTTATCATTGCTTGAAACCAAGTGAGATGAAGCTGAAGCGCTTCTCCGTAGTGGATTAATAAAAAAGTATCTACGTACTTACTTACCAAGAACTACTTAACTAGAGTTTTTTTGCAATCACACCTTCACCTCACCTAACCACATACCTAGCAAAGATGTCTTGGTGTGAAGCAGGAGCTTTTTCACAAGCTTCGCATCTCACAAACAAACGTTCATCTGAATAAGGAAGATGCCCTATAATTACGGAGACCTAGATTCTACCGCTCACCTGCTTTTTTTATCAACACCGGATCTAGCGGTGTGTTTTCATTTTCATCGGCGACACGATTTTATCTCGTGTTGTTTTGATACGATGTCTCTAACGACGGCTGACACGACGGTGCGGTTAATTTAGAAAATATTCCTACTACATTTCTTGCTCACTATTTTCATCACAATACTCTAAGAACATTTTAAGGGTACCGGAGTACTTCCGTAGTAGGATCGCTTCTGGTTTTTGTCACGCAAATGTATCTTTCAAACTACTAAGCTTGAAATTTGGCATGGTGAAGGTGTCTTTACCATATTTAATTAATCAAAATGATAAAATGCAGATTATTCCTATTTTTAAGAGATGCAAAATATTTTTGATGTCATGCTAGATGTGGTCCTTATCCAATGTACAATTACAATTGGGTAATTACATTGACATTATCCGCCTCTGTGGTCTAGTAGCTCAACCCACCGATTTCAGATCCAAAGGTCCCGGGTTCGATCCCCAGGGGAGTACAATATTGTGCTTGGTTTGGTTGGTGGTAGGACTTTGTTTAAGTCCGCCTGGCTAGCTACCACCATCTTACCTAATTATGTCGCCATAACAAAAATGTTGTGTTCCGGCATTATTTTTTTTATTCCGGGTGAAGTTCTCTTTCTCTTTCGGCCTTATCTCAACTTGTAACCAGGTGAGAAAAAAAAGTAAAGAGTCCAAAATATAAAGAATATTGGAATTTATTTAGAAGTTTTGTTAGCCTATGTTTCCCGTCTCATTTAACCTGTGTTTCCGTTCCCATGTTGTAAAGCGCAATGACGGGTGACTAGAGAAATGGAAACATGCCAAACAAAAATTCTCTAACGACTGAGCATAATGTTTTGATTGCTTTAAAATTATATGTTGTAAATAAAAGATTCACAAGCCTTTATTACAAAGCAGGTGTTCGAAAGGCTTTTGTTTGTAGAAAACAATAACAAATAACGAGCCAAAGAATTAAGTTCCATAAGTGGCCAGTTTGACGTTAATGTGTTTTTACGGTTCGTTACAAAATAAATGAAATAAAATCCATGGAATATGGATTTTATTTGAAATGAAATGTCAGAATAATAATTTACGTTTCACGGTTGAATTGAAGCTAACCGATGAAATGTTATTCAATACCAACATTCACTCTATCAATGGCCAATAAAATCAAGTTGAAAGTGGAAAAAAAAACACAACTGCGAAATATTAAAATACAAGTAGGAGGAGGTAACCGCTTCTGTGGTCTAGTGGTGCAACCCACCGATTTCAGATTCAGAGGTCCCGGGTTCGATCCCCAGGGGAGTACAATATTGTGCTTGGTATGGTATGTGGTAGGACTTTGTTTAAGTCCGCCTGGCTACCACCATCTTACCTAATTCTGTCGCCATAACAACAATTCAAAAAAATGTTTTGTTCCGGCATTTAGAGGTAAGATAGCCAGTACCTGTTTGTTGAGGATTCCGGGTGCAGTGCGCCTTCACCTTCGGCCTTATCTTAACTTGTAACCAGGTGAGATGAAAGCCAAGTGCTTACCCGTCCTACAATAAAAAAAATATAAAAATTGTTTTGCGTATATTTCGATTCGGCATTAGGTCATCATTATGTTACCTGCTTAGCTTCAAGATTTCTTCATTATTCACATCCCTATAGTTTGAAGAGGTCAATAGAAAACTTACTTCATAAATTTCCCCGTAACAACCATTATTTTTATTTTAGCTCTTTCAGTGTTCGGACGGTTTGTCGTTGGAACACTTTGCCTACTGAAATTATATTAGCTCCGTCAATTCATATCCTTATATTAAAGCTGAAACAACACTACATTGCGTCTTTTAATTATGTCCCTGTCTATTTCTGGTGCATGTTAATTTTAATGTTAATGTTAATTAACATTAAAATTAATGAAACTGTTAATGGTACTACCAGTAGTGTATTTTAAAATAAACCGGGATAAATATGATTTGAGTGTTGTTGTATGTATAAGTTTGATGGTTTTAAAATGTATGTATGTATTTGTTAATTTTAGTTGAATTGTAATGTCTAATATATGTTTTGACTTTCTGTTTCTCTTGCTTGCGTCGCCTGGAAAAAATATCTTTAATGATAATGACAATGATAGAGCATTCTACTAATACACTGATGTGCTACGTAATGTTGGTATTAATCAATGTATTTTGTTTACAATGAAGCGTTATTCGATTCAATATTCAATTTTGTACCTTTCATATTGGTATTGATTTATGCTTTTTGATTTGATACCCATATTGTTGTTATATAATATGATACTCCCGCATTATTATTATTTTACCTGCACCGCCCATATTGAAATTATAAAGCCTTTGATACTCCCACAATTTAGAGGAACCAACCTCAAAAAAACCTGTCAAATTCATTGAATACTTTTGTGTTCAAGATGTACATATAATCAATCTATATATACTACCTCTAGCTATAACACTTGAATAACCAGATTAATGATATAAATCTAAAACCATTTTGAATATTATGAAATGTCTTATAATATTATGCTCGTAGTATAAGGGCAGACAACTGTACAAGCTGTCATGGCTTTTTCTCCCTCTGATATTAAAAGTCGCTCAGTGCAAAGTACAAAATTGGATTTGTACAAATGTGCCTTCTGCCTATGGCTCCGTGACGCCTAACTAAGTACCAAGAAAGGAGATCAACGCTCGCCAAAATGAGAGAAAGCCTTCATACTCCGCTACACACGTGAGATTACAAAAATTAGCACTATGAAAAATAAATTGGGTAAAAATTGAAAAGTAGAGCTGCAGGACTGTCGTACGTAATTTTGGGTAAAATTAGCAGGAGGGGTCCCGAAGCTGAAGAACACCTCAAGGTATTTGTAAGCAAAAATAGAGTAAAAACCACATTTCGTGTGCGGCTTGTTTACGCGTAGCTGTGAATGTAATAGCTATAGACATTTTGACTTTAATGCTGGATGCTCCCTATGGAAGGGGTGCACGCTGTAGATCCCCTTCCCCTACTAATAATAAAATATTGGCACTCTCAGGTCAAGTTATATCCTTGCAATAACTAGACACAAGTTACTGTTGCTTAAGTAGAGTTTACCTACTCTGGTGGAAAATTAACCATCTATTTTTATCATAGAACTTATAATACCTGCTATAAAAATAAATATTGAAAGTTGGTTTAACGCACTTCAAAAATTTGGAATCAGCTACCAGCGTCTGTTTTTCTACTTACGTAAGCCCCTTAAACCTTAAAAAAAAGTTAATACCCATTTTCTGGGCAAGCTCATCTATACCCTGGCAAGCCTCGAAGTCGGGAGTTGACCCATTGTATAAATAATAAAATAAATATAGCTAGTGGTTCTATTAGAACAGTAGACCTCACGAGCCCTTATAACCATGCAATAACCGATGTTTTCAATGTTTAACAAGCCTTATAGCTCAGTTGGTAGTAACTCTGCCTTCTGCGCTGTAGGCTGTGGGTTCGATTCCCACCCAGATCAAACATTTGTGTGATGAATATAGATGTTTGTTCTGTGTTTGGGTGTTGTATCATATAGTACGTATGTATTTACAAAAAGTATTTAAGTATTCTATCCGTAATCTAGTTCCCATATTACAAGCTATGCTTAGTTTGGGGCTAGATGGCGCTGTGTAAAATTAATGTCCTGTAATATTTATTTTTTATTTATTATTTTCCTCTTTCACTTTTCCTATTAGAGCAACTTATACCCCATAAGTTTTAGCGATAACTCGCGTTCCCTTGGTCTGAGGAGATCTAGTCTAGTGTTTACGGATTTTTCTTGCAAAGGCGGAGAGGATTGCGTAGTTTGATTAGTAAACGTAGGTATAAATTTTCCGAAAAAAAATCAAAAATTGAAATCATACAGTAAACTTTTCCCCTTTTCCCCCTCCACTCACCCTTTTTGTTATTTTTTTTCACAACACCTTGTGTAGAATAATATGTTTAGTGTGTCTTTTCAATTTAATTAAAATCGGTTGATAAATAACGCTACAGCAAACTTCCTCCCTTTTCCCCCCTTTTTTCCCCCCAATCGAAAATCGCGATCGACAATAAAAAAACAAGGAACATGTGTGCCAATTTTCATCAAAATCGGTTGAAAAATGCGACCTGTAGGCGAGAACAAGCCGACAGACAGCGGACAAAAGGATTTTTGGCCAATCTCAAAATTGAGACGCTTCGCTCGCTCGGTCAATAATTTTTAAATTACCAAACATCAAGATCTTATTAGGAACATTATTTGTTTATCGCAATCAATAGAGAGACAGATAGACACACTGTCGAAGGCTTGATCAACATAAATATAATTATGTCTATACACAAACAATTAAAAATATTATGTACAATTTAAACTATTTAGTATTTATATGTAGGTACAAGGGAAGCAGTTGGGATATGTAAGGACTGGGACGCTACCGCCGACGGCGAAGCCGATCTCCATTGATGGCTTTAAATTAGCTTCATGAGAACTAGAAACGATGTTTTACCTACCGGGTATGTGTCATATCTAAAATGGCGTTTCCCATCTCAAAAGTGTACACATGTTATGAAACCTATCCGTTCAGTACATTTGACGGTAAAAATCGTTTCTAGTTCTCATGAAGCTAATTTAAAGCCATCAATGGAGATCGGCTTCGCCGTCGGCGGTAGCGTCCCTGTTTAAATCGGTTTATGGGTAACTCAAACGTTCCAGACCAGGTACCTACCAGATGGAAGCGTGCTAAGGCACTGGCTGCATTGCCACTTAATAGTTAAAAGACTTCTCATTTACTTTTTATTTTTTTAATGAGAAGGAAATGTTGACTTCAAACTTCTATAATCAAGTTGTCAATCAATATATAAATCACTTCACAGTTTAAAATTAAATTTCTGCCTTGTACCTTACACTTGGGAATTAATCTCTCCTCCTAATTTGAAAGTTGGTTAAAACAGATCGACATGAACTCACCACATCAAACAGCTAGCCTGTTTCAAGATTCAAGCGGTCTTCTTGAAGAGCAATATACCGATTCCAGAAAACAGGTTCCGCCACACGGGACTAGTGTATGGCTATCCGCTAGCTCAACTCTAGGATTTCCTAGCTGTCACGTCATTCAAACGGTAAACAATCTCACAGTTGGATGAGAACCTTGTAACGTAAGGCTTCTCCTTATTTGTAAGGATTAATTAGTGGTGTTCCTACCTGTGATGACCTACGCTGCTGAAACGTGAACACTGACAATAGGGCTAGTCCACAAATTCAGTGGAGACCACGTCTAGGCAAGCGTAGTGTAGGACGTCATCCGGCTAGATGGAGCGACGACCTCAATACAGTGGCGGGTAGAGAGTGGATGAGAAAGGCCAAAGATTGGGCTCAGTGGCGCACCTTGGGGGAGACCTGCGTCCAGCAGTGGACTGCGATAGGTTGATGATGATGATGTTCCTACCTCATACCGTACCCCGGGAACGTTATCTCTGGCATTTGGTCCAAGTCAAGTCCGGCGCCAAACGTTTAGTCGTGTTTAGCGAGTGCCTTCTGGGAAAGCTCACTCCATGCTGATCCATCATTTATATGAAAAATTTGTTTAAAGCTACATTCTAACAATCATAAAACATATAATTACGTTTTCAAAATTAAAAAGAAAACCGACTTAATGAAGAATATGATACAATTTCGTTTACCTGGATGACGTAGTTTTTCCATTTATTTCGACAGATGGACGGACAGACAGACAGACAGACGCGTGATTCTATATGGGGTCCGTGTTTTCTTGACTTTTTAGGTGATACACCCAAATCGCTTAAAGTGTGCCTATAATATTTGAAGAGTTCCCTCGATTTCTCCAGGATCCCATCATCAGATCCTGACCTGATGACGATGGGATCACTTGGGAAGTATACCAACCCTAAAAGTACCCAAATCACTTCAAGTGTGCATATTGTATTTGAAGATTTCCCTCGATTTCTCCAGGATTCCATCATCAGATCCTGACCTGATGACAATGGAACCACCTGTAAAGTAAATACCCTTTCAAACAAAAAAAGTATTTTCGAAATCGGTCCAGGCGTCTTCGAGTAATCGGAGAACATACATAAAAAAAACGAGGAATTGAGAACCTCCTCCTTTTTTTGAAGTCGGTTAAAAATACACAGCAGTTATATAATACACATTTCCCCCAATTAATGTTGAAGAATCCGGATCCGACTACCCAATTGCAAGTCATTTTTGATTCATAGAACGTATATTGCAAGTATTTGCAAACTGATGTAGGTACGCGGTCATGGGTTTTTCGTTTGCAACATCGTGAATACAATTACATTAGATTAAGCGTCTTCATTCGTTCGTTGTAGTCTTTACAAAGTAATTGTTGTCACTATCAAGGGGTAACTTTGGTGTTGTCACAATTTCTCGCCATTTTTCCTAATATGACACAGTTATGCGGTTTCTTCCAACTACATATTTTATGTTTTTTTCCTCTTGGTTTGGTTCCCTTTACTCATGCCTGGATAACAAGTTGCTTATTAATGATGTCTGCATCTCGTCTAGAGGCATTTCCAAATAGCCTAAAATTCCGCGCCTTAAAGTGAAGTATACTAGGTAAAAAGTTACTAAGTACCTAAGTAACCTATATATGCTCCCTCCATCCATCTCACTGTCGATGTTACGTTGTCTACAATGTTACAATCGTAATATATATTGTTATCGGCATATTATTCGATTAGTTCAAGCTATATTCATGTCACGACCTTTACTATAGCAATACTTCATTTTACAGATGCCTATTCGATTTCAGCGAAGTACCGATTCCGATATTAAACTAAATGGCTTATAGGTGAGGAGATACTCATAATACGAAGTATGTAGGAATATGTACGTATGTTTGTTTGTTTGTAGTCTGTTTGTTTGTTTGTAGTTGCCATTCGAAAGACCTAACACCAGCTCAAGTGATGGTTCCTTGTCTAGGCACTAGTAATCTCTTACAGACTTTTTTTGTCTTTAACTCTCAAAGTCAAAAGTCAAAGTCAGATATATTTATTCAGTAAGATTTTTTAGGATCACTTTGAAACGTCAAATCTACCTGTTCGGAATCGCGACTAGCACACAAGGAGAAAGGCAAGATTTTTATGATCCATTACAATAGCTTAAAATTATCTAATACTAATTACATTTTATTTACTGGAGCAAATTCATTTTTTTTATTTCTCTACTTCTCTCTCTGCTTTACTTAGGTAAGTAAGCCCTTGACCTCATAACTTGCACAGGCACTTGCACTGGATAGAGGTCTACGATAGAGGTAGCTTACCCAGAGCTCTCCCGCGCACTAATGGAGCACGGCGTGGGCGTGGGTCAAAGTCAAAGTCAAATATTTTTATTCAGTACCTAAGATTATTTTCTAGGATCGCTTTGAGACGGCAGATCTACCGCCTGTTCGGAAACGCGACCAGCACACAGGTAGTGCTTGACGCTGAAGTTCGGGAGGATGGTCGCTAGCCAGACGGGCTTTTGCAGTTCCAACACAAGAGTTGGGATCATTCCGTTAGCAAAAGCCAGCGGACCCGTTGCCCGGGTTAGACTCTAGCAGGTGGATCTACTCCATTCAATAATAATGTTACTTTCATTTATTTTATGTGGTTGTTCTGTGGCTTCGTCTATGAGCTGCTTATTAGACGCTTTAAAAAAAAGTTTTTTTTTAATTAAATTCATACATTACCGATATTTTAATGAATTTTCAATTCATATAATTTATCAGAATGTAAGGTCAGTCCCCGATATGAGTCCGTTCCACCACAAAGGTGTCCATTGGCCTTCGCACCCGTTGCGCTATGTGATCCTTTTGTTTCAGCAGCCAGACTGACGACTAGATTCTAAAGTCCTCTTCCCACTAAACATTTGGTGGGTACTATTTTTTCTTTTATCGAGTTCGATGTCACCGCCGTAGACGATTGTAGTGTTTGTGTATGACATAGCTAAACAAATGGTCTCGGGCAAGCGAGTAAGACTATAATATAATACGAGAGCCGTGGGCTAGGGTAGTAGTGCAGCTTGTATTACCGCCCTACTGTCGAGCCTGCGACCATCTGGGATCATGGGACCATGTATAGAGCTAGGTACTATAGAAGATTTTAAATCCGTACTAACTAATACCTATCCAATTGATTGGTTTTGTCAAGCAAATTCAGCTATCATAATTTATCCTCATTCTACGCTTCGCGAAGAATTATAATTAACGTAGTCGTTCTTGTGTCTATTGATATGCCTCACCAAGTACTGATCTAATGAATATGTAGTAGTAAGTAACTTAAATTAATTCTGGTGGTACCCTACCATAGAGGTTCCACCTTTCACTAATAGTTAATGTAGGCAGGTAAGGCACTTAGATAGATACTTCAAATAAGTAAATGCAGTCCACGTCGATCTGTAGAAATCTAATTAGAGTGTGCAAAACTGCAAATAGGTATCCTGTTAGGATGCCATCATGACGAAAGTGTCTGTAAAATAGGGAAATAGAAATATTTTCAGATCAATTTTCCTTTTAGTTTTACTTAAAGATAAGAAAGATCAAAAAAAGAAAGAAGGACTAATATAATATTTTTTTTATTATTTGGTCAGCAAGATAAAAATACTGCTAAAAAAATATTTTTACAGGCGAACTTATGGCAAAGTACGTCAGTGGGATGTTAGGATGTTTTTTCATACACCTTACTTTTTTAATACACTTTGTTTGCTGACAGAATGCATTTTGGAGCTGACCAAAACCTGGTCCGATTTAATAGTAGCCGCTCCAAAGGCACGTAAAGAATTTAGTGGACATGTGTCTTTATAGCCAAAACGCAACGTCAACGACATCCCAAACACATTACACATCCGCTAGAGGGCGCGAGGTCACTTTTAATTGTATTTTATGTAATTGTCATTGTTCGTTTTCACAAACTCGTCTTGTGTGAATGAACCATTACATTATTGACTCACGCTTTTTAATAATGGCTTTTTGACGTAATCACATTTTTAATTTTATCTCATCACCAAAGATTTTAAACATTTTTTACCCACGGAATTGAAGAAATATAATGAATTCGTCCTCTACATTCATGTTGTTCTCACGGTTGTCAAGAGAGCGTTTATGTTTTCGTGGAAGAGTTGCATAAAATTATGTGACTAATTAACAAGTAAGTAGCTGTACTTAGTTACATGAGTAAGTAGGTACCTACCTACAGGTAGGTAAATACCTACGTTTGTTTCTGTAATATAAGTAAGTAGTAGCTACCTTACCTACCTACTTAGGTATCTATGCCTACGTGATTATAAGTATATCTAATTTTGATTGGTGATGATAGCCACGCGTTTAATAATAATAATAATTAATATTACAGGACATCATCTTTTTTACACGGCGCCATCTATGTAATATGTAATATGGGAACTAGATAACGGATAGAATACTTAAATACTTTTGTAAATACATACGTACTATATGATACAAACATAGAACAAACATCTGAATTCATCACACAAATGTTAGTCCTGGGTGGGAATCGAACCCACAGCCTACAGCGTTTGACCACCAGCTCACTCGTAAGACAGGTAAATTTGCAATAGCGATGCAATAATTGCGTTAAACGCATACTTCAACAGATTCCTGATGTGAAGATTTCTATGATTGCAGAGGATTGCGGAAGTCAGGCCCTAGATCTAACTTAAAGAAGCTCAATCACAAATATCTAGAAAGCAGGCTGTTCTTAGTCGAGATCGCAATATGAGTGAAGTGTCTTCATTGCTAGACAATGCGTTGGCAAATGCTTGAGCTACATGCGCTAGTTACTGACGATCTTACTTATTTACCATATCTATTAACTACTGATTATTTTTAAGGTTGATTCCTCTAAATTGTGAGAGTGACAGATAGGCTATGATAACTAAAGTACCTACCCGGGCGACTTTTTTCTGTAAAATTTTGTTTTTTCTGAGAAGATACTTATTTAGATAGGAACCTTCGAATGACATATCTACATTATAAACCAACATATACCTAACAATACCTACACTAATGTTTTAAGAATAGCGCTCATAGTCAATGCAACAAAAAAATATATTTCCGATCTGAAAACATTCCGTATGTTTGAGAATTGCTACCCAGATTTGATTAAATAAAATAAAATCAAACTTCGAACCAACTATAGTCTCAATCGACTCACTCATGAAAAGTTCCCTCCATTATCTTTAGCTGAACATGCAAATTTATTTTTTTATCTCATGAAACGATTGTAATTTGATTATTCAAAATGTGTAAAATAAAGCAAAATAAAATGGGGTAATTTAAAAAAAATATGATGATACACTACAAAAAAAAAGTTTTTTAGTGTAAAATTGCGGTTTACAAAATATACAAAAACTATATTTATCAAGTGTAATGTGCTTTGACGTATATATATATATATATTGTAATATCAACTTTTTAAGGTCGCGTTCTCGTAATCCAAGTAGTTAACATAATTAGATTTTTTTTGTTTTTCACTTATTAATTCAACTATATACTTTTAAACATGTTTCTCATAGAATGGGAGAGACGGGGCCTAACACGTGATGTGGTTACAACTTCAGATAAATAATACCTCTAGGACTGGTTGTGTTAAAAATGAAATTGCAAGTGCCATAGTTTTACTTTCAATACCTTTCAAAAGCATCGATAAACAAACATTTCTTGCAGGTGACTGCGAACACGTACAAAAGGTTAACTTCGACGTGAGGTGACAACACTTTCACTGCTACAACTACAACAGAAAAAAAAACAAGACAAGCCTACGCTGTTCTACAAGATTACACTGAATTGATAAATAAAGCGGCTACTTACAACACGCCTCCAGCGCGTCGAAGAATTTTTTGCTAAATATTCACACGCTAGAAAAGTGTATGATACGTAGAAACCGTGTGAAGGAAAATGCTTTGTCATCCAACGAGGGTTGGTCGCAGCGTCAGGTGACTGACAATGTCAAGAAGGGTGCCAAAGGTCCGGTTAAAGCTGGGTCAGTCATGGATCGTTCTTCTAGCGATTATTGGAGGAGTTTTGACGAATCGCCCGCCGCGGTTCCTCATCGATGGACAGTCGGAGATTGTTGTCAGACTGAAGGAAGGGCCTGATACTCCAGTAGGTAAGTTCTGGTTACCATCGAGCACATTTTGGCTTCGTCGAATGATAGTATCATTCAATGAAACCTAATATATGTATAAAGTCATGAATTAGCCAGCATTGCATGTCACTCCTGTAGGTATGCGTGACTGGCTTAAATCGTTCGATTTAAAGGGAGACCTAGGTTGAAATCTGGCGGATCATCATGATATGTAGTCTAGGCTACCGCAGAATCAAAAATAGCTGAGTGCCTTTAAAAACTGCCGTGGCATCGAACCCTCCAGTTCAATCCACGGACGTTGTTAAAGCCGACTAAGGTATCTCGCCAGAATACGGCCACCAGATTATTTCTGTGTAGTAAAATACCTTTACTGCGATCATCAATCCGTCTGCCAAGCGTGCGGATTTTGGCAAAACGCTCCAAATTTGGAGGAGGCATTGCATTAATATTGTTAAAGTCTCTTAAATTTAAAAAATAAGCTGACTTGACCAAAAACGTTGCTTTATAACAATAATAATTCCTAGATTCAAAAATCGCATTCGCTCGACCGTTTTTCGTTGACTTTAATTACAAAATTGTCGACACGAAAAGCCCTTTTATTTTATAGGATAATATAATAAGCCTATATCCACCCTGGGACGCTACCGCCGACGGCGAAGCCGATCTCCATTGATGGCTTTAAATTAGCTCCATGAGAACTAGAGACGATTTTTACCGATTTAGGTATGTGTCATATCCGAAATGGCGTTTCCCATCTCAAAAGTGTACACATGTTATGAAACCTATCCGTCATTTGACGGTAAAAATAGTTTCTAGTTCTCATGAAGCTAATTTAAAGCCATCAATGGAGATCGGCTTCGCCGTCGGCGGTAGCGTCCCTGAAAGTCCATTCGAAGCAGTAAAAGTTTTATTTTACCTGACTAGTCATTTCGGAGATTACCAACTTATTCGTCAGCTTCATAAGATTCAATAGCCTAGTAAGTAGTTTTTCAGGCTGTTGAGTTATTGCGGGTGAAGTGCGCTTCCACCTTCGGCCTTATCATTCTCATCTTAAAACTAGGGGAGATGAAGGCCTTGAATGAAGGCTTCGCCGTCAATCATTTGGTTGGTGGCAGGATTTGGTTGAAGTCCGGCTGGCTGGCAACAATTCTAAAAATTTGTTGTGAACATATTGTATTATGTCGTGACCAAGTGCAATTACTTGAAATTCAAAAAATGTTGTGATCCGGCATTTAACAGGTAGATATGATAGCCAGTTCCTCAGTTTGCTGAGGATTCCGCGGGCGCTTCCTTTGGACTTATCATAACCAGAAACCCGGTGATATGAAGGCCAAGAGCTTCCCCGTCGTACAAAAAAAAACAATATCAAAAACTTTACTTCTTATTAGTGTAGAATGTATAGATCAGATCAGAAATGCTGTACCCACATTCGTACAACCACCCCAGCAGTACCACAATCATATGCTCATAGATTAGCTCACCCCACATCTATAATTTCATCAAAATAATGTACCCACCGGCCTGATACCTGATACGAACTGTTGAAGCTAGTTCAACCAGCCAATGAATCATACTTCATAGCCCACGGGGCACAGGTAGGGTGTATCAAAACGGTGTTCATTTATTTCCAAAACAACGATTCATAGTGCAACAGACAGCCGGAAATTACTCATGCAGGGAGTCGGTCGGGTCGGGTTGCCTGGGCGACTGCTTACAAACAGAGGGGTCCCACGTCAGCGTAGGTACCTGTACCTATCGAGTTTTACCCCTACCGCAGACGAGTTATAGAAGTGGTCCCACAATACATAAATATACGACAATAATATAACATGATGTCTTCTTTGTGTACACAAGTTTTTTACAAAATACAACGGAGAAGCACTTAGGCCCTGTTTCTTTCAAGTTATGATATGGTTCGAAGGTGGAAGCGCACTTCACCCGGAATCCTCAGCAGTGTGAGGAACCGGCCATCTAACCTCTATATGCCGGAAGACAACAATTTTAGAATTGTTGCTACGGCGACAGAATTAGGTAATTTGGTGGTATATCGCCAAAACTAAGCACAATATTGTACTTCCGGGACCCATTTTATAGGCATGGACGATCTTTCTCCAGCGACTCCGATTCGTTGCCATTGGGACCTAATCTTAAAATGTCTAACATGCTGTAAACTATGATAAAATTAACCGCCTCTGTGGTCTAATAGTGACTACCGCTATCAGACCCAGAGGTACCGGGTTCGACTCTAAGATGGTGGGGAAAGAAGGGGGTACAAATTTGTGCTTGGTTTGGTTGGTGGTAGGACTTTGTTTAAGACCACCGGGTAAGAATGCAAACAACCACCATCATGGCCTTCGCCATCGCCATAACAACAATTACAAATTTTTGTTATTCCAATTCCACAGTCTGTTGAGGATTCCGGGTGAAGTGCGCTTTCACCTTCGGCCTCATCATAATTTTAAGCCAGGTGAAATGAAGCGCAAGCGTTTCCCTTACGAACAAAGAAAATGTATAAGTACCAAAATATTCAAATAAAATGTACAATTAAACTAACTTTTTACATGGGAAGCAATCGAGTAACTTAAGGACCGTTCTTAACGTAACTTTACTACTCCAGACCTACTGGTCTTAAAATACATACGGTAGCATACGGAAGCGTGCCCATGACACTGGCTGCATTGCCACGAGGAATAGCTATGCTACTAGACCGTATCCTTTAACGTGCAAGTTTTAGGTCAAGAGTTGACCCAGCCCATCCATACAAGTAAAAAAAATGTCCCATTATTAAAGTCTATGTCACAGTAGGTACAATAGACTCTTTCCTGCTTATATCATCCGAAATAACGGTAAGTGATAGTGAACAGGCACTGTGGCCTGTGGATTTCTGTAATCATCGGACACAATATCGGTGACGAGGGGTGAGACGGAAGCCTTACAACTACACACCTAGGTAGGTACTCTCTATGGGCACAGAATATATTATAGTAAGTAGTACAAGCTATGGGTTAATACCGTATTAGTTGTGTAACGCTTAGTCATATAAAGTGCTCGCAAGTATGAAGCGGTGCAAAGACGCTGCCGTTACTTAAGCTTGTAGTTAAAAATCATCATCATTATAATAATTTAGGTTAGCTTTAATCTAACTGTCCACGGTTGAACATCAGTCTCCTCCGACACTGAAATGATTGTTATTTTGACGCTTAGCAGTTACGAGTATATTCGAGATTGTCCGTCCCTATGAAAAATCTCTTTGCGGGGTAGGAGTTGAGTCATAACGTTTTTGAGCGAAGACCGCGAGATAGATGACTTCTCTCTTCTTTTAGTATCTCTACTTGAAGAGCTGAAAGCAAAATGATATATTATGACTAGATATGCAATGATCAAAATGCGACCTCAAAAATACTTATGGCTTTTTGATCTTTTTTTAACCAATTTTGAGACGGATCAAGCAAGCTGTCAAATGCATCTCGTGTCTATAACAAAGTCATACTGCGTATGTCACATCCACAAAGAACATGACCTACACGCCTCTGCATTGCGCTCGAATTGAATGGAGTTTTGAAGTTTTCGACAAAGCTTAGTAGGTATTCTGTTTTTTTTTATTGTACGACGGGGAGATGCTTGGCCTTCATCTCACCTGATTTTTCAAGTTAAGTCGAAGCGCACTGCACCCGGAATTCTCAACAAACTGAGGAACTGGCAATCTTACCTCTAAATGCCGGAACAAAATAATTTTAGAATTGTCGTTCTGGCTATAGAATTATGCAAGATGGTGGTAGCAAGCCAGGAAAGTCCTACAACCAACCAAATCAAGCACAATATTGCACTCCCCTTGGAACCCGGGACCTCTGAATCTAACACCGGAAGGCGAACCACGAGTCCACAGAGGCGACTATCTATGACTGGGCTACGACCACGTACCCTGTGCGTCAACTGTTTTTTTGTATGAATTGACCAACCCGTTATGTTTTCAGGTAGTCTAATATACCGGCTACGAGGCGTTGACCCCGATGGTGATAAACTAAAGTTCGGGATCAGAGATCAACTTGGTAGCAGTATTCTAAGATTAGAAGCCATTTCATCCAACGAAGCTAATATTTATTTAGTTAAGGAATTAGATAGAGAGGTAAGGGTTAATTTTCTGACTGTCCTGCTATTAGAATGGTGGGCTAAGAAAACATAATAATTGAAGGCCTTGGAATAGCTTACAATTACTGTGGCAGTATTGGGCAAGGGCATAATGATCTACGATCTGCTATCCTCACCCGGAGATCGGATGAGAATGTTAAGGGTCAAAATTTCAAAAAAATCTGTCTGGGTTTTCCTTTTATTCAGTAAGATTTCTAAGGATCGCTCTAAGTCAAATGTAACGCCTGTTTTGAATCGCGACTACGAAACAAGGAGAAGTAAGTTGTGCTTGAAAGGCAGTTAAAATAGTGTCATTAACCAATCCGCATTGGGTCTGCGTGGTGGATTTCTTATGTGGAATCACTCACAAGCTCTATTAGCGAGAGCAGGGGGTGAGTAATAGGTACTTTCTATTCTCGCTATAAGGTATAGGTACCTACCTAGGTAGTTAGGCCGATGTCAGCAGTACCAACAGGCCTACCATATTCTACTGCGGGACATCGGCCTAGCACTATATAATCTAAAAGTGCCTACTTTGACCTGTTTATTCCTCCACGCGTGTTCCCTGACCAAAATCGTAATTTTTCGGCAAAGGGATGCTCTAGTTTCTAACTTTTACTTTCAGGTCCGTGACGAATACTCTTTTGTTCTTACACTGACCGATGAGCATTTAGGTGAGGGAAATTTTATCACTCAGAGTTTCTTGTTGTTAGTTGAAGATGTTAACGACAACGAACCGATTTTTAAGCCTTATCCGTCCGCAATCACGGTGAAGGAAGACGCTCCGCCAGGGATATTAGCGACTGTGGAAGCAACAGATCTTGACGAAGGGGCATACGGTCAGGTGAGTAAAAAGACTAAGTATGTAGGCTAGGGCTTTCCCTCAGCGAAAGCTAATTAGAGTAAGTAACTATTAGGTAGGTATAATACCAATAAAATAGGAAGTACTGTGAAATAAGGTTCAGACATTGCACGAAACAAATAAGTCCCGTGAAGGTGTTTAGTTTCTTCGTTATGGTAGGTATATTCGGTACTTCGTTAATCCCTAAGAATAGCGGTGGCAGAACCATCGCTGCGCGCTGTGTTCTTCTTTGGGTTCAATTTGAACCGCTTACAAATACCGTTTTAATATTTAATTCCATTTCTTTGTGATCGTTACAATGGATTTTTATTTTGACATTGACATACTTGACAGTATGTCATTGTGAAATACTTGATTTGATTTAATTTATTTTGTAAACAAACAAACCAATTCAAAATTCCAAACAAGTCGCAAAGTCGCAATCAACTCAAATCTAAAATTCAGTAATTTCAGTTTTTTTTTATGTATATAATTGATTCTAGGTTTTATATCATCTGCAAGAGGTCGACGGAGACGTACAAAACTTCGCTATCCAAACAGTCAATGGGAAAGGCGTGATTCGTCTCACAAAGAGCTTAGATTACGAGCGCAAGTCTCTGTACCAACTTCGGATTCTTGCTGTAGACCGAGCGAACCAGGGTAGAGTGAATACGGGTACTGCGGCTATTCTAGTGAAGGTGCAGGATGTGGAGGACCAGCCTCCGGAGTTCATTGTGGCTAGTCCAGTTACCAGGATCAGCGAGGACGCGCCGATTGGAACATCTGTCTTACAGGGTACCTATATTTCATTCGTATAATGTAAAATGTAGTAATATAAAGGGCCCGCAGTGGCAGCACTGCGCCGCTAGGTTAGAACATATGCCTCTCCCCATCTCCATCTTATCAGGCCAATTACTTAACAACAAACCTACAATCTTTAAATCCTTAGATGAACCAAGCAAGTGTGTTGTTATTACGGTTATGACGAAAAAACACATTGTACACTTTGTGTAGTGGACCTATCAGACTATTATAATGGTGAATTAAAAAGCCACATAAATTACCTACTAATATACCTAGATGCCTTCTAAATTAATTACCTACCTACTCAATGCCCAGTGGCCTCGGAATACCAATAAATAAATTTTATTCCAGTGCGCGCCATTGATGGGGATAGAGGAGTCAATAACCGAATCTCATACAGCATTATATCGGGTGGAGAGGAGCACTTTGACATTGACAGCAGCTCCGGGATAGTATACACAATTAACCAGCTGGACAGAGAGGATCCTAATAATAGCAATGGAGCTTATATTTTGGAGATTTTGGTAAGAGTCAAGATCTGAAATAATAATAAATTGCCAACAGCAAGAATATTCAATGTGTATGAAACTGCCTGACATTTATTTATATGCTAGCTTTTGCTTGTCCATAAGATTTCTACTAGATAACCCTTGACTGCTTCAATAAATAATATAACCTCTACTAAGTCTATGTACTTAATGCCTGTTCATCATGACATTCCCAAAAGTCTACTATTGAACTTATGCCCTCAAATAATGCAATGGAAAAATTAGCCAGTTAGTCTTCTATGTTCTTGTTCTTAGATTTTTTGATCAAAATAATGTCACTGCCACATCACATCCTAATCCAAACTACCAGTTATAAATTGAAATGTAAAAAAAATATATGTTTTCCTATAGTTGTTGTTGGAATGGTTACTCAACCTAACCTACTTTGATGTTGAAGAACTACTTGAAATAGTTATCTAGCACTATTCTACACACACACACACACACACACACACAAACACACCAAACGCACACACACACACTACACGCACACACACACTTCACAACTCATCCTAGTTTTATTTTATTTTATCTTAAACTTAATTTTCAAACTACTGTAATGGAAGAGCGAGACATCCTAACACAGGTATCTTTTTGCTTAAAAGGAGGTCTCAATCACATGTAATATATTGTATAGATTAAGTTAAAGAAATAAACATTTGTATTGTATTGTATTGTATTGTTATCCTGACTGTATGAAAAGTTCATGTAACTAAACCCTGATCTAGTTCCAATATTACAAACTATGCTTAGTTGGGCTAGATGGCACTGTGTAAAATGTTTATTACTATCTCACATTTTTCCCAATCATTTTAAAAAAGAATAGCTGGTATATCTCCATGTTTTTAACAGGCTACAGAAGAATCCATTGTAATATCGCCCATGCCAACTGCAACCACAGAGGTGACCATCATAGTCACCGATGTGAATGATGAGACTCCTCGGTTCAGAAGCAGTAGATATGTGGGCGAAATACTGGAGAATGCTCAGCAGAATACACCTATCACCTTCCTGCAAGATGCTATGCCGGAGGTGTTTGATTATGATCAGGTATGCTTAAAGAATTTTATCCAGCAGATCTTAAATTTGGTGGATATTTGTTCTTTGTTTTGTGCTATATAACATACAAGTTCATACTGTTCCTTATAGACAGGGGCTCAGCACCCAATGAGCAAAGAGAAGTGTTGGAGCACCCCCATACAAACATACTTTGTTATTCATTTCATGGAGAGAAACACACACAATGGAACATTTAAGAGTCTATGTGTGGAAACAGGAGTCTTTTACATTTACATGTTAGAGCAAAAACCAGGCGTACTACTGGGATCAGTAATTTAAGTTATTTAATTGTTTTATTTATTTAATAATTATTTAAGTCATTAAATCATCAAATTTCCTGCTTCACTTAACTTATTATTACCGCCACCACAAATAGGATGGCTTTACATAGGAGATTCAAGCTCAACCAGAGGCAAATAAAAAGAGAATATGGAATATATGGATTTATTTTCTGTTTCAGGGTAAAAATGGAACATTTGAGTTATTTCTAAGAGGAGACAACGGCATATTTGATGTAACGCCTTTCAAAGGGATTAACGAGGCATCATTCCTCATCAGAGTCAATGACCCTTCATTTTTGGATTATGAAAAAGTTACAGTAATGAATTTCAGTCTAGTCGCCAAAGAAATAGTTGCCAAAGATCCTAAAATGAGGTAAGTGCTCCATCTTAGGCCACATCTTTACTCGTTTTACATGCAAGTTGGTGGTCAAACAGTTGACTATCACCAATAGAATGAAATAAAAAATCTTTTTTAAGTAGGTACATACGCAGAGATGGGTAAGATCGCGGTCACCATCCACCTTTCTAGTGCTTGATAGGGCGGAGCTCTAGCACAGGCTGTTTTTTGAATGGACTATGCGCTGGTCTGGCTCTGACCTGGGTGACAGCTTTGCGTGGCCCAGTGACAGTCTCAGTAGCAACGGTAGTTTATGTGCTGACCAATTTAATTCTTTAATTTAAACATTGATTTATATTGTATTGTAAATATTTATTTATTCTCTTTTATTATGTACACCCTCCTACCATCATGTTTGACCTCACCACCCTAAGGTTGTTTGAAAGAGATTTGTTTTTAAGCGATAAGACCACCCAATGTTCTGTTTACTTTAATTTTAAAATTGTTAAATGTTCTATATGTTTTTGGTATACAATAAAGAATGTTCATTCATTCATTAATTTATAATTTCAGCGTAGTCCCAATAATGGTGCACATAAAGGATGAAAACGACAACTTCCCTGAATTCACGGAGTCACTATACACAGTGTCTATTCCCGAGAACTGTGGGGTTGGTACCACGGTCGCCTGGGTGCAGGCGTTAGACCAGGACTCTGATAACTACGGGACTAGGGGCATTCGGTACACCAGTCTAGGAGGAAGCATTGCTAATCTGTAAGTGGAAAGTTCATTTTTAAAGTTTCTGTCATTTACATGAATATTTGCTTAGGGTGATTTCAAGCGATAAATTTAGTTCTTTTTTTATTCGTGTGGTATTTGTAGCACAATCGTTCGCAATGTAGGTGCCTATTTACAAAGTAATCTTAAGTTGCTGAATCCATTGGATCATGTCATTTTCAAGGGCGAACAACTCTGCTGAGCTACCGTGATATCTAGTAAGTGGGCAATCTTTACAAGACATTAATTTCACACAGCGCCATCTAGCCCCAAACTAATCATAGCTTGTAACATGGGAACTAGATTACGGAAAGAATACTGAACTTTTTTTTCCAAACACAGAACAAACATCTGTATTCATCTCACAAATATTTATCCTGGATGGGAATCGAACCCACAGCCTACAGCGCAGAAGGTAGAGTTACCTACTGAGCTATGAGGCTTGTCAATCTTAATGTGCGCTATATCCTGTCTACAGCTCCGCATTCGCGCGCTGGTGACTATCCATGAAAAATGTATTGTCATGACATCTATGACCTTAGTGCCTATGTTTTGGAGTCTAAAGTCCTTTGGGTTGATCCTGAGGACATGCTCAATCAGAGTGCTATGAGGCGCTGACGCGTTTGTGGCAGCTGGTCAATTCACCTTGCCGCTTTACCTTGCCTTTCATGTTTTCTTGTAAACTTAAAAATTAAGAAAATTTCATGAAAACAGTAATGGCCTGTCATCGGAGCCGTGGGGGTCATTTGCCGGATATTTTATTCCATACTTAATCGGAACATGTCTTCTTTACAATACAATAAAAATATCACAACACTGTCATAAAATACTTGTTTTTATTTTAAAATTAAAAAGTGCACTCTTACAGAGACAGGCTTTATGTATGTCTAGTGAGATTTATTGGGGAATTAAAGGACCATTAAATAATGTTACTCATCACAGTTTTGATAATTATATTTCCTTTTTTTTTTTTTTTTTTAATAGATAGATGATAGAATAGTAGTTTATGCAACTGTCATATAAGAAGGGGTATTAAAACACGAGTCTGTTTATCGATAATAGGTTGACTCGAGTGTTTTAATACCTAAGTTATATGCAGTTTCATACACTACTTTATCTTCACACATAGGAAAAATTGAAATTAAACAAAGTAGGTAGGTTACAATGAAGTAATTTTCAATCTATAAATTCTTGGTACATTTTGGTCGTAATTTTTTTTTTTTTTTCTGGCAGGAGACTTTCAGTTAATGCCAATGCCGCGTCTAGAATATCTGGCGGAGTGAAAATCTCGCCGTCACTACTCTCTTCTCCAATCATATTTTAATCACTTACAGGATTTTAGTAAACTTTTTTGGAATCCCGAATACAAAAACACGATCGGCAAAAAAAATTATGGGAAGCGCGGGAAATTAAGTTCAAACTACGCATGCGTGCGCCATTTTTTTCACAGTTTGAACACAGCCTAAAACCATAGACTACTTTAATGAAATAATAAAAAAAAAGATAGCGGTACTATAATGAGTTTTATTCTTAATTTTAAGTATATGCGTTTATAAAGTGCGTTTGTATAGAACCGTCTTTGAATTCGTAATTCGAATTTTTCGATTTGAGTGTGTATAAAATACTTTATTGTACTAATAAATAAAAGTACATGGGCGAACTTAATGCTACGAAGCATTTTCTTCTTGATAAGAAAATGCTTAATGAGTGAGTGGTAGTGCAACTTAACGGATGAAAATGATATAATATTATGTTTTTTTTTTTTTTTTTCGGTCTCCTGTTGCCCAAAATATCGCACGCTTAATATAACACTGGCTTAACTCAAAAAAGTAAGTTTTTGGTAAATTACGAAAAACGTTCCTGAAATGACTACCTAGTCCACTTATTTTAGGATAGCATACAAATTAACTAGGTAAATACATTTAATTTATTTATATTCACAATGGGAAGAACAGATAGATTTTCCCTTGATGAACTTGATTCCAACTGAGAGAAACATTCTCTAACATCCAAATAACGCTGGTTCTCTGGCTTGTTCGTAACATCCGATAGCATAGTTACATTATTTGCCGAGCAGTCAGGTTTAGATGAATGTTCAATGACAGCCTGGTTGGCGGGCTGATATTGAGCTTGGACAAGCTCCAGTATTTTTTTAGACCTCAAAAACGACATCTTCACCCTAAAAACAATATGAAAGTTGTTAATTTTTTATCAATGAAAACTCAAAAACATGTAAATATTTACACGAACACTGACCTATGACATAAATAATACAAGCTAGTAAAAATATTACTTTGTTTTATTGAAATCTTCTATAATAAAAAGACTGATCTTTTAATGTTAACAATAAACAACAACAACTTTTAGTTGTAAACAAACTTAACTTGGAATGAAACGATGTCTCAAGTTCATAGCGTATGGTTTTTAGTAGAAAATTGTCCTAACTCTTAATCAGTTAAAAAATATGTGCCGTTTCATTGTATTAAACAGACTTAAACACTAATCGGTTCTATAATTTCGAAACACAATTTGTCAAAAACTAACCCAATAACTATTAGGTCACACTTCGATTGTAAAATTTGATATAACTTACCATTTGTTTTAAAAGTAAACAGACTTATCACTGATTCGGTCTTGCTTCAATAAAACAATAACGTGTTCACTGTAGTAGCCTCTGACGCATACTATCATGAGTCGATATTTCGACAAAGACAGTGAACAAAATCGTTGAGTATGAAAGAGACCGATATAGTATTAGTAGTGAAGTTAGCACAAAATCGAAGTAGTTTTAAAGCAAAATGATAGATGGCGTTATAAGCTGCCCGTAGCTGTATGTAACTCGATTTAGACCAAAATCTTAATCGGTCAGTATTCCACTAAGCGTGCGTATGATGATTACTGGTGTTCTCAGGAGACCCCACCATGCACACACACACACACACTTACAATATTATTTTATTATATTTTTTTATAAGTCCAATGCATTATTTTATAAGAGCTCTAAGGATTAAAAAAAATTGTTTTAAATAAAATAAACTCAATAAATTTCAGGTTAAACCTCAATCCCATATCAGGAGTGATTACAGTGAAACAGGCCGGCGGGGATAATTTCGACCGGGAGCTAATAACCCGTCACTACCTGACGGTAGAAGCGAGGGATGACCTCGGCAAAGGGAATCGGAACACCGCCCAACTGATCATCAACATTGAGGATGTCAATGATAACGCTCCTATGTTCCTGGCTAATAAGTACGAAGCTAGGCTTTTGGAGAATGAAAAGCAGTTTGAGAATCCTCTTGTGTTGGAGGCGAGGGATATCGATTTGAATGGTTAGTAACCAAGCATTTGTTATTGTAAATTTTTTTTTTTTTTTTACTGTACGACGGGAAAGTGCTTTGCCTTCATCTCACCTGGTAACAAGTTAAGATAAGGCCGAAGGTGGAGGCGCACTTCACCCGGAATCCTCAACAAACTGAGGAACTGGCTATCTTACCTCTGAATGCCGGAACACAACAATTTTTTAGAATTGTTATTATGGCGTCAGAATTAAGTAAGATGGTGGTAGCTAGCCAGGCGGACTTCAACAAAGTCCTACCACCAACCAAACCAAGCACAATATATTGTACTCCCCATGGGGATCGAACCCGGGACCTCTGGATCTGAAATCGGTGGGTTGAACCACTAGACCACAGAGGCGGTTAAATAATTGATAATATAAATTGGTAACTGCAGGATACATTAATCTACATAGGTTGGTTGTGTTGTGTGTTTCAGGAACAAAAAATAGTCACATAGAATATTCAATAGTGGGAGGAGAGTACAAAAACAACTTCACCATAGATCCCAACCTGGGCATCATCACGCCTCTAGGCGGACTGGACTTTGAACAAATTCCCGGTGACAACGGCAATATTAGGCCTATTCATTTGACTGTAAGTTATTGATCTGACATCATGTTCATATTATTTCAACAAGCCTCATAGCTCAGTTGGTAGTAGCTCTGCCTCCTGCGCTGTAGGCTGTGGGTTCGATTCCCACCCAGGACAAACATTTGTGTGATGAATATAGATGATTGTTCTGTGTTTGGGTGTTGTATCATATAGTACGTATGTATTTACAAAAAGTATTTAAGTATTCTATCCGTAATCTAGTTCCCATATTACAAGCTATGCTTAGTTTGGGGCTAGATGGCGCTGTGTAAAAAAAAAATGTCCTGTAATATTTATTTATTTATTTATATTCATTGTTGTTTTTCTATATCAAATATAGCAAACTTATTCTGAGCGGGGATTACTGAGGCATGCACTGACTTTCTGGCCCCGCTTCATCGCATGGTCACTAGAATACCAAAGGGCAGCTATAATTGCCATTCTGCGAAGATATTGGCATAGTGAAGGGATTGGTTTAGTAGAATCGGGGCGCAGATGTGGTGTGTTTTGTGCCACTGGTACTACCAGCTTAGCCATTCATATGAAGTTAGACCGCGCCACAAAATGAGTTAGTGAATCAATATATGACAATGTTTGATTGGAATGGCGAATCTCGAAGAATTCGTGACGGGGTGATTTTTTGTAATTAACGAAATGGATCTACGAAAGAGAATTTAAAGTTACACTGCTCAATACATGCGTTCAGTTGATTTTTGATATATTTTCCATGAAATGTGTTATAAAGCTGAACTACGTTGTCCCGGGTTCGATCCCTGGGGCAGTACAATATTGTGCGTGGTTTGGTTGGTGGTAAGATTTAAGTCAGCCGGGCTACCATCATCTTAACTATTTCCATTGTCATTTATTTATTTATTTCTTCATCTCAGGTGAGATGAAGACACCTCCCCGTCATACCATAAAAGAAGGTTGAATATAGATATGGAATTAAGTATGTATGAGTTTGTTTTGTGCCGTAGAATAAAACTAGGATGTTCCACAGGTGAAAGCCCGTGATTTCGGCAACCCCCCTCTATCGTCCACCGTGCCTGTGACGATCTTCGTTCAGGACGTGAACGACCATGCGCCTCTGTTCCAACAGATGCTGTACAAGCGTTCCATCCCAGAGGATTTACCGGGCGGGACTAGTGTGTTGGAGGTTGGACATTGATATTATATTGTGGTAGTTCTTCATCTTAGGACATATATTTACTTGTTTTACATGTAAGCTGGTGGTTAAACGCTTGACTATTATCAATAAAAAAAAAAAAAAAGTTCAGTCTTCAGATCCATAGAGTAAAAAGAAACGATAAATAGACGGGGCTTTGAGAAGAACCAAGCATAGCTTTTTCAAATGTGTTTCACGGAAAGCGTTAGTGCAGCCAATGATGCCACTGTTTTGTATGACTTGCCTCGTTCAGAAAAAAAAACGAAATTCCTATATCCTGTTGCGCCACTCCTTTTGTTTGCTAGTTAATTTGTCTGATCAATTCACTGTCCATAATTTAATATTTGCTATGTTTCAAAAACTTAATAAATATCTAAGTTATGTACTTGCCTTAATTCTTAACACCTTAGTGACTTGATACCGGGTGAGATGAAGGCCAAGAGTTTCGTATAATAGAAAAAAGTATTAAAAATATTTTAAACGTTGCTATCTAACTAGTTATACGGACCTAATGGGCTTCGTTTACATTGCGAAATCACCATTTACCTCTCAACAGGTACAGTAACATCACATCCACGCGTTCATATCGTTGATATTTTTTTTCCTTCATTGCTATCTTTTTGAGACTGTACTCCACACTGTTCCCTTGCAGGTAAAAGCTCGCGACGCCGACGGCTCGTCGCCAAATAACCGCGTGGTGTATCGCATTCAGCGCGGCGCGAGCGATAAGTTCGTGATCGACTCCCGCTCCGGAGTCGTGTCGGTCGCCAACGGGTCTACGCTGGACCCGGATAAGACTACTCCGAAGAACACTAGATACACCCTCACTGTGGTATGTATTTATAATTTCAATATCAGGTACGGGGGGGGGGGAGATGTTTTGCATTAATATCCCGCATAAGGTAG
The DNA here is from genome assembly GCA_951394065.1 of Venusia cambrica. Lineage (NCBI taxonomy): Eukaryota > Metazoa > Arthropoda > Insecta > Lepidoptera > Geometridae > Venusia > Venusia cambrica. The sequence continues at coordinate 5,010,921 of OX596043.1, read as the reverse complement.
TGTTGTGTAACCGCTCCCATCTTCCCAACCCGTTGGGAATAACTATTCTAGCTTGATTCGTGGCAGCTCAACGTCCTGAAAAGCAAGGGAGAAATATCGACGTTCAATTCCTCAAACTTTCTGTCTAGCAATAAATATGCTTTGTTATTGGATGTTCAGTCACTGACCGAACAGCCGGATGGTCTTTGTCATTGGTTTGACACCATTGGTGGAACATCTAATGACAAAGAATAGTTGTGTATAGCGTCCATACACTTTATTTGCATGTAGCGCGATCGCTATGTACGGGTGTTTTTAATGAACTTTTTTTTATGTTTGTTACCTCAGAACTCCGTCATTTCTCAATCGATTTAAAAAATATATTTTTTTGTTTAAAAGGACATGATTCCATATTGGTCCCATAGAAATTTTATAAAAAATGGTCCAGTAGTTTGGCTTTTAAATAAAAAAACAGGATAATGAGAGCCAAAAATCGTTCCCATTATCCTGACAAAGTGCACTATAGGGGGGCACTGCACTATAGTATGCACTGATTCTTAACATTTGTTTCGGTCATTTGTCTTTATTTAGTTTCCATCATTGCGTATATATTTCCCAGAATCCCGTATTATTGCACCCTCACACGACTCTCAAGTAGGGTGTCCTAGACGTCGTGGTGTCGTAGGCTTTACAATGAATAAAGCTAAAAATAAGTTATTTTGAAGAAAAAAAAAATGGACCCAGTTCACCACTTAAAACTTAAAAATAGCTCTAAGGGTAAGTTCGTATTATTTGAAGGCGGTGCCATACAATAGCCATGTTGGTTTGCTTGGCAATTCGGCACCAACTATTTAAGTTTTTAGTGGTGAAGTCGGTTCCATTTTTTTTAAAAAAAACAGCTTATAAGCTGGTTCTTTGATGTAAAACGGTGCAAAATCGAATTGAGTTTTACTTAGTGCCTAGTTGTATTTTATTTCAAATTATAGGTTAACTCTTGTCTACGAAGGCATACGAAGAAGCAGGCTTTTTCCGGAGGCATTCTTATTGAAGTTTTTCTTAAGCTATTTAGCTTTGCAACAGCCTTTATTCACACAACTTTTCAACAGAACATTTTTCAATCGAGATGAGTTCTATTTCGCGCTTGAACGGTAGACATGTCGAATTAATCAGGTTTTCTTCAGTTTTTTTTTTATTGTACGACGTGTAAGCACTTGGCCTTCATCTCACCTGGTTACAAGTTAAGATAAGGCCGAAGGTGGAGGCGCACTTCAACCAAAGGAATCAACAAACTGAGGATCTGGCTATCTTACTTCTTAATGCCTTTGAACGCTGAATGCTTATTGTGACTTTTTGAAAGCGCATTACAAAATCTCGAATGAATGTGGGCTATAAGTACTGTTACGAGCTGGTGTTCGTAAGAATTAAAAGCAACCGGTTATTACTCAAAATAAGACACGTTTATTCAGCACCAAACTAATTACTCTTAAACACAGTACAACACTACTTAGTTATACTACCGAATCACTAAACACTGTTATCGCACCCAAATATCACTTGATGTTAACTCGCTGTATCGTAATCGAATACTCACTTGCTTCCGAATCGCGCGTCAATTGGCCCGATGTTGCTATACCAGTTGACAGTTAAATGGTGATTTCTCAATGTCAAGAAACTGCCCATTAGATAGTTATGTAGTAATCAATGTTTTAAGATAATATTAAGTTTTTAGTTTTATGATGTAGGTAACACTTGTAATGTTATTCAATTATTATAAACACTGTACCTAAATGTTAAATGGATCATCAAAAAATTAATCAGCCCGAGGTTCTTGCCTTTCTCCTTGTGTGCTGGTCGCGATTCTGAACAGGCGGTAGATTTGACGTTTCAAAATGATCCTAAAAATCTTAATGAATAAAAATATTTGACTTTGACTTTGAGAAATTCATATCCAACTCGTATCGAAAGCTCTAGTAAGCGCGCGAATGGTCGCGCCGCTAACTGTTGCGTAATCTGGCATGGCGGTCGTAAATCATCCTTTTGTGTTATTGATAAACAAGTTGTTATTGTCTTATTTTCTCGGAACTATGCGAAGGCTCGCGAATATTCTAGACGTTTCTGACTGGCGTAACAGTACGTTTGGTTTCAGATAGCACTAGACGGGGGTATAGGCGACCACCAGCTGAGCGCCGCCGTCCTGGTCAACGTAACGATAGTGGATGTCAACAACAAGCCGCCGGCGCTCGTGGAACCGGGAGTCATCAGCGTGAAGGAGAACACACAGGTAAGTAGCGGGAACTGCATATTTAAATCATGTTATATTAAAAAAAAAAAAACAACATGTGACAGGACTCGAACCCGCTTTTCCTTATGCAGGCAGAGTACCGCTGATTTTAGTTCTCCAGTACCAACGTATATTTGTCTTTGATTACGAAATAGCTTTGTCTGATTGTCTGTCCGTATTTGTTTGTATTTTTATAATGATAGCGGCGATAAAAAAACACACATTGTGATTTTTTTTTATTGTCTATCTACGGACGACGGACGGATAACGGGGGCTAAATAATATAATCCCGTTGGCATTATTTGGGAACCCTAAAAATACAGGTTGTGTCGTAAAGACACACGATGGAAGTGAAACTTTTGTATTACATGGGAACATTTTAACTAACAAATTATGGTATGTTATCATACCCCTACGTATGAGAAATGGGGGCACACGGTAATAACGTATTACCGTCTGCCCCAATCGTTCATACGTGGGGTCAGATAGGCACCATCGGGAGATAAAATTCTCTCGAAGGTGGATAAAAACAGAGGACAAAAAGTTTATCCCCGTCCCGTGCTAAGGGGGCAGAGGATAAAACCCGGGACCTCTGGTTCTGACACATGTGGACGATCCAAACTAGCAAACACTTGTCTCTTAGCAGACCATAGAACGTTTCTCGAACACCATTTGGTGTTAGTGTATAGTACTATAAGTATAATTAATAACAAAAACGGGCCTTCATCGCGTACCTTTTTAAATTCCCGACACCCCCGTTTTAGTTATTAATTATGTATAATAATCGCGATAATTTAAAAAGCGCTAGTACTATAAGTAGTCAAAGAACATTTACATACCATTTTTGTGCGACGGGGAAGCGCTTGGCCTTTATACATTTTTTTTTACAGGACATTCATTTTACACAGCGCCATCTAGCCCCAAACTAAGCATAGCTTGTAATATGGGAACTAGATTACGGATAACATACTTAAATACTTTTTGTAAATACATACGTACTATATGATACAACACCCAAACACAGAACAAACATCTATATTCATCACACAAATGTTTGTCCTGGGTGGGAATCGAACCCACAGCCTACAGCGCCGAAGGCAGAGTTACTACCAACTGAGCTATGACACTACATCACTTTTCAGTGATAAAGTATTTCTACAGCGGCTGCAGACATTACATTCTCGACCTATAGCATTGGCATAGCAGGTGTGGCAGATCAATAGCAGGTGTGGCAGATCACTAGACCACAGAGGTACAAAAGTTTCATTTCAAGACTGGAACGTTTCGTTGCGACCAGGTCGGCACGCAAATCTACCGCGCACTGGCCCACGACCCTGACGATCAGCCGGTACTCCGCTACACCATCGACAAGGCCGGCAGTTCCGCTCGCGACGAAGACGGAGTCCCTATACCTGTCACCGACTATGACTACCTGTCGCTGTGGGATCTGAACGCTGTGGACGGCAGTTTGAAAGTTGTCAGGTATTTAAAAAAAAAATACATAAACCTTTTTTTTTACGACGGGGAAGCAAGCCTTCATCTCACCTGGTTACAAGTTGAGAAGGCCGAAGGTGGAGCACTTCACCCGGAATCCTCAGCAAACTGAGGAACTATATGCCGGAACACAACATTTTTTTTAAGAATTGTTATTATGGCGACAGAATTAGGTAAGATGGCGGTAGCTAGCCAGGCAGACTTAAACATAGTCCTACCACCAACCAAACCAAGCACAATATTGCTCCCCTGGGGATTGAACCCGGGGCCTCTGGATCTGAAATCGGTGAGTTGAACCACTAGACCGCAGAGGCGGTTAAAGAAAATACATAGCAGAGTTCCTTATATAATACTTCGTTTCCCTGAATTGAACAGGTCTTGGTAGATATATCGTTTCGTTATTTATAAATAGGTACATACATTTTCTTTGAAAAGTTCTTACGCTCGTGGATTACCAGGGTGGGGATGAAGTCTACGGTGGAGCGAGCTTGTCCAGAATCTGCCTGTTGAAGGCACTGGCTCTCCCGCGCACCGACGAACACAGCGATCCGCTTGACACCAGACTTCGGCAGGACTTTTATATTGGGCCAGCTTTAGGTCTTTAAAATACTTTAAAATCCATTAGATGTCATTGTTGTGATTGTTTTAACTTTTTAATTTTCTTGGCGTCCCTCTGGGACTGACGTGCCCTAAGTTTCACAAATCTGCTGACGTGGTAGTACATAAGACACCACTTTAACGACTTTTAACTTTATAGTTTTTTGATTAAACTATTTTTATTTAAATATTACGGTTTTGTTTCATATCTTAAGCAGTTCTCAAGTTCCAGAAAAAAAAACAAGGTGTTATTTATAAACATTTAATATGTACGCCCAAATCAGTCTCAGAACATAGAATATCTACTAAAAATTCAAAACAAATACAATACTATAACTTTCTAAAAGAGGATTAATTATTTCTGAAAGACAACAGTTTTATCATATATGTTTTAATAAAAATCAATTGGTGTTCGTTTATCTCGCCAATACTCGAGAACGGCTGGCCAATTTAGCTGATTTTGGCTTTGGAATGTTTGTCGTAGTTCAGGGAAGGACGTTGAGAAAATATGGAAAAATTGCGAGGAATATAGTAAAAACAACAGGTTTAATTTTTCCATGATTTTCCCATATAAACTGTTCTACGTACTTTCCTGTCAAACATTTGACGTTCGTCCCTTCGGTTCGGTACACTCGGGTCCACTCGAATTGACTTCAACTTCTTTGATGTAGCGTGCAACCTTTTTATCGATTCTGCCAGTGTTGAGTATTGTAAGAGTCATAAACAGAAAAATTGGCCAAAACTATTGAGGATTCCACTCGAATTGAATCAATTTTAATATTTTTATGGTTGTCATTGTTTGGAATACAAGTAAAAAGTATTTATTGTGCTATTTTACACACATCATATCTGTTTTATTGGAATATTTTTATATTAAACTCCTCCGAAACTACTTGGCCGATTAATATGAAATGTTGTGTGTATATTAAATCGGTTTGAGAATAGGACGTAAATTATTTTTCATACCCCTAAGTGAAAAGGGCGGTCCACCCCAAATTTCTTTTCATATTTTTTGGTCATATTTTTTTTATTTTTATGTTTTTTATGATTCAGCATTAGAAAGTACTTACAATTCTAAATTTTTACCCTTCTACCACCAACCCCTTTTTTTAAAGGCGATACAAATATCGCTATTAAACACCAAAACTGTGTTATCAGTACTAATACTGATTACAGTTTTGGTGTTTTGTTATTTTATAGGCTATCGTCGTTCACAGCGCTCCATTCCTCTTTCAGTCATATACCACATCCCCACACACAATGAGTCAGGTAGTTATCTTTTATTAGACTACCAAAATATTCACTAGAAACAATTTATATGGCAAAACAACGTTTGACGGGGCAGCTAGTATACAATAAAAAAATGAGCAGCATTCAATGGTTGGATAAAAATTGACATGACTACAAACTATTACATTTTTTTTTGTCAATTTTCACAAAGTTGCTTGGAACATTGAAGACAAATCGGCTTCTCACGATCACAGCATTAATTATTGATATTTACTCACTATTTTTATTGTTTTTGGACATGTGACGTATAGTTTTCGTAGTGCAGTCTTTGGAGGTGGAGGGGGTAAATGTTTACTAAAAACTCTTTATTAATTTAATAATTAATAAAACTCTATTATAATGGTTCTTGGAACACTTCCTGAGAGGGCTCACCAAATGTTCTTTCTTCAGCAGCTATTTGCTCTTATTCAGCTGGTTCTTGAAACCCTGAGATGTTTCTTCAGTTACTGAAGTTACCTAAATATTATATTTTCAAAAATTATCATCTTTATCATCAACATCACTAAACTCATGTACTCTTTCTTCATTCTACCACTTTTCTATCATCTCATCACGGCTTATAAAAGTCCCAGAAATAGCATTGTTTTATCTGCGAGAGTTACTTCACTCAGCCATCCTAAAACCAAACAATAATTTTAGTACGATTACAGTCGCAAGTATCATTTGTTTACTAAACGTTTTAACTCAGAAAACATGTTTATAGTAAATTAGGAAGGCGAAAAGCCTCGAGCAAACAAAAAATTTAAAGTTAAAAAAACAATAATACTGACGTGAAGTCTAGGATACACTATGAAAATATAATGACTTTAGTGAGATGGTTGTTTAACAGACACATACCTTAAAGCTGAGGTGGTTGTCTCGTAAACACAACGTCTAAGCTTGCGCTCGGAAGGTACTGAGAACGCAGCGGTCGCAATTTAAAAAATAACGAAACTACAAACGTTTTCACATTTTGTGGTATCTGACAGACTACCACGTCAGTCCCAGGGTTAAAGCAGTAAACATATCTTCATTGCAACTACTATACTCAGATTGCTAGACCGTGAAAAGGTTGAAACAGTGAAACTCCTCATCACCGTGGAAGACATGGCAGCCATCGACGGAAGCGCGCCGCAGACCGCATCTGCCGTCCTCACGGTCGCCATCCAAGATGAGAACGACAACAACCCAGTGTTCCGCAAGCCGTACTACACCGCGGCCATCGCGGAGAACTCTAAGCTTGGCGTCGGGGTCGTCAATCTAGTGGCCGATGATGCTGACAAAAATCGCACCATGACCTACTATCTTGAAGGTATGTTGAATGAATGAATGAACGAAAAATACTTTGTTGCACACCTTAAAAATAAAAACTGGATAGCTTAAAAATAAATTTACAATGGGCGGTCTTATCGCTAAGAAGCGATTTCTTCCAGACAACCTTTGGATGGAGAGGATTTCATGGCTAAAGAGGTGGTTGGTGGTGCACATATTAATTCTGAATCTGAAAGATCTGAAAGCGGTGGGTTGAACAACTAGACCACAAAGGCGGTTATACAGAATTGGCTATTAAAAAGATCCTACTACAAAGTGCCTTAATCAATGATGACAATGCGTGCCCGATGTTGCTATACCTATATACTTACAAACTGCCCACTAACTAACTAGTAATCAATGTTAATAACTAGTAACGAGTAATCAACATTTTAAAGATATTATAAAGTATTTAGGTTTATAATGTATATTTATTCATTCAATCATCAAAAAAAGAAAAAATAGGCCGAGTTTATTGCCTTTCTCCTTGTGTGCTGGTCGCGATTCCGGACAGGCGGTAGATATAACGGTCCAAAATGATCCAAAAAATCTGAATTAACGCTATTTGTTTTTCTGTTTGACCAATACAACGCATAAACACACTTACTTAACAATATGCTGAATTAAAGTATAAGTAAACAAATGGGTTATTTAGAAGATCACTAAAATATAAGTTTAGATTCAATATAAATTTACATTCTGTGTATATTTCAAAGTTAAATTGCGGGGCTTTTGATTGAGGCGACACGTGACCTTGGGCTGGCTCTTATTTAGGCCAGCGAATTAGCATAGCTATTCAGCGTGGCAATGCAGCCAGTGTCTTGGGCACGCTTCCGTCTGGTACTGGTCTGGAATAGTTGAGTTACCTTTAGGCCGTTTGTAACGGTCCTTAGGTAATCTGACTGATTCCTTTGTACATAGTTAGTTTAATTGTACTTATTATTGAATAAATGTTTTAATTTAAAAGTTAAATTTATTATCCTTAGGTCAAGAAGACCTGATAAGCATGGTGCACATAGGCAGCACGACGGGAGAAGTTGTGGTGGCGAATAAGATCGATCATGAAGTGCATCCGTGGATCAATATCACGGTCAAGGCTATCGACAGTGGGGTACCTCCTAGATACGCGTTCGCTGATCTCTTTATTCAGGTAACTAAAGTGTATTTAAAATAAATTACGCACCTTTTCGTCCTCAATTTGTTTATAAGCTTATTTCGTGTAGGCCTAGATGGTGCTGTGTGAAAATAATGTCGTTAAAAAAAATAGTCAAATTTGACGTTTGTCGGTATTTTCCGAACAGAATAGCTGATATTGTTGGTTTTTTTATTGTACGACGGGTAAGCACTTGGCCTTCATCTCACCTGGTAACAAGTTGAGATACGGCCGAAGGTGGAGCCGCACTTCACCCGGAATCCTCAACAAACTGAGGAACTGGCTATCTTACCTCTGAATGCCGGAACACAACAATTTTAGAATTGTTATTATGGCGACAGAATTGGGTACTTGAATTCTGAGTTTAAAAAATAAACTCAAGGTTTGAAGTCAAATGTGTCGCATGGTGTCGCGAGTTCAATGGTTTTTTCGCATTTCAAAAAATGAAGCGTTTTAAGAAGTTTTCACTTTAAATAAACCTACAGTGTTTTCTGGGAATGCCCGTTCCATTGTAGATCTCATCATCCAGCCTAGAGCTATCTTGAAATTTCTCTAAAATCCAATAACTGTCAACTATCCGAGGGCGTATTACCTAGTTAGCATCTCTAGTTAAATGTAATCAAATCAAATCAAATCAAAATTATTTATTTGGGATATTACAAAACACAAAATAGGTAGGTACAATAACATTTTTAAAGGCGGGTAATCCCAGGAAGGTCCCAACTCAGCATTAATGCAGGCTGTGAAGCCTGCTCTGGTCTTCCGTTGGGGCCTGTGAGAACCCGGTTGGACGTGCTTAGACACAATAAATTATACACATACAGAACAAAAAAATGATAAAATAGTAATAGTGTAAATTCAGCAATATAACTGTCAACTACCCGTGGGCGTATAATACTAACTAACTCTAGTTAATTCTAATAGTGTTAATAATTCAGTAGCATAAATTATACCAAAAAAGCGCAAACTATTTTTTTGTTTTGCACAAGGATGGTAGATTTGACGTTTGAAAAATATACTAAAAAAATTTACTGAATAGACTATTACCAATTTTTGTTCCGAATATTCGCAGGTTCTAGACGAAAACGACAACAACCCTATATTCGAGTCATCCGCATACGAGTATCGAATACGCGAAGACGTCGAACCGGGCACTATTGTAGCCATGATCGTCGCGACCGACGCTGACTCGGGCGAATTCGGGAAAATCACCTATCTACTGGATCGAACCTCTACACAGGTAAGTCACAAGCGGCAACAAATATGTATCGAAGACGTTAATCCAGGCTGTTGGCAACACCATTAAGCATTGGTAGAAATTCTATAGAATAATTCATTTTTTTACGGTGGCAACATTATCGTCGCCATCTTCCCTTCTCTGTAGAACTGTACAATGATACAGTCATATTATGCAAAGTTCCAATACACAATTATTTGGGTGAATTTGAGTTTAATTTAACCTGCAAATATCCACGGGCACTGATTTACCCATGATAACAAAAAAGCCTTTAAAACTAATGTTTTTTTTTATTGTACGACGGGGAAGCGCTAGACCTTCATCTCACCTGGTAACAAGATGAAGAGATGAGATAAAGCCGAAGGTGGTGGCGCACTTCACCCGGAATACTCAACAAACTGAGGAACTGGCTATCTTCTTACCTCTGAATGCCGGAACACAACAATTTTAGAGTTGTTATTATGGCGACATAATTGGGTAAGATGGCGGTAGCTAGCCAGGCGGACTTAAACAAAGTCCTAACACCAACCAAATCAAGCACAATATTGTTCTCCCCATGGGGATCGAACCCGGGACCTCTGGATCTGAAATCGGTGGGTTAAACCACTTGACCACAGAGGCGGTTTAACGGTCCATTAATTATTAAACTTGCAGCCATTACCAAATGTAAGAAGTGTTATTTAGTAATATAAAGTATTTATTAACGCATACAAGTTTTCCCAGGGTAAATTCGTGATACATCCGGACACAGGAGCCCTATCCGTGGCCTCGTGGCTCGACCGGGAGACCAGAGCCTCCTACACCTTGGTCGTCGAAGCCTGGGACAACTACCATTTATCTCATCGCGGTAGCGATAGCCGGAACGCGCATAAGCAGATTGCGTGAGTATATTCAATGCAACTCTTAGGTGGAACAAACAAGGGGACCAGTTTGGACCCACCGACATACAAACATAGAATCACGCCTGTTTCATAAAGGTGTAGCAAGAGACTACGGATTTCCACTTACTATACGCACCTTGTACACGTATTTTGCCTACTTCACTCTCATCACGTTCATTGTTTTATAATAGACACACCTAATCCTATTAATATACCCGGATAAAAGGCATGTTATCCGGGTAAAAATAAGCCTACACCCTATTCATGGTCTAAATGTGTGTTGCATTTGATGTAACACAACAAAATGCTGAGTTGGACGCCAGTTTGACACATAACAGTAGGTAGGTTTTTTTTTGGAAAATGTTTGTTGCGTGTGAGTTTTTATCTTGTTTTTGTATGTTTTTTCCTATTGTTTGTGTTTCCTCAAATACCTGTTGTACATTTTCTTACTTTTAAATATATATCTTATTATGTTTTTATGTGCTGCCTACTTGTGTAAGTGTCAAATAAATGATTTTCTTTCTTTCTTTTTTTAGAATACTTGTCAAAAACATTATAGACCGGCCATGTACGGACGTGTATACTACTTCGATCCACATTTATATAAATATATATATATAAAAATGTTTCTATGTAGCGATAATAAAATTTAACACAAATTTTATTATCGCTACATTTTATTGAAAATTTCAACTGTTACTACTACTTGCTATTACAATTCATGAGATACAGACCGCTGACAGACAGACGGACAGTGGAGGCTTGTTGGCATCCTTAGTACGTAACCATAAAAACGTAAAATTATAATAGTTTTGTATGTACTAGTTCCCTGCGAAAGTTATCGTATGAGGGTCTCAATGCGGGGCACTGACACGTGAAAACCACTCGGTTCTTTATGAAGACTTTTATAAAACACCATCATGTCTTCAATTTTTAGAATTCACCTAGAAGATGTGAACGACAACGCTCCAATCTTGCACCTCCCTGAAGATTGTACCGCCATAACCGAGTTCCACAACCATCGCGAGCCGATCGTGGCCGTCAGCGCCACCGACGCAGACGACAGTACCTCGCCCAACGGGAGGGTGCAGTTCCATATAGTGGGGGGCAAAGGACACGGTGAGAACTACCAGTACTATACCTTCTAAATACTAGGTACACCACCATAACCGAGTTCCACAACCATCGCGAGCCGATCGTGGCCGTCAGCGCCACCGACGCAGACGACAGTACCTCGCCCAACGGGAGGGTGCAGTTCCATATAGTGGGGGGCAAAGGACACGGTGAGGAACTACCAGTACTATACCTTCTAAATACTAGGTACACCACCATAACCGAGTTCCACAACCATCGCGAGCCGATCGTGGCCGTCAGCGCCACCGACGCAGACGACAGTACCTCGCCCAACGGGAGGGTGCAGTTCCATATAGTGGGGGGCAAAGGACACGGTGAGGAACTACCAGTACTATACCTTCTAAATACTAGGTACACCACCATAACCGAGTTCCACAACCATCGCGAGCCGATCGTGGCCGTCAGCGCCACCGACGCAGACGACAGTACCTCGCCCAACGGGAGGGTGCAGTTCCATATAGTGGGGGGCAAAGGACACGGTGAGGAACTACCAGTACTATACCTTCTAAATACTAGGTACACCACCATAACCGAGTTCCACAACCATCGCGAGCCGATCGTGGCCGTCAGCGCCACCGACGCAGACGACAGTACCTCGCCCAACGGGAGGGTGCAGTTCCATATAGTGGGGGGCAAAGGACACGGTGAGGAACTACCAGTACTATACCTTCTAAATACTAGGTACACCACCATAACCGAGTTCCACAACCATCGCGAGCCGATCGTGGCCGTCAGCGCCACCGACGCAGACGACAGTACCTCGCCCAACGGGAGGGTGCAGTTCCATATAGTGGGGGGCAAAGGACACGGTGAGGAACTACCAGTACTATACCTTCTAAATACTAGGTACACCACCATAACCGAGTTCCACAACCATCGCGAGCCGATCGGACTTAGAAGACAGAACTTAGAAGGCACGTCATGTAAGATACATGACGTGCCTTCTAAGTTCTGTCGTCTACATATTTACCGGCTATTTTGAATTTAGCACTGTTCAATATTGATATTTGCTCGAATTTATAATCTCAAAAAAGAATGTATCATCATTAATACTTTTGTTTAGCCACAGCGTCATTTTGAATCTGTCAGCTCACATACGATAATTAATCTAAGGAAAATGTCCGTGAAATGTCTTATATACCAAAAAAATATTTTACTCCATATCAGCTCAAAAGTCTCGGTAACTGCGATCCTAAAGGTCACTCATCAGACGGTCCACTCGAGTGAATGGTCACTCCAGTGAATGCAAAATTAAGCATTCACTGGAGTTTTACATTCCATCTTCACACAGAACTGGAATTACATAAGAAGAACATTGACCTGTTCTTTTCTCGAAAACATTCGAATGAAGTCGTGCATCTTGGAATTAGTTTAGTAAAGTCTGCTACAAGACTCGAGACAAAATGGCCGAATCCGAGTGAACGTTATCTTATGTATTCAGACTGTTCATTCTGCGTTAATTCGAAGTGATAGTGAATTATATGAATGCCAATATCCAACATCGTTGGATCGGTTCATTAATCAATTCATTCAGCACTCGTGTTTCATCATAAGTTTAGACATTTTATTTAAGTACCAAATTAAAGGCGAAAACTCTCATGTTGCCTTAAGAGCATTATAAGTCTCTCGGTGGTGTTTTGATATTAATTTACTTTTGTCACTTACAGTATACAAAAAACGTGACAGAAGCGATGTAAAATCAAAACAAGAATGCTTAGAGCTTGTGGTTAAGTCCCAGGAAACATGACAAGCATTACTTCCGTTCGCAGAGCTCTTCCGTTTTGAGCAAATCGGCGGCGATGCGAACACCGGCCGTCTGTTCGCGCGACAATCTCTCAAAGACCGCTTCGGGAACTACACGCTGGCGGTGGAGGCGAGGGACCTCGGGTCTCCTGCGCACGCCGCGCGGGCCGAGCTGCGGCTGTGCGTCGCGGACTATAACGACCACGCGCCCGTGTTTCTGCACCCACGGCAGAATGACACCATCAAAGTGCCTGAGGTAGAGTAGTAGAGCCCCTTGTGAAAGAGAAGTTTTTTTTTATATTGTACGACGGGGAAGCGCTTGGCCTTCATCTTACCTGGTAAAAAGTTGCTGGCAACAACTGGTAACAAATCCTCAACAAACTGAGGAACTGGTTATCTTAACTCAGAATGCCGGAACACAATTTTTTTTTAAGAATTGTTATTATGGCGACAGAATTGGGCGAGATGGGTAGTAGAGCCTTTTGTGAAAATGTAGTAGAGCCCCTTATGAAAGAGTAGTAGAGCCCTTTATGAAAATTTAGTAGAGCCCCTTGTGTAAGAGTAGTAGAGCCCTTTGTGAAAATTTAGTAGAGCCCCTTGTGTAAGAGTAGTAGAGCCCTTTGTGAAAATGTAGTAGAGCCCCTTGTGAAAAAGTAGTAGAGCTCCTTGTGAAAGGGTAGTAGAGCCCCTTGTGAAAGTGCTCGTCTGGGGAAGTACTTAACCACCGTACCAATCTTGCCGCCAAGAAGCATTGCTGTTTTCCGGTTTGAGTATCGTTGGGTATGGTTGCTGGTGAAATTACGGGCTCGCGAGGCTTATCAACTTATGTCTCAAATGACGGGCGCAATGCAGTGCCCTGTAGGCTATGTTCTTTGTGGATGTGACCCACGCAGTGAGGCATTGTTACAGGCAAGAGATGCACTTAACATCAGGTGGGTTAGTTGCTTGTTCCGTCTACTATGTATTGAAAAAAAGGTGACAAATATTTACTATGAATGCTTATTTCCCAAGTACTTATATTCCATTTAAATATTCTACTAGGAACAGCGTATTGGTCATCGACATGGGGCTTCTCTAGTTTTTGCCACACTTTCCTGCCTCTGCATATATTGCTCTATGCTTTTGGAAAATCATCCTCCCATCTTTTAAGTCCCCTCATTCCATTCAGATATGTTCTTTGTCCACTTTTCATAGATTGTCCTCATCATATTTACATTTTAGCTTTCGTACTTGTCTTGTGACATCTTCAACTTTCGTTATATGCCTAACTAAATACAAAAATATATACAAAATTATTTATTAGGAACACATTTAGGTATACATATTTACAACGGGGACTTTGGAACTGCAAAAGTCAGAAACTGTGTAGCAGTGTCAGCGCCCTCCTCCGAACTAAATAGTGCAGGTTCCATCCGAATGGTACGGTAGGTAGATAAGACTAGCTTATAGAATAACCACAAGTAGTGTTAACATTATATTAACATTAAATTAATGGTGAAGTCAAAAAACAAAGCTAATAGGTACAAACACTCAGTACAACTTAAGTATCTTAACTATAGTACAACTTAACTCTCTAACTCTCTCAGGGAACGTTTTAAAGAGATTGGTATTCTTACAGTCAGCTCCCAATACATTTATGAAAATATAATGCACGCTCAGAGAAACATTGATGAGTTTAGTAAAAGAAGTGATGTACACAGTGTTAATACTAGAAATAAAAATTAACACTAACACACTAACTTTCCTAAGTTAGTGTATTAGTTAAAAAGTAAATAATTTATTCTTAGGAAACTGTGTGAGATTCTATAATAAGTTTCCTCAAAGCGCCACCAAACTCTCTGCTCGTAAATTCAAATTGTACATAAAGAAACATTTAATTAAAAGTGCCTACTACAAAATTAGAGATTATATCGACGATATGAACGCGAGGCCCGATGTTGCTATACCAGTTGACAGCAAAATGGTGATTTATCAATGTTAACAAACTGCCCATTAGGTAGATAGGTAATAACAAATGTTTTAAGATTAAGTATTTAGGTTTATGATGTATCTACTTAGAATATAATTACAAATTGTGTATCTAAATGTTGAATGGATCATAAAAAAATTAACCAGCCCGAGGTTCGTGCCTTTCCCCTTGTGTGCTCGCGATTCCGAACAGGCGGTAGATTTGACGTTTCAAAATGATCGTAAAAAACCTGAATGAATAAAGAAATTTTGACTTTGACTTTGACTTTAAACAAAGAATTTTAATCAATAATATCTAATTAAGAATACTGTGTGAGACTACCTAAGAGTGCAAGTGTGTGTGTGTGTATGTGAGAGAGAGAGAGGGGGTGTGTTGAGGGTGAGTGTGTGTTGTTATGCAATGGGGACTCTCTCGGTGCTGAACACCAACCTCTTCTTTCGAGTTCGGATAATCAGGATTGTATCTCTTAAGGTCGCGTTGATTTCAGAACGCGACAATAGGCACTGTGGTGGTGACGGTCCGCGCTATAGACGCCGACATAGGCGCTAACGGCGCCGTTCGCTTCAGAGTGCGCGATTCGCAGCACTTCTCTATACATGCCGCCACCGGCGCCTTGCGCACGGTACATTCCTTGGACCGGGACAAACAGACAACTTACAGAGTGAGTATGGTACACTAGACTAGCTAACGCGCCAGATATAACTCCGATCATCCAGTGGTTGGTTAGAGCGTTTTCCGGAGGAAAAGATGCGGGTTCAAGTCCCGTCGCGGGTTGAGATATTTTGTGACATTTGAAAATTTAGAATTTGTCGTTTTTTTTTACTACTCGACGGGGTAGCGTTTGGCCTTCATTTCACCTGGTTACAAGTTAAGGCCGTAGGTCTCCACCTACGGCCTACGGCCTACACCTACGGCGCACTTCACCCGGAATCCTCAACATAATGAGAACAGTCATACCAAAAAAATTCAAAATTCAATTTATTTATTGCGATAAATGGGTAGGTACATTATGTAGGTCTTAAACTAATAATAATATTGTGTCACCATTTTCAGCGTTACAAGCATGCAATAACTCAAAAATAAAATTGTAATCTAAAAACAATGTAAATTCATCAATAATAAAACGTAATTTGCAGCATATATTACAATGTCAGGGTTATATATATATATCGTTATACAATTATATACCATATATACAATTTTAGAATTGTTGTTTTGGAGACAGACTTAGGTAAGATGGTGGTTGCTAGCCAGGCGGACTTAAACAGAGCCGTACCAACAACCAAACCAAGCACAATATTGTACTCCCCCTGAGATCGATCCCGGGACTTCTGGATCTGAAACCGGTAGGCGAACCACTAGACCACAGAAGCGATTAAAAGACACGACAACTTGAAAATCCTGGCCCCAAAGCAGTGGGGACACGAAACTGAACCACGAATTTTTTTTTTATATCAATTTTCACATAACTCGTGTTTATTTATTTATTTAACACTTTATTGCACAAAATAACTAGTGTACAATGGGTTGGGCATAATGCCGATGGCATTTTCTAACTGCCAACCGAACCAAGATTGTAAGAAAAAAACAGAGGTTGGCGTGCTAACATACCTACCTATTAATAATAAAACTAAGCAACATAACTAATTACCTAGAATTAATACTTACTACCTATCTTTATATCTACTATACATATTTTATTTGCATACAATAAACTATACTATAACATTATAAATAAGAATCAATATTAATGTATTTAAATACTTAGGTACCCCTAAATGTACCTACACAAAAATAATTAACATCAACAATGAAAATACTTATACAAAATCAAAAACATTATAACAAATTCAACGTAATACTAGGATTTGAGACAATGCTCACGAATCAGTCTTTTAAAACGGTCCTTCGAATCTATTCTCCTCATGTGTTGCCACAGCTACGAATAGAAGCCTACGATCTTGGTCTCCCGACCCCCCTGAGCTCGTACCTGGACCTGACGATCTACGTACAAAACGTGGACCACTACCGCCCTCGCTTCCCACACAAACACATCCACATGAACGTCACAGAGAACGTACCAGAGTACGAGGTGTACTTACCCAGCGTGGTAGAAAGGGACGAGATCGATCGCGGGGACGAACCGATGTTGCCAGTTTGTTATTACATCGTGCTGGGCAACGATGGGACGTTTGACTTGCATGCGACTACTCATAGGTATGTATTTGTCCCTATGGTGTCTTTACCCCTATGTACGTCTCTATCCCTTTTCATTTGTGTACCATCAACCACCACTTCTGCCAAGTTCTGTGTTAATACATTTTTAGCTATAAGCAGAAAAGCGTAAGTCAAAAAAAATTGGTAATAATACGCCAGAAGAAAAAGTATATAGACTATAATCAAGTTCCCATATTACAAGCTCTAGTTGGGGGCTAGATGGCGCTGTGTAAAATCAAATGTCCCGTATTTATTTATTATATTGTAAATGGTTTTAGACCAGTGAGTAACACTCGTCTAAAAGGTTTATAAACTATTGTGATAAATAAAATATATATATAATATACATAATAGATAAATAAAAGGCACGAGTTCTGATAACTAGTGTGAAACTACACTCGTGGTGATTTTCTCATTGTATTATTTTGAAGGTCCACGTCAACTTTGTTTGGTTGTTGTTTTTTTTTTCTTTTCGTTAGTTCTTAACCTCGAGGCTTGCCTGGGAAGTGGTGATCTTTCCCAGGAAATAGGTACATAACTCTCTTGAAGTTTACGATGATGATTTTTTTTACTGTACGTCGGGGAAGCGCTTAGCCTTTATCTCACCTGGTTACAAGTTGAGATAAGGCCGATAGTGGAGGCGCACTTCACCCGGAATCCTCAACTAACTGAGGAACTGGGTATCTTACCTCTAAATGCCGGAACACAACAATTTAGAATTGTTGTTATTTCGACGGAATTAGGTAAGATGGTGGTAGCTAGCCAGGCGGACCCAAACAAACTCCTAACACCAACCAAACCAAGCACAATATATTGTGCTCCACATGGGATCGAACCCGGGACCTCTGGATCTGAAATCGGTGGGATAATACATTCTATAAATATTTCGTTGCTGTCATTGTCATAGATTGAATGATGTAGTCCTTTCGGCACTTACTAACACTACCGTTTAGTAAAGAGGAAGTAATTTCCAGATTAATAACAAGAAAACCGCTCGACCGAGAATCGCAATCCAACTACACCCTCACAGTATTCGCTTCAGAAGATTGCGTGAATCCGCCCAAGTATCAAGAACAGTCAGACGCTATAAGCTCTCTCAAAGTACACGTCAGTGTGACAGACGTCAACGACAATGCGCCAAAGTTTGTCAGCAAAATTTTCACAGGCGGGATTACGACCGAAGCAGATTTTGGTATCGAGTTTATGCAGATCAAGGTAAATATGACATTTTTAGTTATTGAAGTGAACATTTCTTGAGGCGCGTTGGGCATTTTTTGATATGGGAAATAACCATTGAAATTGCGACACCTTACCGACACCACTTTTGACACATTTGACTTTAAACACAATGTCACGTTATTTTTACGATCCTGTGAGGTACGGGTAAGGACCGCTCGAAGACTGATTGCCAGCCGTGACAGGTGTCTATCAATGTCAGTTCTAAAAATCATTGTGTCAGTTGTGTCGCAAAAACAACCCACATGAATATATATTCGCGACAACATTGAGATTCAAGTACCAAAAATCTCAGCTGTTCACTTCGGCAAACGACAAACTTTAATTTTTCACTTCTGTCGGCACTCCCAGAGTGGCGCTGTGTTTCTTTACATGATGTGTAAAGCTCTTGGTGTCTAGGCTTGTCTAGGTAGCCAGAGAAATATGAGGTCTAAGTTACGCTTTAACTTAGCTATGAGGCGGGCAGGTTTTCTGCAATACAGTTTTATACAACTTTAGCTGTTACCACTGTTTTTCGTATATACTATCGATTATGTTTGTGTTAACTAAACGATTTCTAGCTTTCCCAGAAGTATAAGTAAACGTCCGGGAAAACTCCGGGGTGACGAAAGCTCTAGATCTAAAAGGACTTCGTATACTATACTACTAAAAAATTACATAGTTTTTTATATAAAAATCAGATAAAGAAAAAGTTCTTAAATAATGAAATAAATAAAAGTAGTACTTAGTGAAACTAAGTACAAAGGAATTAGTCAGATTACCTAAGGACCGTTACAAATGGCCTATAGGTAACTCAACTGTTCCAGACCAGTACCAGACGGAAGCGTGCCCAAGACACTGGCTGCATTGCTACGCTGAATATCTATGCTGGCCTAAATAAGAGCCAGCTCTTGGGTCACGTGTCGCCTCAATTAAAAGCCCGCAAGAAACCCGGAGGGCACCGGCTCCCCACGGACCCAAGGTCTCTACCCCAAAAGACTCAAATTGGTAAGCTCTGTCGAGACCACTATATTTGCGCCTTTTGTGATCCTCGGCCGAATCAGCCGCCGCACCAGCCCTAACTGATGTCTAAGTAATTAGTAGATAACAAAATTATATGGTAGGTTAGATATATTTAAAAATAAAGACATGTTTGAAACCTAAAACCTATAGGTTGTGTTGTGATTCTTGTCGTCATAGGGTTCATAGGATAGAACCATAAAATCATCAACATCAAAGTATCAAGAATGCACGAAAGTAGGGTAAATATAGCTCTTGTCAAAATTGACAACAGGCTACTCGCAAGCTGCCACGAGTATTGATTTTATTCAGGTCAAGGTAACCCCTGGCTAGGCTTTATTTATAATTTACATTAGCGTTACCGTTACAGTGCGTAACAATTCATATGGCACTTACAGAACTCTTACTGTTATAAAGATATCATTTTGGGGGGGTCTACACAGGGTATCTATATTGCACGAACAATAATGTACAGCCAATCATTCGAATCAACTTTATTTCAATTCAATTTTACACACACTGATATTTCGAAACCATGGCTTCCAATTATTGGGTCGTGTATTATCAACACGTTCTGATAATGTACGGCCAATAATTGGAAGCCTTGCACTTGCTTCTCATTGGCTGAGAGTCTTTTAAATCCTTGAGCCCTCATTGGTCGCTCAATATGAAGTAGAGAAGTAGATCATACAATACATTTGCAGTGAAGAGTTGCCTACGCTAGGTAGTCTGTGCAATAAAACTACACTCGCCTTGCACTAGCCCATGAAAACAAGGCATCAAGTTAGTCCACTACAAAAAAAGAAAAAGTGTACACCAATTATTGGCTGTGCATAATTGACACGTGTTGAAAATGTACAACCAATAATCCAAGACCACTTTTGAATATGTTATTAACAAGCCTCATAGCTCAGTTGGTAGTAGCTCTGTCTTCTGCGCTAGGTTGTGGGTTCGATATTGTTATGATCTATCTTATAGCTAGTGGTCTACCCCGAGCAACGGATTCGCGGGCTTTTGCTAACCATTACGGCTGAATGATCACAACAGTGATAGTAGGACCTGTAAAGGTTCACCTGGCTAGCGAGCGACCCTCCTGCCGAAGTCCGGTGACAAACGGTTTGCTGTGTTCCGTCGGTGCTCGGGAGTGCCAGTGCCTTCTGGGAAATCGTATCATCTATCGTAGTCATCGTAGACCTTATCCTTGCTCTGGCCTAGAGACAAGCCAAATAGCTGAAGAGCTAACCCATCATTTGCAAAAATATGTGCAGAAAGGTATAATAATTGATTCTAGCAGCTACACGGAATGTAGGTTTAGTTTCAGATAGATTATTAATATTTAGTCAAAAAAGTTACTAAACATAAAGTGCCATTAGAGATCCGTGTACTGTAGATAGTGGAGACACATAAAAATGCTTAAAGCACAGTACACTGCCAAGTATTCTCCGAAATTGAACATTTCCATCTAAACAGTATTCAGACGATTATTCATAACTATTTAGGCGAAGGTTGAAGTAAATATTGTATGATGTTGGTACCTTGCTTTCATTTTACACAAGTCAAGGCCTTTGGCCTTTTTAATCTTTGTTTCCATGTTTACTTTTCTTAAATTCTTAATGTAGATACTGGGTGGAATTGTCTTTACTTTTAAACTTGATAACCTATAGAAATAGGCATAGTTGTGTGTGAATAAATATTATTCTTATTCTGTGAGTTTTAATGAAGCCCCTTTACTTTATTTTTCTGATCGATCATACACCCTAAAACGTTAACTTCTAAGAGAAGTCAAATTACGTTTATTGATTTCGTAATGCTAGGTTATGATGCCTCGCGTCTATAGGCTTTCACCTCACGATTTCATTGTTCTGCCTAAGATCTGTGAGATAAAAAAAACGTATAAATCAAGTTTTCTAGCGGTTTAGACTGCAGAAGGTCGCAAACTGGCCCTGAAAAAAAACTCACCCTGTTGAGTTTTTTTTCCAGGCCAAGTTAGAAACCGTGAGAGTTATCGAAAAGTAATGTTAGGAGTTACGTGCTCGATAAAAAAAAAATAAGTGCTGCATTAAAAAAAACAGTTTTTTATAGTTTTATATATTTTTTGGAAAATTGGAGAATCCAGAAATTTTCTCCATGACATAAATCCAACTTTATTCTAATTTTGAAATTTATGACTAATTCTGTTTTCAAACGCTGAAGTTGTATCTTCGCAGTCGGCGATATTGGGCTTTTTGAAGATGTTCCGAATTTTAAATGTTCTACACGAACAGCAAAAGAGGATTTAATAGCTTCGCTTGCGCATTTTAGGTTATACGTACAACTATTACTAAATTCATGAATTTCAATTTATAAATTTTCAATTTTGAAAGTGTTCCAACAACTTTGAGCATATAGTCATCATACATTACTTATTTTATTATCAAACAAAGCACTCAAATATGCAAAAACTTTTTTTTTTTCACAAACTCACTTTTCCAGAAAATATATAAAACTATAAAAAACTAGTTTTTTTTTAATCGAGCACGTAACTCCTAACATGACTTTTCCATAACTCTCGGTTTCTAACTTGGCCACTGAGGCCCTGGAAAAAACCTCACCTGTATACATAAACACAATACACTTGCGATAGTCATTACAATTATAATTTCCTTGATTCGTTTGGGGCTAGATGGCGCTGTGTGAAATGTCCTGTAATATTAATTAATTTATAACTCAAAAGTCATGCACACTTTGTTTCCTTAGGCCATTGACGCTGATGAAGGAGATAACGCAAAGATAAGTTACTACAAACTCGGCGACGTCAAGGAGACTCTAACAGAAGGGTTGGAAAACTTAGCGGTCGCGCCGTTTCTAGTCAACGTGGATACCGGGGCTGTGACCTTGAACTTTGACCCGCAAAAGGGCATGAAGGGATACTTCGATTTCAAGGTAAGAAAACTCCCCTGAGGCCTTAGTATGAGTTAATTTAGTAATTAGTAATAGTAAAGCAACTGTAGTTCCTTTCAATATCCGCTTACCAAATGTATGGAAATAAGCGCCCTGTACGAAAACGAAAATAGTTTCAGTTAGGTGTCAGAAACTCATACTAAGGCCTCAGTACAGGTTAGCACACGGTATTGGTAAAACGCACGAACTTATGTACACGGTGATGAGTATTGATGTTTGTTCTGTGTTTGGTGTTGTACTGTATGATAAGTATGTATTTACAAATAAAAAGGATTTACATCCCCAGTACAATGTTAAATATATGTCGTTAATTGATTTAAAAGAAAGAGCACAAAGTTTCGGTCTTTACCACGATTTAGGTACTTAATTTTAATCAAGAAGCCGAACTATGGTACCTAAGTATATAAAATGCCAGGACAAGAGTACGACCAGCTGAGATCCCGAAAAACTAGATTTTACGGAAGTGATAAAGGAGGCGAACATTTTCTTTCCCGTAACAAAATAAGCAATAGGTAGGTATAATTCCTTGGCTCAACCTTGCACAACAACTAACGGGCATTGTCTACACTGCATCGTGTTAAAACATGGCTGAGATCGACGATGCCTGAAAACCATTTGAACGGCCTATGAATGCTCAGTGTACGCCGAACCATGATACAAAAAACTAAGGATACAAAAGAATCTGAGGTGTTAAAACTGTTTTGTGAAGAACGTCGTAGACTACTTTTTTGTAAAATAGATACTGATGGATATTTTGTTTTTCATTTTTGACGTAACCTGTCCCATTGCTCAGCATTTAAGTACCTTAGATATATTCTTGGTATATCTACGCCTGCCCCCCCTTAACAAAATCCTAGCTACGCCCTTGCAAGATTTGGTAGGTTTTAGTTATAATATCCTACTATGAAACTAATATGTTGATGTACAGGTCTTCTATTCTAATTAAAGTTGCCAATTGCGAATAAATTAAATTAAAAACATCCAACTGATAATCCGGAAAAAGGAATGAACAAACGTTGATGTTTCCTTCCTATATCACAAATAACTATTTATGCATAATACTGGTAATATTAGGTAATATTTTAAGAGACCTAATTATATATCTATGGATAATATACATTTTATTCGGATTCCTTTATTGATTTTAAAACGTAATGATTTTAGTAACGATTATGTCCAGGTGCTTGCCAACGACACGGGAGGTCTCCGCGACGAAGGTCACGTGTTCATCTACCTGTTGAGGGAGGACCAACGAGTGCGTTTCGTGCTGCGTTCGCATCCTTCCGAGATCAGAGACAGGATACACGTGTTCCGGACGCGGCTAGCGAGAGTCACGGGGTCTGTCGTCAACGTTGACGATTTGAGGGTATGTGAAAAGACGCCATCTTGTAACGGAAGTCAAATTACTAACTCATATTTGAAAAAAAATAAGTAAAAAAAAAACAGCCGGCTTACCCTTGAACACGATTCCGATCGGTCGGTATTGAATTTGTGTCAATCTCTTGAACACTCTTGAATGCGAACCTAGCGCCAAATTGATTTCATATTGTCTGGATATTGAATGTACTAATAGCGATTGGAATTGAATTGTCCAATCCATCTATGCTCTAAGCAACGGGTGGGCATCCATGCCGCCATAAATATTATTTTTTTAGTCAAATCATCGATTTTTATATTGGATTTGTTTGAAAATATGTTTAGATTGATGTTTTAAACTATTTTTAATCACTGCGTACTGATGAAAAGCCCAAATTTTGAAGTGTATTAACACAATCATAATCCACTATTAGCGCAATTCAATTTATTAGTTGTTGAATTGGAATTGTTATTGGGTTCGAGGGTAAGCCTGCAGTACGTAATTGTACCATGTAAGTATGACAATGGACATAAATTTCGATTTTTTTTTTATTGATGATTGTAATTTTTGGTTTGCATATAATAAAAAAAACATTCATTCATTAATGGTTGAGAAATTATTGCAATGAAACAGAAATAAGCAAATTCAACCCGAGATTCTTGATAATGATTGACGTTTCAAAATTATACCGAAATCTTGATTATTGATTTTAGAGGTTTTGCCATATTCAGTAAGATAAGTAGTTCACGCGATTATTTTATACTATTGTTAATTGCAAACCATCATTAAGACAAGTAAGTGGACCGCTGCGTTCATGAAATAAATATTGTTTATGTAAATATTACAGGACATTAATTTAACACAGCGTCATCTAGCCCCAAACTTAGCATAGCTTGTTACATGGGAACTAGATAACGGATAGAATAGGTACCTACTTAAATACTTTTTCACAATAGTGGTGTGTCACAAATTGTCGCGGTTGGAAATCGAACCCACAACTACAACAAAAGGATTGTGTGAAATTCCCACGGGATAACGGCAACGAAATCCCGAGCGTTTTTTTTTTGTACGGCGGGGAAGCTCTTGGCCTTCATATCACCTGGTTACAAATTAAGATAAGGCGAAGGTGGAAGTGCACTTCACCCGGAATCATCAACAAACTAAGGAACTTGCTATCTCACCTCTAAATGTGAATATGTTACTAAATATAGGAATTAAAAAAAAATGCCAGAACACAACAATTTTAGAATCGTTGTTTTGGCGACAGATTTAGGTAAGATGGTAGTAGCAGGCGGGCTTAAACAAAGGCGTACTACCTACTAAAGATGGCAATAATGGTTAAAATTAAATATTAGTTACCTGTTAATTGATAAAAAAATATATCGATATTTTTATTGGTTGAAAATATTAGTTAATATTATTTGTTTAGTACACGATTTGGTTATTGGTTGATGTTAATGCAGTTGAATATTTTATTCTATTGATCAAATAAAAGTAACCGCTAATTCGTCTCTATCATAGTAGCACTATGGGTATTTGTTTAAAATATCACATCACTTTGTATTGAATAAAAATATCATATACAGCAAATCAGAGAAATTTAATCTCTATAGTGAGGAGTCGAAAGCATACAATTCCCCCTTCCGCCCGGACCTCGGTTAAGAGTAGACGCGTTTGATCACGTAACACTTTTTTTATTACAAAATAAATTAAATTCCATCATAAAATATCCGCACCAAAAAATAGGAGTGCATAAATCCAAAGAGGTATCGCACCAGCCGCCGAACGCATCGGAACCAGCATACTACGCGTGAGTCACACCAACATAGTAACAAGTTACGACCACTGCAGCACTGCCACTGCACACACACTAGCCCGCAGCCTGTTGCCCCAGAATACCCGATAGCATCTACGGCAACGCGCTTTACGGACCTCCTCGCTGACATACGAGCCTAGTATCCGGCGCACGCCAACTACGCGCCCGCACTGCTTACTGCCGCCTCTCCTAGCTGATAGCAAAAATTGCATACTGCTCTTCTTGTTGTTTGCGTTTTGTAATTCTTAATTCTCAAACAATTTGTCTAGCACCCACGAACTTCGATATAATTTATTTTAACTTTAACCGCCCGACTTCCCAACATGCAAAGACTATGCCGATCACCACAAAAGGCCGGGTCTGACTCAGACCTACCCAGCAAAAGAGACGTCGAGTTTGATAAGGAATTTGAGAACACATTACCTCCATCCAAACGCGCAGCTATACAAACACGAAGCATGCTCAAGCGCGGATCGGAGACAATGGATGATAAACGTTGCAGCCTAGAAGAGAAGATGACACAAATGTTTACAAATCTAAAACAGGACATTGACAACAAGTTTAAGAGAATCGAGTCAAAATTGACCGCTATCCAGAAAAATACTGGTGACATTGAAAAATCCCTAGAGTTTTTGTCGAATAATTTCGAGGAAATGGCAGGCAAAGTAGAAAACCTTGAGAAAGAGGTAAAGCTTAAACAAAGCCAAATTGATGATCTCGAGGACAAGTTCGAAAATTTTCAACGTTCTACCCGAGCCTCTACCATGGAATTACGTAACGTACCGAGCTCCGTGAATGAGACCAAAGAAGTCCTGATGGACTATATTACCCAACTTGGCTCGACATTGGGCACAAAAGTAGAGACCCGAGATATAAAAGATGTCTTCAGGGTTCCTGGCAAAGCGGACTCCAACAAGCCGATCATCGCTGAATTAACCAGCACCCTGCTGAAAAACAAACTCATTAAAGCGGTCAGGAACTATAACCTGATGAATAAAACCAACAAATTAAATGCTTCCCATCTGGGCCTCCGGGGCCATAGCTCTCCCGTTTTTGTTGCAGAGCATCTAACAAGTATGGGTAATAGACTTTACTACCTGGCAAGAGAACTCCAGAGAGCTGGTCACTTCAAATACTGTTGGACAACCAATGGGAAGGTATTTCTGAGGAAGGAGGATAATGCTCCAATAGTTCTCGTGAAGAGTGAGCAACAGACACATGAGCTTAAAAATACTATATGACTACTGGCCATTTGTTCATCGGTTATGAAGCTCAACTCTCCAATCTATAAGTATTTTAGTATTAAGTACATGTATCCTTTTTCCATTAATATTTTAAATGTCATGGTTAATAGTAGCATCTTAGATTATGTAAGATACACCGACACAATCTACTCAATCATCATAAGTTTTCTCAGAATTAACCTTTTTATATCCAGAAACTCTAAAATCACTTCAAGCCCTCAGTATTTATCAGTATGCCCCACCCTAACTCCGCAATCAAACACCTCTGTTCCCTCCATCGAACCCAATAATGGATAACAATCGTTATATTCACGAAATTGACGAATTCAGTGTAGCTCATTCACTTGAATGTTCCCCGGATGACTGCGATAGGTCATTTAATAATCCCGGCCTGTACCTAAAAACAATTACCCAAAATATAAGAAGCATAAACAAAAACATCGACGCATTGACTATCATGCTCTCCAAGTTTAGTTTTGTTTGTGATTTTCTAATCCTTACCGAATGTAGACTGTCTCAAAATCAAATAATTCCACAGCTACCAAATTACAATACACACTTTTCATCAAATAACCTCAATCAAAATGACGGTATCGTAATTTACTCAAAAATAGGTATTCCGTGCACTGTGGAAGAGCCAAGCTTCCAGGAAGCGAACTGTTTACTTGTTAAAATATCTACTCACACTGCTGTAGTTGCAATCTACAGGCCCCCATGTTTTCGTAATACAGATAATTTTTTTGACTCTCTTGTGACTATTCTACGATCATTAAGTAGCGTAAAAAATGTTATAGTTTTAGGTGATATTAATATCGACATCAAAAATAGTACCACTGATATAAGAAGTATAGACTATCTTAACCTAACTGCTGAACTTGGATTCTTACCTGCCCACAATTTCCCAACAAGATACGGAAATTGTCTTGATCACGCCCTTATTAAAACTAAATCACCAGCATTAGCTTTTATCCTTCAAACTGCCTTAACCGACCACCTTCCAGTCCTGGTCTGTCTCAAAATAAAATTCGACACCCATCAACTGCCCCCAAAATTAGTTAAAAAAATTGACTTTAATAGAGTTAGAACTATTCTGAAAACATCTAGCCTGAATGACATCTTAAAACTAAATGATGCTAACGTAGCAGCGGAATGCCTGGTTGTTTGTTTGAAAAGTGCAATTTATAAATGCACCATCCTGCGATCAATTCCATGCAGACAACGCACATCAAAACCGTGGATTACTACGGGTCTTCTTAGGTGTATACGCCATCGGGACAATATGCACCAAAAGGTTAGAAAACATCCTGAAAATCTAGTTCTCGTGATATCCTATAAAAGGTACAGAAATTTCTGTAACAACTTACTGAGGAAACTCAAGCAGACGCACGAAAGATCTGAGCTCGAAAAAGCCAATAATAATCCTAAACAGACATGGAAGGTTATTAAAACTATAACAAACATCTGTCAAAATAAATCCCCCCCCTCCGAGCTCTTGCAATCTGGATTTGATCCTCAAGACAAAATTAATGAAATTAATACCTATTTTGTCAATGTAGGGAAATTCCTAGCTAATGAAATAGAAAAAAATGCCAACTCTACTAAAACTAATTGTATGATCAAGACGCAAACCCACCTTCGCTCATTTGTTTTGCTTAACGTAGATGAAAAGGAGGTAATAAGAACCATTCTTACTCTCAAATCTGACTGTGCGACAGGCTGGGACGAGATTCCGACAGCTCTACTTAAATCTTGTAATGAACTGATTGCCAAGCCTCTCGCCCACATCATTAATCTAAGTTTCTCATCTGGTGTGTTTCCTGATGTATTTAAACGGTCAGTAATACATCCAATCTACAAAAGTGGTCCAAAACACATATCCGCAAACTATCGCCCTATTTCTATTCTATCTGCTTTGTCTAAAATTATTGAAAAACTCATTAACAAACAACTTATCCACTATTTAGAAAACGAAAATATACTTTCAGCCTCACAGTTTGGATTCAGAGCAGGTAAATCTACGGAACAAGCCGTTTCAGCTCTCACCGAATACGTAGTTGGTACAATGGATAACCACAAGAAGACCATTGGAATATTTCTAGACTTAGCAAGAGCATTTGACACTGTGTCAATACCACTTCTCATCTCTAAGCTCGAGCGAATAGGTATCAGAAATATTCCACTGAAACTTTTTCAGAGCTATCTTTCTAATAGAATACAGACCGTGGCAATTAATAATTTTATGAGCACTGATGAGACCATAACATACGGAGTCCCCCAAGGTAGCATTCTGGGCCCAAGCCTGTTTTTAATCTTTATAAATGATCTCTGCCAATTTACACCCAAGCATGGCAAAGTCTTTACTTTTGCAGATGATACTGCACTAGTAATTGAAGGTGAGACTTGGGAACAGGTTCGCATTAATGCAGAAAAATGTTTACACCAGGTCATTATTTGGTTACAAAATAATCGCCTCTCTCTTAACTATGGGAAAACTAAGTATATTTGTTTTAGTATATTAAATAACAGAATACCCTGTATCTACAACTCTTCCTTTAAAATACAAGCACACTCTTGTAATTATTTCCAGTCATCAACCTGTAACTGCCCGGCACTAGCCCGTGAAACCCAACTTAAGTACTTAGGAGTAATAATTGACTGTCAAATGAGATGGACGCCCCAAATCGATTCAATTTCTGCCCGCCTACGCAAACTCATCTGGATTTTTAAAAATCTTCGTAATGTAGCGTCATTTAACCTACTCAAAGCGGTTTATTACTGTCTCTGTCAATCAGTCCTAACATACTGCATTTCCGTTTGGGGAGGGGCATGCAAAACCAACATGATCAAAGTCGAAAGAGCACAACGATCTGTCCTCAAAGTTATGTTCTCCAAACCTTTCCGTTATTCTACAGAGTTACTGTTTAATGAAAGTAAGCTACTCTCAACACGAAAATTATTTATTTTAAATTTAGTTCTCGCCCATCATAAGAAAATAATTTTTGCACCTGACCATTACGCCACTCAAAGACGATCTAAAAAAGTATGCTGTGGCACAAAATGTAACACATCATTTGCAAGACGACATTCATATTTTCTTGGGGCATACATTTACAACAAACTCAATTCCCTACTAACCATCTACCCAATGACTAGTACTAAATGTAAATTCACTCTTAAAACTTGGCTATTAGAACTTAATTATGATGATACTGAGAAATTACTTATCGTATTGTCGTGATTACAATAATCAACAAGAATTAGCACCATAAATAGTAATCAATTTAGTTTTTCTCTCTTTTTATGGTCCACTTACATACTTGATAGATATATTCTGATGATTTGTCATATTTTTAAATAAAATAACAGGAAATATATTTATATTAATTAGATAAGAATTACTTAACTACCAACAGATAAATAACGTAATATTTATTTGCATGTGTTAAATCACGCTTAGTTCGGCGGAAGGTATAGGTATACCATGGCACAGGTTTATCCTAGTTTGGGTACCTATGTTTTCTCTGTGAAATGTGTACTTAGTCATAAGCCTATGAGAATTTTTTTTTTTGTTTGTTCTAAGACGTTTGTAAATACGAAATAAATTATCTTATCTTATCTTATTTGTCCATTAAAAAAAAAAATTGAATGAAGTCAACCTAATGAATAGTTGAAAACTCTGCGAGCAGCAACATACGAAAATGTTTCTTATTTGTAGCACTTTAAAGTTAAAGTTTCAATGCATTCAATTATGTTAGTTCTAACTCAGGCTGAAGTTGATATGATATTTTTATTCGATAATGTTAATTCTGATTATTGAATATAATGGTTGATTTTAAATATTAGTTAAATTTATTGGTTGATAGTTATATTCGTCATCTCTACTACCTACAGGTACACGAGAATAAAGATGGCTCCGTCGACAACACGAAGACGGATCTATACATTCACCTCGTGAACGGAGAAGACCACTCCGTACTGGAAGTGGAGCAGGTGTTGAAAATAGTCGACAACAATATTGAGCAGTTGGACGATTTGTTCAAGGTAATGACATTCTATACTTAGAAAAACGTGTGGCGAGAATTACCATTTACAGGACAGGGCGTTAATTTCACACAGCGCTTTCTAGCCCAAAATATTACAATGCTTTTAATATGGGAACTAGATTAAGGATATAACTTTTTTATATATATAAATTCATATTAATCATACAAATGTTTGTCCTGGGTGGGAATCGAACCCACAACTTACAGCGCTGAAGGCAGAGTTACTTCCAACTTGTAAATTTAATTTACGAAATAGAATTTTCAGATTTTTTTTTATATGAGTCGTATGAGCTTGACCGTCATCTCACCAGATTTTTCAAGTTATGTCAAGGTCGAAGGTGGAAGCGCACTTCACCCGGAATCCTCAAACAACTGAGGAACTGGCTATCTTACCCAAAATGCCGGAACACAACAAGTTTTATGAATTGTTGTCATGTAAGGTGGTAGCTAACCAGACGGACTTAAAGAAAGTCCTACCACCAACCAAACACAATATTGTACCCATGGGGATCGAACCCGGGACCTCCGCCTGGCTAGCTACCACCATCTTACCTAATTCTGTCGCCATAATAACAATTCTAAAAAAAGTGTTGTGTTCCGGCATTTAGAGGTAAGATAGCCAGTTCCTCAGTTTGTTGAGGATTCCGGGTGAAGTGCGCCTTCACCTTCGGCCTTATCTCAACTTGTAACCTGCCCCCTCAGCACGGGGCGGGGATAAAATTTTTGTCCTCTATTTTTATCCACCATCGGGAGACAAAATGCTCTCAGAGGATAAAACAGAGGACAAAAATGTTAACCCCTCCCCGTGCTGAGGGGGCTGCTGGTGAGAAGAAGGCCAAGCGCTTCCCCGTCGTACAATAAAAAAAATCTGACACCGGTGGTGAAACCACTAGACAACAAACACAGAGGTTATTAATATTCATTTATATTTTTATTGACATTCATTTATATATTTTATTACTTGCGATTTATTATGCTTTAGGTATTGTTATTTTTATGTAATTTAGTTTTAAGTCTAAATGTTTGTATGTTTTATAATATTCTGTATGGATTAACATGATCTGAAATAAATAAATAATAATTAATACCCTCGGGACATATCGACATATAAACTGTTATTAATACCTTCGGGACATATCGACATGTAAATTGTTATGAATACCCTCCGGACATATCGACATGTAAACTGTTATTAATACCCTCCGGACATATCGACATGTAAACTGTTATTAATACCCTCGGGACATATCGACATGTAAACTGTAATGTCCCCAGGATTTCAACGTGCTCGACACGCAGCCCGCGGAGTACCAGCCGCTGACGGCGGAGAGTCTGTCCAACAACCAAACGGTGTTCTGGCTGGTTTGGACCGCGCTGTTCCTCGGCGTGCTGCTCGTGCTGTCCGTACTGGCGTGCCTGTCGCAGCGCGCCGACTACGCGAGGCGACTGAAGGCGGCTACCGCTACCGCCTACTGTAAGATATACATGACTCGTGTTTCGTTTTGGTTTCGCTCAAAAATTATTTTATTTTACAATTTTTAGGAAAACTTACAGCTAGGCTCATGTTTTGGATATGATGCATAAAGTATGCATGATATCTGCTGAAGGCCAATTAAAAGTTGACTTAATGAGTTCAGAAAAAACCGCCTTTTTTTTTTGTTTATGTTTTGATTTTGTAGCATTTTTATTAAAAAAAAGGGAAGTCAATTAAAAGTTGACTTAATGAGTTCGATAAAATGTTCGGAAAAAAGCCGCCATTTTTTTTTTGTTTAGTGATTTGTAGCATTTTTATTAAAAAAAAAAGGGTTGGCATGAACAATAGGTAAAAAAAGTTTAATTTTTGTGTATTTTTACTTTTAATTGTTATGTGTCTAGACGTAAATCAAAGCGAGGAAGCGCTTACAATGTTTCATCTGCGATCAAATGCTTGGACTATGATCAAATGTCATGTTGTTGATTTTGTTCTTTTTAAACCAAGAATAGTTTGTTTTGCGTTGGGTGGTCGATAGCCAGACTCTCCCAGGGTTCCGTCGCCCGGGGCACTAGGAGGTAGATCGGAATTTTAAATATTCAAACTATCTAACGAAATGTTTCATACATTATAATAGTCACAGATGGCTGATTCGCGTTGTCCCAGGACTCTGTGAACTCGATCACCATCTCGACAAGACAGGAGCCAGAACAGTGCCTTATACATAAGACTTGCCTCCACTACAACTGACTGAGTGGAGCAATTTCTTATTAGGGCTGGCTTGGGGGCAATGCACAATACACTGGGGGACTTTGGTACACAACATCCCCCCCCCTTTTTTTGTTTATTTAATTAGAATGGCCGACTCGCATCAGTCACGATCTAGGTCATTGGCATTTGTAACTCACTGTTGCTGTAAGTGCTTTATCAGACAATCGTATAATCAGTCGGTAACCTTCCAGTGCGTTTGCCATCACCAACACCAGTCTCGTTGGTACCGCAAACCCAAACATAGTACATCCATCTATACTGTAACTGGTCTATCTATATCTACACTGGTATAACTTTAGGTTAGGATTAATAAGATAAGTAGAGTACTGTAAGTAAGTACTGTTTATTTTATTAATTCCACGTAGCGCCAACTAGCCCCAAAGCTTGTTAAATGCGAGCACATACTTATGTTTCTTTATTACCCAAATATACACTCAAACATAGTACATCCATCTATACTGTAACTGGTCTATCTATAACTATACTGGTACAACTTTAGGTTAGGATTAATAAGATAAGTAGAGTACTGTAAGTAAGTACTGTTTATTTTATTAATTCCACGTAGCGCCATCTAGCCCC
Organism: Venusia cambrica; assembly: GCA_951394065.1. Lineage (NCBI taxonomy): Eukaryota > Metazoa > Arthropoda > Insecta > Lepidoptera > Geometridae > Venusia > Venusia cambrica. The sequence goes on along the minus strand of OX596043.1, from coordinate 4,977,200 downwards.
AAAGCTTGTTAAATGCGAGCACATACTTATGTTTCTTTATTACCCAAATATAGTACATCCATCTATACTGTAACTGGTCTATCTATATCTATACTGGTACAACTTTAGGTTAGGATTAATAAGATAAGTAGGAGTGTTACAATACTAATCACACAAATATTTGTCTAGGCTGGGAATTGAATCCACAGCAAAGCTTTTCAATGCAAATTATTGTGTTTCTGTTTCAAATAAATGTATATTTTATTTGATAGCCTTCCAAGACTAGAATGGGCACTTCAGTACAAACGTAGTTTGTCGTTCATTTCGAAATGGCACATCCAATTATTCCATATGCATATTTTGATTATAAATTTTATCTTCTAAATTTAATCTGAATCGGATATTCTAAATTTGTATGGTAATGCTACATGCCTTCCTGAGGCGCTTATATGACAAGAGCAGAGGCGCACCCAAACCTACGTCAGTTCTCATAGAATTGAAACTTGTGTGGTTATGCAACATAATTAACTAAATGAAACGGTTATTACCACAAAATTTTTACGTCGATTTGCTGACGTTTCGAGATCATTTAGAGACCCCTTCTTTACGTCAGTTCTCTTTCTAAACAGGCTCAACACTCAATTCAATACCTTGGTACATTATACATGGACCCCTATGACCATGAAAGGTTAGACGTGCATGACTAGGTTTGATCTGCTACTGTTGTACCTTCCAGCAACTGTTTGCATTAATTATTTCATTCAGTAGCAAGATTTATTCTACATGTAGGTCATAATTGTTTAAGACTGAAAATAAACCATTATTGTATTTTTTTTTATTATTGTGCGATGGGGAAGCGCTTGGCCTTCATCTTACCTCAGCAAGTTGAGATAAGGCCAAAGGAGGCGCGCTTCACCCGGAATCCTCAATAAACTGAGGAACTGGCTATCTTACCTCTAAATGTCGGAACACAACAATTTTCAGAATTGTTATTATGGCGACAGAATTAGGTAAGATGGTGGTAGCTAGCCAGGCGGACTAAACAAAGTCCTACCACCAACAAAACCAAGCACAATATATTGTACTCCCTGTAATATTCTTGATGGGCTCTATTCCAATAGTAATTAGTTACGTACGATCGTTACAGCGTCACCGACCGCCGGAGAATCCGACATGACCATCCGCAGTTCCGGCGGACGAGTACCAAACACAAACAAACATAGTACAAAAGGATCCAACCCGATATGGCTCCACGCCTACGAAAACGACTGGTACAAATCTGACGACCAACTCAGCCGCTCCGAGCGAGATTCGTTAGACGAGAACGCGGTCGACCAAGACTTGTCTAACGAGAAGCCTTACTTCATCACGACGGGGGCTTTCCCCTCCTTAGAGGCGAGTGTGCAGCCGCAGGCGAATCAGTTAGACTTTTATCAGCAACTGGAGCAGATGAAGAACGCAAAGAACATGGAAACGACTGAACTGTAGCTTTAGAATTATTGTGCCTTTGTAAATTATACTTGTGTAATAAAATGACTTAATTTTGATGGCCTTTATTTTTGATGCTTGTAGTGTAGCTTTAAAGAAGTAGTAGAGCTCCTTGTGAAAGGGCTCGACCGGGGAAGTAATACCATACCTACTTCGGCCGCCAAGCAGCATTGCTGTTCCGGTTTGGAGGGTATGGTTCCCGGTGAAATTGCGGGCACGCGAGGTTTTTAACACCTTTTTTTGTGGATGTGACCCCTACGCAGCAAGGCTTTTATTATAGGCAAGTTATGCTCTGGGCTGCTTGTTTGTTCTGTCTCCAAGTAGAAAAAAAAAAACTTTATTTGCCTGCCAATTCCTTATTATTTTAAAATATAAATAAATAGTACACAACGTCATTTAGCCAGAATAACTAATAGTAGGTACCCTACACGAAGCTAAGCTTGGCATTATGGCAACTTGATAACGAGAATATGAACATTTAAAATCAATTTTTGGGTACTTCTTCACTATTTACTTATAATTTTAGCATGCATGGTTTTAAAGCTATTGAAGAAATTAAGAGAATAGACAAAATTACCCCATTACTTACATTATCTCAGAATCTGCGGAGCCTAAGTAAAAAAAAATGTGGGATACAGACTGTAACTTATAATATAAGTTACAGGAAAATTTAGGACTTAGGGTGTTAAAATTCTGCGATATCCAATAAATTATCATAGAGCAAAATTAGGTGCATGTGTGTTCATCACATAGAAGTTTGTCCCGGGTGGGAATCAAACCCACAGCCTACAGCGCAGAGGGCAGAAGTGTGAGGCCAACTTAAAGACTAGTAGGGATATATACAACATACCGACTTGACGCAATGAGTCTAATCAGAGACATTAGTTACCTTATACGACACACATGTCTAGTGGGGTTGGTGCTGTAAAACTTGCAAGCTTTACCTACAGACAGGTAGGTAGGTACCATCCGACTCTTCCTCGCAAGTTCTATAAACCTTTTTATAAATAAAACTCGTGGCTCAGGTTTTGGTAGGTAGAGATAATGTAATGAAAGTCAGTCGTCATATTATTATGTTATCTGCTAGTTTATTCTATTCCGCAGAATATAAACGTAACTACCTACGAAGAGTTAATTTTAAAATGCTGCGTAGAAAAATCGTCATCGGAGATCGTGACGTAGGACGATGACCGCGAACTAGGTCGAGCGTCATTGATAAACATTCGCATGCAAGATCCGACATCTCTGAAAAAAAATCGGGAACGCGTATGGGACCGAATTCGAACGATCGACTAAGTACATGAGTATGCGATTCTACAGATTTTCTGAAATAGTTTGAGAATAATGTCAATATCTATCGGATTCCGAGTCGAATCCGACAAAAAGTGATGTTTCCGATCCGAAAACTTTCCGTGTTTGAGAATCGCTACGTCTCGTCGCGTTACAGTACAATAATACGGAAAGTGTGTGCAGGTATTCATATAATTACATACGGTATAATTCTATTATGCCTTTAGGACATTCTATCGATAGATCGTGTATTATTAAATTGTACCAAGCCTAAGTGGGTTAGGGTGGGCAGCAAATGATAATGATAAGCTTGTTGGTGGCAGACAGTTATCTAGTAGGTAACCGCTGTCACCATGTAATAATTGAAAGACGAACTGTGACCAAGACACTCTTTATTTTACTACCCACATATCATTGCTCATTAGTTATAACTACCTACTTACCTGCATTAACTTAAAACAGCATAAAAGTAGGTACCTGCCTGGCTTGCTGAAAAAAAACGTTGTAGATGGAAGCACATAGCGGGAAAAGGTCGTAGCAATGCCAATAAGTACCTATAAATAGGGAGGGGTGCACTAAGTACGTAGTATGTGCAAAATGTATGTACCGAAGGATTTACCACCATGTGCATACACTTTACAGGTGCATACCACCTGTAAAGTTCAATGTAGGGCTGTTCCACCGAGATTGAAGGAGTTGCTATTATCACTCGCTGGCTGGCGGCCTAGTGAACAAGGATATATTAAATTATTCCGCTCCGTATCAGAAGGTCTATCAAGGAAAATGACGTAGTTTGCAGAACGTCGGCATATTAAAACGTCTATATGGTGGCAATGTCTTGACCGGCAAAATGACTTACTAGTAAAACGTCCAAAATGTAAAATTGACACGATTATGAAGTACAGGTATCAACATTGTATTTGCTCTTTTCCGAAAAGTACTTAGTATGGGGCGGAAATAATATTTTACACGTATGAGGTTTTAAGTACTACTTGAGATTAATACTCCTTTGTGATACTGGCTGGCCACTTCAAATTTTACAGTATGAACGAAATATTGACATATTCATGACAACTGCGTCAACAGTTTAATTATTTGAGATTTCTTCTACGGGACGCTTGTGTTTTGAATAATGGTTTGAAAAAATCCTAAGAATGGAAGAAATTGATAATCCATTTATTTTCATAACAAGTCAAAAAGGAAAATTAGTACTTTTGCACGATGGATACCGATACAACCACAATGTTAATAATAAAAGCGGAACAAGCCTGTGGAGATGTGCTAAACGGGATGAGTGTAGTGTTTCGGTTACATTAAATGCTAATAAAACTGAAATTATTAGAGGGGGTATAGGACATTCGTGTAAAAAAAACCCAGATAAAAATGAAAATGACCGTATAATGGACATATGTAAAAAGGAAGCGTGCGAGAAGTTTACTCCAATTCCAAAAATTCTTGAAAAAAAATTTCGTGATTCAAATCAAAGTTTCATACCGAGTTTCGAGTCAAAAAAAGATACTTTATATAGAACAAGGAGGAATTTCTTGAAAGTACAAAAGACAGAGTTTTCATGCGTCAATGAAGTTGAGATTCCAGTATTGCTGGCCAAAGATTTTCTAGTTTGTGTTGATGGCACAGAGAACGACAAAATAGTTCTGTTTTCCACCAAACTCTGCCAAGAATTTATGAAAAAACTGCCGGATAAGGCTGCATTCTTTTTCGGAGATGGAACTTTAAAGGTGCCTATACCGTTTTCATAGCTGTATTCAATGCACGTTGACATAAAGAGTTGCTCGGAAACAACCAATGTGGTACCCATTTTGTATGCGTTGTTACCCGATAAAAAACAATCGAAATATGAGAGACTTTTTGCTCTCGTTAAACATCGTTTTGGACTTGACATAAAATATTTTAAGTGTGACTATGAGGCTGCACAGATTAACGCATTCCGTTTAACATTTCCCGAAGGAAAATTTAGTGGTTGCTATTATCACTTCAATAACGCCGTATGGCGAAAGTCACGAAAATTAAAAGTTTCTGACTTCAATAGTGGAAGGACAATTACAAGGATGTTAGCTAATTTACCGTTGTTGCCAGCCGCAATGATTAGTGAAGTATGGTCCCAAATCCATGATGATGCTGAACGCATGGAGAATGATAATGTTTTGCAATTTATCAATTACTTTCACAAACAATGGATTAAAGATATGAGACCGGATGATATTAGTTGTTTTGGGCAAAGACATCGTACTAATAATGCTTTGGAAGGATGGAACAGAAGGTTCAATGCCAGAGTAGGTCGAAAAAGGGCATTACCGTTATTTATTCACGCATTGCGAAAAGAAGCAAAATGGCAGGACCTTAAAATTACACGCGCTTTATTTGATGGGCAAAGACGTAAAAAAAATGATATTATTTTTGATAAAAAATACAAGAGAGAAACCGATAAACTAAATAACCAGGAGATAACATCATACGTATTTTTACAGCGACTCTCTCATATAAAACTGATTATTTTTGGAGATTAATTTTGTTAATAAATATTTAAAATTATTTTCTGTTTTTGTTCTTGAGTATACCTAACGTTTTATATCGTCGACAATTTTACATTTTGGACGTTTTACTAGTAAGTCGTTTTGCCGCTCAAGACATTGCCACCATATAAGTAGACGTTTTAATATGCCGACGTTCTGCAAACTACGTCATTTTCCTTGATAGACCTTCTGATACGGAGCGAATTATTCATACCTATTGGTTTTCCAAAATTATTTATAAAATGTATTGGTGACAATTAGGGAGTGCAATCTTACAGCAAAATCTACAATCTCGATATTAGCAGAGGTCTAATCTCGCAAGATCTCGGTATTTTGCGATATCTCGCAAATCTACGAATTTTTTTGTAGGAATTCTATTAAAACTTGGTAAAGTTATTGTTCTTTAAGAAATATACGGATTATTTTGGAAAAAAAACTCCTTAGAAAAAACAAACATATCTAGAGTGTCTTCAGCTTCAATTGGCTTCGGATGTTTCGTGCCAAATACCCAGCAGCAGAAAAGGCCCGCTCTGCCTCTTGACCTCAGTTTTTGGTGGCAAATGATGGTTCAAAATCTACATCGTAATGGGCAGGATCTCTCAAGTAGAACAACGCAGTTATAATTGTTCGGTGGTGGAATCTAGTTCTCATAGCGTCAGCCTAGACCGTCAGTATAGTTTCTGTGCTATTAATGTTGTTAGGTTTTCTAACATTCGTTCCATGAGCCGCGAAGTGGTTTCAGCGGTAATGAGATCTAAACCGCTAATTTGGCCGGATGAAACACGTGTTCTAAGTCTGACAAAGCGGCATATTCATAATAAATATAAAGCATAATTCGGATTTGTCCCAAAATTGCAATCTTGCAAACCTTGCGAGATCGCGCCCGATTTTGGGTGCAAATTTGGATCTCGGTATTTTGCACTCCCTAGTGACAATGGTATGAATTATTTTTGCCGCCTAGTAACGACATCCACGGATGTATTCTGACGATATCCATGCACATCGATATACCTTATTGATTATTAAGTAGGTAGGTATGTGAGATTTGAAGAGAATACAATGCTACGTAAGAGACTTGGTCGTCGAATCACATTCCGGTTCTCTCGATACGTAGTAGTAAGGACCGAGGACAAAGAGAGAGAGATCCGTAAACAAACCCCAGAGCTCGCGTCAGGATTTACGAAGCGCCTGCGGCCTAGCTCGCCCCGCACGTATTGACTCATCGCTATGTCCGAACCGATTGGTACGGTTGCAGTGTCATGGATAACAAAGCCTTGTTATTAGGTACGAGAAATATCCTCCTTTTCGCGGTTGTCTGTTTGAGAAGGCGACTTCTGGCAAGATCGAGATTTATGCCAGGAAGTGATCACTGACAATCGCGACAGTTTTTAACAAATCACGATCATCTTCCAAATTTATTGATATCAGAGTCCAGTAGCTGGCTTCTGCGTCATCATTTTATACATGGATATGTACATAATGCATAAAAATACCATTCCTTCCATTTGATAATCTTTGTCAAAGCAGCCAAGTATTTCTGCCTGTTCGGTCAATCTTGGATCTTCAAAACTAAAGTCCCGAGATAATTCAATGCATTGTATAAACGAATAATGAATTCGTATTGGCTTCGCTTTTTTTCAGCCCCTATCGTTTCATATTCATCATTGAATAGCTCGTAACATGGATTTCGATATCGAGGATTTGTATGGAAATGTCCATAGTAAGATCATCGAAGTTTAGTAGGTAGACATGAAGGAATAAACCAATTCTTTGATTTTCGCTTTATGGACCATACAAGTCACTCGCGAAAACACATACGGTGATTTAATAACTTGAAAAAAACCTACTGTTGCACTACAGTACCTACCTAATAAATAACCTAGACCTCTGTCTCACCAAGAGTTGCCCAAATAAAGCTCAGAATGTATTTACATACACAATAATTTATTGTTTCTTACAATTTAGTGAAGCTAAAATAGTACATGTTGATTGATTACATTTAAAAAAAGCTTTGAATTTAATCTCTCAGTCTGTCAACCAAGTAACGTAAGCTTCCCCTGCCAGCAGCTGGTCTACACATCGCAGCCACGTTTGCCTCAATGCTATCAAATGCTGTTTGTTCAAAGGAAACAAGGAAAGGACAGTGAACGGGACATTTATGGAAATCACAACGCAGATATCCTTACAACCACAATATATATTAGATAAAATTATAATTATAAAGATCGCCATACTGAAAAAAAAAACTAGATTAATCGTAACTTATTACCTTATGAGATACACTGTAATTTATACTGAAAATTGTTACTATTGGAGCGTTTTCAGTTTAAATATTGTGGATGAAAGAAAACGGACTGACCGATCAACGACAGTCTGTAGCACGCTACATTTACTAACTTAAAAAAAAGTGTTTCTAGTAGAAAAAAAATAACACTCACTCGAGTCCGTGAATGAGCTCATTTTGCAATACCACTTACATTACCCAAAATGTTCTTAACACTTATGAGCTTTACTTACATTCATCGACAAATTCCTAAGTGAACCAGACAAGTGAATAGCAAATTACGCTCCATTTCCTAAACATATGGCTATTGTACAATTTCACAATGCAATTTAGATCTATTTAAAGTACAAATAGTAATAGGAAATACATAAGTTAAAAAATGATGTAAATAAACTAATATCATACTTCAACTAAAGTGTTCCCCTACTGACACGACAATAACAAAACGCAATTTTGCACTTACAGAAAAGTTCTTATAAGATAACAGAACCTATATGCACAAGTGAACGGTTTTTTATTTAGATGCATTAAATTCGCGTTTAATACCAGAAACGACAAAATTAGGCTGAATCTAAACAACCGTAAGTATATTACACATTTCCAGAAAATTTTGTTGTAACGGGAAGGAAGGGATGATGGAGGAGGAAGGGAGTGGGAGGGAGGGCCGGGCTGTGGCGATGTGTGTGTATGTTTCTGCTGTCATAACTGACTCTCACATGGCATACTTCCGTGTCCACTCGCGGGCTAGTTCATTGTACTTTTCTCTGTCAGTTTTGTAGATCCTAGCAATTTCCGGCACCAACGGGTCATCTGGGTTTGGATCACATAGCAGGGAGCAGATTGACAGCAACACTGGAATGGAGATAGCATTGTTACATTGTTAAAAAACATTTATTTAAAATATCAATTAGTCTTGTATTACGCAATTGCATTAACATTTCATAAAAACTTAAGTGCAAAACCTTGGTTTCAATAAATTACTTTATCTTGATAACTGAACTGTACCAAAAAATTTGACACGGATGTACTAATTTCTAGAATTTGGCAACTGCATTAATTAATGAAAAATGTTTTGAATATAATATTATCTGTAACAATAAAGGCTTTACTTGACACAGCCACAGGACAAAAGTGTAGTTTCTACTGATACTGTGAATTACAAAAACCAACAACTGCAAACTAATGTTTGCAGTTGTTAACAACCATATTTTATCATAATTAAAAACACAGCTGAATAATTCTTTCACCATTATGTCATGCAACATTTCTTGGATTATGGCAATTTTTTAGTACTTGTATGCTCATCATATAAGATGAATCAACTAGTGCAGCAAATAAGGTGAATCAACTATTTTAAACCTGAGACTTGGACGAAAATAATGTACAACCTGATATTGTACAAGTCAATATGTCAAAACCATGGACTATCCAGCAAGCTTACCAACATCTTTTTACTTAGTGCAATCTTAGAATACATACCTGCAGGTATCATGCAAATTGTATGCATCTAGGACTTCTCATTTAGACAAGCATTGATAATTATGAGTTAGAGATTGTTAACAGAATGACTAAAAATCAACTATCCAAAAAGATCCAAGAAGCATAAAACTTTAATATAATTTTTCTTGAAGTCTTGAGAAAATTTATAAAATTACCTTTGGATATGGTTAAAGCAGGTGACCACTGAGCTCTCAGAATGTCAAGGCAAATGGAACCATTACTGTTTATGTTGGGGTGATAAATACGCGTTGTGAATGCAACTTTTGGTGGTTTGAATGGGTAGTCTGTCGGGAAATGTATGGTGAGGAAGAACACTCCTCCCTGATAAGGACTGTCAACCTGAAAATAAATAAAACAAATGGTTATAAGCAGGCACAGATTAGTTTCATCATAACAAAGAATTATTTTAGAGGTCATCCTCCATATAGTGGTGGGCAGTTAATGAGAAAGGTCCAAGATAGGGCTCAGTAGCTATCTTGGCTGTTCCAACATGGATAGCTACAATAGTGATACCGGTTAAAAGTTATAGATATAAAATACTTACTGGTCCCATAATTGTGGCTTGCCAGTGGAAAACTGAAACACGAGAAAGCTAGTATTAGTCATTGTATTCTATCAAATTCACCTAAATCTAATAAAATTAAGCTCTATAGAAATCATTTGTATCCGTTAGGTCACACAACCAAGTGGCTGAAAACATTGAAGATTGCTGATGGAGGAAAAAATTATGCTGTGTAGTATTTCTAACATAAACCACAAAAATATATTATATACATATTCTTCAATCAGTTTATTGTGAAACTGATTGTTGAGAATTATATTAAAAGCAAAGAAGTAAAGCAGTTACAATTGTTTTATGAATCAGTAAGTGTATTTAGATTTCCTTGCAAAGTATGTTGACCTGTAAACTACAGAGATGGAAATGATTCATAATGTTCATGGAAAAAGGTTATATAATGGCCAAAACAACTCTATAATTACAATAGATATCTATATACCTTTCAAGATCTTATTTTGACAACCTAAATGTACCAGGTTTACTGATGCCATACCCACTCAAATAGATATGGAGATGATTCAATAAACTCCAAGACATTTTTACGTACTGCTGAAGGTCATTTTTGCCAACCTTAATGTACCAGGTTTACTGATGGCATACCCACTCAAATAGATATGGAGATGATTCAATAAACTCAGAGTCATTTTTACGTACTGCTGAAGGTCATTGACTTGAGAGATTGACATTCCTAGGTGAGTTAAGCATAATAATGTTAAAGAAACCTTGGTAAAGGACATGTTATTCAAATACATACAGCTATAACAGACATGTACAAAAAAAACAATAATATGTTACATTTAGATATAAATTGCAGGATTACTTGGAAAAAAATAATCAGATGTTATGTGAACTCTAAATGTGCATAATGGTAATCATGAATACAGCTAATAAAGCAAGTTATCCATTATTCTGATAGGATAGTATTAGTAAAGCAGTAGGTAGGTAGTCCAATAATTGGTATATACTACACAATAACAAAACACATATAGTCATTGTGCCTACCTACAACCTAATTTATGGTAGGTAGGTACCTACTGCACAGCATAGATAGTTATGTACCATTGTCTCTACCACGGCCTGGATAACAAGGCAGTTTCACAGTATTATTATTATCCAACAACAATGACTCACAAAAAAAGTAGATAGCAGATCAATAATGTAGGTAAGGTACTTACGATCTTCACCGTGTGGGCCCGCCGAGCATTGTGCAGGTGGATCTCTGCCCAAATCTTGTAATTCCTGCATAATAAAGCACAAATGAACCATGTGCACAATATACAGGAAACACTGATAGGCTGTGTGTCACATCATCACTACGTACAACAACGGCCGAACATACTGCTGAAAACATAACATTCTACGACTGACAACAATGATATACACTTTATTTCACCTCCATCAGCCACCTTCTTCGTTATTCTCACATCACTGGTGCCGATGATGACAAGAAAACCTCAAAATTGGCACATATTTCCGACATTTTAGGTACGCCGTGTGCACAAAATTGTCAACTACCATCAAGCAGTTAAACACCGTTAGTCCAAAAATACGTGATTTCGCCTGTAAGGATTCTATATTTTATGATTCTGATATAGATTTGAACGCGCACACTGGCATAATCCAGAAATTTCGCTATTTAGTAATTCACAATGACGAAACATTCACTACGAAGACTGATACCAAATTTACAACACTTCGTTTTAGATCACCTGGAACAACGGATTATACAACTCTTATGGAATATACGTACCCTATTAATTCGTTTTAACGCCATTTGATTATTTTATGATGGAATAAACTGACTTTCAACTAGACAACGAAACTGTAATCCAAGGACCTTTGATTAGAGATTGCAAGATGGCACCCGTCTAAAACGAAAAGTACCACCTCTAGTCGTTTAATGTGAATAATATTATTTTCACAATTAATACGTATAACTCTTAATGCACATCAAAAAATAAATGAAAACTTAGATTAACCACTAAAAAGAATACATTCAAAGCACAAGTTTTCACGAAATGTAGCAATTGTGGCAAATGGAGTACAGCGAACAGGAAATCAGGTCGATTACAGAGAAGGTTTTTAAAATTATTCAGGGTTACCATATCAACATTTATTTTTATTTTTATTGAACGACGACGACGGGGAAGCTCTTGGCTTTATCTCACCTGGATTCAAGATATGAAATCAGCTAGGGCCGTACTTGAAAGTGAGCTTCATTTGGAAACCTCAATAATTCGAGGGACTGGCTAAGATGCTCTTCAAGCCGGAACACGACAATTTAGAATAGTGATGGTGTGAGACTTAGCTAAGATCGTGGTAACTAGCTAAGCGGAATTAAACAAACCAAGCACAATATTGCACCCCCCTAAAGTTCGAACCCGGGACTTCCGCGCATCGTTGCGGTGGTGATGGGTGAAATACAAGACAACAGAGGTGGTTAAAGCTGTTTGATTTAAAAAATCTATCAGTTTTTAATATAATTAATTGGGTGCCAAAATAATAAAAATAGTGGTAAAAGTTTAATTTTATCAATGCAGTGAGAGAATATATTAAAATTAACTTTTTTTATTGCTGGCAGCACGCACTATGATACGGCCGGCTATGACGTCAGAATTCTTCAGACACATGGTATGGCGCTATTTTTGGATTATTTGGATATTCATTACAGAAGGCATGCCGGGCATACCTAGCTATTTTAGACACAATTTTGCAATTTGAAACTGGTTTAAGTGACCTGCCAGATTACTTTAAATTCAATTCAACCAAATTGGTACCCAACTTTTAGTACATAAACAATAAAACTATAGAATAAAATCTTATTTCTTTATAATTGCAATTATTTTATCAGACATCCAAGTCAACAAGTTCAAGCAAATCATAAGCAGGCAGAGCTAAATAATGCAGCAAGTGAAATGCAAAGTCGACAGTTAGGTAAAGCTTGTTATCAAAAATCAAAGAACACTCCTCCGGAACAATATACCTCACTTAGAGCTTGAATAAGCGAGCTAGATTATGCAAAGCTGGAACGTACAATTCGTTTAATGCTTAGGAAGTCACTCTCTCTGTCCCTCTCGCACCGGCTTAAGATCGACCGTGAAAGGCACTGCTGGTTTTGTTTTATTTACTATTTAATAACTAGGTAAGGAACCTACCTAAACTACATAATATAGCATAATATTGGAAACGGTGTCATACCTACCTACTTATTTTGATATTTTATTGTTCAGTGAAGTGAGTTCGCGAGTTATAAACGGGTTGAGTGCATCATCGGGTTCATGAAATTAATTTATAATAAATCATCGGGTTCATGAAATTAATTTATTATAAATTAATTCAATGAACCCGATGATGCAATAGGGGTAAGAGTGAGGGTGCAATGAGATTATGTGAGGTTGCCAGAGCTCCAACATCTCACCAAACCCCCTTGATGGCCGGCCTCGATGCTTTGGAAAACTTATTCAAGTACCCCCTATTTGTTTTTTAAATAAAGACCTACGTTTTTCTACGATCTCGCCCGATGGGAAGCGATAATGTTGCCTACGATGTAGCACACTGGTCTAGAAGATATCTATTCACTTTGGCCACGAAGAGGCCCTGTAATAGACTCGCTGTTCCCACAACTAGGCTCCATAAAGTTGATAAATATTTCATAGGGCAAACTGTACGCTCTTAGAATATATTACCAAGTGATGTGATAAGATTGTCAAATAATAAATTAAAATTTTTATTATCAAATTTCAGATTACCTAGAAGATAAGAAAGCCTGGCATTAAAGAAAGGAAATTGCTCCAGTGAATATATTGTAATTAGTATTAAATAATTTTAAGCTATTGTAATGGATCATTCTTGACTTTCTCCTTGTGGTCGCGATTCCGAACAGGCTCGGCGGTAGATTTGACGTTTCAAAGTGATCAAAAAATCTTACTGAATAAAAATATTTGACTTTGACTTTAACTTTGAGTGTTGTAAAACCCAAAATTCAAAAATCGGATCTGTGGTCGATAACATACTCTTTGAATTGCTTTGATTGTTTCGATTATTTTGTTCATTAGTTTTTTGATAGATAACGGATCTGTGGTCGAGAATATACTCTTTGAATTGCTTTGAATGTTTCGATTATTTTGTTCATTCATATTAGATATATTGATATGAATAGATTGTTTTTCACTTTCCAGGTCTTTTCTAGTGTTCACAATGATAAATTCAGGACGATGTACGATAATACACTGCTATCGTACGCAGATTGTACGATAATTTCTACTATGAATATTATGATGCACAATTTGAGAATTGAACTGTCAGCCAATAGCGTAGTGGCAGTTAGTGACAGCATTCAATATCCAAAATAATTCATAAACCCACTCGACCGTGTGATGCATGAGCGTGACGTAATACTCGTACGCAAACAAAAAAAGCGGCTCGAGCCCAGCAAGCGCTCGCACCCCGAAAATAATTAAAAAAAAGGAAAAAGGCAACTAAACAATGTAAAAAAAGCCACCTTGTGCATTCTGACTATGTAAGATTTGTTTAAAATCAGTGTCAAGATCTTTGGCAGGAATATTTTGACAAAAGGTCAGTAGATAAAGGGATATGGTATCGCACTATACAACCCACCACGATATCGTCCTTCCCGTGGATAGACGAAAATAAATACAATAGAAACTTGTTAGTTACTGATCTCAGGACGCTCTCGGAACGTCATTCCGGGTGCATTCCGTTTAACAAGTTTGCATTTTCAATTAAATAAGTAGAATCACCAAACTGTAATATATGTGGCAAAATTGATGATGTCCAACATTTGATGTTGGAGTGTGTACGGAGCGCAGACAACCGAAGTCTCATAGTGTATAATAAATTTGGTGTTGGTATATGTTATACAAAATATGTAATGTAGTATAAATAATAAGTAGTTTGTCGGATCCTATGTGTAAAGAAGCTCAACTGTGTTTTAAAATTTTAATTTTGTTTATTTTTTCTTTTTAATCTCTCTTTTATTTATGTGTCTAGTGTTGTATGATTTGTTATGTATGTACGATTGGGCGATGTGGTCATACAGCGACAAAGCCCTAGGTACCTTTTGTTTTAAATAAAAAAAGCCACCTTGAACCGAAGCACGTAGGCTTGACAGTACTTGAGTGACATCACACTACAAAATCAAATATGCTGTGTTGTATATCAAAATGAGCGTATGTTTTCTAGGTTCTTGTCAAATAAGACTCGACCATATTTCTATTAGGAGTAATGTTGAAAATAGCATAAAACTAACAAAAAATGTTAGTGGAGCTATAGGTTACATGTTTCGTACGACGAACTATTTTTGGTGGAACTTTTAGTTGCAGGACACGGTCGAGTAGAGGAAGTCCTTAACCCACTCAAGATACTGTATCGTTCAGTAATGTATAAAAACAAATCAATAAAAAAATATTTAAATTGCATCACGTTAATTTGACCTAGCACTCATTTAATAATAATAATATTTGAGGAAATATTTACATTTGACAAACACACCTATTTTTTTTGTACGAACTCTATACGGAGCAAAAGATGTGATAGGTTGTTGTCAAATTAACGGTAGGTCAGATGATACCCATTATGCAAGGATTAGTACTTCCGACCCTTAACCCACGTGTAGGGTAAGTGATGCAGATTCCAATAAAAATATACACACGATAGTTTGGCATAATTTTTTGACATACAATAAATTAGGTAGGAGTTAGGTAGCATCAATATAATCAGGATAAGTACTTACACAATCGTTTTTACAATCAATTTGTCCTGTGTTCTATTTGGTCATGGTCACCTCATTAGAAAGGGACACACTACCAACGTGAGTTCTCTCGCACGGACCGGTTTTTGCACCATAGTGAAGGATCGTAAAGATAACGTGACAATGTGTATAAAGTCGAATGTGTCAAAAGTGGTCTCTGTAAGCGGTATCAGTCTGAGTCCAATGGTTTTTTTTTCCATATAAAAAATGCCCAATGCGCCTATAGAAATTTCACTAAAAAAAATATGCAATGGACAAAAAACCATAAAGGCATAAAAAATCTGCCGGATCTTTTACCATCTCGGTTTATCTTATGGAATTCTGCTCAATGAATTTAAGATAGATGCAATGACTATTGATGGCTACACCCTAACATCCTACTTTAATAGAACTATATTCGAACACGGAGGCACCGCTATATTCTTCAAAAATGAGATAGAATACAAGATTAGACATGATATGAATAAACTTAGTTTTGAGATGAATTGCGAAGTAGCGGCAATAGAAATAAAATATAATAAACTAATTATTATTTGTATGTACAGACCTAATTATGATTATTTTATAGGATATTGAAAGCGTTAACCAAGCTGTCGATAATACTCAAAGTGTAGATGAAAAGATGAACATTTTACTAGAGCACCTCAAATTTTGTTATTACTCGGCTTTTCCCATTAAGAACGTCAAAATTAGAAAGGACTTGAAACTAACAATAACTACTAAGGGTATCGAAACATCTAGAAATAATTTAGAAAAGATTAAACTATTACAAAATCTATATCCCACCGTGACTAGGAAAACCCAACTCAAAATATATAAAAAAACCTTCAAAAAAGTTTTAGCAACTGCAAAAAAGCTTAATACGTCAAAAATAATCAAAAAATCAACAAATATTGTTAAAACGACTTGGAAAATTGTCAAAGAGCAACAAAATAGAACATCAACTACTAAAAATAAAAAAAATGAGCAAATTCGTAATTTTGATGGACAATAAATAAATGATTCTAAAAATATGGCAAATAATTTTAATAAATATCTTTAATAATATTGCTTCAAAGTTAACAAGCAAAATTGACGTTCAAGTGAAAAACTGTGAAAAATACTTAGGATGTGCGTCAACAGGTAACATTTCTTTTTCAAGGATCATCTCGAATTTAGGAGAAATATTATTAACATTAAAAGTAAAACAGCAAAAGACATCTATGACATGGACACAAAAACTGTTAAGGATTTAATATTATTAAATAGTTATTTGTTTGACATTACACTTAAAATATTCAATGAATGCATTCTCCAACGTATTTTTCCAAATTGTCTAAAAGTTGGAAAAATTATTCCAATACAAGCTGTTGACATAGGAAACTACAGACCAGTATGCATTTTATCAGTTTTTTCAAAATTTTTAGAAAGTGTACTTACAGAAAGTCAATTTGGTTTTAGAAAAAATAGATCTACTGAAATGGCTATTAGAAAAACAGTATATTTCATACTAGATGCTATGGACATGTCACAGAAAGTATCTAGTATCTTTTGTGACATGTCATTGACTTGTTGTGCATTTGATTGTTTAAGACACGATATCCTAATTCACAAGCTTAGTTTTTATGGTTTCAAAGGTCAGGAACTAAACATTTTAGAATCTTACCTTAATGATAGAAACTCAAATTGTTAATATAGGCAAAACGCATTCAGACATAGAAAATAGTAAAATCGGCGTACCACAGGGTTCTATATTAGTACCACAGGGTTCTATATTAGTACCACTATTATTCCTAATTTATGTAAATGACTTGACAAACTGCTTACCAGAATGGGCCCTAGTTACACTATTCGCGGATGATACTCATGTTGTTGAACAAGTTAAAGAACAAACCAATATGGTGATTACAAAATTGCAACATTGGTTTGAAGATAATGGCATAATCCTTAATGCGAATAAAAGTATAATCTTAAATATGCACCGAAAATAAATAAAGATATCTATGATATCAGGGAAGTAAAATTTTTAGGGTGTATTTTGGATTCAACCCTGTGCTATAAGAGTCATAAAGAAAAAATATGTAAAAGGTTAAGCAGCGCAAATTACGCATTGTTTAAATTAAAACCTATAGTTGATAGAAGATCTCTTATATCTGTGTACTATGCATACCGTCACTCCATTGTTAGCTATGCCATAACAGTTTGGGGTAATGCTACCGATGTAGAAAAAGTTCTCATTTGCCAAAAAAGATCTGTTAGAATTATATATGGCCTGAACAGATTTACCTCTGCCAGGGCTTGCTTTAAAAAGGGTAAAATACTAACGGTAATATCGCTGTTTATTATGAATTCTATTTTAGAAGTCCACGAAAATAAAAATGATTTTGAATGCAAATTCATAATTACAATACAAGAAATAAAGAAAACCTAGATATACCAAGAACTAGGTAAGTAAAAACATACAAGCAAGGACGATGCATAAAGTTAGCAAAGTACAATAAATTGCCTTATTGATATAAATAAATGAATATAAATTGTGTTATTGTAAAATATTACAATAACACAGCTACCTTTAAGCCAATTTAAGCACAAATTAAAATTATTTTTTCAGTGCAACCCCTTCTACACTGTCAGTGATTTTTTGAGCTGTTCTTTTGTGGTTTAAGATGTTCATTTTTGGAATCTTATTTTGTAATACCTACTATATTCAAATTGACTCAACAAATTTCCTAGAATTATTATTATTTGTATATTTTATGACTTATCTATGTTATGCAATGTAACGAAAAGGCGAATAAATGACTTTGACTTTGACTTTGACAATTCTGAATAATGTCAATGGATAATAAATCAGCTTCAGAGCCTGTCTGTCACTGTCCCAGTGTGTCGTACTCACCTAAACTGTGTGTATTTATTGACCAACCAACCGTGTTCCATGTTGAGTTTTATATTCTATGATGATTGTCTTTTGTTTAATATATAGATAAACATCAATTTCAATTATTTTTGAAAAACAAATGGAACCGACTTCACCACTATAAACTTAAAAATGTATCTAAGGGTTAGTTCATATAATTTAAACGAATGTAAATACAGATAATCTAACAAAATGTTAGGAATAGGTTCAAATTATGGTGCAGTGTAGGGATGCACTATATCCCTATAATTCATCCCGTTTTCTTGATTTTTGATTTAAAAGCCAAACTAATTGACCGATTTTGATCAAAATTTATGGGAAAAATCTGGAATCATATCTATTCAAACAAAAAAAAAAAATCAAATCAGTTGAGTACCCTCATAAAATTATTGTACATGGAAGTTAAAATAATACTATTTGTCCAAAATTATACTACGTTCCATTTTTTTCCTCATGCGCCGGGATTCGTTTCGTTGCTCGGCGTTTTTGTTTTAAATCTAAAGAAAAATGAATTCGGAAGTAACATTTTGTTTTATTATGTACGTACTATGGGTACGGTAAACGTTTAGTTTTTCTGCGTTTTTGTTTTAAATTGAAAGACTTTTTAGAGCCAAATTAACTTTGCTGAATAACCTTTCGAAATCAGCGTTTGCGTAGGTAGAACCAGGCAATCAAGAGCAAATCTCGATTTTTTTTAAAGTGATCGTTTAGCCCAGAACACGTCTGGTCTTTTTCGCACTTTTATATTTTCATAAAACCCAATTTGTGGTACTGGCAGTGGCAGTGCACACCATTGATGATTGATGATCGTCAAGAATTTGCTTGCATTATGTTATAGAGATGCATAATACCTAATCTACGTCAATAACTCTAGTAAAGTTTGAGGCAATAGATAGAATGTTGGATTTTGTTCCCGCTATAGACTGACTCAAAGCATATTTTAAGCCTAGTAAAGTGATTTTGATAAGCACCTCGTTGTAAAAATCTTTTTTTTATTGCAAATAGAAATAAGTCGGTTGACCTGAAGATAAAATTATGGTATTTTCGCGTAGTATGGCATATGGCAATACGATACTACATACTACTATGAAATAATGGTACAAATAGTATAATTATACTACGAAATCCAACACTGCTCGCACCCAAAATAATATAATATTTTAACTGACTTCAAAAAAGGAGGAGGTTCTCAATTCGGTTGTATGATTTTTTTTTACTTCAGAACTCCGTCATTTCTCAACCGTAATAAAAAAATATTTTTGGTTTGCAATGATATGATTTTTGATTAGTCCCATATAAATTTTATCAAAATCAGTTCAGTTTGTTTTTAAATAAAAAAAACAGGACAATTGGAACAAGTGCTCCCCTACACACCCTACACTGCATTTTTTAGATGAGAAAAAACCATTGAACTCTCGACCCCATACACTTTACCGACACCAATTTTGACACATATGACTTGAAACACATTGTTAAGTTATCCTAGATATAAGGACCGTTCGAAGACTGCCTCTACCTATAGACGACAAGCTTCAAGGTTTCACTTCTGTTGGCACTCCCTGAGTGCCACTGCTTTTTATTATTGAACGCCCTAAGAACTGTTCAATCGAGCGAGTAGGTGTAGATCAAAGGTGTAGATACTGTAGCGTGTGAGTAATAGTATTCTATGTGGTACTCTGTGCTCGATCGTGACGACCGAACCGAACCGACCGACGCGACGACGACGACGGAGACGACGACTTCTAACACCTTCTACTACACCTACACCTACCTACGAAACGAAACTCGCTTGTTTGCTTGTTTGTTTGTTGTGACTTGTGAGTGTGAGACGTATCAATCAGTCAGTCAGTATTACTGATAAACTTGTTGGATGTGCTTGTGTTGCGTGAGGTTGACCGTACGGTAGTAACCGTAAACCGTAACCGTACCAATCACAATATTTTATGATTATTACAATCATCAACATTCTAGGAATATGAATTGATAACAGTTTTAAGTAATTAAAGTTCTTGTACCTACTTGTTTTGAATTATAGGCACAGAAAGATTATTATTTCCTTACATTCCCCCTTAGCAGGCCCCCTAACGGGGTCTCTAATATCTGCATCATACCTTTTATAATATGACCATTACAATAATGACCCGAAAAGTGAGTGAGTGTCAAGCCGAAACTGTACAATTTATGTCGATAGAAAAAGTAAGTACCTACATATCAAGATCATCAAGAATTGATTAGGCTATGGGGTGGACTGTACCTAATGGAATACAGTCCACCCCATAGCTTAATAAATTCCTGCAAGAGGTATATTACAACATGTTAAGTCTATAAATACGTTTATTATTTACAAACATTAAAAATAATACCTAAACTGTACAATTAAACTATCCATTACAATAGCTTTAACCCTAATGATAATGTATAAAATCAAAATGTAGGTTTCTTTAGTAATTTTCTTTATTGTTTAAAGGGGAAGGTTCTTGGCCTTGATCTTACCTGGTTTCAAGTTATGTTCAGATGGTAGGTGGAAGCGCATTTCACCTGGAATCCTGAACAGACATAGGAACTGGCTAGCTTACCTTTTATAATACTTTATTGTGCCACATAGTGCTTAGCTTGATGGGATAATGTTACTAAAATGATGACTTTATCCTTGCCAGGTGGAAAATGAAGAACCTGAAGGCTACACAGCAAACAAGCTTCTCAGACGGGGCAAGAAGCTCGAAGACAACAATAACTTGAGCAAAGAGGATGAGGAATACAACAATTATAGAAAACTGCTGAAGTATGAACAGGCTCCAGAGTACCTGCAGCATAACCCATTCATCAGGGATGGTTACCGAAAACTGCTGCCTACTCGATTATGTTGGGAGAGGTAGGTGATGATCATACTGATTGTGGATACCAATGTGGGCCTGGTGTTGCATTGTCCATCTATATACTCCTATACTACCAACTATAGTTCTGCCATTTTAGTGCTTAAAAGTTGAAAGGTGAGACAAGAATACAATATGTTTGCCATTGTGTAGTGTCAAATGTAGTTCATTGTATTGCCATAATATGATTCAGGTAGCTTACAAAAATGATCCTACTTTGTCACTATGCTACTTATTTGTGTATCTTTAGTACCTAATACAATAAAAGTAGGAATCATAATGCATTACACAGAAAGAAGATTTTTCCAAGAATAAAGATTCCTTAGTCAACTTTACAATATTTACAGACTGAATGGTTTGATGGGTTCTGAAATTGTGACCATCACAACAATATTGTCAACCTAGTATTATCACAGATAATTTTGCTTAGATGCTTACATGTGTGTTTGGGTCATTAATTTTGTTAAAACTATTGAACTGATGCCCCAAAACTGCGGCCCTAGGCCCGTAAAGTAACTTGCCACTTTTGATCCCATAATTAATTATTTTCCATTCCATTGGAACTGATTTTTAGAATATATAGTAGCCTAGCTATTTACGAGTATGATATGCAAAGGTTTAGCTCTTTCTGTTGAGCATTTTTTTAATCACCCAACAAGAAAGTGTTTGGCTTATTATTCTGATTAGTCTGAACCTACAACCTTTACTAAATGCATAAAGATGAATTTATAAATTTTCAATTTTGAAAGTGTTCCAACAACTTTGGGCTCATAGTCTTCATACATTATTTTTTTTATTATCAAACAAAGAACAAATAAATGAATTTTTTTTTTTTCAAAAACTCACTTTTCCAGAAAAACTATAAAAAATTTTTTTTTTCTTTAATGCAGAACTTATTTTTTTGTAAATCGAGCACGTAACTCCTAACATGACTTTTCGATAACTCTCACGGTTTCTGACTTGGCCTCAGTGGCCCTGAAAAAAAATTCACCTGTATATTTTTTTTATTAATTGATATAATGGCGTCCTACTTATGATTATGATGGTGCCGATGGTATGTGTGATGTAGCAATCAAATTGAGCATACATTTGTACCCCCTGGGAATCGAACCTGTGAGCTCCCGTACCGATACCCTACCGCGAACTGCATAGGCAGTTGAACCTAACCACCATTAGGCAACCAACACACACTCCAATTATTATGTGGGTACTCATAAGTCGGAATGTCTTCGGAAACAGCGATCATTTCACAGTAATACATGAAACCTTATTATACGGTCACACTCTGATTTCCTCAGTTACTTAGATGTACCTGCCATTCTATGCACAACTATACTTATATTTTATAGGTATTAGGTACCTACCTACAGAGCTTAGATTTTGTTCATGTGGAATTCTCTAGTAGGTAGGTATAGGTACTACTAGGTTAGATTAGATACCTACATAGTCAAATGCATTAATTTCTACACATTTTACACAACGCATCTACCCTCAAATGAAAACTTGTTAAAGCAATAAGTATACTTACATACTTAATTTTTTTCATTCAAATGTTGAAACCTAAAACATGAATACTGAAAAATCACGCTCTAAATAGATAAACAAGAAAATATTCTCATATGAAATTGTGGTGTACTATTTTATAATTAAATTAATGACTTTCACAACATATATTTTAATACATAGGTAGTAAGTACTATGTAATACAGTTATACATATTACGTTTTATTTGACGTCGTCACATAGCCAATAACCAGGGACGCTACCGCCGACGGCGAAGCCGATCTCCATTGATGGCTTTAAATTAGCTTCATGAGAACTAGAAACGATTTTTACCGTCAAATGTACTGAACGGATAGGTTTCATAACATGTGTACACTTTTGAGATGGGAAACGCCATTTCGGATATGACACATACCTAAATCGGTAAAAATCGTTTCTAGTTCTCATGGAGCTAATTTAAAGCCATCAATGGAGATCGGCTTCGCCGTCGGCGGTAGCGTCCCAGCGGACGATCAAGACGCTTCAACCGATACCGCACTTTTCAAATTATGATAAGTAGTTTAGAAGAACAGATAAACCTACTTCCATATCGATCAAAATCATACCCCTCCTTTTTGCCTCGCCGCTGTCGGATAAAATTCATAACCCTCTGTTTTGCTTTGCCATAGTCGGATAATAACACCCAAACTCAAAATCATCTCGCAAATGTTTGTTATAAGTGGGAATCGAACCTACTGTGCAGAAGGGAGAACCCACCAACTCGTTGACAACCAACCAAAACCAAACATAGAATAGAATAGAATAGAATAGTTTATTTCTGTCTTATAAAATATTAACACGTAAAATAAATCAAAATCTTACTTCTGGCTAAATTATGAAATGCGAACATAATTGGTTTAACAACAGTAGCAAATTAAACATAGTTGCACGTCTAAGTAAGACCATAAGGCGTACATTACGTGGAGTTCCTCGCTCTAACTAAGTATATACTTGTATGTAGATGCGAGGGCTCTAGCTCTGCCTGGCTCTGGTCACTTTCTTAATTGAGACTGCCTGCTCAAATAGTGACGTACAATAACTTAACAACTTAAACTTAACAAAAAAACATTGACACCAACATGTTGGGAATGTTAGATCCAGGGTTCGATTCCCAGGAGAGTAGAATATTGTGGTTGGTTTGGTTGGAGGTAGGACTTTGTTTAAGTCCACCTGGCTAGCTACTACCATCATACCTACTATACCAGTCTGTCGTCGCCATAACAACAATTCCTTTAGATTCATTGAGAGGTAAGGCAGTTCCTCAGACAGTCGAAGATTCCGGGTTAAGTGTGCTTCCACCTTCGTCCTTCATAACAAGAAACCAGGGAAGACGAAGGCCAGGGCATTGTCTTAAAATAAAAAAAGTTGTATGTGGCAATGTTTTTAATGGCATAACTCTCAAATGGGTATTCCGAATTTAATTAAATTTAAAATATTTTTTGAGGGTGGAAAGGAATAATATAACTTTTGAATGGATGATCTGATCAATTAGATTTTTTCAATTTGCAGAAATTATTCTTGTATACATTCATTGGTTAAAGGATTCAGGGAGGGGATCTATCTATCTATCTGGGTGACTTATTTATTTACATATTATATTCTGCCCACCCACTATGACGTACGGTCAGTGCTATGGTGTTTTTCTCTGATTCTGGCTTTGCATAGAACGAGAGCTACCAACGAAAAGTATAAGGTGAATAAATAATAAAGATATTGAGGAAATATGTGCTGACAGCAAGGTGTAATGAAAGTACACTTCTAAATGAGTGTTAATAGTTTTATTTTTGGGTGTAATAATCTCCGTGATTACGTTAGTACGTTATTATAAACTAATAACCTGTTTCCTAGTCAGTGAATCCGTAATACCGGAATATGGGTCTGAATTGAAAGGAAATTGTGAAGATGCTCTTTTAATGATATTTAGATTTTATAATATTTTTTAAGGCCGTGATAAAAAGTTCAAAATTTCCCGATAGGTCGTGTCGAGATAACACATTTTCTTCTTCATCATCGACTTTCTCCCTCTCTTTTCATACTCGTGTCAACTCATCTTCCACACGTGAGATTCAGATGGGTGGATCTCTTGGGTGATTCCTGTTACATCCCGGAGATTTCTGTCCTGGTCTAGTTGTGTCCGGTCTTCATAATGCAAATCAACTTTTGAATAATTTGAATATGTTTGTTTCAGTGTGTTCTGGTGGACGAATGAGACTATGAACATATGGACGCATATATTTGGCTTTTTTTTATTGTTTTTCCTGACAATAAACGATCTAGTCATAATAAACATTCACGCCACGATCACGGATAAGATTGTAGCCGGTTTACTGTTCTCCTGTTTTTTGGTAAGCTATTTTTATTTGATCGTTCATACAGTCTTACATGAAATAGATTTTCGGTAGCTGTATGCTCTAGGAATAATCGGAAAAAAAATCTGTCATTTAGACCATCATGCTCCACCGTCTGTGAGATGTCATTGTCGATGGACACTAATTTTTTTTTATGAATGGTGGCTTAGCTTGACTTGTCCCTGAATGTCTCTGGTTCTCCTGCACACTGACGATGGAACAGAGCAATTGTTTGGGACCGGACTCTTGCAGGAGTGGTCGCTAGCCAGGTGGACCTTAACAGGATCATTCAGCCCTCACCGCTAGCAAAAGCCAGCGATTCCATTGCCCTGGGTAAACCACTGGGAGGTAGTTCCCACCTACCCCATATGAGTGGGATTGTGGTCAATCAAAGGGTGGTCGACGGGAATGATCCCAATCAGACTAAAATTATACAAACGAATGTTTGTTCCTCCTTCACGCAAAAACTATAAAACGGATTGAGCTGAAACTTATGTTGCACATTATGTTGCTATAAGGCATAGGCTACTTTTTATTCCATAAATCAGTTCCATCATCGTACGACAGGGAATCGCTTGGCTTTCATCGCACTTGGTTTACAAGGATTATGATGTCAAACATTATTTTTTAGAAAGAACCTACTTCTGTTTGTATATTAGTTACCATTTCATGAAGGATATTAGATTTGTCTTGGATAAAGAGGACACAACATAGGCTACTTTTTATGTAGGTACCTCGCGGAAAAGCCGCGGGCAAACGCTAGTCTATTATAATATTAGGACTCCGTAACCCTAACTAACAATGCTTGCTTGATTTCCAAAACGATGCATAAATTCGTTTTCGATGTTTTTGAAACTGATAGTACTGTCTGTTTATATGCAATGCAACGAAAACGAAGAGATAGCTATCGACCACCTTCCCAGTTGCACCATGTAATAAAGTGTAGCGCCAACCATGGCGCGGCATTCTATGACGCATTCGTTACGAAATTCATCTCAGCTGACACCATTGGTTGTGGGAGACACTAACTATTAGTATAGCCTCGCTGCGAATTGCTCAGCTCACCTTTCGGACAGTCGACCTGCTTTTCTCAGGCAGTGAAAGTACGATTTAAAAAAGCCTCCGATAAACACGAAATGGCTTATGTCGATGCATTTCTTTTCTCTGAGCGAAATTCTCCGTAAGTAGAGTCACTTTTTTTGAGAAGACGTTTCTTTCTTAATCTCTTCTTCTTCCTCTCTGTGCTTCTTTCCCTTATTTGGTTCTAATGCGCCAGGAAGATCTGTCTTGCCTTGTATTTTTTCCTAGGTAGGCTCGTCCAAGTTGCGGACTACAGTAGAACACCAAATAGTGGTCTTCCATTAGTTTTAGCAGTGTTCAGTAGCACTAGAAGGTCTTGCCGAACCAGCTAAGCTTTTAGTGAGTTTTTCTTTCCTAATACCCAATGTAAAGAAAAATGCATTTTTAGGGTTTCGTACCCGAAGGGTGTATGAGAAGCTCATAGGTGAAGAGTACCTTGCCAAAGAAAGGCTCGACAGCCTGAGTCATCGTCGCAATGTTGCGTGTTTGTCGGTGTTTTACATATTGTACTTCAGTGAGTGTGCTCAGGAGCTTCACGACCATATTCCGCCTTGGCCGTTCTTCAATAGAAATTACAGACGCAGAGCCTATAATCATCCCCACCTGGTTGATATCCCACGTATAAGAACTAAGCGCTTTCAAGAATCTTTAATTGTGCGTACTGCAAGAAATAAGCTCCCAGCATGTTTTTCCGCTGTGTTACGACCCCTAAGGTCTTCAAGAAGAGAGTTAATAGGCACCCCATCGTAGATCTCATTCTTGCCTGTGTAAGTTTCGAGGTCAAGTGCCTAATTAATGAATGAATTAATTAATTAATCAAACAATTCGTAGATCTCATTCTTGCCTGTGTAAGTTTCGAGGTCAAGTGCCTAAGGAATGAATGAGTAAACGAATTAATCAATTAGATATTAATAAATGAATGTATTAATTAATAATCTTTATTGTACACCAAAAACATGTAGAACAATTGTCAATTGTAAAACTAACGTCATCATCATCATATATATATATATATATATATATTATTATCATCTTCAGCCACTCAGTGCCCATTTATGAGCGTAGGCCTCTCCCATCTCCTTCCATGCGCGACGATCGGTTGCTGTAACCCACCCATCTTTTTGGTGGACGTCCTCTGGGTCTGCTGTTCTTGCTTGGGCTTCCTTTTATTTTCTTGGGTATTGAACCGCCTTTAAAAATGTCCTGTTATGTGCTTCAATGTCTTAATTAGGTCAGTAGTCTACTTAGTAACCTTCGAGTTTTAATATTAGTATCTGCCAAAATAGCTTTTGTTTTCATTCAAAAACTGGTTTCCTAGTTGCGTCGTGTGTGACCAAATTATTTTTCTACGAAGTCGTTTGACCTGTGAATTTAAATAAGTATCTACGTCTATTGTGATCGTCTTTGATAAGGTTGTTTTAAAGCTATATCTGCTGATACACGGTAAACTAATATAATGTAGGAATCATTTCTTCCGTAATGCCTACTAATATTTGGATTTGTAGCTTGACTTGACCTTAGACCGTTTACATACCTACATGGCCCCGATTCTACTAAACCGATCGCTTTACTATGACAATGGTATTGTCGCAGAATTGCCACTATAGCTGCCTTTTGGTATTCTAGTGACCATTATATATTGATACCATTGTCATTGTGAAGCGATAAGTTTACTAGAATCGGGCGCCAGATCGATAGTACCATACGCTGACCAGCGGTGTATGCTCAGTTATTTCCTATCAAACTATCAATTTTGACATTGATAGTCTTAAACAATATTTTACATTCCTCTGTGGTCTTGTGGTTCGATATACGGTATTGTGCTTGGTGATATCGTCGGTGGTAGGACTTTGTTTAAGTCCACCTGGCTAACTACCCCCCATCTTACCTAAGTCTGTCGCCATATCAACAATTCTAAATTGTTGTGTTCCGTCATTTAATAAGATAGTCAGTTCCTCAGTCTGTTGATTCCGGATGAAGTGCGTTTCACCTTCGGCCTTATCACGACACCAGGCGAGATGAAGGCGCTTCCCTATTTTACAATTAAATTAATTAACTAGTTTTGTTTATGAGGTAAACTGTAAATGTATTTTTATCATTAGTTCATGCCAATTTGTCAAGGAGTTGTTGAATGACATTGTCCATTGTATTCAAATCAAATTAAATCAAAACATTTATCTCGGACCACCATGCTCGGGCATGCTGAAGTACCTACTAAAAGGTACGCGATAAAATTGCGATAATAAAAAAAATAAAACCGGTCACATGCGAGTTGGACTCGCCTACCGAGGGTTTTGTATAATCTTGTAGGTAGGTAAGGTATATAAGTATATGAGTCTAATTGTTAGCCCATCGAAGAATTAAAAAAAAGATTTTAAGAGTAAATTGTTTTTAAAATGCAACATATTCACGGTTTTTTCCCCTTACATATTTTCTGTAAGACATAGCTTCCTGCCTAATTTCATGAATTTCTAGGTCAACGGGATATATATCCCTATAGGATTTGATTCCCATGAGTAATAATATTGCATGATATTTTGTAATCTCGACGTAATTTGCATGTACCTACCTTTTGTTCATCTTGTAACGCTCACTACATTTAAATTACAATTAGGCATAGTTTCTCAGTAAGTGATTATGTTAATCTAGATGAGAAATAAATAAATAATCTTAAACCGTAAACCGTAAATTGCAAAATATGCGACAGAAACAGTCATATCTTTTGATCGCGCTGACTTTCATTTTTGAGTTTTTCACAGCTGAAAGCGACCGTAGACCCGAATAATTGATATAGATTTCAATTTAATACCGTCCCTGAGATAAAGGGTCTTGACAGACAGACACACGGACGACAAAGGGATACTGTAAGGGTTCCATTTTCTTTTAAGGTATGGAACCCTAAAAATGCAAATAAGAACATGGTTATGGTTTCATAACCTATGGCATCAGTTTCCCCCTAAATTACCTCGGATTGGTTGGTTACCCGTCACAATACACAAGTATCTAGAAGATACCATGGAATCTTCTAGACGCTTAGTGGTACCTATTGACGTATTATGACAAATAAATCGTTTATAATATTTTTTTAGACAAAATATTGTATAGAAATAGTAATTACCGATGGTCAATGTCAAGAGTTATAATTAATAAACCGGACAAGTGCGAGAACATACACACCGAGGGTTCCCACCCACATTTCGAGGCACAACATGCGGATTTTTGCGTTACGTTCTGGAGCATTCGTGTGAGTCCAACTCACACTTAACCGGTTTTTCGTATTTGCTATACATCAAGGTGCACACAACTGAACTATGTTATACTGCTTTTACGATAGTCCTCATTTTATGACACGAATTCATGTATCTAAGTTTATTAAACGACCCAGTTTGAATTCCGGAGACCCATATGTTAATAGTAAATCCATACTTGCCCACTCCAAAGGTCGAACCTTTAGGGGTCCATACTTGTACCTATAGGACGGAAAGACAGCGTAGGCTTAGTAATAGCGTCCCGTCGGCATACTTTGGATATGGAACCCTATAAATAAATGTTTTTGTTTGTTGCAGATCTGCTTAGCTCTATCATCGCTCTACCACACGTTCTCCTGCCACTCGGAATGCACCTATAATACTTTCTTGATGTACGATCTCTTTGGGATAGCGCTTTCGCTTCTCGCTATATACACCTCAGGAGTCTACTACGCTTTCTGGTGCCACTATGTAAGTGATAAATATTACAGGACATTAATTTCACACAGCGCTATCTAGTCCCAAACTTTGCAAAGCATACGGGAACTAGATTACGAATATAATACTCATATACTTTTTATTTTGTAATTATATACACCCAAACACAGAACAAACACTGATTCATCACACAAATGTTTGATTTGGGTAAGAATCGAACCCACAACCAGCACGCAGAAGGCAGAGCTACTACCAACTGAGTTATGAGGCTTGTTAGTTTATAATTCAGCCTCTGTGGTCGGTTGGTTTGCCCACCGGAATCAGAACCCGAGGTCCCGGGTTACAAATTTGTACTTAGATTGGCTGGTAGGTCTTTGTTTATGTCCGTCTGGCTAGCGACCTTTATCTCACTTCTCTGTCGCCGTGACAACAATTCTAAATTGTTGCGTTCCGGCATTTCTTCCGGGGTAAGATAACCAGTTTCTAAGTCTCTTGAGGATTCCCGGTGAAGTGCGCTTCCACCTTCGGCTTATCATAGCTTGAAACCAGATGAGATGTAGGCCAAGTGCTTAGTACGATAAGAAAGCATTTATGTCAAACCTATAAATGAAGAATATTCCAAGAAACTTTATATAGGTACCTCTACCTAGTTTATGCGAAAGTTTGTGTCCTCATCATGTTTATGTGTAAACTATTCATAAAATGTTCAGAAGTTCATACTTATCTTGTGAAGGCTCCAGAGTACCTATCGCTGATTTTCGCTCTCTAATACAAACGTAGTTTGTCATTAAATTCGAATTGGCATATCCGATTAAAATACAATTTTTCAGGTGTAATTGGATAAGTATAATCTGTGGTTGAACACAATAAACAACAAAATATTTTTATATTTTCATTTACTTTAAACCATTATCTCGCTTATGAATTTGGTATACTGTACTTCTGGTTTGTCTGGTTCACTTACGATGCTCGGAATCCAACTCAGAATTGAGTAAAAGAGATAAACCTGTTGTATGATGAAGATAGCTTTCGTAGCTATTATATGTGTAGGTATAAATGTATGCCATTATACACATCCTTCTCACTCGTTATGCAATTATTTGAACAACTGTCTGTACCTTATGGGTATGATGTGTATATGGCAAGTATTTTCGTATTCGTATATCATTCCATACATTTGGTTAGCGGACATTGAAAGGAACTGCAGTTGCTTTACTATTCAGTTAGCTGTCAGAAACTCATACTAAGGCCTCTGTCCTTTTCGTACTATTCGTACGTATACGTAACCAAATGTATGGAAATAAACGCCCTATACGAAAACGAAAAAAGTTTCAGTTAGCTGTCAGAAACTCATACTAA
The DNA here is from genome assembly GCA_951394065.1 of Venusia cambrica. Lineage (NCBI taxonomy): Eukaryota > Metazoa > Arthropoda > Insecta > Lepidoptera > Geometridae > Venusia > Venusia cambrica. Next base: position 4,946,012 of record OX596043.1, on the reverse strand, counting down.
GGCCTCTGTCCTTTTCGTAATATTCGTACGGAATTAGCTACACTTCGCTCTTATCTGCCTTTTTTTATACTACGACGGGAGGTGCTTGACCTTCATCTCATTTGATTTTTCATGTTATGAATAGGCTGAAGACGACTTAACCCGGATTCCTCAACCAACTGAGAACTGGCTATATTACCTCTTATGAGTCTATGATATGTGAAATGGCTTAGCTTCAGCGATCATATCTTCCACAATACTGTAGCATTTGCTTTGAAATTAATATATGTTATAGTTCAGGATAGATGCTAGAACGCTTGTGTTTCGAAAGCACGATTACATAACATTTTCTCCATAGAAAAAAAAAACAAAGTTGACTCTAACTTGTAACAAAAATGTTCGCCGTTCAATAAATACGCCCAATTAGGGCTTGAAACTTTTTACAGTGAATAAACACAGTATACAGCAGACGGTCTTTATTTTCGATTTTTAAAATTCATATTTGTTATACCGTAAAAAAACAAAACGTAGAAATACGCGCATATTTCTGTCATCTGGTGGTCGTAAGCGCCGTGGTTGAGCGCACAGCAATGTCACCTACATTATAACTATATCTTAGTTCGAAACTAGAATAATGTTGCGTTGAGTTGCTAATCTGAGGTACAACCATTTTAAAGAATTGTTGTTTGTGGCGACACAATTAGGTAAGATGGTGGTAGCTAGCCAGGCGGACTTAAACAAAGTCCTATCACCAACCAAACCAAGCACAATATTGTACTTCCCATGGAGATCGAACCACTAGACCAAGGAGTCGGCTCAAAAGTTAGTTAAGGCGGTGCCTGTGACTTATATAGCAGGTAATATCATTTATTGCTGGTCTAAACGATACTGACAGATGTAGACGGGGTATAACCGGGGTATTGTGAACGCGATTTATAAAGCGATATGACTTAAGACTATGACAGAGTATCGCTATAAATCGCGTATCGCGGCGAAAAGCGTTAGTGCTTACACGCTGTTATATCCAGTTTTTAGGCAGTGTAAGGCAGCTCAGCGGAGGTCATTGTGTCGTAGTCGGCTCGATTTTGGGTCCGGGCTTGTGTATATGTATACAGGGTGGATCTTTGATACGGGACAGTAAGGGCAGGTACCTTAACCGTTGCAGATACAGAAAAACTTTCCTAGGAAACCAACCATAACTTTTTGAGATATTCTGAACTGAGGAGTCTCTACAGGATTTGAGTACTGGTAATGTCAGAGATCTACTTTTGATCCTTATAAGATGATCATGATTGATTGGCATCAAAAAGTTTTTTTGCAAAATAAAATATTTCTCGTCGACAAATTTTTTTCCTAAATCTGTGATTGGAGTTTAGAATATCACAAAAAGTTATGGATAGGAACATTTAACTTTAACTATAACAAATAAGGTACCTGCCCTTACTGTCCCGTCTCAACTATCCACCCTGTATGTATAATTACTGGTTTTTTTGCATCTGTATGGAAATTTTCCATTATCGTTTTGAACATATGGGACTTATAGCTGGCAAAAGTCACATTCCTCTTTGACAAAACAAAAATATGTGTGGAAACATTTGTTTATTTTGTGGTTTTATCTCCGTTATGATTGAAAAAAAAAATCTTAAAATGGAGATTATGAATGAAGGAAATTATATGCATTTTTCGTTGATACATACTTGTTATGATACAATATAGCACCCAAACACAGAATAAACATCTATATACTTCACACAAATGTTTAATAAAGAAAGATGCGCAGAAGGCAGAACTGTAAAGTCAGTTTACTGCCAGCAGAAGTGTTTCGATTCATCACGAATCAAAGCTGCGAATTCTATTCAATTTGCTTGTGGAAATCACGACAGGTTCCATTGACATGCTCACTGGAAAGAGAAAGGCCCAAGTGTCTAAGATGCGTACCAGAGTGCAAAAAATGTTATATCTAGGTACCTATGAGTTACGAGTGGCAAGATAGTGAACTGTCATTATGTTACTTTCACTTGGAGGCTCATGGGAGTTGAACGAACTGTATTGTTGCTGGACATTGTCTGCGCTTGTCTTTAGCTCGACAAGATCTATGACAAAGTACCAGTGTATTTCAAGTTATGATAAGGCCGAAGGTGGAATCGCACTTCACCCGGAATCCTCAACAAACCGAGGAACGGGCTATCTGACCTCTAAATGCCGGAACACACCAATTATAGAAATGTTGTTATCGCGACAGAATTAGGTAAGATGGTGGTTGCTAGCCAGGCGGATCCAAACAAAGTCCAACCACCAACCAAACCAAGCACAATATATTGTACTCCCCATAGGATCGAACCCGGACATCTGGATCTGAAATCGGTGGGTTGAACCACTGGACCACAGAGGCGGTTGGTGGTAGGACTTAAACAAAGTCCTACCACCAGACAAACCAAGCACAATATTGTACCTACTTCCCTTGGGGATCGAGCCCTCTGGATCTGACACCGGAAGGCGAAACACTAGACCTCTGAGGCGGTTAAAAAAGAGTTAATCCTTAACTGTCAACTACTTCCAAAAAATCCTCACATTGATAGTGTTTTTAAGATTTTGCAACTCAACACCTACAATGGCTATCGGTCAAGAACACGGTCGATTTACAAACACAAGTGGTCTTGGCGATGAATGCGCAAACGCATCCGATATTTCGTAATCTGATACGCGCATTGACTATTGAGAACTTGATTCATTTTTCCACTCACATACACATACACTCAAGTGAAAAACAAGTAAAGATGTGGCCTATGAGTACCCGCTTGTCTAAAAGAAACCTATTTAGTATGTACTTGTTAGATTTCAAGATTGTACTCGCGCAAAACAGACGAGGGCAACGATCTCCATTCCATACCAGTACTAATGATAATTATAAAGAAAGAGGCGAATCTATGTAAACAAGCCTCATAGCGCAGTTGGTAGTAACTCTGCCTTCTGCGCTGTAGGTTGTGGGTTCGATTCCCACCCAGGACAAACATTTGTGTGATGAATATAGATGTTTGTTCTGTGTTTGGGTGTGTATTGTATGATAAGTATGTATTTACAAATAAAAAAAAAATGTATTTAAGTATTCTATCCGTAATCTAGTTCCCATATTACAAGCTATGCTTAGTTTGGGGCTAGATGGCGCTGTGTGAAATTAATGTCCTGTAATATTTATTTATTAATGTCCTGTAATATTTATTTATGTGTTCTAAACATAAGGATGTTTTCATAGTAAAAAAACCTATCCGCAACAGCTTTTTCAAGAGTAATCCGCAAATAAATTACACCTTACATTATGATAAAAAAATATCGACGAAGTTTATATAACTCTCGATCTCGAGCTCTATATCTACATAATATGTATTCATGATATGTATGTATGAAATTTCCAAGAATAAACATGTACGTGCACTTAAAACTCCAGAAGCGGCATTACTTGTGCGATTGGCATTACTTGCCGATTATTTCAGTTTGGAAAGATGTAAACCTTGGGATCGAAAATCACAAACAGGATTTGGTCTTGTTAACCTCGGGGTCAGAAATAGTTTAGAACCAGGATATGAACTTTTTACCACCAAATTGGTAGTAAATCTCCTGCCAGGATCCGATCCACTGCTAACCTTGAAAAAAAAAACAATATCAAATATTTTATCTCCACTTAATTCTAATGAGGTCAGACACTCAACATTTTAGGAATTCAACTTTTTGCAAACTCAACATTTTAAGAATTCAACTTTCTGATCCTAAAGGGTTTGGAGCTAGGTAACGTTGTGTCAAATATCTAGAAATGTAAATTTATTATTTGCCCTCAGAATTTAATTGAATTAAATAACGCTTTACTGTACACAAAGTGACATACAAACACTAGGTGACACAGTACAATGTGCCTTAACGCTTGAAGCGACCCAGGCAGCCTTAATAGGAGAGACAGAAAGAAAAAACATGTCAGATTTTATTTATTGGCCACATTATAACAAAGATTGCTATGCAAGGCAAGTTACAATTTTTACATAAATTATGTTGATTGAACTTGATTGACGATTGTTCGTTGATATTCATTTTGAGGTTAGTACCAAAGATAAACTAGGGGTTTATCTTTAGACCGTAGACGAACCATGGTTTAGTGCTAAAACTTCGTTTTGTAATAACGTTTATCTTAGACCATGGTTTAGTACCAGGTTTAAACCTAAACTAACTTTAAACTTCGTTTTTTAATAAGGCCGTCTGTGTTTTAGATTTTCAAAATTAATATTTGTTTTACCGTAAAAAAACAAAACGTAGAAATTTGCGCATATTTCTGTCATCTGGTGGTGATATCTTAGTTTGAAACTAGAGTGAAGTTGCGTTGTGTTTCTAATCTGAGGTATATGCCATAAAGCACCGGACAGGAGATCGGCAGAAGAGATTTAACGGATTATGGATTTTTCGATTCGGAAATGGGAAAGCGGGGTCATTATTAGTAACAAAATCAACGACCTAGGATAAATGCGCCGTTTTCTCTCATCATCGCTACCACAGAATTATACATGTATGGTCTGAGATTGCTACGGTACAGCGGAGGTAGAATAATGAAAGTCATTATGAAAGTTTCCACACACGAACTGATCGACGCTCGAGGCAAATCACTTAACACTCGTGCTAGATTGCATATTTATGGCATGTTGATAAAATATTGCAAAATATTACAGGAAATTAAATATTTAATAACAAATAAACATTAACTTTACCAGCGCCATCTGAATCGCGTTATGGATACAATTTTTACACCCAAACAAAACAAACATCTATAATGTTTGTCGAATGGGAATCGAACCAACAACATACAGCGCAGAAGGCAGAGCTTCTACCAACTAAGTTATCAGGCTTGCTATTGAACCTTGCATGCTTGCAGGAAAACTAGGACCTAGGTAAAATCTGCTAGTATATAATGTACTGGTTGATAAAAACGTGACTACAAAAAATGGCCTGTTCAAAATCCGTCCTAATGTCATTGGTAACATAACTACTGATCGGCTGAGTAGTTTGTTAATCCTCTACCTCCTGCTCTACGCATAAAGTTATAGACTCACGACTTTTCCCCCCTTCGTTGGTTCTTCTCTGATCACTACTCAGAGCGAGTATATCACCTATAGATGGTCAGCTAGACCATGTTAAAATAGATCCGTGGAACTGTTAACATGTGAAATCAGCTGATTTTAATCAAGACGATTACATTTAGATAAAAATGTACAGATTGGTGGATGGTAGGGTTTGAAGTCCGCCTGGACTGGTTCCGTCGATGCGCGAGAGAGCCAATGCCTTCTGGGAAAGCACGCACCATCTCAGATCGCATCCATGCTTAGTTAGAAAAGCCTAGAGATTTTGAGCTAATCCATCATTTATAAAAAAAGGTTTCAACTCCTCCGGGAAATTGTTTTGAAATGTTTGCTCATCTCAGTCACATTAGAGAAAATTATGTAACAATCTTACGTAAATCGTGGTATTTGAGTTACGCGTTCTACGCAGTGTGACGTGGCATTCAATGTTACTAGGTCAGCGCCGATCGATCTCATAAACGCATTATAATGCAATTCAACGCATTGACTGTTACCGACACGCTTTAGCATTTTCCAAAAGGCAAGAACTAAATGTATTCTTCTTAAATATTTGGTCTGCAAAAAAACGGTACTCCTCATTATTTTTCAAAAAATCGTTTTGAAACCTGTAAATTGGGTCCATTTTTAGCTTCAATAGATGAGTAAAGGGTCAACATTTTGACAATTATCAACAGACTTCTTCTTATTTTGGTTTTTATTCCTTGTTAGATTGAGGTCAGCCCTCCTAGTATGTTAACATCGTGCAGTTATCATCCTTACGTCTCATGATCTGACCATACCTCTAATTTCTTCAGAAATGGGATCCAGTAGTCGACCTTTGTTAACCCATGTTAATGCACTACCGACCTACAAACAACATGATAATTTTCTACGATTGTGTAACACGTCTTAGGAAACCTTCCTACCGTGCAGATTCCACAATATAGAGTTACCCTTCAAACGGGAACACAGGCCGCCTCTGTGGTCCAGTGGTTCAACCCACCGATTTCAGATCCAGAGGTCCCGGGTTCGATCCCTATGGGGAGTACAATATATTGTGCTTGGTTTGGTTGGTGGTAGGACTTTGTTTAAGTCCGCCTGCCTAGCTACCACCATCTTACCTAATTCTGTCGCCATAACAGCAATTCTAAAATTGTTGTGTTCCGGCATTTAGAGGTAAGATAGCCATTTCCTCAGTTTGTTGAGGATTCCGGGTGAAGTGCGCCTCCACCTTCGGCCTTATCTCAACTTGTAACCAGGTGAGATGAAGGCCAAGCGCTTCCCCGTAATGCAAAAAAAAAGTCTAAGCAGCAATTCTGCTTGGCAGCCGAAATAGGTATGGTGGTATGGTTCTTCCCCGGGCGAGCCCTTTTACTATTAGCGTTTTTACGTAGTATTTATTATTGTCATACTTTATTCCAGGAGCTTCGCTTTTTCTACATGACATCCGTGACCCTAATCTTCATCGCCGCCATGGTGCTCCAAATACCGAGACTAGGCGTGCCCTACCCGGTGAAGATGTGCGTGTTCATCGGCTGGGCCGCGTATGGAGTGCTACCGACCTTCCACTGGACGTATGCTATGGGCGGATTCGACAATCCTATGGTCCAGGTATGTCAATTTTTCATAATGGTGTTGTAAAGAAAGAAAGACACATTTATTCATCCCACTTAAACTAGGTAATGTAAAGGTAGGAATAAGTAGAAACAATTAGGTAACGTAGGTACCAACCAAATAGATACCTACTTAATTAATGAAGTTGAAATTGTAAAGACATAAAGAACCGCCTCTGTGGTCTAGTGGTTCAACCCACCGATTTCAGATCCAGTGGTCCAGGGTTCTATCCCCAGGGTACAATATTGTGCTTGGTTCGGTTGGTGGTAGGACTTTGTTTAAATCCGCCTGGCTAGCTACCATTATCTCACCTAATTATGTCGCCATAGCAACAAATCGGAAAATTGTTGTGTTCCAGCATTTAGAGGTAAGATAGCCAATTCCTCAGATAGTTGTGGATTCCGGCTGAAGTGCGCCTCCACCTTCGGCCTTATCGAAGATGAAGGTGAAGATGAAGGACAAGCGCTTTCCCGACGTACAAAAAAAAAACTCCAAGATCTTTATTTTATAAATTTGGATAAGTGTTTTATGATTGACGTATAGGCTTGTCTAGGTATACGATGGCGCATATACCCAGTGGCCTTTTTTAATGTATTTTTGTTATCCTCCTTAAAAGAGTAGTAGAGCTTGTGAAAGGGCTCATCCGTACTACTACCTATTTTAGCCGCCAAGCAGCATTGCTGTGTTTCAGTTTGAAGGGTATGGTTGCCGGTGAAATTACGAGCAGAGGCTTAACACCTTTAAGTTGATAGGCGCGATGCAGTGCCGTGTAGGCTATGTTCTTTGTGGATGTGACCTACGCAGTAAGGCATTGTTTCAGGCAAGAGATGCACTTAACATCAGGTGGACTACTTGCTTGTTCCGTCACGCGGAACTACACAAGCGAAATGGTCTGTTTCTCTTTTGTGAAGGCTCATACGGGATAAGAACCTATGTCCTTCATCGGAAGACGTACTACATGGCTGTTGATCAATATAATAATATGTATCCCTATTTATATGAATATTAAATATTTTCTCAATTTTCAGATGTTTTTCCCAAGAGTTATCGGAATGTACGTAATCAGCGGGACTGCATTCATCATTTACACGTTCAAGGTAATAAATAAACTAAATTTAACCGCCTCTGTGGTGTAGTGGTTCAGGCCACCGATTTTAGATCCAGAGGTCCCGGGTTCGATCCCCATGGGGAGTACAATGTATTGTGCTTGGTTTGGTTGGTGGTAGGACTTTGTTTAAGTCCGCCTGGCTAGCTGCCACCATCTTGCCTAATTCTGTCGCTATAATAACAATTCTAGAATTGTTGTGTTCCGGCATTCAGAGGTAAGATAGCCAGTTCCTCAATTTGTTGAGGATTCCGGGTGAAGTGCGCCTCCACCTTCGGCCAGGTGTGATGAAAGCCAAGTGCTTACCCGTCGTACAATAAAATAAAATAAAAAACACTGTTCTTTGGTAGCATTCCTTGTTCATAGATGAAGCACGCTTGTCTAAATAAATTTGATTTGATTTGAAAAGGACCTATTCAGGTACTTGAAGTGCGCCTCCACCTTCGGCCTTATCTTAACTTGTTACCAGGTGAGATAAAAGCCAAGCGCTTCCCCGACGTACAATAAAAAAAAACGAAAGTACTTTGGTCCTACCCCGTGGGAATATCCAATAACCCCATAATATTATGTAAATAATCTAATCATAATATCTTTAAAATATTTTTGCTTCCCACTTTCTCAAACGTAGACTACGTTTGAGAAAGTGGGAAGCAAAAATATTGTTAATATTATTATTATTTTAGTTGATAATTTGGAAATGACACATTTATAACCTACCTGCAAAATTTAAGAGACGATAACGTACAGCCAGATGATGAAATGAAATGAACATTTTCAAATGTAAATTTCATCAAATGTAAAGATAAGGTTAATACCTAAGTTGTTAGTTGGTTAGGCTATCTTACCTCTAAATGCCGGAACACAATTTTTTTTAGAATTGTTGTTATGGCGACAGAATTAGGTAAGATGGTGGTAGCTAGTCAGGGGGACTCAAAACAAAATCCTACCACCAACAAAAAAAATATTTTTACAAAATGACTGTTATGCAATGTTATACAAGAATATGTTATACAAGCCTCATAGCTCAGTTGGTAGTAACTCTGCCATCTGCGCTGTAGGTTGTGGGTTCGATTCTCACCAAGACAAACATTTATGTGATGAATATAGATGTTTGTTCTGTGTTTGGGTGTTGTATCATATAGTACGTATGTATTTACAAAAGTATTTAAGTATTCTATCCGTAATCTAGTTCCCATATTACAAGCTATGCTTAGTTGCTAGATGGCGCTGTGTGAAATTAACGTCCTGTAATACTTATTTTATTTATTATGATTATTATTATTTATGTTAAACCGAACTATGGATAAAGTGTTTAGTTGGTTGTACGTTGACGGTTGAATCTCGACTGTAATGTTTTCTATTCCCAGATCCCAGAGCGCTGGTACCCAGGCAAGGTAGACTACATCGGCCACTCCCACCAATGGTGGCATCTGTTAGTTCTGGGCGCGTTGTACTACTGGCACAACTCCGGTATGATGTACGTCCAGTATCGCATGAACCACGGCTGTGCCAACACCATGAGGATATTCTAGAACCTCTATTAAAACAGTAAAACGCTCAGGGTTTCTCGCCTGTTATCCCGAGGGAATTTCTCTAAATCTATTCTTAGTGCATCTGTTTTTTTTGTATGAATCTCTTGCGATTGAGCGAGATTTCCCAGAAGGCACTGGCGAAAGGTAGCTGAAAATTTCAAGTCCCTGGGACATCTGTTTGATTTGGGCTTGTGATCAGTCAGACAGACATGTAACTATATAGGTAAATTAACATTTTATTGCTCGCCACTAAAATGTAGAAGGAATTCAGCCTTAGAGAGGACCTGGCGGCTGTATCACGTTTTAAAATAAGATTCTTAGATTTAATTAAGGTGAGAGTATATTTTCACATTTGAATACGGATAGCACTGGTAGTTTCTGTTCACTAAGCCGATGTAAATAAAAAAAAAAACACATAAACATAAGCTGCATACATTTCAAAATACGGGTACCAGCACCAACGGTTTCGATTCAACAGGTGACTCATCCTATAATCAACCTATCCGCGAGTCACACTCACCCCGATGATGATTCACCTGTTGAATCGAAACCGTCGGCGCATACATCAACATAATATACGTGAGTAAAACCCGTGTTTTAAAATGTACAGTACTACTCACGCAAGTTTTGTAAATTATATAAGCTTCGTATTAAACTGACACCTTCCACCTAAAATTTACAATGTTCTTGAACATTCTCTGAACAAGTCAAGGCTTCTGCGGTATTCGAAACGAATTGCCTGAAAGTGGTTCCTTAGAGTTATGTTCGCGCGATATAGAATCGTATTCGGTCCCTCTCTTACTAAGGCTGCTAGCAAAGTTCGCTCAGTTTAGGAAACCAATATGGAAAATTTGATCATTTAATATAAAAAATACTGAAGTTCTTAGTTTAACTAAGCACTGTAGCATGTTATTAGAGTTGTTTTTTTAATACATAATAATAATAACAGCTATTTATTACAGTCATTTTTCATAGAAAAAAGAATAAAAAATATACTATACTGTAAAAATACAATACAAGTTCAGCTCCAGTCATACATACCTACATAATTATACAATACAATACATAAGGATATAAAATTTTACATAATCGCAGTACCTACTTACTTATTTCTGATTCCGCTGTGATGCACAGACAACCAGTGTCGAAAGAAGAAGAAGAAGAAGTATAATGTGTTTTGAATGACAAAAACTTTATGGCGCGCATCTAACCTCAAAGGACAACCATAGGCTAAACACATTCCACCTCAAACAATACATTTCATTACGACATTCTCTATTAGTTTAAGGATTTTGCGGTACTCAAAACAAATTGCTCAAATCGTACTTAAATTGGTAAACTTAATATTTCGTTTAGTGTTAGATGTGTTCAGGCAACGGAAATCTTTTGATTTCTATAATAAATAGGCTATTTATATCATCAGCCACTATGTGATAATCAAGTTTAGGAAACTCTGGCGAGGCTTAAATGCAATGCCGCACTGGCAGGCTCACTTTTGCTGTGATGTATTTATTTTTTAAACCGAACGCTGCTACAAAAGAGTATAGTTTTTATAAGCGGGACACAATCAATTTCATATTAAGTTAAGGTTTATGGTTTGTCAAAAAGAAAATTAATCAACCAACGTAATACCTGAATTAGCTGTACATTATTCAATTCTATAGCACTTTTTTTTGTCTAGCTAAAAGTTAAAGTACAATAAGCAATGAAACAAACGTGGCCAAAAAGGGAACTAACATTATTTCTTAAGGATGTTACGGCGTTTGTATGCTAAAGCACAAAAGCGCCTTCAAATATACAAGGATTCTCTTTTTGAACAGATTTGCAACATAATTGATAATGATCTAATTATATAATATACATTTTACTTTATTCGTAATCATTTGAAGTTGGTATATTTGTGGTAGCGATTTGGGACCAAGTATTCAATATTTATTAAATGGAACAATAGAAAGAAAATAAACGTATATGTAGGTACTTTAACTTATTTATTGATGAAATCATGAATGGGTTTTTATGATATGTACCTTTGTACCTAGTTCAAGTGTTTTTCTTGCTTGTCTGTTTATTTTTGTTTTTTGGTGTACAATGTTTATATGTATAGTTTATCTATCTATCTATATGTTTAAGAAGATAATTAAATTTAGTTGTTTAGTCAACATTTAGTTGACTATAGTTCAACATTTCCTGATGGCAAACCATTCTACTCTCATTACGATGCTCTCATTCATTCTGTCTACCTCTTTAAGAATCAGGCGTTATTTTAAGCGTGACTGATATATGTGACTCTTCTGAATGTAGGTAATGCAATTGTTAGTTACCTACCGTTTTATTTTGCATTTATGAATTTATTAGGATCTGTATTTTTATTTGTTTTATTTATTGACTACCATGAATTTATATTATTATTTATAGGGTTTAGACTATATGATTTTGATAGATATTCATTATCTGTGATTGATGTATTTTTGTCTTTTATACTGTTTATTTGTAATGTAAGAATTCAGTAAAATATTCGATACAGGAGAAGTAAGTAAGTATTGTTTTTGTATTAATGTTTTTTTTTTGAGCTATGGGGATTGGGATTTATTTGTGATAATGCAGACACTTTTTTTTATTAAATAATATTTTTAAAACTATTGTTTTCTTTTCAACACTGTGATGTCCAACTCGCCTTCCAAGCGTGTAGATTATGGCAAGACTTTTTGAGTAGGTTCATTGTCCAACTATGAGTCAGGTACTATTTAATGAACTTCAACATTCCTGTTAAAATCAAACATTCAAACAGACTGGTATCATTTAGTTCTCCCCTTAGTGTCGAATGTTTTCAGTTTTTTTTTCTGTTTTTCGTAGTAGGTCATTGAAGAAGTTGCGAAGTAGGCAGCACTATATTTGCTGCTTTGCGCGGAAGTGTAGGTTGACATTAAAATGTACAAATCAGTGCCATCTAGCGGTGAGTAGCGACTCATGACAGAGTACTAAGTAGTAACGCATTGTTTCGCTAGGTGTCGCTACCAGGGCTTAAATAATTATCTCAAGCAGCTGTATCATAGCGTTGTTTTTCGTGAGACCATAGATATATAGTAGTTCAACCCACCGATTTCAGATCCAGAGGACCTTCGACTCCCAGGGGGAGTACCAGGGGGTTGGTGGTAACCAACCAAACCAAACACAATATTGGCCAGTTACCACCATCTTTATCTAACTCTCGCCATAATAACAATTCTAATTGTTGTGTTCCTGCATTCAGTGCTAAGATAGCTAGTTCCTTAGTTTGTTGAGGATTCCAGGTGAAGTGCGCCTCCACCTTCGGCCTTATCTCAACTTGTAACCAGTTGCGATGAAGGCCAAGAGCTTCCCCGTCACGAAAAGAAAAAGAGCACGTGTAAAATCACACTCACTCGGCAACGAAAAGTACCAGCTGGGATTCGAAGCCGGGACCGGAATCAAAGTTCTATCTATTCCAACTATAAGATAAAGTAATACCAACGGCTCTCATTTCCGTGTAGGTACCTACCTGCCTACCTATATATGTGATAAGTCTCTTCAGAATAATCAATTGCTGTGCAAACCTGTTGGCACATTTTTTAAAAAGCTAAGTAGGTATTCATGGTCATGCATATTTCATTTTATTTATGTTGGTAAGTGAAAACAGTAGGTGGTCCTACCTACCTATTACCTGCTACATAGGTAATTAACAAGAATGGTATCTACTTCTTGTTAATTATGACTAGGTACGTGTACCCTATCATACCTACATTATCATCATGTGTACCTACCTATACTGTTGCTAGTGCCATAACACTATTAATAACAATAAAATACTTAAATGTTCAGTAATCGGAAGTAAAGGTAGGAATTGTTGGATGTTTACCTAGCCTAGTACCTATCTACCTAGGTACTTAGCTTGTCTGTTAACTTATATTTCATTACCAGCCATAAACCATGTAAGTACCAACGGATTTGTTTGAACAGTTACGGATTTGTTTGCACCTAGGTAGGTGCAAACAAATCCGTAAACTAGCAGTGAAAATCGTGTTCCCGAATGGAACTGTCAACACATCCCCGAAGCTTCGTTTACAAAACGAAAATGGGAAAAACAAAAGATAAACTGGCAATATTTTCATTGCATGAATGAGCCCGCGGCGACTCAACGTACTGGAAAATAGGCATTTTTCAATATCATGGTACTCACGAGTGACGTCCAGCTTTTTCCATCAAATAATCCTTTTCATTTAAAATGAACGATTGAGTGATGCGGTCTAATGGGGTGTTTTTTTTAAATATAGGTATTTGCAAAGATATGTAGGTACATTAAGCAGCCTCAAAAAGCCTTCAAAATAACATTGACAACTGATCACGTTCGATTGTGGTAAAATGTAAACTTTAAAAGGTTACTGAAACATGCCATGACTGTCGGAAAACACGGAATTGATGCAAAGCAAAGTATTTTTTTCACCGCTTGAAACTGTTCGAAGACTTACAGAAGGATCATGAAGGCGAAATATGTTACTTTTGTCACACGGACATCAGTTGAGACATTATCAAAAAAAATCGTGGTGTTTTACGCCTCTATGGTTTAAAACTTGGATCTACATATATATAGCCCCGTACACAAATATCGTACCCGCTTTTACTCCACCTTTTGCAAGAACGAAATTACAAATAACTTAAAAATTTCAAAAAGGTATATACGGTCCATTTCATAACACATCAGCAGTAGTAGCTGCTCCATAACTCTAATAAACAAAAATAGATTTATGTACCAACAACCTCATAACAAATACAAATGTTATAATGTGACCAAGTGCAATAATTTGAAACACAAAAATAAATGATAAAAACCTAATACATTTGACTTGCCACCAAGTACATATATTATGCAATAGACCGACACCTTATGTCTCAACATCAAACGTGATCATCACCCGACACGTGACGGCGGCGTCGGGCGCCGACGCGGGTCCGTCGACGGCAATCGTCGGGCAATCCGTCAACTATCGTCCGTGGGGAGATTGATCCGATTAGCGATCGCAAGGCTAATTTGTCGAAGCAGACTGATCAGTTTTTGGATATCTGAGGGCAAACGTGTGTCATTTGTAGCGTAATTGACTCCTGCGGGCTTTTTTGTACGACGGGGAAGCGCTCGGCCTTCATCTCACCTGGTAACAAATTAAGATAAGGCCGAAGGTGGAGGCGCACTTCACCTCATCCTCAACAAACTGAGGAACTGGCTTTCGTACCTCTGAATCCGAAACATAACAATTTTAGAATTGTTATTATGGCGACAGAATTAGTTGATGGTGGTAGCTAGCGAGGCAGACTTTAACAAAATCCTACCACCAACCAAACCGAGCACAATATTGTACTCCCTGGGCATCGAACCCGGGACCTCTGGATCTGAAATCAGTGGGTTGAACCACTAGGCCACAGAGGCGGTTAAACCTGGCATGTTGCGTAGCTCTACACTTTAGTAGCTGCTGTATCAAGACAAAATACGCGACTGAGATATTTAGCGGTGCGGATTAAACTCGCAGGTTTCTTACTAAATGGGGTGTTTGTAAGAAGCCTTCCCGCGGTGCTCTGTTTCCACTGGGATACGGTATCGCAGTGTCCTGTAGGTTACGCTGGCAAATTAATATAGACCACAACCACACTGCTTACATCTATCCAGCCGTTGTTGAACCTTGAATAAAAGAATTAGATTTACCTACCAAATTTGCGTAGTTTGGGACTAGACGGCGCTGTGTGAAATTAATGTCCTGTCCTGTAAATCAAATCAAATCAAAATATTTTTTTAAGACAGTTAAAGTCTAATTCATTAAGTATTCTATCCGTAATCTAGTTCCCATATTAAAAGCTATAGGCTTAGTTGGAGGCTATTATGGCGTTGTGTGAAATTGATGTGTATATTTAAATATTACAGGTCATTAATTTTACACAGGCTATCTAGCCCCAAACTAAGCATAGCTTGTAATATGGGAACTAGATTATGGTTATAGTACTTAAATACTTTTGTAAATATATATGTACTATATGCTACAACACCCAAACACACAACAAACATCTATATTCGTCACACAAATGTTTGTCCTGGGTGGGAATCGAACCCACAGCCTATATACAGCCTTTTATTATACTATTATATTTATATTATTATGTTTAATTATGTAATCAAACTTCAAACTACACGACTTATATATGCTATGCCCCGTAGCTTAAACATTGGTATGTGTAGGTACATTATAGAATTACAGAAAAAACCTGTAGGTACCTAATATTTTATATAACCAATAAACTAGTTTGAGTTTGCACATTTCACCAACATAGAAAACTCCTGTCATACAGTAAATTTCACACATGTTAATCCGACATCAATAAAATTAATCTTTGCAATAACATTCGCTAGGCTCATAAAGCGGGTTTTATGATAATTTAATCACAAAATCCTCACTTTAACCGCCCACCGACAGATGCAGGTCACCGTGGGTTCCGTATGCTAATTTCAATCATCAACTGGTTGTAAACTGCTTTTTGACAAAGGAAAAAAATGTGGGCACGCGCAGTTAGCTCTGGGTAGGGTTTCTAAAACGTTTTTTTGTCTATTGTATTTTAATGAGGGTTGTATCAATTAATTACAGACACATTAACGACTCGAAAAGTACAATCACACATACACGCGTAGCCGATTAAACTTGTGATAAACCTTACTACATAAATATATAATTGTTAGTTTAGGGGTGTACTAAGAAATGAAAATTCATCATGAAATCGCAGGAAGAATAATTTGATGAATGAATGTTTATTAAATTGCAATTTTACAAATTTTACAAGCAATGCTTAGCTTAGGGCTATCTCTAAACTAACTATTGATTGTTATGTGGTAACTACCTAAATTACGGATATGATATTGTTTTATTTTTGTGTATACAATAATATAACACCCAAACACTACACCCAAGTGTAGTCGAGGTCCTTTTAAAGGGCTACCAAGCAGCATTGCTGTTTCGGTTTGAAGGGTAGGTGTGGTTGCTAGTAAAGCACACGGGACTACCTTTATGCCTCAATTCGAGGCATGTTATTTGTGGATATGACCTACGCAGTAAGGCTTTGCTATAGGCAAGAAAAATTTAAAGCTTATTATAAAATTTCAGATTACCTAGAAGATAAGAAAGCCTGGCATTAAAAAAACTAATTTGCTCCAGTGAATAAATTGTAATTAGTATTAGATAATTTTAAGCTATTGTAATGGATCATGAAAAAAAAAACTAGCCCGAGGTTCTTGCCTTTCTCCTTGTGTGCTGGTCGCGATTCCGAACAGGCGGTAGATTTGACGTTTCAAGGTGATCCTAAAAAATCTTACTGAATAAATATATTTGACTTTGACTTTGACTTTGACTAAGAGTTCCACTCAACATCAGGCGGGCTGCTTGCTTGTGGAGACGTGGAGAGATGGAGACGGATCCACGTCGCATTTTCAACATGCAAATGTTTCAGATGGGCATCAAAACCACAGCCTCAGAAGGTCGTAATGCTACCGGCTGAGCTGTGAAGCCTGTAATGTAATTGACCAGACTTTTTACCTCACAAGACCGACGCGGGTGTTAAATTTAATTTAAGACGAATAAACAGATTCACTTTCTGAGTACCTAGTGATCTGAGTGCTTAGTGCGAGTAGTAGGTAGGCAATTGTTTTTTTTTTTAATTTTGTTGTATTATACGCTGGGGAAGCGCTTGAAGAAAGAAGTTCACTTGATTCGCGTTTTCTCATCATGGATAGGTATTATTTTTCAAACTAATCGTGGTAAACGCAAACGCGTTCGAGTAAGGTATGGAGCAAGAAGAAAACTCGCACTAGACACAAAGGTGAATCCTCGCATTGAAAAAGTCGTAAGTCTGTTATTGTAATTTGTTTTTACATAACAGCTATGATATGAATGCTATTTTCGTAGGTAGGTATTACATATATACCTACAAAGTCTGTCAGTCGACTGTCTGTTTCCTTGTTGGATCATGCTACAATGTATACCTATACTCCTTCAGTTTCCAATATATCTAAACAGATTTGAATCATACATAAATAGCAGGACATAAACTAACGACCCGGAATTTACGAATAAATGAATGAATTTATGAATTAATGAATACTTTACTGAACACAAAAATTACATCGAATAGGTATACAAAACATTAACATTTACATATGAGTATCGTTAACGATGTTTACTGCACCAAAAAAAATCACAAGTGCCAACATTTTTTACTGTTTTCTTAAAAATAACCAAATTTCATTTTATAATCATGCTAACAATTTTTGACAGAATAATCTGAATAATCAGGCAATTTACCAAACAAATTAGTTGAATGCGTTCTATCAAACAAATTGCCTTGAAACTACATAATTCATTGCGTATTTTCGCATATAATTCACAATTTGAACATCACAGCAGGCGAATTACCCGCACATACCTACTTAATAAAGTACACGTACCTACTTTCGTAGATACAATATTACATACGTATAGTACCTATAGGTATATCACCTATACTTGTCTGCATTTGAATATACAGTCGGCGGAATTTTTTTGTGTACTTATTTGACGAACTCAGTAGCTCAGAGAACGAATATTCGACTGAGGTTTGCATGGATTGATTCCTGCCACAGAAAAAAAAACGAGTAGGCCGCTTTTAAGATCGGATAATATTGCATGAGATTATAGATATAAAAAAGAAGCTTGAGTGGTATCTATAAACAAAAAAAAACAGACTCACGACTTTTTAATGAGGATCACGTACTAAGGGATAGTCAGAGGCAGGTCCATTTCCGAGAAACCGAAAAGCTTATTAGCACACTACTGGATTTGAATACACAGCCTCCGGATTGGAAGACGGGCACAGACATACCCGCCTGGCCACACAGCTTTCAAATGGTATATTACCTATGATATACATAAATATGGTATCAGAATTAGTACCTATAGTAACTGTTATTCAAATATTGCTCATAAAGTGTAGCATAATGCCGTGGTTTATTTAAAAAAGATTTGAACGTTCTTCCAAAAAGGAGGAGGATTAAAAATTTCACCGTAAGTATATTTTTCTAGACTCTTTAATATATAATTTTAGACGTTTTTATTTTCTGGTTTCCGGTTATGTCCTTATGAAAGTAAAGATCGCCAATTATGTAGGTACTATTTTGTAACATTAAAATAGTACTTAATGTTAATTATTTAATAGTAAGGACATATTTATCTATTTTGGTGCTCAATAAAGGATATTGCAGATAATTGTATTGTAGACGACTGCATGCAAATCATGCTAATGTATAAATTCGTTGAAGTAAAACCAAAAATATTTTAACAGATATAAATATTAAAAAACTTAATTGTACAAAAACAAAAAATCTAAATTAAAAAATAAAGTTTAAGACATCGCAAAGGAGCTTAACGCTAAAAAGAGTTCTCTTCCAGTAAACGCGAAAGAAACAAGCTTTAATAGGAGTACAGAGTACAACATTGAGAAAGTATAAATAACATACCTACCAGCATAATTAATAATTATGAAACTATGAGATTATATTCAGAACACCGATAATTTCAAGTACCTGACTGTACCAAACCTGTACGCGGCTGTAGGTACGTAGTAGGTGTGTAGGCATCTCTTAGGTATTTTCGACAAAGGGAGGTATACGCCATGATTAATCACGCGCCATGAATATGTATGAGAGGGCTGGAGCGGCCCTGAAGGCACCTTAAATGCCAAATTAAACACATTCCTGTACCTGCATGCTGTACATACAACATGAATATCATCCTTGATTTAGACGCTATGCTGATAGGTTGAGCTGTATTTCATGATTAGGAATTCTATTCGTCCAACAAATAAAAAATAAGGTATTTAGATAGAGAAACCTAATCAAAGAGTCACTTGTAAAACAATGGGTGACCTTATCGCTAAATGCGATCTCTTCAACGGCAACCATTAGATGGACAGAGAAGATATATTTGCAGGTAAGTATACACCTGCAAATTTAATTTGTGTGCGACGTGCCATTTCGAAATGAACTAGGAACTATGTTTGTACTGGAGAGCTAATATCGGCGGTACTCCGGGGCCTCCTTAAGTAATTGCTATAATAATCAATAAAAAAACGGGTATGTGCTTATGAACACATGATAGAAGGGAAAACTTAATATTTTCTAATTCCAAAATATGTACACTGTTTACAAGCAGAACGTGGGTAGTGACGACTGGAGCCAAGAACACACTATTCAGTGCGTCACCGACCAGAACGCGATTGATGCCGATTAGAGCCGTGAAGACCCGATTCAGCGTCACCAACCCAAACGTGTTGGTTCACCTATAGGATCACTCCTCAGCAAAACCACGTCTGAAGAAGTTTTCACTTGAAAAAGTCTCACACATAAAATGCAAATCCAATCGCGCAAAAACAATAGGGAGCGTACACACCGACACCGCGCTTAGAGTAAACAACGCGAAATTACGTACGGACGTCGTTATTATTTCTGGCCGGGCATTATCATCTAAATCGCATCGCGCCACCATTTACGGTGTTTAGGTATTTGCACACTATTGTTAGTGGCGTTGTGTATAAAATAAACATTTGTTATGGCAAGGGACGGGTACAATATCGGCGAGCGGTATATCCCACATTACCATTAGAATGGAGGCGGGTGATGTATGGCCGCTTTGCTTACCCGTGGTTCGCCTCGTGTAATGAACGTTCAATGACAATTCGGGGTTTTTCATAAGCGATTATAAAATGACTACGTATGTTTTTTTCTTGTAAAAAAATTAAGAAGGGCCCGGTCAGAGTACCGACTGACGAGCATGTATGAAGAAAATGATGCGAGCGTTTTACAAAACGAAGGTTTTCTGTGATCTGGCCACTGGTCTGGCCAAAATCACTGGCACAAGCGTGTCCAAGGGCTACAGTCGAAGATCTAAAATCAAAACTCAGTTGGGGCTTAACACTCTACCTCTTTTCAATGTGGCATAGTATATATTTTACTGCACATGATTTTTATTGAAATAGAAGAAAACACTTGCCACCCTTCAGCTGAAACAAAACATTCCTACCCGCAGAATAAAATACGACTAAGCTACCATACTATGCTACCGTAGTATTGTTCCGATGCGGCTCACAAACCGAATAAATTAATATCATCCACCAACCGACACTTTTGTTACATCGGCTTTCATTTCTCAGCGACCCACGCGACTGGAAAAGGTCCACAAAGAAATTAGCACTCGAAACAATTAAATACAATCTGAGAACAATGTTTGTTCAGTGAACGAGCGGGGGTGATCTGATGAAATCTAAACTGAATTTACACGGGGCGTTGCGTCTGTCGGGATGACACGAGTTTTAAATGAGAGGATAGTTGGAGAATGGAGAATAAATACTGGGAGAGGGTGCGGAAATGTGAAATATCTCGGCGGGCACGCGACGGCACGTGTTGTCGCGTGTTCCAACGTACAAGTGTGAGGGAGCCTTTATCTTGCATCCGCGCGAACAATATTTTGGCGGGAAAAGAGGGCATTTATAATTCGAACAGGAAATATTACACGCTAATTTTGTCACATTACGGAATAGATTGATTTTGTGTGTGATTGGATCACGTTATTTATGGCTTAGTTTATTTTATTGGGTTCGATTTTGTGGTTTGCCTTCGCTGTAGGGCAATAAGCAATAAGTAAATTTAAATTTGCTTGTATGGGGCTAGATTTAATATATTACTGAAAACATTTATTCACATTTTTAGCTTAATACCTGACTTAATCAATTTTTTTGTTGAGGCTGTATGCTCCTATTAGTTATGGCAAATACGGAACTAATAAATATATACTTACCTCCGTCAGGTTAGTTGCCATCGTCATTCAATCGCCTCTGTGGTCTAGTGGTTCAACCCACCGATTTCAGATCCAGAGGTCCCGGGTTCGATCCCCAGGGGGAGTACAATATATTGTGCTTGGTTTGGTTGGTGATAGGATCTTTTTTAAGTCCGCCTGGCTAGCTACCACCATCTTACCTAATTCTGTCGCCATAATAACAATTCTTAAAAAAAAATGTTGTGTTCCGGCATTCAGAGGTAAGATAGCCAGTTCCTCAGTTTGTTGAGGATACCGGGTGAAGTGCGCCTTCACCTTCGGCCTTATCTCAACTTGTTACCAGGTGAGATGAAGGCCAAGCGCTTCCCCGTCGTACAATAAAAAAAAAAAACTATATGTCGGTGTATTGCTACGTAGATGCATGATTATGAATTTATGACTATTAGTAATTCAGTATACTTAATTAAAACGAAGACGGTGGTTAAAGTACTTGATAGACGTCTAATGGCAATAGTTTGCGCGGTGGGTGCCATAAATTCCATTGTAATTATATGTAGTGGAAGTAACTACCCTCAGGAACAACGGTAAGCAGAGGTGCTCAAACGTTTGTTCTGCTTATCGACTTCTATTCAAAAGACCATAATACAAATAAATAAAAACTAGTTGGTACGTTAATAAAAACCAACGTTGTTTTTTAACACTCTTAAAATGTTATCTTAGCTTAGTTGATATCTTAGTTTATAATGTACAAATTAGGTCTGGAGTGAGCTCAGTGACAGTTCAAGTGATATCAAAATGTACAATTAACAACATAAATTGAGTATTCAACCTTATTAGTACTTACTTTACCTTCTTCCGAGCAACAGCTTTGTGGGTCTTGGCCTATTCTTCAATGGACTGCCAGTCGCGTCGAGCCGTAGCTTTTTATCTCCAGTTGGTAAATTTTTAAAGAGTTCGAGATTTTTGCTGGTGCAGTATCACTCTCTTTTTCGGTCTTCCTCTTGGCCTCTTTTGCCGCTTACAATCTTCATTATCTTGGGTGATATTCAGCATCATTCTCTCAACGTGCCTGGCCCATCTCAAATGCAACTTTAAATTAATTTCCAACCTAATTGTCAATTTAAATCACTTAGCTTTCTACTGTACACAAACTATTGTGAATGTTTTTGCACGGGGTAATAATGTTCTTTGTGCATATAACACGCACTTATGCTACTATAGGCAAAAAGAAAAAAAAAGTCTTGAGACGGTCACTCGCAGGGTTTTCTAGTCACAATGTTGAGAGCCACTGTCCCCGCGTTACTATGAGTGCGATGGGTTTACGAGGCGTGTGATTGACTCTAACTATTCCATTAACTCGGCGTTCCTTACTTTATTGATACGCTGTAATTATATTGCTTTAGTTTAATTGAAACACTCCCCATAATACAGTAGTACTAAAAACGTAGTTAATAAGATTGTTTGCTTGCATTTATGTAAATTATATTTTTACGTACTTTTGATAGCTATCATTCAAACGGTCGGCCAATTAAATATATTTTAGTCAATTCCAAAATGTATATTGTCAAATGAATTATAAAAGCAAGGTAATTGTAGGTGCAAAAATTAGATTATGCCATAAGTTAGAATTACCCATAAACATTGTTAAAATAACTTTTTAGCTGATTTCTCTTTCTGACCAAATGTTAAAAAAGTACCATTTGATTACTTGCCCTTTTGATTCCGTTTCATTTATTATTTATAGTTTTTAAAACATTCGAAAACTAATTTTTTTTCGGGCTTACATCGCAGAATGTTTTTCATGTCAATTAGTTGTTGGAATGCGACTCCATTACATTTTGAAGAATTCGATTATTTCTAGACAAGTAAATTGATCTAAGCGATTCTATTTTTATTATCATTCGTTTATTTCAGATCATATCAATCCATAAAAAACATTAAAACACATTATTACACACACTTAGAACTTAAAACTATATTATATAAAAAATAACAATATCAATATCTACGGAATGAGCTTTGGAGTTTGACATAGACAACATTATTCACTGAAAATAGCGCACTACACATCATAAAAACATAGTACATATTCAAACATATTCATGCCATAATAAGTACAATTAAACTAACTATGTACAAAGGAATCAGTCACATTACCTGAGGACCGTTACAAACGGCCTATAGGTAACTCAACTTCCAGACACTGTTCATGCCTATATTATACTAAAACTTTACAATTTAAAAACAACCAGAAAGAAAGAACTCACTGATTAATGAATGAAATTTGATGATATATTTGCTCTGCGTCCCCTCTAGCACTTCTCTGCTACAATGTATCAGGCTATTTTGACCAGTTGTATAAACAAAGCAACCGAAGCACAAATAACCAGAGATAGCCGTCGAAATCGTATTAAAAGATAAGATCTTAATTTGCGAAGTTAGGCGACATCGGCCTAAAGCGAGTCTAGTAAATGAATTTAGGCGGCCAGAGCGTGCCCAAAATGTGTCTTGATTTAAGCCCTATTCTAATGCATTTCTCTAGTTTTAGGCATAGCGGTCTGCAATTTGTTACAGATAGGAAGAAAAATAAATATATATAAAAATCACCCATCACGGTGATTTTAAAGGCCTTCGGTTTCATCGTCTTCTAAAGGCATTTCTTTTTTATAAAATCCCATCAACTCATCCACTTAACTGGCTAAAAGTATCTTAAATATGAATTATACATAAATCTATTAATTACATTGATAATCAAAGAAATGTGAAATATATAACTACTTGGACAAATAATTTGAAAATGATCTACAAATAGAACAAACAGCATAGCTAGTGACTTTGACTTTGACATACAGGTGATTTTTCAAGTGGTTCAAACTGTTATAAGATTCGAATATTGATGGTTATTCAAAAGACTGTTAAGACCGATTAGATTTAGATTAATAGCTAAAGGTACAAGTCCGTAGCCGACTGCAGGCAGTAGCAGTAGGCGATAGCGACTTAGTTTTGTACAATTTCAATACATAACATTAGACAATGTACGAGAACCATTCACTTGTAGCTGTCGCCTAATGCGACAGTCTGCATTGGTCTGCAGACTACAGACTTGTACCTTCCGTAAAACTGTAACACAAAAAAAAACAACTTCCAGTAAGGAATCGAACCTGTTGCTTTAAAAAAACATGATGATTTTTTTATGTAGTAATCGGCAACTAGTATGAAAATGACACACCAATCGTTTATAAGTACCGAGATTCTCTACGAGACTCGTGGTCTAGAGGCTCTACGCCGTAGACCCTCTACGAAACTTTTATTAAGGCGAACTAAGTTTTGGTATACATATAAAAACAAAAGAATAGATTTGAAGCTACATTACTTTGTACCAGTAGCAATGCTATTTTTAATTTCCATTCAAAATGCTGAATTGGAACCGATTCTCCGAATTAGGTAAAGCCTCATCTGCGTCGCAAAGATCGTTCCATTTTGACACAGACTCTGAATCTGCATAATTTCCATTAATTAAAGCAATGAAATGATTTATAATGGGGATTGTAAGCCTACGTTTTCGCGTATCCATGTTTCGGCAATAATTAGGAAAGTGGATATATCCGTTACATAAATCGTCAGTATGTAGTTATTTCAATTATTACATGTAAAAAAAACGTGTAAAAAAAGACTGAAATATTAATTAACAAGCCATCTTGGTAAAATTCATCTTTAATAAGATTCTCCATCAGATAAATCGCATACATAAAATAATTTTCACATATATCACATTTCTGGTCGTGAAAATAATTTGAGGTAGGTGTGATCCACCACGGGCAACGGAATTTAGGACCTAGAGCCTAACCACAACGTCTTACAGCATTCTCGTTTTGATCTTACATTACTTTTGTATCGTTTTTTCTACAGTGAACAGATAGTAACAAAAGTAAAAAGTAAAGTAATATCAAAACAAGAATGCTATGAGAGGTCGATCACCATGTTCCGTAGGTGCGTGGGAGAGCCTATTTTCAGGGAAATCTCATTCCATCGTAAACCACGTAACCATCGTAAATCATAGATCTAGCTACCCATCATACAAAAAAAGAATCATAAAACAGTGCATACAATGTTTGTCCACTTAAAAAATCGCAAAAATGAACCCACCTATCGTCTGATTCCTGAACGCTAATATAAGAATTAAAACGCATGGCCCAATGTTGCTATACCAGTGGGCAACAGATGGTGATTTTGCCAATGAACTGCCCATTGGGTAGTAAGTACCCTTTAGTTAAATGGTGACTTTATGAAACTGAGTATATCGATGTATTTATAATGTTATTTGTGTTGTTAGAGGTATAGACAGTGAATGGATCATAAAAAACTAACTAAACCGAGTTTTTTTCCGTTCCCCTTGTATTCTGGTTGCGAATACAGATTTGACGTTGATGATCCTAAACAATCTTTGGCTAGGTTTCCTTAACCTACGATAACGCTAGTTTGAATCTAAAACATTGTCACCCGATTCAAAGACAATGGTCGTAATTTCAACAAAATATATCTCACAAGTTCCTATTCGTGATTTAGACGAGTATTGAAGGAGCCAAGGGTTTGAATATTCAAAGGGAATAAATTAAGTAAAGCGACGTCAAACAAAAGCGTATAAACAAATTGCTTTGGGAAATTATGAAGGCTTTACTTACGCACAGTTTAGTATAATTATTATGTAAGTTTGTTAGCTGGCGCCACGCCGTCTCAGCTCAGTGTAGTAGGTTGTAGGCCACCTGATTTTGGAGCTTGTTGGCTCAAATTCCAACTGTACAATACAAGTTACAATTCATTTTCATCTTTTTAGAATGGATTAATTCTTGACCTCGAATCATGCCAAGGATGGGATCTATTATTTATTTTTACTTAGCGCCATCTAGTTTGTATATTGTATTGTAAACAAGCCTCATAGCTCAGTTGGTAATAACTCTGCCTTGTGCGCTGTATGCTGTGGGTTCGATTCCCACTCAGGACAAACATTTTTGTGATTAATATAGATGTTTGTTCTGTGTTTGGGTGTTGTATCATATAGTACGTATGTATTTACAAAAAAAAAGTGTGTCAAGTATTTTATATCCGTAATCTAGTTTACATAACATATTACAAGCTATGTTTAGTATGGGGCTAAATGGCGCTGGAAAAAAAAATGACCTGTAATATTTATTTATTGTATTATGGAAACTAGATTACGGATAAAATGATAAACCTTTTTTTGTAAATGTTTACATTAATAATGTGAAACTTTTAGACCCAAGCACAGATGGCGTGAAAATAGACACAAACAAAGTCGAAGTCTAATTCAAAGTCAAAGTGTGAAAATGATTTACTTAGCGATACATTGGTAAATAGATTTTATCCTTAATTATAGTATTAGCACTGTGTACTTCTTGTGGCTTCTTTTACTAAGCTCATCAATGTTCCTGTGAGCGTGCAGTAGGTTTTCATAAATGTACCTACTAGGAGCTGGCTGTAAGAATACTTCACTCTTTAAAGCTCAATACTGCAATGTAAATACTTTCAATATCTGCTGAACTTCCCCACAAAAATATGCCTTAAGACATAACAATGTAACTAAAATAAATTAAGCTCGCTGTGGCTTCGTCAGTAAGATGCCTTGAGGCTTCATCAGTAAGAATGCTCAGGTAGTCTAGTCTACCATTCCATATTCAGTTTTTTTCCAAAGAAGCTCCGACCTTCGGATCAAAAAGATCAGCAGTCACTAATCACCAACGCTCGGTCAAGTTCAGCCGGCAATGACTGGATTATGATCTTATAGTTAATCTAGCAGTAATCTATGGGCGTTGGCTCGTTCACGCTGCCTACGTCACCAGGGACCCGGCCCAGTGAGGCCCAGCACTTGATATTTTCATCATTATCTTTATAGCTCGAGAAAGTCCACGCATCGCAAAAGATCTCCAAAAGAGTGCAAAAGATTTGCCATAGTCACCCAACGCATATCATTAAGTTCAACCATATGCTAACTCGATTAGTACAATTTATTCAAAAAAAAAAATGTGTGTTTTTTTGTTTTATGGTGAATTTTGGCCTTCATCTTACCGAATTTCAAGTTGGTGGAAGCGCATTTCATCCGGAATCCTCAGCAGTCTAAGGGACTGGCTATTTTACCTCTAAATGCTCTAGCAACACAATTTAGAATTGTTGTTATGGCAACAGGCTTAGGTAAGATGGTGTAGGCGCACATAAACAAAGTCTTACCACCAACGTGATATCTGGATATAACTCCGGTGGGCGAACCATTAGAACACAGAGGCTGGTCGCGATTCTGAACAGGCTAAAGGTTAGATTCTAAAGTGATCCTAAAAAATGTTACTGAATCAATTAATTTAATTGAATCTATCAATCTTGCTATCTCTTACCATCTAATCGACCCTCAAACTGAGCTCATGGATATCATTAAAGTCGAATCAGGGATCTCACCAGAAGAAAGGCAGCCGTTTGATTCTGTGTAATATCGAACACCTTAACAGCGATTACCAATCCGCCAGCCAGTCATATTGATTATGGCAAGACCCTCCAATTTTGTAGGAGGTTCTATTCCGAGCTTTCGAGGAATCACATCGAACACAAAAAAAACTATTTTCTTATGATTTGTTTTTTCAGAGCATGTGCCCATCACAACAAAACCCCACTGGTGAACGACCTGGACTTGAACCCCAGACTTGCGTATCAGAAAGTGAGCGTCAACCCACATAGTCCCTAGGTAACTCGATTGCTTTACTTGTAAGTTTAATTGTACATATTGTTAAAGAGTTGTATTCACATCCATATTTGAATATATAATTTATTAGAGGGCTTTTTTTTGTTTTTTTTAATGTACGATGAGGAAGCGCTTGGCCTTTATCTCACCTGGCTACAAGTTGAGAAAAGGCCAAAGGAGGGGGCGCACTTCACCCGGAATCCTCAACAAACTGTGGAACTGGCTATCCTACCTCTAAATGCCGGAACACGACAATTTTTTTAAGAATTGTTATTATGGTGACAGAATTAAGTAAGATGGTGGTAGCTAGCCTTAAACAAAATCCTACCACCAACCAAATCAAGCACAATATTCCTCCCCCTGGGGATCGAACCCGGGACCTCTGGATCTGAAATCGGTGGGTTGAACCACTAGACCACAGAGGCGGTTAAAAGGGCTATGATAAGATAAGCTCTTGACCTAGGGTAGGCTTGTTTACCTCAAGGCCAGAGTAAGGATGACTCTACAAAGGAGCGAGCTTTTCCTGATCCAGAAGGCACTGGCTCATCCGCGCACCAACTGAACACGGCGACCCGTTTGGTACCGAACTTCGGCAGGAGGGAGGTCACTAGCCAGGTGGACCTTTACAGGTCCTACCGCCTAAAAAAGCCAGTGATTGTTGGTCGGTAGACCAACATCGGTACCACGGTAACCATCGGTAGACTAAGAGGTACAATAATATATTCAAACACATTACATACTTCAACTAAATATTAGTTTCCAATAGTTTAATGAGATGACCTCTCTCAGCAAGTTGTGTTTTAAATATACTAAATTACTAGATAAATGCATTCTGTTCAAAAATGTATGGTAAGTAATTCAACGGTTTTTTTAAACGCAGACCGCGACCGCAAGAAAGATTCGCCAAATGAGTGAGAAAAACATATTTTGACGTCATATACTCGAACGTCATTAGGTCTGGTAAGTAGGTAGTAAATAGTATGTAGTAGTAAGTCGTATTTTTTTGCACTTAGAATGGCTTTGATTTCTTAGTTAAATTGTGCTGACATAATACATTTTGGAGCTGACCAAAATCCCTTAGTTAGCCAAAATATATGAACCTTGTGCAACAACCTTAGGCATATTATCTTCAGATCGTCGGAAGCTTGTCGACCGGCTTCCTATAAGATAAGATGGGTTGGTATCGCGATGTACTTGCGATGAGTAATTGCACTGTAAAATATTACACGACGATTTTGAGTCATTCGATTTAGATTTGCCTGGTAGAAATTTCAGCCCGGAAATTCCGCTGCAGGACATGAGCTTCTTTCATAGCGTCGTAGTTTATGGTGGGTTGGAGATCGCAGTATCGGTAGGTGCTCCTTTTACGATCCATTGGTCCAAGCAGGAGCCTTTTCTTGGCTGTGACAGCCGGATGCTTTAGGAACACACATTTGTTTATAAGTGATGGGCTATTTTTTGACCTAGTTTTTGACTTTTCTAGCTCTAGGCCAGAGCAAGGATGAGGATCAAGGCATCATAGATGGAAATAGCTTTGTTTCTCCTGCGCACCTTACAGGTAGGCTCGTTCTATCGTAGACCTCAACTTTGGCTGTGCAAGGTACAAGGTGAAGATGTAATCCTTTTTTATTTATGTCGGAGATGTGCTTGACCTTCATCTCCCCTGATTTTCAAGTTATGATAAGGCTGAAGGTGAAAGCACACCCGAATCCTCAACCAACTGAGGATATTCTAAATAAAAAGGGAACTTGCTTATTATACTTTTCAAGGCAGAGATCATGAATCTAACAATGATTCGTTTATAAGTAGGACAAATACTAAGCCTCTTTCAAAGCGTCGTAAAGAAAGCAGTGGGGAATTAACCGTTATCACAACGCTTAGCAGGCGGGTTGAAGATCGCATTATCGGTTGGCCTAATCTTTGGCTGTGCAAGGTTCTAAATGAAAAATGAACTGGCTTAATATACTTTTCAAGACTGAGAGATCCATGAATTTAAAAATGATTCGTTTATGCTAAGTAGGACAAAACAATAGAACATCAAATAGCATATGTTTCCAACCGAATTCAATAATCACCTATAGTAAAACAAATTCAAATAATATGCAAATGGGTTGACAGTAAAAAGGCCATGAACACTATCCATTATTACAAGGATTAAGGCGAGCGTTACCCGCCGTCCCCTGCTGCAGTGCCATTCTACCATGAGTTTTCTCAAACTGTAGACCGTACTTTACTTCTTGTGGAAACCACCTCTGTGGCCTAGTGGTTCGCCCACCGGTGTCAGATCCAGAGCTCCCGGGTTCAATCCTCAAGGGGAGTACAACAATTCTTAAAAATGTTGTGTTCCGGCATATTTGAGGTAAGATAACCTTCGGCCTTATTATGTAATATTAGTAAACGTTAAGCATTTTTTTATTGTATGATGGGGTAGCGCTTGGCCTTCATCTCACC
Source organism: Venusia cambrica (assembly GCA_951394065.1). Lineage (NCBI taxonomy): Eukaryota > Metazoa > Arthropoda > Insecta > Lepidoptera > Geometridae > Venusia > Venusia cambrica. The sequence continues at coordinate 4,915,638 of OX596043.1, read as the reverse complement.
CGGTTACAAGTTAACATAAGGCTGGTGGAGGCGCACTTCACCCGGAATCCTCAACAAACTGAGGAACTGGCTATCCTACCTCTAAATGCCGGATCTACGCAATAGTGCGATCACCAACCCGCCTGTAAAGCTTGGTGATTAGATCTAATTCCATAGTGCTCTTTGGGTGCTTTAGGATTGAAAGATGTCCTGCTCTGGACTAATTTGTTCTGTAATAATGATGCTACTGTTACGTCAGACGATTTAACTATTGTAACTCATGGTAGGGGTTCTGCTCCCCTGGTTTACTCTCAAATCATTCTCGATTATACCTAGCTCCTTGTCGACCCTAAAATAGAGTTTTATATTTGGAAACATCTGTGTCTCGACTACTTGTCTACTGAAAATAATCTGGATTATCATTCCTATTTATAGTTTAAGATGTAGATGATTGACGCCTGTTTACCTCTGAATGGGTTAGATATGTACTGGTTATAATCGGAAGTTTGGCCTGTATTCCTAACCAAATTAAAAATGAATCGAGACAAATAAAATTAAATATTCAATCAGTGTAGATTCAGTAGCAGTTTAGTTGATAACTGAAGAGCAGAAGCTTAAGTCAACTTATAAGTTATCTATTAAGTTATCCGCCTGGCAAAACCCTCCAAATTTAGAGAAGGCTCTGTCCTCATAATAATGGGTTGTAGTGATTTACTCTGAGAATCCAATACAATTCCATGATTTTGTTTCACGTTTATCATCATCATAATTATTATTACATAATATCTAAAAGGGCATGCACATATATTTACTTGTAATAACATTGACATTTACCTCTTCATTTACATTCCGTCACATTTGTTGCCACAAATGTGCCGGCTGTTAATGTTATGTCAAGTGCTAAATAATAATTATTTTTTTATCAATGATGTGTAGCTGACTATGCTCAGGGCTAGATTAGCTCTAGGCTAGAGCACGGCACTGGCTCTCCGATGGAACCTGGATTACCGTTTGGCGCCGGACCTGTAGCCTAATTGTGTATCTTGAAATCCATTACCATTGAACTGCGGTTCGGAATTACCATTGAATTGAGTCGGTTACCAGTATCAAACCCAGTCAGAATTTGTCAAAATAAAAAAAACGAAAGTGACAGTTGCATAAGCCAGGTTTCAAATGTCAATGTTGATTACCAGTTGACTTACACTATAAGGGCCTATATTAACCACCTCTGTGGTCTTGTGGTTCAACCCACCCGACTTCAAATCAAGGAGTACAATATATTGTGCTTGGTTTGGTTGGTGGTAGGACTTTGTTGAAGTCCGCCTGGCTAGCTACCACCATCTTACCTAATTCTGTCGCCATTATAACAATTCTAAAATTGTTGTGTTCCGGCATTCAAAGGAAAGATAGCCGGTTTCTCAGTTTGTTTAGCATTCCGGGTGAAGTGCGCCTCCACCTTCGGCCTTATCTTACCTTGTTACCAAGTGACATGAAGGCCAAGCGCTTCCCCGTCGTATAAAAAATAAATAAAAGGGCGCTCAGTTATATTAAGTCTAAATTAAATGTTACTGACATTAATGTTTAGCTAATCGGTACCGATAAATAATACACAGTTTTACTGATTCATTTATTATCACAATGTGTAAGTTACAAAAATACCTGAAACGATGTAAAAAATATTAGTTATTAATACTAAATACAATTTATATCCCAAAATTATTAACAAGTTTGGCCATCAACTATTTTTATTTTCTGTATTAAATAAAACAACAATATTACAGGATCTTACAATTTCACATAACACCATCACGCCCCAAACTAAGCAAAGCTTTTGATATGGAAACTAGATCAATGATACTATAGGCATATAATTATTCTGTTATTTATATAAGTATCTACTTATCATGCATGCACCCATACAGAGCAAATCATTGGTGGGAAATTTAACGCACAACAAACTCAGAAGGCAGAGCTATGAGCAACTGAGCTGTGAGTCTTGTTGTTTTATACGGTGTTGCATATCGGGACACATCATTATCATTTTCCTGTCCATTATACCACACTAGGTGGGTTTGGCACAACATGTCTTCTTCCTCTATCCTCCTATTAAACATGTAGGTACTATATTTTATAACAAGTCGTCATCAAAAAAGTTAAAACCTAACTCATCTTGTAACAAAGATAAAAACTAGGCAGTCATGGGAACTGCCGACAGAAGTAAGAGCATGCTTTGGAATAACTTTTATATCTGGGTATATAAAAGTTAGATCAAAATATCAATTTTTAATTATTACTAGTATTTATCAATGTATGAAAACAATTTTTATATGTATAGATAAAAAGAAGTGACCTAATACAAATAAAAAAAAGAAATATTGAAAATATCAGGCGTGTACGAACGCTTTTGTGGAAGTTGCTCATATTTATGGGAAATGTTACGCAAATCTACGGCCGTTCTTTATACTGGGTATGATATCTGTGAAATCAAATATTACTCAGTAAGAATTAAGGATATTTTAGGGACATTGTTCTTATGAGTAGAGGCACAGGAAGAGGTAGGCGTGACGTTAATGCAACGGACGTGTTTTATTATGACTGACGGTTCTTCAAGCGTTTGCAATATTTGCTTACCAGCAAATGCTGGTTGTAAAAGTTAGATTTATTTACCTGGTGTAAGACTTTACAAGCCGCCGCCGTAGGCGTCTGATATAACTCTTTGACTATATGCAGTACTCGGGACTGACGGTTTAGCGTGCCCTTCAAGACCTAACCAAACTAAGACTATACAAAGATGTCGGGATATGAACTAAACGCCCTATCACTTGACAAAGGCGTCTTATGTTAATAAGATAGTAAAAACGGCCGTGAGACAGTGTAATTGGGAATCGAAACCGAGCCTTCGTGACTCACAGACATGTGCGTTGCCAATGTGACATACGGGCCTTCGGGTAATGCTCTTAGACCTACTAAACAAGGTCTAAAAAATACAGGACAAAAGAGGAACCGACAGAAACATTTACCTAAAGATAGGAGGCAAATAGTTACATTCACTTCAACACTATGGGTTGACGAAATTGTGAAGGTGGCAGGCCGGACCTGGACAAGAAATGCGGAGGATAGAGTGGATTGGCGAAGGTTGGGGGAGGCCTTTGCCAAGAGGCAAACAAACTAGGTAGGTAGCTGTTGCAAGTTATATAATTTACTATTAAGATTAGTTATGTATTTTAAATAATATAAAACCCTCAATGTGAATGTAACTGTATAATAAAGCCTTTTATATAGTTACATTCACATTGAGGGTAGGTTTTAAAGTAACTAGTAAAAGTTAAGCAAGCCGCGTAGGTGATGTTATTTGTGGATGTGATCTACGCAGTAAGGCTCTGTTATGAGCAAGAGATGCACTTTACATTAGGCGGGCTGTGCATGCTTGTTACGTTTCCAAGTAGTATAAAAAAAAATGTGAAGTATTTATTCACTAAAATACTAAATAATATCTACAATTAAACTATCAATGTAGAACTAATCTTCAATGAAATCTGATAGGTATTGGATTAAGTACCGTTAATAATGTAAAGTCACTAGAATTTTTTGGGACTTGTGAATGAATACTTTACTTAGGTACCTAAATCATTGGAGAAACTAGAAGTAATACTTGACAAGCAGTATGAACTCACCCAATTCTAGTTAAGTAGTTTTATTTCATTCCTGTTCTATTAGGTACTAATCAAAGCCTCCTATTTATTACTATACAGCTTGCATTTTATCATAATAATGTTTTACTTAAACTGAGCTACTACTTATTGTATATATGTGTTACTGTATGTATATATCTTTGTTATTTATTTTCTTATTATTTTCCCCATAATACGTGTGTGAAATCAAAAACATTTCAGATACAGGATTTGATTTCATAGATAGGTACGAACAGTGATTTTTAATTGAATATGTTATTTTACCTTGTATCTTAAATCTAATCACACAATCATACAGACTAACACAAAGGCTGCGAAGACTACGTCGCGGTCGATACCCGTCGGACCAGTGCGGGTCGTCCGTTGCAGCGCTGCCGTAGACCCCAGTCTCGTAGCACTCGCGTAGCATTCGTAGCACCCTCGTAGCACACCTGCTACCTCAGCACTCAGTACCACTCATTACCCTATCTAATTAACCACTTCAAAAAACACGTGAAAGTAGACGCGTGAGAAACAGACTGAAACAGCATGGTAGTACTACCGACGGAGAGACGCTACGCAGCCTATGCCGCCATATTGCACGGCGCCCCGCCCCCCGCACCGATACCTCATCCCATTGGACGCCTGCTACAAAGGGGGCAGGGCATACTTCTCCTCAATGTTGCCAGCTTTTTGAATAAATAATTTCAGTAATTTAAGTAATGAAGGCAATTATGGCGTTGTTTAGCTAAGTTTGCGCCGCGGCGAGTGGGAACTTTATATTTATACCGTTCTCTTTATGTACGCCGACGCGGTTAATGCGCCCGATCTGTTTACGTTGCGAGAGCTTATTTATTGCGGGCGACTCGCTGCACGGCGCTATTTAAACTGCAATTATTTTACGGTATAAGGAAAACATATTGCACCATTTAAATGAGTTTTTCCTGGATAATTTGTTTAAAGTAGACAGATGGTGCTCATGAATCTTTTTTATGTAGATGCTTAACGATAAACTTATACTTCTTTGTTTATGCTATGTTTTTTCTAAAAACACCCATGTCGATAGAAACTTTACGAAGATCACGGCTCATCTCTCGCGGGATAATATGTCACAAATCGTAAACCCGGCTACGTCACGGAAGTCCGTCAAGATCCAGTGTCCACACTCCCGGGTAAACAGTGACGTCACGGAGCGTCATCGAGCCGATAAAAAGTCGATTTTATTCGCACAAGTTCGGCCAGCTGACTGTACCCCGCGCCCCCCGGCTACAACGGCACGCATAGAATTTTCAGTGTGGCGAGATTTCAGGGAGAGCGAGACGGAGGGAGGGACGGTGGGCGGCTGCGAGCGAGACGGCGACAGGGGCCGGCGCGGGCCGCGGACCGGCGCGATGGGCGGGCGCCGGATGATGTATAGAGTGGTGGAGTTAGGTTCAAATTGCTCCGGGAAGTGGCCGAGATTAGAGTCAGCGCGGGCCGCCAGCGCCGCGTACGTAAGCCCTTAAGACTGTTTTTAATACTAGTATTTTTTACGCGATCCCGACAGGATTTAGCGGATAAGCGACGTCGTCGTCGTGCACTTTGATTTATCGGTATCGGATACGTTTCGGTTTGTTTTCTGGTGTTTACGTTAGTGGTGACCGCCACCGGTGGACGCGCGTAATCCCGTGGCTTGTACCAGATTATGACGGATATCATCGGATTTGGTGTACGCACGCTGTGAAATCAGCTTTCCGAGGAGTCATCACCGACTAATACCTGGATTCTGCTTTAATCTGTTTTCAACAGTGAGTATTTTGATTTTGTAAATGTGAATGACATGCATGCTCCTTTCATTGAATAAAATGTTAACTGTGAATAGAGCGTATGAAATGAACTAAGTTCTTATAGGTAATTACACAAATAGGTATTCTCAGCTAATAAACGTTGCCTTCCTTAATTTCTTCATAGTAAAATTTATGTTTTACAAAATCTGCGATAGAGCATAAAGTCGTATTATAATAATAACTCTATTTTGTAACGATGTTAGTGTAGGTATGTACATAATTTACGGTCGTTAGGTATATTATACTAAAATATAGGTATATTATACTAGGCATAAGAACTAACATAGGCTCATATGATTATGTATACTACAACTATTGAGTTATAGTATACATATAAGTTAGTACCTGCGTACTCACTTTTTGGGTTAAGCAATCGTTCGCGAAATTTTCTAAGCACAACACCTTTCCACAATAGTTCTGGTTTAAAGAAGACCGATAGATGTCCAGTTCGGACACGCAACACAAACGATTTAAAATCACTGTGACGGCATTCCGAAACTGCTCAATCCTCAGTATGAACTTGGCTTCCTGCTTCACATACATACATCTTCAGTTCAGCCGTCATAGAGTGGTGAAGTCGGGACCTAGGTACAGCAGCGTTATGGGCACGGCAACGCGTAACAAGTCTATTATACCCATAGATATCTAATTCGTGTTGAGATCAAGATTATTAATTATAGTTTAATTTTCCTCAAGCTATTCATACCATCTCTGATTAGCTATCAGTATTTGCCCAGCAGATATACTTTAGTATGGCATGATGATTCGTAATTTAGTATGATTACAATATATTAAAAATCAAGTAAAAAAAAAATTACTGTAGCAAAACGTGACGTGACCCAGGAGCTGGTTCTTATTTAAACCAGCGAATGATTATAGCTATTCAGCGTGATAAAGCAAATAGTTTATTTGGCACGTTGACGTCTCGTACTGGTCTAGACCAGTTGAATGAAATACATATAGACCGTTTGAAACGGTCCTCAGGTAAATTCTCTGACGGCTTCCCTTGTAGATTAATTGCTTAATTGTACTTCTCATTTTTAATTGCTTGTGCATTATTCAACACCCATATAATAAATATTCAATACCCATAGTAAATAATAAAAAGGATAGTTTAATTGTACTTCTTCTTTTTAATTACTTGTGAATAATTCAATAATAAATAATCAATACCTACCCATAATAAATAACAAATGTTCAATACTCATAGTAAATAATAAATATACACATCATTAATTGCTTTATTTATATATTTAATTGCTTGTGAATAATTCAATAATAAATATTCAATACCCATAGTAAATATTTATGATGACTATATATGATTGACCATAAATTATCTATAAATTTAAACTTTAACACACGATTCTATTACCTATTTATCTACTTCCATACAAATATTAAGAAAACAATAATAACAATATTTCTCAGTTACTTATACTCATTTATTACACGGCTAAAACGCTGAATAGATTTTGATCAAATTTGTTTAGCACGCTTCCGTTTTCTGGGTAATGAATGTGCCATTTTTCATTCCCAACCCACGTGGGAGAAGTCTTAACTCTAAAGATAAAAATAAATGAATCGCATATCGTTATCGTGTATCGATAAACCATTTAATTCATTCATAATATATTTTATTAATGAATTCATAAAATTACCATTCACTACAAAGAAACTGGCTATCATCATAAATTTTTATTTATTTATTTCAATGATATTTAAAATGCAAAAATGAAATGTTACAATTAAACAAAATAACAAACAATTTCGTTTTGCCATTTATAATTTAAGCGTTCTGTTAATTAAAGAGGTTTCGGTCAGCTTCACAAAGGTGTGCCTGGATTAAAAAAAAAAACAACCTCAGTAGGTAACTTTTTTCATACCAAAGTCATAATATCGAACTATTTAACGATATTTTCTTGCTAAGCAATTATAAAAAAAAACTATGTTATTTCTTGCCATTTATTTGTTTAATATTCCATTTATTATCAGTAAATTGATGCGATTCACTTTAAAATCCAATTTACATTTGAATTGTTTATACTTTCTATGCTAAGTATGGGATTAGATGGCGCTGTGTAAAATTAATGTCCTGTAATATAATAATAATAGATAACTTTATATCATCTCAGTCATTCTAAGCCCGTAATCGCCCACTGTGAAAAATGAGCTCGCCACAACGATTGTTATAGCCTTCAGGCTTTAATATCCACGCTTGGCAGATGAGCTTCAGGTCTCTGTGAGAGTATTTTTCAGAGAATACCTTTTTTTTGTACAACTAGGAGACGGAACAAGTAGGTAAGTAGCCCACCTGATGTTAAGTGCATATCTTGCCTATAACAATAACATACTGCGTAGGTAACATCCACAAAGAACATAGCCTACTAATCACTGCATTGCGCCCGACAACTTGAGGCATTAAGGTGTTAAGCCTCGCGTGCCCATAATTTCACCGGCAACCAAACCCTTCAAACCGGAACACAGCAATGCTGCTTGGCGGCTATAATAGCGGCGGCTTGGTGGCGGTAGTACTTCTCTGGACGAGCCCTTTCACAAGGGGCTTTATTACTATTAAAATAGATAATAGTTACGCCATATTAAGTTAACACCCAAACATAAAACTAAAATATATATTAATAGCAAAAGTGCCGGGTGGGAATTGAACCTACGACCTACAGTGCAGAAGGTATTATATATTGTAAAAAAAATAGCGACGAATAATACAAACATAGGTAACACAGCGTATTAGTAGAAAGCGAACATTCCAGAGAAACTTAGAAGAGAAACAAAAAGTGAAAATATTACAGCAGCGCAAAAATTAGTAAAAAATATTACACTTAAAAATTTATCCAAAATAACAATTTCATGCATTAATTATAACACCACAAACTAAGATTAATATGTACAACTACAATAAAATAATCATTAGCTGTGTATTTTACAATACACTATTTGTAGTACAATTAAAATGGACCGCAGAAATAGACAGAGACTGAATTAAATAGACGCAAGGTAGTGATGTTTCTGCTTCAATTTAAAAGTAGTAGCTGTAGAAGTTAATGCGGAGCTAATCTAATTTCAGTAAGCAAAGTGTTCCAAAGACTGAAAGACTACTGTTAAGAAGTAAATTTTCTATGACTATAGGGATGTGAAGAATGCAGAAATTCAAGCCTTTTATTAGGGTAAGCAGGCGATAGAGGATAAAAATCAAAGTTTGAAGCGCACTACACCCGAAATCCTCAACAGACTGAGGAACTAAAATTGAACTAAAACACTGTGTGAAATTAATGTCCTGTAATATTTATTTATTTATTTATTAACTGGAAATCTTTAGTCTAGCCAGAACAAAACTATTTAAAATTCTTGTTATGGTGACAGACTTATGTATCATGCTGGTAGGTGGTAGCTAGCCAAGCGGACTGAATAAAAGTGGCAACACAAACCAAAATCAAGCACAAATTTGTACCCTGAGGATCGAACTAGGGACCTCTGGGTTGTGTGGGTGTGGTACCGTTGAATGAACTAGGCAACAGAGGCTAGTCTTGCTCTAGCAAGGAGGATGTCTACATTGGAGTAAGCTTTCAAAGAAAGCACTGGCACTCCCGTGCACCGACCGAACACAGCAAACCGTTTGGACCTGGACTTCGCCAGCCAGGTGGCCCTTAGCAGGTCCTACCACCAGCGTTGTAATCCTTCTGCCGTAGCCTCTAGCAAAAGCCAGCCATTGCATTGTCCGGGGTAGACCACTAGGAAGTAGATCATACCTAATTCATTAATGTGTGCATGTGGCATAATTGAGATTAGGATGGTACCTACCGAGTTGATTGAAATAAGTAAAATTGCAGTTTTCCTTGAAACATTATCAGAAGCTAAATCAAGCGGATAAAAACCAACCACAAAAATGTTGGTACCGTGTTTGTGTGGCACGCTATCTCTGAATGATAATTTTATCGTGGCGAGTTGATAACGCATACCGACTTGTATGTATGTGTTGATAAATTGAAATTACGTAGAGTATCTACAACCATTTTAAGGTTGCTTGAGAGATTCGTAATAATAACATCTTACTAAAATAGCTGTTACGTATAAAACCGTTCAAGTGCGAATCTAACATGCCCATGAGGGTTCCGATCAAACAAAAAAAGCTTATTTTTAATTGGCTTTAAAGCATAAGCCCGAGTCTGTTAACTTTGTATTTTTTACATTCAATTTTATTCAGCGCCATCTAGCCAATAACTAAACGTAGCTTGTAAATTTTTTGACGATTTTTTGTTACTTTTTATCAAACGACGAGAAAGCGCTCGGACTTAATAGGCATAAGGAGGAAGCGCACTTCACCGGATTCCGGAAAAGTCTGAGGTTCTGTCTATCTTACCTCTAAATGCCAGAATACACATGACACATATCACACACAACACATTTAATAGGCTTACGTTTGTTGATCATCACTATGGCCAAAATAAGTAAGACGCTTGTGGTACAAAAAAAGTGTCAAATGATTCGTCATCATCATTTCAGCTGACCTGCGTGCAGGCCACTGCCAATGTAGTCGGTACACCGAGTGGGGGGTCTTGCCACACTCAGATTCACGTTCGAGAATCTTTATCTCCAGCGATATGCTGATACTGCTGTGATCCATAGCTCGCATATTTAGTTATGACCAGCCCACTGCCATTTCAGCTTGTTAATTTGGAGAGCTATGTAGGCAACTTAAGTGCTTTTATGGCTATCCACATTTCAGATTTATCATTTCGTATTTAGAGGAATTTATTTACAATTTTAAAATATTTTTTGTATTTCATGTGAATGCCTTTGTTTATTTATATTGTCTGTCTGCCTGTCTGCGTGCCTCAAACCTGTAAGTTTTGAGACATAGTTTTTTTTATGCAATTGAAGCTGAAAAAAAAATGACATAAGTATCTAGTATTCATTTGATTTATAAACTGAGCAGTAAAAATATTTTGAATTGTAAAATACCTTGGATACCCTTTTTTATCTAAACCTTAGTAGATGCCATTAGGTTTGCTTGTAAATGTCAATAGATAGCGCTAGATCAGAGCGGCACGATCCTTATCAGCTAGATGTAGGGAAGGTACAAATGTAGCTAAATATTGACACTGCCGACATGCACTTACACGCTTTACATGCAGTTACACAGATATGGGTTGACGTTTGGTAAATTGATAGGTGTGAGCGGTCCCTTCAAATGTGGGAGATAGCCACCATGTTCTGAATGTTATTACATCAAATCACTCTTTTAAGGGGTAACAATGGGCTTATTTAATGAGTCCAAGCACGGATATATTACAAATACCATGAATGAATTTATTGACTTGAAACTATATAGATAAATTTGGTAATATTTTATTTATTTATTTTCTATCAATTTGACGCTTGTACCCAATTCTTTTTGTGATTTTTGACATTGAATGACATTAGATTGAATATTATTTATTTCTGATTATGATTAATAGTTATTGGTAGGTATTCATTTTTCACATTTTTATTGTAAATGCACCAATTCCGACAACGTTACTTATATAGTAAGTATATGTAATAGTCTGTAATTTTATTGCATAATTGTAATAATTTATCATTGTTTGTTATTATTTCTTATGTTTGTTACTTTTATTCGACTGATTTTTTGATGTGTAACTGATGTTATTAATAAAGTAACTTGAACTTGAACTTGAATTTGGTCTGTTACCATCAGACAGTACCATTGTAATATATCCACCTCCTCATCAGACTCATCAGATCAGTTCACAGTCACCATAGTATTGCAATGTTGTCAAAACTGATCATGTTTGTCAAGTACTCAACCGGCCTATTTGCTGAAAATATCAGTCTGTTGAATAGCTCCTGACTCCACCATTATATCAGCCAGATGTTATAAAATTACAGTATCATACAAGATGATACATGAAGATAATGATGATGATGATGTCCTCCACGTCGCATCCGTCGGCGAACCCTGCTACGACAACACTGGGCGTACTCGATCTTATATATTTTATTTATTTACTGTCATGTGCGCGGATATGGCTTGCAAAGCCAAATTTACAAGATACATGTTGTGGGTTTTGTCTCCCATTTTGTCCCAAAAATTAAGTTTATTGAAGGTTTAATTTGAAATAATTATAAATTGCTATAATTTAATTTAAACGCTAAGTTATAAACGGTCATCTATTTATAGAGTCAGAGAGAGTTTTGGTCAGCGCCGAAATATATTTAATCAGCAAAAAAAGGTAATTAAAAACAAGGTTCTTCTGGGTGCAAATTAAAACTTATCCACTTACTGACGTACTCCGCCATTAGTTCGAATTAAGTTTAAGCTATCAAAATAGCTTTTTAGCTGATTTTCAGTGTTGATCGAATATAAAAAAAAAAAAAAAAATACTTGCCAATTTTATAATACCTACCTCATATTTAAAATTGATTTACACAAGTTTACTTTCGGTGAGGTCTGATGCAGACTTTTTCGATGGTCATCACGAAGATTTATCACAAAACACAATCACAAATACAGTCTGACAATTAAAGCCCAAAAATATTTTCTGCTATCACATATATGGCACCAAAAACAGAACAATACAAACAGAAGAGCATAAACTACCAAATAATCGAATACAAAATAGTTAGGAGCATTAGCTCGTTGGGTGCTGTAAAATACTCACGGTGTGATCTTCGCAGACTAACCAGCTAGCTCTCAGTACCCAACGAAGTATGATCCAGGTGTTCTAAATTATGTGTAAACATCTGGCCATATTTATATCAGTTTTAAGTACTCTAGTCATTACTTAAACTTCCGGAAGCGATCGAGAAACAAAGTGAAATTCCAACGAAATGGTGTTTTAATAGAGCGAAGCACTTTCGCCAACTTAAATCTTTCGGCTTAAAAAAGGCTTTGCGTCGGTTTAAAGGGATAACAGTGCTCGCCGATTGCTGCCTTCGGCTTGCCCAATTACTCTTCGGCCCAAGATTAGTATCTCTTTGTATTAGGAACAATTTGCGGCTGTGACGAGAAGACTGGATCCAGAGGATTTGCGTTGTCGACCTTTGATTTTAGAGCTTTTGCGCTCGAATTGATTCGAACTAGAGTTTGGTGGATTGGATTCAGTTTTCGGCTCGTCCTTTTGCACTGTTGTACGAACTCTAGTCGACAAACAGTATATTTTTGTCCCACTGCTGCCTCAGAAGGACGGTAATCTTTTTCAATAGTTTATATGTATGTTTATTTGATGGTAGCGCTCTGCAGTTGATGGATTTGAGGTATCCTTTGGTTCTTCTCAACTGCCTGAGTATCGTATACTATTATTATTTAAAAACAGGGGGTGCGAATAAAATAGGGTCTTCCGAGTATACAATTTTTATTTTATTTTAATTACATGAGTATCAAATAAAATGTAATGAAACATGCCGATTCGTTATAACATTATATGGAAAACATTCGTGTATTTATGTGCAAACATTTTTGTGTATTTTTTTTCGCAGATAGGTTTTAGTTTTTTTCAACTTTGTACTTGTTCACAAATAATAATTAATACTGCCTTCATGCGTAAAAATAATGAATAAGCAATGTTTTAACATCGTGAGACTAAAATAAAAAGTTTGTCTAAATATGCAAACTTTGAGATTATCGATTTCTCAAAAGTTTTCTATCGAGAATATAATTTGATTACTCAGGACTTTGTGTTGGTAGCATGCGCCGCTAACTGATCTAATTACTTACGTAACGATATTATCTTCACAACATACCCGATGTAAAGCGCATATCTACAAGCCTGAACTGTGTAAGTCAATGTTATCTTCAACTAAATATGTCAAATCGTCGTGTAGCTGACTGACTGACTGACTGACTGACAATCGACTCACAGCAAATCAAACCATCTGTCCTACAGAGACTTAATATTTTCTAGCAGCTTCCTTTTTAGTATAATATAATGGACTAAAACACAATACTAGTAAGTCACATACAGACTTTAAGTGCAAATAAATAGTTATGGTATAGTTAATATAGTAATTCATATAGTTTATGTATGTTCAGCATGGTTTATGTATGTTCGTTATTTTAGGTATATATTACTATGTATGCCGTAGACTAAGTTAGAGTAAGATCAGTAATTTTTCTATTGTTGCCTGAAATAAAATTTATATTTTCGAAAATTCCGTAGCTTCCTTTTTAGTGTAGACTATGAGAGGATTTTAGGAAATTCCGATCACAATGGGCGTTTTAATAGTTACGTATAAATCAGGTATCTATTTACCTACTATGTAAGTATATAAACTGTGTATCCATAAGGCTCACTAGCCGCCAAAAAAAAACTTTCGTATAGTGCCACTGAAAAAAAAACTACAGCCCACGTCGACGTAAAACGACGAGCAATATCGGTCCGCGCTTCGACACCTTTGCTTTTTTTGTTGAATATTGAATCCCGGCTGATAGGCTCGACCGGAGCTGTGTTCAGTGGATTATGCAGTAAAAGTATGAACCGTAAGCATTACAAGTTTTTCATAGCATCAACTATCACTTTTTTTATTGTTATCTGACGGTGGAAGCGGTGAATGCGCACTTCATCCGGAATCTTCAACAGACTGGGGAACTGACTATTTTACCTTTTAAATGCCGGAATAAAACAATTTTAGGAATTTATTTTTTGTTATTATTTTTTGTATCTAAACTAAAAAATCAGAACATTCAGACAAACCAAAGAACAAGCATTTAAATTCAAAACAAGTTAATATTGGTATACTGGTAAAAGTAAAAACAGTTTGGTATTCCATTTCCAAGACGCCACAGTACTCTATAGATTTAGCTCAGCTACAAACTACAACACATGTTTTAAAGTTTAAAGAGATAATTAAAATATGTAATACAAGTAATACAAGGTAATAGGTATGTAATACAAGGGAGTATACAAGGGACTCCGTATACCTATTACTAGGGAGTTTCAATGCAATTCGTTTTTAACTTGTTAGTGTTGTTTGGTCAGAGTAAGTAAATTACTATAGTCATGAGTAAATATATTACATGATATATCATTAATTGGGTAAATATCGATCAGAAAATTACGTATTATATAAATACATAGTCAAAGGTACAATTCAGAGAGATACTTATGATCAAAGTGAGACAGTAAAAACGGAAGTGATAATAGAGCAATTATATTGTCATCTGATTTGTGAATTATGCGTTTACGATGTAGCTACCTGAAGTGCAGCTCTTGCCTACACAGAATATAACCTGCACTGAATTACGCCTATCAACTTGAGGCATATTATTGTTGCTCGAAACAGGTAGTACTTCCCTGGTGTTTTTTTTCTCCCTCTCTTGTGTCCCTCTCTTCTTGTGTGGAAAAATCCTAATGATTACCCATTTAAGCATTTGCTCGCTCAGGTTATGTCGGACTTTTACCGACTAAAAAACTACATCGGTGATCCTTCTCATGCTCATGCATAGTGAGGCTACTTTTTAAGCTTTAGAGGCCCAAACAGCATCGCCGAATGAAAAGCTTTGGTAAACCGCAGCCATAACGTAGGAACACCGCATGCGACGCAAGACAGTGTGCTGGTGCAACCTATAACTTGCTTGTTATTATTCCATGAAAACTCGCGACCCGGTAAAAGGCAATTAAACCTATAAATCACGATTTTACTTTTTCCTCTCATAGCCATTACGGCTTTATGCGCATACTAAAATATTCCAGAAGCTACCTACGTGTATTATTTTTATGTGTAGTGTCAGATATAATGACCGTTATGTCAGTATCCTACAAAAAGCCTTTACCTTTAGCCTCATTAACCCAAGGGTTTTTTCTGTGCAAATAAATTGTTGCGATTTTAAATTATTACATTCAAAATCTTCGTAGGTGTCTATAAATATCCATAGGTATTTAAAATCAAGTAAAGTAAGAAGTAGAAGTGGTAGTAGTTAGATTTGAAAATTAACATATAAAATAATGTTTTGATTTTCGGATTTTACTTAAATATATACGTAATATATATACGATAGTTGATATGTTTGAAATGTATAATCATCTTACGCAAGTTTTGAAGAAGAAGTTAAAATATATTAACATTATCTTAGCAGCACGAAAGGTGCGATAAGCTTAACCTTTAAACTTTTTAACGATATTATATGTTTTTACCGTAAAAAGCCGTCACCAGCTCCTGTTTCAAATCGATACCCAGTCACTGACGGCTATTTGAATTATGAATGTTGTAAAGCTGTATATCTCCATCGCACAGTTTTTATGGCGCTTATTTTTACAGCTCAAACAGAGCAGTGTACCCGCCTTAAATCATACTGATATTCTACTGGAACTTATTTTTACTTATTAAGTTTGCTGATACGGAACTAGATGTATGTTATGAGTGTTTGATTACCTACTCGATAACTTTATAAAAACGCTTGTACCTTAATCAAAAGGGGAAATTGTATAGGTACTTACCTACTTACGTTTTATGATCTATTATGTTTACACAAAACAACTTATCTGTAATATATGTATGATAACTAAAACACGTACGATTTCGGGATTTAGGGTTTAATATATCTGTTATAAAGATGTCATAAAAATGTTCTTTTCAAAAATCTTTATCATTAAATTATGAATTCCTTAAGTATTTATTAATTAAATAAAATTTCCAGAACAGGATCTACTAGGTACTTATTGGATGCTCCCTTCCAGGCTGGCGATGGTCGCCTAACCCCGCGGCCACTCGCCCCCGCCCCACAAAGCCTCACCATTCACCTCCGGGTGTACAAAGAAGCGCTGGCGGCTGGCATGGAGCCGCTCAGCGAGAATGGCTTGTGTCTGTCCGAGCTAGAACTGCACAGCGGGGCGCATCTCCACGAGTCGGTGGCGGCGTCCGTCGGCTCGGCCATCTCGAGCCTGATGGCGCCGCTGCACCACGAGCCACAGCATGCGCCATTGCACCACGCGCCACCGCTGCATCACGAGCCGCTGGAAAAACTTAAATGTGAGTTTATAAATGTATTTTGTCATCATCAGAAAGCTATACTAGATCCACTCTTGAGTTATTTATGAAAGTTATCAAGATAGAACTGCACTCGGCCATCTTGAGTCGAATGGCGCCGTTGAAACTTGAACCGCAGCATACGCCATCTTAAGAGATTCTAAATATCCAAAGTCATCGTCTGAGGGCTGTATTAGAGCTAACCTTGAGTTGTTTATGAAAGCTAGAACTTCACTCGGTCATGAAACTAATGGCGCCGTTGAATCATAAGCCACATCATGCGCCATTGCACCATGTTCCGCCGTTAACAAAACGTGCTCAATTTTTAAATTATTCTCACTTTTTTAAAATCCTAAAATAGAGATAAAAACGCGCGTTACTTAGGTACATTTGTTTATACCTACTTGATCCAACGCAATCGAATGAGAGTCGAATTGTGGAATGTTGTTGAATAAAATGTCGTCATAACCATTAGGCGTCTCATAATTTTGTGTATTTCTATCATTTCTTACACAACATATTTCTATCCAATTTTCCGTATTAATATGTGTCACGAAATCTTTTATTATCTTCGTATAAATTTTGTTCTAAACGTAAGTAGTAGTGAGTATAATAAAGGGAGTTTCATCGGAACTCTCAATCGTTTGTTCGGCCGTTTTGTTTTATGAAGATATGTTGCTGGCCTCGCAGCGACGCTGATGGGATACGCTGATCCACTCCAATAAATACACAGCGCTTTCCATTCCGATGGATTCACTGTTTATATTTGTTCTAATGCGTCGAAAGAAACAAATAACGGAAGCGAACGTCTACTCCCGATTTTATACAATATAATTCTGTGTATATATTTATTATTTAAATTATGTAGTATATATATACTCAAATTCAAATTTGGTATACATTTTTATTATTTTAAATAAATTGTTCATTATTATTACATGTATGTACAGTTTCTCAATTTGTATTAGAATGATAATATTCTTGCCTTGACTGTCTATTTATAAAATTATATCTCTATAAAATGTAAATCTATTATTGGTCTTAAGAAAAACATGTATGTTAAGTTTATTTAGAATAAGGACTGTTGATTTTAGTAAATAAATAAATAAATAATTTTTCATCTAGCACCGGCTTTTTTGCGATTGTTATTTAATTTGAATTAAAATTTCTCGAAAGAGGTAACGAAATAGCTTAAACTAGTCCTATTGTTAAAACGACTGCCGTATTTAACTACATAAGACTCGTTAAAAGTTAATAAAACTAAACACGTCTGCAAAATTTTTGACTCCCATGGTTTTATAAAAACACGGCCCTAAAAAGTATAAACACTGTTTATACTTTTTAGGGTACATGCTAGTATAAACAATGTTTATTTAAAATTGGCATGCTACTTTACATTTGATTTTGAGCATATTGCAGAAATGTAACATATTTTTATAGTTCGATTCGCACCCCACTTATGAAAATAATATGGCCTATGTCACTGTCACGTCAAAATCCATCAAGCCGCTTAGGCAGTAGTGCGTGTTAATGAAATATTCATACATTTTCATACAATTTAAATATAAATTCATACAAAAAAAACTTACAAACATAGGTACATACATACAAACACTCGAAAAACATAAACCCTCCTTCTAAGCTTTAGCTCTTGGTATTTTAATAAATATTTAAATGAATATTACAATACCTATGGGCACATGAATATGTGAAAATTAAATTACCCAGGCAAGCTTTGAGTTCAAGTGCTGACTCATTGTAAACGTAAAAAAATATTGTCTTAACAAGTTTATCATAGATTCACAATAAAAATACAAAAACGACGCACGTGTTAAAAATTCGACCACTATTTCGATGAAGTCGTCAACGTAATCAGGCGAGCACCGTGACGGGATGTGGGCTTCATACAAAATTAGGGATTATTCAACTATACCATAGCCACACACGTAGTTACTATGCCCTTAGACAGTTACACAGTATATTATTATATCCCTCCTGTCTCAGTGATGCGCAATTTTCCTCCTCTGTTTACTTTATCTACATATACCAGTGTATTTTGATTGCCACTTTCAAAGTGCAAACATTGCTGAACCTAAGGTGCAAGGTATTATATTCAAAGCAATGTGCATGGCAAACTTACTTGATTGAATTCGTACAAGATACTAGATAGAGGGAAAATTTGTTAGAAGGTATGGTAAATTAATTGTAGGTAATAAGTGTAAATAGTGAATTAAGGTGTGGACATACAGTCATAGGCTTCCAGCAATATCCTTAAAGACAGCCTTAAGATTAAAACGACAAATCATTCTTATATTCTTAGATCCAAGTGGGTAGGGGCCTTTCGATCCGGAAGTTGTGGGTCCATTTTTGTTGTAAATAAATGCATAAGATACAATATAACACCCAAACACAGAACAAACATCTATATTCAACAAATAAATCCAGAGAAATCGAACCCACAACCTACAGTGCAGAAGGCAGACTTGAAACTTGAACACCTGATATATCGATAACACAAACAAAACAGCATCACTTGCGAGAGCGGGGCTAATCTGATAGTTTTTACAAACACATCAGTGTCGGATTACACCCCTGGATGTTTAGTTACGCAATTAGTCATGCCCTTTGGGGATCCGGGCTTTGAATGGTGCTCTACCAAATATAATATTTAAATTGTTGCTCTACCAGCTCTAAAAGTTTTATTTGTAAAGTCACTATACGAACGGGGTTTTAGTTATATTTGCTGATATTTTTAATATTAATGGTTCATTTCCAAATTGGCCTTAGCTCAGCTTTGTGTGGAGCGCTTACCTCATTTATGTTGGTTTGTCCATATGATATTGCTGCTTTAGTTTAACACAAGTACACTATGTATACCTTCGTAGGTATGATGTTCAGATAAAACAAGCTAAGTACGCAATATGCAACTTGTTCACAATATGCAACTTTTTCTTGAACAGCCTATGTCAAAACTCCCCAAAATAGGAAGTCAAAATGCGGGCTTTGCAATAATTACCACGCATAGCATACGGATACTTGAACGCAGTAAAGGTGTTATTCTATTTTTATGTAGTTTACCTTTTTTCTAAGTAAGTACGTACCTACTACAAAATAAAAATAGTAAAAAGCACACTATCGTTGTTTAAAAACGAGTCTGGCGTAAACGCAACGATTTGCAATCCATCACCGGCATACAAAAAAGGGCAACAAAGGCAATCATTTAAAGTCAATTCGGATGAATATACAGTCCCTCTCTTTCACTCCTTATCAATTCAGGATGCAGTCATCTCGCTCGCAACGTAAAAAAACACCCCTTGGCTCGGTGGGGCATTATATTGCGATGATTAGGCCTGCACTTGCTTGCCATTGAATTTAAATGGGGGATTAAAATGCGCATTTTATTTATTAAAGCTTTTGTGCTAAGTTCATTAAGCGATTGCTGTTGTCATTCTAGTATTGTATGTTTGAATAATGGTAGGTGTCGATAACTATGCAAAGGATGATTGAAATATCCTGGCAACTCACAAGCAAAATCAGCTGTGTAGCCAAGTAAGTGTGAGCCCTTTTGATCAGAAGGTGGGTTAAATCCGGTCGTGCACCAATGGGCTGAAGTACCTATCGTGAGGAAACCGGTATGTCCCTAGGACCAAAAATCTGAATGGCATACACGTGTGACGGAACAGTATTCCGCTGAGCGACGATGGGCTTGAAACCTGTCACGTATTGAATGCTAGCTACTTGCAAACCATGGGCATGTGCTGAACGCCCGACTTTAGTCCACGCTCTGAGTACATAGGTGGTGATTATAGAGGTAAATTATCGAATGGAAAAAGTCGTTGTTTTTTTTTTCACTTTTTTGTGGTTAGGTATGATTCAATAGTAATGTTTGGTTGCACATGTCACCTATGAGTAGACATAGTGCACGCATTGTGCGCATGCAGATGGTGGCAAGGTTAATGTAGGAAGCTCAGGTCCAGGTTTCAAGCAAATAAAGAGCAGTATGAATTGATTTTATTCAAAATGGTATTGAAAAATGGAATAATCAGCCGAACGGATAATGCGCTCTGGAATGAAAAAATCTGATAAAGTCGTATGAAAATGGAATCCTATGTTAGCGTTATAAAAACTAAGCCCCACATAATTAATTTTCCATACTTTCCAGGGAAATAATGAGATATCCCGGTAAAAGGTAAAAAAGGCGACAAACGAAGGCTTATCAAGACTTTGCGGAATCTGATCAATTTAAAATTAAAGCCACGAAACGTGTTTTTATAAAAATGTCGGATATGAGAACAATCTTCGACGGATAAGCTCAGCATACGCAGATCTGATGGGATTTCTTTCAAATACCGTCACCTAGGGGCGCATGTATGAGCTGAGCTGTAGGCAAATTTACATCTAACATTACGGGCTTCTGAAATTTTTAATGCTAAATTTAAAACTTATTTCTTTATATATATAACAAACATATAATATTACAGGATATTAATTTTACACAACGCTATCTAGCCCCAAACTAAGCATAGCTTAGAATTGGGGTAAGTATAGGTAAAATACGCGATAAATACCCGTTTCTCGAATTAAAATAACATAGCTTGTAATATGGGAACTAGATTACAGATAGCATACTTAAATCCTTTTTGGAAATACATACGTACTATATGATACAACACCCAAACACAGAACAAACATCTATACTCATCACATAAATGTTTGTCCTGGGTGGGAATCGAACACACAGCCTACAGCGCAGAAGGCAGAGCTACTACCAACTGAGCTATGAGGCTTGTTACTTCTTACATAGCAAACAAGCATACGGCCCATCTGACTGTAAGGGGCTACCGTAGCCTATACACGCTTGTAACAGCAAAGACACTTGGGAGTTGTCGACCCTTTTAGAAATATAGTATAGGAAACTATTACGACATTTGTAATGTAGATTGGCAATAAACCTCTATAATTCATATGGAAACTAGATAACGGAAATAATATCAAATACTTTTTTTTTGTAAACTTATCATACAATACAACACCCAAACATCAATATTCATCACACAAATGTGTGTTCGGGATGGGAATCGAACCCACAACCTACAGCGCAGAAGGCCGAGCTACTACCAACTAAGCTGTAAGGCCTGTTATATTATTTTTTATTTATTAACGATTAATATGCGTTTTCTGGAAAGGTTCCCTTCATGGAAGCCCTCATTCTTGCCCAGGCAGGTCGCAAGCGAGCTGACCCATTGTATGAAAAGATGCCTACTTATCTTATGTTCAGGAAGGATCGCGGTATCACCGAGCACGCTGGGTGAGACCGGGAACAGACAAATATTTGCCGTGTCTAGGAGATTACTTTATCTGAGTGTACTAGCCCGAATCTGACCGAGTGGCGCATGCACAACCGTTCTGTTTGGTTTGACTCTGACGGTTACTGATTCATGGTAGGTGTAAACATGCTGGATGCATTAGGTGTGATCTTTGTTTGGTCGTGGATAAGCTAGATACCAATTTGTAATCTACATGTAAAGGGTGGCATCACTTATAAAAAAAGCTTTATTATAAATCGACACTACGCTAATTCAAATTTTACTGGACATTTTACACAAGCTAGTATACAGTGAATAAGTGAGGTTGTGGTACAAAGAAAGAGAGAAAGTAAATATTGATTTTGCCAAAATACATACTTTATAGAAAAGAAAGATAAAACAATTGACAAAATGGATACTAATCAGCATAATGCTATGGAAGGATATTAATTTTGGTTAAGCTTAAGCATAAACCAACTTTCTACGAGCAAGCCTCACGCTGTAGGTTGTTGGTTCGAATCCCATCCGGGACAAAAAAAACTGATTTAATAAATAAAAATAAATATTAGAGGACATTAATTTCACACAGCGCCATCTATCCCCAAACTAAGCATATAGCTTGTAATATGGGAACTAGATTACGGATAGAATACTTCCATACTTTTTTAATATAGATATGTTATATTTTTGGGTGTTGTATTGTTTTTTTGTCTTATATCTGCTTATGTCATACCTACCCATGTTATACCCGAGCCTTTGATCCTAAAGCGCCAATTTAAACGACGTGTGATTTATGAAAGTAAAAAGGTTTAAACAAAAACTCGGAGCCACACTGTCTGACTGCGCCCTAGAGGTATCGGGTCACTATTTTTTCATTACAAAAAAAACTGCGACCCCTATGATGTGCCCCACGGGGAGTGTTACTATAGCCCCCAGCCGTAAATTATTTTACCTTTGCTAATTTAAGTTAAATTTTCTGAGTAAAGTTCGAATAAAATTAATAAAAAAATTAATTAAAGGACATTGATTTCACACAGCGCTATCTATCCCCAAACTAAGCATATAGCTTGTAATATGGGCCCTAGATTACGGATATAATACTTTTTTTTTGTAAATACATACGTACTATATGATACAACACCCAAACACAGAACAAACATGTATATTCATCACACAAATGTTTGTCCTGGGTGGGAATCGAACCCACAACCTACAGCGCAGAAGGCAGAGTAGTAACTCTGAGCTGTGAGGCTTGTTAAAAAAGTTTGTGTCGATATAAAATCATTCGACTACGTTTCCATACATATAATTGAGAAGTATTTTTCAGTAATTAAACCTATTAAATAGCACTTAGCATCTCTCACCGATTTCAGATCCAGAAGTCCCGAGTTCGATTCCAGGGGAAGTACATTATTGTGCTTGATTTAGTTGGTGGTAGGACTTTGTTTAATCATCATCGTCATCTTACCGAATTCTGTCGGCATAACAACAATTCTAAAATTGTTGTGTTGCGGCATTCTGAGGTAAGATAGCCAGTTGGTTGAAGATTTCTATTGAAGTGCGCTTCCAACTGCGACCTTATCTCAACTTGTAACCGGGTGAGATAAAAGGACAAGCGCTTGCCAGTCAAAAAACACATTTGTTTTTTGACTGGCAAGCGCTTGTCCTTTGTTTATTGATTAAGTTGATAGAAACCGTATTCGTTTTGGTTAAAGTATTAGTTTTTGTTACGTATGTAAATGTTAGTCGTGGTCTGGAATTTCCAATTCATCAATTTTTTGTCATCTATTAACATGTGCTCGGGCTATTAAACTTTGTCATCGGCAATTAGTGATGTCGAAACTAAATAAATTCTGGAGCATACCTCGCGCCAACCGAGACATGTGACACCCATTCTGAACGCCTGTTAACAAATTAAAACGATTTGTTCTGTTATTCTAATAGGGCGAGCTATGGGAAGTGTTTGTGTCGAGCATATTTTGACTAAATTTATTACTACCACGCCTTCCAGTCGCGTTTTTTGAAGGCAAACCGAGGGCGGATGCATAGCGACATCTGTCGCGCAGAAAACGTGGTCACGCCCCACGCGACGCGCGAAACTCATGAATTTCCGAAATCTTGACGTGAGTTTTTTATTGCTTGTGCCCTTGATTGAAAAGTGCCGCCTTATTTCTGGCTAGTGGTCTGTACGAGAGGGCTTTAGGGTAGCTGTGATCTACCTCCTAGTGGCTAGTAGCTACGGCTGAATGAACACAGCATCAAGTGGAGGTTTGGATTGGTGGTAGGTAAAGGATCACCTGGTTGTCGACAACCCTCCTGCTGAAGTCCGGTAAGACGGTTTGTCGGGTTTCGTCGGTGCGCGGGAGAGCCTATTAATAATTTTATCCAACACTGTATAGTAACTTACACGTTAATCCTCAGTTTCCACCCTTGAAAATTAGGTAAGATGAAGGCTGAGCACTTTCCCGTTTACAACAAAAAAAAAATCTTATTTCTCAAATAAAAAAGGTTTGGGTTTCATTGAAATCCTAAAACAACCTGAGTCAATTTCAATTCCATAAACCCACTTTAAAAATAAACGGTTCAAGTCACAATTTCATTATGAAGAACGGTCCATCAATTATTATTTTATTAATTCTGACAAATAGGTCTATAGATCGGATTTCTCTTTCGCAAAGTTAACGACGCAGCACAGCATGAAACCGCTGATGTATCAACAATAAGTCAATGGGTGAGCAATATTTACAACGCCAGTGATTGATAGTGCCTGACAGATGGACCCGGATAACCCTTGCGCCGGCGACGGGCCATCTGTCATCCGGACCCGTTATAATGGTCAGTTAGACCATCACCCTTTTTCTGCACTTTCACCAAATCCCATTCGGGAAATGATTTGTGTGCAAACAGAACCAGTAATTTATGTATGTTGGAACTGCCATGCGAATCCGAGTAAGACGACGTCCCAATCCGATATAAATTTTATTACTTATCAAAAGTAATGCCCCCGTAAATACGCAATTTTACAACGCACAGGTTTCGTCTCCAAAATAATATCATTTCTTTTTGTTTTACTTTCCGTTATTCTCATTTTATTTACACGCTATAAAAGAGAAAAATAACGGTTGTTAAAAGAGTGGCGCGCATTGCACACACGTCGGATACTTTGGCAATAAATCTTTTTATTTTATGACAAATTGTTGTCTGATTCTCAGTAACCCTCACGCTGCAACAAAGGATCTAGAACAAATAGTGACATAATGGTCTATGATGGCCCAACGCCGCGATCACAACACAAACCATTTGTAAACACAAATACAATAACGCCCTACCGTAATTTTGGTCACAAAGTACACAAAATAATGTTTCTCCATCGTAATTTATTAGGGTAGTGTAAACTACAAAACACAATAATAAGCACTATTTGTCAAAGAAATACTGCAAGAAATCTGGCCGCAATAAAATCTTTATCGTTTCAGAAAGGCGCTACTGAATACCATTGAGGTGTATTTAGAGGTAAAACAATAATGGAGCCCCAAGTTGAGTTTAATGTCCAAACTGATGAGGCATTTGTGTAAAATACGTTGACACATCATGTGATATATGACGCGAAAACTCTAACAATGGCGAATGACATCGCTTTATGAGATACGCCGGTCCCCGGAACACCCTGACTCATAATTATATTAACACTAGCTTCTGCGGCGGCTTTGCCCGCGTTGTATCCGGATAAAAAGTAGCCTATATGTTAATAGCCTAGAACACTATCTGTACAAAAATCAGCAATATCAATTCAGTTGTTTTGCGTGAATGAGCGACAAAGAACCAGTCAGTTTTCTACGGCAATGTTTAACGTTCCATTCCCATCCCATGCAAACTGATTTATGGAATATGAAAAGTAGCCTATGTTTTCTTCCCGGTCTCGAACAACACATGTGCAAAGTTTCAGCTCAATCGAATCGGTGGTTTTGGCGTGAAAACGTAACAAACAAACTCACATTTGCATTAATAATATTGAATAGGATGACTTCACATTATTCCTTAGAATATGTCTGTGAGGCTCAAACCCTCTGAGGTGGGAGATAGCCTATTGTATCGGCACTTTTTACACGTAACGGCTTATTACTCCCGTGTCCCGCACCCTAACATTTTTATGCTGGAGTTTTCTGTCTATTTTCCAAATCCAATACCATTTATCTTTCGTACAACCAAACGTCATTTAGTGAAGCTGCCAAGGGCAGGGTGTTACCCTCACGAACCGATCGCGACTATAATTTTGTAATCACCATAAAATCTGTATCACCGCACTAATATATTTATGGCATTATAGCTCTACTAATATTTATGCAAATTGAAAACGTACAGAATGGCATCGCTTATGCTACCCTAATCCCGCTTCAGAGACCCGACCCAACATATGCCAGTACTGATATTCTGCTCTTTTCGTTTCTACAACCACGACTTATTTTTATTTGCTTTTAACTTACTTGTTTCAGTTTAGTTCCTTCAAAACTCAATACATCGTGGACTTTATCCTACTATTTGCTACTATTTTTGTTTTTGACATATAGTCAAGTCTATATGTCAAAAACAAACCATTAAAAAAAATCACCTATACAATTCGAAAACCTTTGCCCAGCAGCGGGTATTAGACTGAAAATTAAAATAACATTTAACTAAAGGCTTAAGAATTTCTAGAATCCGTTCATAGTGCATCTTCTTTACCAGAGAAGGAAGCTATCCTCAAATTTGTATGCTTGGGAGAGATCGCTTTTAGCGATAAGGCCGCTCACTGTACTGATACACTTTGTCTCTTAATGTTTGTATTGTTCGATGAACTTTCTGTGTACAATAAAGTGTTCTTTCATTAATTTCATCATGTTTTCAAGTAGGTTTTTTTGCCATTATTGTTCGTGTCACAGCTCATATATATTTATTAAAATTGGGTGTAATCCTATCTTTAGAAGTTCTTTAACCCTACCTCGGCTACTGTAGAACGAATCTCAACACCCCATTCGCTATGTCATCGCAGTGAATCTGCGGAGCAAATAGGAAAAGTAATTTGTGTCCATATGGGACCTGTGATTGCCTTCTGAACACTTTCACCCTCGACCAGATAGTATTTTGGTGGCCAATTTTGCGACCCCTCAACTCCTTGGACCTTGCGATATTGCGGTATGGTACAAACATTGCGGTTTTGTTAGGGTCGAGTTCATGTCATTTGTTTTGTGAATAGGCATTTCGGTGTGAAAACAAACAGTTGTTCTCTTTTACTTTACCGTAATAATATTTCAAATGTGAAAAATATATCTACGTTGTGGATTACATTTCAACTTCCATGTATTCATACAGAGCAAGTACATTATTTTTTTTATTTTTTTCTCTCTCAACCTAGGTTTGCTGGACTCTTTTTAGGGTAAGTTCGCCTTTGCCATACTTTTTATTTTTTGTTACATTAGATGTGTGTGTGTGTGCTACACTGTATACATGAGTATAAATGATTTTTATTACATTATTATTGAAATTAAATTGCTGTATGCACCGGTTTGGATTTATTATCTGACTGTTATGCTCTATTCGTTTTCAAATAAATATAAAATTATACATTATCACCAATTTAAAAACACTACCTTAAGACAGGAATAAATCTAAGAAAAAGCGTTTCGCATTTATTCTTACCCAACAGAATTAAACATGCTTTACTCCCCTAAGTTTTGGCCACAACTCTAATTTGCGGGGTATTTTTACAAGTCTCAGGTGGTCCGTAATTTCCCTCTGCACGGAAGGGTTACTTGATTTATCTCGCTCGTAATGCGCGCTCGGGGAACACTATGCATCTCTGCTAAACACTAATTCATACACCGCAAATTAGTTGCACAACACAAGTACAATCCACTGTGATATAATAGTGATATTTTCTTTACGATCGTCATAATTTGTAGGGCCGGGGACAAGTTTTATGACTGATGAAAATGAATGTACCAAAGCAATGAACCATTCACAAGGACACCTGTCTTGTTATTGCGTAAAAGGCTCAACTGCGCATCTGACCCGCAGAATATGGAAGCTGGAAACGACCTTGAGAGCGCGATAGACTCGTGGTCATAAACAAACGAGGAATGCTCGGCGCGTACGTGTCATGTCTCTCCTACAATAACGAAACATGAAAAATTTCCAGACGCCCACATCAGACTGATAAATGGCTTCCGAAAATCCAAAAGGAAGTTACAGCTTACTCGGGATTTGGTCTAGAACCTCTCACGTCCCATAACTGCTGCACTCCGCTTTATTACAATTACCATAAGCCTCAAAGTCCCGCACTCGACGCCGCTGCCAGAGACTTCATCATTTTGAACCTACATACGAGTACCGTAAGATGGTTATGGCTTGGGTGTAGTAAAAACGGCGTCTGGGACCAAGTCTCAGGATACTTGCGGACAACTTTAGCACTTACTCCTGTTATTTTAAGATTGAAGTTGGGAGTAAACGAATCATCTGCGTGAAAGTTATGCGACGTTCGTGCCTCCAAAGCGGTCCACTCTTTACAGTTTATGCAGCTTTATGTACGTGTACGATATGTCGCCGGCTATTTGGAATACTAATTTGGGTCGTAGGGCCTACGAATGTCGTGTCCTTTCTTTTAAGAGGCCGTAGTCTGTGCCGTAAATAAAACGACGGTACTCTCTACAGATATACAGATATCCACTGTGATATAATAGTGATATTTTCTTTACGATCGTCATAATTTGTAGGGCCGGGGACAAGTTTTATGACTGATGAAAATGAATGTACCAAAGCTCATTCAAGCACAAAGGAAACGACCTTGAGAGCGCGATAGACTCGTGCTCATAAACAAACGAGGAATGCTCGGCGCGTACGTGTCATGTCTCTCCTACAATAACGAAACATGAAAAATTTCCAGACGCCCACATCAGACTGATAAATGGCTTCCGAAAATCCAAAAGGAAGTTACAGCTTACTCGGGATTTGGTCTAGAACCTCTCACGTCCCATAACTGCTGCACTCCGCTTTATTACAATTACCATAAGCCTCAAAGTCCCGCACTCGACGCCGCTGCCAGAGACTTCATCATTTTGAACCTACATACGAGTACCGTAAGATGGTTATGGCTTGGGTGTAGTAAAAACGGCGTCTGGGACCAAGTCTCAGGATACTTGCGGACAACTTTAGCACTTACTCCTGTTATTTTAAGATTGAAGTTGGGAGTAAACGAATCATCTGCGTGACAGTTATGCGACGTTCGTGCCTCCAAAGCGGTCCACTCTTTACAGTTTATGCAGCTTTATGTACGTGTACGATATGTCGCCGGCTATTTGGAATACTAATTTGGGTCGTAGGGCCTACGAATGTCGTGTCCTTTCTTTTAAGAGGCCGTAGTCTGTGCCGTAAATAAAACGACGGTACTCTCTACAGATATATTTTCTGTAAGAGCATATAAATTGCACGTAATTGCTTTAACCGAGAAGCTTTGATAGCGGCCAATCCTCAAGCTGAATGGAAAATCAGTAAACCGCGAAACGATGATGAATCGCGTCGGCGGAAAGGGTCGTTAAAGCGAGACGGGTGTAGATTTTCTCAATAGGTGCGAAGAGGATAGGATCGGGGGAAATTAGTAGATGCTCCCGTGAATTTGTGTACGTTTTCAATGAAGGTTCTTTATGGTAGGTAAAATAGGAGCAAAATGGATGGGTCCTAATCCAGCGGCGGCCATTTATAACTTACACGCCATTAATTTGCGCAATAATTCATGAGTAGCGACGCGATTGGTCGTAGATATCATTCGATAGGTATAATACCTATAGGTAGTTGCACAGTAGCGGTTCGGTGAGCCTATACTAATGCTTATCAATGTCAGTAATCTAATCAATATCGAATGTAATTCTTACATTTCATATGTTTAGTGTGCGATTTATGCGTTTGTAATCCTTTTTACAAACAACAAATAATTTAATTTTTACGTTTTAAGCTGTAGGTGCAGTGCGTTATTTGGTAGCTTATCATTGCAATGCTACTGTACCGTAAACCACACGACAGTAACCATATAGGTGACATAGGTTTTAGAGGCTAAACGTATAGTTTTTTATTGGTGAAAGCCAAACGATTGACCACCAGCTCACTTGAAAACCTAGTTAAGATGTGGCCAAAGGAGCTTTTAGACGCTTGTCTAAAAGAACCTATTCACTCTGGTCTCCAAGGTATACTGCGGAAAACAGACGAGGTCGAGTTTTGTTTTAAACAACGTGGAAAAGCATGCAGCCCCTCTGATGTTAAGTGAAGCTCTTGCCTAGAAAAAAGCCTTACAGCGTAGGTCATAGCCAAAAGAACATGTACTACGCTGCACTGCATTGCGCCCATCAAGTTCAGGCATAGGTGTTAAGCCCCGTGTGCCCATAGAGTAGCAGAAATAGGTATGGTTGTACTTCCCCGCACGAGCTCAAGGATCTACTACTCGTTTGAATACTGTAATGTCCAATCCACAAGCGTTGATGTTAAGGCAAAACGTTCCCGGCCGTGTCTTGCAAGGACCCAACTTGTTACCAGGTGAGATGAAGGCCAAGCGCTTCCCCGTCGTACAATAAAAAAAAACTCAATCAATCTCACAGTCTCCTGTCAGTGTCTCAGCAGTAAGAACAGCATAAGACAGATAACGATAATTTTGTCTAGGAAAACGAGATACCATGCTCTATGACGTAATCCGTCCGTGGACCATCCCCTGTGGTCCTAATCTCAAGTGTCCGCGCTCGTGCCCTATATCTTGTTACTTTGTTGTACTTACTGTTTACAAGGGAGACGGGTACAGTCAGCTGTACACTGTTTATTTAACGTTCCATTTTTAAAATGGTGGGTTAACTCTTGACCTCCTTGTTAAGCTCTACACCTAGATGAGTACTCCGATGGAGCCAGCGTATCTAAAAAATCTAAAAAGGCTCTTTCGTGCACTGACGGAACACGGCAAACTCTTTGGCACTAGACTTCGGTTTGGTCGCTAGCCTGGTGCTCCGGTCCTTACTACCAATGCTATGATCAATCAGACGTAATCGTGAAAAGCCAGCAATTCCGTTCGCCGGGAGACCACAACTTCTTACAACTTCGTAAATCTAAAATGCATCCATAACACCTGATTCTAATATTCAAGAGCCAAGTTTGGAGCTCACTTTGCTCCATAAGATATCTTCAGGTGGCTGTACGTACTCACGCCGGAAACAAGCACTCTGCCGCTACTTCCTACCAGTGCGTTATCAGGATTATGTTATTAACCAGCCTAGTAGATGCCCGGTGGTCTTCTGTTTGTATTACAGATTCACGGTTGATCATTATAAGTAGTCATTGTGATATCTTTGGAGTCTCTGAATCTTACACCGGTAGGCGACCCACTAGACCACAGAGGTGCGTTTAAATTGAGAGCCCGTAACGTTTACTGTTGGACTGTCTCCTCCAAGTCTGGAGGTTTGCTATAATCACCACGCTCGGCAGGCGGATTGGTAATCGCAGTATTGATGTTACGTACTCAGACGGATGCTGCTGCCCACCCCTGATTTATTTCATTCCCTAGTCGCCTTTTACGACATCCTCAAGAGGAAATGGAGGGTTAGCCGGAACCACCCAGAGCCGATTGCTTAGCATGCCCTACGAAGCACGGATGGCCATGGCAGGCTTCCTAGTGGTCTAATGTCCAGGCCTGCAGCTCCGCATTCGCATGCTGGTGGCCTCTCTCCATCCGCATCTATGCATTAATTCTCAACGACAACATCCCGTTCGTAGTCGGTTGAGATGGCACCATTATTTTCCAGTAAAACTAAGACGGTGTTACAATAGGATTGAGTTTTTCTCAAAAAGTCTGTCAGCTCTTAAGTGAAACACTATACGAGGAAAATAAAAATTCAATTCTGTAATTAAATTTAAAATTAATATTCTTACATTTAATAAAGATTTTCACTCGTTTTTTAATTAATGTACAGAACAAGAAAATGGCCAGTATAATTTGGTCGACTTGGTGATAAAAACTTTTTGGCTGTGATTTTTTTTTTGTTTTTATCACCAATGGAATTATATAAGGATTCATACTGATATTCAATAGAAAAATTGCACATTAACTATTAACTTTCATAGATTATATATGGATTATATTGGGATAGATTTTTGTACCCGCTCAACGCGTTGACGATGGATTTCCATACACTTTTCCAGCCCGCAGATTTGTACAACAATAATAACGTACATTCTGCCTCATTATTTAAAAAAATAATACGGCACTATCCGAGCAGATTAATATAAAAAATATCCTTGCACTACAGTACAAACTTCGCCTTGCGATGGTCGTAAATTATAAGTTATCTGCTCTTATTTACGTCTGTTATCATTTGAAACGCAAATAGTTCAAAAGTGGCTTCAGACATCTTAAAAAATCTCCACAGGTGTGATGCACTTCACTTTAAGATTCCTTTCAATGAAACCTGTTTTTATTATTAATCAAGATATTAATTAAGTATCTACCACAAAAAACTCGCGACTATTCAGAACAGATAGTGTGACCTGCTCAGGAATCGTATTTGAAATCTTTTGTTTTTTTATACAACTAGGAGTCGGAACAAGCATGTAGCCTGTTGAGTGCACTCTTGCCTATTAACAATGCCTTACTGCGTAGGTCACATCCACAAAGAACATAGTCTACATGGCACTGCTTTGCGCCTGTCAACTTGAGGCATAAAGGTGTTCAGCGTGCCCGTAATTTCATCGGCAACCATACCCTTCAATTCGGAACATAGCAATGCTGCTTGGCGGCTGCAATATGTATGGTGGTAGTACTTCCCCGGACGGGCCCTTTCACAAGGGGCTCTACTTCTCTTATTATGAGGCTAACTTTGTCACCACTACCATGATATACAGTGGCCAGGGCCGTTCTATACGAAGCACGGTCATGGCAGAAATTGAAGATTTCTGCCATGACCGTACTAAGGTATTTAATGTGGGTGGGACCTCCTAGTGGCGGTAAGTAGGTAGGGCCAAAGGGGCAAATGTATCGTTTACCATTTGTCAACGATTACAGCTGATTGATCCTATTTCTGGTGACCTATACAGGTCCGCCTAGCTTGCGACCATCCCCCTTATAAAGTCCGGCGCCAAGCAGTTTGTGTTCCGTCGGTGCTTGAGACTGCCAATGCCTTTTAAAGGCAATTTCTAGGAAAACTCGCTCCATCATAGATCACGTCATCGTCCTCACCAGGTAATGCCCAGGCAAGCCTCGAGGTCAAAAGCTTACCCATTTCAAAAAAAGATACTTACTAACTATTATTACATACCAAGTGTCTTGCTGTTGTTTCTAGATCTAACCTTATTCTGTAATCCAACTCATAATTTACGTAGAGTAATAGTTTTTTTATGAACCAATGCAGTCATGATGTTTGTGTTCCAATAATCATTAAAAAAACATCGTTTGTGTGGCGCCATAAACATAATGATGCGTCGTGTAATGAAGACGATAATGTGAGCGTCAGTTGTAGGTACAGTCGCGCTTAGCTTATGAACTTACCCATGTTTAATAATTGCATTTTTTCCGCGATTTGAAAACTATTGCCTTATCAGTAGAGTTTCCCCAAAATATAACACCACTAATTCCCATTTCCTCAAAAACTTCGCCAGTTATCAAAAATCCCCAACACACATTTATTTCTTCATCTCAACCCATTCGAGAGTTACGCTGTTCCAAAAATTGCCACATACATAAGTGCCGGATTTTCCAACTTACTCAGCAATAAAAAAAGGTACTACATTTTTAACAGTTTAGAAAATTTACTGAGACACCAAGTAGTATGCTTGAAGTATTTCTAACTACATTTTTTTAGGTACTTTGGTCTTTTCAATTTAGGTTTTCAATGATAAGTTAAAAATGTTTGATGAAAAATTAACTGTAAAAACTGTATTTGGCACACATTTTTTTCTGAAATGGCGCTATGTTTTGAGTAGTTTTTGGTAATAGCTATGATGTTTATTTGGATTCTGGGTTTTGATACCTATTTTAGTTTAGTAACCGTTGTGTTTTTACAGTGAAATCCCGTTTGCCGTCCCTCTCATTTTACGCTCTTAGCGTTGCCTCTTAAGATGAAAACCAAAACAACAACTTGGCTCCTAATTAGAACTCAATTTATTATCTGTGAAATCCTGTCACTTATGTTTTGGTACTGAACTTTGTCACACATAGTTTTGGTACAGAATTATTTTTCTTTCAGTGTTACCTTTCCACCACAACTGTACAAACAGACCATCAAGAGACAGTTTAGAACCGACAATAAAACAATAAAAGTGGTTATCACTATCATCGCTATCAAACCAAACACATTGTATTTGTGTACTACACACTTTTGTAGGACCGACGTTTGTTCTAACGATAACGTAACATGACGTACATACATACATACCCACTATGTAGGTCTCGTAATATATGCATGTTTATAATCGTGATAAAAATATAGTAACTATTTTGTCTCATGAAAATAAAAGAAAAACTAGTTTAAAGTGGGGAATATTAATCAATCAGGGTAATCGGCTAAATAATACATAATATAGTTTTGTGCCACTTTTTTTTCTCTTCAAACACCATTAAAATCAAATTTTACGGCAAAAGGAGTCTTTGTATGGAAATCATTGCATAAATTGCTATTCCAAAAAAAATAATCGCATAACGTATATCACATGGGTAATCTGATGAAACCCGCAAAACAAAATAGTAGTCCCTATTTCACAGCTCGAGAATCCCAAGAATTTCCATCTAATTAAAATGACCCAATAATAGAACGAAATTACCGCACATTGTTTTCTGTGACGTAATTACAATCAACACAGAGACATCAATAGCTAGATCGTGACTTTATTGAAAACAATGGGCTCAACAATGTCACAGTGAGAGACGACTTTAAATAAACATCAATAAAAATCTGTTGTTTCATAATACATTGTAATAAAAAACGTATTGTTTGGTGCAAATAAAACGAACGTAAATAAATCGCTAGAGAATTATGAGTTTGCTCCCGTGATTGGTATTTTTTTTGTAAAATTTGAACGAATGCTTAAATTTACAATTTTATACGAACGCCAAGGACTTTTGAGGATATTTGAAAATCCTTTTGTAGAGGATAGAGATCCATATTTTATGTCACTAGCACCTCTTATTTGGGCTGTTCGTTAATTGACACCGTTTTTTTTAAATATATTTTTTTGTAGTACTGCTGTGCTGTGCTGTGTCAAATAACAAGATAATGTACGAAGTTTTACAGCATATGTACCTATAATAGACCCTTCAGGACCAGAAAGTTGAATTAACATGCATAAAGATACAGTAATAAAAACAAACTGTGTGAAAATTACAACAGAAAGGGAGCCCAAAATACATTTTTTTTTAAATAACAACAGTTCTGAAATTGTCGTGTTCCGGCATTTAGAGGTAAGATGGCCAGTTCCTCAGTTTGTTGAGGATTCCGGGTAAAGTAAAGTGCGCCTTCGGAAGTACTTTCGGCCTTATCTCAACTTGTTACTAGGTGAGATGAAGGCCAAGCGCTTCCCCGTCGTACAATAAAAAAAAAACCGGTCACGTGGAAAGCCTAAGAGGTGGAGAGATGAGCTAGACTCCTACTTATAGGAATGGGCCCAGTTTGCCAACAGTAGAGCTTTGTCGAAGGAGAATGGGAGATCTTTGACCTGCAGACACCCCTGGCTAATAACAATAATTGTTAAACATAAACATTGTTTCAGAATAAAGTTGTCTGTCTATGTAATAAAAACCCTTTTTCGATTTGTATCAAAGCTTTTTTTGTTTCATATGATTATTTTACTGACCGTCGATTACTTATTGAAGGATTCTGGACACCGAGTCATTTTCAATAGATTTGGATACGGAAGGGATTAGACCAAGGCAATTGCTCCGTGAGACCACGTGATTGTAAAACTTACATCGTGCCAAACACATCGATTCGCCTATACCTTTATCACTAGTACCTACCCCTTATTACCCCTTAATACCGGAACACCACAATTTAGAATTATTGTACTGGTAAAGAATGGAACCAATTGCCCTAGTCTGTGAATAGGTTCAATTAAGACGTGCAACATCTTAGGCCACATCTTAACATATTTTTCACGCTGGTGTTTAGAAGCTTGGCTATTACCATTTTTTTTTATTGTTGGAAAACCCACACATCTAAATAAATAGGTCCTCTGAAGTGAAACAGATCTTCTGTCCTCAGTGTGGGCGGAGACGGGCGAGTTTCGGGACAGCGGCCACTCTTCGCTCACCTCGGGCGGGTCCGGCGTGGACCAGTCTTTGTACGCACCCCCACGGCCTCGGCGTGACCGCAAACACACAGATGACAGTGAGTACAATAGAATATAATAAATATCACAGGACATTAATTACACAGCGCCTGTAGTAAATGGTGATTTCTCAATGTTAACAATATGACACATTTGACAATAATCATTTGACAATAATTTGTCGATTATAACAATTCGATTGTAAATATGGTTATGACTATGTTATTATTGGTAGAATATAATCATATTATTTGACACATATAGGTACAGTGGTTCACAGCAACAATAATAATCTAAAATAAAAGGTTTATATAAAATACGAAGGTATATACAGAACAAAATAGATGTGTGTGCCAAAACAGGCCAGCCTCAGTTTTATTTTGTACCTTGCCGAAGTGAGGTGCAACGCTGGTTTTCAGAATAACCCTGATTGGTTGACCACATTAATTAGGTACAAATAATATTAACACACTATCAAAAAAAGGGTTTTAAAATATAAAATGCAATTTAAACCTGAACAAATTATACGTAGACTAGTCACACAACAGATTACAAGTGGAGAGAGAGAGAGAGACAGACACTGAGCAATTTAAGTAAATAAACTAAAACAAATTACACGTAGACAAGTCACACAACAGATTTCAAGTGGAGAGAGAGACAGACACTGCGCAATTTAAATAAATAAACCAGAACAATTTACACGTAGACTAGACACACAACAGATTACAAGTGGAGAGAGAAACAGACACTGAGCAATAGTAGGTAGTAATCAATACTTTAAGATAGTAATAGGTATGTGTTTGTTTGTGATGTACTTGTAAATGTTAGGCATTGAAATTATTTCAACTTTTTTTTTATCAAACTATTAAATGGGTCATCAAAAAACTAACTAGCCCGACTACCTTGCCTTTCACCTTGTGTGCTGGTCGGGATTACAAACAGGCAGTAGATATGACGTTTCCAAATGATTCTAAAAAATCTTACTGGATTAAAACATTTTGACCTTGATCGTCAATTAAGCAAAGTTTTTAATATGGTTACTAGATTACAGATAGTTTTTTTTTTTGTAAATTCATACTTGACATTTAATACTACACCCAAACATAGAACAATAATTGAACAAACATTGCAGCGCAAAGTGTTCTTTGTGTAGGAATCCACTATGTAAGGTTTTTTTGAAATCGTATATAAAAATTGCTATATTATACTTATAGCTAGATTAAATCTCGACAGTATAACGAGTAAAAAGTAATAAGGATGAATGGTAGACCAAACGGTATGTTTGACGGTGAAATTATATCATAATAATAAGTACCTAGTTTACATCTGAAATTAAAATTGGTAACTAAACATACGAAGCAATGCTTATCTATATACCTCATACATTTTGTTTATACATGAAGGTAAAACTTTAAAACATATTATGGTTCAGTCGTATTTTTTCATTCCTATAAAGTTTATTAAAACCATCAATCTGGTATAGTGTGCAATCTCATTGGTGTATAATGAACAAGGCGGGATTACGGTCTCAAAGTTCAGCCAACGCTACCGCTCGCTGCGACGATTACTATTCCACGATTACTAGGGCTGCCAGAAAAAGTTTTTTTTTTTATTGTACGAAGGGAAAGTGCTTGGCCTTAATCTGACCTATTTAATTACAAAACTTTAGTTTTATTTCGGCAAAAGTAAAAGAGCGAAGTCTATAAAATTACATAATTGACATCATTTTCTAAGAAGACTCGCTCTATCGTATCCTTCCATTCTTGTCGCAGGTCAAGAATGGAAGGATGAGGTCAAGTGCTGATCTTTCTTGAAAAATATATAATTTCTAATATTCTAAATCATCACCATCCCGAAAACCATCCACCAACTTAAACATCGACGTGACATAGACCTAATAGCCAGGTGTCATGATGAAGACTGATAATAAACAGGGAACTCTACACGCCGGAAAGACATCACAACATAACTGCTCTTATCACCCGAAATCCTCAACATATACTGGCAGTATATGTTGAGGATTTCGGGTGAAGTGCTCTTCCACCTTCCTTATCATGCCAAGCACTTGCCTGGACAATAAAAAAGAGCTGATTGCAGGTTGACAATCATAATTAAAAAATAATAATATATTCAAGTATATAGGCCGTTTGTAACGGTCCTTAGGTAATCCAACTGCTTTCTGTGTACATAGTTAGCTTAATTAATACATATTGTTTTTTTTAAGTGAAAATAAAATACTCAAAATCGCGA
Source organism: Venusia cambrica (assembly GCA_951394065.1). Taxonomy (NCBI): domain Eukaryota; kingdom Metazoa; phylum Arthropoda; class Insecta; order Lepidoptera; family Geometridae; genus Venusia; species Venusia cambrica. The sequence continues at coordinate 4,877,301 of OX596043.1, read as the reverse complement.
TCACAACACCAATTGTACTGCAGTAAGAAATTATTATATATGCCCAACAAAAAAAAAATCCTGTGAGCATAGCTTGAGATAGTAAGTGGTACGCTGTAAACGAATTGTCAACACTTTTTAACGTCTAGTGTAATGGGACGTCACAACGCGCGTCATTTCTTTTATTGACATGATTTAAAATTGTCACTGTATGCGAAGACTCTGAAACAAGATTATTCAAAGCTTGATGAGTAAATACTATGGCTACATTTATCACTGTGACGTTTTGTGCAATTACGCGTCACTACCATAGCAAGCTGAAAGTTAGAAAAAAGACAGAAAAAAATAACATGGTTTTATCAAAATACGGCCTTTAATGATGTGATCTTCATATATCTAGAATCGGCACTACATTTGCTAACGAAATAGACATACATAAATACTCTCTAAACATAACCCTACTTTTAAGGTAGTTGGGTAAAACGTCACTTTTTAAGGCACTATAGTACTGTAACATCGGCCATCATTTAGAATGGCGTGCTTTATATTTCTCCACTCTTTTGACTTCGAAACTTGCACAGGAAAATATAAGGTCAATGATGGATCGATGACTAGATTCCCAATCTGGTGTATACTAGATTATGAATCTAGTCCTCGAGCGATGGCTCGAGGCAAAGTTTTCTATGTGATATCACTAATAAGCTTCTTGGAATAATCAAATTTAAAGATTATTCATGAAAGGTGATTATTTATTAAGTTCCTATTATTAAATATGTTTTTATTTAATTTAATAATTTTAGCAAGCAGACGGCCTACAATATAGTAAGCGGCTACTGTAGTCTATGGACGTTTGTAATTATTATTTTTCTCACGTTTGGGTACTGACCATCGACAAACGCCAACCCTACCCCCGATATCGATACGATATCGCTATCGCGACGCGACACGCTTTGACTCGCCGACTCATCCATCACCGAACTAGCCTTCCATAATCTACGATATCTACACCTTTGGCTGTACCGCCACTCTAGGTAAATACGTTACATGTGTTTCTGATATCTAACGTGTCTGCCACCCACTTCATAACACTCGATTGATAATGCGATTTCCTTTAATAATGTTTGTGATATAAGAATGTTTCTACATGACACTTATCTGTGTGTAGCCACGATTTTTATGACGGATTTTTGAGCCGTAAAATCATTGAACAATTGTTGTTCAATTGCCAAAAGTGGCAGTCAGAATAAATTAATTTAATTATTATTTATATAAATTAATTTAAGCTTGATTTCCTTACCGATTTGAAACCAGTATAGCGATTCTCTAATACACAAAATGTTGTCGGATCGGAAATATTACTGTTTGTCGGATTGAACATAGAATCCGATACATTTAAACGCTATTCTCCAACTATTTCTAAAATCTTCTGTTTAATAACTCAATATGAATGTCAAAGCGATAATATTCTGGATTATCGGAATAGGGTAATCAGAATCTCCTCGATCTTCGATCCCCGAAAACTCAATCCAATAAGGCTTTCCGAATGTTTAAGAATTGCTATACAGGTAAGATGAAGGCCAAGTGATTTCCCGAACGTACCGTCCGTACCGTTTTGATGATGTACTTACGCACATTATTAAAAAAATAACTAAAGTAAAGTGTCTTAGGAGCGCTTCCGTCTGCTACGGATCTGGAACAGTTGAGTTACCTATAAACCATTTTATCGATCTCTGAAAAATATTTGATCGACGTAACTAGAGGTCAAACTTGAAACTAATCTTGTTTTACTTAAATATCGATCTATCTAGCACTAATAAAGATTTAGTTCGGTGTAGGTAACCTACGTTTGGTGTAGGTACAATTAGTAGTATAAGCCACCTCTAAGACTCTGCACTGGTCCCTGTCTCTTTTGCTTTCCTCGGCCAAATATATCCGGCACACTATCTTGTGTTTGGCCTTCCCCGTCTGCGTTTGTTGTCTTGAGTACATATCTAATTAGCCTTCTTTTAGCGCGAGAACCTCGAACATACGTAGATGGAAACCCGAAAACGGTGAATAAAAAAATAAGGCAGACAGGAATGATAGATAGAAGAAAGATAGAAAATACTCTATTGCACTAATAAATTACGAACGAGTATATAAACGAGTCCTTCAGAGGAGACCACGTCTAGGCAAGCGTAGTGTAGAACATCCTCCGGCTAGATGGAGCGACGACCTCCGAGCAGTGGCGGGCAGAGAGTGGATGAGAATGGCCAAAGATCGGGCTCAGTGGCGCACCTTGGGGGGATTTACGTCCAGCAGTGGACTGCGATAGGTTTATGATGATGATGATGATGACCAATAAATTAATAAAAGTACGTGGGTGAACTTAATGCTACGCAATTTAAAAATTTCTTTCAGATAACCCTTGTATAGGAATTACTGATTTTATCTGAATATTTCATGTAATTATAGAATATTAATAAGTATTAAATGATACAGACTATGCGAATATCGCTAAATAATGTAAACTGACAATGATTACAACAAACAGTCTTTGAAATAGGCGCCCATAGATTTTGTACTGCTCTGCGCACAGATTAGGACAGCCATTATCGCTGTTGGGCGACCAGTCGACGATATTTGTCAAGGCATTAGAATGGCGCGCTGTATTTGCCGTAGAATTTCTGACGGTTTACTGCGTTTGCTTTCAGTTTTACTGTCACTGTGTGGTCCCGACTTTATTGATTTATGATTTTTTTGGTGCAAAGCGTATTTGCTACTATGTTGCCATTTTTTGATGATACTATTGTCACAGTGAAACGATCAGTTAAGTAGAGTCGGGGCCCTGGTTTGATGGATTTTTACGTGTGAGATGTCCTTTGGTTGACTAAATTGTGGGAGAAATCTCAGTAGTACTGTTTTTCCATACAAACAAAGTTCGTCGTTCATTTCGAAATGGCACGAACGATTCTAATGTAATTTTGCAGATGAAAATGAACGATAAAATACATTGTGCTAAATCTGCGCTTTTCCGGGCCTACATATAAAGAATTGTGAGAAACGAAATTCAAGGTTCACTTCATGAAATTAGTATTAAGTTAGCCTGAAGAAAGCCTATTTGCTCGAAAAAACTTCTAAATTAGACAACTGTTAAAACCTGGCAAATATCGTGATTTAAATTCAATGAATGGATACTGAATGGAGTAATAATAAGTTAGGTACCTACCTACTGAAGGCAAGTAATTAAATGGTATTTTGCGGCAAGAAAAATCAGCTTAAAATATATTGACAGCATCAACAGTAAGTTTGACAGCAGCAACAGTAGGTTGTTAGGTTTGGACTTGTTTTACACCCATATAAACCGGCTACGGGGACTTGGCTCCCCCGGTGACTCCCATTGAGGAGTTAAGGTGTCTGATAGGGCTTTGCTTTTTGGCTTCGAATTAAGGGTTCGTTTAATTTCGTTTTTAACCGCCTCTGTGGTCTAGTGGTGCAGCCCACCGATTTCAGATCCAGAGGTCCCGGGTTCGATCACCATGGCGAGTGCAATATATTTTGCCTGGTTTGGTTGGTGGTAGGACTTTGTTTAAGTCCGCCTGGCTAGCTACCACCAGATTACCTAATTCTGTCGCCATAATAACAATTCTGAAATTATTCCTAATCTCAACTTGTAACCAGGTGAGATGAAGGCCAAACGCTTCCCGGTCGTAAAATAAAAAAAAAGCTTGTTCCCTGAAAAAATAAGTATTGGAGCTGACCAAAACCTTTTTGATTAGCTGTCCATTTCAATGATAGCCTCTAAGAGTGTTGCCTATTTACATTACAATACGCTTACATAAGTGCCTATGTACTTACGTATGCTTAACATTGCTACACGTAGGTATCTCTAGCTTCTTGATAAACAGTGATAATTTTGAATCATGATAGGAACCGCCATAAATTAATTAACGATTAGCCATGATTGTGTTAATGATGTTGTAAATAACGAATTATGAGTTTTACTGATTAGGTGTAATCAATTTTGTTATAACCAACATCCACTATTATTATCTTTACTCAGAAATTCCAGCAATAAAGAGGTTAGGGATTAAAAAGTTTACATTATCAAGAATATTTACCATTTGACTAAAGAGTTATGAATATGAGCGTGCTTGGACATGCAAGCAGAGATAGATGGATTGTGTGAAAGAGGATATGAAAAGTGAGCGAATGATTAGATTGCCAAGCCCGCCTAGCGAAGGATAAGGACAGAAGAATGATGATATTATCAAAGATCTGAGGCGTAATTGGTAAAGATGTTGCTAACTTTAAGGTTATAAAAGTCGACAAATCCACAATGAATGCTAAGACACTATTCACTTTACTTAAACCACTTACGGTGAGATGACTTATTATAGTGTGGGCGTGGCAGCGGGTTATTTACGTCTAGTAAATTTGTGAGTATCTGTTATAACTTTTCTTTTTTTAAATAGACATAGCGCCTTGTCCACGATCTTGCAAAACTAAGTAACGTATGTTGTCTAAAGTAACTTAATTCTGCAAGCATGACTCGTGACGCCGACCCTAAGTCTTCGAATGAATGGATGAATGAATGAATGAAAATACTTTATGGCACACCTCAAAAATAAAATTGGATTACTAAAAAAAAATCTATGTACAAACGCGATTTCTTACAGACAATCTTTGGATGGAGAATATTTTATTGCTAAAGAGGTGGTTGGTGGTGCACTTATAAATAGACTATTAGATTCTAATCAAAGTCAAAGTTAAAAATCGTGTTTTAAGTAGGATTTTTTAAAACTGCAATAGCGTACATTTTTGTCAATTCACGTATTTCAATGATTTTGTAGACGAAAGGACAAATCTAAATAGTGCTACATCGCACACGGCCAAACCCCAAATATTGGTCGATTGCGTATTTTTATGTCTTTATAGAATTGATCAAATTAGCAAAGTATTCTGAAAAGCATTTTGAAACGTCAAATCTGTCCGCCTGTTTGTGTCGGTTGATCGGACAAATTTACTGGTAGGTAGATAATTAATTAATATTAATGAAATTTTGATTTTTTATTATTGTTCTATGCGGCACATATAAGAACTTGTGGCCTACATCTCATCTGCTTTAAGTTATGATAAGGCTGAAGATGGAAGTGTATTTCCAAAATCCGCAACAGTTTGAAGAACTTAATAATATATTACCTCTAAAAAACACAATAATATATTTTTTATTGGGGCGATAGACTTAGGAAATACGGTAGCAGCTAGCTCGGACTTAATCAAAGTCCTACCACCAACCAAACCAAGTACAATATTATACCCGGATCGACCCGGGACCTCTAGATCTGACACGGGTGGCCGAACCACTAGACCACAGAGGCGGTGAAAGTGTTAATGAGCTATTATTATGAAAGCTATACTAACCATTTCACTTGAAACCAACAGCGAATTGACGCAGGGATTTCCATAAAGGCAATATACGTGGCTTGATTGCAGCGGCGAGCATTATCAGTAACGAATTGATGTAATAACACCGTATCGCCGATACCGTGTAGCCTAGTGTCTGGTGTAATGCATTGTTTCTGTGGAAAATCCGGGTCACAGGTCTGTATGGACTTGTCCATTATACCATCATCTGTATCACTACACCTGTACCTACCTAATTATATAGGTTGTAAATTAGTGTGGGATAAATAAATCTTCTTTCTATCTGTGAATCTGAAGTCACGGCAAAAGTCGGCTACATAAGCAATCTCGTTTGCCTTCAGAAACGACACCTCCAGCCCAGCCGTAGTAGTAGCTCAGATGTCGTAAACGCCGACTAAGGGATCTCACCAGGAGGGTGAGGTTTGATCTTCCTTCTTGTGGTCTACCCCGGGCAATTGAATCGCTGGCTTTGTGGTATGATCATAACCTGTAAAGGTGCTAGCGACGACTCTTATGCCGAAATCTGGCCTAGGCGCCAGATTTCGCTTTGGCGTGTTACGTCGGACGTCGTGTTTGAGGTCGGAGATCAGACCTCATTCTCGCATGTGCAAGCTTCGAGCTGGTAACTAAATAAAAAATAAGACTATCTCGCATTTCACTAGTACTTTGTTTTGCAGTCACTGGTACAATATTTTCTATCTGATACATAATAATAATATTATCTCTACAAACCGAGCAACATAAACCATATTAAAATAAATAAGAGTGAGCACCAGTAATGCTTCAACGAAGCGCTCATCACGTACGTAATAATAACATTTATACAATACTCGTGTTTCTAAGTAGTAGGTACGCTACTGATTGTGTAGGAAATCTCATGAAAATACGATAATTTTCCCTCCCAAAGCTCTGTCGGCGCGGGAACGTTCCAGCAAAATTATTATCTTAGTACTACCATTACGTGCGGATACAGACAGCGTAGAGGGTTATTTCGACAAGATTTTTATGCTTACTTTTAGTATTTAGGCTTTTTGTGTTATTAGCTGTGGAAATACGTGTTTGCAGCGTGTCTTGTAGCTTTTATTCGATGTATATGTAAGAAAAAATGGTCGTTTCAATCTATTGTGGACTAGTGCTAAATAATTATCCCAGTTTCCGGACTATTATAATTATGTTATACTAAAAATGCTCTCTTAAACGAATCCCACAGGGCTTGTTTTTGGGCTTTTTTTCAATATGTGTCTATTGATAACCCGCCTACCTAGGCGGGCATGGTGTTTAATCCACCCTTGAGATGATTTGAGGGAGACCTATGTCCTGCTGTGAACATTTTCTGACTACAATTAATGGTATAAGTCAAGTCAATTGAATCCAAAATATTATTATTATATATATTTCTTTTTTTCATTTTGTGTCCCAGTGTCAGACCTTACGAGCCGCCGCCATAGGTATCTCATTTAAGACTAAGTGTGCACTACCTATTTTTTTTATGGTTTATTATACGACGAGGAAGCGCTTTGCCTTCATCTCAAGTTTCAAGTTATGATCAGGCAGGTGGAAACGCACTTCACCCGAAATCCTCAACAGACTGCGATATCCTCACCAAACTAAAAGCAAAGATGGCATTTTTCACCTGGTATATGTATACCAAAACGTGCCACATATAAAATGTTATGGTATCATCATGTACTGCTACACATAGCCGAAATAGATTTTACAGGTGACATAAATAACGTAAAGTGACGTCGATCAGCGGACGTATTTACAATGTTGTAAAAGTATTTAGTCGCGCATGCGCTAAGCCGCGGCATTATGGGATTGCTACCGGCACTTGTCGGTGGTAGCCCTGATTCCTACACACATTTATGGGGGAAATTCGCTTTGTTACGGCCTTATGGTATTTTTATTGGGATTTTATTCATTCCACTTCTTTTTTAAATAAAAACCACTGTCTCTCTCTGGGAAAGAAATATGACTCTATGTACGTACAGTCGCCTGCACTAATTATGTATACACTTTGTAATTTAAAAATAAAGAAAATATTTCGGGTTTATTACCACGGTAATATGTAATTTTACCTCGATATTTCGAAGCGGTTTCGAAGAGGTAAAATTACATATTACCGTGGTAATAAACCCGAAATGTTTGACAATTTAAATGTAGTGAATAGCCACGAAAACCTAAAAACTTATAAAGAAAATACTTTAAAATTCGCTTCTGGTAAAATACTGTACTGGCACTGGTACAAACTGAATGAATGTATTACATATAAGCATAAAACGATTTGAAATTAAGATTTAGAAAATTATAATTTGGGTTTTCGTTTCAGTTGTTCATCAATCGCAGGCTTTCTCAGCTTTATCTTATATTTCACTGAACTTGTGTATGAGATAAGCAGATTAATAATATTACTTCTATACACTTTTCTATTCAAAGAAATAAATCAGAGTAACATTTATTAACCATTGTTATTTTTTTTTTCAAATATTTTCTAAAATTAACTTGTCTCACTAGGGAATTGAACCAGCTAAAAATTTAAAAAATAAACACTCGCTATTCGATATTGTCAATGTAAAAGACACAATTTCTATAAGAAACATTAGGTCTTACACTCGTCTGTCGTACAAAATATCCATAAAATCTATTGTGCACTTAACATCATGTGGGCTACTTGCTTGTTTCGTCTACTAGTTGTATATAAAAAAAACACAAGTTCTTTAATCTCTAAAGTACACGTTATATTTTTTTTATAATATCTACGACATTTTTATGAAGTACAAGCTCGCTAATTTATCTCTAAGTACCTACCTTGTTGAAGACTTAGATAAGAAAATCATCTTATGGTAATCATAACTCTATGCACATTCCCTTCTTACACGAGGCGTTCTGGCGGAAAGTTTAAAAATGGAACGTTTAACATTGTTTGCGATGCTGTCCTGTCATGTTAAATTTCATCTCTTTTATTTCTGAGACCAAATGTGTGTGACCACGAGTCTGCTGTGTGTCTAATAGAGAGATTTTAAATAAAATAGCGTAGTTATTTTTTGAATTTTTAGCTGGTACGATTCCCGGGTGAGGCAAGCAAATTTTAGAAAATCTTTAAATGCCGTTTTATTTATTTTTAAAATAATGGAGTATTTCCTTTAAGTACAATAATCTATCTTAAGGATTTAAAGTGGTTTCCTTTTCAGGGCCAAATTATTTTTTCCCCCACTATAACACTAACAACTAGGCTTACTTTGTCTTCACGCATTTGAAATCTTAAATAATATCTCATGAAACTCAAACAAATTAATCGTCTTATTCGATCAAATCAATTACAACATAACAGAAACCAGACCATTTCTACCCCACAGGTCGGCCTCTAAACGACGGGCCTACGATCAAGACAGAGTCGACTACCCCCGGCATAGGCCCAGACGAGTCCCTAGACGATAAGGGGGATAAGAAGAACAAGCGGCAGCGGCGTCAACGGACGCACTTCACCAGTCAGCAACTTCAAGAGCTGGAGGCGACGTTTGCAAGGAACCGCTATCCGGACATGTCTACGCGTGAGGAAATCGCGATGTGGACTAATCTTACTGAGGCGAGAGTCAGGGTGAGCGAATGTTACAAACTTGACGACTAAATGTTACCCAAACAAGCTAATGCCCGAACTTCTTTCGGCTAAATTATAAACTTACATTCTACGGCGCTATGATCCTCATTTTGACTTTGGAAGATCTTGGCCTTCATCCCACTTGGTGTCAAGCTATGATAAGGCCGAAGATGGAAGTGCATTTTACCCGGTATTCTCCAACAGTGCGAGGAATTAACCTTCAATTGCCGGCGAACAACAATTATAATTGATAATGATTGCTCCCTTATGGTCATGATTAATAATACTCTCTCTACTAGGAGTTCCGCCTTTTCCTAGTGAATCTAGCTTTTTGTGACGACCACACACAACAGCCTGTAATGTAACATCTTTGAAAATGACAGGATATTTAATAGATATGAGCGTTAAAGACCCGTGTCTAGTAAATTATAAAACAACTCATCATGTTTGATATCTGATAGTCAGATATTTTTTCAAATCGAATAAATATCAACTAAACAATGTTTTCAGAAAATTTATAATGATGATTCCTGATCTTTTATACAATGATAGGTTAGCTTCTGACTTCTCTAGCCAGAGCCTAATAGTTTAACTAACCCTAGACAAGGTATAGTTTGCCTAACGCCAGAACAAAGATGAGGTCTACGGTGGAGTGAGCTTTACCAGAAGGGTTAAATCTGAATTTGAGCAGAGATAGAACAATGAAAACGGCTTGAAACATTGCTAGCAGCTGCGATTGAAATCGACGAAGTTGATTTTTTACGCGACGACAGGAGAAAAAGTGCATTACATTATTAACGATCTAGATGTTTAGGCTAATCGTCGCATCCGGCGCGCGTAGTATTTTTGTGCCTCGCCGTCCGACGGAACACCGAATCCCTTAATCCTGCTGGATCTGATGCGTCTATTTCGGTCTCTTCATAATCCCCGGCTTAAGTCTGATCGCATCCACACTCACTGTCAATAGTTTTGGAAGGCCCTCGCTAGATTCTGCGGTTCCGAAACTCCCAAACCTATTTGTACTGTTTGGTTTGAATTCATAGAATTTTTGGTTTCTTCGGTATTCCGGGTAGGCTTTGGACATGTGTGTTACGTGGATATTTGGATTAGGTTGACTTTGTTTTGGGTTAGGTTCTTTGTTGCTTTTGATATGCTTATTCTCGGTCGACTGTATATCCAGGGAATATGTAGAGCTAGGATATACTAGACAATTGTATCGGTAGGATAGATTTTACATTTTATTAAATTTATATTGGCAAACTAAACAGCGTCTATTAGAAACTATTGTAAGTTTAACTTGTAAATTTTTTTGTAAAGCAAAAAATAGGATTTGGTTGTGTGCTGCGAGTGGCTTTCTCGAGAAATTCAGCCTCATAAGGGCCTGGGTAGCGAAGGGCCCAGTGTGTGGAGAACGGGGGTAGGGGATCTGAAAAATTATAGTTACTAACACATGATACCATTAATACCTTTTGGGTGGGCTTTCCAAGGTATACCTCATGGTTGCATGTGCATGATCCGATGTCAAGACTTGACCTAGACTTGAACGGCAGTGCGGTGTAATTTTATATCACCTGTATCAGGGCGTCAATTCTTAAAGGTATTCTTCCAGGTTCACTATGAATGCTTTAGTTCCTTCAAAATAGTTATTATTTTCAAGTATTTCTAAAGAAACTCATGCACATTTACCTCAAAGATACGATAAGTTTGCAACAAAGTAACTAGTCTCAGGAATGTAGTTTGGAATTACTTTAGAAATAACATGAGGCTGATATAATACAAAAAAAAAATATGGCGTAATATAAGTACGAGAATCGAAGTTGAGCTTTTATATTAACTTTCCATGTCAACCACATTTTAATTTTTATTATTATTTGCGCTTGGCCTCCATCTCACCTGATTACACGTTAAAATAAGGCCTAATGTATACGCGCACTTCACCCGGCATCCTCAACAGTCTGACGAACTAGCTATCTTACCTCTAAATGCCGAAACACAACAATTTGGAGTTGTTGTTATAGCAACGCGAACTTAAGCAAAATCCAACCACCAACCAAAAAATTCCGCCCATTAGATGTGGGGAGCTCTATTTCCTTTCTATAAATATGGGTTAACCCAGAGCAAGGATGAGATTTTTCCCAAAAGGCACTGGCTCTCCCGCGCACAGACGGATCAGTAAGCCGTATGGCGCTGGACTTCGGCAGGAGGGTTGCTAGCCAGATATCTTTATTACAGGTCACCAGTGTGATAGTTCAGGCGTAACCGCTAGCAAATCAAGCGATTCCATAGCCCGGGGTAGACCACTGGGAGCCTTCTAGGGCTGATGTATCTGATTCCAAATTCCTCTGCTTTCCACTTCGTACTTTTCACATGGCGATTTCGCCAGCGACACCTACTTCAAAACACTGGTTTGAACAAAGTTTATTGACGGACCAGTAAGTTCGCTCGTTTAGGCAGATGATGCATCGCGAGCCATGAAATCGATATCCTGCGCTAAATACCGAGTTCAAGTGTTAGTTTAGTCGCAGTTTAACGAATAGTTTGTTCAGATTTAGGTATCGATTGTATCGGTACTTGACAGAGTTGGAATGAACGCGTGTGTTCTTCAAAACATTCTCATTTTTAGGGTTGTACTGACTAAACAATTAAAAGCTGGGTACATATACAGGTTCTTCAGAGTTTACTTCAGACTTACTAAGTCTTTCACATTGTTAGACAGATAATAGTCAATCACAATGTTAGTATCACAACTTTTAGTCCTCAATTTTTTTTTCAACCTAAGAATCTACCTAGGTACCTTACTTTTGAGAATTGAAAATAAATATTAATTAGTTTTTATGAAAACTACAATGTAGCTGAAACTACTTTGTAGTTTTCATATCTACAATACACTACAGGGGTCCTTTAACCTGTACAAACCTAGTTTTACATAGCGCCTCCTCTTTTTTATTGACATGAATATTGTATGATAGTAAATAGTGTGTGATGATATGTAAATAGCAAAAAAAATTGCTAATATTTTAACTTATCTAAGACTATTACTTTAAAAAGGAGAGTTTAATTAATAAGACATTTTCTGATAAGTTTCGATTCATCATAAACCACAACCTTACCCAGGCAAACTTCAAAGCCAAGAGCTGACCAACTTTAAATATTCAGAACACCCGTTTATAAAGAAAGAAAGAAAGAAAATTCATTTATTTGAGGCATAGAAATGCATCAAATTGGCGTTCGACTCAGCAATATGCTGTGTTGTAATATAAATTATAACACAACGCTGGTCTTCCGTTTATGTGTTCATACTTATATTTTCTTGAGACATTTTAAACTATCATTAATTCATAAATATAGCTACATTACAATACATTGATAAGTATTTCACGAATTATTGGTGTCAACCCTGTGTAGGGGATTATCACGGACTCATTGCGCCGGCGGCGCATCGCTCGCGTCCAATAAATCTGTGCGCGCGCACCGCTATAAATCCTGAAACATTATTTTTGTTACCAACTCATTAGGGTCATTGCCTGCTTATTGACTCAATTACTACGCGTAATATATGAGGCGCTAAATTGAATGTTTGTTTTAGAGTATTTCATGCGAATTATTCGTGTCAAATCAAACCACATTTTACGTGTAAAGGACGTGGAATGTTTTGTTATCTATCATTCGTAGCTAAGCAAGATATTTCTGTGTTTACGGTATCACCAATTGCTTCATGGATTATAGCCCGACACATTTTAAGCTGAATTGAAATATAAGCAATTTAGTGTCAGCAGTTCATTGAATGAGCTATCTAGAAAACGTGATAACGAAGAATTTTCATTCATTCATTAATTCATCTAAGATCTGTGGATTTTGTGGAGAAAAAAGAGACATTGTATACAATCTACCAAACACTGAATTACGTGAGGCGTGATTTCAAAACTAACCTCCAGTGAATCGATGCACAGTATAGGTTGTTAGATTTCTCTACAAAATACACAGATCTTAGATTATTGAATGATAATTATTTATAGTAGGAACTTACACCAAAAACATATAGAGCAATTGACAATTTTAAAATTAAAGTAAACAGTACAATGGACGGTCATATCGCTTCTCTTCCAGACAACTTTAGGATAGAGAAGATAGTAGTATTTGTACTATCCTCTCCATCCTAAGGTTGTCTGGAAGGGAAGAGGATAGTACAAATACTACTATCCTCTCCATCCTAAGGTTGTTTGAAATAGAAGCGATAAGACCACCTATAGTACTGTTTACTTTACGTTCACGTTAGTGGTAGGATAGGGTGTACCTACATAATAAAAGAGAATAAGTAGATATTTATATTAACCTTACAAAACATATCTAAATTAATATGTTATAATAATTTGAATATGGTAGAATATGTATAACATAACATACATAAGTATATAAATATATGTACTTTTATTAATACTTAAATGTCTATAATACTACTACTATAAAAGAGATAAATAAAGTTAATAATTAAAAATCAGACAAATAAAACGATTTCACTCGACTTTTGAAAGTGGCTATAGATGGAGCTTGCCTTACTGTGACCGTAGATTAACATAATCTAGAAGAATCTAGTCTAACTAATGAACCGAAACTTACATCCAATAATGGATATGTCAGCGTTAGATTGTAAGCACCGTCCGTTTGTAATATGCCTCGGCATATTGGACACATGTCAGCATAAGATTATAAGCACCGTCCTTTTGTAATATGCCTCGGCATATTGTAAACGGTCGGCAAAAATGGTGATCGATGATAAACCCGTCGGGACATGACTTCTCCATCCCGATAGAAGTCGTCCTGTGGTTTCTGTTAACTATATTTCTGATGGAACTAGATCGAGAACTGGGGGCACCGCGTGAACGATAACCACTAGGCTTGCGTTACAGGATTCGATTGTACATTCCTATAAGGCCATTTTCTCACCTCACCCTCTTGAGGAGATAGTGAGGCAGGTCTGTGTCTATGCTAAAGCAAGCGGCAGAACTAGAGAAGCTAGAAATAATGCGTAAAATTGTAAATGTTACTTACTGTTGACAATTTGCTGACCGTTTGCAATATGACGAGGCATATTACAAACGGACGGTGTTTACAATTGGACGGTGACAGAGGCATATTACAAACGGACGGTTTTTACAATATTTAGATATTACACATATTTAGAGCAGTTATACTACTATACTCGGGTAACAAATAGCCATGTAAAGGTTTTTTAATCTTGATTCTAAAGCTATGTTAAGATAGAACTAATTAAACTAAAGCATTTTATATTCAAACACTTACTCACACTAAGTTTCCTAAATTATACCAAGAATACATCTTATAAACTCAGACGTGCCAATATTAAACGGATCAATTGACCCAAACCACTTATTGTATGTTTTTTGCCTTCGATAGTAATCTATCGAAGGCAAAAAACATACTATAAGTGATAATAAGTGTTCTGATACTAATTAGTGTGTGAGCGCGGTGGCAGTAAGGCTTTGTCATAGTTTCTGGAGTATCGAAACGTTCTTTCGAAACTCAGTCTACGACAGTCTACCCTAAGTAGTCTAAATAAATATAGGCCATTAAAATATATTCGAGCTCGCTAATAAATCACCCACAAAACTGTAGAAAGGGAGGTAGAAAGTAACACGTTTTTTGCACAGAACTAATTTGTGAAGCGAGCCGCGCCTTCTCAGAATGGAATCGCCGGCAATCACCCGTGTAACAGCTCTTGACACATTTCGTTTGCCACCGGGCTACGGAACGAAACTATCGATCTGCGGGACCAATAGATAATCTCGCTATCTCCATGATAGGTTATTGCAACGAACAATTCCATGTTTTTTATTTAAAATGGGTAAACATGATCTTGAGGCGTACGTGAGTATGTGATCTACGATATAGCGAGCTTTCCTAGAGCTGCTTACTAAAGTCATCTCAAGTCCGGTATGGAACTTAACAACGTGCTCGGCGCCGGACTTCGGCAGGAGATCACAAGCCAGTGATAGTATCATTCAGCCGTTACCGTTGGCTAAATGTCATGAATCGCCCGGGATAGACCACCTGGTTGATCCTACCCGCTCCAATGTTTCAACTTTCACCTAAATAGTTATAATAGTCGGCGTGTATATGTCCTCAAGCCGTTTGATCTAAGGCTAGCCCTTACATTTCCTAATATATTGGAGGCGTATGATTCTAATAATAGTTGGTACATTTTTGTTTAAATATCAGAAACTATCAATGCTCTCCTAAGTTCGTTTTCCTCATGTGTGTGTAGTATTTCTAGTTTTTACTTTTTTATTTTACGACTAGAAGGTGCTTGGCCTTAATATCATCTGATTTTTCTAGTTATGATAAGGCGGCAGGTAGAAGCGCACTTCACCCGGAATCCTCAATAAACTGAGGTACTGGCTACCTTATCTCTGAATGCCGGAAACATAACATTTTTTTAATAATTGTTGTTATAGCGACAGAATTTGGTAAGATGGTGGCAGTTATAAACCAGGCAGACTTAAACAAAATCCTACCTCCAAACAAACCATGCACAATATTGTACTCCCCATGGCGATCGAACCCGGGACTTCTGGATCTGACACCGGTGAGAGGACCACTAGACGACAGAGGTTAAAAGTTATATGTATTTTGATGCTTACGGTCTTTTTGCTTACACTCGTGTATTTGGGAGAATATAAAAACAGCCACCATTTTACCGATCTACTAATCCCGCTATCCGACGCAAAGGATTAGTAAAACATTTTAGTTTTTATAGAGCTTTCACACGTGGTAACTGACAACTACAGCCTGTTACTTTCATACGAAAAATCGGGTATTTATGAATATGTAACTACAGTCTGTACCGACAGTCACACATACAACAGCATCAACAGCCTATTTACTTCCACTGTTGGATAAGTCCAAGAACTAGATGGTTTTGCCAGTATCACCACGCTTGACAGGCGAATAAAAGATCGCAGTAAAGGTGATGGTAATACACAGAAGCAAGCTGCTACATTTCTACTGGTGAGGTCATTTACTCGCCTTTTACGACGTCCGGGAGCTGATTTGGAGTAATTGATTCTTAAGTTGCGACCATACCAACGCAAACACAAGTATACATGTAAAGCCTGAAACAGTTATTAAAAAAAAGGTCGTCTGTATTTGCATGTCTGAAAACTCTTTTACGAATAAAAACTTTTTGCTTTGACTCATGTATCAAACCTATCGCCGGCCAGAACAGAATACCTATAGTTATTTAAACGTAAACTGTAAAGCTGCGTACACGAAAGTGGTAGTTAAAGCTAGGCTAGATAGTTTTCAAATGTTATAAAAGTCGATGTTGAATAACAGTTGACTTATAATAAGGGACTGAAATATATACCTATATATTATAAGGGCACTGATTCTGGTTGGCAAATGCAATTTGATCGTTGACAACGACGAAGTAATTATAATTGCTAGTTTTGTATATCATATCGGGTTAGCAAGGACACGAAAAGTTATTCCATTTTCTTCTTCTATAAGGTGAAATCGCAACTAAAAATATTTGTAACTTCTATCAGTAAGCTGTATCAGTAATAACTCTTCGTTTTTTAATTATATGTCTAATAATTAGGGTACTGAAGATACGGCTTTTCTTTTTTATCAATTTACAAAAACATGTCGTCATTACTCCACTAGAAATAGATTTTTCTCTATAATTGACGTGTATGAAAATATTAGGTTAGGTTGGCGTTTGTTGATGTGTGCGAAAGCGTTCACACGACCTCTTCAAAGGCGCAAAGAAGGAACACCCCGGGTGTTTAGTGGATATGCCATCGCTCATGGTGGTGACTCAAAAAAGGTGGCGTTTGTTCGTTGGCCCTCGTCATCCATCCACACCGTGGTTGGTCGTTAGTCAAGACCAACGAAGGCCAGCGAAATCCATTCGTTGGCGTTCGTTGGGCCGGTGTGTACGCAGCATTAGCGTAACGGCCTTTTTAGGGGTCCGCTTGAATGTACAATATCAAAAACTGCAATCAAAATTATCTTCCGGTTTCCGTCTGGTATTACGATACGATCCTAATAACTTCAAGAAGAGAGTTATTCCGAGAGAGGCACCTTCTATAAATAAATAAATATTACAGGACATTCATTTTACACAGCGCCATCTAGCCCCAAACTAAGCATAGCTTGTAATATGGGAACTAGATTACGGATAAAATACTTAAATACTTTTTGTAAATACATACGTACTATATGATACAACACCCAAACACAGAACAAACATCTATATTCATCACACAAATGTTCTGGAAATTAAATAGAGATATAATCACATTTTCTTTTAAATATTACAAGACAAAATTAAGTAAAACTTGTAATATGGGAACTAGTAAATACATACTTTAACCCAAACACAGAACAAACATTTCATTTTTCATTCATCACACAAACGTTTGTCCTGGGTGGGTATCGAACCCATAACCCAACTGAGCTGTGCGGCTTTTGAATTAGGAGTAGTGAACTATTATTTATTTGATGTATACGATTTACACTTGGCCGTAGTTGGAATGCTTTTAGTGCAGATCGGCGTCCAGTGCCCTGCGTCCACTCACGTTTCGTGCAAACATTTTAGCGATCGTTGTTTTGTTGAAATGTGATGTAATCCGAGCTGTTGAAATAGATAGAAAAACGACGAAGGATTTGTAGCTGATTTAGATGCAAAAGTATAGGTGCATTTAGTCTATGACGGAAACTAAAAAATATTCTAAATAGCCACACCTACAGGTACAATTGAAACTGAAAGATGACATCTCCAAATGCCAGAATAATATGCTAAGAGTTATTTTGACAGCATAATATTGCACGGTCTGATAATACGAAGCTTATGGCGGCGTTCGTCAGTAAGTCTTTTGAAATTAGGATTTGCAAGAATTGTCAAATCCTATGTCATAGTAATGAGAACAATGCAAGGAATTTGTTATTGTACATATTGGACATATTACTTCCATGGGAAAATTATTAAACGCATTGTGAAATGTCAAATCAGCTCAGCAACCAAAAAGTTTCTTTATCTAGTTTGTGCATACGAATTGAAATCTTTTCGGTTACATTATAGTCTTTCAGTCACTGACATGTTCATGACAACTGCAAAATGTTGTCCCCGTTTGAATATAATTTGCATTGATACTCGTAGTACAACATTTTGCAGTTGTCATGATGTCCCAAAGCGAACACGATAAGTCGATTTCACATGCTTCAAATCAAACGTTAAAGTTAAATCCAGGAAATATCTGTTTGACGTAACTAATCTCAAAGCTTAAATAACCAATACTTGCGAATTAAATGCTGCCTGTTTTAATCAAATTTGGCTAAGCCGTAATTAGCTATTCGTGTAAACTAAATGAATGTATTATGTCAGCACGTTTATTTACAAAATAAGAGTCATTTTACTTGACGTTGATACGAAAATAAACTGGAATCCTGAACGATAGATTGTTTAGTGATGATACAATGCCAAGCTTACTTATCCTAGCTAGTTTGATTTGAAAAGCTCTGTAATCTTCCAGAGCTTTCAGGAATTGTAAATCAAAGGAATTTTCACCATAAGTTGATTTTGTGTTATGAATTTAACTTACTACTTATATATAATATCTTTTATTAATATCCTTTTATATTCATTTTATGAGTGATTCTGATCGGTCTGTCCCTAAGATGTTTAATAAAGTTTTGAGTAAAAAAAGTGTAATAAGTTTCGTTTGTGCCTCGTTTAGTTGAAATAGTAATGAGTTTCGTACCTCAGTACTTATATTTTTGAGTTAATCATATTATAATATTATATGATCACACTGAAAATACTTTCACCTCCCACAAAGTAATGAGATATTACTGACCGAAAATCCCCTAATCCTCAAATATACGAAACGGGAATGAACCGCCAAAACGAAACCGCCACAATAGTTTTGTCCGGAAATTTTGCGGTTTCCTATCGTTAGGTAACCGAGTCCGTTCTCTCGCCGGGGTGCATTTAATAATCTACCCTTCGCTAGGGTTGTCACTTGCAAAAGCTTACGTCGCGTTTCTTCGCGGATATCGCATGTCAGATATTGATATTGTAGATTGGAGATGATATAGATACAATTAGTATTGAGTACACTAGCTTTTGCCCGCAGCTTCCTACCCAAATATTAAAACCGGAAAAGTGCATGCCCGCGGCTTCCTACCCAAATAATAACGAGTACCTTTCCGACAAGCATTTCAAGGGGAAAATCACGTTTCTTTAATTTTTAATGTTATTTTATTTTTATGATGTGTTGTTATGCGGCAATAGAAAAATACTGTTTGTAAAATGTTGACTACCTACTACCTATTACGGTTCATGAGATACCACTGACTGACATATGGACGGACGTATGGATAGACGAACAGCGGAAGCTTACAAATGTACACAAATGGTGCCATCCTTTGGGTACGGAACCCTAAAAACTAACCTATGTTGTTCCTCATACATAGTATAGCCTTTATCCATGCAAAATAAATTAAGATCAGTACACCCGTTTTTTCATGACGAGGTAATAAACAAACTAACATAAAGAGTTACATTCGAATTTATAATAAGGTATGAATGGATATGGATAGAAGCTACAAAAATCATACATGTATTTGTACTTTATCTTAATTCGCTGTGCTTAGGGTTCTAAGAGACACACGCGGTGTTATCGATGTTGGCTAGTAACTACTCAGCACCCAAAAAACCAAAAACCGTGTCAACATAATCGCTATCGCTACGGGAAATATCTTTCGCACAATATTGGACAACTCTACGAAACGATAGATTATAATACGATCGGTAACTGAACCCGAGACCTTGCATTTCATAGGCACGCTTATTACCACTGATTCAAACGGTCGTCTAACTGAAAGGCAATTCCGAATGTTTATAGCCTCCTTAGCATATGACTTTGTTCTCGTTTACGGTTCCACTGTGTAGCTTTTAGGGTACCGCATGATAAAGGCGTATTTTCCTGCCAACCCTGGGTAAGACACGTGTCAATTCCGGAGTTTATGCTCTATCCATTTATACGAGCGCGTGTTTATTTGACTTCGGAATAGTTTAACTAAATCTAATTATGTAGCTCTACTCGCTATACAAATAAGGTCCATAATCTCGCACTACGATGCCCGTTTTACGTCTGTTGTTTGATTGATGGTGCTAATAAAACTGTGATTCCAGTTTAATTTAAATTTAAGGTTTAACCCGTGGTCTTTAGGCCGTAAAATGGCTTCATTACGGAGGCTGGGGGCTGGGTCATTCATCACCACTATCCAATAAGGGAAGTCAGTTTGGTGATAATATCGCTGTGTTGAGGAATCTTTAAGAAATATATGGGAGTTAAGCGTAGTTTTCTCCTGTTTAGGAAAAAATCGTAAGGTGCCTTTTTGTCACTTGAACCTTTTAGTTTCATGAACATACATAGTAATATACAGAATAGTATAATAATAATTTGTTTATTTATTTCTCTCTCACATAAAATTTTCAATAACATCGTTGGTAGGTACACTGGTAGAGATAATGAAACCTGTATTACAGGTCACCGGTGCCCCCACTCCACGGGAATCACAAAACTTGTTTTGTAGTTGTGCTGATGGAAACATTATTTAACCAAAAAAATTCTAGGAGAGAGAACTAAATTAGACTTATTTTTATTATCAAAATAAAAAAGAGAGTAAAAAAAAGTGTAGGTTTAAGTACTAGAAGGAACTTATTGCTGGAATTAAACAAAGACAAAATCAAATACTTAATAAGTCACAATGCACCTTTTTTGTTTCTTCTTGCTGTAAAACTTATCTTGAAATATATTTATCATGTTGTGGTTGCAGCCAGTGCAGTTTTAATTGGCTTCACAGCTAGGTTAGTGGCAGTTCAGTGATGACTGTTGTTGTTTGTTCTGTGTTATATTGAATCATGAATTTAAAAGAGATATAATATTATTATTAATTTATATATTTATTTTTTTGGTAACATAAATTTATTCAATAAAAAGTACAATTAAACTAACTATGTACAAAGGAATCAGTCAGATTACCTAAGGACCATTACAAACGGCCTATAGGTAACTCAACTGTTTAATTTATATAATATTTTCTGTAATCTTATTCCCATATATATATATGGCAAAGGCCAAGCACCTTCTTTGCTTCGTTTGGGGCTGGATAGCACTATGTGAAATTAATGTCCTGTAGAAATTTGTTCAATCGTTTTTATATTTTTTTTTATTACATGACGGGGGGATGGTCTTCATCTCACCTGGTATTAAGTTAGGATAAGTCTGAAGGTGGAAGCGCACTGCACCCGGAATCCTCAATCGTCTGAAGACCTGGCTATTTTACCTTTAAATGCCGGAACACAACAATGTGAAATTTTTGTCATGTCGCCATACTTAGGTAAGATGGTGGTAGCGAGCCAGGCGAACTTCAACAAAGCCCTATCACCAACCAAATAAAAATTACAGCTAAGAGCACACATATGCTATTTCTAGATTTTAAACCGAAAGAGCTGTATTTACGCCGCTTGAAATTAGTAAATGGAAACGAACTACGAAGTAACATTTATAGATA
This sequence comes from Venusia cambrica, assembly GCA_951394065.1. NCBI lineage: Eukaryota > Metazoa > Arthropoda > Insecta > Lepidoptera > Geometridae > Venusia > Venusia cambrica. The sequence continues at coordinate 4,855,715 of OX596043.1, read as the reverse complement.
GGTACCCATAGTATTGGTTTTCATCTCAGTCAATATAATGATATACTAAGTGTCTAGTATTACCTACTTAGCCCGAACTACAATTATAGTCTCACCTCGAGCCCTAATAGTATTATGTATTACAGCCCACTTCACTAGCTGATGCCTGGGCGTTGATTAGGTGGTAAGCGAATGTGGAGATCATGATCCTCAGTTAACCATAGACGTAATAATCCTAATGAGGATTATCATATGTGATGATTGGCTGAAGGCATGATTATAAGGCTTTGTTTACGAGAATAGACAGTTTCAGTGATAATGTTATCGTTTCATGGATGACTTACGATGGCCACACCAACGCACAAACCTACAGTTTTAATTACTGAATATATATTCAAGCGTTAATAATATTTAAGCGTTGTTGATTTAGTCAAACCTAGACAAAGTCAAACCTAGTTTAGAGGTCTCTGTCTAGCAGTGGACACTAAAGGGTTAATGTGATGTGAAATAAAATAAGCAAATCAACCAAGCAGATAATACAAGTACTGTACTGTAAATAAGGAATATGAATAGAAAATCTTCAACCCTTGATGTAGTAGGTGTAATCTACCTCCTAGTAGTCGTCCCAATAGGAGGGTACACATAAAAACTGTAACAGTCCACGGGCCTAGAGATTATCTCCTGCCGAGACCAGCCGAGTTCAAAAGCTAAAGCATCAATTATAAAAAAAAAATGGTTTTAGCATAGTTTGAAGCATATGGGTGAATTTTTCGAAAGCACCTTACGTTTTAAAAACATAGCTATAAAGTTAGGTTTCAAAAGTATCTTACTAATGCCAAAGAAAAGAAAGTCCATACGGTAAGCAACAACACATTGGATCATTCAAAAACACGCATTAGTATCGATTTGGGCGACATTAAAAAGCGGGGTTTTGCAAGGGTGAGTCGGTCACATCCAATAATATATTTAAAGGATTATCTCGGAGCTCGCAATAACGGGGGCCTCGCTCGGATAATAACCCAGTCAGAGGGCCTTTTACATGACAAACCTTGTGGCGAATTTTAAAATACATGATGATTTTTCATATGAGGTAATCTTTATATCTACAAATATTACAATGACACAAACATTCAAAATACGCGACGGGACGTTCTGAATTTTCATATATAATATTTTTGTATTTCATTTGAATATGCGATTTTACTTGGCAATACAAAAATACTGTGTAAAAAAACTTTAACATCATTTGTTCATGGCTACAACTTGCTTATAATGTATGGCGATATTCATTAATGTGGTAATGATAATCCTTTACTGCCAACGGGACCCTATCACTAAGCCTCTTTCCGTCAGTCTGTCTGTCAGCGGGCTGTATCTCATGAACCGTAATAGGCAGATAGTTTTAACAGAGAGTGCTGTTGCTGCTATAATAAAAATGGTTTGTCATTAGTTGCAATATAAAATGTAAGGCCTGTAAGGGGATAGGATACAAGAACAAATTTTCGGAACCCAAAACCCAAATTTCTAAATGTGCAATGTACCGAAATATATGCCGCTCTCTCAACCTTGTTACCTTACAAATGTTATTTGCAATATAAAATGTGTGATATAGAAGATTTGAGATAGTAGACAGATGGCGCATCAGGAAACTGACTTAATAAAGGAACTGACTACTTAGTGAAACTAAGGAAATTGACGAATTAGGAAACTGTGAATAAGTGAATTGACGAATAAGGAAACTGACCAGTGATACGCTAACTCGACGGCGGATTTCCAGTTAATACGTTTTTGCCTCATTCACAAACACCACGTTCTTTGTTAATTTAAATTCACCATTTACCTTCTTCTTCTTCTTATTCTTATGGCGTGGTCCATATGGGAATCCCAAGAGTTTGCCAATGACAGTTTTCATTAAACTTTGAACCAAAAATATGCTAGGGGTCTTAGAACAAATATATGTACGGTCCATAGGGAGAATCATACAAATATAAGGTATGTGCAAGATCGATTCTGAACTGGAGCAGAAAAACAATAGTTTAATAAACATGCACTAATAATATACTCTAAGTAGGTTAATAAAGTGTTATTCATATTAGTCTTATTCAAATGAGTACCTAGATTATATCATAATATTCACAATTTAATGTTATTTACACAAAAAAAAGGAATTCCTTTATCCACTTCATGTGAAAAATGTCAATCAAATATTTGCGAAACTGCATAATTTGCTACGGTAAAGCTCCTCCAGTCTTGTCTCTACAGACATAAGTTTCTGCAAGTTGTGAAGAAAGATGGGTGCATAGATACTGTAAATATGACACCAAGTGGACCGTGATTTGTCGTCGACCCATGGCTTACCTGTGTCGCCGTGTACAAAACAAGCGCTCATGCGAATTTGTGAAATTTATGTTTCGAAAAATAAACGATCGCATATGGGGTGGAAACGACCGTTTATGTTCACTTAACCGAGGAAAGAGGGTATTATTTACCGTTTCGGCTGGGTGAACCCGCCACAGTGAGTGAGACAAATACCGCTGCCGGGATATTTATTGCAGTCTCTGGATTGCGCAATTTATCGCGAGGTGTCGAGCGATCGATCGCTGCGTGACGGACGCGGCCGTATATCAGCGCGCGCGTTATCTGCGCTCACGGCGACTTATCGATGTCGTCCTGATGTCCTGACCTGTGCCATGCGAGCCTGTGAGCCCCGCCGCCGCCGCCGCTGGCTAAATAACAACATCGATCGGACCGACCCGCTCATTTATTGCGGGCCAGCGTGCGCCCGTCCTGCCCAATCGCGACGCTCGTTTATCTTCATTTCGCGGTCGCAATTAGACGGGTGGTTGGCTGCTTCTACGTGGTAAGAATACGCCCGCACCGTCTCACTGTCAACTTTGTAATGAGCAAAGTTAATAACTACGCAACGCGGGTCGCGTTCTGATGTTGAATCTCGTTAAAACTTGCGGAAATTCGGTCGGACAAAAAACAGTTCCCGGACCTTTTAGTTCTGATACATACTACCTTCTGTATTAAACTGTGCTATATAATGCTAGAAAATATATTTTGTAACTAATGACTGTCGCAAGCTCAAAATCATTTTAAAACTTCGTTTCGTTCGCAGGTGTGGTTCAAAAACCGGCGAGCGAAATGGCGGAAGCGCGAGCGGAACGCTATGAACGCCGCTGCGGCCGCAGCTGCAGACTTCAAGAACGGATTCAGTACGCAGTTCAACGGACTAATGCAGCCTTTCCCGGACACGGATCTGTACTCGTCGTATCCGTATAACAACTGGGCGGCTAAAGTGCCGAGCCCCCTAGGAACTAAGAGTTTCCCGTGGCCCGTGAATCCATTGGGATCGGTGGTGCCAGCAAGCCATCATCAAGGTAAACTATCTTTGTATCACACCTTTGTAGCACAGCCAAAACATAGATCACAGCAACTGAATTGCCTGTGGTTTTTACTTTTTCTGGTCCGCTTATTTTCACGGTCGTCTGTTTTTTCGGTGGACTGATTCATACACAAACTTTTAGCCTGATCTTAACTTTTGTATGTACAAGATCGCTTAGTTCATAGCAACGAAGGGTATGCGATAGTTTAATATTTTCATGAGTCGACCTTGAGACTGCTAGTCTTTATGAAACATCCCTACTAGACTATAAACTTCAAAGTGATAACCAGTTCCAAAGCTTACCTTTTTCCACAGGTCGTGTACAAACACGGCGTGCAACCTGACATTGGCGTTGCTAACTACAACTAAACTTAACTTTCTCCCACAGGCTCAGTAAACTGCTTCAACACCGCAACATCGATGGGTGTCGGCGGCGGCGGGGGCATGGGCGTCGCAACCGCTGGCGTGGCGGGCGGCGTCGCGCAGTGCCCCTACACTGCGCCGCCAAATCCATACAGCATGTATCGCGCGGAGCCGTGCCCTTCTATGTCTTCTTCCATCGCCTCCTTGAGACTCAAAGCCAAGCAGCATTCAGGTAAGATCTGAAATTAATAGCTTGATTTAAGTCAGTCTGTTAATATTTTCGTTTGTACTTTACCCCACATTCATTAATTTTGATATTCTTAATAGGACTTTGCCAGGGATATTTTTTTTCATTTTTTATTTAGTTACCTATTCTAAAATCTATTTCTTACTTCTCGGCCGGTCTAGCTGCTGAGCAATCGCTGCTGGTAACTAGGTATTATTTATTCTAATTATTGTCCAGGTTTCGGCACATACGGGTCGGTGTCGCCGGTGTCACGTGCGGGCTCCGCTCCGTTGTCCGCGTGTCAGTACGCGGGCGTCACCGAGCGCCTCTGAGACGGCGCGGGGCGAGCGCCGCCGCCGACACTGCGCTCGCCGCCGCCGACACCGCCGACGCTGCGCTTGCCGCTAACCGCGCGCGTCTCCTAACCGCCGCCGGCGCGGACACACCTTTCCCTCCCGCTCAGTCTGTGGGACATCTTCGAATGATGTGTGCGTGCGGCGACGACGTGAACTATAGTACAATAAATTGACTGTTTCGTGTGTACTGTGCTTATTTATTGTACTCCAATCGGCAGTGAGATGAAAAACAAAATGTTGCTACATAAACGTGTTGATGGACTTTTGATAGCCAACTTCACATCTAGCCAAAAGGTTTATCTATGAAATATATTTCATTCTACAAGAAAACAGCGACGGACTTTTTATTGTTACTTGACTTAATTACAGAAGGGTTTATGTGTAAAGTGGATTGTCAAATATTAAAATATACCGGTTGGTCTTGGTGCTACGTTAAGACCAAAATCATATTGATCGGTTGATTTCAAACACAATCATTTGTTTATGATAAGCTCTCTTGTCAACCACATGAGAGTAAATGAAGATTTGTGAATATAAAATAACATGTTATACACAATAATGTTTTGAAATAAGTCGGTAAAGTTGAGAACGTATGTATCACGCATGTTTTCGTTGCCTGTATCTTTTAGGGTTCGGTGCGATTGCGAACGGAACGCTCACCGCTGAGCGTCGAGCTGTTTCCACTGATTGATTCAAAAAATAATATAGTAATATGGACCGCAAAGTCGTTAGTTGTTACTCGTAGAACCATTACATTTAATTATGTTTCAAGTCAGTTAAGTAGAAATAAATTTGATGACGAGCCAAAAGTGAATTTGGTTCAAGATTATAAAAACTTTTTATTTTCATATGTATACCATACAAGTGTTTTAAAGTACTATACAATTGTATATACTTACTACGACTTTTATTGAAATTAGTTTATTTACATCTTATACCAACATGTTTTGGTTCACGTACCAGTATGTCACTAAAAAAAACGAATCCGATGATGTAAGTATTATTAATTGAATGTAAGGGTGTGTCTAGATACGACGCGATGTAAGGAAATACAGCGTGTTGGTAATATTGTTTATACAATAGTGCAATTGTCGCACAATACCGCGCCTAAACTGAATATGAACTGAAAGTGACTAAAATTCTTGATTTCTATAAAAAATGCGAGTATGCATTGTAACTGCAGGCAATAAAAATAAAACGACTTATTATTAATTTGTAAATATGTATTATGTAGGTAGGTACGTATACCAAAGTGAAGTGTGCAATTTTTACAAGCTTATGTAATAGATTTACTTATTTCATTGTAAGTTTACAGTTAAGATTATTCCCGTTATTGTACATAGTAGTAATAAGGTAAAAGCGAACATTTTGAGGTAGGTTCATTTTTATTTGTATGAAATTCAGTAAAATACGAATTTTACGTTCCACAAAAGTATTTAATTATATTAAATGATGGGTGACAATTTCAAGCTTTAGGATAGAGCAGAGATGAGTTCTACGATAGAGCGAGCTTTCCCAGAACACGACATCCGCTTGGTGCCGGATTTCGGCAGGAAGGCGGTCGCTAGCCAGGTGGATATTTACAGGTCCTACTGTGCTATTATCATTCAGCCGTAACCTCTAGCAAAAGCCAGCAGTTGCGTTACCCGGGGTAGACCACTAGAAATTAGATGGCACCTCCCCAAATTCATAAATTACACCGTCAGATAGCTAAATTCATATTTTACAACCTCTATATACTTAAATCCTGTATAACTGTACATATATTTATACGATGCTTGAACGCGAACGCGTTTAAATAACAATGATTTTATGGATGTTATATTCCGTGGTGTGACAGGTACGATTTCAGGATTTCGCTTCAAAATTAAATTTAGCATTTGGTATCAAACTAACTCGGTGCAAAGAAAAAATATTTCTAAGATTCAGTATTTATTTTATTAGTTAATTATTTTTTCAAAGTCAAACTATTTAAAATTATAATTTAGTTCTAACCGCCCTGATTGTGGATGTAGATTGCCACTTCCAAAGTTGAAAAGGTCTCGTAGTAAAAATAATGATACTTTAGCTTTGATCTATGGATACTTAGATCCAATTTAAATTTCGCTCCGGGAAGTGGTAATCTAAAATGGCTTTTTTTCCCGGACCTATAGGTATGATTGATTTTCAAGATTTTCAATTATGTCTTTTTACTTCAAAGTAGCCACCCTTCCTACAATGAGATTAAAGTAACCAGGATCTCAATAATTTATTAAAATATTTATATCACCGAAACTTATTGTAAATATTATGGTAAGCATTTAAATATTAATAGACTTAATTTTAGTTTAATCCGCGAATTAGAATACCTATCCGTGTGCCTAATTATCAGTGAAAATATGTGAAACAATTGTAAATAATTAGTACATTATAGATAAATGCGAGGTAAATTGAGGTTTTCATTTTATACAATACATATCAAAGTAAATATCTGCGAAAAAAATGTTAATGACGTATTTTGTGAATTCTAGTTGAAGTATCGGTTGTTTTGTAATTAAAACCTCTAGTCATAATAAAATGTCACTGATATTTATAAAGTTTTATTATTTTATTTCCCAACAAAGCAAACCCCCAAAGAAGATAGCAGAGAGTTAGAAGTTAAGGTTGCACGTCAGTATGTGATACGCGAGATTCGATCTTTGGTAAACTACAGCTTCAAAACGTATCGTGGATTAAAAAATTTGACATTAGCCACTACGTACAGTGACTTCAAAAATGAGATACTCATATGGCTTCACAGCTTTAATTCAAATTGTTGCTAGTAACTATTATGTAATCTGTACGCTATTAATGACTATCCGAGTTCAAAAGAGTAAAGCCTCATGAATTTCAAATTTTTCAACTCACGAGTTTTGATAAATTTTAGATTAAAAACACATGTTTTTAATTGTTATTAGTATAAATTGACGAACAACCCTCTTTCTTCTGTTGCGATTATCAACATTGTTGAGCACTCACATTACATAAACCTTTATTGTAATGTTGGAACAAGATAGTACACAGAAAAAACACAGAAAATTTATTTTTTAACGACTGGGAAGCTCTTGACATGCAACTCACCTGCTTTCAAGTTATGATAAGGACGAAGGTGGAAGCGCATTTCACCCGGAATCAACAGCCTGTGGAACTGACTATTTTACCTCTAAATTCCGGAACATAACAATTTATAATTGTTTTTATGGCGACAGACTTAGATTAGAGGGTGGTAGCTAGCCAGACCAAGCGGACTTAAAACAAGTCCAACCACCAACCAAACCTGTACTCCCCTGGTGATCGAAGCCGGGACCTCTGGGTGTGACACCGGTGGGCGAACAACTAGACCACAGAGGAGGTCAAAAACTCATCAAATCTTCAGATCTTGGGTCACATAAGATCTTAAGGATGTCCGATTCTATATAAATATAATCATAACTACTTACAGCGCGGCTATCCGATATCCAGATACTCATCTCTCTCAAATCCACATAACGACAGGAGACATGAATTTCCCTAAAATATACAGCAAGTTGTTGTGAAAAATGTGCAATATCGATATGGAAATAAAATTCCCGTTAGTATAAGCTTCTAACCGACCGTGGCCCGCAAACTGTTTGCATTCGGTAAACTTGTAGCTAGAGAGCTTTGGAATACGCAAACATTTTAAAATTGACTGATGTTGACTTGGGAAAAAAAGACAAGGTACGGAAATACTTTGAAAACACGGCTTTCAACATCCGGCTGAGTAAAAACATCTCATTCCAGTCTTGGTGTCACACAATGTGAATAAATGCTAAATGTAGCATAGACTAGGCAGCGTATTGTTTTTGTATTGTACTACGGTGAAGCGCGTGGTTTACGTTTACGTGTGTTATTGCAACAATTCAATCTCTTACCAGCCAAACTTGGAGATAATGGTAAAAGTTGTGGAGGAAGCATTGCTAGTAGACGATTATTAGTTGTTGATAATGATGTATGTAAAAAAAGGAATTGATAATTAATAACAGAAACGAGTCTTCATCGCGTACCTTTCTATGTACCCATATTTATATTTTACTAAAGGTACGCGATGAAGACCCGTTTTTGTTATTAATGATGTATAATAATCGCGATAATATAAAAAAGGAATTGATGCTATTTCGTAGCACTCCGCTACGCTTTGTGCTACGTCGTAGTCTCAGCGTAGCACTCGCTGGCTATTGTTTGTCTGATCTTTGAAATAGGTATATCGTGTCTATCAATCATCATCAAGACGACGTTTGTCGCCATAACATCAATTCATAATTGTCGTGTTCCGGCATTTAGAGGTAAGTTAGTTGATGATTCCGGATGAAGTGCGCTTCCACCTATCATGATTGGAACCTTAAGAGCAAGCGCTTCTCCGTCGTACTATTCGAAAATAAAGCCATCATCATCATCATCGTTCAAAGCACAGTATACATCTCGAGACAATAAACTGGCATTGAATTTCAACGAAAAATGCATTAAATATGGATACTAAAGTAAAGTGGACACTAAATTAAAACCCAGTCACTGAGTAACGCTTACGTGGTATAGTGGTAGTGCGTGCGGCTCTCAATTAGGAGGTCCTTGGTTTAAATCCCAGGTAGGCCACATCTTGGTGATGACAATTCCCAGTTTGCTTAGGACATTACAAGCTTAAATCACCTGATCTTCCGATATTTCGATATTCCTAGGTACCAGTACAATACACAAGGGTACCGGGTACATGGGTACAATTAGCCGGGCAGGTGGCGGCTCAAGCTAAAGACTGACTCCAGCGCTCTTCCACAGTCCATACGAACTGAGGTGAGGTATCACTCGATCTCGCTTTTTTTTTACTAGAAGCTATGATATTGTTTTTTTCATCTCTTTTGATAGTAGTAGTTGAAATTTGACTGTAAAAATACATAGTTTTACAAACTATAGCTAAGGGGAAGTATATATAAATGATTATAAATGATGATGGGTTAGCTGTTGACCTAGGCTTGCCTGCGTGAGCCTCTAGCCTCGTTTCCCAGTCTTATCCTCACAGACATTGTGGGTGTGGTTGCTGGGTGGTTTAGTGGGTATACCAGACAACCGGGGAGTCCCACATAACCCTAGATGCAGGTATGCGTAACGCATTATTCCCAGTAAAACTAAAAATAACAGACTTGCCCGCGACCCCATGGGGTCAATCCATTTACGATGGATTAAGCTTTCCCAGAAGGCACTGGCACTCCCGTGCACTGACGGAATACGGCGAACTTCATGATGCTAGTCTTCGGTAGCCAATTCTTACCACCAGTGGGACCATTCAGCCGTAACCGCTACCTAAAGACAACGATGCCCTTGCAGTCCACAGGGAAGAAGTTCAGTTTGTTGAGGATTCCGGGTGAAGTGCGCCTCCACCTTCGGCCTTATCTCAACTTGTAACTTATATTAAGACAGAGCTTACCTATTTGAGCCTTTTGGGGTAGAGACCTTGGGTCCGTGGGGAGCCGGTGCCCTCCGGGTTTTCAAAAATATTGCGGGGCTTTTGATTGAGGTGACACGTGACCCAAGGGCTGGCTCTTATTTAGGCCAGCTAATTAGCATAGCTATTCAGCGTGGCAATGCAGCCAGTGTCTTGGGCACGCTTCCGCCTGGTACTGGTCTGGAACAGTTGAGTTACCTATAGGCCGTTTGTAACGGTCCTCAGGTAATCTGACTGATTCCTTTATATTAGGTCCTTACATATGAAATTGGCGTTTTGTATGGGAGGAACATAAAGGCAATTTTTTCATATTAAAATATATTTTATTAATCAAAGTATGTACCATTGCTATATATACACTTTTGCCATCTTATAGGTAGTTCATTGATCCCTTTACTAAAAAAACCATTCGGACGGGAATCAATGAGATCTTTGAAAGCGGTTTGGACTGCCTCATCGGAATTGATTTTTTTCCTTGCAAGAAGTTATCCAAATTTCGAAAAAAATGGTAATCTGTTGGAGCAAGGTCCGGAGAGTACGGTGGATGTCTTAGACATTCCAATTGAAGCTCCTCTAATTTGGTAGTCGTCTGTTGGGCCGTGTGTGGTCTAGCGTTGTCTTGAAGCAGCAGTGGCGTAGAGCGATTGAAAAGTCTCGGTTGTTTAACAGCGAGCTTTTCCATCATGGTTTGCAGTTGCTGACAATAGACATCAGCCGTAATCGTCTGACCAGATTTAAGAAAGCTATAGTGTACGACACCGGCACTAGTCCACCAAACGCTTACAAGTAACTTTTTTTGAGTCAATTTTCGCTTGGGGCAAGATTTTGCTGGTTCACCAGGGTTCAGCCATTGCGATGAGCGTTTACGATTATCGTACAGGATCCACTTTTCATCACATGTAATGATCCGATTTAAAATTCCTTCATTATTGTGCCGGTTGAGTAATGTAACGCAGCAGTCGACGCGCGTTTGTCGGTTTGCTTCACTCAATTCATGAGGTACCCACCTTTCAAGCTTTTTCACCTTCCCAATTTGCTTCAAGTGGATTAAAACGGTTTTGTCACTAACACCGCAGCCTGCAGCTAACTGTGATGTGGTTTGCGATGGATCTGCTTCCACAATAGCCTTCAATTCATCATTATCGACCTTGGTCTCCGGCCGTCCACGGGGCTTGTTCTGCAGGTCGAAATTTCCAGAACGAAAGCGTTGAAACCAAAAACGCACCGTGTTTTCTTTTGCGACACCACCACCATACACATCATTAATCTTTCGAGCCGTTTCTGCAGCACTGGTGCCACGGTGGAACTCGTACTCATAAATAATGCGATATTTTAAGTTTTCCATTTTGTGAAATGAGTGACGCAGAAAAAAAAAGCAAAAGAGAAAAAAACAAATGAATTACGGTTTTCGAAACACAAATGCATGAGTAAATAGCTGTTTAAATTTGAATTTGGAATTCCTAACCAAAGAGGAGATATTTAAGATCAAAGTGGCCAGTACGACAAAACGCCAATTTCATATGTAAGGACCTAATACATAGTTAGTTTGATTGTACTTTTTATTGATTAAAGAATGTAAAGTAAAAAAAAAAAACTTGTAACCAGATGAGATGAAACCAAGCGCTTCCTTGCCGTACAATAACAAAAAAAAGTTTCCACCGACCCTTTGTAAGCTTGAAATCTCGTAGTATCTAGAAAACATTTGCAGTAGGTCTCGGTTTTTTTGCATTTAGTTTTAGAGTCTTAGTGCGGGTCTTACTCACGCTTATAATTATATTATATTATATTATAAGGTATCCAAACGTTAAGCTAGAACGTTGTTAGTAATATCTTTTATGATAGAGACATGACCCCATTATCTTGTATACAAAAATCGATGTATGTATATATAGTGTGTACATGCCGTATGAACTTCAAAACGGCTGGACCGATTTTGACGAGACTTTCACTGGCAGCTGATGCTATAAGCAGGAACTTAGGCTAATATTTAATTTTAAATAAATGGGGTAACGCACATAAAATAAAACTTCATGGGTTTTATTTTTTGTGCGGTAAGTAGGTACCCCATTTTTTTATCCAACTAGATTTTATAAGAGTAACTACCTTTAGTATTATAGGCGTATTATATTTAATATTTTCGTATTATTTTCACGATCAATGACGATGGGAATAAAGTTGCAGGTTTTCAGTCAGATTTTTTAAAGTAAGAGTTATGTGTGAAGTGTCAAATATATAAATCAAATTACATTAATTAATAATTAAATTCAACTTTTGTAATTATGTCACCAAAAATGCTTATATGATTTTTAAATTGCCGAATTGTATAAAGTGCCGAAATAAAGCTAGTAACCAATGTAATGTTCATTCATCCGCCTCTGTGGTCCAGTGGGATCCCGGGACCAGATCCAGAGGTCCCCAGGGGAGTACAATATTGTGCTTGGTTTGGTTGGAGGTAGGACTTTATTTAAATCCGGCTGGCTAGCTACCATCTTACCTAATTCTGTCGCCATAATAACAATTCTAAAATTGTTGTGTTCCGGCATTTAGAGGTAAGATAGCCAGATAGTTCTTCAGTTTATTGAGGATACCGGGTGAAGTGCGCCTCCACCTCCGGCCTTATCTTAACATGAAACTAGATGAACGTACAATATATATTTTTTTCTATTTGAGTATCACGCATAAAAAATAGAATCCATGAAATCCATCTAGATTTGCGGAGTGTCAAATACATAAATCAAAGAATTTTAACAATCATTAATTGAAACTAAGTAATTATTTAACAAGTAATCTTAAACAAATACCGCATGTAATTATATGTAAAAATGCTTATATGGTTTTTAAATTCCAAAAAGAACGTGATTGAAACGGCAGTTGATACCAAAAAACCAAGATAGTGTCATCTGCTACAAATCCGAAGAACCCGTTCAACAAAAAATAATAATGCAAGACGTTGAAATGTAGCTAATATAATGTATCGAGTTGCGAGATTACTGTAAATCCCGATAACGGGATGAAAAATCAAAGCTAATAAGCAAACAATCGGTCCACGTAAATCGCGCGACATTAGGCGGAGGTACCTACATAATCCGTGAATGATTATGAAGAGGCGCGGGCGCGCAAACACACAGTTTTCCAGGTGCTCCAATCCAGGCGCTTAAGGACTTAGTTGAGGATTTGCTTTCAATATGAACCTCCGGCCGGCGGGCAGACCCATTCCGTTCCGTTCCGTTCCTTTTTTATTATTTTGTCGCATCGTTTTGGCTTTAAATGGAATCATTCCGCCATCTACATTTTTATTTTTCAATTGGCCCCCGATTAGTGGGATTAGCCGTATCGCTTTTCGATTCTTTGCTCTCTTTGGTGGGAGCTTTCGCGGACTAGCGCACCACTCAGGGCTTTGTTGTAATACTACCTACAGTACCTTAATTTTATGGGATTGGCTTATCAGACGTTTAGGTAAATAAATAAGGAGTAGGTAGGTAAGTGTGGCGGAATCAACAATGGAGAAAAATGACTGAATTCATTGTCTAGAAGATTACGTTGCCTTGAAGTACAGTAAGTAGTAACATTGGAACGCCCAGGGCGTCGTTTTTTTATCTAGCCAGACGGACTTAAACAAAATATAAGTACCGACCCAACCACGCACAATATATTGTCCTCCCCATGGGGATTGAACCCGGGACCTCTGGATCTGAAATCGGTGGGTTGAACCACTAGACCACAGAGGCGTTTCTGTCATCCCGCGCTACCACATAGAGTACCTATAGGCCGCTTGTAACGGTCCTTAGGTAATTGACTGATTCCTTTGTCAAAGTTAGTTAGTATTTTATTGTATACAAAATAATTATTTATAAATAGATAATGTATCGCGAGTTCAATGATGTGTTCCCATCTCAAAAATGCCCAAAACGCCTAAATAAACTAGCCGTAGTGGTATTCCAAGACAAATACACGTACAGAAGTATAACAGTGAAGACTATAATTATTGTGTTTATATACCTACTACAATTTCTGACGTCAAAGTCAGCTTTTAGTGTGAAAACACAATAAATCAAATTTCTTACTTATCTCCATCAACCTTGTATGCAGTGGTATATCTACTTGTCTTTTTAGATTTTACTTTTATCGTCGACGAAATACTTTGTAGGTACTTTGGAAGCCTTGTTCTAAGTCTAAGATTTTTATCAAGATAATCGATACATTCCTTAAGATAGATAAATAACACTTATTTGTTTTCCATCTATATAATACATACAATATAAACTTAATACAATATAGCCTTATCGCTGAAAGCGACCTCTTCTAGGCAAGGCAGCTTTTAAGGACGGCAGTGTACAAACATAGCATCATAAAAGTAACAGACTCACGACTTTTTCCCCATCGAAGATTCACCTCTGATCACTACTCAGAGCGTAGAGCTTAAGAGGATCACCGACTAGGCCCTAATAACTAGGGAGTAGTCAGAGGCACGTCCAAACTTACGTTCGGCACATGCCCACAATTCGCAAGTAGCTAGCAATTAAATAATATATATGATATACGTACCTACATCATAACAAAGGTGTACTAGTATTAAAACTACATATATACTTCCCAAAATACAATACCTGCTTATATCTCGTAAATTTGAATGGTTTGTGCGATCGATTACACAAACGCGACTATATATTCATGATTCCCACACACTATGGATTCCACACAACTGCAGTTTACTACATTGGTGGTTCCACACAGCCGCTGTTTAAACGCAATCGGGTACTTAGTACTCAACTCTTTTGGTTAGATAAAATAAATACAATTGAAAATTGTCTTACTAAAATTACTTACAGGGACTTGAAGTAGTATATTTAAATATGGAGCGGTTGTGTGTTTTGTCTGGTGATAGTCGCGCGTGGTGGCCGCAGTGCAAGCTGTACGTCACTTATCTTTATGGGGGCAAACATAACTGAGTTTTTATTTTATCTGGGATCGTGTCTCATCTGGGGTCTGTTATCTACGACCCTAAATAATATTTACAGGCAAACATCTAATGACGCTATTATAAAATACACAGTTAAAAAGCGTCATCAAATGTACTTACAAATTTTGATTAGCTTAGAAAATAACACACTCTTTATACTGTCTTTATTTAAATGAAAACTTTTTTTTGTTTATATCTTGCAGACGATGCAAGCAGTCGGCAGATGCAAGGCTTCGAGTCTACTAAACCAATCGCCTCACTATGACAATGGTATCGTCAGAGAATTGCCACTATAGGTGCCTTTTAGTTTTCAGACCATCTGCTGTAGAATGCAACTCATGTATAATAAACCTTCCTGCGTAGGTCACATCCACAAAGAATATAATGTGAAGTGCCAAATATAACTAACAACCTGACATGCTCCACCATAAGTTTGAATTGTATGCTGCCAAAATAATTTATTACATATACTTGCTATTACTAAATACGTGTATATATAGCATAATATATATTTCGTATACATTTTACCAACGAATATAATCGACGCCTGTAAATTGAGTTCAGCCGAAATTCTCCGATTTTACCCCTACTATGCGAATAATAAAGAGAGGTAAGCAAGGCTTAATACCCGTTTTGAATTTTCCTCCATTTATCTACCCAACATTGACAACGCTATTACGACGTGACAAGATGAAAAAAATCAGCCTAAAATACATCCCCAACCCCACGTATGTAGATAAATTAAACTGTATACACACCTACAGGTACATGTCAATAGTTAATTCAGGACCGAAGAGGGCTAGGTTTTGGGTGGAAAGGATCAAAAGGGGATTAGAGGAACGACAACCAATCAAGGGTAACTGGACTGACTATACCTACACGAAATAAATGCGGCACATAAAACTTATTACGCTTGCCGCGATTCCGGACCGTGTTGTCTTTAAGCTAAGGTTTGTTTTAGATTGTTGGGGTGGTTTATTGATGTTTTGTTTGGAAGGGAGGGTAGATGGATGAGGAGGGTGAGGGCGAGTGCAGCCTCCGCAGACAATCTTACAAGTTAATTGTGTTCCGTGCCTGAAGCCGCCTGACTACAAAATAATATCGTTCGTGCGAGCGCTTTGTTCAAACTTATGAAGCATGCATTGCTTGTGGTGGCTTTGTGCATGGAATCTTATATTGTTTGAAGATCTTTGACAACTTGGAAGATTTGCAAATTTTAAATATATGCAATTGGGTATAGCTTTACGATTTACACTGATATCGCACCTACGTGCGAACAAAATTTTTTTTTCTAAAAAGAATAAATAAAGTAATGTTGTCAATGGAGATTTTCTTCGTGAGGTATTTAATTAAACCTACCTGAAAGTAGATAACCTCTCATATGTATATAATATTCATATTTTCCGTAACGATGTTACAAGTTTTGCTTGGTGTGGCTATTTCCTCAGCAAGCAAAGTGAATGTTTGTACACAGCCGTAAGTTCGAATTATTTGCTGTCAAAATAACTGTAGCATTTTTTCTTTTGTTGATCAAATATTTTAAAAAAATACCTTTAAATAATTTGCATTATACAAGTAGTATGATAAATATTCGCATATAAACATGAAGCAGATTAGTACGCGGCAAAACACAGTGTTCAAATTACTGCAAAAATGCATTCGTAGAAAAGAAAAAGACATTTAATAGCCTTTCAAGTCATAGCATCGTACGTGAGCCGTGGGCGGACTCGCGCAGGGCGGGCGGAGTAAATAAATAATGCGACGGCGATTTATTGCCTCGCCTGGACTCATGCAGATACATTTGATATTTGAATTTAATGTTAAGATACAATTCTGTAGCTAATTAAATCTGGTGACTCCGCAGAGATCTATTTCAAAGTTCCACTTAGGTATTGTACTCGCAGCGACTGTAAGAGTAGTAGAGCTTCTTGTGAATGGGCTCGTTGGGGGAAGTACTACCACCATACCTATTTCGACCACCAAGCAGCATTGCTGTGTTCCGGTTTAAAGGGTGAACGTGAAAGGTATAGCTGCCGGTGAAATTACGGGCATGCGAGATTTTACACCTTTATGCCTCAAGTTGACGGGCAAAGATATAATTGTAGATATAACCATTGACTCGATAAGAAGAAGAAGAAGAATGGGCGCAATGCAGTGCCGCGTAGATCATGTTCTTTGTGGATGTGACCTACGCAGTAAGGCATTGTTATAAGCAAGATATGCACTTAAAATCAGGTGGGCTGCTTGCTTGTTAGTTGCATATAAAAAACAGCGATAACACTTCGGCCGGTGACTGTCTGTGTGCGTATCCGACTCGCACTTGGCCGGTCTATTTAACTTGAGCAGGAAAAGTAATTTATCAAACACCCTTCTTTGTAGTCGGGAAAAAGGTGAACGTTTCTGCCTAATTTTCAGGCCATTTTCTAATATTCTTAAACAAGCATTGATTGTATTGCATTTTTTTTAAAGGCATCACACATCCTTGACGACCCGGAACTAGAAGCCACATATAATGTAAAACAACCGCGCTGACAATTACACACGGTAAGTTCCACTCCATCGCGTCGCTCGCATCAGCATAGACCGCTAGGTAGATCACAACTACGCCACATGTTCATAAGTTTTCAACTCTGCTTCAATGTTTTTATATTGTACGACGGGGAGGTACTCGGCCTTAGCCTCTCCTGATAAGGCCGAAGGTGGAAGTGCACGTCACTAGGAATCCTCAACAAACTGAGGAACATAGCTATCTTACCTCTTAATGCCGGAACACAACAATTTATGAACTGTTGTTATGGCGACAGAATTACGTAAGAGTGGTAGCTAGCCAGGCGGACTTCAACAAAGCCCTACCACCAACCAATCCAAGCACAATATTGTACTCCTCTTAAGGGTTGAGCCCGGGACTTCAGGATCTGACACCGGTGGACGAACCACTAGACCACAGAGGTTGTACAAAACGACCCGTTTCACTCTGAGTGAAATGTTTCCTCTCCACTCTCCATTATTTCCCGTCAACACTATCATTATGATATGTGATATCCAATGGGTGCCCAAAATCAAGGGGGTGAGAGTGTGCGCCTCCCCGAATGAAGATTTACGACGCCAGCATAACGAGCGCTAGATGAGGCGTAAAGAAGCCCAATTCCCGTTATTATACCCATAAACCTACTGTATAACGATATATTTGTTAGATTTTATGCTTCGCTGACTTTATATTGGATAATACCATTCAGTTGGCTAAGTGTTTTGAAAGCGTTTGCAAAAAGCTTGGCTACGAACGGATTTGTTGTACTGTCGCCTGCACACAACATACAAAATTGTTTTGTATCCAGGTTTTGTAGAAATGCTATTTATATGGTATTCAATACATTAATGCAAGTGATTGTACCTATCGTTTGTCACTCTCGGCTCGGCGGGCTTGCAATGATTTGTGAAATGTGAGCTTAAAATGTTTGCATTCGAAAGAGTCAATAGTAAAAGTGGAGTTAAAAAGATAGTAGGTGAATTTACAGACACATAATACTCTGTAATTAATTACCGCGCAAACATATTCAAGATACAACTTGCGCAGTGAAGAGGGTTACTCTGTGATAATAGCCTACGCACGAGACTGTTTTTGGTAAATAATTGTAGTTTTGACATAATCCAATTTTGAATCCACGTTTTGAAGCTACATTTACCAAAACCATATCACGCGTTTGTAGCCATAAAAAACTCACTTGCCAGTCAGCATTTTATACGTACAAAAATGTTGAGAGAAGTAATCTTGAAAAATAATGAAAATGTTGAGTTACCTATCGTTTGTAACGGTCCTTAGTAATCCAACTGCTTTCTACATAGTTAGTTTAATTATACATATTATTTTTAATAAATATACATTACTTTTATTCAATAAAAAGTACAATTAAACTAACTAAGTACAAAGGAATCAGTCAGATTACCTAAGGACCGTTACAAATGGCCTATAGGTAACTCAACTGTTCCAGACCAGTACCAGACGGAAGCGTGCCCAAGACACTGGCTGCATTGCCACTTATTTTTAATTGATTTTAAAGCTATTTCATAATAATTCATACTGAATTCATACCTTTGAAAAATATTAATAAGTATAGTATGAAGGTTAAATAATACCTACTCAAAAACTGCACACATTCAAAAATAAGATATTTAAATGTTTTGAAAAATATTCTTTATTCTATTATAAGTATTTTTCAACCTTTACAAGATACCTTCAAAAGGTTGACAAGTTTACCGCTTTTTCTCAAAATCGTAACATTTCATACAAAGTGGTGTTCTTGCCACCGCCGGCTCCCGGCGCGGCGCTAGCTCGGAGCGGTACCCGTAACTAATTTGTGGATTAAGCACATTTGCAAATGTAATTTGTATTCATTAAAACAACGGGTATGTACGTGTTATGTTTTTAAACGGTCCAAAGGCATTGCAAATGAAGCTTTGCTGAACTGTTCTGAGGACGCGGTTTTATTTAGTTCACGAGCTTTTTGAATCGTTTATGCCTGGAATAAAACATTCCTCCAATTCCATTCAATAATAATTTATTTAGTTCTTTCATTAAAAATGGTTAACTTATGGACACAATCGGTAACAAATTGATGACGGTAAATCATCACAGCCCAAAAAAGTTCATTGCAGAACATGGGCCTGCTCAAAGAATGCAATGTTAGGATTTGCTATTGGTACTTACAACGCTTGGCAGGTGGGTTGGCTTTCACAGATTAGTATAATTAAGTAATAAGGAAATGCTGTTGCCTATCACCTGGTGTAATCCCCTTATCGACTCTTACGATCATGACATAAGAGGAATGATCGGGAGGGACCTATTTATTTGAGTAGGTCCCATTTGTTCTATGGAACATGACGTCATCAAACAAAATGAGACATTTTCTTCCCATTTTTTTCCATAGAACTACATACTAGCTTTTCACCCGATTTTCATGCCATAGAACAAAATGCAAATCAGATTTTCCCAAAATCTTCCATGAATCTGCCTGCCTAAATGACACTGATAATGACAATTATTCTGTCATACCTGAATAAATAATTATAAATAAAAATAAAATACGAATAAAATAAATCGGAAACGTGGGGAGGACTCTCTAGATTATGTAGAGGATTCTCAATCTCAGAGCATTCTAGTACCACCAGTTCACAAGAAATATAATCTTAAGAGGTCTCATTTACCTTGTCCTATAGAACAATTTGAGAAATAAAAGTATTACATGTTCTATAGTACAAAATAAGAAAAATATATCGAATGTTGTCCTATGACGTCATGTTCCATGGAACAAATGGGACCTACCCACTTATTTTATAAATTATGGGTTAGCTCTTGCCCTCTAGGCTTGTTTAGCTCTAGCTCAGAGCAAGGTTGAGGTCAACGGTGAAGCGTATCTCCCAGAAGGCTCTGGCTCTCCTGCGCACCGTAGGAGCACGGCAAACCGTGGCGCCGGACTTTGTCAGGGTTGCTAACCAAGTAGGACCTTTATAGGTCGTACACTCATTGCAGTGTTGTGATCATTCAGCCATAGCCGTTAGTATAATAGCCAATATTATTTTACAAAGCACAGACACTGTAATACTGTAAGTATGAAATGTAAAAAAAGATAAAAACACATCATTACATTATGGCTGTGTCTTCTGTAAAAGTACGGTGTGAACGCAATCAATTGTTCGCAATATCGCGAAAGCTATCATTCACTCAGGTTACTTTGTTTCTATTCAGTGGCGGAGGTTCATACCAAATTCAAAACAAAGCAACACCCAAATCAAATCAGCGCATTCAATAAAGGCGCGAAGCCGCTATCGGCTCTGCCTCCATTGCGCGCTCCAACTATATTGGCACGAGCAATGCCACACGTAGTAAAGTACAAAAAATAACAGTTGTGTAACTCCAACTCAACGGTATATTTTTTAAGCTATGTTTCTTTAGACCAAGTCTGACACAAATTATATAGCTTGTAATTTGGGAGCTAGATATCGGATCTTAAATACGATAGCTCACAGGGTTTTTAATTCGTTTTTTACTGACGTGACATTCGATGTTTCGGGAACGGACCTGGGAAGCGACTTGCGTGCTTTGGGTCCCCATCCTACCTCGCCTTGCTTGCGGCGCGGTCACGTGACCCTGATCGTGGCCTAAAACTCTTTTTCGCGGCTCGCGACATTATCGTCAATAGTACTTTTCTGGAGTAGAATTTATGCATCAAATGTATGTATGTTACAGTAAGATACCGAGAGATTTAGTACATAAACAGTTTTATAAGTTTAGCTTAAGATAAGTTTTAGCAGTAAAATAATATGCCACGATCGATCAAACTTGTGATGTGATCAAAAGTGGGATGTATTTTCTGAACAATCGATGTATTTTAAAATAATTAAATTATGATGCAGTTTTGTTTTATTATTTCAGTAGTTTAATACCATTACTTTACAACTACATTTAAATATTGGTAGAGTTTAGTACAAAGCTTTTCAGAATAACCCATTCAAACAGCACCTAAAATTAGGACTATTGGAAAAAATTGCGCACGACAAGTTGGAAGTATTTTGGTTCTTTTAATATTGAATACACCATGTCTCCGATAAAATATACATGTTTTCAGAAAGATAGAAGTATGGTGCTTAATAATATGTAAAAACTAAATAAGCACCCATTGAACTAAAGATAACATATAGGTTTTAAAACCAGGTGGACTTATTTTCGATGACTTTGCAAGGTACTCTCTACTGGGTCAGTTAGCTATGAATCCAAGCTTTAGCTGTTTTTTTTTTAATAAATTATAATTAAATTATCTTAGAAATAGCAAGTTGAAATTTTAGAATTCTTACGTATCACACGCTTGTTTACATCGAATTTAAGGGCAGGTCTGTCAGGTAGATTTCTAACCATGGAAAAATGCGTACACGTACAAGTGTAGTGTACACTTCTTCACTAGTCGGATGTACATGCTAGTATAATTATCTGCATCTGTTTAGATATTATTATACTTACAGTTATCATCATCATCAGCATGTAGGCAGATAAATTAACGTGTACCTATTCCGGTGAGTAGGTGTAGGGAGATATTATAATTTATCCTACCTGTTTAGATATACCTACGTATTTTACACGTACTAAGTGTCATAGGTACCATTGCATACCTATGACACATAGTAAGTGTAAATTAGGTATATAGACAGATGGCGGATAATAATCATCATCATCGCTATGCAGGTAGAGATTAACGTGTATCCCTGAATGTACATACGATATTATGGGTTGATCTGTCTAATCTGTTACGATATACTTACTACGATCAACATCATCATCATCATCGCAATGCAGGAGAATTTAAAGTAAACAAACATTTAAATTTAAGTTTTATTATAATATATTATGTTTAAAAATATCTACAAGGTATATACAACGTCGATCAACCTGGCGATATTCTGTATAATGGGTTCTTTTACTGACATTTTCAAATCAACCAATGTTAATAAGATAGTATTTTTAATCATGGGGCATCTTGGCCAATGTCCGCTTGGTATTTAGGACGGTCTGCCGGATCCGCCGTAGTTCACTAAAATAAAACAGTAAGTAACAGTTAGATGAATTTTCATATAAAAAATAATGATACTTACAATAAAAATAAATAATGAAAATATACCTTTCCAAAGGCTGTGACCAAACAATGTTTAAAGATGCCTTGCTAAAACAAAACAAGAAACCAATTTAATATTTTACTCAACATATAAATTATATTATGCAGTAGTAAAAAAATATCATTATTACTTTTGGCATTCCGCCTGGCCAGCTTGGCCGCGCCCACGCCCACGGCCACGTCAACACGTGGTCATTGGCTCACAGCCAGAATTTGTTTGAAATCTGGTAAATATAAGCAAAACATTTAAATAAATCAAGAAAATTAAAAAAATCGCTGATGATGATGATGATGATGATTAATGTACAACCTTGAATGATAAAAACAACAGAAAACATCCAGAAAACTAAAATCAATAAGTTCGAAATTTAGGTAAAACCAAATTTTGTACAAAATTTTTATTTAAGTGTATAACACTTCACAAAATACGTATATTTTGTATTATAAATCATTAACTTAAATCCATCAACACACTTCGTTTGCAATTCAAAACAAAAAATATGTATTTTGTTTTAATTTTGAGCTCATAAATTATTTTCCCACAGAGTGTATTTGTTTGATGATTGATTCAGGACCATAGACAATCAAACTTCGTGTAGAATACGGTTAAAAACGCCGCACCTGACATTTTTGTATCGAAATTGCCAACTTCTTTGGAACCAAAATTCATCATCTGTTCTATCATTCCCTCTATTCCAAGGCCTCTTTCATCGATAAGGGATGTTTTATACTCTCTCTTGGAGGTGCGGCAAGTACGGCAGTTTCGCTAGTTGTTAGTAGGGCCTATACCTACGAGATTGACATCTACAGTCAAACACGTGGTAGGTATTCTCATGGTAAAGTTAGAGGTAGATTAGAGCGTTGATAACTCTGTCCACTTTTGCGATAGAACATCATGCTAGACGATGTCGTGAGTGACAGCACCCTCGAAAATAGCTTTCCTCTAGTGATAACGGTTGGCCAATTTTCCAGTTGTCCAGGTCAATATTAAACGAAAGTATATCACGCTTTGCACTGTTTCTATACCGTAATAAAGGATGATATTAAATGCTAAATTAATTTGTAGAATAGTAATTACTGATTACTAATCTACCAATGAATAATCAATGAATAAGTGGAATACTTAGTAATCAATACTGGTTATTAATCTACTAATTCATTCACTACATTGCTTGAACTTGTCAAGAAATGTAGTCATTGAATTTGTAGATGAAATAGTATATAGTCGTCAACAAGATAGTAGATGTTCACTAATAATCTCTCGCAAAATCGATGATGAGTCTCAATTTAATAATATCACAAGAGGTGCGCTACTGGCATAGTTTTTGTTTACGGTGTTCTATCGACGTCGCGCGTCGCCGCGACTCAAACAACTTTATTGTCCTGTCGTTCAAACGCGACAGAACGTAATAGAATTAAATTGGGAGACGCTGCTCTGTTATGTGGAAAATAATAACACAGAGTGGCTGTTATCTAAGGAGTTTTCACGCGCCGATGGCAGGGGTCTGTACTATACCTACTAATGGAAATCCAGCCAATGATAATCTGTTTTCTACACCATTAATCCTGAACTAAGTCTGAACGCAATCTGCGGCGTTTCGGGAGTGCGACTTGAGTTTTATGCCCTCGTTAAGGTCCGCAATTTGTGGAGTCGGGCTGTTAAGACGGTTTGCCCTCATTCGCCCAAATCCTAATTCCGACCGTGGACTTTCTTAATCTTACGATATTGAGCTGGAGGTAATTGTTTCAAAATTGCAGCCCCGGATAGTTGGATGTGTTCTAGCGGAAGTAATGGCCCGCAATGCTCAGTTCCGGTAATACATACAGTCGGTGATATATTACGTTGCCATAGATATCGTAGCATTGGAAGAAGGTACTCAGATGTATATGTACAGTCACCTACATTAATTTGTAGCTATTACACTTCATAATTTTCAAAATGGTTTTGTATCCACCTGTGTACATATGATATTGATCTGGTATTCAAGTGTGATGTCAGGTTTGAATACTAAAGAAATGACAGAATTTACCAGATTTTATACATCTCGGCTTCATTTTATCATTTATGTAGTGCATACATATTAGCGCAGGTGACGATACCTACATTTACAAATTATATTTGACAGGCTTACTGTGTTTGTATTATTTAGCGAGTACTTTGATAAAAAAAAAGAAGTACGTCGTAAGAAGTAAGTTATGTTTAAATTCAGAACAAGTGAATTTAAACATTTGAAGTAATCAACAAAAACTAGTGAAACTAGTAAACTGAATCACAATATAATTCAATTCAATTTTATTTAAAATTATCAAGACCGATAAGTCCACCCATTGTACTATTAGATGTTTACTTTTAATTTTCAGTAGTCCTTTATTATTACGAATAGTTCAATCACTCATTCAATGTAAAAGCACCTACCACTCAATGAAAGTTCACTCGACAGAAAGCGATTTTATGGTATTTACTTTACAATCAATTTGATTAGATTCAAAGTATATTTTATACTAGCTTTTACCTATCCGCGTATTGGTTTTTTGAAAAAGATGCAAGTATTATATTATAAATATATATATTTGTTGGATATCTGGATTAATTTGACTGATTGGCTCCTACATGGTGTGCAGACACGCACACCGAGGGTTCTATCATTTGTGGTTTCAGGGATATGCAACATTTTACTCTGAACTTTGAACATGCCCTTGAAATTTCAAGTCTGTACACCCAGCGGCTTAGGCTGTGCGTTATATCTAGTTGAATCAGTCAGTCAGTCACTCAGGACTTGTCCTTTTATGCATTAGAAGATTACTGTGTATCAAGTAGTCAAGTTACATTAGTCAAGGGTCGTAAATACAGTCACGTCAACAGCCCATTTATGTAGTGGTTAATTGGATATTGGACAGAGCCTCCTCCAAAAACGGGAGGGTTTTTGCCATAATCACCACACTTGGCAGGCGGGTTGGTGATCACAGTAAAGATGTTATGTAACATACAGGCAGGAAGCTGCCGCTTCCTCTGGTGAGATCCCTTAAATCGGCTTTTACGACATCCGCGGGCCGAGTTGGAGGGGGTCGATTCTTAAGCCGCGACTGCTACGGCCGGGTAAATTAAAAAAAACTTTTGTCGTTGAATGCCTCGTAATACCGATTTCAAAAAGAATAAGCACGACTATTATCGCATTATTCAGGAGTTCCACTGTCATCATCGCAAGACCCTGGTTTATATGGTTCGTAGAAGAGTATCACACATACAATCATTTTAAATGCGCAACGCTCTTAATATGTATTACTGTTATTCACTGAAAAAATCCCTTTATATTGATTCCACTCCATCATCAGACCTTGGTGGTTTTGACATTCATCAATTGCATAAAAAGCACTCAAAATACACCACGTTTATTATAGAAACCACGTGAACATCGTGTTTTTTCTGTTCAATAACAATGTTTTTGATGTTTTTTTTAATAAAAGGACCCCTTGCCCATCAATTATTAAAAAAACAAAGAACCATGAATTCTTATCTATTTCATATGAGGAATCTATATTGATAGTTTTGACCTTTTATCATGCACGGCTTCAGAGTTAGGGCATACTTTTAATGACAACTTTCAACCCCTTTTTGAACCCCTTGGGGTACGAATTTTCAAAATCCCCTTCTTAGCACTCATTTTCGCATCAAGACAAACATAACCTCCAAATTGCATGTCTACGATTTGCCGTTTAGGCTGTGCGATATTATCAGTGAGTCAGTTAGCATTTTATATTAGTTTAGTATAAGATATAAAACAATGGTGAGCTTTCGAATATCTCAGCAGAACAAGCTCAAGCAATATGCGAAAAGCAACGAATTTCTTCTACCATCTAATTCAACACATTTTCCTCAAGCAAATGGAAAGGATTTTTCCAGTATTTAAACTACGTTTTATCCGAATAACCAATACTTTAGCGTAATAGAGTCAAGGGAGGAGCATAATAAAAACGAAAGTAATCATGCAAATTGAAGGAGGAAAGTTGAATTAAAAAGCGGGTTTGTTTGTGGGGGGGTAGGGGGAGAGTAATGTGTCTTAATGACCGCAATGGATGGCTGCCTTAATCCGCCCTCCAGCTCACGCCCGAAACCTTTCCTCTACTGTGTTAGTCGCAGTTTGCTATAGCACTTTACAAGTTTATGTAAAATAAACTTTACTACCCTTGTTGTACTGTGTTTCTTGTTATTCAATCGATTGACTGACAAGAATCAAATGTATCAAGTCGTGACTTGAAGCCATAGATTTGAGTCAGTGCTTGAAAAGCATCTAGATTAGTCTACTCGATAAGTCTCACAGCTCAGTTGAGTAGGCCTGCCATCTGCACTGCAGGTTGTATTCCCACCTAAGTCAAAAATTTGTTGTAGGTGGTGTACTGTATGATATGTATTTACAAAAAATATGTACCTACCTTAAGTATTCTTATCCGTAGCATAGTTCCTATTATACAAGCTAGCTTTACTTCATTTGAATTTTGAGATTTTGAAGGTCTGTGCGGTGAAAGGTTTTGCGTTTTAATGTAGAATAGCTACAAGACAAAAACACTTACCAAAACAATTTGATACTTATTTATGGACTGCTAAAGATAATTAATTACATTTTTAAAACTAAAAATAAAACCGACTTCAATAAAGAATATGATACAATTTCGTTTACCTGGATGACGTATTTTTTCCAATAATTTTGTTGAAAGATGGACGGACATACAGACAGACAGACAGACGCGTGACCCTATATGGGGGTCCGTGTTTTTTTTACTTTTGAGGTAATACACCCAAATCGCTTCAAGTGTGCCTATAGCATTTTTTTATTTTTTTTTAAAGTAAAAACTGGTTTATTAAACAGACATTATTACAGCTTTTTTACCTATGGTCTACACACTAGGCTGAGCCTGTACTGTGGAGGGCATTTGAAGAGTTCCCTTGATTTTTCCAGGATCCCATCATCAGATCCTGACCTGATGACGATTGGATCACCTGGGAAGTATACCGACCCTAAAAATTTCCAAATCACTTCAAGTGTGCATATAATATTTGAAGAGATCCCTCGATTTCTCCAGGATTCCATCATCAGATCCTGGCTTGACGACAATGGGACCGCCTGTGAAGCCCTATCAAACAAAAAAATATTTTTTGATATAGGTCCAGGTGTCTTCGAGTAATCGGAGACATACGTAAAAAAATAAAAAGATTCCTAAAGAACCTCCTCCTTTTTTTAAGTTGGTTAAAAAATGAGGTAAACCACCAGCCGCAGTAAAGCACCAAACGGTTTGTAGTGTTTCGCCAGTGCCTTTTGGGAAAGCTCGCTCGATCGTAGGCTTTACTCTGGCCTAGAGCTAGACAGACCTTAGAGGTCAAGAGCTAATCCATCACATAAAAACATATCTTCAGATGGAGTGAAATTTTATTAGTGAAATAGCATTTTCTTCTGTGGCTTCACCTAATGTACACTCCCGTATCTCTCCCGGAATGGAGACAATTGTTTTTGCCATGTTAGAAGCTTTGTATTAAATATCTACTTTTGTGGTAGGCGCCAGTGAAGTAGGTATTTAATAAATTAAGTACACAATTAAATCACCAGTCTGTGCAGGTAAATTTAGTTTTTAGTTTTTCATAATTTATCTAACCCCAAACTTGGCATAACCGGGTATTATAACTAAATTAACGGGATATTTACCAATGATTTGATGTTTAACGAGTGTATCAGTGATCATGGCGCATGCAACTGCGTCGAAATATCGGATAACAACTAACTAAAAAATCATGTTCCCGTTAATTTTAGTTATTGTGTTCATAACCATGATAGTTTCAAAAGTTATATGATCGGTAATGTTTGCGGATGCTCGCGTAGACGACTTCTACGCGATCATCCGCAAAAGAACATCGTCCATGACGCGCCGGGTGCGGGCAGCGCCAACAGCTACCTGAAGCTTATAGCGGATGGACGGAGACGGTGCCCTGATGAGGCACTGGATGAAAGTGCACTATGCACTGTTGATCCAGTGCTTCATTGAGGCATGCACCATAGTGTAATATAACTTTACATAAATATGGCTGTAATTTGTGTGACTCCTAATTAAGTTATTGTATTGTATTAGCAAATAGGTATAACTTTAAACATTTCCGCACGAGTACCTATAATCTTGAAGCCTTCAAGTCCAGAGTAAATAGATTCCTTTACGCAAGCGTGCGTTGTGGTCAAACGCTTGACTATCACCAATAAAAAAAACACTATAGGAAAGCCAAGCGGTTGATCACCAGCTCACTAGAAAAATATGTAAAAATATGGCCTGAGTTTGCAGTACGCTTGTCTTAAATTTTAAAAGGATCGCTGTTCACTTTGGAAGAGGTTGATCGAGATTGATTTTAAAAGTGTGCGGCCGTTTCCTCCTTTTACCATGGGTATTTCTGCTAGCAGCGTATTACACAAATGGTTGGTTACCAGCACGCAACTAACTAAAAGTATAATTATAACCTTGATCGTAGGTACCACTGAAATTTGGATATAACGCTCCGGCGGAATAAGTCAAAACGCAATAAACAATAATAAATAAATCAATATTACAGAATATTTATTTCACACAGCGCCATCTAGCCCCAAGCTAAGCATAGTTAGTAATATGGGAACTAGAATACGAATAAGAATACTTATATTTTTTTAATACCTACGTACTATATGATACAACACCCAAACACAGAACAAACATTTATATTCATCACACAAATGTTTGTCCTGGGTGGCTGTATGGACCCAATATTTTTTGCTATTGTATATAAATTGGTGGATCGTTTCATTGGTATGTACTTTTATAATAAACAGATTGTTTGGTTTTATGAAACCACGCTGGAAGTGAAACTTATTTTCGTATTGTAGGCATATTAAATTAAACATTTTTGGAAAATTATTCCATGTAGGGTATCAAATTTGCGTTTTCAATCTTATCTCAATAATTGGAAAATGGGAATGATAATGTGAATAGTAGACAAAATATCTAACTATAAATTTTAACTTTAATCTGTGTATTAGAGTACCTACGGAAAACATAATTAATACAATCATTAAAATGCACAAAAAAACAAAACACGGCCGGCTGTAATGCGACATGCGATAGTCAGACGAATTTTTTTGGGGCGATAGAATAAAAGCTTTAATAAATTTGTGAAGCAATCGAATCCCTGACCAAATCGTTCTGCATTCCTGAAGTCTGCATTTCCAGTCGGTATCTATCTCACCTTCTGTAATACATGATTAGCTACGCAAATCTGCGACTTGTCGCAAGCTGCGACATCATCAAATCAACATTTGCAGATTCGCGAAGCTTTCCTGGGGAGATTTAGAGGTGGAAGGAAAATAAAAAAGTTCCTAGAGGAATCCCTCTTGATCCCAGTTGCCTTTATGGTAATGCCGGGATGCGTGTATTCGACTATTCAATTTATATTTTCCTCCCTTTCGCCTTATTTCTTCCAGGAAATTATCTATCCTTCGAATTCCGTTTCGCACTGTATGTATACGAGATTCGATGTTTGCGAATAAGGTACGACTTTGGATATATCACGGGAAACCGCGGCGGATTGGCTTTGTTCCGACTTCAAAGAAGTTTTCTTGAGGAAATATTATGTGTATAAAATGGTTTGAGTGAGCTGAACAAAGTTTGGCGTAGTAGGTACCTATTGCACGTTGATGGCCGCGAATTTCGGACGATATCAAAATGCACTAGGTAGGTACTAACTTTATGCTTTTTACTTAGTTGAAAATAAAATCGTCGTGCAGCTGACTGACTGACAATCAACACGTATCCCAAACCAATGGGAAACATTTGCAGGATGGCTTCCTTTTGTAATTTACGTGTTTATTTAAGAAATAAATATGGAAAATTCGTATCGCTGAAGGGTTAAAAGTTGGAGTGGAAGTTCTGTATAAAATGTTGCATATCTCAATAACCACACATGATCGGCAATTAACAATTAGTCGTAATGTGGTGTTTTTGTGCATTTTGTAACCTTGGAGTCGGACTCACGCTTGGTAATTTTTTAGCAATTATTATCATACGTCGAGATAAGTACTTTTATAATCACGTTAAATTTAAACTCTGTTTGTTCATCGCTTATTTACGATAGACAAATGAGAACCCCATTATTTTTTTAAATATAAGTAAGAGTAAGAATAAATTATATTGAGTCACGAAAAAGTTCTGAAACAATAAATCACCAAAAAAAATTTGTATGGTTTCAAAATGACGATGTTAGCGAAGCCGCGAGGTTTAACAGTTTAAAGATTACCTAACAAATTTGTTGCTTCTGTATACATGAACGAAGCACAGGCAAAGGTAATTTCCTATAGTAAATTAATCAATAACAAATTACTTAATACACCACTCAAAATTCCCTCTAAAACTGTTATGTTAAAATTTAACGTAGCTTATGAATAAATCATAGGAAGTAAGCGGGCACGACGCCTTTATAATTCTACATAATACATTGAAACTGTGTACAGATTGCCTTTGCCTTGAAAGGTTACATAGAATATTAGTACATTGTTATATACCGTTTTAAATAAGGTTAATGAAAATGTTGGTATTTAGGTAAGTATTATGTATTTTGCAGTCTTTTTCCTGGTTACCCTATAAATTTTCAAATTTTCCGAGGGTTGTTTTTTCTTATTATAGGTGATAGCCAAGCGTTTGACATTCAGCTACTTGAATCGTTTGTTGTTGTGTGAATTAAAAACTCCAAGATTGGATTTGATGGCGCAAGAGTGTCGACGTAGGTAAAAAAAAAACTAGAAAATATATTAGTGTCGCTATTTCTCTACAGTAGAACGAGAAGGTACCTACTTACTAATTGCACAGTCTTACCTAATACCTATTGCATTATTGTTATTTCGATACATACCTTTAAAAAGGATTACTGCAAACTCGTCACCGATGGAATTTGTTTCGTCAGTAGCACGTTTTACCCTTCTGCCTCAGAAGGAGGGTTTATTTATTTGAGAGTATGTAAATATGTACGTTAAGCTATATAATTGTAGAATGGGAGGTGCGAGTCAAAAATGACGCATACAATGAATACATATTTTTTTTACAGCATTAGTTCTCTTTTACACTTTTTTTTTGTACACTTCTCCTTTGCAAGCAAGCAGTCTTTCTTAGATTTTTATATGCGAGGATACTTAAATGGTTAGGAGGAGGATACTTAACTTATTGTTTAAGTTTATTTATAATGTGTGTAAAACTGTTTGTTCTCCTAATATATTTAAATAAAATAAATACATATCTGTTATATGGATATCAAATGCAAGATGGTAACAAGCCTAAGACTAAGTTAGATGTATATAGATCCTCGTAGAAATCCTTGCATGTGTAAGTTTTGAAGTCAAGAGGTCGTATTACAATACAATACTATTAGTCCGTATTTTGGTAAAACCATGAAGTCAAAATCTTGCAGTCAGGTTTCAGTTTTTGCACCTTGCAACTACTAAGTTGCCAAATGCAACTATTTAGTTGAAAGTTGAATAATCTATGGAAACTACGGTATTTAATGAATTACCTATATGAATAAATTCTCTGTATGTCACAGCGGAAGGAAGTCATGTGCCTAATCTTGAATAATGACCGCTATTTGTCTTCGAGCCCGACCACGTGCTAAATTGAACGGCCACAATTTAAATTCCAGAAATACCTGTCCACTGAATTTTAGGTTAAAACTGTATATATCACCTTACAGACATTAGGTACACATTACAATAATGATATGGTAATAGCTGAAAATGTGGGAATGATTCTATTATTGCGATGCATGTGAATAAAAATTTATTTGCATTGACCTTCCTTGATAAATACACATAAACGTTTATTCATATTTATATTAATTCATTTTTTTCCGTTTATCAATTATGTAGTAGACAGTAAGTAGAGTAACGTACATATTACACATGTATAATATTAAATGAATTTTGAATTAGTTCAGAAATCATGTCACGTTCAATCAGTACAACAGAATATGTTAAGGGCTTGACTCCTGAAATTCAAGTGATTCACTTAGTTCAGGTGTCAAAGTACCATCCACCTACCTTATTGTGCACAAAATAATATTTTTTTGTTTCGGTCTCTAAAATACAAGGAAGTAATAAGGCTGTACAACTTTTTTTGAACAATAAACGTTATTATTCACAGCACTAAAAAATAATATAATTTAATTTTAATTACTTTTTTTATTTATTTACTACGTTAATATAAACAGAAATAATACACTAGCAGGAGTATACCCACAATAGCAGGATGATACGGATGCGGATGCCTCGTGGAAACACATGTTGTTTTTTTTTTTTTTACTATATTAGCGGATTTGTTACTATCTTTCTGTTTTCAAATTATTTATTTTGAACAATGGATTTCCGCAAAATAACGCCTAAATCTATTATCTAGCAGGAAGGTAACTAAGATTCTTAATAAACTAAGTATAAGATAGAAATAAAAGTTAATGCAAGTTTTTCAAGACACCTAATTACGAAGAGCTGGGATATGTATGTAGAGCATATTTTTTTTTCAAACAAGTTATATTATAACTCTCCCGTATTATATGTGACCTTTTTTTATTATTGTGCGACGGTTAAGCGCTTGGCCTACATGTCACCTGGTAACAAGTTAAGACCTATTAAACTACAGGCTTTTACATCCAAGTGATCATATATTTTGTTCGTGGTAATTCCTATCGGAATATCATTCTTCTTCCTGCTCGTACACATTACACTCTCTCCATCTCTATACTCTTCCACCATCTCCTATATTTCGTCAATCAAGCACACAATCCATCCATCTCTCCCTCGGTACACTCCTATTCCTACTCCCGTTCACATACCAAACATTATTTAAATTACGTGACTTTCTTCCCCGCATGGCGTGTCCATATCAAACTAACCATACTCCTAAAATTATGTTTTCCTTGCTAAAATTACTCCTCATTCTTTCAATCAATACTTTCAGACTTACCCATTAGTGTTGATTATTACCCATTACCATGAGTATCGTTTGGCAGGCAATGAAAGCATTGTTTAGTACCTTCATATGTATTTATTGTAATTACGTGTGTATTTTTACCGCCTCTGTGGTCTAATGGTTTGCCCAGAATGTTCCAGGTTCAATCCCCAGGGGAAGTACAATTTTTTTTTTGGTTTCGTTGGTGGTAGGACTGTATTAGCCCCCCTGTCTAGCTACCACCATCTTACCTTAGTCTATCGCCATAATAACAAGTACAAATTGTTATGTTCTGGCATTAATAGATAAGATAGCCAGTTTCTCAAACAGTTGAGGAATCCGGAAGAAGTGCGCTTTCACCTTTCGGCCTTCGGTCACCTTTTATCATAACTTGATACCTGGTGAGATGAAGGCCAAAGCGCATCCTCGTCGTAAAATTAAAAAAAAGAAAGTTATTATTTACGCGTTATAATTAAAGTGTGCAACAAAAACATGAACCACTTCGTCAAAAGTCTTAATATTCTTGTACAATATTTTTTTTTGATCCTCAATAAATTGACAATTTCGCCCGAAGCCAATGGAGAAACTCGAGATAGCCTTTTAAAAATGTCGAGTATTTCAGTGCAGCGATACAGGCGGTTGTTTACAGTGGGGGCCGAGGGAGCCTAGGGGTTGTCTGGGGGTGTTTTGGGGGGTCAAGATGGCGTCGTTGCCTTGGCAACGGTGCATTCGCTTCCTTAATCGACCGTCGCAGCCTCCGCGACTGGGGCCGACTCTCATTTATGTATTGTATTGCACTTGTGAGATGTTTTATGGGATATGGATTTATGTATACTTTTATACATTATACGTCAGTAGATTGTTTTTTTTTTGCATCCAGAAACACCTTGCCTTTTGGCGTTGAATTATCGGTCGTATATAATAGCTTGTTTAATTCACTTTGAAGACAAAAATGAATTTCGAGATGACCAAAACCTCTTCAATTAGCACTTTTTCTACACTTTTTCTCGCTGCTTCGCCTCCATAGGTATCTACCGGTATTATAAGTAGGTAACCTATGTTGTTTCTGATGGCAATATTCATTATTATCCGTTCAGTTTAGTCGTGGCAACAAACAAACAAAGAGAGGCGGGATTACAATAGAAGAGCCTTATTGCTACGAGCAATATCTTTCAGACAACCTTGGTATGGTCTGGACTTTATGATTACGTACCTATACGAACGGTAGTGCGTGGTGCTAAATATAATAATTAAATAAATATTCATTTCACACAACGCCATCTAGCCCCAAACTAAGAATAAGCTTGCAATATGGGAACTAGATTACGCTAATGAATATTACGCTTTACTTTTACTAAAAGCCAAATAAATGCCCAATCAATTAACCAAACAATCATACTTCGATCAACAAACTAACGTTTGTATGAGAGGTTGATAATCAACGGTACTCCGGGGCTTTCTTAATGTAAATATATAGGTAGAAAACTAGTTTCATTCTCGAATTAAATAATCCAGTTTCCAATATACCCGCAGGTTTCCAAATCCACACTCATGCACTGCAAATAAATGGGCAGCTTACTGCATCTAGGTTACACAAGTTTGCCTGTAGCAATTTGCTACATCGTATCTACGAGTTTCGCGGATTCCTTCCTTATCCGCGATTTATTATCCCGGTATTATGAAACACTTTGATCCTGGCCGCCGGGATTAGTTCAATGAGACTTGGATTTACCTCAGTGAGAACCTATTTGCGATATTCCTTTGATGATTCGATTTAGTTGGTATTTTTGAGTAATAAATAGGAATCATCTAAATATATAAAATCGTCGTGCAACTGACTGACTGACAGACTGACGATCAACGCACATCCTAAACCAGAGTTCCGAACGACTTTTTCTAGGTAGCTATCTTTTATAATGTAGGGATGCACTAAGAGAGGATCAAGCATCCAATAGTACAATAAAACTACCATTATATCTACTGCTCAGCGGACAGATAACAGCATTGCCGATAAAAGGTGAAATAATGTAGGTCCTCTTTACTTACTTAAAATTAAAATGAAACCCTAGGTCTTAATATGTTCTGTAAACAAATTTTTGCTTTAGGAGTAAATGTCGTACATTGTACCTTTTAGACAAAGAATACAATCAGCCAATTTTTACCTACCCATAATCAGGGTCATCAAAGCCGAAGGTGTAAGCGCACTTAACCGGGAATCCTCAGCAAGATGAGACTTGCTTCATTTTCAAATTTCCTCAATACCCGTTCAGCCGTTTAGCCGTGTAAACGTAACAAACAAACAGATACCTTCGAAATGTATATATTTCTCTATTATATTTTATACTCACGCCATTCCACGCACTTGAAGAACATCTCAAAAGATTAACCCCTTCGGGGATGATTTATCAGAAACGTTGAAACACATATTTTTATCTTTCTTACCAAAAGCCTAAGAATTGTCAGATCTCTAACTTTAGGAATTATGATTTGCCTATAACAAACATGCATCCCCTATTTTACCCCATTCAATAAGGTTGTTTTGAGACAAAAAGTAGCCTATGTTCTTCTCCCAATTGCAATACATCTTCTTACCAAATTTCATTAAGATATGTTCATCCGTTTATGCGTGAAAACGTGACAAACAAACAGACAGAGACACTTTTAAATTTATAATATTAGTTTGGATGTCTATTTATATTCATCACACAAACATATGTCCTTATTGAGTATTGAATTACCAACAGCGCAGAAGGCAGAGCTATTACCAGCAGCTCAGTAGGTAATAGCTGAGTTAGGTTAGATTATATAAACTTACTATTTTGTTAGTGATGTTACTTATAATATGTATTCTGTACCTACATGATAGTTTATTCTCGCAGTGCAGCAAAGACCACAAAAGGTGAATAGCATTCTAAAGTTAATTCCCCAAAGCCGTAGCACGGTGCACAACCAGTGCAATCCACTGTTCTGGTACTTTATCCCGGTCGGATGTAGGTACAAAGCACCTGAACTGGGAAATGTACGAGTGGCCGGCCGGAGTCGCGAAGTTTACCGCAGTTAGGGAAGATTTGTCGCGCGCCCGCTCTAAGGCTCTCTCCTCTTGCCTCTTGTAAGTAAAAATTATGATTATCGCCCACCGAGAGCTGAGCCCCTGATCCCCAACTAACGGCCAGCCGCCGGAGACGCCAGACTTTCCTTTTCTTCTAAACTATAACTCTTTTTTATTGCTCAGTCGGTTGCAACCACTGGATTACCGACTGACCTAACTAATAGCTCGGGTAAGGACTCTTGAAGGTGATCTATTTACGAAATCGGGATTTGTTTTTACCCCAACTGCCTCAGAAGAGTATGTATGTAAATACCTATATCTATTTCATTGGTATGCTCTGTAGCCTAGATGTTTTGATGGATTTGGGATTTGTCATCTGAGCTGTCGTTTGGTACATCTAAATTGTGAGGTGCCATACGCTATATCATTTTAATATGAGGGTTGCGAATAAAACATTAAAAGGGAGAAAATGATAAAATGCTGTATCGACCCCATCGAAGTGCGAGGGCAGGAAGAAGAAAAATACTATCTTTCGAAACGCATATTCATCTATTCAACATTTAATAATTTTTATCTAATAAATGTTACCACAAAAAAAAATCGAACGCGCGGTCGTTGCGTATTGATTGCTAACTAATATGCGTAAGCAATCATGTGTAAAGTATACCTACAATTTACATCACATCAACAGCCCATTAGTGTCCACTGCTGGACAAAGCCTTCTCCAAAGCTGGAGGTATTTGTGATCGCAGTAAAGGTGTAGATAATACACAGAAGACGAGTCATGGATCAGGGATCCTGGTGAGATCCCTTAGTCGACTTTTACGACATCCATGGGCTGAGTTACAGGGGCGATTCTTGAGCCGCGACCGCCATGGCATATATAGGTACGTGTATATTTTAGATACATATATATATTTTATCGTATATTTAATATCACGTAGTTCGGTTTTGTTTTTTTACAACTCTCGACTTGTATTTGTAAAATGAATTTGACCCGGTTCCTCGTAAAAGGGACAATTCGCCCGTGGAAGCTCGCGATTACTTTTGTGACGTCGTAAAAGTCACCTTTACGTTACCTACCCGAGTTTGGAATTAACTGACTTAAATGGCGTAAAATAAAGAAGCTTGTTTTTATTTTACACCATACCATAATACCTACCATACCTTTATTTACGATCACGATATCTCGGGTTTAATTGACGAATAGATACCTAATCGTAAAGGCCCTGAATTTTAAGCAGAAGAAACAAAGGCCAGAGTACCTCAATACACAAAGTGCAATTAATCATAATCTGCAATCATAGCTCTTATTACTTCACTGCCAGACTTTTTCTTTTCAAGACTGGCTTTATTAGTCTTTTTAAACTTTGTGTTTTTGGAGGTTTTATGTGAGGTACAACAGACCGCTCCTTAAATAAAGACGTTATGCCTTGCCTCGTAGATATTAGTTACAATATATATATTCTATACATAAATTGTATTAAGTAGTATTACTCGTGGATATAAGGTAATAATCTTAATCTATGTAGAAGGTGGTCAGTGACTGTCTACTCTACCAATCTCAACTATGATTTATGTCCATTCGTGTCATATCCTCACAGCTCAGTTGGTTAGCTCTGCCTTCTGTGCTTGCGGGTTGTGGGTTTGATTCCCACCCAGGATAAACTTTTGTGTGATATAATAATATATATTGATGTTAGTCCTGTCTTTGGCCGTTGTATTGTATGATAAGTATGTATTTCCAAAAAAAAGTACCTATGTAAGTATTATATCCGTAATCTAGTTCCCATATTACAGGCAATATTTTTTTTTTATTGTGCGACTGGGATGTGCTTGGCCTTCATCTCACCTGATCTTCAAGGTATGATAAGGCCGAAGGTGGAAGCGCACTTCACCCGGAATCCTCAACAAACTGAAGAACTGGTTATCTCTGTGGTATAGTGGTTCGCCTAGGAGACGGTGGTAAGACTTTGTTTAAGTCCGCCTTGCTAGCTACCAACATCTTCTAAGTCTGTCATTTACATTGTACAGTGGCATTTAGAGGTAAGATAACAAGTTCCTCAAACTGTTGAGGATTCCGGGTGAAGTGCGATTCCATCTTTCAACGCCCTACCATGGGACCAGGTGACGAGGATGAAGGCCAAGCGCTTCATCTTCGTACAATAAAAAAGTAGGTAGTTTAATCTATCATTATTTTAATGATTTACATTATATTAATGCAGCCCCCAACATTTTCACATTTCATAGAAACACCTGAAGGCTATGGTTACTGCCTTACTATCGGTATAATTTAATGAAAATATTACGTATACCTACACAGAAAGCAGAACACACAAATTAAATTCTGATAAGTAAAATTACTGTTAAATCTTATTTGAATCCAGGGAACACCCGTGACTTAATTTACAATGAGAAGAAAATATACAAATTTGAGAATTTCCAAAAATCCTTTCTGATTGCATCACTTTACCACGAAAGATACCAATTTTTTTTTGCTCGGCATCCTAAAATAAAGTTATACCGAATCAAAACTATAGCGCAGAAGGCAGAGCTTACTACCAACTTGATCTATGTGGCTTGTCATTCGGAATTGTCATTAGTATCAACTGAAAACTATAAAAGACAGGTGAGGCGAATAAATAAATTTAAAAAAGTATAATATGTATTTGCGCCTTACGTAATTTCATACTATTAAATAAATAGTAGCACTAAGATAAATATCTAAGCTACCTTATTCCATGTAAGTAGGTATATTACATATAGGGTTTTTTTTATACTACTAGGAGACGGGACAAGCAAGTAGCGCACCTGGTGTTAAGTGTACTCTTGCCTATGACAAAGCCTTACTGCATATGTCACATCCACAAAGAACATAGCCTACACGGCACTGCATTGCGCCCGTCAACTTGAGGCATAAAGGTGTTAAGCCTCACGTACCCGTAATTTCACCGGCAACCATACCCTTCAAACCGAAACACAGCAATGCTGCTTGACGGCTGAAATAAGTGTGGTGGTAGTAATTCTCCGGACGAGGCCTTTCACTAGGAGCTTCTACTACTCTTCTACTCTTCTACTTTGTAGATACGTAGTATCGTAGACATCTACGATATTCGTGGACCCTCTAGGAACCTGAAATGACCCCCGTACAAAGATATTCAAGTTCCTTACCGGTCGTCAAGTACCGGCAGTACGGAGTCACGTCACGTGGCAGTCCAGTCTCCACTGCGTTACCGTCGTTGGAGTGTTATTCTGAATATGTGAACATGACGCGCGTGGGGAGTGCCGTGGAGACTTCCTTGCCATTGTTTACTTTATGACATCAACAGCCCATTAGTGTCCACTGCTGGACAGTCCGTCTTCAAAGCTGGAGGGTTTTGAAATAATCACCACGCTTGGCAGGCGGATTGATAAATCGCAGTAAATGTGTACATAATATACAGAAGGAAACTGCTGCCCTTCTTCTGGTGAGATCCTGGCAGTCGGCTTTTATGCTAGCTAGTTATGTGGCCTGCCCACTGCCACTTCAGCTTGCTAATTCTGAGAGCTATGTCAGTGACTTTGGTTCTTCTACGGATGTCCACATTTCGGATTTTATCACGTAGTGAAACTCCAAGCATACTCTCGATAGCTCGCTGTGAGACTTTGAACTTATTTACGAGGCCTACAGTTAGCGACCACGTCCCAGATCCATAGGTCATCACTATGGCAACACACACTGATTGAAGACTTTCGTCTTGCAAATCTGCGGTATCTGTGACGGGAAGATATTTCGAAGCTTTCCGAAGTTCCCATCCGAGTTGGATTCGTGGGTTGACCTCTTTATCGAAGTTGAATTTACCTAGTTGGACACTAATTAATAATTAATAATATGATTTTAAAACGTAATTATAGTGAAATGAAAACACTTCCAAAACTAGTTTGGCATTAGTTCCGCTAGCTCTCAATTGATGGCACTATTGCAAACACCCGGTAGGTATAGCACATTAAGATTCAAGTACCAACAACATAAATAAAGCAAAGCCTAATTTATCAACTATATCTCATACCACAAATATTTGCTGTTGAGTTTGTGTGTTTGTAGGATCATGATCCTCGTAGTTCTTGATTCCCTAGATACTTAATCCTAGTTAGCTAAGCACCTGATACAAACTAAAAGAACCACAATCCGTATAGAAAGAGTAGAGAAGTAGGTAGTGTACCTACCTATACAGCAGCGCTAGGTACAAAACGGCCCCAATACATCACCGTTAGCCTTCAAAACAAACTTCAAGTTTCCACTTCTGTCGGCACTCGGAGTGCCACAGTTTTTTTCTCTCTTCCATTTGCTATAGTTTTAACTAAAGTTCACATTTATCCTTCACCATATCTCTCCATGTCCTGCATAGGGTTTTTTGGATTAATACCTACTACACCAGACGGCATGCATCTCAAGAACATGGCGTAAGCGCCAATCGAGTAAAGCACATCACTTGATTGACTTCAGTTCAGGTACCTACACTAGGTAGGTACGTAATAGTTCTTACGTAACATTTTAAATTTCCTACCGAAACCGATTATTTTATTCGTCTCCATAGCTGTCGTGTCCATCCTCGAACCCGGGTCGGGCGGATTTGTTTTATGCCCACGGAAGGAGAGTCCGGCCAGCGTCGTCTTCTTAATTTTATTACCAACCGGGAAGTTCCCAGAGGAAAACGTCCTAATTGTGTCTCAGGAAAACAAACCTGAACGGAAATAACAATTTCATTTCACTAGTCAATGATGGGAAGATACGAATCGATACCTAGTTATTATTATAGGTACTTATTATTTTCGTAGGCGCCCTATATACCTATATACTAGATCCCTGGACCGCATGAAGGTATGAGGTCATGACGCTATAAGATAGCGCAGTTTCGATATTGCACCGCATGCCCAAATCTAAGATATTTACTCTGCTGTATAGGTAACTAACAACAAACTATTTTTTAACATCTTAATTCAATAAAATGTACAATTAAACTAACTATGTATAAGTAAAAGAATCAGTCAGATTACCTATAAGGACCGTTACAAACGGCCTATAGGTAACTCAACTGTTCCAGACCAGTAGGTACTAGACGAAAGCGTGCCCTGGAACTGGCTGCATTGACACGCTGAATAGCTATGCTTATTCGCTGGCCTAAGTAAGAGCCAGCCCTTGGGTCACGTGTCGCCTCAATCAAAAGCCCCGCAAGATTTTTGAAATCCCGGAGGGCACCGGCTCCATGATGGAAAGCGGCCCGACGGTATGAATCTTGTCCCTTGGGAAATGGGTAGGCCTTTGGTGTAGGACGCTACCTGCGTCTACACCCTAGCGCCATCTCATCTGCCTGGGTCATCAGTAAGGGCTGGTGCGGCAGCTGATTCGGCCGAGGATCACCAAAGGCACAAATATAGTGGTCTCAACATAGCTTACCTATTTGAGTCTTTTGGGGTGGAGACCTTGGGTCCGTGGGAAGCCGGTGCCCTCCGGGTTTACAAACTATTGTTACATAATTTAGTATTAAAAATTGATCTCAAACAATAATCGACCGATCCAAATCCACCACATTCCAAAATATATTATCAATTTTCATTATAACGTTTCGCGCTTCCATAGATTTTGAATATTTGCGCGCTTCTATGTTTGCAGCCTGAATTCTTATGGTGTAGGTACCCACCTATTTTTTAAAATGAAAACTGTAGTGGCGTCATCTGTCATCAACTAGCTAGCTTTCTCCATCGTCTCTCCCTGAAACTAACAGCGCCATCTATTGTTCAGTAGCTAAAGAAGGTACTATCCTGAAGTTGCACCTACACATAATATTTTGTTTGCGTAATAATGCTATATCTTCACTTCCGCAAGTAAAATGCCTAGATGACTTGTTTTCTTCAAATTTTAGTTTCTTTTTTGTTACTACTTATAATTTTTATACATGGCAACTTGGAATGTTTGGCTTAGTGTTGAATTGTGATATGCCGCCTCTGTGGTCTAGGGGTTTCCCGTGCCTTAAAAAAAAAACACTGTGGTAAATTTAGCTAGCTTAAGCGCAACCCTCTCTTACCATGCCTTTGTCGTCTGTCAAACAACTTACACATTAATAATTTATTGTGTCTATTAGGTATTTATTTACAGTGATGTTCAGAAGCTAATCGTTGTCGTATGAGCATAACAAAATTTTACATTCGAACAGTAGGTACCTAGTAAGCGATCATAAGCTTTAATTTATGGCAAAGTAGCATACGACCAGACCATGGCTAAATTAACTTACAAGTTGTTCATTTAATTGACGATAAATACTATTATGCACTTGTTATAATGTATAATTGAGTTAAGGAGAAGACACTGATTAAAATGTATAAGATGTTTTATAGCTTTAGGAGTAGAAATGTAACTACAAAATATTATTATGCTAGATTCCTAAATTACAATGCATCTTGAAGGTTTGGTTTTGCAGTGTCTTCAACGCAAGTTTTAACTTAGTGTAAGTAGATCCTGCAAATCAACAAACTTGTCAAAATTATGCCGTAAAATTTGTAATAATAATTGTTAGATATTGTATTTATTTAATATATAAACAATTTAATAAGTACAGATAATATATAGAAAATTTAACGTGAAGTCAGATTATCTTAGTACCGGCGCACGAACTAGACGCTTCCAACATACGATACCTACGATCACAACAGAAGCTATATAAGGTAATAGATGAACATACATTACCCTCCAGTTTACTTCGCCGTAGTCGGATAATTAATTCTTCTTCTTCTTCTTCTTATGGCGTGTTCAGTGGTCCATATGGGAACCCCAAGAGTTTGCCAAAGTCAGTTTTTACTAGACTTTTAACCAAAAAGATGCTGGATCTGAGATGAGAACAAATATATGTACGGTCCATAGGGAGAATCATACAAAGATATGGGTAAAAAAAAAACAGCAGATCCGCGAGTCTGGCTACGGCTGAAATAGAATAATTTGCTGTTAACTTCAGTTTAGTCCGTGACTTGACAGTTTTTATTTTTTTGTTTTGTTTTTATATCATTTCATTTCGTATCTTGACGCGGCCGTCCACGCAATATTTTTGTGAATATTTCCACGGTGTTTCTAAGTATTTGGTTCAACAAGCGCACAATACAAAACTGATTAGCTAAAAGAAGTCGTGTGTAAAAACTGTGAATATGGCGAACACGCTCGGTGTTTGTCTACTCGTCTTTTGTTGTGCAAGTAAGTTTTAGAACTAAGTATTTATCGACCTTGTATTATTCTGTTGTTTGTGTTGATTTTAATAAAATCGGTTAGAGGCTTCTGGAATGGTAGAATTATTCTTACGAGTTTCTAGCAGTAATAATAACAATACCTATCGAAATGTGTACTTAAATGAAATACCTGCTTAGTAGAAAATGACGATGCCATCGTAGGCAACGTCATTTTCTAGATCTTACGCATTAGCCAAATTATAATTACGTACCTACCAATAATTGTTATCTATAATCGTGCGGTTTGTATATAGAACATACCTATCTACTACTTTACATGCACATCTGATGAGATGTTTGCAGAAACTCTGAGATGGTATTCAGAAGTAGGTAGGTACCTACATAATAAATTAACAAATGAGCCTGTAACATAGCAGCATAGCATAGCATGCAATAAACAATATAGAATGGTATGTTAATACCTACCTACATACATTATCTTAGTATGTACCTACTTCCAACAAATTGGCAAGCAAGTTTCCAATGTGCATGTTTCATTTTCATTTAAATTGTAATAAACTAGGTCCCAATTTTATTGTTCATATGTAGGTAGGTAAACATCCAACTGAATTGTTTTGCATGTGATTTTGTAAATGATTATAATCAGGTTGTTGATTGTTTTACATATTCAGTACCTACTGATTTGAAATGAGGTAAACAGATTGTTGTTCTTCTTATTTTAATAGTTAAAGAGGGCTTCATGAGGACAGAGACAACAATTTAAACACCATATCATGTAGTGGGAGACCACAACATTGTGGCCCTCCAAGGGTGTCAATTGGGGTATACCTATGTTCAGGAATGGAGATTATACATATAGGGTATGATGATGATCATGTTGATTAAAATGATTCTATTAGAGATCTTTTAATAACAATTTTCACTTAAAAAAAACATTAGCAAAGAAATGTTTTCCCTACATCTTCATTGTCTACACTTCTACTCTATTAATATGACTATACCATACATTTTAAATAATCTTATAATTGCTATTCTACATGAATACCTACTCATCTCAGTCAAGTCTAA
Source organism: Venusia cambrica (assembly GCA_951394065.1). Taxonomy (NCBI): domain Eukaryota; kingdom Metazoa; phylum Arthropoda; class Insecta; order Lepidoptera; family Geometridae; genus Venusia; species Venusia cambrica. The sequence goes on along the minus strand of OX596043.1, from coordinate 4,810,985 downwards.
TTAGCTTGTGTCATTGATAATGATAACATGTTTTGACCTCTTTTGACTTTTATTTATTTTGTCTTTGTTTGTACCAATGTACTGATTATGTTTCCCTGCAGGTTTATCCTTTGCACGACAATTGCCGAAAGAATGCAGCAAAGGACCTACTTACTGGTGCCAAAGCCTCAGGTATGTTATTTAAAAAAACAAGCAAATGACATTGAAACCCAGGCCACACCACAAGTGAGGCTAGCTAAGCAATACAAATACACACAATACATTTATTATAAAAACAAATACCTACAGGCAATAAATGTAAAATAAAATGTGAATGATACCCTCGGTAGGCATCAGCTGTATTCTGCGTAACCTTTGCTTTTAGTTATTCAGTCGATCCCAAATCCTGAGACCCTAAATCCTATTTGAAATATATTAGTTCAGCCTGATGCTAAAAGTAAATGGGTGCATTATCTAGAATAATATGATACTAATAATAACAAAACCTGTATTCTTTTCAGACAGCTTACATCTGAATCATTAAAATTATTTACCAACTAATTTTGCCTCAACAATACTGAATATGTGTCTCTTTTGACTAAGGCCTCCTCCAACTAGGACTATTTTTCGCTATCACCAGACTCTCTTGTCCATGTGCTACCAGCTATTGCCTCTATGTTATCGACTCATCTTCTGTTTGGCCTGACACACTTCCTGGTCTTGTTTCCGGTGGGCCAGAGTATTATTATTACTCTTTTCCTTTGATGGTATGCCCAGTAATTTCCATTGTAGTTTTCTGATGGCTACGGTAATTTCTTTTGTTTTCCTATGTTTCTTAATAGTTCTGACCCTATCTGCCAATCTTTTTCACATCATGCTTCTCTTAATAGCGTTTTGGCTCAATGCATGAATATGTTTATCTACAATGTGTGGATTTGAATGTGTAGTAACTTAATGTTATTATGGTAACACCAGAGGAGACCACCTCAAACAATTTGTGGTTGTTAATACAAATAGTGTTGTGCTCTAGCTAGGCTGCAATGGTCTGGTCTGGTGTAGTGTAATTTTACATTTCATTAACTGCAGTTAATAACAGGCCTTTTTTTTTATTGTTTGACGAGGAAGCGCTTGGCCTTCATCTCACCTGGTAACAAGTTGAGATAAGGCCGAAGATGGAGGCGCACTTCACCCGGAATCCTCAATTGACTGAGGAGCTAGCTATCTTACCTCTGAATGCCAACACAACAATTTTATTTTTTTAAAATAATTGTTATTATGGCGACAGAATTAGGTAAGATGGTGGTAGCTAGCCAGGCGGACTTAAACAAAATCCTACCACCAACCAAACCAAGCACAATATATTGTACTCCCCATGGGGATCGAACCACTAGACCACAGAGGCGGTTATAAGGCCTGTTGCTATCAGGCCTTGAATTTGTAGTATATCAATGTTATTCTGGTAACACCAGAGGTGACCATCTCAAACAAGTTGCCGTAGCTTTGTGCTCTAGCTTGTCTGGTGTAGTGTTATTTTACATCTCATTAACTAAAACTAAATGTTAATATCAGGCCTATAGCTATCCGGCCTTGAATGTGTTGGATTTTAATGTGTAGTATATTATGTTATTCTAACTATACTAACACCAGAGGAGACTACATACATGTATATATATATATTCTCATATATGATACATAGGATATATTATAGGCAGTGTCAAGCTGGTCATTTCTTTGTCTAAACATGATTCATTATTATGTTAACTTTGTGTGGCTTTACTATGTTAGTTATAGATAAAGGTACAAAGGTAGTAGGTTAATGACACATTAAGCCTTGACTCACAAAGCATCCATAATTTTAATCTCCTATGTTCAAGTTACGATAATATTATGTACTTTCTAATTGTAATCAGCTTAGGCCAAAACACAATTTTACCACGCATAGGTATGTAGTAAAAATTGTTTATGGAATTGAAAATTTATTTATGCAAAAACATTATTGTATTTATGCTGCTACATAAAACTCAAAATATCATTGTTTATTAATTATTTATTGGATGCTTATCTGGCATGTTACAAACATTACAGTATATTGTTTTGATATTATATCTGAATAGTGATTATCATTGAGTGCTTCGATTTGATTGCTTCTCTATCAATTATAAAAAGTATAAAGAGCTCAATAGTTTATTTCGAAAATACAATACCATTGAACTTCCATTCAATTGATAAAATTCGCACATCCATACTAATGATTCATACCACAATGTTACAACATTATCACCAGTTATCGGTGATTCTAATAACGTGACCCCTCCCTAATGCGGCGCTGCATCAGGAAATGTGTAAACAACACTTCACGTTTCCTGATACAGCTCACATACCCCGATCCATACTACCTACCGTGTTTTGCGAATGCAGAAGCGCTGCATACCTACAATACAAACATCCAACTGCCATGAACATTTTTATCTTAGTTGTCTACTTTGGCAACTGAGAATTGACATAGATAGAAGATAAATATTAAAATAAATAAATTCAGGACTTCAATTTTACACAGCGCCATCTAGCCCCAAACTAAGCATAGCTTGTAATATGGGAACTAGATTAGGGATAGAATACTATACTTTTTTTATATAAATACCTACATACATCCAAACACAGCCTACTAGAACCCACAACCTACAGCGCAGAAGGCAGAATTACTACCAACTGAGCTATGAGGCTTGCAGAACAATTATCCCCCACCCTCCAAATTTGAATTTGAATCTGTACATTGACAGCCTCCATTGTCCCAGAGATCCCAGTTTCAATCTCCAGAGGGGTACAAATTTGTGCTGGTTTGGTTGTTGTTGAGATGTTTAGTTCACCTGGCTAGAGCTACAACCATCTTTCCTAAGTCTATCGAAATAACAACAATTCTAAATTGTTATGTTCCGGCATACCAGTGTACCTCTAAATGTAACTGTGTCTTTTAAGTGCCTCTTTGTTTATGAATCTGTTTTGTCTTAGGATCGCATCGGATTGCGGTGCTGTAGGCCACTGCTCTACCACGGTTTGGGAGACGAGAGATCAGAAGGTGAACCATAACGAGGTCTCAAATGTCTTCATTCATCTCTTCAGGGAGCTGAAGGATGTGAAGGATATGATCAATGAGGTTTGTCATTTATTTATTTAATTGAAAGGAAAATTATGGGTATCCGCTTGGCCTTCATCTTACCTGGTTGCAATTTAAGATAAGGCCGAAGGTGTCAGCAAACTGAGGAACTGGCTATCTTACCTCTAAATGCCGGAACACAACAATTTTTTGAATTGTTGTTATGGCGACAGAATTAGGTAAGATGGTGGTAGCTAGCCAGGCGGACTTAAATAAAGTCCAAGCACAATATTTTTATCATTTATCATTTAATATTGTACTCCCCATGGGGATCGAACCCGGAACCTCTGGATCTGAAATTGGTGGGTTGAACCACTAGACCACAGAGGCGGTTAAACAGAAACTATAACGCATTAGGCTAATAAAAGGTTTCACATTTAGATATAGATAATGTTAATTATAGAAACAGAAGGAGTTCAGTAACAAACACACACAGAAGAATTATATACGATGCGGAATATGGCGTTATCATGCCATGTTTGTAATTTTACCCCTTAGTAATAATGCTCTACTGTTCAAATGGTACAGCCGAGGCGTAACTAATTGGTATACCTACCTACTAATTAATAATTGCTTCTGCTATTTATCGAACTGATGACGCACTATACTCGATAAATATATTGAGCATAGAGTTATAGATGCATGTTTTATGATCCAAGTGTCCTTTTTAACCGATTTCAAAAAAGGGACCTCATATCTTCGTCATTTCTCAACCGATTTGAAAAAATTTTTTTTTTTGAAAGGATATGATTCTAGATTGGTTTGGTTGCGATAAACATGTTGTTTTGCTTGACAATTCGGCACCAACTTCAAATAATTTAGTAAAATGTACAATTAAACTAACTAACTATGTACAAAGGAATCAGTCAAATTACATAAGGACCCTTACAAACGGCCTATAGGTAACTCAACTAACGTCAAATTATGAACTTTGGTAACCTTAGTTATTTTTAAGTTTTTAGTGGTGAAGTCGATTCCATTTTTTTTTCAAAAATAGCTTATTTGTCAACCTTTCGGTTATATAACTTCTGGCCTATTACCTAACTCTGTTTAATTTGGGTTTCAGTCGGTTTCAATCGGAAAAGCGGGCATTTTAATTGAAACCGATTGAGATCCAAACGAAAGAGTTAGGTAATAGGCCAGCTGGTCTCACGGGTGTTAGAGAACCACACAGGCTCACGAAAATACTTCATAATCACGTGACCCAATGGTCACGTGATTATGAAGTACAACATATGTAATTGCTTATATGACTCATATAATTAATATATAATTAGTTAATAATAAAAATGATAATCACCCTTTCAAAAATGTTGCAATGCCCTAATAGAGTAGGTACATGTATCAGTGCTTAGTAATTGTAATTAAGATCATAACGTAACTTACATGTGGCAATAAATTAATTGAGTATTGAGCATTGAGTAGGTACCTATTGAGTATATTTTTGTTTGTTGTCGAGGAGCTGGGTTGCCTCAATAGGCAACCCAGCTCCTCGACAACAAACACACAGTGAGAAGACCGAAAAGAACTAAACCTTCTGAGTTAGTGTAGTATAAAATAGAATTATGTAGTGTCAGTGTTACAGTAATAGTGGCGATACTTCGCAGAACACAACAATTAAGTGTCTCCTTAAGTATAAACTGTAAGAAACATAACATTGAAAACATCCTTCAAAATAATTTATTTTATAATAAGTTAGCATAATATTACTCATAAGCCTACGCAGGCTAGATTGTAATATAGTTTTAGGGCATTGTACTAAATGTCTTTTGATTTAAAAAATACATATTTACTAGCTTCCGCCCGCGACTTTACTTGCGTGTTGAAATAAACGCCAATTGTTTGTATGAGAGAGCGGTACCACTCGACCTTCTTAAAAAATATACGTTAGGTGATAAGTTTAAGGAATTAACATATGACGATGCCCTGCCAATATATTTATGAAAATATGATGTACGCGCGTAAAAGCATTAACTTTTTTTTATCATATTTTTGTATTTTAAGTGATTGCACTTGTCACAATAAACAGATTTTGGATAAGACACAAAAATTCTTAATCTCATGAGCAACGAAGGTTCGTTGTTCAATTGGTCATAGCGTTTTTGGCTTGAGGAAAAGATGCGGGTTCGTTTCCCGTCGCGAGTTGTGATTTTTTGTGTCATTATAACATGTTTGTGAACATTATCTTGTTTGAAAAAACTGTGATAAAATTATAATACTAAGTATACTATAATACTAGAAGATCAGAAAGCCTATAGCACATTAAAAAATAATTTACTCCAGTGAATAAATTTTAATAGTATTACATAATTTTAAGCTATTGTAATGGATCAAAAAAAAAATACTAGCCCGAGGTTATTGCCTTTCTCCTTGTGTGCTGGTCGCGATTCCGAAAAGGTACATTTGATGTTTCAAAGTGATCCTAAAAAATCGGAATTTGAATTTGAATTGGACACGTCTATCCATAGGACTACCTAGCAACTCGCGTGGCCTCCGCCTGCCGGGACGTGCGGTTCCCAACCATCGCCAGCGAGTGCAAGGCCAACACGGCTGGCCTCGAGCAATACGTCCAGCACGTGCTCAACTCGACCACCTCCGCCGAAACCATGTGCGCTGTCATCGGCATGTGCAACAACGACAAGCTGGAACATCTATTAGCCACCAACGTGAGTATATAAATACATATATTCTTGTATAGGGTGTATATGTACTTGGCCTTTTTCTCACTTGATTTTCAAGTCGTGATTATACCGAAGGTGGAAGCGCACTTCACCCGGTCCGAACTGAGGAACTGTATATCTTACCTCTAAATGCGGGAACATAACAATTTAAGAACTGTTGTTATGGCGACAGAATTAGGTAAGATGGTAGTAGCTAGCCAGGCGGACTTAAACAAAATCCCACCACCAACTAAACCAAGCACAATATCGTACTCACTCTGGTGATCGAACCCGCGACCTCTGGATTTAACACACGTGGGCGAACCACTAGACCACATACGAAGTTAAAATAATACTTACAGGTTTTAATAGTTGAGTTCCTTGTGAAAGCCACCAAGCTTTGCGGAGTTTCGGTTTGAAGGGTGGCACCTATGGTTGCCGGTGAAATTACGGGCACGCGGGGCTAACACCTTTATGGCTCAAGTTATGGGCGCAATACAGTGCGGCGTAGGTCGTTATCTTTGCGGTTCGCGGACTCTAGTTCGCGTATAAGTTGACAGAGGCAATCATCATCAAATCAGTAAAGGTCCCTTGCAAGCGTGCTCCTGTCATAGGCCATCTCTACTCGTTTCAATGAGCTGGTAGTTAAATGCTTGCATCAATCAAAAACACTCTATTGTACTGGTGCTGGCAATGTGGCTTCTCTCTTAGAAGAAATTAACTTGGCTTATCCTTGACATGATGTCTGTGCAAGCATATTTACTAGCTGCTAGCTCCTCAATAATGCCAATCAAATCGCACAAAGTAAACTGATGACTCCACGAATATCAAATGAACACAAACATGCTCCGTTTACGGTATTTTCACTGAATTTTATTTTTCATTAATGTCAGTGATTTATCTTTAATAACTTGTGTTTGTTGCAGAAACACCAGGATGTAAAGAAGGCCGAAACCCCCAAAAGGAAGGGTAAGTCAATCACCCCCTTCAATGCCCAGTACTTGTAGTACCCCTGGAAGTGCTTAAGTGTATATTAAGAATTTTTGATATTGAAAAATTGACTACTAGAAACCTCTCTTCCGGACAAACGTAATTTCTCGTTCAAAATTTCATTTGAATCGGAAATGCCAGTATGAAATTACAAGCTATGCTTCGTACTTCTTAAGATTTGTAACCTAACTTGTGTGTTCTTTTATATTTTTTAACCCTGCTTTTGGTATATTAATTTGCAATCAATGATATTTATAACCATCTTCGCTGAAGAAAGTAAATGTGTTTTGATTTGAATTTTTAGTTTGGTTCTGATCATACTATACCATACATAATGTTATGTTATTGCATTGTTTTTATTCAAATGCATTTAAAATATTGCTCATGCGTTCCGAGAATTGAGAAAAATCTGCAATTTCTGCAAACCTGTGTATCGGACTACGCATCGTTATTGCGGTACCTGGAAATTCGATGACTACCTATCGATTGGTTAATTCAACTGGCGCTCTGTTACCTAGTTTTATGGCTTATTTTACAGCCTGCTATTTTAAAATCTGCAACGCATTGCATCTATACCTATTCTTGTATCGACAAACATGTTGATAACTTTATCCATATTATTTTATATCCTTTAGCATTAATACTGAACGTAATTGAAAAACCTTAACACAAACTAAACCTTAATAAAATAAGGAATGGAACTCCTTGCCCTCGTCTGTTTTTACGTGCCAATACAATCTTAATAAAATAAGGAATGGAACTCCTTGCCCTCGTCTGTTTTTACGTGCCAATACAATCTTGAAGTCTTCAAGTCTTGAGTGAATAGTTTCTTTTTAGACAAGCGTGCTCCAGTCTCTTCGGAATTGTATTTCATGTGGTTCCTACCCGGATATAAAGCAGCCAATGATGATCCTTGGGGCGTACTCTATATCTATGCCAATTTTCATTAAATTTGTTTATCTACCGTTGTCACCCCGCACATCCATCTTGACATTCGAATCTCAGTACACTCTTCTCATCCGTCTTTTTCAACAACAATTGGCAACTGTTGCTGCCCTATCAGTGACTGATCCACACATTGCGACAGGTTTGTATGACTGTCAACAAACCTGGAAGTAAGGAAGTGTTTGATGGTATTGTTACGAACTGGGGTTCGTAAAAATTAAAAGCAACCGGCTATTACTCAAAATAAGGCACGTTTATTCAGCACCAAACGAATTACTCTCAAACACAGTACAACACTTCTTTGTTATACTTCCAAATCACTAAACACTGTTATAGCACTCAAATATCACTTGTTATTATCACTCTGTATCGTAATTGAATACTGTCCTGCTTCCGAATCGCGCGGCACATTTATATCCAGTCTATCGAATGATCTAGTAAGCGAGGGAATGATCGCGGTACTAACTGTTGCGTAATCTGGGACTATTGTTCTCGGCGCGGCGGTCATAAATCATCCTTTTGTGCTATTTATACACAAGTTGTTATTGTCTAAAATTCGTGGAACTATGTGAAGGCTCGCGACTGTTCTAGAAGTTTCTGTTTGGCGTAACGGCATGATAATGTTTCAGTTCATTTGCTGGGAGGCTCTCAATGCACTTGGGGACCGTCGTACTGGTGCAGCAACTTTAGGTATGTATTATAAATTTAGGTATATATTATTTTAATTATATATTTTCGTATATATTTATTAAGGTATATATTAAGGTAAGTATTATAAATCTTTAATTTAAAATACCAGGTATTCACAGCTTCTATATTTATCCTTGTCTAAAACAATGTTTGTACAAAATGTATGTTTCGGTTTAATATATTGTAGTTAATAGATATGACGAGAAGCAACAAACATCTAAACATACAGACTAACTTTTGCATTTACAATATTAATAGGAAGTAGTAGATATGATAAAGACGTCGAATCCTACCTATATAAGCATGTTTAGAACTTAGTCTAAATTGTTTTAAGTTTTACTGGAATTCATTTACTTTAATTTAAAAACATTGATTGAAATATTGACAGTAGGTAATCTTCTTTTGGATTAAATATTATTCCAGGTCTTTTTAGGCAACACAATCTAGCACCAAACTAAACATAGCTTGTAATATGGGAACTAGATTAGGAAGTATGTGAACACACAGCTTTTTGCAGATGGTGCTGTGAACTGTGTGCGTATCCTAACTATCCGTAAACATTCCTTTACCTAAACAGGCACCGGCTGTTCGAATGTTATGAAAACAATGAACAGTAATCATCAATACCTTTAAACAGCTGTGAGTAAGACAAAAGGCACTGAACTCTATTGGTTCTACCACAGCTTTTTACCAAGTATACAGTCGCTAGGAAGGACAACATATTTTTATTAATTGTATGACAGGGAAGCGCTTTTTTTATTTTTACTATACGACGGGGATGCGCCAAGCCTTCATCTCGCTTGGTTTCAAGTAATAATGAGGCCGAAGGTGGAAGCGCTCTTAACCCGGAATCCTCAACAGTAACTTGCTATCTTACATCTAAATGACGGAACACAACCGTTTCGAATTGTGGTTATATCGACAAACTTAGGTGAGATGGTAGAAGCTAGCCAAAGTCATACCACCAACCAAACCAAGCTCCAATTTGTACCCCCGGATCGAACTCGGTACCTCTGGACTTCGCGGGGGAGCATAATATGAAAACCTGTACAGCACCTCTAGCGGATAGTTATAGTAGATAGTAACCGCGACGCGCTACGATTCCGTTACCCTTGGTAGACCACTCTTACCCTGAACGCACTGGCGGCTCACTCCATGAGCGAAAGTATATTATGGGACGGGTACAGAATTTATTCAAAAGAGACCTACCGATGTGACTTAACCGTACGCTTCTACTGTAGTCACGTCAGTTGATTTACTACCGTAGCATGTGGTAAGGCGGTCTGGTATTTTCGGCTTAACTTCGGAGTGTTGCTATTGCTACATAATTATATGTTTAACTTTTTTTTTATCAAAAAAGAAACGAGTTTGTTATCGTATACGCTGTTATCGTCGGTACGCTATTATGTAAACCGTTGCATTGATACTTAGATCACTGTTATGTCGTGGGGTTGATGGTGCGTAAACAATGCTGTTTCCGATAATTGCCGATTCGATTCGAATTGTCCGTTAAATAGAGCACCACTGTCTGACGAAACGAGTGACACTGGGAATTATCTGCTAAGAATTATCATGTGCGAGCTAGACTTAAGACATAAACGCTTGCAACTGATTGATTTTATACTAAACTAAGACAAGGTCCATTAGATTTTTCACGCGACTTACCTGTCACCCTTGTGCCCTTGTGCGTATATCGTGATAGTGAGCACTATCACAATATACGTAGCCCTGAATTTCAAGGCTTGCCTGGGCAAGGATGGGTTTTACAAGGAGCGAGCCTTTCGAAAAAATGCAGCAATTGTGCAGCAGTGGGTTTGTATGGACTGAAATGATAGCGATGAACCTTGCGCAAGTGTAACTGGGTCAGCTAGTTAGATAGCTAAACTCTTAAATGAGTGTCAAAAAATTGTGAATTGTAGATGAATATGTTTGGATATAAATTTCACACAGTTGTTCTTACCATCCTTCAACTCGGCGATCCGCAGCGCCCTCTGTTTCGTTAGATTTCCAAACATGAATAATTCTATATGAAACGACAGTAAAACGCGCGCCGCTTTCGTCTAGCTGTGACGGGGTTATACCTGGGCACAAAAAAATAACAAATTACAATAGGTAGGTACTCTGTGCGCGCTTTGGTTGCTGTTAGGGTTTATTAAAGTCTGCCCGGCTAGCTACCACCATCTTACCATCTAACGCCATAAAAAATCATAACAAACGTTGTGCTCTGGAATTTAGAGGTAAGATACTGTCGACTGGCAGGCGTGGTACCAGGATAAAAAGTAGTATTATGTTGTAATTATAATAAATAAATTAATATTACAGGACATTCATTTTACACAGCAACATTTAGCCCCAAACTAAGCATAGCTTGTAACATAGGAACTAGATTACGGATAGAGTACTTTTAATTATGTTGACCATGGAACCACGATATCCAAATTTCATTAAAATCCTATCAGCTTTATAGTCGTCAGAAGGTAACAAACAAATGAATAAACTGAGACACTTAATTATTTCTATAATTTCATGTTGTTGATCGACTCAGTAAGCCCCAAATTGTTTTTCATGTAGTTACAGCTAAAATGACAGTAACTGCTTAAGAATAAGTTTTTAAATATTTTGCATGCCGGCAGAATTCAAATTGGTCGATAATTCCCTGGATCCATTTAATTGCCAGACTTGAATAAAGGAATCAGTTTGCTATGTTTCATAGGGAGACTTTGGCGTAGTATACGGCGGTATATTAAGCCGAGCTGATCAATAGAATTGCAAAAAAAATATGAATTACATTTCAATTTCTATAATCGCGTACAACACATCTCTAGATATGTATCCTGACAACTTACCCGTTTTAAATAAAAAAAAACTCAAATGCTAGAAATGGAGACGGAAAAGGCGCAACTAAGCAAAGCTCCTGTATTTATTTGTTATTCTCGGAAATTCCGAATATTAGATTTGAATAATCTTCTGGGTCTGGATTGTAGAATTGCTAAAGATCTCGATCCCGGATATGATATGGTAAAAATAAATTCATCATTGTCTTGTGTAGCACAAGTCGCGAATGCAAGGCGACCCATCACTGCGTGTCCCGGGTGTGGCCCGCGAAGAACTACCCGGAAGACAAGGACAGCATCTGCAAAATCTGCACCGACATGGTGGGGCAAGCCAGGGACCAACTTCAGAGCAATGAGACCCAGGTGAGCATCATCTACCTCCACTAAACCGTTCAAAATTGAATTATGAAACAAAGTCAAAGTCAAATATATTTATTCAGTAAGATTTTTTAGGATCACTTTGAAACGTCAAATCTACCGCCTGTTCGGAATCGCGACCAGCACACAAGGAGAAAGGCAAGAACCTCGGGCTAGTTTTTTTTTTCATGATCCATTGCAATAGCTTAAAATTATCTAATACTAATTACAATTTATTCACTGGAGCAAATTCATTTTTTTTAATGCCAGGCATCTTATCTTTTAGGTAATCTGAAATTTTATAATAAGCTTTCCTGGATAGCTTTTGTTTTACAAAATTTTTGAATTTATTATTTGACAAGCTTAGCACATCACTTGGCAATTTATTATAAAATAAATAAATATTTATAAATAAATAAATATTAAATATAAAAGCGTACAGTTTGCCCTATGAACGATTTATTAACCTTATGGAGCCTAGTTGTGGGAACAGCGAGTTTATTCTTATTTCTAGTATTATAATTATGTTTAAGAAAAAAAACAAAAAATATGAACTCTTTCGCACATATTTACCGCCTCCGAGGTCTAGTGGTTCAACCCACCGATTTCAGATCCAGAGGTCCCGGGTTCGATCCCCAGGGGAGGGCAATATTGTGCTTGGTTTGGTTGGTGTTAGGACTTTGTTTAAGTCCGCCTGGCGAGCTACCATTATCTGCCGCCATCTTGCCTAATTATGTCGCCATAACAACTATTCTAAAAATAGTTGTGTTCCGGTCCGGCATTTAGAGGCAAGTCAGTTCCACAGTTTGTTAAGGATTCCGGGTGAAGTGCGCCTACGATCCCGGCGGCCTTATCTGAACTTGTTACCTTGTGAGATGCAGCGCTTCCCCGAGGTACAATAAAAAATAAAACCGATGATGAACTCTTTCACATATGATAAAAAACTATGTCATGTTCTTGCTGCTCTTATGTGCTGGTCACGATTCCTAAGAACCGGCAGATTTGTCAACAGAATCCGGGTCAAGTTGAATGGAACTTCTTCTATATTTGACCTTTATCTACCAACATAAACTGTCGTTCGTGGCCCTATGTATAATCAGTAAACAAACACGTTGACAAGCCACAAAGTCGACGACCGATAGTGAGCAACGAAATCCTGTATTAATGGAACAATTAAGCGAGACTTTTGAGGTTAACCTGTGTCAGATCCAGAGGTCCCGGGTTCGATCCCCGGGGAGTACAATATTGTGCTTGGTTTGGTTAGTGGTATAGGACTTTGTCTGTCCGTCTATCTACCACCATCTTACCTAATTCTGTCGCCATAATAAAAATCCTAAAATTGTTGTGGTCCGCCATTTAGAGGTAAGATCCTCAGACCGTTAAGGATTCCGGGTGAAGTGTGATTCCACCTTCGCCCTTATCATGTCATGTAAACCAGGTGAGAGGAAGGCCAAGCGCTTCACCGTACAGTAATAATAAAAAAATAGTTCTGAATTTAAAACCTACCACACAACAGTATTTAACTGATAGTTGTATTGTGCAAAATACAAAAACAGCGATAACACTTTTATAGCCTGCAACACGAAGGTCACCTTCGTATGTTTTCGCCACAAATTATTCTAGAACGAAAAATCTAAATTATGTTCTGAAGTAAACTAATAAGGTTAAGAATATCTTTGCATGTCTCGGGATATATTTAAATAGTTACTCAGTTTTTACGACAAGTAGATATACTACCTATCTTCTGAGACATTCCAGTATGAAATTATAGCCAACGGTGTTTTATTTTAACGTCAATAAACACTTTGTACTTTGATTTATACCAAAAAGCTTACTTTCGAAATTATAAATGCAAAAGTTTGAACATACACTACTGAACGCATTTATGATATTTGTAAGATAGTATGTACCTGGGAGGGTACCACGATATCTAACAGCATTCTTGTTTTGACATTACTTTACTTTGATCACTATCTATGCTTTGAACATCAAATAAATATTACAGGACATTAATTTCACACAGCACCATCTAGTGCCAAACTTAGCAAAGCTTGTAATATGGGAACTAGATTACGGATATCAATCTTCTTATAAACCACATACATTTTTTTTTGTGAATACATACTTACAATACAACACCCTAACGCAGAACAAACATCAAAATTCATCACACAAGTGTTTGTCTTGGGTGGGGATCGAACCAACGACCTACAGCGCAGACAGGTACAGGAACAGGTAAAAACGGGCTTGTCAAACATAAACACAGTGTTGATGTGCTTATTAAATAGTGTGTATTGCTAACATATTTATAAGTCAAACTACTAATAATTTATGGATTTTTATTATCTGAAATCAAACGATTTATTTATTATTATATTTATTATAAATGGGTGCCAACAATTGATTTTGCATTACAGGAGGAACTAAAACAGGTGTTTGAAGGCTCCTGCAAGCTGATCCCCGTGAAGATAGTGCGCAAAGAGTGTATGAAGCTAGCCGATGACTTCGTCCCCGAGTTGGTGGAGACCCTGTCCTCCGAGATGAACCCTCAAACTGTGTGCTCGGTCGCCGGCCTTTGCAATAGCGCCAGGATCGACCGCATGCTGACTGGCTACGTGAGTATTACAAAAGTGTGCTACACATTTTATATATTTAAGCAGCTTCCTTCTGTGTATCGACTTGGGCTGTTGATGATAACACCCAACTTCACCACAAACATATCCTGCACCCTGCAAACACAGTATCCTGGGTGGTAATTGAACTCACAACCTACATCGTAAAAGGCAGAGCATTAACTGAGCTGTGATGCCAGTTTATCTAGCCGATTCTAATTTCGATTCGAAATCGAACCAGCTAAAAAACAACACATGTTATTTTATTTTACTAGTCGATAAAGTCAATGTTATATATAAAATTTCTCCAAGAAACATGCTATCTTATATTCGCCTATCGTACAAGATATATCATGTCGAATAAACGGAATATCCACCTCCGTGGTCTAGTGGTACGCCCACCGAAGTTAGATCCAGAGGGCCCGGGTTCGATCCCCATGGAGTACATATATTGTGCTTGGTTTGGTTGGTGGTAGGACTTTATTTAAGTCCGCCTGGCTAACTACCACAATCTTACTTAATTCTGTCGCCACAACAATTCTAAAATTGTTGTTATGGCGATAGAGTTTGTTGAGGCTTCCGGGTGAAGTGCGCCTCCACCTTCGGCCTTATCTTAACTTGTTACCAGGTGAGATGAAGGCCAAGCGCTTCCCCGACGTACGATAAAAAATAAAGAAAATCTTTTTAAGTGTAAACATATTGGTGCAGGCGACTACATGAGTTGTCGATTGTTGTTCTCTCCGTGTTGTTTTCCACTGTGAGTGGAAACAATAGAGAAGGGACAATTAGATAACCGTATCTGAAGAGATATAACAAACGCAGGATGTAACGGATAATGTAAAGGATGCTGCATTGTCGTGTGGTTATTTGACGGTCAATTATGAATATTACTATCGTGATTGGGATGTAATAGCTAAAAAAATTCTAAATTCCATTTGGTTTGAACGTTACGTCACGCCAGATTTTTTAAATATATTTTTATCGTTAAATGCGATGATTGCTGATGTTTTGCGCTTCTCTGATAACTTATAAGGAACACTCTCCAAATTTCAAGTCGACTACTCTACTACTCTAGGTCAGTAAATCAGGCGCTCACTTAGGATTATGCCTGGCAAGCACCACCATCTTACCTAAGTCTGTTGCCATAACAACAATTCTTAAAAATTGTTGTGTTCCGGCATTTAGAGGTAAGATAGCCAGTTCCTCGGTTGGTTGAGAATTCCGAGTCAAGTCTACTTCCACCTTCGGCCTTATCGTAACTTGAAAATCAGGTGAGATGCCTAGAGTCAAGAGACCACCCATCATTAAAAAAAAACCGGCCATTTTCCAACCGATTTTTTTCATAGAATCTACGTAGTGTGTAGGGTTTCACCAATAGTTTATTGCAAGATTATTTGTAGACCATGAATCTACACGTATAAAAAAACAAGTACGAAGCTAATCTGCAGGAGGTTATCACTCGACTGCGATACTTTTGCGAACATTGACCGCATATCACGCCATTCTCCGTTTATTGGTAGTTGTCTTGTGGCGGTGGAAAGTTATACGGATTACTATGTTGTTGGCTATTTATAGATTGTCTGGTGGAGATCGCTGCTTAGCGATAATCCCGTTTTTTGTATTGTATAGTTTTCTAGTGTGCATTGAAACATTTTCTATTTAGATTTCAACTAAGGCTTGCCATCCCGTAAGAGCTTACTAAAATCCTTAGTCTGTAGAGTTGTATACAGTCTCTGTTTAGAAGCAAGAATTTTAGTCTCATAGGCTTTTTTGTATCTTTTATTTATAGTGTCATATTTTCGGTGCAGAAAAAAGCGGTCTTTTGTATGGATCAGAATGTCGGCATATGAATGAGACGGAGAAGTCTGAAAGTAGCGCCTGTGACGAATATTTATTTATACGTTGAACCAACAAGGTGTACACTAAAACAATACATAAACAAGCACACACATAGGCCAAGCCATCTCAATTATAGGTTCAAACCTCATGCAATAAAATTAGAAACTCTATCAACATTATTAAAAAATTAAAAAAAAATCGTAATAAATTAAATTAATTTGCAAAAAAAAAAAAAATTTGATTAGGACAATAAAATTGAAAAACGAATAGTATTACAAAATGTCATACCAATTTAAAATGTTTAAATTACAATAAAATTAAAATAGTAAATATTAATTAACTAAAACAATAAAAAAAGAAAAATTATAATAATATAA
The DNA here is from genome assembly GCA_951394065.1 of Venusia cambrica. Taxonomy (NCBI): domain Eukaryota; kingdom Metazoa; phylum Arthropoda; class Insecta; order Lepidoptera; family Geometridae; genus Venusia; species Venusia cambrica. The sequence goes on along the minus strand of OX596043.1, from coordinate 4,794,548 downwards.
TTGTATCTGAGTTATAAAATCAAACCCTATCGACGTAATAAAAATAAAAAAATCAGAAAGTCAGACCGACATTCCTCTTAAAACAGACAGTTACAGTTTTGTTATGCAAACCATTGTACCCCCCAACCAGTCTACTCATTGGGGAGTTGAGACCTAGGTTAGAACGAGCGGATCGAGTGACAAAAGGTTTGTATTTAACCTGGTAAAAGCGGCTCAAGGTATAGATATGTGCAAAAGAGACACAAGATACGGAGTATCGAACCGACTATTGACCAGTTTGTACAGAAACGCAGTATCTAGTAATTTTCTACGATTCACGAGAGTGGTCATTCCAAAGTGAGCAATTCGGTCCTCATAGCTCGGTAGCCTCTTCGCCATAAAGCAACTGTACGAAAGATGCCATAAGAATCTTATCTGAACACTTTCCAGTCGTTGGATGTATATTTCATAGTGAGGATTCCACACGACGCTGCAGTACTCTAACGAGCTGCGCACAAGAGCATTGTAAATCGCTATTTTCGTTTTAGGTTTTGTTCATCCTGAAACTCTTACTCACAATGTTGTTTATATGAATGTGAAATCTTAATTTACTATCTAGGGTTACACCAAGGTCGCGAATCTGATCTACTTCGGACAAAAGCAAGTCGTTTATCGTGTATACCCTGGAAACAAGCTTTTTTTTCCTAGTAAAATGAATCACGTGACACTTGTCCACATTAATGCTCATACCGTTCAGCCACATCATGAGACCAAACTATCAAGATCAATTCGTAGAAAAAGGCTATCCTCAATGGAGTTTACTTTTCTGAAAAACTTCACATCATCGGCAAACATAGAATGTTGAATTTTGAAAGCAGTTGCCAACATCGTTGATAAACACATAAAAAAATAAAAGTCCGAAGTGGGAGCCCTGTGGAACTCCAGATACGGTTGAAAATGCTTAAAAGAATAACTTCCAAAAGAGCAACCATAGCAAAAAAGATCCGGCTATTCGGCTATATTTAAGCTGTATTTTGTGGTTAACTTTGTAGAACGCCTTGCTAAAGTCAGTGTAGATTGCATCTATGTAGTTCCCATGATCAACTTCATGAGCAAGGTCCTCAACAAAATATAACAAATTAGTAGCAGTAGAGCTAGCTTTAATGAATCCATGTTGCTCCAATGCGAAGGTTCGTTTAAAGTGCCAAGTCAAAATAGAACAAAACAATGATTCAAAAACTTTCTCAAAAATAGGTATCAACGATATAGGCCTATAATTCTGCACCTTGCTGGCATCACCACTCTTAAAAAGTGGCAGAATAAGTGATTCTTTCCAAAAAGCAGGGAAAATGACAGCTCAGAGATTTATTAATAATAATCGAAAGCGGCAAAGCCAGAACACCCACGTTTGTATACCTTGTACCACGAAAATAGACGGTATTCCATCTGATCCCGCTCCTTTCCTTAAATCAGGTCTTTTTAAAACTCTAAAGCCTTGGTCGGTGGTAACTGAGATGGAGGTCAAAAAAATATTTGCAACTTGTTCGCAATGAATAACGCTATCCGGCATAGAATCCATGTAAGCCGAGGAAAACTGATCGACAAAGAGTTCACAGATATCTGTTCCGTTGTTTGCTACGTTGTCCTTAGAAGACATGTGCGAAGGAAAAGCAGTACTTCCACCTCTTTTGTGCTTAATATAACTCCAAATTAGCTTAGGATAACATGTAAGCGAAGACTCCAATTGCTCCAGGTATCTGGAATAATTGATTTCGATAAGTTTTGTGCAACGATCTCTCAAAAGTTCAAAAGTTGATGCGTCGCGGGCATTTCCATATGTGCGATATCTAATTTTGTATTTATGTTTTTCTTGTAAGTTATATAATCAAGGCTGCGGAATACTATACGGGATACTTATTGTTAATTCGAGGTTTGGATTTGGGAACGTGCTTGGCTATAGATGAGCGATATAATGAGGAGTTATAGATAAGCGTGGTATGGATACAATGCGGAGGAAAGTCGCATAACTAAAATAATGTTCGGTATTAATGTAGACGTACGAGTAGAGGTAGACCGAAGAAGAGATCGATGGATTGTGTAAGTATCGATACGCATGTGAGAGGAGTGGATGCTGAATTGACGACTGACAGGGGAGAGTGATAGAGGAGACCGTGCTGTACCGAACCCGCCTAAGTGGGACAAGGACAGGAAGAATTGGGATGGGAAAAAACCGTGTGAAAACACCGACACGTCCCTAATACGAACTTGACAAACTGTGCCATTCATCAAACCACGCGCCCAAGAGCTGTACTTCGGAGAGTTTGCCCAGGAGCGTAATATAAATTTGCACACTAATCATTATTTGTAATGCGCACTGCAAAAAATTGGAATCGGCTACCAGCGTCTTTCCAACTAACGAGCTACCGTAACATCTGGAAAACAAAAGTTTTTAGGTATGTTCTAAGATGGCTCACTCTATACTGTAGACAAGTGAAAATAAATAAGTTGCTACTTTCAGAACATCCAATTGGAATTACGCGCTGGCTGCAACAACTGCTCAAGAACTGTTGGCGCGTTGAGAAACCGTTTCGACGCCACTTCGTACGAAGAGTTCCTTATTGGACTTCTGCAGGTAAATACGAACTACTTTATAAACATTTTTTTTTTTTACTTTATCAACGGTCTACTTTACGATTGGCAATCTGTTTAGAGATTTCAGACGCTCTGCTGAATTGTCATCCTCATCGGTTGATGTTCCTTAAGTCCTAGTTGATGGACTTACGCTTGCTAAAATAATTTATCATGCGCACTGCGAAATCTTGGAATCGGGTTCCAGCATTTATATTTCCACTGTTTTACGACAATGCCATCAAGAAGCTCTCTTCTCTAGAGGCACCTTCTGGGTGGGGTCGCTCCATCGTAGACCTCATCCTTGGCTGTGCAAGTTTCGTTGTTTAAAGCATTCAAAATAAAAAAATAAGTTTTGGGCAAAACGGAAAGATTCTTGCTAAACGAACTTATGGCTTATATAAAATTAGTCGCCTTGTATAATCTTATATACCGGTCACCAAAAACTTGATTTTAAGGATCATGATTGGATTATCATTAACTCCTTGCTTCACAATGGACCCATTTTAACTCAAATTTATAAACCATGGCTCGCTCACATTATGTCAAATTTGACTCAATAATGGCGGTCGCATACCCTGAGTGTCTTTTAGATAAATAATATAATATAATTTAAATAATATGTTATAAGTATAAATCATTATAAAATAAATGTTTTTGAATTAATTCAAAATTGCTACAAACTCGGAATTTTATGGCTAAAGATGTATAGGTGATAAAATCATAAAAGGGACACACGATGATCAGTATTCCTTTTCCAGGCCTGCCGTAAAATGGATTCTCTATCCGACTCGTGCTCGATGTTGGTCTTCAAATATTACGAGAACATCATCGAGGCCGCCAGAAAGGACCTCACACCGCACAGTGTGTGTCACGTGAGCGGACAATGCGCGTACAAGTTCCATCAACACGATGAGTACGACTTCCCTGAACAAACTGCTTTTAAAACCGGCGATGAGTATGTATATTTTCTTTATATACAGTTCAAATAACCTCAGAATCACATAAATCTTCAAATAGGAGGTATTATTAGAGATTGACCGCCTCTGTGTAATTGTTCTCCCACCAATCCAGAGGTCCCTGGTTCAATCCCCAGGGGAGTACAATATTATGCTTGGTTTGGTTGGTGGTAGGACTTTGTTCAAGTCCGCCTGGCTAGCTACCACCATCTTATCTAATTCTGTCGCCAAACAATTCTAAAATTGTTCCGGCATATAGAGGTGTGCTTTCCCCTTCGGTCTTATCATATCTTGAAAACCAGGTGAGATGAAGGCCAAGCGCTTTACCAAGGTACAATAAAAAAAAGATATGGAGGTCACCATAAAGAACCTGACTCCTGAGTGTGTCATGTCCGTGGAAAATTCTTAAAATTTCCATCATATTTAATTATTTATATGATTTCCCCGAGGAACCTGTACTGCGATGATTGAGTTTAGATGTATCTTATGGCCATAGTTTTAGAATTTTTTTTTTTTTTAATTAGTAAAGTTACTTAAAAGGGCCGAGATACAAAGAAATTGTTTGGTGTCAACAGGCGTCTTTAGTAGTTTCATATATAGACTGAAGTTAGACCTAATGCCATCAAGAATATAATTGATAGCCACCTTTTAGTGAGGTCTACCTCACTCTTACCCCTGTCACATTCGAGCTGACCCATTATTTAAATAAAAAAAGAACCATGATAAAAACAACATTCTCCCAGCCGTCAACTAAGTCAGCCTCAATAATGCTATACATATTGGACATTTAATTTTCCACAGCGCCATCTAGCCCCCAAACTAAGCTTAATTTGTAATTTTATGAACTAGATTATTTACTTTTTGGTGGAATGTGTTCGGACTCAGTCAATGAGAGACCAAGTGCTCACTCGCTTTAATTTACAGCTCTCAGAGGTAGGATTGGTGCAAAGCGTGTTATCGACTCCATTGTGTGAGGCCGCTAGGGTGTTATACACAATGGTGTATCATGTTTTAAAATCAGATTAGGTTGTTAAATTTTGTAAGCCACTACGGGACTGGCATATTCGGACGACGAAAAATGTCCCAAAAAAAAAAATATTAAAAAAAAAAATTTACTTCTTTTTATTGTATTCGTTGTTACAGCGTGCCCTGCGAGCTTTGTGAGCAACTTGTGAAACACATGCGCGATACATTCATAGCGAACACAACTGAGATCGAGTTCTACAAGGTGTTGCAAGGTTTGTACACAGATACCCTAATACATTTATTTATATATTATAAATCTTGCGGGGCGACACGTGATCTTATTTAGGCCAGCGAATTAGCACAGCTATTCAGCGTGGCAATGCAACCAGTGTCTTGGGCACGCTTCTGGCTACTACAAAAATAACAGTTGAGCTGCTATAGGCCGTTCGTAACGGTCCTTTGGTAATCTGACTGATTCCTTTGTACATAATTAGTTTAAGTGTACATCATTTAATAAATATTTAAATGATTTTATTTGATTATATATAAAAAAATTATATAGACAGAATATAAATGGCTAGTAACTACATTGTATATTTTTAAATACTTGGTCAAAGAGAAAAATCATCATAAGGTGAAGTCAGTAAGTTGAGTTTTAATTTACTAAGATGATCACTGACAAAACACATTTTAGAGGCTGACCCAAACCACTTTAATAAGCTGACCGTTTCTTTAGTTATTAGCTGACGGTTCATATAGTATCGGATAGACTTGAAAAAGTTAGCTAGAAGTATACTTTGACACATTTTAGAGGCTGACCCAAACCACTTTAATAAGCTGACCGTTTCTTTAGTTATTAGCTGACGGTTCATATAGTATCGGATAGACTTGAAAAAGTTAGCTAGAACTATACTTTGATTTAAACTTTTGGATTCACTATACTGTTATGTTTAATGTAATCTACTATCGTGAAATGAATCTCAAATCTGTGAAAAGATCATCAGAAAAGATCTCAGATCATAAGATTAAATCATATATTTTCTAGCCGTAAAGTCTATTTAAACATTTAGTTCTAACTTGATGTCAGCCTGCACATCTCTTCGGTTGACTTGTTCGATAATGGTTCATCTCGCCTGGGGGTAGTATTCTTACTTCTGTGCTATTTATTTCTCCTGAAGCAATGCCTTTAAACATGTTAAGTGAATAGACATCTGAGAAAGCTCGCTGTATCATAGACTTCATCCATGCCAAATCCATTTCATATACAACAAGATCCATCCATCCACCATTGCAGGACTTTGCAAGCAAACCGGCAAATTCAAGGACGAATGCCTGCATCTAGCGGAACAGTACTACCCGATAATTTACGAGTTCCTCAGCAAAGGCCTCAACCCAGTCGAAGTGTGTGGCCTTATGGGACTTTGCAATGTATCCGCGGAGCCTACCATCTCTCTGCTACTGCCCGAAGAATTGAATGTCAAGAAAACTATTATTGGAAATGATGAGAGGAACAGTTATACTACTAAGCCGCAGGTAAGTTGACCGCGTTATAAGGGTTTATCTATATATTATGTACATGTGCAGATAACATTTTATACTTCTTTTTAAGTCTATCGCAATTGATTGTGGGATTTGGCACAGTTAAAGTTTATATGAAGGAATGTAAAGAAGCTTGAATTTTATTTTTGTGATTCCGTACCCAAAGGGTGCTTGTGGTACCCTATTGCTAAGCTGCTGGCTGTTGCTGACAGACACACGGACGGATGGGCTCATGAACCATGTCCGTATATTAGCGGGCTGTATATGTATGTGTATGTATGAACCATAATAGTTACGACTTGAATTTTGTGCGTATATTGCCGCTGTAACAACAAATAACAAAAATACAAATTTAAGGAGGAGCAAAAACCATTCGAGAAACGTGATATTTTGTCTTTAAATGTTGGTCTGAACCAGAGATCAATTATAAACTAAAATAATCCCGAATGTGAGTTACCTAAAACTCCATCAAAACGCACCGGAGCAGCAGTTTTAATTCAGTTGCTATTTAATACTTTTACGTTACCTGAAATAAACTTATATTATTATTACTATTATTATTTAATGTTATGCCACCCATAAAGTATGGATGTTTATTTTCTAGCTTGTCCGCGTTCCTCTTTCTAAGTCGACCAACGTCCGGATCATAGACAACAAACCAGCGAGCGACGTCAACGGAGTTCTGCCCATAGAGCGCATGTTCATATCTCAACCACAGAACAAGGCCGTCTGCTCGTTCTGTCAATACTTCTTACATTATCTGCAAGTGGAACTCAGCGACACCAACACTATTGTAAGTCAACCCTATTACAAAGACTGAGAGCTCATTATTGTATGCACATGTTCATATCTCAACCACAGAACAAGACCGTCTGCTCGTTCTGTCAATACTTCTTACATTATCTGCAAGTAGAACTCAGCGACAGCAACACTATCGTAAGTCAACCCTATAACAAAGACTGAGAGCTCATTATTGTATGGGAGCGCATGTTAAGCCTCAGAGCCATGCCACGTGCTTATTCTTTCAATACCTTGTATTCACTTTTGGTTGGATAACTTCCTCTCCGCGTAAGCTATCTTTAAAATAACTAAAATAAGAGGCGAGCAAGGATTGTAGCAAGTGAAAATTATAATAATAATAATCTATTTATTTGTAGCTAATAATTAATTAATATTACATTCTATTTAATCTAAATCAAACATGCAAATCTTGCATTATAGGTAATAATAATAATAAAAGCCTTTATTCAAATAAACAATAGATAAATAACTAATCCTAATATATAATTTGTAATAGCTACCTCTATACCTACCTGGTTTGTTTGCTTCTTGGCAAAGGTCTTCCCCAACCTTCTCCATGCCTCTTTATACTCCGCATTTCTTGTCCCGGTCTGGCCTGCCACCTTCTCAATTTCGTCAACCCTCTTAGTAGGTTGGTACATTTAAACAAAACGAAAAAACATTGAACGCCAGCCCCAAACTCCATTGTTTGAGTCTGCTTCTATGGAAAACAAGCGTGAGTCTATGTACGTTTACAGGAGAAAATGACCCAAGCCGTAGACACCGCGTGCGAAAAGCTGCCGAAGGAAGTGAACGGTGAATGCAAACAGTTCGTCGACCAGTACGGACCCTCGGTCATCGCCTTACTTGTGCAAGAAATCGATCCCGCTAGTGTGAGTCACGCCTTATATTACTGCATTGATTGACACGTCATTTGGTAATTCTTTATTGTACACACATAAAATATTTACACATATAATTGTATAATAAAAAACATGTACAGAGGCGAGCTTAAACCTGTGAAGAGTTAGAAAAGAAGAAAACTCTGAGGGTTAAGCTCGCCTCTGTACATATGTTTTCTTATGACATGTTAAAATCATATTTATGTGAACAATAAAGAATAACAAGAGATGTCTCAAAGGGAAGTGGGGACACGTACAGCAAGTAATGATACAGTTCCGTCAACAGGTGTGCCCCTCCCTGGGACTGTGCCCCTCGGAGTCCGCAGTGCGTCGCGTCTCCATCAACGCCGGCAAGTCGAGCTGTCCGCTCTGTCTGTTCGCGGTGGAGCAACTCAAGGCTGTGCTCAAAGAGGACAAGAGCGAGGTACGATCGTTACGTTTTAAGAACTTTTTTTAACCGCCTCTGTGGTCTAGTGGTTCAGCCCACCGATTTCAGATCCAGAGGTCCCGGGCTCGATCCCCATGGGGAGTACAATCTATTGTGCTTGGTTTGGTTGGTGGTAGGACTTTGTTTAAGTCCGCCTGGCTAGCTACCACCATCTTACCTAATTCCGTCGAAATAACAACAATTAAAAAAAAAAAGTTGTGTTCCAGCAATTAGAGGTAAAATGGCCAGTTCCTTAGTTTATTGAGGATTCCGGGTGAAGTGCGTCTCCACCTTCGGCCTTATCTCAACTTGTAACCAGGTGAGATGAAGGCCAAGCACTTCCCCTTCGTAACATTTAAAAAATAACTTTATTCTGATACGAACATATGGTTCACTTAAAATGAATGAGAAACAATGTAATCTAGGTTTTACAATATTTTAACTAACCTGAGGTTGGTTATAAGAATAAAAATGGTTAGTTAAAACGTTTAAAGATATAAGATTGTAAATTAGATTCTTATAAGATCGTTAAAATGTTTATAGGCACTCTGTACAAGACTTCAATGTATAAAATATATATATACATTTTGTAAGGCATCAAGGAATTTTGCATCTTGGTCAAACCTGTAAAGTTTTTAATACATGTAGTAAACAGTATATATACAACAACAACAGTATATAAACGATGTAATCTAATTCCCATATGACAAGATTTTCTTAGTTTGGGACTAGATGGCGCTGTGTGGAATTAGTGCCCTGTAATATTTATTGATTTAATATGGAATAAATATATATGTATGCATTACAACGTCTAAGGGCTCTTCAAGGCGAGAGTGAATAGGTGTGTTCTAGACTGGCGTGCTACATGAAGTGTATACATATTAGTGCCGGCTATTGAACCATCTTACACTCGTCAGGCATCGTATTAAGGTAAAATAAAAAAAACGAATTATAAAATGCAAGGGGGTTCAATGAAATTCTTACTAGTGGATCGATTGCCTTTAAAAGACGTTTTGTAAAAGAACCCAGTGTTATTTTCAGCTTATAACCTAACTCTGTTTCATTTGTGTTTCAATAACTTATCTATGACTTTTCGTTGAAACCGAAAAATTGTTTAGCGGAAATGCCATTCCAAATTGAAAAAGAATAAGGTAACAGGCAGCTGTTATGATACCTGCCCTGGCTATAAAATTTTTTTATTGCCTTTTTTTTTTACATTTATATTACACAGCGTCATCTAGCCCCAAACTAAGCATTGCTTGTAATATGGGAACTATACGGATAGAATACTTAAATACTTTTGTAAATACATACGTGCTATATATAATACAATACCCAAACACAGAGCAAACATCTGTATTCAACACGTAAATGTTTGTCCTGGGTGGGAATCGAACCCACAGCCTACAGCGCAAAAGGCAGAGTTGACCGACTACCGACGAAATTAGAGGCTTGTTCCAAAATAAAATCTGAAAACATAAAAAATATTAAGTAATAAATCCGCTAAATCTCTCTGACAAAATCAAATCGACACGTGTTTCGCCTCTACACGAGGCATCCTCAGGAAATATAGTCTTGCTGCTAACTGACTAGCCCTCTGTGGACGTGTTGTCGCTCCGAGCTCTGCGCTGCAAGTTCCTTGTCCACAGAGGGCTAGTCAGTTAGCAGCAAGACTATATTTCCTGAGGATGCCTCGTGTAGAGGCGAAACACGTGTCGATTTGATTTTGTCAGAGAGATTTAGCGGATTTATTACTTAATATTTTTTCTGTTTTCAGATTTTATTTTGAAATATGGATTTCCGCAAAATAACGCCTGAATCAATTAGCTATGAGACTTGTTGTAAAAAGTTCCCCGTTACAACCTTGGTATGATTCGCAGGAGGGTATCCGCAAGGCGTTGGACAGCCTGTGCACGCGTTTGTCGCCCAAGCTGCGGACCAACTGCGTCGATTTCGTGGACACGTACACTCAGCAGCTGATCGAGATGCTCGCGGCTGATCTCGACTGCCAGGAGATATGCGTCTATTTGAAACTCTGCAAGGTATAATGCACCATTACAGGCCCACTGTTGGACATCATCCACAGCCCATTATCGTCCACTGCTGGACAGAACCTCCTCATTTTAATGAATTTATTTTATGAATTTGTTTTTCATTGTTGATGTTCATTTAGGGGTACCTAAGTATTTAAATATATTAATATTGATTCTTATTTATAATGTTGTAGTATAGTTTGTTGTATGCAAATAAAATATGTATAGTATAGTAGATATGAAGATAGGTAGTAAGTATTAATTCTAGGTAATTAGTTATGTTGCTTAGTTTTATTATTAATAGGTAGGTATGTTAGCGCGGCAACCTCTGTTTTTCTTAAAATCTTGGTTTGGTTGGCAGTTAGAAAATGCCATCGGCATTATGCCCACCCATTGTACACTAGTTATTTTGTGCAATAAAGTGTTAAATAAAATAAATAAAATGTTTAAACGAAATGCTTTGACCAAAGTGCAATCACTTGGAATGCAAAAAAAAATCTCGTCTTGTTTCACGATATCAAGGTTCGTGTTCTGGAATTATTTAGACGCAGACAATACTCCGGGGCAGGATTATTTTTTGTCTGAGCATCGTGCTGCTATATAGGTGATTATTCGATCGTTGAGGCCAATTTGCAGAGCCTCGATCACAGAGGGAGCCAGGTGAAATAATAAAGAGTGAAGTAAGGTACCTTCTGTGCAAGCGTGCTCCATCGTAAGCTGTATCATTGCTTAACATCAGGCGAGATAGCAGTCAAACGCAAGCCTATCACATTAAAAAAAAAAAATTGGTAGTCTGTGTTCTATTCTGTTACCCGGGGTAGCGGTCTACAAGGTATCCTCACCCATCCCAAACTGTGTATTGATGTATTGTTGTTATCAGGACGAAGTCAAGGACCCGTTGAAACTGACCAACAGCAATATCGACAAGTTCTTCGAGCGGCCCCAGCTCAGAGCCGACAGGAATAACTTCAGGAAGCGACCCCTGCAAAAAGATGTCGATATCGGTAAGTCAGCCGTTCTGTAATAGAAACGTTAATGCAGATCCGGAGGTCGCGGGTTCGATCCCCATGGGGAGTACAATATATTGTGCTTGGTTTGGTTGGCGGTAGAATTTTTCTTAAGTCCGTCTGGCTAGCTACCACCAGGTGCGATGAAGGCCAAGCGCTTCCTCGTCGTACAATAAAAAAAATAAAAAATAATTTTGCGATTTCAAAAGTTCTTAAGTTAATAAAGATTGTGAGCAAGTAAAGTAATACTTTTAGTGAAAATTTATCCCTTATCGATCGGTTATAGAATTTTACACAGAACATTTTTGTTGTAATGAATGGTAACATGACAACAAAATATCGACAAGCCTCATAGCTCAGTTGGTAGTAACTCTGCCTTCTGCGCTGTAGATAGATAGATAGATAGATAAACTCTTTCTTGTACACCAAAAAACAAAAATAAACAGACAAACAAGAAATACACTAAAACTGAATACTGTAGGTTGTGGGTTCGATTCCCACCCAGGACAAACGTTTATGTGATGAATATAGATGTTTGTTCTGTGTTTGGATGTTGTATCATATAGTACGTATGTATTTACAAAAGTATTTAAGTATTCTTTTTTTTTTTTTATTGTACGACGGGGAAGCGCTTGGCCTTGAACTTACCGGGTTGTAATGTTCCAAGTTAAGATAAGGCCGATGGTGGAAGCGCACTTCACCCGGAATCCTCAACAGAGTGAGGAACTGGCTATCTTACCTCTAATTGCCGGAACACAACAATTTAGAATTGTTATTATGGCGACAAATTTAGGTAAGATGGTGGTAGCTAGCCAGGCGGACTTAAACAAAGTCCTACCACCAACCAAACCAAGCACAATATGTGCCCCCGTGGGAATTGAACCTGGGACCTCTGGTCTGACACCGGTGGAAACGGTGACACCGAACCACTAGACCACAGAGGCGGTAAAGTATTCATCCGTAATCTAGTTCCCATATTACAAGCTCACCAAAAGAAGGTAGCCTCTGTGTATTATCATACACTTTCAAAGATCTCCGACCCCGCCGAGCGTGGTGATTATGACAAAACCTTCTAGCTTCTGGAGAAAGCCCTGTCCAACAGTGCACATAAATGGGCTTTTGATGCTGATACTACCAAATGGCTGCCAGTGTCCGTTTTTTTTACAAATTATGGGATATTTTTATACAAATTATACTTGTTCCGACTGTCAAATGTAGACTGACAAATGTCTACCCGAGCCTTCGGCTGCGCCTCGGCTCTTTGCAATGACAGCCTTTACGAACTTGTAATGAAATATACTAAAATGTAAATGTAAATGTAAAAAGACTCCCGTTTCCGCACTTAGACTCCTAAGTGGTCCATTGTGCGTGAGGAATGTCCGGCTAGTGTAGCCAGCCTAACTCCGACCAGAAGCGCAGAATACTCCTGGGGTCCTCGCAGGCTTCACGGAGTGACCTCGGGTGGTTGAGGATTTCCTTGCGTTGTGCTGTTACTCCCACACATTCCAGGACTACATGGGCAGCTGATTCCTCTTCGGTTAGACACCCTCTGCATAGGGGGCTGTCCGTTGCTCCAGTGGTGCACAAGTGTTTATTTAGTGGGCAGTGGCCCGTTAGTGTCCCCACTATGATTCTGAGATCTTGTCTCTTAAGGTTTAGGAGTCGTCGTGTCAGTTTTGGTGAATAAGTCGGTAGTGCTGCTCTGGCCTGTCGACATTCAGTAGTAGAGTTGGTCCAGCGTTCGGTGTGTAGGTCCCGGGTGTGAAGCCTTATCCATGTGCGGATCTGTGAGAATGGCAGGGGGAGGGACGGAGACGGGCCTTCTGTGGTGGTTTCCGACCCTCTCCTAGCCAGTTCATCGGCGGCGTCATTGCCCAGTGACCCGCTGTGTCCCTTAATCCATTGAAGGGTCACCTTGTTCTTAGTGGCGGCCCTTTCCAATGCTAGGTGGCATTCGTGAATGAGCTTTGAATTACAGTTTTTGCTTTCCAAGGCTCTGAGTGTGGCCGTGCTGTCAGAGAGGATTCGTATTCTGTAGTCATTGATTCCTCGTCTGCATATTGCTCTTGCGGCCTCGGTGATGGCTGCACATTCGCATTGAAAGATGGAACTGTGTATGCCTAGTGACATGGATATGCTAATGTTGAGGTCCAGAGAGTGGATTCCAGCGCCCGTGCCTTGGTTGGTCTTAGAACCATCCGTGTAGACACGGACTTCGTGAATTCCCGATTCATCTTTCTGGTCCTCCCACAGTTGTATTCGGTAGTGTTTCTTTGTTATTTGTAAGGTAGGTATTCTATCGCATGGCGCAGCTATCAGCGGCTGGTAAGCTGTCACCTGGTCTAGAATTTTTGCGTGTGGACTACTAGTGTTTCCCCAGAGTCCTAAGTGTTTCAGTCTGATTGCAGACATTGTCGCTTCTTGCTGTATGTATAGGTCGAGTGGCGCTAGACCCAGAATAATCTCGAGAGCGGCACTGGGTGTTGACCTCATGCAGCCAGTTATGGCGGAGCATGCCAGTCTTTGGAAGCGCTGTAGTTTGGCTATGGCAGTACTTAGTTCGGTTCTCGGCCACCATGCGATTGCTCCGTATGCTAGTGTCGGCCTTATGACGGCAGTGTATAGCCACATGGTTATTTTTGGTGAGATACCCCAGGTTTTACCGAGCATTCTGCTGCATTGAAAGAAAGTAGCGCAAGCTCGTTGTAGTTTGTAGTCAATGTGCCTGTTCCATAGTAGTTTGCTATCAAGTATGACACCTAGATATTTGACTTCGTTTGTGAGTTTGATTTCGGTTTCGAATAACTTCGGTAGGTTGATACGTCCGAAGTTTCTTTTGTTTGTGAACATTATTAGTTCTGTTTTAGTAGGGTTAACAGTCAGGCCGTGGTTCGTGCACCAGGATTCTATTGTTCTGAAGGCGGTTTTCATTATGTCACATAGCGTGCTCTCGAAACATCCTGTAGCGAGAATAGCAAGGTCATCTGCATATCCTACCGTGATGAGTCCACGGCCGTTTAGCTTCCGAATGAGTTCGTCCACGACTATATTCCATAAAAGTGGCGAGAGTACACCCCCTTGGGGGCAGCCTCTGGCCACAATGCCATTGGTGGTTGAGTTGATTGTTAGTTGTATTGCTCTATATTTCAGCATGTTGTTGATCCATTCAGCCAGTGTTGGCGCCACTCCATTTTCTATTAGAGCTCTGTTTATGCTGGAGAATGTAGTTTTGTCAAAGGCTCCCTCTATATCTATAAAGGCGCCTAGTGTTGATTGTTTTATGGTTAGTCCTCCTCCGATGCGCGATACTACGCTGTGCAGTGCGGATTCTGTGGATTTGCCCTTGCTGTATGCGTGCTGGTTCGGATGGAGCGGGTTGTGGAGTAGTGAGTTGTTTCGTATGTCATAGTCACACAACCGCTCTATGGTTTTGAGGAGAAACGATGTTAGGCTGATCGGCCGGAAGGATTTTGGCAGTGTGTAATCGCTTCTCCCTGGTTTGGGTATGAATACAACTTTAACGTCCCTCCATTTTAGGGGGATGTATCGGTGGGCAATACAAGCCCTGTAAATATTCACTAGGTAGTCTGCTAGTAGTTCGCTGCTCCACTTCAGTAAGCCAGGGAAAATTCCATCAAGCCCCGCTGATTTAAAGGGAAGGAAGCTGTTGATTGCCCATAATACTTTTTCTCGATTGATTAAGTTTATGGCTACGGTCCAGTCTTGGTCAGTCGGTGGTTTTTCCGAGATGACTTCCCAGTGGTGCGACTCTGATATATGACACCCAGGGAAGTGAGTTTCCAGCAGTAGTTTGCTGGTTTCCGTGTCTGTTGTTGTGTAGGTGTTGTCTGCTTTTTTGAGGCAACCAAGTACGCGTTCTGGTTCGCTCGATAGTATGCCCTTGATGCGTGCAGCTTGGTTGTTGTCTTCGATGTTTGTGCAGAAGCGTTTCCATCGTTCCGATTTCTGTAGTCGTAAACGCTTCTTGTAGGTGTTTTTCAATGTGTGGTAGTTTTCCCAGTCTCTGTCTTGTCTGGTGTTTATAGCTCTGTTGAACAGTTTCCTTACTTTGTGGCGTAGTTTCAAGAGTTCGGGTCCCCACCAGTGACGCCTGGGGCCTGCCTTGGGTATCACCAGTGGGCAGGACTGTTCATAGCTGTTGGTTAGAATTTGTGTTAGTGTATTTACATAGTGGTCAATGTCCTGTACTTTTAGATTTTCTGGCGGCGCATTTTCGGTCGAGAGGGCTTGTTTGACCATGCTAGTAAATTTAGGTCTGTCTGTCTTTCGCGGGGCGCGCCTTGGTTGAGGTGTTAGTAGGTGTATGTTGAGATAGAATCGTATCCATCTGTGGTCTGAGCATGATGCCTCATTGGAGACGTGCCAGCCCACGATGGAGTTTGATATCTGTTCTGTGGATAGCGTAAGGTCAATTATGGTTTGAGCTCGTTTAGTTACAAAAGTTGGTTCTGAGCCCTGGTTTATAAGTCGGAGGTTAGTAGTAATTAAATAGTTTACCAATTCCTCCCCTCGGTCGTTGCACTTAGCGCTGTTCCACAGGGTGTGGTGCGCATTCGAGTCGGTGCCGATGACGAGTTCTAGCTTCTCCCTCTCGCAGTACTCGACGAGCGACATCAGCTCTGGTGTTGGTATAGTTTCGTCGCTTGCTAGATAGGCTGATGCCAGGACTAAATCGGATTGAGTGATGGTGTTGTCGGGAGACGAGTTTAGTCTAGCAGCTGTTAGGTCTCTGGAACAGAGTTCGGTTAGTAGTAAGATTTGTGCATGCCTTGGAACAATTATGCATGTTCTTGGGTTGCTTACGGTTGTGTCCAAAAGAAGGCGGCTTTCGGTGGTTTTGAGTCCACATATTTGGTTTTTTCTAATCCACGGCTCTTGGATTAGGGCAATGGTTTCAGAATTTGTTTCTAGTTCCTTGCGCAGTGAGGCCGTCGCGAGGAAGCTGTGTTGCAGGTTTGCTTGGAGGATGGACTTAGGTGATGGGGTGGGAAGTGGGATGGGGATTTTAGGATTTGGACTAGAGGGATTATGTGGTGGTTTGGGGTTTTCTCCCAGTGGTCTGCGCAGAAGAGCCGCTGCAGCAGAGAAGCACTGGGGATTGATTTTTGAGGGTAGGATGGATCTAGGAGTGCTTAATAGGAGAGGAGTTGAGACAGCTTTCGCTGGAATCACTCCCCTCGATGTCGAGAAAGCACTCCTCGATGTCAGCTTGTGGGGTCGATGGAGGGTCGATCCCCACTTCCATCTCCTCTGTGGTCGCCTTTAAGGGTTCAGCCGGTTTTGGTTGGGCAGAGTCGGTGCGCTGATTTTCTTGGCCTTCCACTGAATCCCCCTCCAAGATTCGCAGGTATATGTTGCCGAAAAGCCAATACAACCGTCGCTCCTGTTGCCTTAGAACCTCAACGTCCGGCTCCGGAACGCGGAGCAGCAGATGAATCCCCGGCTTCTCTTTTTCAGTCTGCTTCTCCGCTTTGATAAGGTTCCAAGAGCGGACGTTGACGTTCTGGTTGCTAGTCGCGAGCATTTCTCGTAGTCTGTCCATGTCCGTCAGGTTGGGTGTAGGTATGAAGAGACCGCAGAGAATCCTACGTTGGATCTCCGACTGCCTCTTCACCACCAGCTTAGTGCCAGCGATCGGTGAGGTTTGTTTGTTGACCGTGCGACGGAGCCACGCCAGCGCGTAGTCGTCCTCGCACCAGAGTTTGAGGACACCCTCGCTATAATGCGCCTTGCCACGGAAGTGCACTTTACCGGTTTGGGATTGGGTTGATGGATCGCAGAGCTCGTCCATGAACTTCATCTCCATACTTTCGCGCAATTCCGTGCCTTGCTCTGCCGTAAGGTCTTGATAGGGTTCCACCATGACAGCTACGCAGAGCTCGTTTGCTCTGAAGGCATCTGCGTAGGTCATGGTGTTCCTGGTGGTACTCGTCCCCGGCTTTGGACGCTTACTGTCGCCGGTGGGCGTAGTAGTGTCGTCAGGTCGGGGACGTTTAGTGCTCCCACTGGGGGGATGGTTGGATGCTTTAAGGGCATTCCTAGCCGCCATCTGCTTACCGGCTCGTTTACCCCTTGGCTTTGGACGGCGGGGGGCTTGGCCACCAACGCTTGACGTTGGCGCTGCCGTGGGCTGCGCCGGTGTCTGGGTCCGTTCGGCGGGACGAGTCCCACCTAGTTGGACCATGGGTGCGGCTCCATGGTGAAGCTGACGCCCACCGTCGGTGACCTTGTGCCTTGCCTCCGTTCGTGCCTGTTGGTAGACGGCTTTAGGCAGTTTTGGCTGTTTCCCCTTTTTCTTGCGTGGGGAAACTAGGGTCCACTTTTGGCAGCTGGGCTGTTCGGAGCCAGGAATAGCATTCCTCAGGTCCGAAAGTTCGATGCTTGTCTCGGAGGATGCTAGGCCCAGGGTAGGCGCTTCCTTCGAGACGGTGCTTGGAGTAGCTGCCTGGGTCTTATAAGGCAAGGGCACAGGCCTCGCCTTGGTAGGGGTTGGCGCATCCATTGAAGACGTTGCTCCCTTGCTTGGTATCGTCAGAGACGGTACCTTTATAGGGTTCAAAGTCTCCATGGAGCCAGCCGTACCCTTGCTTAGCGTTGTCGTAGCCCTGGCCTTGTAGGACTCTAGCGCTTTAGGAAGCTGGTTGGGGTGTTGTGGCGCGCTAAGCGCAGCCTTTGAGGTTGACGGAACTTGTCCGTCAGAGGGCGAGGCCCTAGGGCAGGGTGTCACGTCCGGAGACGCAACGCCTTGAGTGGTTCGTTTTTGTTTTTTTTGATTCTGCATGTTATGAAGTGGTTTTTTATGCGTCGTCTATGAAGAGCTCCACCCGCCACGGAGTCCTCAACGGGGACGTTGTACGTCAGATTGGTCTGCGCACATCCGCCAGAGTTACTTCATAGACTTAGGTCCCCGCCCTGTAAGAGTAGCGAGACTGCACGCCGCGAAGGATTCCAGGGTTGCCACGGTGAACCAAACCGTCTAGCAAATGTGTCCCCGGGTCCCGCGCTGCGCTGCCTGCCATCCGCTAGTTAGGGAACCTCGCCATGCGCCCCCCTGATAGGGCGCATCAGCCGATTGATCATAGGTGGCTAGTCTATGACCGCCCGTGTGTAGAGAAATTGGGACCAAAGAGACGTTTTGAAGGCAGATAGATGTCTAGGACGTTTAAATCACTAGGCAACTGCCATCTCAGCCCCCAGGATTCCCTCATCCCCTTGTACGGGTTCCTGCGCACGGCACAAACACGCAGGAGGTCATTGCTGTCCACCACCGATACGTCGTCAGTCGATGATGAACCCGTCGGGACATGACCTCTCCATCCCGACAGAAATCGTCCTGTGGTTTTGGTTATTTCTATTTCTGATGGAACTAGATCAAGAACGGGGGGCACCGCGTGAAGGATAACCACTAGGCTTGCGTTACAGGATTCGATTGTACATTCCTGTAAGGCCATTTGCTCACCTCACTCTCTTGAGGAGGGAGTGAGGCAGGCCTGTGTCTATGCTAAAGCAAGCGGCAGAACTAGAGAGGCTAGAAAGCAGAACAGCAAGCTAGGCATTAAAACTACTAATAACATACACACAAGCCCCCCCATGAAATATACTATTGTGTAATTAATTAATTTGTACTTTAGCTACATGTATCGCCATCTATTGGCAACTGTGTCCATTATTTTTCTTAATAAAATACGGATTAACTTGTGGGTGCAATGCAAGCAGCAATAATGATTATTTTATACGAAGGTAGTCAGTCGCGAACCTACAGCCATCAACTCGACGACGCGGCTCCGTAAAACGATTCAATTTTTATATTTTTCCGAAGTACATACTGATAATAACTCTCATTGCACCTTCAACTTTCTTCCGGCGTTAAACTTTAGTGTTTTCGTTGGATCACCTACCCGTGATGCTATGTTATATTTGATGTAACAGAAACGAACGAGATTCCCGACCACACCGTGAACGGACACCACGTGACCGCGCCGCTCGCCGCGCCTAAGACCGTCTGCGTCGTTTGCGAGTTTGTCATGCAAGAACTCGACGAACAGATCAAGGACAAACACAACGAGGTAATATCGAAAAAAAAATAACAAGTAGGCCCGGGTTCGATCCCCAGGGGGAGTTATATTGTGCTTGGTTTGCTTGGTGGTAGGATTTTATTAAAGTCCGCCTGGCTAGCTACCAACATGTTACCGAATATACCAAAATAACAACTGTTGGGTTCCGGCATTTAGAGGTAAGATAGCCAGTTCCTCAGGTTCTTGAGGGTTTCGGGTGAAGTGAGATGAAGGCCAAGCGCTTCCCCGTCGTACAATAAAAAAGGTATATAGTAATTAATTAGTATAGAATTGAATAGAATATTTATTTGGCATCAACAACAAAAAGCAACACAGCGCAGGAATAAACAGGACACGCAACTTTGGTATAGATGTACCAACCTAAATATTAACGGCCGTTCAATTACCGGTCGAACGGCAGGATGGTCTTTGTCATTGGTTGTTTTTCACCATAGATGACTGAAGATTCGAAAATCAGCATATTTATTGTGTATCTATACACCTTTGCATGTCAGCGTAACCGCTCTGTGGAGGGGTGTAAATTTTTAGACTAGTACATATGTACCTATATAATTCAATTTTATGTATATAACCTCAATTGGGTGCTAGATGGCGCTGTGGATAATGTCTAGTAATATTTATTTATTTATTTTATTAGCAGCGAAACACCTGGTCCCCGCTATTTCGTCAATTTATTAAAACCTACACCCCTACACTACGAACGGAAACTACCTTGAAATTTCAATTGAATAACACGTCTTATTTGGGCTGTGCGTGCTGGACATATCAAATGTACATGTCCACATGTTCGGCATGTTTGATGTACATGTCCACATGTTCTGCATGTTTCATGTATATGTCCACATGTTTCATGTTCAGGACAACATGCTCCGCATGTTTCACAAACAAGGTAGCGCACAAGGTACAGGTAATTTGTGACAACTAGATATGTTTTTTTTTTTTCGCCTCCAACGAGGAGGAATATACTCTGATCAGCTTATTGGTATCACAGGAAAGCGGGGCGGCCAAAAGGCTGTTGCTCATACCTACATTGAAGTGACCAAGTAACATAAGAAATATTATATTACGAGTATATAGTATATTTAAGAGTAGTAGAGCCTCTTGTGAAAGGGCTCATCCGGGGAAGTACTACCACCATACCTATTTCAGCCGCCAAGCAGCATTGCTGTGTTCCGGTTTGAAGGGTATGGTTGCCGGTGAAATTACGGGCACGCGAGGCTTAACACCTCTATGCCTCATGTTGACGGGCGCAATGCAGTGCCGTGTAGGCTATGTTCTTTGCGGATGTGACCTACGCAGTGAGGCATTGTTATAGGCAAGAGATGCGCTTAACATCTGCCCCCTCAGCACGGGGCGGGGATAAAATTTTTGTCCTCTGTTTTTATCCACCATCGGGAGACAAAATGCTCTCAGAGGCGGATAAAAACAGAGGGCAAAAATTTTATCCCCTCCCCGTGCTGAGGGGGCAGGTGGACTACTTGCCCGTCTCCTAGTTGACATATTAAAATACCGACTTAAACATTTAAATGATTGTTCTAAACAAATATAGATAAGTGTACAAAAGTGCTACACCCTAACTGGGTCACATAATTGACTATAGTACAGTGTTAGAATAAGATATTCCACTGTGACTATGTGATTATGTGCATGAAATAAATGAATATGAATAGTTGTATAAAAAAAAAACAAGTACTATAACTTAACAAGCCTCATAGCTCAGTTGGTAGTAGCTCTGCCTTCTGCGCTGTAGGTTGTGGGTTCGATTCCCACCCAGGACAAACATTTATGTGATGAATATAGATGTTTGTTCTGTGTTTGGGTGTTGTATTGTATGATAAGTATGTATTTACAAAAATAAAAGTATATATGTATTCTATCCGTAATCTGGTTCCCATATTACAAGCTATGCTTAGTTTGGGACTAGATGGCGCTGTGTGAAATTAGTGTCCTGTAAATTGTTTTTTTTTTTTTTAAGTGAGAGTAAATTACAAGTAACCGAACACACAAATCCGTTTCAGGATGAGATCATGAACGCGGTCCACGGCATCTGCAAGAGGATGCCCAAATCGGTCCGCGGGCAGTGCGACGACTTCGTACAGAAATACGGGGAGTTGGTCATCAGCATGTTGGCTCGTCAGCTGGAGCCCTCCAAGATATGCGAGGAGCTGCGACTGTGCCCTAAGGAGACCATCACCGCGGTCAAAGGTGCGTGCTCTACTGATACTGTATGATCGTCGGCACTATCTTACAGCTTGTACTTTTTTTTTTTTTTGACTGGTACACACACTTGGCCTCCAACTCACCTGGTAACAAGTTGAGATAAGGCCGAAGGTGGAGACGCACTTGATCCGGAATCCTCAAACTGAGGAACTGGCTATCTTACCTCTGAATGCCGGAACACAACAATTTTTGAATTGTTATTATGGCGACAGAATTAGGTAAGATGGTGGTAACCAACCAAACCAAGCCCAATATATTGTACTTAACATGGGGATCGAACCCGGGACCTGTGGATCTGAAATCGGTGGGTTGAACTTCTAGACACAGGGCGGGTATTGTATAAGTGGTGTGTATATGTGTAGCATAGCTTTACTTTTAATTTGTTGTATATCGTCAATTTAGCTAGACCTGTTAATGTGTGCGCTAGCAGCCACAACTTTGGCCATAAAATACTCCCCAGCCAAAAGTTGTCTTTATTGAAGTAATCCCGTTTTATTTTTATGGTGTGCAATAAAGTATTTTCATTCATTCATTTTTATTGGAATTTCGACGTTTATCACCTAGTTGATATTCCATTTATACGAACATTTTTTGGAGTGAAAACTTCTTTAAGCGAGCTGGTCATTTTTTGAGAAGTGAAAGAAGAACCAATCAATTCGTGACCCTCTCACGGTTACCGACACCACTTATGCCACATTTGACACATTAAAAACATTGAGATTGAAGTACCAACAATCTCAGCTGTTCTCTTCGGCAAAGATGGACATTTTTCACGTTTTCACTTCCGTCGGCACTCCCGTAGTGCCACTTTTTTATGGTACGACGTACGACCTGGTGTCAAGCTATGATAACGCTGAAGGTGGAAGCGCACTTCACCCGGAATCCTCAACAGACTGAGGAAATGGCTATCTTACCTCTAAATAGCAGAACAGAGTTTGGAATTGTTGTTATGTCGACAATCTTATGTAAGGTGGTGGGAGCTAGCAAAATCCTGCCATCGACCAAACCAAGTATAGGAACTGTTGTGTGAAGGACTGTTTTAAAAGACTGATTCGTGAGCATTATCTCAAATCCTAGTATTACGTTCTTTAGTCTTCCTAGTTAGTATTTTATGAATTTGTTATAATGTTTTTGATTTTGTCTAAGTATTTTCATTGTTGATGTTAATTATTTTTGTGTAGGTTCATTTAGGGGTACCTAAGTATTTAAATATATTAATATTGATTCTTATTTATAATGTTATAGTATAGTTTATTGTATGCAAATAAAATATGTATAGTATAGTAGATATAAAGATAGGTAGTAAGTATTAATTCTAGGCAATTAGTTATGTTGCTTAGTTTTATTATTAATAGGTAGGTATGTTAGCACGCCAACCTCTGTTTTTCTTACAATCTTGGTTTGGTTGGCAGTTAGAACATGCCATCGGCATTATGCCCACCCATTGTACACTAGTTATTTTGTGCAATAAAGTGTTAAATAAAATAAAAATTAATAAAGTATATTGTACTCCCTGGGGATCGAACCCGGGACCTCTGGGTACGACACCTGCGGGCGAGCCACTAGACAATAGAAATGAATGTCGGTATCAGCCACAACTGTCTTCGTGCGAGCTTTCTGCATCAGTATCAAAATATTTACATATGCGATAATGACCCTAAACGGCTACAGGTAATTCAACTAAACCACTTGTAATTGTTGCGTTCAGCAGAGGAGATTCTCGACTGCGCCGTCTGCGAGACAGTCGTGATGGCGGTGAAGAAAGTGTTGTCCAACGACAAGGTGGATCACAATATAGTGAAGATCGTCGAGAAGTCGTGTGGACTGTTGCCCGCTAAATACTCCGCTCGGGTGAGATTTTACTTTATTTCCATCGTATCTCACCATAACTCACTGAATGTGGAAGAGTCTTAATTTTGATTATGAATCGTTACTCGGTACAGTATGGTATTTTCATCGTTTCTTATAGCCTACGCATATGTGCATGTGTTGCACTTAATAAAGAATTTTTATGGAATGCCTTTTAAAATCTGTATTTAAATTTTAGAACATTTGAAAAGCTCGAGCAGCTACGCCACATTCAAATCAAATCAAATATTTTATTTATTTTCTCATACAAAAAGGTCAGTAACATAGTAGGTTTAGCTAAAATTATAGATTAGAATAACCTGTTTTGTGTGAGACTGGTGCCTATGGTAGGTTTGAAACAAACCTGTAATACAGGTCACCAGTGCCCGCACTCCGCTGATTGAGCTTGACGACATAATTTCAACTTATTAGAACAATATGATTTGGGCTCGTGACCATATAACTACAACTAGTTGAAAATGTATACAGTGGTGGATGTGGATGGATAGGTGTATGTGTGGGTGAGGTACGAGTGTATTGGTATGTGGAGAGTAGTTTGTGTAGTTTAGTGGATGGAAATGTAAATGTAGGTGAGTGTAAATTCATGAATTATGTTAGTAGTGAGTGTGTGAATGGGGAAAAGGATCTCGTTTGAGGGTAGTTGGGGAGAGTGCAATATAATAGGCTTCACTTAGTGACTTCATTCAAGCCACACTAGAGGACAGTTGTTGTAGTGGTCTAAGGAGTGTAAACAAGTGTTAGTTATTACTCAGGAGGAAGGTAACATTACAGCTTCTGTTTCGTCATAATTTAGTGATTTTAGCCAATCACTTATCGACTTTTTACATTTGTATTTTGGAAGAGAATATATTGAGAGAGAGGCATTGAGCATGTTGTAAATAAAGGGGCCTAGGAAGCAGAAGAAGTTCTGAGCAAACCTAGTTCTAAATGGGGTAGTACGACAAACCGCACCTCTTCTACGCCTGCCTTTGTTAGTCTGTGGGTCGAAAACAAGTTGCCCGTGTTGTTTAAGCAAGACGTGTAATAGGAAAGTTTGCCTGACAGTCAGTACGTCCCACTCTCTGTACAGGTCTACCGTGGGGAACTGAAAGGGGTATCTAGCGCTAACTTTAAGAATAGCTCGTTGGGCTCTCTCGAGCAGGAGGAGATGTGTCTTGGCTGCGCCACCCCAAGAAGAGACACAGTAGTCCACAATTGATTGACAGAGAGCTAGGTAGACAAGTTTAATAATTCTGCGGTCGGCAACATGTCTAAGGGTTTTAAAGACAAAAATTAGTTTACGAAGGCGGGTCACTAGTACTTCAATATGAGGTTTGAAGGTAAGTCTTTGGTCGATGGTGATGCCAAGATACTTAATCGACTCTGTCCTTTCAACGCAGGGACATTTACAGTCAATAGCTTTTGCAGAACAACTGTGGGCCCTGATGGTCAGAAAAGTTGGAGGTAGCAGGTTTTTTTTATGTGCAAAAGCAATATATTTGGTTTTAGAAACATTTAATGTCAGAACATTACTCTGTAGCCAATCACAAACCTTGTTAAAACCCTCCTGAGCACTCTTGAAGACTGATTGCCAGCTATCACCAGTAAAAAGCAGCGCAGTGTCGTCGGCGAATGTAAGTATGCTCCCATTACTTAATGACATGTCACAGAGACTATTTATGTAAATGAGAAATAGTGTGGGTCCGAGAATACTCCCCTGTGGGACGCCATAGTTTACCTTTTGTTCAGAGCTATACCATTGTTCAATTTTGACAAATTGGCTCCTGTTGCAAAGGTAGTCCCTAAAAAGATTGAAAGGGAGTCCTCTTACACCAACTTGTTCCAGCCTAGACAGCAGAAGGGGAATATAAATTGTGTCAAATGCCTTGGCCAAGTCAATAAATATTGCAAGGCATTTGTTGCTCGTGTCAATATTAGTTACAATTGAATTAACGAGTTCATGAACAGCATCGTTTGTTGATTTACCTAAACGGAAACCAAATTGCGAAGAAGAAAGAAGACTATTCGATTCGAGATACTTAATTAAACGCTTGTTCATGATGCGTTCGAGTATTTTGGACATGGCCGGAAGAATAGAGATTGGCCTAAAGTTGTTGACACAATTTCTATCGCCACCTTTGTAAATAGGCTTGATGAGAGCGGTCTTGAATGCACGCGGAAATATTCCGGTAGACAATGAGAGGTTGCAGATATGCGTGATTGGTCCAACAAGTAGCTCTGAATATCTTTTTATAATCATACTAGATATTTGGTCTATGCCAACCGCGGAGTTTTCCTTTAGATTATTTATCAATTGACTTACTTCTATCTCGTCCGTAGGGAGAAGAACAAGTGATTTACAAGGGATGGATGAAGGAGGGCTTACGATATAGTTATTTGGGATTAGACTAGGGTTATGAATGCTGTTTGTTTGCATTGCAAGTTTTCTACCAATGTCAGCAAAGAAGTTATTTACAACATTTATACTGCCCAGAGGATCGGAAGAAGACAGGAGACAAGATGAGTGATCTGGGGCTCTATGCATACCCCCAATATTTTTAATTACCTCCCAGAGCTTTTTTTTGTTGCCTTTAGCAGACTCTAACTCCTGTTTTTCAAAGTTTATTTTAGCCTTTTTTAATTGTGATGAGCAAAAGTTTCTGTATCTCCTATAGGTTATTGCTAAGTTTGCATTATCAGGGTCCTTTTTTGTTTTTCTATATAAATTATCACGGTTTTTCATGCAGCGCAATAAGCCTTTTGTCAACCATGGCTTAATAATTCTTTGGCGGTTTGGGGTATTTACAATTTTTGAATTTTCTTTAATGGCTCGCGATAGAACATGAATAAGATGGTCTGTGGCTAGGTTCGCATCCTCACACGTGTGGGTTCCCTGAAAGCTTAGGTTTGAGACTGATGTATCTAGGGATGTGAAATCTATGCGAAGAATTTGTTTATTTAGGGAGTTAAGTTTTGAGGTTAAATTAATACTAAGAGCTATGCATTGGTGGTCAGTAACTGATGAAACAATCACAAAACACAGGGCATCCATTTTGGTTTTTACCATCATATGGTCGAGGCAAGAACCCTTACGGGTTGGTTGTTCATGTCCTGCAAGTAGGCAATGGCTGGCTAAGCAGTTTAAGTATTCAAAGGATCGATCGATGTCGCTACTGGGAAAAATATTAATATTAATGTCGCCACATAGGAATATGTTTTTGTAAATACTGAGATCTGACAATAGTTTGTCTAACGAGTTGACAAATCGGGTTGTGTTTGATGTTGCTGGAGGGCGGTAAATACCTATGATACAAGTTTCCGTGCTAAGCTTAAGCAGCAGACAGTTCGCATCACTAATATCTGGTTCCTCATATGTAATTTTTAGCTGATTTTTGTAGTAAATTACGACTCCTTCATTTTGAGTTTTGTTCCTAGTGGTGGCTATACTATAATACCCACTTATTATCGGTATGTTAGTAGTTGAAGGAAGCCAACATTCAGAGAGAATTAAAATATGCCAATCAATTTTAGATCTTAGGAGCAGGCCAATAAAGTCGTGGATATTGCATTTTATGCTTCTTATGTTTTGAGATATAATGTTCAGTCTGGTTTTGCTGTAGTCTAGGTGGGTTATTACGTTTTCTATGTTACATGTAATTGTCTTAGTTACAGATAGGGTATCCAGGGCTAAATTAATACACTCTAGGTCACTGTTAACCATTATGAATTATATAGCAAAAGGGTTCCCAAATGACCCACGGGGTACAAGACCCTAAAATTAAGAGATACTTAAATAGTTTTATGTTTAGCCCTGGTTCACCATGGAATGGTAACAACTTGTAACTACAATGTCGCATTGGTTGCAATATTACTGTAAAATAAATGAGTTTAGAAACGAGATAACGCACAGTTAGTTTATAGTTTGTGTATAGTTGGATGTTGTGTTCAGTGTTTGTGAGTGTTGTGATTGTGAGTTTTGAGTTTGTGAGTATTGTGTGTGGGAAAGGCGAGTTGTAGAAGAAAGGTTTAACAATTGACAAGTAGGTATAAAGTAAGGTTATTTTATGGTGGGCATGCATAAAGAAATAGGTAAGAAGTACTGACGTATGAACCAATGATAGTCATATTACTAGTTTTATCAATTCCTCTTCTTCGGCAATGCGCTGCGGAATGGAGCTATCTGTCTTCTTCACAAACACCTTACCAAACGAGGTCCAAGTCGCGAATATTTTGTTATTTTTTACATTCTCACGGGCAACATAGTAGATACGTCGAGCCTTGCTTGTCAGCGATTCTGAGATGTAGATTGTACGGTGGGAGTCCTCTGCAAGGTTCAGATGGGAAGTATTGAACTGGGGTGCCTTTTGTTCTCGCTTGGACTTATTGTATTTTCTAAATTGAGAAACTAGGTCCTCTTTTCTGTTGGTGCAGGTGAATTCAACCAATATGGCACCGGCTTTGGTGCGATATATACTTTTCAGTTCGGTACTTGTAATCGGTTCCGCAAGGCCCAGAGAGCCGCCTATTTCACAGACAATTCGAGCCATTTTCTGTTTATTTTCATTGACCTGTTTAGGTATATTACGAATTTCTACCGTGGAACTGCGAGCTTGTCTATCGAGTTGATCGAGCTGAGTTTCAAGGTTCGAGACTCGCTTCTTGTAGTCACAGTTTTCTTTCTCGAGACCGGTTACTTTACTCAGCAATCCTTCATATTGACCGGTCATAAATTCCATCGATTGTTTGATGTCCTGATTTTGCGCAATTAGAGTACTCATAGCACTGGAGAGAGTTTCAAATTTTTCATCCTGCTGTTCTTTGATCTCAGTAAACATGGCTCTTATTTCATTAGTGTCCGGAGAGGAATGCGATGGGAAGTCATTTTTACGTTTCAAGCACTTGGCTGTTTTAATGTAGTCGGCCGTTGATTTGCAGCTAATTGCGGGATCCGATCCGTAGTGTGACATGGGAGGAGTCCTCAATTGTGTATTGGAGTTCGAGGGAGACCTTTGAACCGCCATTGTAGATAGCGGTAATTTGTTTCAAAGCAATGATCGAAAGGTTGTAGAAATCTAGGCCTAAATATTCCGACGGCTGGCACTCGAGACGAGGTGGGAGTTACTCTGCGTACCCGCAACTTAAATTTAGTGGGCGTGACTTTGAGGTGAGTTAGAAGTGGTATGGACTTGGATTGGGTGTGTCCTTGAGTTACGGCGATAATGGGTCTCGATCGAAACTATAATTCTGCACTTTCACACTGCCGGCTTCTCACTCACTCTCACTGAGCCGATTTGAATTTGTAAGCGTCTGCGGTTAAAATAAAAACGAGCAGCGAAATACACGTCCGTTCCATTCGGAGTCCGCGGAGGAAGGGGCGGGGTAAGAACATTGTATCTTACCAAGACCCATTAGTACCGCTCTCTCATACAAACGTAGTTTGTCGCTTATTTCGAAAGGGCATGTTCGATTCGAAAGAAATTTGCATGTGTTCACGCGCGTTACTTTTCCTAAAAAAATCGCTACATTGTCAAGATGTAGGGTAGGTATGATCCTTAAGAGTCCATGATACGTGAAATGGCTTAGCTTCAGCGATCATATCTTCCACAATACTGTAGCATTTACATTGAAATGAATGTATGTTATAGTTCAGGATTGATGCTAGAACTATTTTCTCTATAGAAAAAAAAAACAAAGTTGACTCTAATTTGTACCAAAAATGTTCGCTATTCAATAAATACGCCCAATTATGCATTGACACTTTGTACAGTAAATAAACACAGTATACCTGTGCCTGTGTTTTAGATTTTCAAAATTAATGTTTATTTTACCGTTGAGATTTGCGCATATTTCTGTCATCTGGTAGTCATAAACGCCGTGGTTGAGCGCACAGCAATGTCACCTCTATTATAACTATATCTTAGTTCAAAACTAGAGTGAAGTTGCGATGTGTTGCTAATCTGAGGTATAGGCCGTTAAGTAGAGATTTCAACTCATCAGAGATAGATATTTTCTGCTTAAGCGGATGCTCAAGCATGAGATCAATTTAAGAATACGGGCACTAGTCTACTAGATAAACAGAGGTCGCTTGCTTTTTCTTTTTCAATTCGACCGGGTTGATCTTTGAAAATTAGAGCAAATTTTATTTATTATTGAGAGCATTTTCATCAATGTATTTAAAGCCTACGGAAATCAACTAGTTATTTAAATGTCACTTGTAGATAAAGTTTAATTGTACATATTTAATAAACTTAATTCAAATCCGTTGAAAAATAACGCTACAGCAAACTTTTCCCCTCGATCAAAAATCGCAATCGACTAAACAATTTTAATAAATCAACGGACATGTGTGCCAATTTTCATCAAAATCGGTTGAAAAATGCGACCCGTAAACATACCGACGGACAGCGGACAAAAGCGTTTTTGGCCAGCCTCGAAACATAGACGCTTCGCTCGCTCGGTCAATAAAAATAAGGATCGAAACTCATCATCACTAAGGAGCAGTTTGGTTGTAAAATGCATGCCTTTCCATTCCATACACTTAATCACCCTATAATATAATATATACTAATATATAGTGGTCTCGACAGAGCTTACCTATTTGAGCCTTTTGGGGTGGAGACCTTGGGTCCGTGGGGAGCCGGTGCCCTCCGGGTTTTCAAAAATATTGCGGGGCTTTTGATTGAGGCGACACGTGACCCAAGGGCTGGCTCTTATTTAGGCCAGCGAATTAGCATAGCTATTCAGCGTGGCAATGTAGCCAGTGTCTTGGGCACGCTTCCGTCTGGTACTGGTCTGGAACAGTTGAGTTACCTATAGGCCGTTTGTAACGGTCTTTAGGTAATCTGACTGATTCCTTTGTACATAGTTAGTTTAATTGTACTTTTTATTGAATAAATGTAATGAATGATTGCAATAAAAAAAAAAAAAAAATATATACTAATAGAAAAAAATATATTAATTGAGCCGTTCTGTTTAGTGCCACACGATGATGGAGATATACGGCGACAGCGTGATCCACATAATCGAGCAGTACGGCACGAAGGGCGCCTGTCAGAAGATAGGACTCTGCAACGACTCGGACGTAGCCTACGTGCGTATGTACCGGAAGCGGAACTGGTACGTACACGCCTCACTCGTCTGTGTTTTTTTTAATCCAACTAGGAGACCGAACGAACAAATAGCCCACTTGTTGTTAAGTACTCTCTTGTCTATTAAAATGTCTTCCTGCGTAGGTCCCATCCACAAACATAGCCTACACGGCATTTCATTGCGCCCGTCAACTTGAGGCATAAAAGTGTTACGGCTCGCGTACCCGTAAGTTCACCGGCACAGCAATTCTGCTTGACAGTTGAAATGGGTATGGTGGTAGTACTGTTACTGTAAGCCCCGCCCCTTTTCCCTCAGGCCCGTATTAATTTTACTATTTCTAGGACCCATAGATATATATACCTTAAACGTTAGTATTTTATTATCTGTGCTTAAACTAAAATACATATAAAATAGGCGAGTTTAAGTAAGCACACGTGATGTGATCCCCGGCGTGTTGTGACAGTATAATGTATATTGTATAATGGTAGCTACGCCCGGCTACCACCACCTTCCCAAGGTCTGTGGCCATAACAACAATTCTAAATTAAATATCTGTAAGTGTTGTGACCTAGTGCAATCACTTGAAATACAAAAATTTGATTAAAAAGCAAAAACGCCATTTCTCTGATTTTGAGTGTAATTTCAAACACTAGGGCGTATCACAGTTCAGTGAATCTCTGCTAGATGACGTTATCAGCGCTTTAGCTGAGAGATATGACACTAAATTCGGAATCTGTATCGGTACCCCCGTAGCTCAGTTGGTTAGAGCGTTTCCGGCTTTAGGAAACGACGCGTGATCGAATCCCGTCGTGGGTTGTGAATTTTTGTGTCAAAATAACATTTGTAAATTCTAAATTGTTCTGTTCCGGCCTTTAGAGGCAAGACTGTTGAGGATTCCGGGTGAATAAATAAGATTGGACCTTGTTGAGCTCCGTTCTCCGCACTAGATAGCTGCCTGCTAAACAGGTTCAATACAGATCTCGCCTCGGACTCTGTCGCTCGTAACTAGCTATTTTAGATAGTACAAGCCACGGAGAACACGGGGTAGTACAGTGCTGTCCAATACAAACGTAGTTTGATGTACATTTCGTACACGCGCGATTCAAATAAAATTTTGCAGGGATAATCGTGTCTGTGGGGCGTTCCTTTTAAATAAATACATTCAAAATCGAAGTATGTGTGTATGAAAAGACACGTCAATTCGCACTTGTGGTTCATTAGTAGTATGATCTATGTAGATGCACCTGATTATTTGTTTGACTTGTTCCATCGGTGCGTGGGAAAGTCAGTGCTTTCTGGGTAAGCTCGCTCTATCCTTGCTCTGGCCTAGAATTAATAAGTTCAAGAGCTAATCAACATTTTAAAAAGAGCATATTTATCCCGTCTTCCCGTGATGATCGCAGCGCCACCTACTGGATACTACGGTTAATCTAAACCCCTCAACACTTGGTCATCAAAAACGGTCCAGCCGTTATGAGGAGTTCATTGACACACTTACAGACTTTTTTTTATTGTACGACGGGGAAGCGCTTGGACTTCATCTCATCTGGTTTAAGTTGCGATAAGGCCGAAGGTGGAGGCGCATTTTAACCGGAGTCCTCAACTAACTGAGGAACTGGCTATCTTGCCTGTAAATGCCGGAACTAAACAATTTTTAGAAATATTGTTATGGCGACAGAATTACGTAAGATGGTGGTAGCTAGCCTGGCGGACTTGAACAAAGTCCTACCACCAACCAATCCAAGCGGAATATTGTACTAAGGGGTTAGGGACCACTTTGAACCATTAGACGGTTAAAAAGCTATTTTTGTTATGTCACTGGAAAAGATATAAAACATGGTTAATTTGATTTCAGATTGCACGCGCGGGAATCGGAAGCGACTCGTAATCTCTCATTATTTGTATAAGCCATTATTTTTACCAAATCCATATAGTACTTAGGTCTTTGTTTCCAATAAAAAGCATTATTTTGACTAGTTTCGACTAAAAAATAAATAGCTATTTCTTAGCTAATGATGTTTTTAGAAAATTGTACTTATGCAGGTTTGTTGTCAAAATACGGTTTTTGATTCCCTCATCTTTATTTTCCAGTGTTTTTTAAGAAAAAAAGACATTAGATTAAGAATTTCTTACGTATAGAGTTTCATCAATCATGAAATGTAGCTCATTTATGAATAACCGTTAAATGTAATCTAGTTACACGCGCTAGCCTGTGATAGCATTGTAAACTGTTTCTATGAATAAACGTTTTTAATAAATCGCTTGGTTTTTATCATCTCCTGTTCAATATTTAACAAGTCTCATAGCTCAGTTGGTAGTAACTCTGCCTTCTGCGCCGTAGGTTGTGGGTTCCATTCCCACCCAGGACAAACATTTGTGTGATGAATTGATGTTTGTTCTAGGTTTGGGTGTTGTATTGTACGATAAATATGTATTTAACAAAAAAAAGTATATTAGTATTCTATCCGTAATCTAGTTCCCATCCAAAGTAACGCCCGAATTAATTATCTATGTACTAAGGAATCAGTCAGATTACCTAAGGACCGTTACAAACGGCCTATAGGTAACTCAACTGTACCAGACGGAAGTGTGCCCAATACACTGGCTGCATTGC
The DNA here is from genome assembly GCA_951394065.1 of Venusia cambrica. Taxonomy (NCBI): domain Eukaryota; kingdom Metazoa; phylum Arthropoda; class Insecta; order Lepidoptera; family Geometridae; genus Venusia; species Venusia cambrica. The sequence continues at coordinate 4,761,461 of OX596043.1, read as the reverse complement.
CACGCTGATGAGCTATGCTAATTCGCTGGCCTAAATAAGAGCCAGCCCTTGGGTATGTATATATGTATATGTCACCGTGAGATTGTAATATGCCTCGTCATATTGCAAACGGTCAACAAATTGTCAACAGTAACTAACATTTACAATTTTACGCATTATTTATAGCTTCTCTAGTTCTGTCGCTTGCTTTAGTAGAGCCACAGACCTGCCTTACTCTCTCCTCAAGAGGGTGAGTTGAGCAAATGGCCTTACAGGAATGTACAATCGAATCCTGTAACGCAAGCCTAGTGGTTATCCTTCACGCGGTGCCCCCCGTTCTCGATCTAGTTCCATAAAACAGAGTTAACTGAAACCACAGGACGACTTCTGTCGGGATGGAGAGGTCATGTCCCGACGGGTTCATCATCGATCACCATTTTTACCGACCGTTTACAATATGCCGAGGCATATTACAATCGGACGGTGCTTATAATCTTATGCTGACATGTGTACAATATGCCGAGGCATATTAAAAACGGACGGTGCTTACAATCTAACGTTGACATAAATATATATCTCTGTATGTACTTTTCCTATTATAGCAAGGTCATCACAACATGATATTCTCTTCCTTTCACTTCTATCAGCCGACAACAATAAACACAAACAATAAACGACAGCAATAAACAGGTCATTAATTTTACACAGTGCCATCTAGCCCCAAACTAAGCATAGCTTGTAATATGGGTATTAGATTACAGATAGAATACTTAAATACTTTTTTTTTGATAATACATACTTATTATATTACAGGGCATTAATTTAACACAGCGCCATCTAGCCCCAAACGTACAGTGAGACTCGTCCAGTGTGGATTTACCATAGCAAGTTGAATCACATAAAATAAAACATGTTAACAAAACTTGTAGCCAGCATTTGCTGAGCCCTTCAATGTCTATTGTTGGACAAGGCCTCCATCAAAGCTAGAGGCATAACATATAATAACAACGCTTGGCAGGCGAATTGTGATCGGGGTAAAGGTGCAAAATAATACAAATAAGGCTGCTACACTTCTATTGAGATCCGTTAGTCGTTGACGACATCCGTGGGTTGTGTTGTGGACGATTCAGAAGCTGCGACCAGCAACACAAATATCAATCGCGCAAAAATAACAACAGATTTTTTAATTTTTTATTGGTAATAGTCAAGCGTTTGACCACCAGCTTACATGTAAAACAAGTAAAGATGTGGCCGGAGCACGCTAGCCTAAAAGGGACCTATTTACTCTGGACTTGAACACTCCAAGATTGTACTCGTGCGGAAAAACAGACGAAGGCAAGGAATTCCATTCCTTACCTGTATTAATGATAAAGGTAGAGGCGAAACGATGAGTTCGGCACAATGGAACATTTACAAGGTAATTGTAGCGCCGTACGTCTGCTAGTTCGGTGGTGGAAAGGGGAAGGAGGGATAAGGTCGAAGATTTTGAGTTAGCAGCAATCAAAGGCATATGTCCACAGATTAACCAACATGGTTGTGACTATCACTCCAAGAGAAGTTACGGAGAAAAGCAGAGCTTTACGGTTGACAGCTTCGTACTCGAAAAAGATAAGATAGCTGCATAGATTAGGTACTCATGATATTTCACCACTTACAAAAAACATCAATATACTTATGGAAGAAAACTTAACCTAAGCGACACTGGTAAAACTATAGATTTGTATATTCTCAATCTATGGGTAAAATAATGAGCGGCCGTATCGCTGAAAGCGATGTCTTCCAGCCAACCGTTGGATGGACAAAGGAGATAATGGCTTTCAAGGATGGCGGTGTACCTAATACAAGCATCACAATATAGTTCGGCTCTATAGTAAAACAAAAAGAAAACGTCAAATTTACATGAAAAATAGCTTTAGGCTTTGCAAGATCCTGCAACTGATACTAGGTTCAAATATTGTTGAAGGGTGGAAGTACAAGGTGAAATGGAATAGGGGGAAACCAAAATTCGACGAATTTCATAACCTACCTACAACAGTAGCGGTTTAAAAAAACGACCATCTAGGTACATTGTCTTTATTTTTAAAATTAAATAAATACTGATTTCCGTATAGCGTACCGAGCCCCTAAGAAACGAAAGCATACGTGAAACAAAGAAACGAATATAAGGTAGGTCTGTCGAATTACGTCTACCTAAGGTTTTGGTACTTTTGTCTGATATATTATAAAAGGAACAAAGAAAAGAGTGCGCGTATCAAAGGAATGTTTTATAATGAATCAAATAAACACAAAATAATAATACTGTTTAGAAAAAACACAAAGCAGAAATGACCTAAAACACATTGTGTTTGGCAGAATTAAACGACTGAGATTTAATTACGCCTGCGATAATTTTCTTTCATTAACTTTTTACTCGAACATTTTCATAGCTTATTTTTAATAGGAACACGATCAATATCATTATTACAGCACAGTCATCATTTAAATATTTAAAACCTTTTTTACAGGTTTTAGTAGGTACCATATAACAACAGTCTTTTAGACATATTTTTTTAATAAAATAAATTCTAAAAAAATAACAATAGGCGTGACTAAGCACAGGTCAGGGTTATAACGCCTAGGTACTTGAGTTGAAGTACACTATATCTAACGGCGATCGACGATATGGTCATACAAATCGCGCATTTAGTTGCAAATCACATCCCATACTATATTACAATATCATCAAATTGTCGATCGCCATCAAATAGTGTGCTCAAACAGTATATTTAATAACAATTCTTAATTACAACGATCAGGACATCTAAATTTTTCTACCATTTTTAGTTAAGCTAATACATTCCTTGTGGTACCATTTCTGGCAAATAAAGCATGATCTCTTAACAGCAATACGGTCCTCATAGCAAGCATAGCAATACCACTCACATCTTTTGTTTTCTTTATCCTTTTTTACGTTTGTCTTTCTTTTCATCTTCAGAATTTGTATCAGTATCGGATCCAGATTAATAAATTCGGAAAGGTTGCTGAATGAGAAGTCTCGTGATAAACCTTGTCATAAGGAAACATAAAAACACCTCAGAAACATCTTCATTATCAGAGGTATCTTCATTGCCAGAAACATATGTAAAACCTACCTATAGGCAACCTCTGTCAACTTGACGGGCGCCTGCGGCAGCATTTGTTATGGACAATACAGCCTAGGCTGCCCGTCCTGATCAATTCAAATAGTTTCTAAAATATTTAAACAAAAACCTATCGCTCAATGTTCTTATTATGATGGTTAAGCGAGGTAATAGTTTTTTAACGAATAAGTCTTAGATTTTCGTGAAAAACTTACAAAAAAGATAAAAACTTACCAAGAACTTCTTACATTCCGTTAGTAAAAATAGTACATCAACTATACTATCGCCAAAGATCAGTCCACTGCAAGTTCGCAGAGAGGGATGGGACGCGGGCGGGTTGCGGGATCCACGAGTGGGTTGTTATGCGTTGTACGTAGGTAATTAGATTCATTTTGTCTATGTCTTTTCTATGATTTTTTAGGGCTTAGGCGTAATTCGACAGACCTACCTTATTCACTTACTTAGTTCAAATACTATTGGTCCTTGGGTTGATAAATGTTTCCAAAAATATGTAGGTATGAACCCGCGGTGTTCGGCAGATTCGACTAGGCACTTAGAAGGGTTTTTTATTTTTATTAATCCGAAATGCGATTAAACCCGGGCGGCAGCCTAGTTTGATTTATCATGGTACTATTGGGAAAAATCGGTGCCAATTTTATCATCAATGGTACTGTTCAATGGTACCAGTTGTCCGGCGGCAAAAAAAGGCTTCTATTATAGGCCTAAAGATCCGTCAACTCCGTCGATGCCTGTAATTTTCCTGTAGGCTTCTTTTGAGACCTCGGTAATAGCACGGCGAGCAAACCGCAAACTGAAACAAAAATACTGTTGAGGATTCCCCTTCGGCCTTATGATAGCTTGAAACCAGGTGAGATAAAGGCCAAGCGCTTCCCCGTCGTACAATAAAAAAAACATACATGTAAATCCTAATGGAAAATAGCTACGTCGAATACAGTTGAAACCAGCCATACCTAAATGCTACAATGCCCAGTAGAAAAATTATAAATAAATGATTGAATTGTAATTTAGTTAGCTGTGTTTAAATCTAGAACCTAAATTAACATTCGAATAAGGCTAGATAGGTAGGTACAATAAACCAAAAACAACTAAATTTACAAACCTTCGTCACACATCCACCTTTAAGTTTTAAAACAACAAGGATCTTTGTTGTTATGCAAAACGCTTTTAAAACTTAAAGGTGGATGTGTGACGAAGGTTTGTAAATTTAGTTGTTTTTGGTTTATTGTACCTACCTATCTAGCTTTCAAACACATTGTGGAATCATAAGTCATAAGTTCTTTATTGTTATACCTAACAATGGTAGGTATAACATTCACTTTTAACTGATTGAAGCCTTAATTCAGTTCAGGAACCAATTATATATTTAATATTAAACATACGTATTACTGATGCCTATAAGTTCTATGTTGTCTGGATATGTTGTGTACTTACGACTGTAAGTGGGTACACCACAAACGGAAGTAGGTACATTTGAAGCACATTTTAACATTGTGCCGCCATTAAATTAACCGCATCCTGAACCCAGAAGTTAATAGTTGTAACATTGCTTTGCAGGCTCCATTTATTTTATATTCAAAAATACTTTTAAAACCTCACTAATTCGTCTTTAGAGTCTGCAAAGATTTTCAAGAAAACAGTCACAGTATCTTACTATTTCTATAGGTATGTAAATGTGACTCCAAAGACAAACAGGCTATTAGATATGGAAATCAAGTTACATCATGTAACCATGTTACTGTATTGTAAATCGGTTTGTAATTTGGAACACAAAGAACCATCTTTTTAATAAAAAGATTGATTTCAAACTGATCCAATGTAGGTATGTGGTTCTTGATCCCTTGATTTGTTTTACTATCAAAGTAGTATTTTGGGGTAGATGTGATCTACCCATTGCGCTAGCCATCCTTGCTGTGGCTAGACAAGAGAGCTGAGAGCTAGACAAGCCTAGATCGGAAATGAATACAATAATTCATAAACTTAAAAAAACGTACTAACCTCATAATATAGATATCTTACCTATAAGCAATCCTCCGAATCCGTAAAAGGTGAACTCACAAGCAGCGTTCAGCAGTACTCCGGCAACATTCGTTCCCACCACAGATCCTACTCTACCCAGCATCATACACAGGCATACTGCCATGCCCCTGTGAAAAGTCAAAGAAACATTTAGGATATAAGTATACCTACAACTTGACTATTTATAGGTGTTCTTTTTTATAAGTATTTCAAATATTTAGGATATAAGTATACCTACAACTTGACAATTTATAGGTATTCTTTATTATAAGTATTTCAAGTAAGTACCTATAGAACACCTGTGGAACACCTCATGTATGATACTTAATGCCGGAGATGGAAGCGCACTTCACCTGGAACCTTCAACTGAGGTGGAAAGTACCTGAGTAAGGTACCACCAGGTGGCCAAAATATTGTGAGGACACTATATGCTCAGTCATTTTGGATTATAGTTGTAAATTAGTTGTGCCGAATCCTATTGTTCCGTAAAATCCATTGTAATAAATACTTAAAAAAAAAAAAAAAGTTTGTTCTCACCTCATCCTGTTACTAATATCGCATAGGCTCACCAGTGATACTTACTCGACACCCCCTCGTAAGGGTACAGTGCCCATTCGTGGAAGAGTCTTAGAATGATTTCGTGCGTAGGTAGGTAGCACATTAAATAATCTTCTCAGAATAATTTTCGGTTCTCACCTCAAATGAGTGGGGTAAATTTCCACAGCATACGCATTCACAGGGCCAATAGCGAGGGTCAGCGCCGGTATCGATGACAGCAGCACAGCAAACACAATGCCTTGCGTGATGAAGTCTACCAGCACGCAAAACGTTCCAATCAGCAAAAAAAATATGATGATCAACAGCTTCTTGCCAATCAATCCGACTGCACAGCTGGCTAGAACTCCAACGACAGCGCAAGCTAAACTGGCTATTGAACTGACTTCAAAGGCTATCGGGTCTATAGAGTCCTTACAAAGTCCGGATTGTGATGTCTGAAATAGTCAAAAATATTTTTGAAACATAAGTAACCTACCTACCTACCTCCCGAATATTTTGTTTGTTATTTTTTAAATGAACTTCCTACAACTCATTGCGTTAGTAAGGTTAGACAGGCGCTTTCCTTAACCGCAAGCTAACCAGCTCTGCCCCCAAAGAATCAGATAAAGCTTCTGACCATCTTTAAAGCATTTATTGCGCACACGGAGGAGTGCTATGTGAGATTTGGCATAAGTAGTTACAAGTTAATAAGGAGAGCAGAAAGTTAGTATTGTTTATCTCAGGCAGCTATTTGCCTAGGCACGCCTTGAAATATTCAGTTTGCAATCGTACGTAGGTAACTAATCGGTGGGCGCTTCGCATATAAAATGCATCGTCATCTCTTTTATCCGACAAAAAGGAGGGGTGTTATATGTTTGTAGTGTGTATCTGTTTTTGTCTCTCTGAGGCAACATAGCTCCTAAACAGATGAACTAACTGGTTTTGTTTTGTTTTTCGTTGGAAAGGCGTCTTATTTGAGAACAATCTCAGCTACGTTTCAAGGTCGTTTGAAGATGATCACCTCTTTTCTAGTTGATGAAGAAGATATAAATAGCTTCCACAAGTCTGATCGATTCAAAATATGAAATCCTGACATTTGTCAATGATATCACAAAAGTAAGATTGCCTTGACCTGCGCAGGCTGCACCAGGATCCTACAGGATAGTTACTCAACCCGCCGCAAGTAGGTACTTATCGTACATACATACAGATGTTACGGGAAACGGTTCTTTAGGCGAACGGTCATGAAGGTCATGAATATAGCTATAGGTACAGCATGTTCCGAAAGGTACCTACTCAACGATGTATGGCATATGGGTACCTTATGTTTGGGCTCAAACTATGCGTTTTGTGTATGCGATGGTAAAGTTAAATAAAATTATTTTTGATCGATTCTTAATTTTTGAAAAATTTACTTGCCAAAAATGTGTAACCTACGCGGAGAATGTATGATCAACCCAGGGCAACGGAATCGTTGGCTGTTCCTGTTGCGACTGAATGAATGACACTGGAAGACCTGTAAAGATCCACCTGGCCCGGCTTCCTGCTAAAGTTTGGTGCCAAATGGTTTGCCGTGTTCGTCGGTGCGCGGGAGAGCCAGTGTTTTCTGAGTACGATCGCTTCATCGTAGACCTCATCTTTGCTATGGCCTAGAGCTAAAGAAGCTTAATGTCAAAAACCATCATTTATAAAAAAAAACCTGGAGATCTGGAGAGTCAAAATAAAAAAAAAGGATTTGCCATATAAGATGAATATACAGGACGAAAATACAGGTATGGCCTACGTTGCACCGGTAAAATATCACAGTCAGTCAACATTTTTTTATTTAATTAATTTTTTTAAGGATCATTTTGAAACGTCAAATCTACAGCCTGTTCGGAATCGCGACCAGCACACAAGGAAAAAGGCAAGAAACTCGGGTTTTTTGATGATCCATTCAACATTTAGATATAAGTACCTACCTACAGTTTTAAATAACATTCTAAGTAGGAACATTAGAAACATAAATACTTAATACTATCTTAAAACACTTATTATTATTACCTATCTACCTAATGGGAAGTTTGTTAACATTGGCCACCATTAATCACCATTTAGCTGTCAACAGGTAAGTAGGTATAACAAAATCGTACCACGCGTTCTTATCGTCTATATAGTTACAATTTTTGTAGTACTAGGCACTTTTTATAAATGTTATCTTTATAAACAATTTGAATTAGCGAGCAGAGAGTCGGTGTCGCTTTGAGGAAGCATTTCATAAAATCTCACAAAGTTTCCTACGAATGAATTTTACTTTTTCTAAGCGATACCTTGTACCTAGGTATATCAAGTTATCACTACTTTTACAAATCTCATCAATGTTTCAATGATTTTCATAAATGTACCTATTGGAAGCCGACTGTAAGAATACCATCTCTTTATAACGTTCCCTGAGAGGGTCACGAATTTTCATTTATAAATTGCCCGTACAGCTCTCGTCTGCAGAATAAAAATGCTTTACATCGCTACGACCTTAATACAAAAGCGTTCTCATTGCCAGTCATTGCTCCGAATTTGATAGGCTTATTCCACTTCTCTCACCCGAGTGAGACTTATTGATTTAGAAAACCAACACACATAATTACACAAAAATATACAAATAAATGTATTAGAAAATCCTCACATGCACACTTGTACATCACGCGTAAAACATTTTGGAGAGCTAGTAACTTAGTTGAGTTCCTAGCTCACCAATTATATTTTTACTTTTAATTCAGACACAATTGTGTAGAAACTAAAATTATATTATGTAAAATAAGACAAGGTAACATTAAATAATAATGAAATCTGAACAATGTTATTACATTTATTTAGATATTATCTAATATTTTTACGTATTAATTACCAAAATAATAATCGAGTGGATCATTTGGTTTATTCTCACTACTTCGATTCATTAGTTCGATTTTTAGTGGCAACGGGCACAGGTTCATAATATGATTATGGTTTAATAATTATATTTGATGTATTCCATCACCAACTATAATTTTGCTATAGATAGGTAACGTAAATTCTACCGAGTTTCAAAAAATCTTGCGGGGCTTTTGATTGAGGCAACACTTGACCCAAGAACTGGCTCTTGTTTAGGCCAGCGAATTAGCATAGCTATTCAGCGTGGCAATGCAGCCAGTGTCTTGGGCACGCTTCCGTCTGGTACTGGGCCGGAACAGTTGAGTTACCTATAGGCCGTTTGTAACGGTCCTTAGTTAATCTGACTGAATTGCATAGTGTACATACTTAGTTAGTTTAATTATACATTTTATTGAATAAATGAATATTGTAATCAATAAATAATACAAAATTCTACCTACAATGATACAAAACATCATTTCTATAGATTGTTTATTCAATAAACCTATCAATAAAAAAACGACTAGTCTCAATATTCACGTTGCTTAATTTATCCTAATATGAGCCCAAAATGAAGATTAAAGATGCGTCAACTCCTTCGGTAATTTTCCCTTTGGCTTGCTTTGGGACTTTGGCAACAGTACAGCAAGCAGACCACACACTGAAAGACAAAAAATACATTATTCCATGTGCTTCCGTTCACGTAGGATACTTTATAAAAAATATAATACGTAATTATATTTTTTTTATATTTGGTCAATAATAAACATACATATACATGCACTGACTATTATTATTAAATAAAATCTTATATATACATATTTCATATTTCCACGTGAACATTGGTGCTACCTTCTAAATACCAAGTTTCAGCTCAATAACCGCCGCTATGGTTTCTAGTGGCTCACCCTCCGGTTTCAGATCCAATGGTCCTGGGTTCATTCCCCAGGTACGTACCTACTAACATGCATGCCTAACCATCTCATTACTCTCAAGACAAAATACATTTTAGAGCTGACCAAAACCTTTATAATCGTTTAAGTAATTAGCTGACTGTTTAAATGAGCGCCAATTAAATTTATTTATTAATAATTATTTGCCGTGGTGGTCGCGGATTAAGAATCGACCCCTCCAGCGTAGCCAATGGATGTCGTAAAAGCCGACTACGGGATCTCACCAGAAGAAGGGCAGCGCAATATATGTGTACCTACATAATATATAGATATTATGTAGGTACACATATATTGCGATCACCAATCCGCCTGCCAAGCTTGCGGTGATTACGGCAAAAACCACCTGCTTTGTAGAAGCTCTGTCCAGCAGTGGACACTAATGAGCTGTTGATGTGATACCAATAGGTAATTAAGAACATGTTCTTTTTTGCACCTTACAGTAAGCTTTACCTTTCCTATTTAATTATATAAATGCATTACTTTAATTCCTATAATATTGCTTAAGTTAGTCCAATTATAGCTAGAACAGTGAAATTTTTAGCTTATCATAAGCTCACTATAATAATCATAATCTTATCATAGTATCCCCTTAGCTAGCTTGTTTCATATTTAGATTAATGTGTGCAGTAGCGCTGAAATAAAAATAAATAAACAATTTTCAGTTAGGTTTTCTAGATTGTTGCTCCAATATAGTGGGTGGGTATATGATGTTAGTGGGACCACCATTGCTTGCTTGCATAGAAAACTGTTCAAGAAAATCTTTACATTTGGCTACAAGTCTATCAGGCTTTAAGAATATGTTAATCTATTTAAATCACGTAGACAAGTATAGAAGAACACTTATGTAAAAAAAGTTGAGGTTGGTTTCTGTAAAGTTGGTTCTTTGTTTTCAAATTCCGTAAACTGTTGCTGGTTTACATTACCATTTCTTTTTGTTTTCTGGTTTCTGTACCTACCTATTTAGCTATCGGATGTTTTCTATGATACCTATTTTAAGGATTCAGTACAAAAAGGAGCAGTTTTTTAGTCCTTACCTACCTTGATATAGGTATACTAAATGAGTACAAAATAAGGCCATCCTTGGTTGAACCCGCACACGAATGCTCCAGAACGAAATGCAAAACAACCTTAATTTTTAAGTCTTCAAATGTGTTTTTTTTTTATATATTGATGGAAAAATGGTCGTAAAATCGAAATTGATGTCTTACTTATAATCAATCCTCCAAATCCATAAAAGGTGTATTCACAAGCGGCGTTTAGAAGGATTCCGGCAACATTGGCCCCCACCACAGATCCGAGTCTACCCAGCATCATACACAGACTCACCGCCATACCCCTGTCAACATTAAACGGAAACAAACATTTGAAACATAGGTTTTTTCTTCTAGGACTTACCTACAGGTTATCACCTTTCTGTATAGTCAGGGAAAGTTGGGGAAAAATCTGCCGAAATTTACCAAAAGTCGGGGTAAATCTGCAAGAACCAGATGTTGCACTGTTTGCTCCACCCACTGTTTGTCCATGCTTCAAACATCGGACTGAAAATCATATTTTTCTACTTTTTTTACTACTAATTGGTGTTTTGTATAAAATATGAATATGTATAAATTTTGATCTAAAATAATATTTGAGAATTGGTCCGAAAAGGTAAGAAAAATTAAGAAGACACCCTGAAAGAACTCGACAAGCAGGTCTCGCTAGGTTTATTATTGGATCTCACCTCAAATGAGTAGGAAAGATTTCGACAGCAAAGGCGTTCACCGGCCCAATACCGAGCCCAAGCATCGGCAGCGACGATAGCAGAACAGCGAATATCATATCTTGCGTTATAAAGTTTATCAAAACGCAAAACGTTCCGATCAGCATATACACTCCGATGAGCAACGTCTTCTTGCCAATCAGGTTGACTGTACTGCTGACGAAAACCGCTATAACTGCGCAGCTGATATTAGCTATTGAACTGATTTTGAAGGTTATCGGGTCTATTGTATCGACACACACATCACTATTTGTCTGAAAAATAAAATATATTTTTTTATTGTGTGACGGAGAAGCGCGCTTGGCCTTCATCTCACCTGTTTACAAGTTGAGATAAGGCCGAAGGTGGAGGCGCACTTCACCCGGAATTCTGATACAATAATTTATGAAGGACTACTTTTACGCGTTAACATCAGGTACTTTACTTTATGCTTTGGTGAAAGTTGAATTATTATCCGTTCAGCTGGTAGGTACCTATCTTTCCGAGGTTAAACCAGAAAGCAACGGTAGCTATGACGACAATAAACACACAAAAAAACGTGCAAACCGGTCTTTCATTGACAGATTGAGCTCAAAGTTCCTCAATCAGCAGATTGAGTTTTAAGAACTTCATCAGATCTTCAACAAACGTTTAAGGGACACCGACATTGAGAATACGCCCTTTTCAATGCAAAAAAATGAGAAAAAGAAATATTCGAATTGAGAACCTTTTTTTTTTGGAAAGTCTGATAGAAAGAACTACAAGGTGGCCCATAAGTCCCTTGAAATGTAAAAAAATCATTAAAAAAAAACTAATTACAATATGAAAAAGGTTTTTATTTGGAAGTAATCTTAATAAAATGGGAATTATTTTTTGAAAATTACATCGTCTAAATGTAATCCGTTACGATCGCGGCACTCCTGTAAGCGACGTCTAAAATTGTCCATCACTGCGCGGCAAGTAACTTCTGTAATGCTTACCATTTCTCGTCGAATATTTTCTTTCAAGACAACGATTGACCGCGGGTTGGTTTCATAAACTTTACTCTTAAGATAACCCCATAAGAAAAAGTCCATTGGGGTCAGATCCGGACTACGTGGTGGCCAGGCAATATCTCCTCTTCGAGAGATAACTTTACTAGGGAAAAGTTGACGAACGACGGGCATAGCGGTGTTAGAGGTATGGGCAGTTGCTCCATCCTGTTGAAACCAGGTCCGCGTATTGAAGCCTGGAAAATTCTGCAACTCTGGTGCAAAAAAGTTCTCGATCATTGCCACATAGCGCTGCGAATTAACAGTAACCGCGCGACCTCTGCTGTCCTCAAAAAAGTAAGGGCCTATGATGCCATGCGCTGACATAGCCGCCCAAACTGTCACTTTAGGGCTATGTAAGGGCCTTTCATGTTTGCGATTTGGATTTTCGCAACTCCAGTAGCGACAATTCTGCTTGTTGACATGGCCGTTGATGTGGAAGTGAGCCTCATCAGAGAATAACACGTTATTAAACGATGTAAAGTGGCCGAACATTTCATTTGCAAAATTTAGTCTGTGCATAGGGTCAGTATCTTTTAATTCCTGTACTAATTGAATCTTGTAAGGGTGAAGAAGTAAATCTTTCTTTAAAATCCGCTGTAATGAAGTTCTGGATAAGTTTAATGCACTGGAACGCTTACGAATAGACTGGGTAGGATTTTCACGAATTGACTGTTTCACTACGTCGATGTTTTCTTCCGTGCGTGATGTCCTTGGTCGACCTGACCGTTTTTTATCCAACGTAGAACCAGTCTCCTCGAACTTAGTAACCCAGTTCTTAATCGTTTGAATACTTGGAGTGTCGTTAAAGTTGCGTAAATTGTGATGTTCTCGAAATTTACGCCGCGCAACGGTAGCAGAATTATTGTTGCGATAAAACTCGCGCACACAAAAAGCACGGTCCGCACCAGTGAAACGCTCCATGGCGACTGAATTCCGAAAGACCGTTGGTGCTTCCCCCGTACCCCGCGCGCCATTCCTGCGCATCGTTTGAATTTTATTCGAAATTTAAATTTCAAAGGACTTATGGGCCACCGTGTACATTTGGTTTATGTCAACGGTGGACGTCATTACCCCGACCTTACCCACTGCTGGATATAGGCATCCCTTTGTTCATGTCGACCTACTTTCCTATACATAAATATATAATTACCTTGTTTTTATTTTTAATCACAAATCTGAATCGTGAGTCAGACAGATTATTAAGTACAGTGGCCTCCCAGTAAAGATTAAACGTGAACCACTGTGCCCCCAGACAATGATAACAAAACATTGAACATACTAACAAACAACATATTTTTCCAAAACCCATGCATATTTATGAATAGTCATGCAGATTATTATTTTTAATTGGTTGAACATATTCAATTACCTGCTCCATACTTTAACCATGTAGGTATCTAGAGTACCTACCTACTTTACAAATATAGCTATATATTTTGTACATAGTAGGTAGTATTCGAAAAAACATCATGCAGTTTTAGGATCTAGAGCTGAGCACTTGGAAGTTGAGTTGATACTTATATGAGATGGAATGGAATTACAGTGTAAAATATGAATAGAAACTTTTGTACCTACCTACCTATTAATATAATATAGATGAATTACCGAAGATTGTAAGTCTCTTATCAATAACTTCCTGCCCCTTATCCCACGCTGGGCGTACGCACAACAAGTCACATTTTTATTTCTAGTCAATAAAATTATCCGTTCTCGATATTTTAGCTCTTGGACTCCAGGCTTGCCTGGGTATAGATAAGGCTTATGATTGAGCGAACATTCCCGGAAAAGGCTTGAAGATGAAAGGTTGGACGCTGGCGCAGATTCCAAATGGTTCCAGTGCGAATGCGCACTATAAATGCGCATATACACACACAAATAAATAAATAAATAAATAAATAAATAAATATTACAGGACATTCATTTTACACAGCGCCATCTAGCCCCAAACTAAGCATAGCTTGTAATATGGGAACTAGATTACGGATAAAATACTTAAATACTTTTTGTAAATACATACGTACTATATGATACAACACCCAAACACAGAACAAACATCTATATTCATCACACAAATGTTTGTCCTGGGTGGGAATCGAACCCACAGCCTACAGCGCCGAAGGCAGAGTTACTACCAACTGAGCTATGAGGCTTGTCAAAGGTGAGTTGAAGTAAATCAGCATAATGACCTGGAATTTGAATGCTGGCAGACGTCTTCTGTCGTCGCCGACCACCGTCTGCCACGTCGTCAGGCTGTTCAGTGTACCACGGTCGGTGATATCGTACACTATTAACAATCACAATTACCTCTCAAAAGTAACAATAAATAAAGCACACAAAACAAAACACAATTTATCCACAAAACACGTCCCGATCAATATATAGATGCTCGAAGGCCCAATCCGAACTCTGAGCCCAAACAAAGAATATTCGTGCACTCAAATTTATATTTGAGTGCAATAACTTAGGTTTGAGAAGTTGAGGGTTAGGAACCATTTTAATAATTTCTCAATATGAACACTGGATCCGAAGAAAAAAACTGGCAAACTGCCTACAGTCGGCTCGATCTAACAAAAACATTTTTACGGGTGTCAGATTCATACAAATTTCCTGTAAAACATGAACTGATACTTTTGTGAATCTATATAGACTGTGAAGACTGTAATTAATCGTATTGACAAATGACACGACATTACTTTTGTAAATGCAAGTAGTAGTAGGTACTTCTCATTCATCATACTTTGGACGTAACCATCACCACGTGTATGAGGGCACCTAGCCCGTGCAAATAAAGTTGGATCAAGCTGATGGATCTTGAAGCACACAAGCATACTTCAACAATGGTGCTAAGCGGATTAGGACAAAACCGGTGTTAGTACTTCCCAAACGTGTCACAAAGCTCTACAATCTACAACGCTGGTGCAAATGCGTGAGTTAACTATGCCTAGGTGCAGGTACCTCATTCAACCTTTGAGCGATGACTTCACACGCTGTCATCCCTACGCCAGATCCAGTCATGACTCTATTTAACAAATCAGGGACCCACGCGTATAGGCCGTTTAATCTGAAACAAAAAATCGTGACATATAGACCAGAGTGCCCAGCAGATCCGCTTACCTTAACGCAGTTCCTAGTTCGTTTCGTAGGAAGAATCTGCTTGGGATAATTTGTGTCTGCGGAGCGTTAGTTTTTCCTAAAAAACTGGTGAAGACAAAAATATATGGAAAAGAGTTTCCCATACAAAATCACGCTTTTCCATGTATTTTATTTAATATTGTGTTTTTAGAATATATATTATACATGTAGCTACAAAATTTATTTGAATCGGATTTGCCATTTTGTGATGAACGAGGAACTATATAAATTAACAATTGTGGTACCAGGGAGCGAAAATCTAACCCAAAGCTTCTTGCACCCAAATCAAATGCTGTTGTTCATGGCATCAGTGACCCTGGCCACCCGTTTCTATAGTCACCCTAAAAGCAGACTCGTTTTTAATTCTACTCAATTTTAGCTTCAAGATCTTTCGACAGTGTTGGACTTATTCATAATTTGCAGAATGTCTGTGAAGAAGCGACGCTACAACAACTTAGAGAATAGAATGAAAGAGAGATGAAATAACTCAATCTTTCTCTCTCCAGCGAGCGAGCATCTCACATGTTTGTGACTCTGTCGATATAAATTAACATTTTATTTTTCATTGCTTGCGTCCCTTTTCAATATGTACCTACCTGACTATAACCACACATTATAAAATACTAGCTATAACTATGCATAACAACGATCTTCGTCTTATTTGTAAACCCGTACCAATTTACCGTAGGTAGATCTCGAAATGTTGACAATGGCTTTGTCAGACCTAACCAGTCGAACGTGCAAATTTAGATGAAGTATTTTTGATGATTAAGTGCTCTACACAAAGGTTTCACGTGTAAAGATACGGGGCTATAATAAATATTTGAAAATGTCGCCCTCACTCGGCGGCAACGGCTCCGCCTCGCCTCTTTATTAATTTGGTTGTCCGAGGCGAGGCAATGCCGTTACAAAGTTTGTTAGTGTGTGTTCCGATTGTACAGTTTCATCAACAAAT
The DNA here is from genome assembly GCA_951394065.1 of Venusia cambrica. Classification (NCBI taxonomy): domain Eukaryota; kingdom Metazoa; phylum Arthropoda; class Insecta; order Lepidoptera; family Geometridae; genus Venusia; species Venusia cambrica. Next base: position 4,745,088 of record OX596043.1, on the reverse strand, counting down.
GCTTTTGAGTTTAGTTGACGCCGCTCCTTTTCCGGGGTCACAATGCCGGAAATAGCTTCGGCAAGAGGTTTTTGATAATTACTTTTTTTTGTTATTTGAAATACTCCAATTCTTTTTTCTGGCCCGGCGTGATGCTTTGGCGATAAGGCCCCATTGTTATTATACTCGTACACTGTGTCACTAATGTTTTTATTGTTCGATAAAAGTTTGTGTCACATAAAGTCTCCAATCATTAATTTAAGCCCTCCACCCGTTGCCGGCTTATCGTCATGGTGACTGTCATTCAAGCAACCGTTTACATAAGAAGTGGAGTCGTAGTCGCACTCTCCTCTGTGGTCTAGTGGTTTGCCCACCGGTGTCAGATCCATCAGTCCCGGGTTCGATCCACTGGGGCGTATAATATTGTGCTGGGTTTGGTTGATGACTTCGTTTAAGTCCTCCTACCACCATCTTACCAACGTCTGTCGCCATAGCAACAATTCTAAATTGTTTAAGATCTGACATTTACATAAGCCAGTTCCTCAGATCGTTGAAGATAACGGGTGAAGTGCACTTCCACCTTCGGGTTCATCATAGCTTGAAACCTAGATGAAGGACAAGCGCTTCCCCATCGCACAGTAAAAATAAAGGTCTGAAAGGTAAATAAAGGTGAAAGCCAACAGAATACTGTTGGCTTGTCTAAACATGGTGTGATAATAGGACTGGGTTATAGGGCTTGAACTGGATTCCTAATCAAGGAATCCTGTTCAAGCCCTATACCATATAATATATTATGTGTACTGTAGATATTACATAGAAGACTAGTGCTGTTTACTCTTTTGTCACCCACTAGTGGATCAAGTCGGAGCGTGATAATGAATTATGGCCATGATACTAACTGACAATGATATCGAAGAATGCATACAACATTATCTGTGAGAAGATTTTAAGATAATAAGCATGACAATGGTGATAATTAGATAAAAGATATAATCAACTCACACTGAAAATATTCCAAAGAGCAAGAAACCCACTAGGCACATCCATTTTAGGTACTGAACTTCTAAGAGTGGTAAAGTTTGGGCCTTTAATGAAGTTAGCAAGCCACTCTTTTGCTTAGGAATATCCGTCGATTTCAGCCATTTTACCTGAAAAAAAAAGTATATTAATCTTAATTTCAATACATATATCTCATATATTTTAACTGCAAGCTGCTTCAAAATCAGTAATAAAATATACACAAAAAATATATTTTTAATCGGATAAATTTTTATTCACGAATAAATTGAATTGTTCATCAAAATATAAGGCGCCATTATCGCTTAAAGAGCGATCTCTTCCAGACCAACTAAGGATGAAACATTTGTAAGACAATTAGAGAGATAAAATGTAAATAGTTATTTTGTCCTTTCGCTGAGCTAGTTTAAATTCTTCGGCTCACTAGAAGACAAAATGTGGCCTGACATTGATCACGCTATCTCTGTTTCGCTCACACATCCCTCAGGAGATGCAGGTACATTGTAGGTACGTATAGAAAGAGATTCGTGCCCCAGATCTGCGGATCGAAATACGGGCCACATAAGTTATCATTAGTAGGTTGACTACCGTTTTACTTTTTCAATGAAATAAACGGCTATAAAGGCGTGTTCAGTGAAATAGTAACCTACTTAAATGTTTATGATAAGACCACACAAATTATATTGACAAGGCTGTTAGAGATACCTATAACATTTGAGTTTAATTTATTTATAACCAGCTTTTGCCTGCGACTCGTCCGCGTTATCCCGGAATAATATTTTATATGGCAAATCAGATGATACATGATACATACAGCGTAGATAATGACCAACGCTGCACTGCTTCGCGCTTATTAACTTGAGGCATACCAAGAGGTGTTCAGTCCCGTGTACCCTTCAAACTGAATCACAACAATGCTGCTTGCTACACATCTATACCAAATTCCAAGTGGATACCTGCTTGTAGTTCGTTTTTTGATAATCCCACAGCAGAATAACATGTTTACTATTGTGTTAATCTTGTCCATTTATTTCGATGACGTAATTCAATTGATGACCTAGGGGACGACGGCATAATAGTTGGGAGATGGGTCGGTGAGATTGAGCGGATAGCAGGAAAAACCTGGATGCGGTCTGCCGCAGGGTTGTTTGGTATGCATTTTCGGAGGCCTTTACTACCACAGATATCAGAATACTAACGTACATATACCCAGCGAGGGTGGAAATCGGTTGGAGATGAAGTCCTAACACATTATATTATAGTAACTAGGTATAAATAAGATCCATACGTTACGTTAAATCTATACGAAGATAATAAGTTTACTCGCCAATAATATCAGTAACAATTGAACAAATTGAACATTTTTTGGCTTCAGTATCGATGATAGTGTTTCCGCCAGTTGAAGATTAGGTATGTTTAGAAATTTGACCCGTTACAGCTTTATTATAAATAGTTTTTTTTTTTTATTGTACGGCGGGAAAGTGCTTGGCCTACATCTCACCAGATTTTGTTATGATTAAGCAGAAGGTGTATGCTTACTGGATGCCCTGGAAGCCTCAACAATCTGACAAATCTTACCTCTGAATGCCGGAACACAACAATTTTATATAGAATTGTAATTATGGCGACAGAATTAGGTAAGATGGTGGTAGCCAGGCGGACTTGACCAAGTAATACCACTTTTTTTTTTCTATGTACGACGGGGAAGCGCTACAATTTTACATAAGGCCGAAGGTGGAGGCGCTTCACCCGGAATCCTCAACAAACTGAGGAACTGGTTATCTTACCTCTGAATGCCGGAACACAACCATTTTATTAAGAACTGTAATTATGGCGACAGAATTAGGTAAGATGGTGGTAGCTAGCCAGGCGGACTTTAACAAAATCCTACCACCAACCAAACCAAGCACAATACATTGTACTCCCCATGGGGATCGAACCCGGGACCTCTTCTTCCGATCTTCTTTTCTCTCTTCCCTTCCGGGATCTGAAATCGGTGGGTTGAACCACTAGACCACAGAGGCGCTTAAATGGTGCAAATACAAGTTTTTTGTTTCACGTAGGATCAAGTCGATTTTTTTTATATTCATACACCAAGCCTCCGCCAACAGACGTTTTGAATTACCCGCTACACGGCAAATCCGAAGGATCAGGCCCATCTCTATTATTTACACATTGCACTCACCGGATAATCTTCTGGAGATTTTCCTTTATTGCCCGCATAGATCGTCTGCAGCACCTTTAAAGCTTCGTCGTGTTTACCCTGACTCATCAGATACTTGGGGCTTTCGGGCCCGAAAGATAAAAGGACCGCAGCTATGATGAAGAAGCTCGCATAAGCGATGGTGAGAACACGCCACGGCCGGAAGAAGTAAAGGCCAAAGTCTATTCTGAAGTCCAGGGGGAGGAACGCCCACGCCAATACTAGAAACGAACAATTTAAATCAAATCAATGAACTGTTTTTTTTTCTTTTTTTATCTTGCGATCAGTCCTTCTGACTATAAACAGATGTTATGTTTATCAGTCGTGTAGGGCGCTACTCCCATTAGAGTCAGCCCTTTCTGTTTAAAGTCTTCATCTTCGTACTGGTTTTTTTTTGTTTGAAGACGTCTCGTTGCTTTTTAAGTCGGCGGATGGCGACTGAATGAACTGAATGAACTGAATGCAACTGAATGAACAGAATCGAATATACTTTATTGTAAGGTGTACCTACCTTATAAATAAAACTGGACAACATAAAAAATATACAATGGGCGGTCTTATCGCTTATAAGCGACTTCCAGATCTCTGATTTCACCAAAAGAAGGGCAGCTTACTTCTGTGTGTTATCTTATTCTTTTTCTTTTCTACGACCACCTATCCGATAGCAGTAATCAAAGCAAGTAACTCTCAATGATGTTGCCAAATGGTCTTATAATACAGGTTATACAGGTTAGACCAGACCAATGCCCCCCTGGAGGGCAAATACCCTAAATTCAACATTTAGTGTTCTTTCCTTGATTATTGAGGTGAGAAAATTTTACTTTGTTTATTTGAGTCTTTCTCAAAATTTTTTTTTTTATTTTATTATTTATTATTTTTTTATTTATTTAAAAACAATTATAACACCATAACAGATAAAATACCCAAACCGGTGCCATAAGTTTATTTTAGATGCAATGTCTATCAGATAGATATATGCCATATCATTGACCCTATCGATCAGTATCATAGAAGTACAGGAGGTTTATTTTCTACTTTTGCGTTTTCAAATTCAAGGTCAAAATATCTTTGAATGCACTTATTTCTATTTCTAAAAATACAAAAATGTTTCCTTTGGGTAAAACTTGCTAATTTCAATATTTAGGGTAGGTACCTACCTTCCGCGGGGCATTGATTTGGTCCGTATTTGTAGATAGCAATAGGGAAACCTAATTGTCTGCTCCTAAACACAGACTAACTCAAATAGAATTCCAATTATCATCTCGTGTTGCATATCTTGTTATATTAAGTTGGCAAATAATTTGGATGGCGAGGATTTTATGGCTAAATAGATAGTAAGCCCAAGACAAACAGCTTACCTAATCCCCGATAACAATTTTATCTATGGAACAGCGTTTCGCGGCACTACCGCTTCTTTTTTTTTGTGTGACTCTGTACGTGATTGGCCTTGTTCGTATTAATGAACTACTTATCACAAACACGAATACGTTCGTTCAAGATGAGTAAAATCTTATCATGTCTTTGATTATTTCAAGTCAAAAACTAAAAAATACACCAAGTAGATACCTACCCTGTGCCTGCGCAGGAATCATGAAATTCAGTGTTATCATTATTCCGGACTCAACCGTATGGTATAATTAACTGCTTTCGTAGTTTCTAAGACATGTTTTTTTTTCACCACGACAATATACAATTGTGGTGATACCTATAGACACACGTAGATAGGAGACCAATAAAAAATAAATTTAAACTGAACATACCTACCAATTAATTGGGTTTATTGGCATCATAGAAATAGAGGAAGATCGAAATTGAGTATATAATGTTTGTATAAAAGCTGCTGACAGAAGTTGATGGAAGAAGACAACGTTACCCAAAACACCTGAGCGTGGATTTGGAGCAGGAAAATTATCAAATAAAACGGATCTATGTATAGCCAATTATGTTTGGTAGTACAACTTACAAGGCACCAAAGCGGCCCCTCCAATTTGCAGTGCGTTGGTTACTGAGAGGGTCAGGTCTCTGTACTTAGCCGGTAGTATTTCCCCAATGAATGTATACGGGACCGCCGCTGGGCCAGCTAAACTGTAAGAAAACAACTGTTCTTTTATAAATAAAACTGATAGATGGTCAGAAACATATTACATACATATACAGACCAACCACCCAGCTCTGTTGGTAGTAGATCTGCCTTCTGCCCCGTAGGTTGTGGATACGATTCCCACCCAGGACAAACAATTGTATGATGAATAATGTCTGTTCTGTATTTGAATTTTGTATTGTGTAAATCTATCCCTAATTTAGTCCCCATATTACTAGATTTGCTTAGTTTGGGACTAGATCGTGCATTATATGTGTGAAATTAACCTCCTGTAATATTTTCGTAAAACAACAAACAATCATATCATAATCATAATACTAAAGTAATCATAATCATAATACTAAAGTAATCTACATGTTCCATTTCAGACCACACCTGACACGCTTGCTTCGATAATTCATATGATTTACCTAGCTTACGCTATTTGTTATATGAAATACACCTACCATAATGAAGTTAGGAACTTGCAGATAGTAAAGCTGATGAGTTCAGGCATGAACGCAGACAGGAGACTGAAGCACCCACAGGCTAGTGAAGCGTAGATCACGACTCTCTTCCGTCCCTTCGTGTCTACCATGTATCCCCATGGAAACGATGAAAGGACAATACCTGCCAACATACGCATCGTTATCATTAACATGAGTAACAGCTTCCGAAGTTTCTGTTGCCTGAAGCGATCTATCCGGAGATCACGTAAGGTCAATAAGTATCTCAGTGCCTTACATGGAATCATCATCACCATGATTTCCCTGTTTGATATATGAAGTGACCTGTTCTTGGTAAATCTTGGTTGGCACTTTTTGGGTACGTACGGAACCTTAAAAAAAGTTCGCGTGATAATAGGAATTTTAATAATTTGCAAAGATGTACTTCAGTGTGCCCAGGAGACTATTATCATCCCCCACCTGGTTGATATCCCACATATAAGAACCAAGCGCTTTCAAGAATCTTTTATTATGTGCACTGCAAGAACTTGGATCAGCTTCCAGCGTCTGTTTTTCCATGTGCTACGACCCCAAGGTCTTCAAGAAGAGAGAAGGCTAGGCTCCATCACAGACCTCATCCCTGCCTGTGTATGTTTCGAGGTCAAAAGCCGGCCCATTCTAAACAAAGTGCATACCTATATACGGAATCGAAGCTATGAACCCTCTCATTGAGTTTGTCATGCCGAGGTCGCATACTGCTGCTGGTAGCACGAAGGAATATCCAAGCGGCTCCACAATCGCTGCTATGAGGAAGAGTGCTAGACACAAGCAGTATTTAATGTTGTATTGTCCGATTCCTGAAAAAAAGCATTTGAAAATTGAACGACGTATCTACCTTCTTACCGTAAGTCGAGTAGACAGAAACAGGTTTAAAAAATGTCACAATTTATTATAGCTAGTAACTTAAATGCTACCTTGACTTTCGAATAGTACATACATAAATATATATAGACGTTTGTTAATTAATAAAAAGAACAGGAATATTGTGCGCACTCTTGCTACCGCCTTGGTACCTATTAATGTATCTACTCAAATAAAAGGTAATACTTTTACTTTAGTGGATACAAGTAGGTAGATAATATAATATAGCTGTATTATAGCTATATTATATTATCTACCTACTTGTACTAATATTATAAGGAGGTAGGTAAAATTTGTAGGTTTTCATGTAGGAGTAATATCCGAAACTACTAGTCCGATTTAAAAAAATATATCACCTATTAGGTACCACAGACATCAGATAACTAACGTACCTACCTATACATTGTAACTAAAGACTTTCCAGGTATAGGTTTAGCATTATTCCATTCAAAAACGGTCGATAGTAAGCGTTTTAAATAGAAAATTTGTAGAACATAAGTCTCTAAAAAGGCCGCGACAACATTATATACATAAAATGAAGATAGTGTACATAATAAATATATAATCTACTTACATAAAATGAAGATAATGTTGATTTAGTAATACATCAATTTATAAAATATTTATACTCAAGACTGACAAACTAGAGAGCTCTCGACACATCTTAGTATGTTAAAATTTAGGTTTCTAAGCTAACGGTCAAATCAGTCCAAGCGGAAAATGATTGAGCACTTTTTTATTGCTTGTGTATTGCCTTTATCTAAGGCCTTTAGATATGAAGCATACTTCCAACTCAACCCGCGGATGTCGTAAAACCAACTAAGGGTTCTTACCAGAAGAAAGTTTTTAGCATAATAATGGGCTGAAGGCACAGAACAGGATCTTAAAGTACCAATGGTTATTTATCTCTCTAAAGTTCCGAAACCCATTGTGGCTCGGAAGGAACCCTTCGATGCCCAAGGCAGACTCCCTAGAATATCAACCCGCAATTATGAATACCTACATTATTCTAGATACCTTCTTACAAAATGTCATAGCAATATGTTACAAATAAATAAATTATTGCATATTTATTAGTTGTCGTTATTTTGTCAGCTGCAGTTATTTTTGTTTGCTTTGCGACGATCCGCAATAATGCTTAATCAATAATGATATCAATGTTTAATTCAATGATGATTATAATCATTGATCAGATAATGTAGGTAAAAACGTTTTGTATAATGTTAATTGTTTTTTGTTGTAGTATCTGTAGATTAAAGGTACCTTCCTAGACATCATCTTAGGTGCATACCTAATCATTGATTAAGAATAGCTAATATTTGTAGTATACAGCGCTGGAGTAATACCTATTTATAACACGCCGTATCTATATTGTACACCTGTATAATATAGATACGGCCTGAGTATTGGTATAAAAGTATGTACCTACCTACTTACCAATATATCCACCTACCTAGGTATAGTAGTAACTAACCTACATTTATACTTATTTCAGACCTTTGAATAAACATTGTTGAGGTGATTTAAGAGCTTGCACTATTGTATTAAAACACAGACTTCACACACAGATATCTCGGTACTTGTAAGAGTATTTCAAATCCAAAAATTTTGGGCACTTTTTTTGAGCTTCGGTGTTTTATCTTCCATTCGGATATTTTGATACACGATTGCTGAAAATTTTCTCCATAGAAAAAAAAAACTGAAAATTTTGTGTTTAGCACATACTCATCTCCAAATTTATTTCTGAAACGGCGCGACACTTTTAATGAATTGGTATATTTAATATATTTCTTTCATTCATTCAAAAAACAATTCTTGGGCTCGCGCCTTTGAAAAAAAAACATTCCGATATTTCATGCGGCGTTTGGGGAATGCAAATAATATGTTCAGCAATGGACGGGCTTAGATAATAAATATTACAGGACATTAATTTCACGCTACGCCATCTAGCCCCAAACTAAGCATTGCTTGTAATACGGGAACTAGATTATGGATAGAATACATAAATACTTTTTTTTTTTTGTAAATACATACTTACCATACAATACAACACCCAAACACAGAACAAACATCTATATTCATCACACAATTGTTTGTCCTGGGTGGGAATCGAACCCACAACCTACAGCGCAGAAGGCAGAGTTACTACCAACTGAGCTATGAGGCTTGTTAATGATGATTATGATGATGATATTGGATAGGTAAGATATGTGGTAAGTGTATCCATAGTCTGATTGCTACCCAGATATTAGTTTATTTTTTATTGGACGCCGGGGAGGTGCTCGGCCTTCATCTCACCTGATTTTTAAGTAAACCCCCAAGTTATGATAAGGCCTAAGGTGGAAGTGCACTTCACAAGGAATCCTCAACAAACTGAGGAGTCTATATACAGGTTTTTTTTCAGGGCCCAAATATGCAAAAAAAATAATTTCAAAAACTCTCTTTTCCAGAAAAATTAAAAAAAAATTGATTTTCTTTAATAAGTCATAAAACGTAAATTTTCGATAACTCTCACAATTTCAGACTTGGCCTCAGTGGTCCTGGAAAAAATCTCAGCCTGTATAGCTATATATTATAGCAGTCTATATTGGTACCTAGTTTATTACAATGACCTTGAAGACGTTTATTTTTGTCCCGTGTCGATCAGACAGGAATGTTGTCGACAGACTGGTTAGTAGACCCAACAAACGCGGGTGAAGCCAGGGCGTAGCTTAACTAGTAGACTAGTCTATATTAGTAGGTACCTTCACCTACACAAAAGTAGTGATAATTGGCGTAGTAAATTATTCAAGCGACGCACAATAAAAATATTTTTTTAGTATATGAGCTGGTAGACATAGGAATAATGATACTCGTATAAAGATAAGTATTAGAAGATTATGATATGATTAGCATAAAAACAATGATAAATGAGGAAATAACCAGTGTTTTCCAAACTATGGTTATTTCCTCATTTATAGAAGTTAATGTCCTGTGATACCTATCGCGTGACCCTGTAACGAAAATATAATATTGGACACGAGCTATCTGGAAGATGTTTTATATCTCGTTTCTATTTGGGAATATAAAACCACTTTTGTTTAACTTACCTTATCTCGAAGATAAGGTCATCATGACTCGAGATTTTTTTTAACCGATTCACTATAACACGATATCATCATTCATGTAATTACGTTTTAAAAAGAAAAAGAACTTCAATGGAGTATTATGATACAATTTCGTTTAACTGCATGACATATTTTTTTCAATCATTTTGATTGATGAAAACCAAACTACTTAACCGATTTTGATAACATTTCTATGGGACCAATTTAAAAGTACCTACATAATGCTTTCACATATAAAGTAGTTTATATATTCATTTATTAAACTTGCGTTAAGAAGCTTCCGTGCATAAAGTTTATTCGTACAATATATAATATTAAGAACATTTTCTATGTTACTTTAAATACCATGACTTACAATACAAATCCATATTTCCTGTAATTTATAGGTAAATAACTATTTTCTGTATTATTAATTTATGTTACACGTCTGTGTTTGGGTCACCAACTTTCATAATATGTACACTAAATTTCAACTCAATCGGTCCAGTAGTTGCGAAATACATTGTCTGTGACAGATAGACGGACACACGCGTGATCCTATAAAGGGTCCGTTAAAAATACCCAAATCGCTTCAAGTGTTCCTATAAAATTTGAAGAGTTCCCTCGATTTTTCCAGGATCCCATAATCAGATCCTGATCTGATTATGATGGGACCACCTGGGAGTATACCAACCGTAAAAATACCCCAATCGCTTCAAGTAACAAGCGTCACAGCTCAGTTGGTAGTAACTCTGCCTTCTGCGCTGTAGGTTGTGGGTTCGATTCCCACGCAGGACAAACATTTGTGTGATGAATGTAGATGTTTGTTCTGTGTTTGGATGTTGTATAATATAGTACGTATGTATTTTAAAAAAAAACGTATATAAGTATTCTATCCGTAATCTAGTTCCTATATTACAAGCTTTGCCTAGTTTGGGGTTAGATGGCGCTGTGTGAAATTAACGTCCTGTAATATTTATTTATTTAAGTGTGCCTATAATATTTGAATAGTTTACTCGATTTCTCCAAAATCCCATCATCGGATCCTGACCTCATGACAATGGAACCACCTGTGAAGATATACTCTTTCAATACAAAAACGAAATTTCTAAATCGGTCCAGACGCCTTCGAGTCATAGGCGAATATATTTTCATAAAAAAAAAGAATCCGACGAATTGACAACCTCTCTCCTCATTTTTTTGAAGTCGGTTAAAAATAAACAGAAATGAGAAGAGAACCTCCTTTAGGGACGTCGTTTAAAAATAGCAATGTAGCGATTGGTTTTGTAGAATCAGGACCCAGACCACAGTCTTGAAATATCGTAGGTGTGTTTTCTTAAAGGTGTAAGCGCATTTATCGAAGAACAAATCAAAAATAGAAACTACGAAACGTGACAATAAACATATTCATTAGAATAACTTCAATTATAATAGGTACTGAGACGAATCATCATTTTAACCGCCTCTGTGGTCTAGTGGTTCGCCCATCGGTATCAAATCCAGAGGACCCGGGTTCGATCCCCAGGGGGAGTATATTAATGTGCTTGGTTTGGTTGGTGGTAGGACTTTGTTCAAGTCCGCCTGGCTAGCTACCACATCTTACCAAATTCTGTATAATGCATTTAGAATTATGCCATAACCATAATTCTAAAATTTTTATGTTCCGGCATTATCATTCGTTTATAAAATAGTTTTAGGCCATTATACTAGATGTACTAGAAGAAAATAAATGTGTGTTTAGAAATAATCTTTGAATCCTTTGTATCGGGAATTCCCATCATGGTTGATGGAATTCCTGAGCTTTCCACTAATTTTCTGTTTTCATTATACTCGTTCTACACTTTCAGAACATTAAATCGTGTAAGACTTTTTCTCTGGCATTCCCCTGGCAAGGACCCCTTTTGATTTAGTAGGTAGTATTAACATGACATTATTACCAAATGAGTTATCTGTAAAACATACCTGCAACTGCTAGAGCCTGGTCTAAATCCACCGGTGATGTTTCATGTACACTTCCCGCCACAGTCACCACTTTGCTTGCCATTTTCACCTTTTATCCCGCATTCATTTATTTTTAATACTGATGTGGAACAGCTGACGCATTAAAAACTATTTTGAAATTGTAGACTATTTGAAGACTGTGATCAGCTAACGCATTAAAAACACTTTCGAAATTTAAAACTATTTTAATTGTGGTGTAAGTAACCAACGAGTTTGTATTCCAAAGAAGTATCGAGTTAGCAGCAAGCGTCGTCCTGGGCAACTGACGATCTTGTCAAGCGAAATGTGGGGTATACTTAGAGTGAACCCGTTTGATCAGTAAAATGTGTCTTATCCGTGACCGTGCTGCCGCTTACATTGCAGAAGGCAGAATAATAAACACGACGCTATCAGTAGGTATCTTTAATTTATTGGATAATTGGATATACCCAGTTACATGACGTATATTAGCAACAAGCGTATAAGACTTGTTTTCGTATGGTAATCAATTTGTGTCTCATTGTTCGTTGCCTGCCCGCGTGCTACTGAGCTCTTTTATTTGTCAAGCAGGATAAAGAACAGAACAAAAGAAACATCATACGTATTTTATAGGACAAATTGTTTCGTGATCAATTGATCTGATCTACAGACGCGATGGAGGTCACAAAATAATTTGTGTAGCATGCTAACGGCCGGTAAAGAGAGACTTGTTTTCCGAGAAAACTGAAAGGTCAAGTAACGATTATCGATTAGGTATTTGGCGCTAGACTTGGTACTAGGATTAGATGTTAGATTAACGGTCATTAGTTAACCCGACTGCTTCCCTTGCGCATAAGTACCTGGTTAGTATAATTGCACAGATAATTTTTAATTGTTACTGACAAAAAATTGCTACATTTACATGAACAGTCAGTCAGTCAACATTTACATATAAATTATAAAGTACACATTATGTATAAGTAAACACGTTACATTTAGTATAAGTAAATGTATGTATCATCTATTTAAATGACTACATATATCTAATGATATCTTTTCAAAATTTATTTTAGGAGAGTCTTATACAAGCAAATAACTACATAAAATTTATTATTCTAAAGTGTCACGTTCCCGAAATATTTAGAGGTAAAAATCGCCCTCCGAGAACCAAATTACATTCAATCATTATATATGCAGTAATTACGTGTAAATTCGCATTCCATTGTATTCAAATAATAGTTCCCAGTATAAAATGTAAGGTAAGTACTTGATTTAATTATTTATTAGAAGACAGTATAAATATTTACTACTTTGGTCTTCAGTCCTTTCAATCATAAGAAAAACTAAATTCAAACCTTCATTTTTGTATTAACGTAATACATTGCGAAAAATAATGGTTTAAAGTTTTCAATTTGCTTTATCTATATGTATCATATAAATTCGATAGGCCGATATGCTGTTATATGGAGCTATGGAAAGCCAATTAGACTGATTGATATCCAGCCAAACATCCTAACAGTGTCTATACATTTATGAAACGGTGATGTTTGTCAAAAATAATCCTGATTAGTTTCGTCGATCCTCAGATATCGTAATACTTAATAGAAGAGACCAAAGTAAGATATGTGTACATTTAAAGACCGCAACGATGCGCAAGAGAACATTTATATTAATCTGCCAAAAACTTTATAATTATTCTTTGATTGACATTGACAATTTTCTATTTTTTCTAATTTTATCATTGACATTTATTTTAATTAACCTATTTACTATAATTTTTTGATTGTTCATATATCACAAAATATTGTACACCGTTATACGGTAGAATTTATTAATGCACATTCTGACATTGTTACCATCTCTATTATTCACATGTATTCAAGCAATAAATATTACTTTACTTTACTTTACTTTACTTTACCGTTTCTTTCGATATTAATCATAAATATATTAATTATACTATCAATGAAAAGTATAAAGGTTTTGACAGTTCTATTAAAAACTTTTTTCACGCACGCACAACATTTACGTTTACTTTTTGAAGGTTTATGTGTACACCAGTGATGCGTTGAAAACCGTATTATTTCAACATTATTTTTGTCTGTTGAACAAAAATAAAGTTGAAATGATACTGTTTTAAAAAGTATAACGTGGTGAAAAACAGGATAATACTGTTATAGTTGGCAACCCTATACTGAATAAAAAAATGCGAAACACCCGTGCTTCCAATGCCGCGTCTGAGGGTGGAATGGTGAGCCAAACGTAATCGAGTCTATATAAAGGAGATTTCCTTTGAAAAATGTATTGAGAAATTTTAGTGCGTTTTCGACTGCCTATTTTATATCATAATTGGAAAATTAATTTATTTGAATACAAAATAATAAGATAGACGTATAGAGGACTATAAAAGACACAATTTAGTATATTTTTCACTATAAAATATGCAGCGGATTTAGCTATTTATGTACTTATCCAGACACCATTTTTCGTCATTTTCATAGATTCTTGCGACGGTAAACACGTATTTATGTGAAAATATTGTATCGAACTGCCCAGTTTTATTATCTATCTTTGTAGATGAATATATAAGCTTTAAATTTTTACCATGACATCTCTGCTGTTGTGTTTCCTGGTTTATTAAATGGTGTTTGTTGATGCGTCCTTAAAGCGGCTTATTCAATTATTTGAATACAATGTAATACCACAGAGCTAGTTGCTCTTAGTAGCGTAGTAATACCTATTTTTTTTTTATTGTACGATGAGGAAGTTCTTGGCCTTCATCTCACCTGGAAACAAGTTAAGATAAGGCCTAAGGTGAAGGCGCACTTCACCCGGAATCCTCAACAAACTGAGGAACTGGCTATCTTACCTCTGAATGCCGGAACACAACAATTTTAGAATTGTTATTATGGCGACATAATTAGGTAAGATGGTGGTAGCTAGCCAGGCGGACTTGAACAAAGTCCTACCACCAACCAAACCAAGCACAATATATTGTACTCCCCATGGGGATCGAACCCGGGACCTCTGGATCTGAAATCGGTGCGTTGAACCACTAGACCACAGAGGCGGTTAAACACAAGAAATTATTTAATTCACTCGAAATCACTGCATTTTTAATTATTGTGATCTTTCTCATATATATTGTGAAAGTTGCTATAAATACTAAGTAAAAATAAAAGTCATTTTTTTTATTCACTAAGATGTTTTAGGATCATTTTGTAACGTCAAATCTACCGCCTATTTGGAATCGCGACCAGCTCGCAAGGAGAAAGGCAAGAAACTCGGGCTGGTTAATTTGTTGATGATCCATACTAAGCAAAGTAATTAATGTAACAATAGATGTTTTACGAGCTGCGCGGGGTCAGCTATTCTATAAAGTTAGGCCATTTAAATTTTAGTTACCCGTCATAGATTTAGATCATGTAACCATGTTATCTGTTTTAAAATCATTATTGGTTTGTTTCGCCTCATACTAGTACCAAAGTGTCTCTTGACTTTAAGAACATAAAAAATAATATTTAGATGATCAGTATTTTTTAGTTATTATTTTGAATTTAGCCAAAAAAAATATCATGGTACTTACTCTACAAACCATTCAAATGTTGAGTAAAGATCAGTAATGTATTATTCTCTGCTTAATTTTTTTAAATCGAATCGCACAGCCCTGAGAATGCAGGTAGGGTGGACTGCCCTTATACAAGGCGTTGTTGCGAGCGACACCTGCCTAGCAATTATTCTTGTAGTTTTTAAACAGTTTGTATGTTTAAAACCTATGAGTTTTTATGCTAGAAAAAACATTATTTTGATACACAACACACCTCACGTATCTCATGCCCTATCTGTTAATTTGGTCCCAAGACAAGAAGAATTCGTTATTTTAGCTGCAAGGCCACCCATTTTATGTATTTAGTACACACGCGTGTACTAAGGCCATAAAGCTGGCAGAACCGATAACCGATGGGAATTAACCGCTATGATTCTAACTCTGTGTATCTAACGAACAAATCTGTGCACCTTTAAAAAGAGGTCTACGGTATTCTTACCATTGCTATCATCTCCGCATGCAGCTACATTTCTTAATTATCGGAACTATTCTCGCAGGCCGTTGCTTTTTGACGAAAGCCTTCAATATCTCAATGTTTACTTTCAGTTCTGCAATAGTGCCCCTCAGTGGCAGCAATTCCTCTTCATATACCGCTACTAGTGTCTTCCGTATATCATCAGCTATGATCACGTTCCGTTTGATAGGATCCGATTCCTTCTGATACTCGTTCAATTGGTCTGATATTGCTGAAGAATAATGTATGCGGAGATTATAGTATTCATTTTCTATGGAACCGGTAGTGGGTCAATTCAAAATTAACGGCAACCTGTGTTTATACTGGTTTAGTGGACAGTCAACTAATCCAGCTAGGATTGGTTGACTGGACAGCACTAATTTGGTATTTATACGCAATGGTTTGATTCGAATACAAATACAAACATAGTATAAAGACAATCTTAGAATTAAAGTTTTAGTAGCTCTTTTCATTACTTCTACTGCTTATATTTTTTACTTTTGCGACTAAAACACATTATCTTAAAATAATAAGATAAAATACGCGATTAATACCAGTTTTTCGTATAATATGTCTTTATTTACCGTAAAACTAAATAATGTTAATGAATTTACCTGTATGCAGTATATTAGCTCCACTTGAATCTTTTTGTTTAATGACTATGCAAAAGTCATTGTTTATATCGATCGGTATTTTTAATTCATTTTCAATATCTAAAGTGCTATGGATAATTCTTATAGTGTCGTTAGGAAAACGAATAGGCTCTTCGTCGGCATTGAAACTTCTTATTATAATTTTATTTTTTTCATCAAAGTAACTTTGTATAGCAACGTTTATTTGATAAGTGCCAGCATTTTTTGTTGCAGGAGTCAGAAGTGAACTTAAATGATTGGAAAAGTGTTTATTCTCTGATATTAATTCAATGTTTTCCGCATGGGTAATACTCGATTGAGATTGCAAAATCTCTGGAGAATTTCTGAGGTCGTTTAACTTTTCAAAGTTAACTTCACGGTTAACTTCTGTATTAAAGTCATCACACGCTTCAATATTTCTAGGAGAAGGGATAGTTGTGCTGTCATTTTCTTCAAAAACTTTAATATCATCGCCAAACGTTATGTGTTTTGCTTCAACTTTTTGTTGATCAGTCATTAGATGGTCAGCCATCTCAGCTTTTACAAAACTTCCTTGGCTAGACGGTGATTCATATGGGTGTATTTTTATTTTATCGTAATTCTGCATACCTGTTACTTCAGATTCGATATCAAACACATCTTTATTATTGTCATTATATTTCGAAATAATTTCATCGTCTTTGGTATTTATAGAGTTTATTACGGGCTGCGTTGTATGAAACGTAACATTGGTTGTTTCAAATTTAGTATCTAATAAAGAATGTGGCTGTTCTACCAATATATCACTTGAAATTGAATCTAATGTGTTTCTATTATCCTGATCAAAGGTTATTTGGATATCACCGCTATTTTGCATTGGAAAATTATTATCTTGCGATTCATAATTAAAATAATCCTCTGTGAGTTTTGTTTCGACATTTATTGGGCTAGCAGGAAAACAAGGTTCTGGTTGTTCATTATCTTCCTCAGGTCTCACAGGTAATGTAAATCGCATTTGTAAATTATTATCTTTTAACTCTGATTGGAAACCATCCTCTCTTGATTGTGCTTCAATTTTATCATCTATTGAACTATCGGGCAGAACTGCTACTGCTTGATCAAAATATTCCTTGGAATTCACAGGAAACAAAGACTGTGTCTGGAAGTCACCTTCTTTTGATTCTGATAGAAAATCATCCACACGGGATTCTGATTTGACGCTATCGCTTAGTGGCATGGACAGTGTTGTTTCTGTTTGGTCATTATCATTTTCAGGGCTTACTTGAAAAGTCGATTGTGCTTGAAAATCGTCAATTTTTGGTACTGATTGACAATCAAGATCACGTGATTCTGCTTCAACCGTATTACCCTGTGAGCTGATGGACAGAATTGCTTCTGTTTGGTTAGTATTTTCTTGAGTAGGAAATATTTGTTGAGCTTGTAAGTTATCTTCTTCAAATTTAATTTCAACTTTATCACCTTCTAAACTGACAGGGCGTGTTTTTCCTGTTTGGTTATTGTCTATTATATGGGCCGATGGCATTTTTAATTGTGTTTTGGAATCATCGTCTTTAGACTCTTCTGATCGGGATTCATTCCCTTGTGAGCTCAGAGAAATAGTTTCTGTTTCGTTATATTTATCTTTTGTTGTGTTTACAGAAACTGATGATTGCAAGTAATCATCATATTTTGTTTCTGTCTCATCATTATAGCCTGTTTTATTCAAAAGGGTTTCTGTTTCTAAATTATCTTCATTTTTAGGGCTGACTTGAAATCCTTGAGATTCTGCTTGAAAATCATTTATTGATTCTGTTTGTAAATTTTCCTTTATTGAAACAATTTCCGTTTTGACAGTATTCTCTATTGGACTAACAAGTTGCGCGACTTGATCCTGGATACTGTCGCCATCTATTTCAGATTGATTATTCGCTAAGTGTGTTATAGAGAGTAAAGATTCCTTATCCTTATTTGTTAAGGGTACAATTGGAGAACTTACTAATTCCACTTTCTTATGAACAATACCTTCTTTTACATTAGGAAGACCATTAAATTTTTCATTGTGATTTTCCTTTAATGTGTCAATATTTTCATTCGAGTATGTCTTTTTTTCCATTGGACTCTGTGGAAATATTTTTGTACTCGAGTCTAAAGGAAGCATGTCGTTTTTCCATAAATGGTATAAATCTCCACCTTTATTGATATCGGTTGTAACTCTTTTTATCGATGTGACTATGTCTGGAAAATCATTATGACTTACCTTCCCAACTGCAGTGTTGAGAACATCAGTTGGTTGTGATTCTATATCTAAAGCTTTAATATCGTAATCAGATTTTTCATGTTTAGAGTTCAGAGTTATTTCACTTTTGTCTACATTTTGAGATAAAACTATACTTTCATTAGTTGCAATTTTATCTACGAAAAGAGGTGCTATTATTTCTAATTGAGTGTCTGATACTTTTGTTAGATCATTTGGTTGATTATTGAATTCTATATTTTTTTCTGCATTCTGATCTTCCAAAATATCATCAGATACAGAACCGCTCAACACATTAATTATATCATAACGTCGGTCTTTTGACCAGTGGGTAACTTCTGGAATATCAGGTTTTAAAGACACCACGTCTTCCAATTCAGGTGAATTATGTTTAATCCAATCTGTGTGTTCGCTTGTACCTTTAGTTTCAGCCTTTGGTGTAAGGTCCACTCTTTCATAGTTAGGAGTGCCAGTTTTCGAACTTCCTAAGTTTTCTACTTGAGTTAGGGTTTGAGAGATATTAACGTCTTGCATTTCTTGTGTGCCTTTATGTGATGTTTTCAATTCAATATGTTGAATATTTTTAGAGCCAAGATTTCCAGTCATATCTGATTTAATAGTCTGAGTTGGTGACCATATAGTTTCGACTCCATAATTTTTTTTAGTTTCATCTGTATCACTATCAATCGACTTATCAATTGAAGATATAGCTGCAATGCCAGGCAGCAATAAAATTTCTGGTGGAATAGTGGTTGATATTTCTGTGTCTATGTTTTGCTCTTTCATGAGCTCCGTTTCACTTATTTTTTTAGGTGCCTGGATTTGATCTAATTTCTTAAAAATCTGTTTGGGAGCAGCCACTAATAGATCTTTCTCATTCTTGTTTAGAGGCTGCATTAAATATCCTTCAGGACCTTTGTCTATTACTTCATTTGTTGAACTTAAAGTTCGCAATACTTTTTTATCTTCATCTTCCATATCCGTTAGAGGTACATCATTTTTGTAAGGGAGTTCAGATTTTGTTTTTACTGTTCCTTCTTTTGCATCTTGAATGTTGAATTTTTCATCAGTTTTAAATAATATACTACTTTTATCCAGCACATTGTTTGTTCCTTTTGGCATTGTAAAGTAACTTCCTGAATGCACATCTATTGAATTTTTTGATAATTTATCGTAAATTCGACTACCACGCTGTTTTTCTTCTTGCGTACGTTGGTCACTAGAATTTAATGTTGAAGGATAAGTCATAATAGAGCTAGAAACAGTTTTCGAAGTTTGTAATGATCCTGATTGATACAATTCTAATACAGATTCCGTTTTTGATCCTATTTTCATTACATTATCATCCATTGCTTCATCCTTGCTTCTCTTATTTTTTTTTGAGATTTTGTTGCTGAATATTGAACTTTTCCTGTCCTTAGCTGGTACGTGTACAACGTTTTTTGTTACATTTTGATCAGCTGCCTTTGTTTGGTCTTCTATCACTATAGGTGCCGGTGTATATGGTTGTCTATCCTCCCCAAATGGCGGGTCCAGGCAACCACCTGAAAAAAAGTTGATTCGAAAACTAGGAAGTAGTTTATTAATTTATAAATAATGTATGATTATAAATTTTGTACCTGGTTTACATTTTCCAAAGTAATTATTTCTCTTAGGTGACATCGTTCCTTCTGCATTTTGTTCGTCTTTAATTAGTATTAAAGCGCTTCTAAGTGCGCATTCTGAGTGACTCGAGCTTTCCTCGTCAATTTTTGCTCTATAAGTTGTACTTGGCATGTACTCGTAATTATCTTCTTTCGGTTGAGCTCTTAAGCATATTGCTGTGAATAACGAACATGGTTAAATAAATATTAAAGCTATAATAACTTTTTGTCTACGAGACTTTGATACTTGGCTGGCCTTACTGCTCAATTTGCTAGTACTTTGCCTTGTGCGCTAGAGATTGTAAGTTCAATTCCTATTCGGGACTAACAAAAAATAACATTTTAGTAAGTATTCTATCCGCAATCTACGACTTTTTTTTAATTTGTATTTTTGTTCTCAGATTAGATGCTATGTTTAAGTTGGAGCTAGATGGCACTACGTTAAATGTCCAGTAATATTTATTATCATTACTTACTGGGCATAAAAGCACCTAAGATGGTTTTACGGGGTTTCTTCATAGGTTTTTCGAATTCAGCCTCCATTACTATATTAAAAGACATTATTGTCTGATCACTGCTTACTAGGCGAATTTTTTCTGGTATGCTATCTGATCTATTAGGTTGAGGTAATGATAGGATGCCTTGTCGAAGACCAGCTTCAGCTTTTTTTCTGACTCTGATTTTCACATTCATTGGAGTTGCGTTTGATGTTGTTGTCACCTGGACAACATTGCCTTGAGGTATAGCTTCCACTTCAAATGATAAGCTTTTAACTATTTGTTCCATAACAGAATCATTTGCCATTCTTTAACTCTGAAAATCTATAATAAGGCTCAACAATTTTACAACTTTATACAGCTATACAGCATAAATTTTAAAGATCAATGAAGGTATTCTCTATACGTAGCTTCAAACCACTTCATTATAAAACCTGACACATAATATATACGCGGAAACAATATCACACCGTGCATCCAAACAACAGCCCACACTCGGAAATACCTGGGTAGTTTTTGACATAACTATAATCAGGATATTATATTTAGAAAAAAATCTAGGTTTAGAAGAAATAAGACACCTAACTAAATAAAATGATGTTTTTCCAGTTGAAAAATAAGTTATTTTTATTCATTTTGCACCAGCATAAGACTATAAATTATTATGATAAGTAAATTAGAATCATGTGTGCCAAATCAAGAGCACAACAAGGACTATTTTATTTAACCATTATCAGATTTTTATTGGCTTTTAGCACTTATATCACCCATCAAACACAATTGAATAGATGACACGATTTGATTTAGGTTGTTTCTCCGACCAATATTTCTCCACTTGATCGACTTTCTTCTGTGGACTAGGAACGGTTGTGTATAAAATTATGTTTTGCGGACCACATTGCTTTTTAGAACACCCTAAAGACATACACTTTTGTATAAGATCATTCAGCATTATTTTAAGGGGCGATATTTCCATTTCCATTTTTTTTATAAACTTCGCAACTCTTGCTTCAGGCAGTTCTCTTTTGTAAGTTTTGTAAGTATTATCAGCAAAAACATTGCTTGTATTAAATGCGGCGTTGTAACTGAACTCGAATGTGTTACTAAATTGATATTTATGATCAACTTTTAAATCCGAAATTACTTCAGCATTATCAGCAAATGGTTTCATGTTTGTATCGATCGAGCATATCGGTGAAACACTCAATTTATGTTTAGCATCATTTTTCGTGTAAATTTCTTCTTCTACAGATAGAGTTTCGGTTACTTTACAAAGCTTTAAGGTAATATCGGTGTTAGTTATTTTATTTACTGAATGTTTATCGATAATTTCAGTTTTACTCGTGTTTAAAGATTTGGATATTGCTAAAAAAAAACAAAATAAGTGTAGTTCAAAAAAAAACTTTAGAAATTAGGGAATCAAAATAAATCAATTCATCGTTACCATTGATATCTCTTTTAACATCCTCGTGAAACATTAACTGTGCATTGTTCCTATTTTCTGGAATAGGACAGTGATCTGATAGCAATATAGTGCCAGAAACGTATTTTTCGATTACATTATTATTGATAACAGTTTTGGAGTTGTAGATTTTGGCAGATATCTTGCCAAAGATAACAGTATCGCTAATCATTCTAGTAACGTCACCGGAAGCAAAATCAAAATTCGTCATCGACGATGGAGGCAGCAAGTCTACACACGAGTGATACGTCTTCTCCAAGTGTTTTCCATCAGCTGGCTTATCATCCTCCATTATCTTCTTCCACCTTTTAAGAATAACTTTATAAGTCATTGGTATTGTGTACTCTATCAACTCATTTTCTTGCCTCCATGATATTTTGTCTAAGTTCTGAACACACGTAACTTCTGGCACTATGTCAAGGCAGTACTTTGATGCAGTTTTGAAAATGTTATTCATGAGTGGCGTAAATTTGATACGTAGACTAGCAGTTTCCATGGTTAGTAACAAAGAGAAATCAATCTGAAAAAAAAATCTACTAAACGAAAAAAAAAACTTCATTGTCAAAGGTGCTTGTGCTGAGGTTTTATACCAAAATATATTACCAAATATCGATAGAAACGCAAATCTATATAAACTTTATTGACCCTGATGTTGTTGTCGGTGATGTTGGTGATGTTGTGCGTCGGTCAAAGTCAAAGTCAAAGTCAAAATTTCTTTATTCATTAAGATTTTTTAGGATCATTTTGAAACGTCAAATTTACCGCCTGTTCGGAATCGCGACCAGCACACAAAGAGAAAGGCAAGAACCTCGGGCCGGTTATTTTTTTTGATGATCCATTCAACATTTAGATACACAATTTGTAATTATATTCTAAGTAGATACAACAAAAACCTAAATACTTAATCTTAAAACATTTGTTATTACCTATCTACCTAATGAGCAATTTGTTAACATTGAGAAATCACCATTTTGCTGTCAACTGGTATAGCAACATCGGGCCACACGTTCTTATCGTCGATATAATCACTAATTTTGTAGTAGGCACTTTTAATTAAATTATTCTTTATATACAATTTGAATTTACGAGTAGAGAGTTTTAAATATGGTGCATGGAATATCGGGTGCCTTATGGGAAAACTCACTCTATCGTAAACCTCCTCCTAATTCTGGTCTAAAGCTAGACATTAGTAGACAAGAGAGGTCAAGAGGTAGCCCATCATTCACAAAAATATAGTAAACCTGTTGAACCCCAAATAATGCTATTTTTATGTCAAAAGAATTGAGCACATACGTACCCAGCCAAGAAGAGCCCGAAGTATATTAGAAAATATTAGAACCAATCACCACATAATTTTGATAAAAAAATAAAACTAAAATTTTCACATATTATCTGACATGATAGTAATTTAAAACAACATGTCAATTATACGTCAAAAATGACTTTGCCATTTTATTCATAAAATTCATAGAGGTAGAGGTTTTAAGAGTTTTGAGTTTTAAGAGAAGCCCCTAGTGAAAGGGCTTGTCCGGAGAATTACTACCACCATACTTATTTCAGCCGCCAAGCAGCATTGCTGTATTTCGGTTTGAAAGGTATGGTCGCCGGTGAAATTACGGGTACTTGAGGCTTAACACCTTTATGTCTCAAGTTGACGGGCGCAATGCAGTGCCGTGTACTTGAGGCTTAACACCTTTATATCTCAAGTTGACGGGCGCAATGCAGTGCCGTGTAGGCTATGTTCTTTGTGGATGTGACCTATGCAGTAAGGCTTTGTCATAGGCAAGAGTACACTTAACACCAGGTGCGCTACTTTTTTGTCCCGTCTCCTAGTAGTATAAATAAAAAGGTAGGAAAAATACTACATAAGTTTTACGCGTCACTGATAAAATAACTCCATGGTGGTGTTTGCTACAATTTTCGTGCGGCACTCGTTGTTGGACCTACTATGAAAATCTAACGTCGTCGGATACGAAAGAACTTCCGTTATTTTTGTATTGTGAAACGTGGAATTCGTAAACGGATCCGTCATGTTTGCTTAAATAGCCACAAATGTTACATCTAGTTACATAATGCTACCGTGTTGTACAGTGTTGCTCCACAAAGGTTAACTGTGGTGGGAATGCAACTTTAACCAAAAGAGGGACCCTCACTCTTTCTCCTACTAGCGTAAAATCCGGCACATGCCTAACGAAATATTCCTGACGCACTGCAGTAGCGTGGCAGCCCCAGCATCACCCTAAACATATTGTATGTACTGTACCGATGCTTAATGTCTTATTTGTGCAGTTGATCCAGAGGTACACTGACTGACAGTAGGCCTTAAAATGGTTGCCTTCACATGTACAGCGAGCAAAACTGTGAGCCAACATATTATATTATATAGTACGGACATCGCGCTGCGCTCCCTCTCCAACAAAAACTTCAACAGTGTCATTTAAATCCTCAATGACTTAGTGGCCCACATACTTTAACAGTGAAACACGATTGAGGTGAGTACTAACGAGATGGATCGGTGGTACAATATTAGCCCGGCCTTTGAAGAGGGTGAGCCCATGAGTCATCGCAAAGGTTTTTCCCAAACGTATTAGCTTACAAAAGCCTCTGATCGACGTACTCAGTAACGCTTTTTAATATTGATACAAATGCCATATAATAACAGTTGATTTTGGTAGTTCAAGATAGACCAACATGAGTACCTAGATACCCATCCATTGTGCGGCAGGGTTGCATCTTTAGGGGTCAGGTAGGGTCAACTCAGTACCCACTGAGTTTGACTAAAGATGCAACCCTGCCGCACACCACACTCTGACCTGCCAAAAATCGTTAGCTGACCATAGAATACATAGTTATTGATCTGTGGCTGTCCATAATCTTTATTGGGATGAAACTTATTAACAATAAAAATTCTTCATTTCCACTTTTTTAATTCACAAAATTTTCCCTAATTTACAATACCTTACTTACTTTACAGTACCTTACCTACTTACTATACAGTACCTTACTTACTTTACAAGCACTTACATATATATATATTTTTAAGTAATATTACGATATGCGAACCAGTATTTATTGCTCACTCTTATAACAATAAAATCTATATTTAGCAAATCTATGTATATATACAATGTTCTTTTAGTCAAACCAGCAATATTTTTTTCAGGAGACTTGTATGACAGATTTTATAAGCTGAAACATATTCCCTATATCACGTTCTGTAGGTCAGTCAGCCTGACACAATTTGCCACAGATGTTGTTTTTCTATCACCATCATGTTATCTTAAACAAATGTTTCCATTATTAGAGCTTCGTAAAGAGTATCCATATTTTTTTGTGGGCTACTTCGCTTGCCATTTAGGTAAGAAATAATTAAGGATAAGATGCAAAATTTCAACTTGAACCCATAAATATACATCGCCCTGATTGTCCTTATGATGAAAACTAACGAACTTTTTAAAAACGTTCTAGCTACCACCATCTTACATAATTCTGTCGCCATAACAACAATCCTAAAATTGGTGTGTTCCGGCATTTAGAGGTAAGATAGCCAGTTCCTTAGTTTGTTGAGGATTTCGGGTGAAGTGCGCCTTCACTTTCGGTCTCATCTCAACTTGTAACCAGGTGAGATGAAGGCCAAGCGCTTTCCCGTCGTACAATAAAAAAAAATTAAAAATATCTCCTTTGTCAATAATGAGAGATTAGTAGATACTTATAATGTAGTAGGTACATAGTTCTATACTTTTAATTTGCGCTTCTTTGGTCATTAGGTTTAACCTCATTATCATTGGCCTTATGACATCTATTGCAGATGATTTGGTTTGGGTCAAGCATGAAAATTTGAGGTAACAACATACTTTCGTTCGTGGCTAAACCGACATCAGGTCCACTCCAGCAGAGCATTTTGTCTCCCGATGGTGGATAAAAACAGAGGACAAAATGATTATAATAAATATTACAGGACGTTAAAATAAATATTACAGGACGTTAATTTCACACAGCGCCATCTAGCCCCAAACTAAGCGAAGCTTGTAATATGGGAACTAGATTACGGATAGAATACATAAATACTTTTTTTTTTAAATACATACGTACTATATTATACAACATCCAAACACAGAACAAACATCTATATTCATCACACAAATGTTTGTCCTGCGTGGGAATCGAACCCACAACCTACAGCGCAGAAGGCAGAGTTACTACCAACTGAGCTATGAGGCTTGTTAATGTTTGTATGAGTGTTGTTAATTATCCCCTCCCCTTGCTGAGGGGGCAGCAAGCTGAAGTGTGGAAGTGTTACCTCAACTGACGCCACACTGCCTGGGAGTCCATTTGATACCGCAAGCCTTCTAGGAGCGTGTGCTACCCTCAAGGTCTTGCCGACAGGACCCACAGGAAAGACTAGTCAATAAATGCGGTGTCAGTTCGATTGCAGATGCGTAACGGCTGGTTTAACCTTGTAATCAAATTATATATGAAAATCATTCTTTATAAAAATATACATTTTTTTTACACTAAACTAGTAATAACTTATGCTACGTAGAATAATTTCTACACTCATTACACAAGACGTAGGTTGGTATATCTAACCGACTAGATTTTGAGATCATTTGAAAGCCGTATTTTTACATTATTCATTATTTGGTACCAAGTTTAATATAACTAGGAATGTGCGTATTTATAAAACATTTCAGTATTTCGGGTAGTTTTGTAAATAATTTAAGTTGACAAATAAAAACATCTTCAAAATATACAATGATATCTATTTATAAATCATTATTACTGTATTTAATAAATCAATAAATAATTCAACTAATATTATTGAAACAATACCTACCTGAAATAACTCCTGAGATGTACAAAATCTTAAACCTATTTATAGTAGATATTACAATATTATATTGTAATATCAACCAAATTTACATACAAATTATATTTTTCAGCTTAGGTACCTCCCGCATAAGATTCTTCTAGCCTCTCACCCTGATCCTTTTATAATCTACTATATTTTTCTCGTGGCTTTTACCCGTATTGTACCTACCCGAATAAAAAAGCCAATGTTGTTCCTCCATAGAATATATATGCCGAATTTCATTGTGATCCGTTCAGCAGTTCGTGAAAAAGTAACAAACAAACATGTTTCGAATGTGTAATCTAAAATTATAAATTATGCTAGCGAACGTATGCTACTGAGAGAATTGTTGTAGCGATGAATTTTGAAATTCATATCATCCGCTATCTTAGCAACCACGGAGTGGTCTCCATAGCAACATTACAATTTTAATTGCTTTACATACAGAGCCTCGATTCTCATATTTAGGCTCTGTATGTAGCTATGGTTGTGACTATGTTATTTGAGTTACGTAATGTCGCATAAAGATTGGCTTTTTTTCCGATCAACTTCTCAATTACTTATTTACACACCATACAATTACATTCAAAAGGAAATATCGTAAAGTACTCTTATATTGCAGAATTGTCCCCACCTTAGCATGGCTATCGTAAAGCCATCTATCTACATTCTTATTCCTACACAAATTTGTAACTTCCATCGTGCTCTGTTTTGTCGAAGACAAACACTTTCACTGAGAAATCTACAACCAACATCTACTTTTGATTAATATTTTTCAGGCATTGTAGACTGCCGCACGATTTTATAGAGAAAAAACTACGTAGAAAGGTTTAAGTTGATGATGAAAAATACACAAAGTTCATTTGAATATTTTTCAATTATAATATTACTGGCAGTAGATTTCTCAAGAGACCTTACTACTAAAAGGTATAAAGCTATTATTGCGATGCCCAATTAAACGTTTTTTAAATACAGCACTGTTATATATTCTGTGACGTTAATGTATCACAATGTATACACTTTTTGTATTATACAAAAAATTGAGCATCGAAAAAATATTGCTAATACACCCCCACAACACACCATACCATCTCAAATCCCTCCAAACTATTAAATGTAAATTCAAAGGAAGATAAAGATTTTGCATTATACAGTAAAAAAATAGAATAATAAAATTAGCGTTCAAGCTTAGCTTTTTGTAGTAGGTACTTGTCCAAAACGTCCAACGAATAACCTGTTACTTTGGAATTTTATTCCGTGAAGCGAACATTTTGCCTTTGGCTGCTACTAGCTATTTTATTCAATAACATACATTAGACTAGATGGAAAACTGAATTTTCAGTTTTATACGCTCTATCCCAAATAATAAAATTTTCTATCTGTCTCTACATAAAAACAGTGCTCGGTATCTGGTATCTTTACAGTAGCTTATATCCTATTTAATTGTTACATATTGTTTACGGGTAGGTATTTATCGTGATAATTATCCTCTTTGCTTTATGTCAATAGTTTTATTGCTTAAATATGGGAATTGACGTATATATTGTGAAGCCATGTTTTTTTACAGTTGGTAGCCAAGCTTTGACCATCAACAGGTGGCCAAGCATGAGAATAATCGGCGAGAAAGTTTGGTTTATATATATATATATATTTATATATAACAAGAAATGGTATTCGTTTTCTTGGTATACAAAATATTAAGATAAGCATCAGAGTGACGATTACAAAATACTCGACGGAGCTTATTTGTAATTTTAATTCGAGAAACGGGTATTTATCGCGT
The DNA here is from genome assembly GCA_951394065.1 of Venusia cambrica. NCBI lineage: Eukaryota > Metazoa > Arthropoda > Insecta > Lepidoptera > Geometridae > Venusia > Venusia cambrica. The sequence continues at coordinate 4,716,234 of OX596043.1, read as the reverse complement.
ATTTTATTTCCTCTATATTTATCCCGACGTTTCGGCAGGGTTGCACCAGCCGTGGTCGCGGGCAGACTGGAACTTTGGATATATACCCGTTACGATAAATACCCGTTTCTCGAATTAAAATTATGTGTTCTAATCGCGAAAGTTTAAAAAAGACTGGAGCTTATTTGATCGATCGTATGAGGGTGACACTACGTTTGTATGGAGGAAGATTTATACGAGGAGATCACTGGAGAGATAAAGATACCAGGCACAGAGTCTATTTTAACCCAATAGTTGGTATTTTTAAGTACATACCCGCAGGTAACGCGCGCCCAATGTTCTTTTGTGCGACACTACATTTCATGCGATGATTTGATTCGATACGATAAAACACATGTCGCATATTTTATTATGTCGCACAACCGAGAATGAGCCTTCTTGACTAGACTCCTTATAACCTACAAAATGACTAGATGCACTCATCCATTTCTATTTTTTATAATTTACAGCTACCTTAAATACATAGTTTAATCAAGTAAAGCGAGAAGTATTGGATTCATATAAACTTATTATCCTATTTAGGTACTAGATACTTAATGTCTTTTTACATTACTTCCATATACATCTTTGTTCCGCCTATTAATTAAACGTAAATTTGATTCAGTCTATAAATAAATATGCATGTTATCAGATTATAAAGTGTGTCATGATTCGTTGTTTCAATAAATAATAATACTGTCTGCCCTAAAGTGATGACCACGCCAAATCTCACGCTCCTAGGTGCGCGCAAAATGCACAAAAGAGGGCCCGAAGTCTTCTCGTATAAATACATAGATTTTTTAACATAAGTAGGTACTAAGTACGTATTACAAACAAATTACCAAGTTCTCGATTGTGTCTGGTAAAATGTGATGGAAACATCAAGATTCCATAATTATATACCTACACGCTTTGGTCAGACTTGAATTTTGTCACACATTTTGTTTACACGATTTAAAATTATAATTACAACCGATATACAGTATCACCAGAATTAGAATTACATCATGTTCTCATCTTGAAAGAAGCCCTCAACCTGAAACGCATTGGGCTTAGACTCGGCTCAGGTGCACAGCCCGGAATTATCCACCAGCGATCTCGCCAACACATCGGCCGCGGCGATGTCACTCACTTTGCCCTCGAAGTGCCCCCTGACGTGGAACATGAACTCCGCTTTGCTGCTGAACTCCTGGCGACACATGAGGCACAGGTGGTGCGTATGTGTGTGTTGTCGCTCCTGTGTGTAGTGGTTGTGTCCGTGTGTGAAGTACCCGCCCTCGTTGACGACGGTCGCTGACACGGAGGAGGTGGTCGCTATGTGCCCGTTCAGGATTTGCTGGTTCTGGTTGTGGTGGTGGAGGAGCTGCAGCTTCTCTTGGTTTGAGAGGTGGACTTTATCTTGTTGCTGGAAAAAGAGATAAATCATAAGATTCATCATAAGAATGCCGTGAAGTTGGTAGAAAACGCAGCCTTGCTGATAATTTTATTAACGAAGTACCGTACTTAGAAAGTATTCGGTATTATTTAATTTACTACGTATGTCACTACGTATTAATGGCAATCTGACTATATGGATGTTTTTTTGTCATACGATAGGGAAGTGCTTGGCTCGTTTCTCACCTGGTTTCAAGTTATGATAATGCCGAAGGTGGACACCCGCACTTCACCCGAATCCTCAACAGTATGGGGAACTGGCTATCTTACCTCTAAATACCGGAACACAACAAGTCAGAATTAATGTTATGGTGACAAATTTAGGCAAGATTTAGGACAGGCGGACTTAAACAAAGTCCTACCACTAACCAAATACAATATAGTACTCCTCTGGGAAACGAACCCGGGACCTTTTTTTTTATTGATAATAGTCAAGCGTTTGATCACCAGCTTACATGTAAAACAAGTAAAGATGTGACCTAATATGGAGCACGCTTGCCTGAACCTATTTACTCTGGACTTGAAAACTCCAAGATTGTACTCGTGCGGAAAAACAGACGAAGACAAGGAATTCCATTCTTTACCAGTATTAATGATAAAGGTAGAGGCGAAACGATGTGTTCGGCACAATGGAACATTTACAAGGTACGGGCTGTAGCCAGCAGTACATCTGCTAGTCCGGTGGTGGAAAAGGGATGGAGGGATTAGGTCAGAGATACATCGTGCGCACACTCGCCGAAGTGGAATTTATAGATCACAGACAGCCTGACAACCCGTCGTCTATGTTCTAGGCTCTGCAAATTAGCCTTAACAAGCGAATCTTCACCTATGAGCCTAGCAGCACCACGCTCAATCGAATCCAGGGCTTCGAGCTGATACTTGGCTGAGCCATCCCAGAGATGACAGCAATACTCCATACAAGATCGAACCTGAGCTTTGTACAAACTTAAAAGCTGTCCCGGTGTGAAGTACCGCCGAACCTTAACAAGAATACCCAGCTTCATAGCAGCGAATTTAGCCTTAGGCTCGATATGGGACCCAAAGTTCAAGTTCGATGAAAGTTCAACGCCTAAAATGGTCAAACTATCATTGAACTGGACCTCTAGATCTGAAACCGGTGGGCGAACCACGAGACCACAGAGACGGTGAAATGTACTAAATATGGTATTCTTCATTACCATATGCCTTGCACATTTATAAAAGATGATTTAAGCAGCGTCCATTAAAAGAGTACGGCACAACGCGTGAGACTGGTTAGACCGATACGGGCGCGACATCTCCGTATATATGTTTATTATATTTACAAAAGGTCTACGCTTTGTAGACTGCTACGAAGGTATACGACGCGTAGCGTGGTTAAACGCCGACTTATAATCCTCTAAGGAGGAGCAGAAGACGAACCTTTGCTGGCTATTTGGTATTACGAGGGCTTACGCTCCCTTATTTGCGTCGGAGATCTACGTTACTTCAATGTTTGCGCCCTTCTATATGTTTTTTTTTTAGATGCAAGACTTGTACAGACTTTTAGTACTATCGCAGACACGCAAAGTTACATCTGACATCAAGCATTCATGCAAGAAGCTTCAGCGATCATATCTTCCACAATGCTGTAGCATTTACTTTGAAATTAATATATGTTATAGTTCAGGATTGATGCTAGAACGCTTGTGTTTCGAAAACACGATTACATAAAATTTTCTCTATAGAAAAAAAAAAAAAAAACAAATTTGTCTCTACAAATTATCAAAAATGTTCGCCATTCAAAAATACGCCCAAAAAGACCAAGACATTTTGTATAGTAAATAAAACAGTATACAGCAGACGGTCTGTGTTTTAGTTTTTCAAAATTAATATTTATTTTACCGTAAAAAAAAACGTCGAAATTCGCGCATATTTCTGTCATCTGATGGTCATAAGCACCGTGGTTGAGCGCACAACAATGTCACCTTTATTATTACTATGTCTTAGCTCGAAACTAGAGTAAAGTTGCGTTGAGTTGCTAATCTGCTATCTCTATAGGCTTGATGTTTACTTACTTGGTGCTGCTGTTGGGTAGCTTGCTGCATTTTATCTTGCAGTAGCTTGTTGTCGGGTAGATGCGACTTGGCGTGGGCGGTCCATTCGTCACGAGTCGCGAACAGCCGACCGCACAGTTCGCAGGACCACGACACCACCATGCCGGCGGTGGCGGCTGCGACCGCCGTCGCTGATGCGCTTGTGTGCACTAGATTTGAGTTCTGAAAGGCGAACAGATGGTAAATGCAAGAGAACTAGGTACCTACTGCTTTAACCGCTACTGTTCTAGGTTCGGCCACATGTTAGAGCAGGTCCCGGTTTTGGTGACGTGGGTACAAATTTGAAATGAAATGAAAATTCTTTATTGTAGACCAAAAAACATATAGAACAATAATTGTCAATTTAAAACTAAAGTAAACAAAATAAAACCAGACAAATACGGTTAATGGTAGGAGGGTACCAACATAATAATAGTTATTTGTTATACAAGAGTGCAAAGTTGCTTTTTAACCGCGTGTTCAATTTTGATGACCGAGCAAGCGAAGGATTCTAAAATTGAATCACGAGCGCAGCGAGTGAGTTCAGTTTAGGTATTAACTACTACATTATGACAGGTAAGTATTACAGAATAATCTTTAAATTATAACAAAATAATACTAAGGTATAATTAAGAAAATTTGAAAGTAACGTTGCTACAGTTATTTAAATTGAGTGTAATATTTTTGTTTGGTACTGTAATATTGGTGTTAGTCACTTGTGTACTGTTTTTCGGTAAACTATCTGTCATACTTAATAGTTGTACCGATTCATCGGATTCCCTTGGCGTAAATGTTGGCATTAGAGGGCGATGGTTTGGTGTTTAGTAATGGCTCATTTTTGATGTAGAAGGGCCAGTCCAAGGATCTGACTGAGGCTCTTTCAGTGTAATGGCTCCTACGATGCCTTTACAAGTAATACACCAAGAAGGTTCCGATTTCGAGTTTTTAACAAATTAGAAAAGGTTGTATGATGAATTCGGCACCATGGAGGTAGAAGTAAATAGGTTTATTGATGTTTTGAATTCACAAACTTAGTGCACACGATGTTCTAAATTCAATTTTACTTTAACCTCTAGCGGATAAAAACGGCTTTTGCACTCAGATATCGAATAGTAAAAATACTCTTTCCGAGATGGTGGGATGAAAAATAATTTAAGTAAATATTACGCTTCCGTCTGGTCTGGAACAGTTGAGCTACCTACAGGCCGTTTGTAACGGTCCCTAGGTAATCTGACTGATACCTTTGTACATAGTTAGTTTAATTGTACTTTTTATTGAATAAAAATAAAAACATATCTAAATAAATACGTGACAATAATTTGACTATGTTAGAATATGGACCTACCTACTTACTAACATAATATACATAAGTATAATAAAAAAATAAATTTGTGCTCGGTCTAATTGGTGGGTATTGTTTTAAGTCCGCTTAGCTATAGGTACCACTATCTTACTTATGTATGGTGCCTTAACAACAATTGTAACTGGTGTGATCCGGCATTTAGAGGTAAGATAGCCAGTTCTTGGTAAGTGTAGGATTCCGCGTGAAGTGCGCTATTATAACTGAAAACTTCAATTATGCCCGAGATACAATGAAAAAAAAAACTAGCCCGAGGTTCTTGCCTTTCTCCTTGTGTGCTGGTCGCGATTCCGAACAGGGGCGGTAGATTTGACGTTTCAAAGTGATCCTAAAAAATCTTACTGAATAAATATATTTGACTTTGACTTTGACTTTCATACCTACAAAACAGGGGTGATGAATACCATGAAATTAAGGCTGCAAGTTTTGTGTGTAACATTCTTATGCATTCGTAGTACTATATTGCTACTGTTTTCATGAAGTTCAATATTTGAATGATATTGGGGCTTTTTAGAAAGTTCATAATGCAGCATCTCAAGAGTCAGCTCTTGAGATGACGGGTGATGATGGCGAGAATGGAAAAAGAGTCCGTGTAGTGCTATTGTTATCGCGATCAGACACATGTTTTTCTTTTGTTTCCTTGAGTATGTCATTTGACATTACCTTTTTCCCAAAACTTGATCCTTGCAAGCGACACTATTCAAAGCGTGCTTTTTTTAATTACCTTTTTCAAATTAAAAATGACGCAGCTTTAGATTCCATCAAATCCGACATCGAGACTCGTATAAGCATTTTCCGATATTTACAATAGTTAAGTAAAGCTTGTTTGGTAGCTGTAGGCGCTAGTGCGATAGGGACCAGCGTAAGTCGCTGATAGTTGAGTCTGTGATAGGAACCTACCGTGAAGTTGTGCCCGGGGACCTGGCACACCTGTATGGGCTGCTGATGGTGCTGCTGAGCGACGGCGGCGATCTCCGCCTGCGAAGGCTTCGTGTCCTCTTGTTTGGTCAGCTGAGGCTTCACGTCATCCATTTTCAGAGCTGGAACGATGAACAAGGGTTGTGCCTGATACAGATTGTGGCGGATGGACCGTGTTCACTGAATCTAATAGATCTGTTTCTCAATACAGAGAATAAGCTGAGCCATTGTCGCGAGCTGGCAGTATACAGTACTTCGGTGAGTATGGCCAGGAGCTTCACGATCTTATTCCGCCCTTGCCGTTTGTTAATAGCATTTTAAGATGTACTTACAGCTAATGATCATCCCCCTGGTTGAGTTTCAATTTATTAGGACAAGACAGGCGTGCAAAAACAAAAAAGAGGAATCAGCTTTCTTCCTTCCAGCTGTGACCCTTATGTCTTCAAGAAGAGAGCTAATAGGCATCTTCTGTGTAGGTTCGCTTCACTGAAGACCTGACGTCAATAGCTAACCCATGCTTTTGTTTATTGAACCGCGGGGAAGATAGAGGCCAAGCCTTCATCTCACCTGGTTTCAGGTTACTAATAAAAGAAAGTAACAAATAATAAAGGTATATATGAATAATAATGATTTAATAGGTAATAATATAGAAGGTTTGCTCTAAGACAAGATTATGAAAACATAACTGGTGGCCGGTATCGCAATAGTGGAAACATTCAACAAACGTGCTCTGATCTCAAGCCACCTCACATACATATACACACATACGTACTGCATTTATGTGGTCAAACGCATGACTATCATCACAGGTTCCGGTATCCTTATTGAAGCTCTAAAATTGTCTCGTTTGCAAAGTATGTTATGCATATAATCGTGTTTACTACTAGAATGCCATCTATCATATCACGTTTTGTCCAAACCTTATATATACTTACGAGGTATCGAAATGGTCCGTTTACCTAGGGGTGCTATATTCGAAGGTGTTATGTGTTTCAGTTTGTTCATGTGCAGTACCAGTTTATCTCGCCGCGCGAAGGCTTTGTTACACACTTCACACACGTACGGTTTTTCTCCTGAAAACACACAAAATATATAGTTCGCCCCGAACTGAGATCTCGTGATGGTCTTAGGTATATAACGTTGTTCGAGGCTCTCTCTTGTTTGTAACTCTTATTATATACGAAGCCTGAATGGGAGCAATGCACCGGCCGTATGTCATAGTAGGTGGGCAGAATACAATAAGTGAATACGTCATCCCTTATTAACATGAACATGAAAGGCCTTTAATGTTTTTGTGAAAAGTGCTCTCAAAACCGTTGCCTTAGATGTCGTGGTTGATAGATCTGCCACTCTAGCCCACGGATGTCGTGAAGTCAACCAAGGGGCATCACCAAAAAGGCAGCAACATTTTTCTGTGTGTAAACAAAACTTTAACTGTGAGCACCAATTTTTATCGACACCCTAGGTTTGGCATCCCTATTGAGTGAATAACGAAAAATAATTAGACCAGTTTCATTGAGATTCCGAATACCTATTATCTTGACCGGACCTGATCTTAAAAACCACCCCTAATAAAGGGTAAATTAACCAATATTGAAATCTGCAGTCTAAACCCCCATTTCATATGATATTTCACGTTTTCAGAATTTTTCAAGGCTTTGATCTTATTTACCCCTTTCTATCCCTTTTGCAACCCTTAATGTCAATACAGGGGTGGTTTCAGCATATTAAAAAAAAGGTAATTGTGACAACAACCCCCTCTAACAGTTTATCCTACAACACATATCAAGCGTTTTACCCTCTAAACGCACCCCTTTATACAAAAACCACCCCTAATAAAAAGTAAAATATGTATTTTTTTTTATATGCACCGGATATTTTATCAAATGACACCCCAGTAGCCAAAAATCTTCATGTCACACTTAACACCCCTATTTCTCAAAAACTACCCTAGTGTCAAAAAAATCCTAATACCGATTGATGAGAATTAATATATTCTCTGCATATTAAAAATTTTGAATAGATTGGATCAACCATTCAAAAGATATGGACGAAAAATTGATTTTCTTTTCACCCCTATATCTCAAAAACTACCCCACTTATCATCCCCAAACCCCCGCGACAATCAATTTCTATTTATGTTATCTCTTTACAGTTATAATTTCACCAAAATTGGATAAACCGTTCGACAGTTATGCCGTCACAAACATTGCCACATACATACATACATACAGTGCCGGATTTCCCAACTTAACTGAGAAATCTATCAATAAGTGCTGGTTTAAAGGTAACTCAACTGATCCAAAACAATACCATTCAGAAGCGTGACCAAGACAGGTGGTTGATAGTTTACTTTAATTGATTTCTAGCTAAGTTCGTGACTTGTTCATAATTTCAAATTAGATACCTAGTTACCACTTAATTTTAGTAAAAACTTCTTAACATACACCTTGACGACACCACTTTTGACTTTAAACACATTGTCACGATATCTTTCCGATCTTTAGAGGTACGGGTAAGGACCGTTCGAAGACTGCCTATAGACGACAAACTTTAAGTTTTCAGTGAGAGTTATGGAGTGTCGATAGTCTTGGAGTGCCACTATTTTTTTTTATACTATTAGGAGACGGGACAAGCAAGTAGCGCGCCTGGTGTTAAGTGTAGTCTTGCCTATGACAAAGCATTATTGCATAGGTCACATCCACAAAGAACATAGCCTACACGGCACTGCATTGCGCCCGTCAACTTGAGGCATAAAGGTGTTAAGCCTCACGTACCCGTAATTTCACCGGCAACCATACCCTTCAAATCGAAACACAGCAATGCTGCTTGGCGGCTGAAATAAGTATGGTGGTAGTAATTCTCCGGACGAGCCCTTTCACTAGGGGCTTTTTTTCGCCCGTTCTCTTGTGAAACACACCGCGAGTGTTTTAAAGCATCCATCAAGCTAACTCACCGCAGAAACATAGCACATATAGATATAGCACTATTGACTTGCGATATTCTGTTACTTTGTAAGGCAAAGGCTTCATCAGACGGGCTGCTCAAAAAGTGAGAGGGATCCTCATATACTCTCTTCATCACAATCATCCACGTCATCCACAGTTTACAAGTCGTATTAAATACACGATTGTGATGTGGAGACCTTGGGTCCGTGGGGAGCTGGTGCCCTCCGGGTTTTCAAAAATCTTGCGGGGCTTTTGATTCAGCGAATTAGCATAGCTATTCAGCGTGGCAATGCAGCCAGTCTTTGGCACGCTTCCGTCTGCTACTGGTCTGGAACAGTTACCTATAGGCCGTTTGTAACGGTCCTTAGGTAATCTGACTGATGATCCTTTGTACATAGTTAGTTTGATTGTACTTTTTATTGAATAAATGAATGTTATACAATACACGATAGATTGCAAGTGTTACTGTTACCATACTAGCTTATGCCCGCGATTTTACCTAGAAACCCCAAAAAGATAGCCCATATTCTTTCCCATGGCGTACACCATAACCTATGACGATTTTCTTAAGATCTGTTCAGTCGTGAGAACAAACAGACAAATAAATAAATAAACGGAGACACATTTTTTTTTATATAAATTTGGATGACAAACATAATTAACATGCAGTGTCTCATACAGATGAGTGAAGACCTCACTAGATAAAGCCTGGAAAGGTCGATGGCTGCCCGATCGATGGCCGAACTTTACTATTTTAACCGACTTCAAAAAAAGGAGGAGGTTCTCAATTCGGGTGCATGTTTTTTGTTTGTTTGTTACTTGGTTTCTCCGCCAATTCGAAATATATTTTGATGATTCTTGTTACGTTTCGTAGGCCATACTTGCGAGGTGGTCCCATAGAAATTTTATCAAAATCGCTTCAGTAGTTTGGTTTTTATATCAAAATAACTGGAAAATATATGTCATCCAAGTAAACGATATTGCGTATTCTGCTTTCCTGTGGTCCGACCTAGAGTAGACCTTTTGAACCGCTTACCTTCCAGTATCATCATCATCATCATTATCATCATCATCAGGGTTTGCCATAATCACCACGCTTGGCATGTTATGGATCGCAATTATGATGAAACGTAGTAGTAAATGGAATAGACTTTGACGCATTCTGGCTATAAATGCTGTATACATGTATCATCATCATCATTACAGCCAATAAAAGTCAACTGTATAGAACATGGGCCTTCCCCAATTCTAAAGAAAGCAATGGAGGGTTTTGCCATAATACTCACGCTTGGCAGGCGTGTTGGTGATCGATGACTCTTTAACGACTACGACTGCATTACCTCAGAACTCCGTTATTACTCAACCGATTTTGAAAATATATTTTCATACAAAAATATCGTATTGTTGCACCCTCACACGACTCTTAAATATGGCGGAGACGTCGTGGCGTCGTAGGTTTTACAACGAAAAAAAAGCTAAAAATAAACTCATTTTGAAAAAAAATGGAACCGACTTTTAGTGGTGAAGTCGGTTCCATTTTTTTCCTTAAAGAGTTTATTATACATATTTTTATTTTTTTCTTTGTCCAAAAACCCGAGGTAATTACCTGTATGTATCCGCATGTGTATTGTGAGCTTATCTTTACGCGCTAACCCTTTTCCACAGACCGTGCATTCAAAAGCTTTACCTCCTGTAAAACGCAAAATAACATGATCAGTATTATGTATTGTACAAAGCTTTGCACAGTTTTTTGCAATCATCATTATATTTTTTTAGCTTTCATCTGATTTGGCTGTACCCGTTGCTTACCTTCATTGGTAGAGCTGGTTGGTTTAATCGGTGTGTGTTTTCTGATGGTAGTACCTTGCAGAGCCTTGAGTCGGGTCCCGGGGTGCATGGAGCCTCCTTCCGCGTATGGCTCCGTGAACGGGATCAGGTTCGGACGAGGTATGGTGTTTGTTACTTCTGGAGACCTGAGAGATATACACAAAACAATAAAACCTATACCTACATCGGTTTATATGTAAAATAGAGAGAATAAAGCTCTCATATCTCTCTGGCCTAATGTTGTTATTTCCGTTTTTCATTTAAGTTGTATGTGTTTTTAGTCTTTCTTAAAACATAATATAAAGAGGACTTGATTAAGATTTCAATTCAATCAGTTGCGAGTATTCAGCCTGCGTACAAATGTTAAATATGGCCATGTTTAAAATGTAGAAAATGGCCAATTATTTATGATAAATTAATAATGGTACTTAATTCTGATAAATTATTTTTACCCATGTTGTATCGATGAACCGTACTTTATCAGTGAAAACACAAATGTGTTTTAGGAACTCCTCGTTGCAACGTGGGTAAAAATACATAATTTCAAACACGATCATACGAGGGGTGATCCAAAAGTAATGATAATCAATAACAAACACAATGAATAAAATAAAAAAATAAATTTATTTCTCAACATAGTCTCCTAGCAAGTCTATACATTTAGTCCATCTCTTTTCTAAACCTAAAATTCCCTCAGAAAAAATTTTTTTATCTTGACTCTCAAAAAAGTCATCAACCGCGGCCATCACGTCGCTATCATCGTCAAATCTCTTGCCTCGGAGATGTTCCTTGAGTCGTGGAAAGAGATAAAAGTCACTGGGGGCTAGATCTAGTGAATAGGGGGGGTGATCCACCAGCTCAAAGCCCGCTTCCTGAATGGCAGCCATGGCAATTGCAGCTTTGTGAACCGGTGCGTTGTCTTGATGGAACAGCACTCCAGTCCGCAGTTTGCATCGCCTTTTCTCCTTAATAGCCTCCCGCAATCTTCTTATTTGTTCTGCATAGTAGGAGCCTGTAATAGTGGCCCCCTTTTCCAAGTAGTCCACCATGATTATTCCTTCAGCGTCCCAAAAAACAGACGCCATAACCTTCCCTGCTGAGCTTGACACGTTGAATTTCTTCGGCGTCGGTTCATTGGATCTTTTCCATGTCATCGATTGTTGTTTTGTTTCAGGATCAAAATGGTGCATCCAGGTCTCGTCCATGGTCACAAAACGTGACAAAAAATTATCCTTGTCTGCCTGGAAATTTTCGAGATTTGCTCTTGACATGTCGACTCGTTTCTTCTTTTGCTCGTCGTTTAACATTTTCGGTACCCAACGCGCGGAGACCTTTCTCATATGCAATTCGTTCGCAAGGATTCTTTGAATGCTGCCATATGAGATCCCTGTGACCTCAGCTACATGCCTGATAGTCACTCTTCGATCTTCCAATACAACTTCTTCAACTTTTTTCACATTTTCTTCAGTGAGGGACGTCGATGGGCGTCCTTCGCGGTGTTCGTCTTCCGTCGATGTTCTTCCCAGCTTAAACTCCTTAGCCCAGCGTGCAACTGTGGAATATGGAGGAGAAGAGTCCCCTAATGTTTCCACCAAGTCGCTATGTATGTCTTTGGTAGACATTTTTTTCAAGCAGAGGTATTTAATGACAGCTCTGATTTCGTGTTTTTCCATTTTGATGTTCACTCCTTGACAGTCCGTATTCAAATGAATGTAGCTCCCGGGAATCGTGGCCTATTTATATGATTTTTTTTTCCTGAACTAGTTGGTAATTGAGCAAGTGACTGATATTTTTTTTGTATTTTTGTGTGCAGTAGAAATAACTGATTATCATTACTTTTGGATCACCCCTAGTATGTTGACACTGACAAAGAACTGCCATAAGTACCCTACGTAGATACCAACATATTTTATATCATAACTTAGTCAACATTTATTTATTTATTTATTTATTCATAATACAGAACAGAACACTATTATTACATATGTTTAATACATATCTGGTGGTGGTTCAAATAAACGGTTTCTTTCTTCATTTTACGTAAGTATTCTAGGAGGCCAATCTATTTTATTTATTTTTATTTTATTTATTTGGGACAAAAACAGTCATACATTGTGTATTGTAAACTAGTATAGAACTAAGTAGGTAAATAAATATATGACCCACAACTTTATCCACGGGTTGACAAAAACAATGTTAAGCGATTTCTTTTCGACATATCTAGTTATATAAAGACAATAATAATTTAGATTAGGTACAAATATCATAGGAGCATTGTCACAGTGAGACAGGCTCTATGCTACTATAAACATACCCAGAGTCTGTAACAATATACTAGTATCTATAACAGCCGCACTTACCAGTTCCCAAGACTCTGTAGCACGCGGACCCCGCCTTCGAAACCCATGCCAACATCATCGGGCACCGTGAAGGTACTATCAGCTCCACCGGTACTGGAGCTGACTTGGGGCACTTTGATCGGTGAGTTGATGGTACCGTAGTGGTGCTGGGTCGAGCTCACGGTGGGTGGGGACGGGTGGCTTTGATGAGCATTGGTCTGCAATAACATTTAAAAAGTAGTATTCATCCTCTCGAATATTTTAAATTCTATGATTTATTTTCTTAATAATATTGTAAGTACGAGTTTTACGTTAAACTATCAAGACATTATATCGCATATAAATGAATCCTATATACTATATATATTTATAGTATACACTCCATCCTTATTATTGTAAAACGTAGCTAAAAATGTCTTGATGAAATTCTGCTAGGAGATAAGATCTTGGGGAAAGACATAGCCTACATTTTTTTGTTGAGCAACCATACCACATTGATGTCTACATCAATTTGTTATGGTTGCTCTCAAGAGTCTCATCGTTAGAGTAATAATTCGCGCCAACCTTTCTGGACCACAACTCTACTAAACCAAATCGCCAATGGATTTTCGCAGAATTGCCACTTTAGGTAACCTTTTGTGTTCTAGTGTTGCCTCTTGTACCTACTGAAATTCTTATAACACGATCTCTAATTCTGAATAAAACTTGGTAAACTTATATTTCAGCGAGTGTGCTCCTAAATGTTGTATTGTGGTGAAATAAATGTCCTGTAATTATTTTTTTTATGCAACAGTATGTTCTTTTTTTAATGTACAACGGGGAACCGCTTGGCCTTCATCTCTTCTAGTTTAAAGTTATAATATGGCCGAAGGTAGAAATGAATGTCCTGTAATATTTATTTATTTACCAACCAAATCAAGCACAATATTGTACTTCCCTGGGATCGAACCCGGGACCTTTGGATATGACACTGGCGGGCGATCCATACTAGACCACAGAGGCGGTTAAATCGCGGCTCTGCCAAACTTCACTTACTTGCATTTGTTGATGATGTCTATTTGGATTGTTGTTAGTATTCTGCTGTTGTTGTTGATGTTGCTGTTGTTGCTGCTGTTGTTGCTGCTGCTGTTGTTGTTGTTGTTGTTGCTGTTGTTGCTTTAAAATAAAGAAAATGAATATTTAAACTCGACCAGTACGAAACTTATAACCAATTTTTTGACAAATATATAAAGGATTGTTTGTTGTTTACCTTCTCAAATACTTGTTGCTGCTGTTGTTGTTGCTGCTGCTGTTGTTGCTGCAATAGTAATGTTAACTACTTTATAAATATTGTAGCTCAAAATAGCTAATATCATTCATAAATAATACATACAGCTTGTGATGTATAACCGGATTGACGTATATACCTACCTTTTCAAATACTTGTTGTTGTTGCTGTTGTTGTTGTTGCTGTTGTTGCTGCTGCTGTTGCTGCTGCTGCTGTTGCTGTTGCTGCTGTTGCTGTTGCTGCTGTTGTTGTTGCTATAAATATCAAATACAATTGTATTCTAACTAGATATACATACATGGACTCAAAAGCTCTAATTTACATCACTATGTTGAATCAAATTATTATTCGTTGTTTAAGTCTTTTTTATGCGGCAAAATAAAAAATATACGTACTTTTTTTGATACGTAAAGGCAAAGCCCTACAGTTTTAGTGTAGGCTCATCTCCAAAAGAGCAGAAGAGATGTAATAATTATTTTTATCAATTTCTTAATGAAAGGTACCTTTTCAAATACACTTTGTTGCTGTTGTTGTTGCTGCTGCTGTTGCTGTTGTTGCTGTTGCTGTTGCTGCTGCTGTTGTTGTTGCTGCTGCTGTTGCTGTTGTTGTTGCTGCTGTTGTTGTTGTTGTTGTTGCTCTTGTTGTTGTTGCTCACGCCGCGCTGCAGCTGCAGCTTGAGCCATGTGTTGCTGAACTGCGACGTGAGCCTCCAGATAAGCCGTCTTTTGCGCTTCTGTCATCTTATCCATGTTGACCGTGCCATCCTAGTGATAAATAATCTAATTACATTCCTGTTTTTGTTTGAATTACATTTTGTGATATCTAGATTTATACAAGTATACCGTTATTGTGTGTTTAAGATTCAAAATAAAATCTCATTATAGCCACTCAGATTAAAAATAACAAGGTTTTCTATGGAAGTAACCCAGGACCAAATCATGATTCACTGTATTTGATGACCGCTACCAACGTAAGTATTGAATTTTGGTTTATTCTAGTTCAGTGACCTTGACTGCCATTATTTGATAATTCTATTCAAAATCATATTATACCTACGTCGTTTATCATAATGAAACACACAAAAAATAGAGGTATACAGTTTAATGGACACGGACTTTGGACTCTGGTATTCCAGATTATTTTCGGAGATATGGATTCTCAGCTTTTGAAATAATACCGGGTCGCCTTCAATGAGTGTCTTTGATGCGACTAGGGCTAGGGAGGGTCGCGTTAGGGTGGCGCCCCCGCAGTGCATTCACCCCTTAGAAAGTGAGAACGACCCCCGAGCCCGAGACTTCCATACCGATACACCAAGCTTATCAACCGGTTTTTTTGGAAAGTGTGCCTTGACACGAGCCTTTAGAAGTAAAATTTGAACTTGACTAAGCAATTATTCTACTGAATTATAGAAATATAAATTAGAAACATTTTTTTGAACACACAAGCAAGATATGACAAAAGAGAAAGAAATATGATAGTAAGACTGTGAGCACCATACCTACCCAACACTCAACCACTCCTTAAGTATACCTGTCCATCATAATATATCATAAATGAGTACGTGAGTGTAACCTATTCAACGCTAGTATTCTGTTGAAACCTATTTAATCCATTTGAACTTTTTCTCGCTGATTATAAGCATCAAAAATGCGTAGGTACAGATTCTACAGTACATGGTATTGTAAAGTCGAAATACATGCTTGTTACTGTTATGTTATCTGTGGTTCCGCATAGAAGCACCCCTATTTCTATGGTTAATTGCCGAAAGTGCGAGGTGGGTTCAACAACCGGGAAAGCGGATTTGATTTCCGCATAGATTGGCAGTTCAACGACCGTGAGGGAAGATTGTAATATCCTTAAAGATAAACATTTCCATCAGCTGATTGCATTTTGTTGTAATTGGACTTTTCTTGCTTGAAATTTTGGTTTTAGTAGCTTTGAATTTTGAATTTTGTTTTTTGGGTAACATCAAACAGTCACAATATAAATCTTAAAATATAACAGACACAAAAAGTTGGTAACACATGACCCACAGTGATGACCACTTATAAATTTATGGTACAAATTTTAATTTTGTATATATTCTAATCGAAACCATTCGTTAATCAATCTAAATCTATTACAGTTTTAACCACCTAATGTTTGTGAAATGACATTTAAAAATGATCTGAATATTTTTTTATGAATAAAGAAATTTTGACTTTGACTTTGACTTAGCAGGCGGGTTGTGACTGTGATTACTCTACTTCTGAGATATTAGTCGCCATTTACTACATAAGTTAGTAGGTAAGGGTTGCTTTTCTTTTCTGACAAATACATCTTTCACTTTTAACCTGCCGGCTTGATCTGCATACCGTTGTAACTAGTCCCCTCATAGCAACAGTAAGGAAATGAGGGGCCGAAACCTCTAGGGGTCTTACCACTCACAGAGTACACTGATTAAAAACAAACTTTCGTACCGGAGGGTCTGCATTGAAGGGAGCGAGGGTGTAGTTGTAGGCACGAGACAATACACAAAAACATGTGTTTGAAAATTGTAGAACTATAAACCAAACTCAAGCAACGTATAAAAAATTACCCCTTGAAACGATGGCGGGTGAAATTGGAAGTTCCGAAAATTTAATGTTTTAACCAATCAGAAATCCAAAATTCCAAATTTTATCTAGGAATCGATCAAAACTTATACACATAGGAATCTAATAAGAATTGCCGATATTCTTAATTTGTCAGAAAAACTAATACTTCAAACGTTTAACGTAAGTACGTTACGTTACGTGTATATTTCAAAATACGAATAAACTTTTAATATCCCATAAAGGATGCAGGGTTCTTTTCAGGGTTAACATATTTGTAAGGACTTTTTCAGGCATTTTAGGTAGAAAATCTATGAGAAAACTTCGGATCCCTGAGCTCACGGAGGGCGGTGAGATTTGGCATTGCTAAAGATTTTATAGTGGAGTAGTAAAATTTTTATATTCTTATTTTTAAGGTCAAATATCGTCAAGTAGGCGTCCATTAATAATAACAATTATGTAATTTAAAAATTTTTTTATTCAGTATTTATCTTAATAGATAACATTTATCTAAATACTTAATACTGATCCGGAGATACCACGAGATCCATCTCGAGAGTTAACCATCGCTCCAGCGAGCCTGCTCAGAAGTTGTCTTCTGAGCAGGCTCTAAGTACAATCAATGGAAAATCAACTAGGTGGTGATGATAATTAGTAAGTCTGAATAATTCTCCGTACGTATGTATAATAACCACCAATAGAGGCTAAAATAACGATTCTTACCCCAAACTCCCACTGGATGTAGTATGTATTCATCATAATCGCTTGCCACTTCACTGTATGTAAAATATCCTCACAAACATTTTCTAAGCGCCAATAATTATAATATAATTTTTAAATATAACTATAGCCCAAATATTCTCAAGACAAAATGTATCAGGGAATTTTTGACCCAGAACACTCACCCAGAACAAAACTACTAGGCAAGCATGATTGTTATAGAGGTGGAATGAAAAGCCAATGGTGTCTTGGGTCGTGAGGCGAGCGCCCTCGACCGCTACAATGCACTAAGTGGTAAGTGCAAGCTTGCAAGGCGACTATTCCGTCGACATCGACCCAACTTTTTATGTCTACCTGTCTGGCTGGAAACTTGAGGGGAAAGTTCCGGTAGATGAAAATGGTGGAGGCCCTTTGTGATGGTAAATTTATTGCTTGTGGAGGCAAAGGCGGTAGTCAGGCGGCAGAAAAGACAGACCACATTACAGCGTGTGATATGAATGTACATATGTACATGTCCATGTACATAGGTAATTTCTATAATTTTTATACAATCTATCTGAAATCTTTGAGTGGGTGCTTTAGTGATACTTATTTAAGAGATAAAAAAAGAAGAACGTCCGTAAAGCTCCTCGATGGACGCTTTGTTTAAAGTTTTAGAATGGGGGCTTAAAAGTATCGTAATCTTATCGCAATTGTAACATAAAAAAATATTTATTTGAAATTTTGCTTCTGTTGTATGTCCCGCTAACCCCTCTCCATGAAATAGCTAAATACTCAAATTTTGGTTATTCGAACTTAATTTCAAACACTGAGTCTTACAACCTCGAACTATTTAATAGCTCATGCTAAGCGTGCTACGAACCCGTTACGAAAATCGTAGCACTCGTAGCGGTTGCTACGCGCGTAGCTTTTCTGACAGGAACACCGTACGTAAATTGTCCATACAAAAACCCTTGATAGCACATAACAAAATATTGAAAATGGATACCTCGCGATTCTAAAAGTGACATATCAACAGCTGTTCGCAAATCTGTTGTTCTATTATGATTATGTCACTCCATTCACCGATCAATACACACCCAGCTGTGGAGTTCTAGACGTGTGTAGGAAGTGCATTACGCATTTGAAGCAAGGTCGAAGGTAGTTCGTAGCTCGGGGGAACCGCTAACCCTGACCTAGGGAGCCTCCGCCCTGCGAGGGGGAGAACCACTTGCACTGGCTTCCCCCGGGCCCGTAGGTGGCACCATATCATGGTGGTACCCTGTACCCCCGTGGCCTATGGTTTAAGGTATATCAGCTGGATACTTAACTGATACTACACCTGCAGATTGTATTGAGAGGAGGTGATTTGAAACAGAATCGATACGAGTTTATATTTGATGTTACTGACTTTTTGTTTTGCGATATTTAATGGCATGTTGTGTGTTAATATTTCAAAAAACGACAGAAGTAGCTTTTTTATTTTTTTGTCGTAAAGCTGACTGACTGACTCACTGACAGATAGTCAATGAACAAACACTGGTAGTCCATAGTAAATATAAATTTTAGTAAAACGAAATAAACAGTTTTATAAAACCAAACGTGATGAGATCTTGACAATCAGGTGTGTAGTAAACAATTTTTTTTATGATTACAAGAAATTCCCATGGGACGTTAAAAAGACGTTAGCTAGCTATACAATACCAATAATAAACGGTTCCTAATTTGTGACCACGGCTGTTGTAACACATTCGAAACCGTCGGAGAATAAGAGGAATAAAAATGGTGTGCGATTAAGATCTGTTTCGTGTCAATAAGAACTTATTTACCTGTCTGGATCAATTAAGATACACATTGACAACATTTTACCTAAATATTGTTAAATTGGTTACTGCAATAAAAATCATTTTCATTTCATCGACATTGTTAAAATTAATGTGCATTGTTTCTGTGTATAAAATACAAAAACATTTTGTGCATGCTCCAAAATTGTAATCTACGCCATTTAGGTTATTGTGTCCCACTACAGGCGCATCAGGGCAAATGTCTCTCCTAATTAAATCAAATGACAGAATCAAATCAATGAATACCAAATATAACTTACACAATAAAATTACGTTTTAGTAGTAGTAGTAGTCTATTTCAAATTTTCACGGTTAGAACCAATGAAAATGAAAAAATGCTATATGTATACAGAAATATATGCGCTAAATACCCTTTTTATTACAAAACCATGTTAGTGAGTAGGTACTCCATAATAACAGAACAGAAAGGTACAGCTTTTTTAGAGATCCTTATTCAAAAGTTGCGTATTTTTTTCGTTCAAAAAACCTTAAAAGTATATTTATATTTACTAGTTAGTGACACACGGGACATAGTTCCTATCATTTCTTTAAATTTTTTGATTATAATTGATTACATTTATTCAATAAATTAAACTAACTAAGTACAAAGGAATCAGTCAGATTACCTAAGGACCGTTACAAACGGCCTATAGGTAACTCAACTGTTCCAGACCAGTTTCTTTAAATTTCATTTTATTTTTAATTTTGTCTTGGAAGTTGGGTTTCCTTCCACATGATCGTTCTATCAAAAGCATATCCCGCGTCTATGGTTATAATTCTTCTGTGCGTATGTTTGTGACTCTTAAAGGATTTTAGTGAAGTGTGTTTGAGTGGTCTATCGATGATAGACATTCACATTTGGACCAGTTAGGTGGCGTTGCGATCACAACGAAATGATGGGAACTATGTCCCGGGTGTCACTAGTACCAATATAAATATAGGTAGGTACTTATTAACTAAGTATATATCTAAGTTTGGAAAAACTTGTAGCAATTTGTACGTCTCCGCAGTTTGGTGTGGGTTGTGTAGCAATATAGTTCGTGTGTAAATATTCCTAGGAACCTAGGAATTGCATGTGGCATAAGATGGAGCTCGCTTGCTTATAAGAAACGATTTCAAGGATAGACAAATTGTAAGCTTATATAATAAGTCGATGTGATGATTCATTAACAAAATCGTCTTACCTAGGTAAATATAATGCTATACAAATGTCTAAACTAATAATACGAGGACTGTAAAAACTCCAATGTATATCCGATTTCATTTCAGTAGCGCAAATACTCAGCTTGATCCTTTATAATGGGACTGAAAGCCAGCATTCAATAACAAGATCGCTTTGTCTGAGAAACCTCGCCGCTTATCGATTAGGTAAGCCCAAGCAATACAATGAGCATCATAAAAACCAATAGCTTCTGGACATGCGTACAAATCTCAAAACTGTTCTTACGACCGACTTTACGACCTGAGCCATAGAGGTGATAATTCGTCATCGCTAACCGAAGAAACAACCACTCGATAGAGAATCGTGATGCGTCTTCCTTGGGTTGGAAATCCCGTGTTCGTTCTCGCGCTGGGTAGATCTGTCGTTTGGACAATACAAAGCTTTGTGTTCTGAGGGTTAAGGTTGTGATTCGTGTGGAGTGTTCGTTGGGTTGGGTGGAGGTGGGTCGATACGGGTTGGCCGGCGCGCGGGTCGATAGAGGTGCCACCGCCGCACCGCCGTTCATCGCCCGGCCTCGGCCCTGGCGCGTGCCTTCACTAAGAACAATTCACATTCTACCCCCGAGAGCCTTATTTAGCCCGTCAACATTCAGGGGATATTGATGAGCATCAGTTTTGACGGGCCTGTGTTTCCGTGTAACCAGTTGATAGTTAGAATTCAGTAGGATTTTCAACGCTCTATATTGCCATTTAGAGCATAAAACTATGATGTATGATGTATTAAATTTGTTTAACACATAAATACCATGTATCATCGCATTCCGTTGCGGTCGCGGCTTAAGAATCGACCTCTCTCAGCCAAGGCAATCGTAAAAGTCAACTAAGAGATATCACCAGAAGATGGGTAACAGCTTGTTTTGAATTATTGAGCTTTTTATTACGTTCACTCATCGACTTGCCAAGCGTGTTGTCCAACAGTGGACATTAATAGACTGTTGATGGTGACTGGGAAAGAAAGAAGAACAGAGAAAGAGAAGAAGAGGAAAGAAAACCTCATGCCACTCAAGGATGTTTAATTCAGATAACGAAGTCTTACATTTTCGACCGCCTCTGTGGTATAGTGGTTCAACCTCCGGTGTCCGATCCAGAGGCCCCGGGTTCGATTTCGAGGGGGAGTACAATACTGTGCTTGGTTTGGTTGGTGGTAGAACGTTGTTTAAGCCCGCGGAGCGCTAGTGGTAGCTAGTTCCACCATCTTACATAATTCAATCGCCATAACAACAATTATTTTAAAAGCATTTACAGGCAAAATAGCCAGATCCTCACTTTGCTGAGGATTCCGGGTGAAGTGCGTTTCAAGTTTCGACCTAATCATAACTTGAAAATCCGGTGAGATGAAGGCCAATGACCGATAATATACGAAGAAAAACATCATAGCCGCAGATCGCTAAGAAAATCAATGACTAGGAAATGTTCCATTTTTATCGTTTTATTGCAATGTTTATCGAACGCAAAACTTTATAGAGGTTACGGCCGAACGTTTTATCTTCCATTTATCGCGGGGGAGATTACAACTAATAATTACTGGCATTAAGCATCACACGGTAATAATATTAATGCTTCTCACCGATATATCTTCAAAAACAGTTATCAGTTATTTATACGAATATGATACGCTTAACATGTGTTAATTCACGATTAACTCGATACAATCTCTTTATTTTGATATCAAAATAGATACAATACAATCGAGAGTAAATTCACTAGAATATCCAAGTCTAGAGACTGAAAATAGTCTTCAGGTACCTGTGCAAGCTCTAACAATCACAACTGGATAATAATAAAGTATGAGACCCACGTTTATTTGAACTTATTTAAGCCTGATACAGCCGTATGCAGGCTTGTAGAAATAAAATAGATTTTAGGATTCCGTTCCCAAAGGGTGACAACGGGATCCTATGACTAAGACTTTGCTGTCCGTTCATCCGTCTGTTGCTGGTAGACGGACGGGCTTTATCTATTCATTCTATTGCCGCTGTATTCAATAAATATCTAATAGAATAAAAGGGTTGCTGGCCCCATGCTAGAAACCAGATTGTTTGCCTTGAAATGTGGCTCGGAACCCTCGGTGTGCGTGTACGCACTTGGATGGTTTATTTTTAAACAGCGCTTGTCTACAGACATTCCGCTGTTCACCTACAAAGTTCATCTATCACGTGTTACAATATTCGCTTATCTATATCGACCACATAATATCAATATTGCTGATGTACTACTGAGATAGCGTCCTGCGGTTATAATAATCTCTACTAGCTTTTGCGAGTGGCTATATCCTAATCTTGGTCTAGAAAAATATTCATTACAATCTTGTATGGAGTACTGCAACCACCTATGGGGTGGTACACCCAAATATCAACGTGACGAGTTTTACTCGGAGTTTCTCTCAAGTGGCTCGTATGTGACGAGTATCTTGCAAAAAGCAAGGCTCGACAGCCGGAGTTTGAGAACGTACTTCGGAGATTGTGAGTGGTACCTGGAGCTTCACGTTCTTATTTCGCCTTCACCGTATTTTCTTAAGAATTTCAGACGCATAGCTAATTGTCATTCCTTCCATACATTAACACTTAACGCTTTCAAAAATGTATTGTGTATAGTTTTGGCAGGACATACATTTATACAAACATTTCCATGTTTGTGAGATCAATGTAATAATAAAATAAATGAATAATTAATTTCTGAACAATTTACAAATTGGTACTTATAATTAAAAGTGAAAGCTCATTTAATTTTAGGTATATTATTAGGGTATTTAATTACACAGTTGAGGTGCATAATAGCACCTACTACTTACAATGTCGCACACGTGATCCAAAATAATTGTATGTAGAAAAGTATGGGATCCTTTTGAGGTGAAAATATCTTGAGTGTAGAAGAATGATGTAGAGCTCCTTCAAATAGCGCTCTGCTGACGTCATAATAATTGCTTGGTTCTTTCAGGGTTCCGTACCAAAAAGTTGTTAACCCTTTTACTAAGTGTAGCGGGCTCACATGAACCGTAATAGGTAGATCGTACAATTTTTTACAAAGTATTTTAGTAACAAGCCTCATAGCTCAGTTGGTAGTATATCTGCCTTCTGCGCTGGAGGTTGTGGGTTCTATTCCCACCCAGGACAAACATTTGTGTGATGAATATAGAGGTTTGTTCTGTGTTTGGGTGTTGTATTATATGATAAGTATGTATTAACAAAAAAAAAAAAAGTTTACAAGTATTCTATCCGTAATCTAGTTCCCATAATATAAGCTTTGCTTAGATTGTGGCTAGATGGTGTTGCGTGCAATTAATGTAATTGTTTGGCTGTATTGCTTACCGCTATAGCAATAAATAAAATATGGTATAATATAATATAATACTTAAATATTCTTGTAAATATATACGTACTATATGATACAACACCCAAACACAGAACAAACATCTATATTCATCACACAAATGTTTGTCACACAATTTTTATGGTGGTACTGTGACTTACTTGGAAGTTGATGGTGGAGGTTACGATCCGCATGGACTCTGCGTAGTTCCGAAGCACGGAGTCCGTACTGAGACAGCTCTGCCGCCACTCGTAGAGCTGTTCCAGTCGCGTGATGCAGCGCTCACAAATCTTCTTCGGCAGGAAGTCATCCTTCGAGATCTGCTGGAGTAACCGGGACGGATCAATAGACATGTTCGATGGTGGGCATACTAAAAGGCTAAGCGGATCATAATTAAACCTGAGGTCATCACTATAGGTGCCTTTTGTAGCCATTCTGAGAAAATACCATTGTCATAGTGAAAAGATTGGTTTAGTAGAATCGGGGCATGGTTATATGACTGACATCGCAAGGCTCTCCGCTCAATTGGTAGTAGCTCTGCCTCCTGCGCTGAAGGTTGTGGGTTAGGTTCCCACCTGATGTCTCCTGATTTTTGTTTTGTGTTTGAATAATGATTTGTATGATAAGTATGTACATACAAAAAAAGTGTTAAAGTATTCTATCCGTAATCTAGTTCCTATTTTAAAAGCTTTGCTTAGTTTGGGGCTAGGTGGTGCTGTGTGAAATTAATCCTAAGAATACAATGATAACAGTTATGTAACGTAATTGTTTTTATAAATGATCCCCAATCTATCAATATTAGTAACGGCACCCCACCCTAATTAAATACCCCACAACATTATCTGCTTTATCGAAAAGTCAATCGAATGTTACCCCCATACAAACTGTTACAAACATATTGACATCGTTATTGATTCCTTATTATTTGGTTTTGTGTTTTATTATGTTGAGTCACGTGCCACTGTCAAACGCAAAGTGGACTATCTGTTTAATCAGTGAGCTTTGACAGATACTCGAAGTAAGCTCATTCAGCGAGATCAATGAACTTTATAAAATGTATGTATACGAGTATATCCTTTTTCTTACCTTTGAAATATCGTATCTGCTGGTTAGTCCCTTCGCCACTGAACGTAGTCTTCAATTCTTTTATTTATTTTAGTTTCTGCAGTCCCTTCCGTCACGATCCCGTATCGTAATTGGAATAGGTACCGAAGAATATGTATTTTACCTATTATGTAATCTATATATATATTAGTGTGTATTCAACTGTGGTCTAATAATATTGTCATCGAGACCCAAACTAGTCATGAGATATAGGTAATATAGGTATACATATAGTTACGAGTTGGTATATTTCCTTATCAAGAGTTTAAAAAAATCTTCTCTAGAATGAAATAACATGTGAAATATTGGATAATGAATTTATATTTCCCAACAATTCATAATAATTTTAAAACGATCTATAGATAATTATTACTATTTCCTTTGTTAATGTAAGATTTACCATGAATACAAAATACTTTGTTTCAAACATTCAATTAGAATTATAGGGACTAAGCCTCAACTGTCTGTCCATTTGTCCGGCCGTTTTTCAGTGGCCTGTATATCATTAAACGTAATAAGAAGATAGTCGAAATGTTCAGTGTCTATTTATATTGCCGCTAAAACATAAAATTAATGTGTTCCTCCATTCAAGGTAAGTGAATGGACTCACTTTTTGCCTCGAAATGTGGGTCGGAACCTACGGTGTGCTTCCAAACTTGTTGGGTTGATAAAAAAAACGGTCTTTTGTCTGTAATCACAGGAATTCTAGGAAACCCAACAGGTATCATGTCTTGAGCCTCTCTCCGAGCGTCGACTCCGCCCGTGAGATTGGCGCGTAGCGCGCAGGCGTCTACGGTCTACGGGCTACGGAGCTACGGAGCTACGGTGCTACGTACGTAGATACACGTAAGCATTATATCGTGGCTTTCTTGCACCAAGAAAGGTGTAAGAACATAACATTTTGTTTTAGATATAATTGTTAATACATTCTAGTGGAATGTTGACGAGATTTGTTAGACATATAGTCTTGAGATGTAAAGGTGTCGACACAAAAGAAAGTCAAGGACATAAGACAAAGGGCGGTAAAAATAGAGTTCTTATGCTTAGTACTCACCATAGTAGGCAGACAGGTCCTGAGTTTGAACAGGATCTGCCTCTGCTCAGCCTCCTTGTCGAAGATGTGGAGCCGCGGGCCACTCTTCAAGGAGCAGAGTCGACAGAGGTCGGTGAACGCCGTGAAATTGAGGTCCTCAGGCTCTGTCATGGCGAAACACCTGATGAGGAGGTCAAGAAGGCAGGAGTTGTCCATGTGTACGTCGGTAGTAGTAGGGAGATGGTCAGCGAGACATATCGGGTGCAGGGAGGCGTCGCGCCGCCTCTGCGTCCGGGGGGGCACTGGCGCTCTCCCTGTCTCCCCCCCGCCCCCCGGACCCCCGGCCCGTGGCCCCCGCGCCTCCACCGCCCCGCAACGCACGCAGCCCGAGGGTGGCTGACGGAGGGTGGCGCCCGGAAAATGCGTGCCAGTTTTCCCACTTAGCACTGTCGCGACGAAAAACATATTTCTGTATTTGTAGTTCACGATTGATTATGACTTGTCTGATTAACGTGAAAATAAAATAAGGACACATCAATTTGTGAATGGTTTTGTTTAGCTCCAAAAGGAAACAATGTTTTATTTGCTTTTAGAGTCTTTGAAGAATGTATTGTAAAAACAAGGTCGTTGATCTCGATGGTTGCGTGCGAACCTGCGCATCTCATAAGTAAGAAAAATACTCTTTACAATTAGTTTTCCAAACCATTGATAATGGATTTATGTTTCCAAGTAGTATTTAATGAAACGTTTACTATTTATTATTGTATAAACATGGTATAAACACTTTAGACACAGTATTTCTTAACTTAAGAAGGAAAATGAGAAAGTAAAATATTTCAGATTACCATCTGAGCGCACAAATAAGGTAAAAAAAAATACACAAATATTGTGTCTATAGTAGATGTATGTATTGTACAACAAATACATACATCAATTAATCAAAAACCTTAAACTGGTATATAATCATAAATAACTAGCACAGAATAACTAGATAGGTATATTTTACAATACATTTATTTTTCAATTCAATGATGGAAAAAGTTACAAACAATAAATTCATAACTTAAGACTTAAGACTTATCCCCTTCGAGGATTTAATTTTGTATGGCTTGGCCATTATCTCACCTGGTTTCATGTCGTGATAAGACCGAAAGTGGAAGCGCAGTTCACCCGGAATCCTCAACAGTCTGAGGAACTGGCTATCTTACCTCTACCTCTAAATGCCCGAAACAACTTTTTATAATTGTTGTTATGCCGACAGACATATTATATATTATTATATATTATTATATATAAATTATTATTATTATTATTATATATTATTATTGTATATTAGATTCAACTCTGATCACTACTAGAGCGTGGATCTTATGAGGATCACGTGTGTTGTCAGGACACGACTCGACAAGCCTCATAGCTCAGTTGGTAGTAACTCTGCCTTCTGCGCTGTAGGCTGTGGGTTCGATTCCCACCCAGGGCAAACATTTGTGTGATGAATATAGATGTTTGTTCTGTGTTTAGGTGTTGTATTGTATATAAGTATGTATTTAAAAAAAAAAGTATTTAAGTAGTGTATCCGTAATCTAGTTCCCATATTACAAGCCATGCTTAGTTTGGGGCTAGATTGCGCTGTGTAAAAAAAAAAAAATGTCCTGTAATATTTATTTATTATTATTTATTAACTATAGATTTGAATACAATACAGGTTACAAGCTCATCGCTGCTTAGCGGAATACTAGCCAGTGATATATGTATAATCCATTCGGATTTTCGGTCCTAGGGACATACCGGTATCTTCATGATGTCACCGTCATAGCATGTGCACAAATAAACGTTCGTAAAACCAAAAAGTCTCATCAGTGCACGATTGGATTTGAACCCACAACCAGCGGATCGGAAGGCGGAACCATACCAACTTGGCCACAGATCTTACTGAGCTATGTAAAGATAATGTTTGTTTTATAATACTAATACTGTGCAGTAAAATAAAAACACAACGACTCATAACAATCAGCTCAATGAGTAAACATTCATCTGTAATTGTAGTAGATGTGTTACGCTACGTATAATTTAAATTGAAGTGTCATTGATGCAATTTCAATGGACGAATCAATGTTTTTGCCATCAGTAGATGAGGACGAGAGTTTTGTACGCATGAATATTTTTTATTGTTTTTATTTTCATTTTTAGTGTACGACGGGGAATCGCTTGGCCTTAATCTCACCTGGTTTTCTAATTATGAAAAGGAGGTGTAGGCACACTTCTCAGGGGATCTTTAACAGTCTGTGGAACTGTCTATCTTACCTCTAAATGTTGGAACACAACAATTTAGAATTGTTGATATGGCGACAGAAATAGGTAAGAAGGTGGCAGCTAGCCAGGCGGACTTGAGACAAGTCCTACCACCAACCAAACCAAGGACAATATTGTAGTCCCCTAGGGATCAAACCCGGGACCTCTGGATCTGACACCTGTGGGCTGTGGGCGAAGCACTAGAATTTATTGGTGAGCCTTTTCAGTATAACCGTCTCGTATGCCGTGACAGCAATCGGCGTTATGCTCTCGTATGCCGTTATGCTAAGGCGTCATTATTAAAATAATAAGAAAAAATATTGATATAATTATCAAAACTCTATTCATAGTAGGTCTAATCAAGATAACGGGTATTATTCACGCGAACCTTTCGATATTCCCGATAGTTACACAACCGTTATCATTATTATACTATGCATAATGATCGCAATAATGTATGTAATTCAAGTATTTTTTCTAATTTCTTGATTATATATTTATTTAAAAAAATGAAATTATATAAAGTTGAAACATGAAACCTTAAAATACAGGCTATAAACTGGTCAAAATTTACCTTGCGTCAAAAATACTAACGTCACTTGCCGTCAGTATGTTTATTGTTTACAAATACAGAATATTAGATATTTTCCCAGTAGATGTTGTAATGAAGTTATAGTAGCATATTTTCTCAGCAATCTGTTGAAAACAGTTTGATTTTATATCTGACCTGAGTGATCAAAAGTGACTCATCTAATAGACGCTTACCAACTGCCGACATTCAGATCCTAACCTTCGGCCCCCGGAAGTAATGTCGATATCGTCAAACTCCGGCGATGAATACAGCGCGTACTCTGAGCGGACCCTGGCCGTCATAAAACCGGAGGCCTACGAAAACAGGGAGGCTATCACCGATACCATCATCGATAACGGATTCGTCATTCTTGCTGTTAGTAGACAACTTAGACCATATATTTATTTTTTTATTGTACGACGGGGAAGCGCTTGGTCTTCATCTCACCTGGCTACAAGTTGAGATAAGGCCGAAGTTGGAAGCGCACTTCACCCGGAATCCTCAACAAACTGAGGGACTGGCTTTCTTACCTCTAAATGCCGGAACACAACAATTTTTTTTAAGAATTGTTATTATGGCTACAGAATTTGGTAAGATGGTGGTAGCTAGCCAGGCGGACTGAAACAAAATCCTACCACCAACCAAACCAAGCACAATATTGCTCCCACTGGGGATCGAACCCGGGACCTCAGGATCTGAAATCGGTGGGTTGAACCACTAGACCGCTGAGGCGATGAAGAATAATGAAACAACTGGCACCAGCGCTGACCCGTAGTCCACCGAGGTGGACCACGAGCCTGCGTCAGTGTCCGTAGTCCACCCAGTTAGTAATTTATTATCTGTGAGCCAAGTGGACTATTTATATACGCTAGTATCTAACATATTCGTTTTCAGTCATAGCCTGTCATCAACATGTCGATTTAATAATTATGATAAGCTTACCAAACCACTTTAAGAGTAGTAGAGCTCCCTGTGAAAGGGCTCCTCCGGGGAAGTACTACCCACCTTACCTATTTCGGCCGCCAAGCAGCATTGCTGTGTTTCAGTTTGAAGGTTATGGTTGCCGGTGAATTTACGGGCACACGGGGCTTAACATCTTTATGCCTCAAGTTGACGGCCGCAATGCAATGCAGCGTAGGTGATGGTCTTTATGGATATGACAATAAGGTTTTGTTATAGGCAAGAGTTTCACTTTACATCAGGTGGGCCGTCTGTTTCCTTTTTTCTGTCTCCTAACAGTAAAAAAAATTGCCAGCTTTGGTAAAAGAATATACAACGCTTTAAGCACAATAACATTATACTTCGTGTGCAATTTTGATCATCTCTGGAATGAAGGGGAGGGGTGCCTCAATTAAGGCAATAGTATCGAGCCTTGTCCGAAGCTTGCCCGCTGGCCATCTATGTTCTTGTTTAGTGTTCTGTACAGTCGGTTGCGAACCAGTTAGCGCGTTGAGAGCTGAGAAACACACGGTGTGTTGCTCATAATTATGTAGCGAGGAGCTCGGCACCCAACAAGCTATTGTAACCGTGACATGCTATAACCGCAAGCTGGTGATACTCAATGATAATAGATACTTTTTGTTTTACTGTACCTGTTGCTATCGGATTAATTGAGGCGCACCTGGCTACCAAAGCGAGAGTTGAACATTACCATAAGACAAAATAGTCATAGGTTATTTGAGATAGAGAAAAAACAAAAAAAATCCATTACTTTATTTTTTATTTATGAGCAATTATTAGCCACAGATTCAAATAAATCTTGTTGTCTGTCCGTATAATATGTATTATACAGGACTCTTTTCTCTGCCGTAACACAGTTTTTTAAATTAGCACGGAGAGATTGTACCCTAAATGATACTTATTGCTATTACCTACTATTTTACTTATTACCAACAAAATTGTAAACTAGTTGTAAGTGAATGTCTAAAACATGTTTTATTCCAAATAAACGTTTTTATCTTTGTCTTTTTTAATAGAACTCTCATTTCTACATTTGCTACGGAAGTGTGATTTTCTATGCATTTTCGTTATCGCCTGTACTTTGGCAAGGGTTGTGCAATATGCAAAACTCGCGGCGCGTGGAGGGGCCGTTCATTATTCCACGTCACATGCAACCCTTGTTACTCTAGGGTTGTCGCATGGACTTTTTGTTACATTGTGTGGTCGAAATATGTTTGTCCGCTCGTAGAGTTTTCTTTAGCCGTTTCCTCGCTCTCTGCTATTGCCAATAGGTACGTACCTACGCTCAGAGACGTTCTGAACTTCATGCTTTAGAAATGGGAATTTAAAAACTACTAAGTATACTTAAGGTATCCATTGATATTATCATAACGTAGCGCCATCGATGTATTTGTTATTAGGTCTATGAGTAACGAATCGTAGGTCTACGAGAGTGTCATGTCCTCCAAGTCAAGGACCTCGACGGTATACGCATATAGGTAGGCTGTCATGTCGCCTGAACGAATATGTATTCACTTCAGAATTTTCAAAATAGTTTCATATATAGTAGATTTATCACAATGACGGTATTCAATTGTGATAATTATATCTATCAGTCTTGAATACGAAATGTATTGACAGGTTACCAGACATCGATTTAGATCATCTCATCATCATCTGGATTCGACTAAGAGATCTCACAAAATGATTTCCTTCAGTGTATTATCTACACCATAACTGCGACCATCCATCTGCCAAGCGTGGTGATTATTGTAAAAAACCTCCAGCTTTAGAGGAGGCTCTGTCCAGTAGTGGATTCTTATGGGCTGTTGACGTGTGATGTATACATAGATATTTGTTAAAATAACTGGCTCCTTATCCTTACTTTAACGTGTAACAACCCTAAGTTAAGAAGCAATAGATCGAAGCACCCTCCAAACCCCGGCGGTCACTGCTTTTATCTACAGAACGCAGAAACCATAGGAGGAATAATTAAATGTTCATGTTGACGTTTGGAGGGACAGTGCTCGTGACAGGCTAGAAAATATATTTTATCCGCTTCTCGAAATAAAAAAACCCTGATAAGGATTTGACAGATAGATATACCTATATATAATTTTTTTTAAACTTTTTATGGTACACCAAATACATTTAAAAAAAACAAGCAAGCAGAGAACAATACTTAAACTAGATCCAGTGTACCTACAGTGCAGTGGCAGCCTTAATGCTAAAATCGTAAAATCTCTTCCAGGCAATATTTAGATGGAAAGGATACATAAGAGTAGACAATCCGGTGTACTAAAGAAGTAGAGAAAGACAAAAATAAATAAAAATGAAGAGAAATCACGGATAATACAACCAAATGTATTTAAATTCATAACCATATGTACAAAACAAAATATCCACTATTCTTATTTAATTTGATACTTATTTAAAAAAACTTGATTTCACGCGACGAATCCTTTCGTTTCCCCATGAACCCAAATTGCAGAATTTTCGGATGTACCTACGTACCTACCTACACACGTGCTATTGTTCGGCGCGCTATGTACAAACGGCTGTATAGAACTACCAACCCCTTTTCACACCCGGGTGATAACAAGATGCCTAAAGTCTTACTCGTAGCTAAGGGCCTGTCAAGTGAGGCGCTTTGGGCGCACGAACAGCGCGCTGTGAATGTGAGACAATAATGTATGACGCTTTTAGGAACCAAATACAGGCAAGCACTAGGATGTGCGCCCAATACACTTATATATCAAGTCCTAGGTAGGGGGTAGCCCATTTTGGATCTGATAAACCAGCTGGCTAGAAAATTGGAAGCAGTGTTTTCTAGGTGCCTTTACCTGTGTTTTCTACTTGCATTAAAGTAGGCGTCCTTGATGTGGGATTTGTTTCGTTTCATGTGTTTCAGAAGCGTGAACTCCGCCTAACCCCGGAGCAAGCAGCGGAGCTCTACAAAGGGCACTATGGAAAACAGCACTTTCCACATCTCGTGGCGCACATGGCGAGCGGAACTCTGGTGGTACTAGTCCTGGCAGCCAGAAATTGCATACAGAAATGGCGCACTCTCATGGGACCGGCCAGGTATCTAGCTTTTTCTGTTACTACGCTGCTATAAGTAGGCTTGAAAACGTAATAATCGAAAATAGATATCGCGCAGTCACCTGCCTATCCAACATGAACAACGTAAGTGTTTCGTGTCGCGCACGTCGACACGAAAAAAATATCTCGTGCTGTTTATGCTAGGCCAACAGGTCTAACTTTATCCTAAACTGGCGCACTCTGATGGTAGCGGCCCGGGTATCCAGTTTTTGTTTGTCGACATTGATCGCTACTAGTCTTGCAAGGGATAAATAAGTAGGTAAGTTCACATAGTCTATAATAGGAACCTATAGGTACCTAATTGGAAATCAGTAGGAGAACCAAAGTGAGCGACATACCTAGCTCTCATCCACCTATGAATAGGGGAGGCCTATGCTCAGCTGTAGGCGTAGGTATTATGCTGGTATTATGATGGCTATGAGGCCTCTGCCCGTTGCTTCCAGTAGCCAAGTTTAGATTTGAGCTTTGTCGTTGATTCATCAACCAACTACGTACCCTCATCACAACTCTGAACCGAATTGTTGATCAGAATAGTTGAATGGGATTCACACTTAACAGGGTTACTCGCAGGGATTAGTGGTAGCGGTAGTGGAAAGAGCAAGGAACTCACGATGTTCTGCATTCTAGGGTTCTGGAAGCGCAAGCCTACTGGCCGGATAGTATTCGAGCGTGCTATGGCCGTCGCACAAAGTATGGTGACTACTTTAATGGAGTTCACGGAAGTGAAAATCATGCAGAGGCTCTGAGGGAGATTCATTTCTTTTTCCCAAGCAGTAAGTTTTTTTCACGAATATCAGTGATATCATGGACGTCGAACGTCGAGTCTAAAGATTTAAGTTACGATGTGAAGGATAGTCGGGAAGACACCTATTCATTCTTGCCTTATGAAGTTATTAATAGCAGGTAAGTGTAAGGACGGCAAAGAGTTGGCTGATTGGCTTGGTTTGGTTATTCATATTGTGTATACACACATTGATCAAATTGATGATGCAAAAGATGTGGTAGTTCTTGCTGAATACTCTCCTTGTTTCTATGTACGTAACTATTCTGGCACCTCCTACCTAATTTGAAAAATTGAAGCAAGTTGCACACTTGTATTGATGCATCATCATCTAGTACACAAAACACTAATATCACGGCTGCATCGCGCTTGCATAAGTAGGTTAACTACTTGCAAAGGCGTTATCGTTGGTAATGTTGGCATTGCTGCAAAAATCGCATGTAGCCCCTCTACTTTACTAAGAACCTAAATCAAGTTGGAATCGATACAGCCGCGTGTAAATCGAAACAATATCAAGGTAGTTTAGGTACATGTAGGTAGGTACTGTCGATGTCGATGTCACTGTCGATGTCGATGTCAATGTTACTGAAATGGCTTAGCTTCAGCGATCATATCTTCCACAATACTATTTAAAGCATTTACTTTGAGATTAATTTGTTATAGTTCAGGATTGATGCTAGAATGCTTGTGTGGTGATAACGATTCCATAATATTTTCTCGATAGCCTTCAATAAGCATAATTAGGCCTTGAAACTTTATACAGTAAATAAACAGTAGGTAAGGTAGGTAATAAGTACATATAGCAGATGCTCTGCGATTTACATTTTAACAGTTCTTTTAATTTGTAGATACAAATTCTTTATTTGGCCATATAGGTACCAAGCGTGGAGATATTAACAGCACCACCATATCAAAAGGGGGAGTTATAAAAAAAAAATCACGTTTAAATGTACTTGCAAACTGCCTTTTTTTTCATTTTTACTAAAAAAATCCCTATTACGATCAGCTTTTGTCTGGACTGAGAGGACTCATGATCTTGCCCAACTGTGATCGATGATTTTTAGTGGTCGTGGGTCCAGTCCTGCGTCATTGGCAAGTGAACGACTACATCCAGAAGCACATAACTCCAACCCTCCTGCCAGCGCTATCGGCTCTGACTCAAGAGCGTCCCTCCGAGCCCATTCTCTGGCTAGCTGAGCAGCTGCATCGCCACAACCCTAACGCGCCCGAGCTGGCGCCGCAGCCGCCGGAGCAGCGGGAAGATGTGAGGTGTCATACCCCTGTACCCTCTGAAGTATCAGTGAGGAAATAAACACATACGTAGGTACCTACACCTATGTATTTCTATCGTAACTACTTTTATTACCTACCAACCTCCAGGAACAGAACTTACTAGATAGCACCAAATAAAGTGTTATTTTTTTTTATTAGACGAGGAAGGCCCTCATCTCTAATTTGAATTATTGAGATGGCGACAGACTTAAGTAAGATGGTGGTAGCTAGCCAGGCACAACCTATTTATTGGTTTTCATTGTGTTTAGTATGCTATAAATAGATATTTGAGAGAAGATGGATTAAGGTCTAAGACAAATAGATTCAGGCAAGTGGCAAAATCAATAATCATTTATTCAGTAAGATATTTACCGATATTTTTGTAACGTCAAATCTACCGCCTGTACGGAATCGCGACCATCACACAAGTGGCGCTGCGCAGGGTAGGTACTTGGTAAGACACATAATTAGGTAATTGGTAACTTATATCTGTATAGGGTAAAAAGGTAGTGCGAGCAAACGCAACGCACGCAGTGATGGAGTTAGTATCAATGATAATTGCTTATGCAAAATAATAAAATAATTGCCCCGTGCAGTTACAAATTCGCCAAATATCTAAGATCATCACTATCATTTCAGCCCATATAAGCCCACTGCTGAACAAAGGTTATTCTGGGAAGGCTCGCTCCGTTGTAGTCCTCACAACTCAGGCAAGCCTTGTGATCGAGGGCTGTCCCTACGTAAATAATCATGAGCTGCATCCCATGCACCAACTCTACGTGATCGTAGAGGTCGAGTCCAATTATTTTACTAGGTATTTATGGTCAATGTTATACCCAGTTCAAGAACTCACCTATTCAAATTAAAATGTTTTCTACCTCGTCCATTGAATGTTTGGTTAGCTGTAGATACTCTGCGAACATTTTGAAGAAACAACGGGTGGTTTTCCCAGATTATATATTTAATGTCCACCCTTTAATGCGTATTTGATATTGAACTTAATTGAATGTATGAAAAAAGTACCTACCTAAACTATCTTTGAAAGGGAGCTTATAAGTATTAGGTTAGTAACTTGTGGTTCGTCCACCGGTGCCAGATCCAGGGATCCCGGGTTCGATCCCCAGAGATACAATATTATGTACGTACAATATTGTGCGTGGTTTGGTTGGTGGCAGGGCTTTGTTTAAATCCGCCTGGCTAGCTACCACCATCTTACCTAACTAATTCTGTCGCCATAACAACAATTCTTAAATTGTTGTGTTCCGGCATTTAGAGGTAAGATAGCCAGTTCCTCAGTTTGTTGAGGATTCCGGATGAAATGCGCTTACACCTTCGGCATAACTAATTACATAACTTGAAAATCAATTGAAATGAAGGCCAAGAACCTCCCCGAAGTACAATAAAAAACAACTTTCAACATTTTACAATATAGGTACTTTAATCTTACTTACCCTCTTTGCAACACTTAATACCTAAACAAGTAGTGAATTGTGAAGTCAACCCCCTTTAACATTATATCCTACAAGACTACCCTGCGTTGTACCTACCCTTTTAACGCGCCCCCATGATACAAAAACCACTCCTATACCTTTTTCAAATGACACACTACAAGACATATCTTGTCTCACCCCTATTTCTCAAAAACAACCCAAGTCTATTAAAATCCATAGATGAGCAGGGTCTATGTGCAATAGGTACGAGTATCTGTCAAAATCTTGAAATGATCGGATCCACCATTCAAAATACACGGGCGAAATATTATATCCACCCGTTATTAAAAAATCCCCCGCGTCAGTCAAATTGTATTAAGTTAATTAGTAATTTGTATTAAGTAAAAAGTATTATAATCTGATTAGATAATCAAGAGTTATGCCGTCACATCTTCTAAATATATAAAACTCAAAGGTGACTGACTGACATAGTGATCTATCAACGCACAGCCCAAACCACTGGACGACTATAGGTGTTATGACGTAGGCATCCGCTAAGAAAGAATTTTGAATAATTCTACCCCCAAGGGGATAAAATAGGGGATGAAAGTTTGAATTAAACTTTGTCAATTTTAAACCGATCGGGCTGAAACTTTTTTAAATTGGCTAAAGAAAATCTGAACGTTAATGGAGAAGTTGAAGAATGTACTGTCGTTTTCAAGTTTTGTAGGCCCTAATTTTTTACACACGCTAAACAAAAGTAAAGCCGCAAAAACTACCTAATTAATAATAATACTTCTTAACGCGAGCGAAGCCGCGAGCAAAAGCTAGTTTATCATAAACTACTTTTTTTTTTAAGTACCTAGTTTATTTACCAACTTTTTTAAAAAGTAGTTTATTGAAGCTCACTGTCGAATGACACTTATTCCTGGTGTCAATTTATGATAAGGTGAAGGTAGAAGTGCATTTCACCCGGAACCCCGGAAACAGATCGAGTATGTGGCTTTCGAACACAACAATTTAGAATTGTTGCTATGGCGACAGATTCAAGAATAACTTTTTACCTGAGACATCGAACTCGGGTCTTCTGTGTCGGATACAGGTGAACAAATGTGTGACCGCGCCGACAACTCGGCAAAGAACCACCTGAATGAAGCCTCAAACGCTACGGATGGACCACCAACACAGGAAGGCAACCTTATGCCCCGTGATCTTGACCACAAGAGTAGATGTTAGGATGTTAAGGTTATAGCGTTGGCCCTTACCCGCAGTTCGAACACATGCTGCAAAGGTTTGATTGATGTCGGATAAATTAATCAGTGTCAACATTATTCATTTGATAATCATTCTGTAAACGCTATTCGTACCGTGGGTCACTGCCTTAATGTGTGCATGTGTAGCTTTCTTCTGCATTTTTAGATCTTTATCAAAAGCGTAATACAATGTCGTCATTGCAAATTATGATCTTATTTTGATTGGATATCATTTTGAAATTCAAAGAAATGTGAAATGCAACCATTTAATTGTTTTTGGGTGAGGCCCAATCCAACATTGATGGGCTGTTTTCTTGATTTTGATGATGATGATGATCAAACAACAAAATCAAAGATTTTATTCAATAAGATTTTTCTGTCTAATATAACACACATTTTCGGAATCACGACCAGCACACAAGGAAGGCTCGAAAATCGGTCTAGATATTTTTTTAGGATCTCAAATAGCCATAGCATGACAAAGAGCCATAATACTAAGACTTATTGATTTGCTCGGAACAAATTCCTGGTTCCTGTGGGCTAGAACTGCATTCAACATTGTATTTCAACAGTGCTTTAGCTCCAGCTACAGTAGGTATTCCTTCACGCTTAACCAGCAGGTGAATATGATTTGGAATTGAGATAATTTAGTATACTCTGGGTTAACATCATGAAAGCAACTTTAAAAAACTGAAATGTTTCAGCTTTCATGTGGGTTCAATAACAAAAATCTGATAGTTGTAGATAATATTCAATGTCAGTGATGTAAAATCACTTATAGTTCGTTTTTCTGTGGGTCCTCTCCTATCTCCTGCTTGGAAAGATCCAAGTTACTTTATTTGGAAAACATGTATTTTCAACTATTCTATGTTATGTTCAAGTAATAC
Source organism: Venusia cambrica (assembly GCA_951394065.1). Classification (NCBI taxonomy): domain Eukaryota; kingdom Metazoa; phylum Arthropoda; class Insecta; order Lepidoptera; family Geometridae; genus Venusia; species Venusia cambrica. The sequence continues at coordinate 4,677,759 of OX596043.1, read as the reverse complement.
TACATGAAAAAAAAAAACTAAAAACAAAAAAAATATTTAGTAATAAATCCGCCAAATCTCTCTGAAAAAAATCAAATCGACACGTGTTTCGCCTCTACAAGAGGCATCCTCAGGAAATATAGTCTTGCTGCTCACTGACCAGCCCTCTGTGGACGTGTTGTCGCTCTGCGCTGCAAATACCCTTAAATACTAAATAAGCCATGTAGTATTACTTGAACATATATATATCATAGAATAGTCGAAGTTCTACGTAGCCTACTTAAAACATATCACACTAATATTAAACAGGTGAAAGTTTTGTATGTGTATAACGGATTTGGATGAAATTTCATACAATATTATGTTTATAATACTGAGCTACAGGATTAACGCATGTATTCTGACATCTATGGCATTAGCTTTTATCCCATGAATCAGTTCCCGTGGAATGGAAATAGGATGGAAAAGTGTAATGTTGCCCGTGAGATGACCAAAAATTCAAAATGTTTGTTACTCAATGACACTTAAACAACTTAACGAATTTGTATGAAATTCAGTATAGTAGAATACAATAACAAATAGGCCATATTTTTTACTATAAATCAGTTCCTTTGAGATGGAAATGAGACGTCAAACATCACAAAAGGAGAAAGTTCATAGTAGGCTACGATACGTACCTACAGTAAGTAGAAAAATAAGGCAATCGAACTGAAAGATTGTGACTGATTTATTAACGAATTCGAGCGTAAAAAATATTTTTTTGTCACTTTTCAGCTTTTCAAGCGTCGCGGCGCCTCCACCACCGCCTTTGTAATTTTATTGACTTTGACAGATTTGACGTTTTCGTTACATCAACGGACTCTGAATCAATCAGAATCAGAATCCGTTGATTGCTTTCACTATGATAGATGGATACTGGTTCTGTCTGACTGAATTATTGTTTAGCATATTTACTATTCTTACGTAGATCCGTGAATGACTATTGTGAGTACCTTAGCATAGACTAATATTATGATACTGCAATGGTGCCGACGATAGTGAATAAGTTAGTATAGTGCAAAAAAAAACTATGCGCGTAACGAGTAAACTGATGATTGGAAAAGGTTTGCTATAATTTTCACTATGTCCAATAGCCCCATACAATTCTGAATAAACTCCTTTGTCCTTTCACGCAAAAACTACAGGACGAGATTTCAGCTTATATTACTTTACTTGTCATGAGACTAGGAAAACATATACAGTACTTTTTATCCGGTTACCACGCGGACAAAGCCGCGAGCAGAAGCAAGTATTTTCATATGTAGATATATTATTAGGGAGAAAGCTAAGATATTTGAATTTCCTTGAACAACATTCCAGGTACTTATTATTTACTTATTTCGATAATTTAGTCGGATTAGTCATATTTGATTCACTCTGCAGTAGGAACTAGGAACTGCCAATTTGGTGCTTACCTACTGATTTGAACAAGCTCAATTTATACCATAATTATGTTTTTAGTTTGTTATGATGATGATGATGACGATGATGACAGATTTAAACGTACCTATATTCGTATCGTAGCATAGATTCTGTGGAGTGGACTGGACGACTGACTTTGTTCTGTACTTTGCTTTTTTCTGCGGTTTGTTTGTTTTGTTTTGATTTGACTAAAGTTAAAACCGAGACCGAACAACGAAACGCGATCGCAATCGCAACGCAAATCGTATCGTCTCGACTCTCACCTCACTTCTTCGTCGTCGCGTTAGTCATTGGTCCTCGTAAATAAATATTTAGCAATCATGCAAAATAGCTATGAATCGGATAGTGAAGATGAACTACCATCAGGATGGAAAGAAAGATCTACAGCAGATGGAAACGTTTACTACGTGAAGTAAGTCTTCGTACCTACCATCAACAAGTTACCTACCTACTTATTCACATATCACTTATTTCTCAATGATGTATTTTTTTTTACACTAAAAATGTGCTTATTTACCACAGCGATTATACGAACAAAATACAATGGGTGCATCCTACGACGGGTAAAAAGAAGATGGTTCCAAAAGAACTTCCATTCGGCTGGACCAAGAGCACTGAAGAGGATGGCCAGGTTCTTTACAAACACGAAGAAACCGGTAACATCACTCCGTTAGATCCAAGGCTAGCATTTGCTGAAGAAGAAAAGAAACATGTAAACGATTTTCGGCAAAGGTTTGATGCGTCCTCAACAGCCTATCAGGTAAATCCTTACTTTATACCTACTTTATTGCATACACACATATAAATAATGATACAAGTTAAAATTAAAAAGTATGGCAAAGGCGAGCTTATCTCTAATAAGGTTTTTCTTCCAGCATACCTTGGTAAAGATAGAAACAAGATTTTAAATATTATGGGAAAAGTGTCAACATTCATCAATAACATAAGTTATGTTATTAACTTATGTTATTATATATACAAATAATAAGACAAACTACAATAGATGTTTATTTGTAAATATAATTATACTGTTTATATTAAACTGTGTATAATTATAATATAGTACAATCAAGTCTCATCAAACTTACATAACATATAGGTAAAAGCTATGCTTAGTTTGGGGCTTAGCTGGCGTTGTGTGAAATTAATGTTCTGTAATATTTATTTATAACCGAATGAAAATGAGAATTCACTATTATTTTCCCACCACAACAAATACTTTTCCTGGTCCAAACATCCTGCCCAGTGCAGTGATCCACAGATTTCCAGCTGTGAAATTAATTAGTCTCTTACATTCTTCTATAGCAGTCCATAAATAAGAATGAAAGAGACTACTTTAGATCCTAAAAAACAATATTCATAAATCGCATGACAACTAGTGGCATGTACAAAATATGGAAAGTCCCCATAACATTGTGTGCATGCATTATCTTTGTGCATTCAAGCATCTTATCTGACAAACAAAAGTAAACCTGCGTTATGTAAACCTACTAACTACTAAAGCTGCAATAAAACAAATAGGTTGTAGGTAGAAATTGCAAGCATATAGGTACCAAAATTAATTATTTGAAGTCATAAATGCTGATTTATAAGAAACCGTTACTATGTATTTCAGATTCTTCATGGTGTAGATTTATCAGTAAAGTATGCACTAATAACAGGCTGCAATGCAGGAATAGGGTATGAAACAGCTAAATCCCTGGCCAGACATCACTGCAATGTTATATTTGCAAACCGGAACATAGTGGCCACAAAGGAAGCAATTCAGAAAATTGCAAAAGAAACCAATGTGTCTGCAAGTAATCTGGCAGCGGTTCATCTGGACTTGAACTCGCTTGAAAGTGTGAGGAAATGTGCCTTAGAAGTGAAGAGTAAGTATGAGTGAGTATAGCATACTATTGCTAAATGTCATAATTGAAAGGACTTTTTTAACCGCGTTTGGTCCACCGACATCAGACCCAGAAGTCCCAGGCTTGGGCCTGGCCCTCGAGTACAATTTTGTGCTTGGTTTGGTTGGTCGTAGGACTTTGAAGTCTGCTTGGCTAGCTACCACCATCTTTCCTCAGTCAGGTGTCATATCAATAATTAAAAAATTATCTGTTTAAATAGTCAGTTCCTCATTCTGTTGAGGATTCCGGGTGGAGTACACTTCCACCTTCAGCCTTTTCATAGCATGACACCAGAAGAGAAAGGACACATCATACAATAAAAAAATAAAAATATGGAGAGCCTAATAAAATAGAAACAAACAAGCAAAAAAAATTACAGAAACCCTAACACCTTCAAAAACAGAGTTAAACATTTTATAGAGACTTCCTCCATCATAGACCTCATCCTTTGATAGCAAGCTTGGAGGCAGGGCCTCAAAGCTTGCTGTGATTGGAAAAAATACAAGAAAGATTGCAATCATAATTACAATATTTTTCAAAAAATTTCAGCCATCTGGATATGATAATATTCAATGCTGGTGTATTTGGCCTGCCGTACACAGAGACTGTTGACAAACTTGAAACCACATTCCAAGTAAACCACTTGAGCCACATGTACTTAGCTCTGCTGCTTGAACCCATGCTGAAGAAAGGGTCTAGGGTGGTTTTCGTATCGTCAGAGTCACACAGGTGAGAAGAAATAGGTTTAATACATTTAATCAAAAAGACAAGAATTTACTATTAGCTACTATTTGCTGCTTTGCATGCATGGTAACTGGATAAATGTTAGCTGGTCTGGAACAATAACTATTAACAAACAAATTAATTGACAGACATAGTTGCTTTCTAGTTGTAATGTAGGTTTGCTTTATTATTTGAAAAATTTTGCTAGTAAGCAGTACTAACAAAATTAATAGGTATACTTAAATTTTAGTATTACCAAAAAATTTTGCTAATTATAATTGCTAAAATGGGACTTTCTTTGAATAAAATAGTTTGGTTTCACAGGTTTGCTAGTCTGAAGAATTCCTTTGTACAGCAAAACCTATCGATGAAGAAAGAAGATTACTTCTCTATTATGGCATACAATAACTCGAAACTTCTTAATGTTACCACTGCAAAGGTATTTTTTTTTAATCTATTTAAGTAATAATAGACTCATGTGTAAATCACACGCACCATATTATAATGGGCCACTACACAGAAAATGTGTGGCAGGATTCCAGCCAAACTATTGTTGTATTATCATGAGTGAAATGTCAATGCCTTGTCTCAACTTCAACTTCTTTGTTTTATGGCAATTATGGGGGTCACTTTTCTGCCAGTGTCTATGTCATGATAGCTTCATATACAAATTAAGGGGAGTATGTCTAATAATATGGCCAGTATTATAAAATGGGATCACCAAATTGATTTTCTAAAACATGGACAACACAAATAATAAATATTGCTACTCTTTACTACTCGAAATCAGTTGTGTGTCATGTATTTTCATGACTGTTTCGAGAATCAGTGCTCTTGGATGTCCCATCAAGGATACAAAATAAGGATTACATATGGATACTCAGAGGCACGTACTAACTACGTTCGGCACAGGTTACATGCCCATCGACGCTAATCGGGATACTAGCCAGTGACAACGCCATTCGGATTTTTGATCCTAGGAATATGCTGGTTTCCTCACAATGTAACCTTCACCTCAGAGCATTTGAACATGTAATATGTACTCATTAGCTAAAACTGAAGTAAATTTGCTGCACGATTGGATTTGAACTCACTTGGTCACACATACATGTATGATATTCACATTTTTTTTTTAGATCTTGACCTCTGCTATTTGTCTAGACGGCCCGAGCAAGGATGAGGTCTACGATGGAGTGCTGGACTTACAGGTCCTATCAATAGTGTTGTGATCATCCAGTCGTAACCGCTTGCGATTCCATTTCCCAGGTTGTACACTGGGAGGTAGATACCTCAAAACATATATGATATATTTTTCCAGGTGTTGAGCAAGGAGTGGGCGTCGAAAGGCGTCTGTGTGAACTCCCTGCACCCCGGTAACATGGTGTATACAAACCTGAGCAAGTCCTGGTGGCTGTTCCGGTTAGCGTTCTTTCTCGTGCGACCGTTCACTAAATCTATGGTAAGTTGATCTTTAATCCCACTTTCTATCCTCCTACTAATATTGGAATCGTCCGCGTGGCCCCGAGTGGTTAAAAATAAGCCTATTTATTTGCTTTCCCATGTACATTATCATGAGTGCCAAAATCCAGATTTAATAATCAAGCGTTTCCCCTTCGTAGAATATTAAGGTTCGTCAGCATAGTTTAGCCAAGAAGTCTTAAAAGGCAAAAAGAAACTGACACTTTCGAATGACTAGAACTAGCTTCTAAGCTAGCAGAATTATTATCTATTTATTTGCCCGTGGCGGTCGCGTTTTAAGAATCGACAACTCCAATTCAGTCCGCGGATGTCGTAAAATTCGATTAAAGGATTTCACTAGAAGGGCAGCAGCTTCCTTCTGTGTATTACCTAACACCTTTGTTGCGATCACCGATCCGCCGGCCAAGCGTTGGATGGCAGATTTTTGGCCTTGCATATATCACTGTTTTGCCTAAATCATATACTCGTACCTCTTTGTTCACAGCAACAAGCGGCAGCGACGACAGTGTACGTGGCCACAGCGTCGGAACTCTCAGGCGTTAGTGGCCTGTACTTCAACAACTGCTACTACTGCGAGGAATCTGCTCTAGCCAAGGACCAGGACATAGCAAGGTCCATCTTCGAGATATCATTGAAGATGATCGAGGAACGAATGGGCTCAGAGGGAATCAACAAGTTTGTTGATAAGTGGCTGCGTTCCTAGTGTAGGTCTCTACTTCAACAACTGTTACTAGTGCGAGGAATCTGCACTAGCAAGGTCTTCGAGCTATTGTCGAAGATGATTGAGGAATGAATGGGCTTGGAGGGAATCAACAAGTTTGTTGATAAGTGGCTGCGTTCCTAGTGTAGGTCTCTACTTCAACAACTGTTACTAGTGCGAGGAATCTGCACTAGCAAGGTCTTCGAGATATTGTCGAAGATGATTGAGGAATGAATGGGCTTGGAGGGAATCAACAAGTTTGTTGATAAGTGGCTGCGTTCCTAGTGTAGGTCTCTACTTCAACAACTGTTACTAGTGCGAGGAATCTGCACTAGCAAGGTCTTCGAGATATTGTCGAAGATGATTGAGGAATGAATGGGCTTGGAGGGAATCAACAAGTTTGTTGATGAGTGGCGGCGTTCCTAGTGTAGGTCTCTACTTCAACAACTGTTACTAGTGCGAGGAATCTGCACTAGCAAGGTCTTCGAGATATTGTCGAAGATGATTGAGGAATGAATGGGCTTGGAGGGAATCAACAAGTTTGTTGATAAGTGGCTGCGTTCCTAGTGTAGGTCTCTACTTCAACAACTGTTACTAGTGCGAGGAATCTGCACTAGCAAGGTCTAAATATCTAAATAAGAGACAAGCAAATGGGCTTTCAAGCCTTCTGATCTAACCTTCAGGGTGTTAACAATTTTGTTCAAAAGTGGCTAGGTTCAATAAGGTTCATATCGAATGTCGGTACCAGTGGGTTGGGTACAGACCTAAGCAGAATGTTGACCCTAGAACATAAAGCCAGTGCATTTTTTATATTTTATGTTTACCTGTATTACAAAAGTGGTACCTAGGTAAGTTAGGTTTTGCAAACTTCTTCAAATGTAAACTTCTTGGAAATGGGTTTTAATCATAATTTTGATTATTATTTTTAAGTATAATATACATGCATAATGTTTTATTATTCCTAGCCTATTTCGCAATGTCCCAGTACCTAGTTGATTGTTGACACCTAAATTTTAATCTAAAACAAGTACCTTACTAACTAATCAGCACTTTACTTGGACATTATGAAATAAGCCCCGAGTCTAGGAATGAAGAACGTCGTTAAGAGTCAAAATAAAAAAAAAATAAAAAAAAATCTGCTTTTTCATAATTTCATGAAAAAGGTACAGAGATCGGAATACAAAGAGGTGTGTAAGGATCGTAGCATGTGGAAAACCGTTGCCCTGCCCACCCCTCCAGGAACTAGGCGTATGTATTTATTTGTAAAATCTTACGGATATATATATATTACGGATTAGCGCTGGCCTTGTGCGGGGACGTGGTTGGTTGGTCCTTCCGTTCTCTATGAAGAAAATTAAGGAACTCGTGACCCTGTCAAAATAGAACGTGAAAAACTTAAGAATAAGAAAGAGTGTGTACCTCCACACGCTTCGACCTTTTAACCGAAGTATTAACCGCCTCTGGTGTCTAGTGGTTCTAGCCACCGATTTCAAATCCAAAGGTCCCGAGTCCGGGTTCGATCCCCATGGGGAGTACAATATTCTACATTACATAATATTTATTGGTACAATATATCCGCCTGGCTAGCTACCACCACCTTAACTAATTCTGTCGCCATAACAACAATTCTAAAATTGTTGTGTTCCGTCATTTAGAGGTAAGATAGAGCCAGTTTGTTGAGGATTCCGGGTGAAGTGCGCCTCCACCTTCGGCCTCATGTCCACTTGTAACCAGGTGAGATGAGGGCCATGCGCTTCCCCGTCGTACAATAAAAAAAAAGTTTCCTAATCGGCCATCCACACGCGTTTGTGATAGTGCTCGTTCCTGTATGCTCGATTCATATTACAAGCATTGATTGGTTTGGGGCTAGATGGTGCTGAAGAAATCGAGTTGAAGCTAGGGTGAATTGAGCTAGCTTAAAGCCCTTACCCGTGGCTCTAAGGAGCGTTGATGAGACGTAATTTCTAACATAACTTCACTGTCTTTGCATGTTACATGTATTTGTCATTGTCATATATCATGTCTCTCACTCAGTCAAACTCAAACAAATATCAATTCAATCACAAAATTGTCGAAAAAATATTTTGTCGTTCGTTTCGTATCATTTATTTTCGAGGATGTTTCGTGTTCTAAGATATAATCGTTCGCAATTTTATTAATATCTGGTGTTGTTTACGTGATAAAGAATGATATTCAATAAAAATCTAAGTGTAAAAGTGGTCTCATGAAGAGCAATCTAGCAATGTTAATCCGGACGCTCCCTACCAAACAGTCATTGAATACATTAGTTAAATGATAATCAAATGGTTTTTAGCGTGGTAAAATGTTGATTATTGTTCCTTTTTTGATAGAGAAACTATTCAAAGTTCAGTGTACAAACAAGTGAAAATGGGAGACAAGCTGAACACAGAGGAATACTTCGAAGCTGGCGCTGCAGCGTATAACTACAACAATGTGGTGAGTGATAATTATCTTTCTATCATAAATAGCCCGTCCATTTACATAGCTGCATATGTTACAAACTTTCAAATACTGTGAATAAAATAACCATTTTACATGCAGTCTAGTATATAAATCAGCCGTTTGATTCATTCTATTGCATTTGTACATCACATTTATTTGTACATACCTACCAACCAGAGTTTATCTTATTTTAAAAACTTAACATTGTTCTTGAGTATTCAAAGTGTTCTACAATATTCAGCATTCTCTGTTGGTTAGTCCAATTTATGAATGTGTATAAAACTTACAAACATTCAAGGTTGCTGTCTTTTGTGTACAATTTTGTTCAAGGTCCTCGGTAATAGTCTGTAGATATTGTAAATTATAAATATTGTAATAAGTTACTACTGCGCAAGGTCATGTCAGCTTACAGAGATTAGAAACCTTTGTAAGATATTTGTATCTTATGTGCCCATATGGAAATCAATCCTAGAACCACCAGATCAATAGCCACACAATCTACCACTAGACCACACAAAATTTTTACTTTTGTGTAGCACTTGGTTAGTGCATATGCTGCAAAGATCTATCCCTAAACAAAATACATTTTATTACACCAAATCAAGAATTCTACAACAGAATAAAGCAGTTATTGTACTGCAAATTGTTTGTCAGATTGCTGTAAAAAAAACAAATATTTACAAAACACCAAAGTATTGTTTTGTCAACCTCTAATCTTGGTTCAACTTGTTGAGTGCTAAATGCTATTATACCATATGCTATACATGTGTGTGCTTAGCGCATCCAGTGTGGTCTTATCAGCACACCGAGTAAACAAAACAAATCATAGATATGGGCTATTTACCGCTTAGATATAATAATTTAGAATTTTCAATAGGTTGTTTTTTATAAATTCTAAATTCTCAGACTGACTACTTCACACATTGCTGAATTTGTACAGCTATTTATCAGAGCTTCCTATTAATTGGAGGGCTTTGCCAGTCATGCACCTTGGCAGGCAGATAGGTGATTAAATATTTTAGTACCTTCCTAATAGAACACAAAACATTTTTGTTGGGCCCAGATTCAGTTTTTTAATTATGAGCTTTTGGAGAAAAGATTGCACTTTTGTAATAGTGATAAGAATAATGATGATTACTTTATTAACTACTGACCTATGAGATATACATACAGATTGTGTGTTATCTTAATTATGTTTAGTTTGGATGTTTATAATTCCAAACCTTGAAATCAAACAACAACATAATAGAAATATCTACTTTGAAAAGTCCAATTAAATAAACAGAAAGGTACAAGTACTTACCTAAGTTCTTAACTTCATAATTTTTTAAATGTCCAGGTGACCCTGAATTGATTTTTAGCCAACAGTTACACCCGTTGGCTTAAAGTCAATGGTTCCCCCAAATATAAGTACAATAATTCTTGTACCCTTGGCACTAGCAACAACAGTTTCCATAAACTTATGGTAAACATTGTTCCACAGTACCTGTTTGAGCTCCCAGAAAATGTTCTTATTACACAATATTTATGCTAAACGAGTTTATGCCTACATGCTCTCTTGTGCAGATAACTGACTATGCAGATGTAACTACCAACAAGCAGACAGATAAGGACAAACCCTGTTATCTTTATGGAAATCAAAAGGTTACATGCAGCCTGCATCATCAAGTAGGTTGGCACATTATAATGAACTATTTGTAATGGTCAGCAGATGTTATCTTATGTCCTCACACTAACTGGTGAGCTTAAAAGTTTAATGATAAGTAGGTAGGTAGCCTTAATTAAAAAAAATATTTTTGCACCAACCATATTTAAACACACATTTCGCTCAGCTCTGTATGTATGGCTTGCTGCCTATACTGACCACATACATATAACTAAAGCAAAAAGTGCCATCTTGCTTTACTTTAATACATTATACTTTTGGATATTGTAATCTTCTCATTCCACTTAGATCTTTAAGACATACTCATATTTGCCATAAATTATCCATGGGCTGGTGTCCTCTGTCTTAATTTTTATCATAAAATCTATGCTAACTCTGGCTTAGCAGTTCAGTTGGTATAGAGTAGTTTTACCTTCTGCACTGATTTGATTCCCACCAGGAATAAACCATGGGATAAAAATTGAATAAAAATGAATGTGAGTGTTTGTTCTGTTGGGTGTTATAATAATATAATGTACGTATAATATAAAATATGTACCTACTTACTTACCTGTTTAAAAAAAATGCATACATGTTATGGTAGGTATTTATTTTCTACGTAATCTAGTTCCCATATCTGAAACAAACAGCACTTTAGGTAAGGTACCTACCATATCTAGGAGAGCTTAATATTACCTAAAAGCGTGCTCTGCCTAAGACTCGTTTTTCAAGTGATCTTGCGCACAAACGAACTAAGTCGCTAGAGGATTGCTGTTGGTGGCGTCGATGTGGGGAGGCAGTGGACGTGTGTGGGCTGAAATAATGACGATGATTTCCAAACTTGGTCTACACACCGCATGTCAATCAAGCGGAACAGTGGGGAAAGCTCGCTCCATTGAAGACCTCATCCTTGCTCTGGCCTAGAGCTAAACAAGCATGGAGGTCAAAAGCTAGCCCATCAACGATTATGAGATCTAAATAAAGCTCCCCAAAAGTCATATGTTGAAGTTATTTTTCCAGTGCCACCCAGTCACAAGTCTGGCACAATGATTGTCAAGATCCCACGCGACGAAACAATGCAACGTGGGACAAGCAGCCGACACATATTTTAATTTGATCAGCGTTCGAGAGTTGGTAGTTTTATCACGATTATTGGTGCTGCGATTGACTTCTCTCGCCTAATGGTATTTTATGTTGTTATTGTCATAAACATCAGCTTGACATAGTCCTTTCAGTGATGTGAAATTATATCAGACTCTCAAAGCTATAAAGGCTATACTACTGCCTCAGATTAGCAACTCAACGCAACTTCACTCTAGTTCTAAACTAAGATAAAGTTTTAATAAAGGTGACATTGCTGTGAATATCTACGTTTTAATTTTTTACGTTAAAACAAACATTAATTTTAAAAATCTAAAACGTAGACCGTCTGCTGTATACTGTGTTTATTTACTGTACAAAGTGTCAAGGCCTAATTGGGCGTATTTATTGAATGGCGAACATTTTTGGTAAGAGTCAACTTTGGATTTTTTTTATGTAATCGTATTTTCGAAACGTTCTAGCATCAATCCTTAACTAGGTATAACATTTATTAATTTCAAAGTAAATGCTACAGTATTGTGGAATATATGATCGCTGAAGCTAAGCCATTTCACGTATCATAGACTCATAAAGGTACCTATAGAATAGAGCCATTATAAATATAAAAATAAAAAAAAATCCTTGAAATTGTACGAAAATTGGATTGTTTGAAAAACCTTTTATGTAAACCATAGTAGTAATTACCTATTTTAAAGTTGTGAGATCAGTTGATAATATTATTTAAAACAAATTTAGTTACCGTCAAGTATAAAAATAAATAAAAAACGAATGACGAGGCTAAAAACTAAAAACGATTTATGCCATATTCGTCCCGATTTTTCGGCCCGCGCCATTACAAAGTTTTTATTCGTCTGGTAATATATAGTAATATATTATGTGCTTTGGTAGGTAACCTATAAAACATTTTCATGAATATTAATTATTAATTAATAAACAGAACCTCTGAGGTAATGATTAAAAATGTAGGTTCAAAATTTTATGTTTTATTAGATATTCAGTACCAGTCAATAATTTATAAGAACATACATATCATGCAAAGTAAAAGTCAAGTGAAGATTCATTGCTTCAACTGTACTAAAATAATTGTAATTTACCTATAAAAAAAAACTTGGGCTTAATGTGGAGCTGAGAAGTAGGATAAAACCAGAATTTTTAAAATAAAATATACTATTGGTCGTATACGGCATACAAAGAGGGACGAAAGCAGATTTGGGCCGAACATCCCCGGGTCGAATATGGCATAAATCCTAAAAACACAAAATGCAGCACTGAGCAACTGAGAACACAAATTGCGTAGGTATCTGATTTCTGACTAACTTTTAGGAGGCATAACATAAGAGATAATGGAGTCTTGAAAATCTTTGAACCTTGCAGGTCTCCGCTGTAGTTGTTTCTAACCTAACGAATGCTCTTGCACAAAATAAATAAAAGTAAGTAGGTACTAGGTACTACTAGTAGCTCTAGCTAGTTACTAGTGGTGTCATGATCTTACGATCTTGAGATGAGATCAAGTAGCCTTATTTATTCCATCACATCTAACATTCACATCACAACTATTTGGTCATTACAATGTCAGGGCCAGCAACTGGTTACTCGCCTATGACCAATAATCGTATGATACAACTCGACTCGATATCTGCTTACGCCATACACTTTTCGAACGTTCAATACACACTCATTAAGCAGATCCCATCCCAACTCGTAGGTTGCAAGTCGTGCATTATTTGTTTCGTCAGCCTTCGGCTTGCAGCATCTGTCGTTGCAATACGCATCTGTCGACCGGGAGAAAAAGATGTGTGATCTGTATTGAAAGAAAAAATGTCTTTGACCAATGCACACAACAGACGATTATAGGTGTACGAAAAAAGTACCCATGAGTTCGATTATAATTATAACTAGGTACGTAAAGTGAACGTATAAACTTGATAAATTGCTGGCAAACTTTGTAGCGTGTGGAGGAAAATTATAGACGCCCTTGATCAGCGCAATTAGAAAAGTTACCCCTTTCCTGTAAAGAGACGTATCTTCAACTTTCGAGTTAATACTGTTTATTCACAAATCTTGCATCATAACGCCATCTCAAAGAAATACTACTCGTGCGCATTATGTCCACTGCTGAACAGAGCCTCCTCCAAAAAATTGAGAGTTGTGCCATAATCACATCGCTGGGCTGGCTGGTAAATCGCTGCCCTTTTGGTGAGATCCCTTATTCGGTTTTTATGAAATCCGCGGGCTGAGTTGGAGATGTCGGTTCGAAGGAGCCACAACCAAAACGGCTCTAAAATGATATGTTATGATAAGTTAGATGCAATGCAGCCAGTGTCTTAGGCACGTCTCGTACTGCTCTGGAACAGTTGAGCTACCTATAGGTATATATAGGCCGTTTGTAACGGTCCTTAGGTAATCTGACTGATTCCTGTACACCTGTACCTGTACCTATACCTGTACAAAGTTAGTTTAAATGTACGTTTTATTGAATAAAGTTAGATTCGATTAGAATAGATCCCGTATTCATATTGCAATGATTTATTTACGCAGAAGCTAAATCTATAGCTTAGCTAGCCATTTTTATAGTCCCAAAGGTCGCATTCGCATGATAAAACGAAGATATCGGTACCAGGGCACGAGAATCGGTTTGAATCGCGTGAACATTCCCCCACTGCTACAACTTCACATAAAATTGTAGGTTTCGTACCTATCTCTTTTGAAATCTGTAGTCAAATTCACGGTACAACTAAAAAAATTGGCTGTCAAGATCAAGGTTCAATTTAATCGGAGTTTGTAGCAATATAACCGGTTTCTTTAAGTTGATGACAAATCGTAATCAGAATAGGTACCGTTGAATTCTTTTTTTATAACTAAAAAAAAACTAGGTACGTTTAAGTCTCGATCTAAAGAAAAGTAGCACTGGTTATTTGAAAACGAGTCTTCAGATAGGTTAAAGTCGATTTTTTATGGGAGAGTCATCAAAGCTGTCGGATTGCAAGACATTTTCGTGCACACATAATGTTATTGGCACAAGTAAGGCTGTGTCGATCGCGTGATTGTGGCTAAACCTATCTACCTAGTTGGCAATGTTTGGAGTAAGCTTTGTCAGCCAGTTCGTTTCAGTCTTGCGAAATACTTGCTGGTTCGCGGCCCTTACTGCCCCGGCTTTTGACAAATTATCTATCCGATTAGTGCTTTACGTTTCTATGCTTGATGCCGGGGGTGGAGCGATAGATCGGCAGCAATATCAAGACAATCAATAATAAAGTACCTAGCCTGCGCTTCAGTGCATAAATTAAAATGATCTACAAAACAACCATAAACTTTTTTATGACCGAAATTCATTCCATCTCGCATTGTATAAGACTGGATTCTATTTCAACGATGTAAAATGCTAATTGATTTAATTCGAACATGTGAAACAAAGAAGTGATCGCGCGTTTATTGTTCAAGTGAAATTCAAAATGAAAAAAGTGTGGTTTGCGAAAAAGAAGCCGAAGAAAACGGTGCGTGTTCACATCATGTCATAGATTACGCACTAATACCACAGCACAGAGCATTGCGCACGGTAAGAGTATTATCATTTTTATCCCATATTTTCGTGCTTGAAAATAACGAATCCAAGATAGCTATTTTATCTAAGGGGAGATTGAATAATCGATAACCGTATATCTCAATTTGAAACAACTTAGGAGTACGCATAGCAAGGGTTTTGGGATTTTCTCGCAGGGTAGCCCAGGCATTCATTAATAGTTCGTTTTCCTAATTCACAAAGCTATTATCAGTCTTTCACCTGATAGGTCTTAGGTTTTGGGGTAGGTGTGATTTATCTCCTATAGTGACCAATAAATATACGTATTAGTACCTAACCTTAATCACTAGGTTTTGCTAATGGTTATGGCTGAATGATCACAATACTGGTGGTAGGACCTGTAAAGGTCTACCTGGTTACAACCCTCCTGCCGAAGTCTGGCCCAAACGTTTTCCATCGGTGCGCGGAAGAGCCAGTGCTTTTTGGGAAATATCTTACCATCGTTCCTTGCTCTGGCCTACTAGAACGTGCTAATCAAGTGCTAATCCAGTATTTATAAAAAAAAGTATTCCATAAAACTCATCTGTGCTCGCCGTGCCGTACAGGTACGAGTAAATTTCCAACGTCCCTTTACGAATGATTGTTTGATTTAATTGTCTCTCTATTATCATAACAACAAACGCATGGGCGGTATCATTAGTTCATCGTTATATTAATTATCGATACACTCACATTCCAACATGATCACACAATCTGTAATCCTTTGGTCTGAATCTGAACAGAAATGATTACTTACACAATTGATAAAAGATACGGACAATAATCTGAACATAATAATAATACAATGGGAAATTATAGTAGCTGTCACGTATCACTCAAATCGATAGAACTGTCACTGTCAAATCCAACCGTCAAAGGATGAACGTGGTGGTATCTAGCCTTTTTCACGATTCTGAAAACAGGTATTAATGACGCATCTTTATATATTCCTGTACATATCTACCCTTTTCGGTGTTAAATCTACTGAGTGGTATGGATCTCACCACAACGAACCCCCCGCGCCGGCGTAACAGTATTATACATAATTTCCCTCTGTTTTGAGTAGGTACCTACTCATCAGTTATAGATACTAGTTACATAGTAATTTACCGGAGTGCTTTTTAAGCTACTGTCATTCTATGATATACCGTCATTTATTCCGGTTGCGACATCTAACCGTTCTCCATTCCAATCGTCTTTTTACATTATTCGATTGCAACAACTAATTTCGTGTTACATTACATCGATAGCATGAGCATCCAAGAATTTCCATCAATTCTCAACGTTCTCTTTGCGTAATCTCTAATAGCTTTTTACAGATTGATTTCTGTCATATTGTGGTTTTGATTGCTGCAAATGTATCAGATACGTGTTGCATTACGTACGAGTATATTGAGAACTTGGTTTCTATGAAACGATTCATTATTGAAATATATAGGTACAACTGAGCTCCACCAATCGTGAAGCTCACAGATTGACTGACAACGAACGTAGGTACAGCCCAAATTAGAGGTCCTGAAGACAATGCAGAAACACACATAGATAATATACAATCAATACAGACACAGTACGTAGCTACACAAGAGACAGAAATAAATTAAGATAGGAATTTAAGAGGGCCCCGGAGTACCGCTGATTTTCGCTCTTTAGTACAAACTTTTTCATTTCGAATTAGGCGTATTGATTGAAAGACGATCATTTTTGGTATAAATACTTAATAGTCATCATTGTATTTTTTTCTATATATAGAAAATTTGGTGTATCCGTGTTTTCGCCTCACTTCTAGCATTCATCCTGATCTATAACATAATATTAATCTCAAAGTAAATGCTTTGCAGTATTGTGAGCCATTTCAGGTAAGTATCTACGACTCTTAAGCATTTTAGGAATATTTCCCATTTATATATATGTCGGACGAGAACGAAGTCCACCATACCTATTTCGGCCGCCAAGCTGCATTGCTGTGTTCCGGTTTGATAGGTATGAATGCCGGTGAAATTACGGGCTTGCGAAGCTTAACACCTTTATGCATCAAGTTGACGGGCGCAATGCAGTGCCGTGTAGTCTATGTTCTTTGTGAATGTGACCTACGCAGTAAGGCATTGTTACAGGCAAGAGATGCACTTAACACCAGGTGGGCTACTTGCTTGTCCCGTCTCCTAGTTGTATAAAAAAAAAAATGACTACTTTTAATAGGAAACCCGATTCGTCACGACCCTACGACTGCCTCATTAAGCTGTCGGCTGTAAGACTGTCTAGTCTTTAAAAATGTAGGTTTACATCCCAAAATGTCATTAGGACGTGAAACGATTCGCAAACCATTTACAAGCTCACTGACTCGCGACTGTCTTAAGTTGCGATTATGTTGATGGAGCCAAACTGCCAAAGAAAAGTTCGCCAGCTGCATTCAATGTCTTGCCATTTGCTTAAATGGCGTATAAGTATAGTTTTCTAACCGCAATCACTCGCATTACTATTGATTGACTGTAATTTTCTATTTCTTATGTCTAAAATGTTGTATTCGTTGCTTTGAAGGCTTTAAGTTCAATCTTAATATTCTTGGCTATGCCTTATACGGTTGCGCAGGAGTCTGGTGGATTGATGTGTGTTTTATCTTCGGTAATTGGAAACTTTCTTCCTAATAGGAGATGAAAGTAATAATTAAAATAAACTTTACGAGTTTGTTTGTGTTAATAATGATGGTATAATCTTTATGATGATGCGATGATCTTTTTCAATAATATTTTTGAAAGTGAACTCCCATACATAATTTAATTAATACATCTTCCTTATGGTTCTATTTTTTTGTGATCTGCTTCCTAGTGCCCCTGGTGCTTGGCAAATCGTTGATCTTTAGTCAAAGGTTACGGCTGAATGATCACCGATGGTATGTCCAGCAAAGGTCCGCCTGGCTTACTACCACCCTCTTGCCAAAGTCCAGCGCCAAGCTGTTAACACGGTTCCTTCGGTGTTGGTCCAGGGTTTGACCCACCACGACGGTACCATTTTGTGCTCGGTTTGGTTGGTGGTAGGACTTTGATTAAGTCTGCCTGGCTAGCTACCACCATCATACCTAATACTGCCGCCATAATAGCAATTATAACCAGGTAAGATGAAGGCCAAGCGCTTCCCCGTATTAAATAAAAAAAAAACATGAACGGTGACTTTTAAAGTATTTACCTACCTTGAAATGCATATACAACTGTAACTGAGTGTTGTGAAAAGTTTTTTTTATTCAATGCACAATTTCAGGCCAAAAGATCTAGCTAAAAAAGGTGAAAATAAGAACAGAAATAGGCTTCAACGTGCGCTTCAGGGAATTGCAAACGATTCATAAAACTGAGTTTTCTAGCCTTGTATTTTAGTTTAGTAGTAACAAATCACCAGCGGTCGGCGGCACTCCACATAATAGGTATTCAATACAAGGATGAAAGCCTTCACTTGCTAGTCGGACCGGGTTCCGTTGCGTGTGTATGACCACACTATTCAAAGCAATGGGGGTAATTAGTCACTTTCTCCGGTCATACAGAACTACCGGTAAATGCATTGAATGTCGATACAATGCGTGTAGATTGCCGTTTTGCCGATTTTCAACTAAGGTTCGCCGTTTTAAAACAATATGTTTAGAAAATTTGTTTTCCTTTGACGCTCCCTAAACACAAGATACCAAAGTGCCTGAAGACTAAAGTCTTTTGTGCATCCTACTTGTGATACCTATACTGACATAATAGAGCTGGTCTACAAATTAAAAGTCGCTCCGCTTGCTATGGAAATACCTATCTATGGTTTAGCGTTTCTCTGAAAGATAAAATCAGAAACAGAAAGGAAACAAAAAATAAATCATATCCGTAATCTCGTTCCCATAATTAGCTTTGCTTAGTTTGGG
Organism: Venusia cambrica; assembly: GCA_951394065.1. Taxonomy (NCBI): domain Eukaryota; kingdom Metazoa; phylum Arthropoda; class Insecta; order Lepidoptera; family Geometridae; genus Venusia; species Venusia cambrica. The sequence continues at coordinate 4,658,874 of OX596043.1, read as the reverse complement.
GCTATATGACGCTATGTGTATCTAATGTCCTGTATATCTATTTAACGTATTGCTGAAAACACGTAAGTAACGAAGCTATTGAAGTTGCAAATTGATTTAAATCGCAACAAATAACCGAAGTCAGTCACTTGTCAGGCTTGCCTAGGACGGAAACCCTACACAGCCCCCAAGGGCGAATACCTAGCTCAGTAGTTACAGTACGTAAGGTAGAGTCTACGTTCTTGCTTATATTCGTGCATGATGCACGTGGCTTCGCTTTTGTTACGTATCCTTCTATGTATTAGGTACTATATTTGTATGATACGGTTAGTTATAAAGTATGGATTTTAAAAATGGGGCAATCAAGGGCATATGCCATAACCGCTTCAAAAACCTATTAATTAATTCAGTAAGATTTTTAAGGTTTAGACAAATCTATTTGATTTTCATACAAAGCGTATCGGGAAAATGTTTTCCATTTCCTAACTCTTCTAGTAGTAAAGTTAGAGTTGATATTTACTTGAAAAGCAGTTATTATCTATATATTATGCTTTCTTTTATGAGCGTAGCATGATAAAATATACCACTATTTTCGCAGTGGCGTGCGATATCCTTTATTTGATCTAAGATTGTAAACGTGGCAGAAAATGGAACTAATGTAAAACCAAGGCAAGAAACAACACCTATTGTCGTTTCATTAAGACCAGTGGCGCCGTCTGTCACGTTCAATAAGATCGTGGTTATACTGTATAACGAATTAAAGCTCTAAACAATTTACAGCGACATATCCAAATCAATTGAAAGGCTACCATTGATCTATAATTATTATTATAATAATAATTAGGTGTATTCATCGTAACATCGTATGTGAATATTATATGTTTGGCGAGTTATTTCAACACAAAATCAGTAATTAGGTTACCCGATTATATAATAAACCGACCAAGTGTGAGTCGGGCACGCACACCGAGGTTTCAGTCTGTTTTTTTATTTAGTTACTTAGTGGTTTAAAGGTACTTTAAGCGCCGGTAGGAACACCAAGTATGAATTGCGTGGTTGGAAATTACATTCTTGTTTATTTGTGTGACATATCTACCTGTACTGTACTTATATTTTTCGAAATGTATATTTTAATTATTCTTACTGTGGCTGTAACCTTCGTACCTAACTATTTATTTTATGAGTAGTAGAGCTCCTTGTGAAAGGGCTCGTCCGTGAAAGTACTACCACCAAACCTATATAAACCTATATAGAAGAAAAAAAAAAAAAAGTATCTATGTATTCTATCCGTAATCTAGTTCCCATGTTACAAGCTATGCTTAGTTTGGGACTAGATGGCGCTGTGTGAAATTAGTGTCCTGTAATATTTTATTTTTTTTATATCATCCGCCAAGCAGCATGCTGTTTTGGTTTGTAAGGTATGGTTGCCGGGCTTGCGAGGCTCAACCCTTTTATGCCTCAAGTTGACGGGTGCAATGCAGTGCTGCGTAGGTCATGTTCTATGTGGATGTGATAAAAAATCGGAGTTAAGACCGATCCAAAAGATATGAAGGTTCCTTACCCAGAGATGCCTATGAGACCCTTATAATAAGACTTCGTTGTCCGACTGCCTTTCCGTTTTTCTGTTTGTTCGACCTATAGAAGGCTGTTTTGATACGTGATACATATGATGATACTGTGAGAGCCAATTGAAATGTTCACAGAATATTCGTTGTTACGGCGGGTTCTTAGAAAAAGATAGTCTTTACCTTGCTTTATAATAAAAGCCTAAAAAGTTCTAAAAGCCGACCAAAATGTGGCTTCACTCATGTGGAACCTACCCGGATTAAAAGTTGACTTTGTTGTGCCCTATGGTAGGTATAACCATGCCAAATTTAATTTGGATTCGTTAATCCGTGAAAAGGTTGTACTCAAACAAACAGGGCTACTTTCGAATTTATAATGTTGCATGCATTTATCAGGTAATGCGCCGTAATAACACATAATGTACTCTCTGATAATGTCAACGTCAACCAGCTATACGCTTAATGAGGCCCTTTGAAGGTTCTGCCACGGAACCCTAAAAATAAAGTTTCATAGTCTTTATTCACAATGGAAGCTCTTGAAACCTAAATAGGCCGAGACAGTTTTTCACGCCATGCCGTGATGTGAGCTTAAGGCGAGCCAATCCAAGAGCTTTGTTTGAAGACGTTTCGGTAGGCACTGGCCGCCCGGCGCGAGCGTTTGATTGGCTAGATTTCCTTTGTTTTTGTTCTCGAAGATTAATAATAACAATATTATAATATTTGTTTCCGGCAAGCCCTAATAAATATGAAGCCCTATTTTTTGTTATAACTTTAACATGGTTTCAACGAGAAATCTCTCAGTTCAACACGTTTAAATATCGGTTTAGTGTCATCTTTATGTTTTTTTTTCATCGAGACAATTATTATGATTCACGTTTCCGTCTTTGCACAGCGCTTGAGTGTATGATCGATTTAATAAAAATCCTTTTTTTTTGGCGCTATTTGCTTTATAATAGATTTGCAGGGGTTCAAAAAGCTAAAAAGTGAAACTAACCCGCCTTAATTTGTTTTGTTGTAAAGTAATGTGATCATTAGTACTGAATCTAAATCAATCATGGATAATGTAATTACAGCATAATGTAAAACGTATTGTAATGTAAACTTATCATTGATATAATATAGAGCACATGAACACATCATATCGACAGCCCATTAGTGTCCACTGCTGGACAGAGCCTCCTCCAAAGCGGGAGGGTTTTGCCGTAATCACCACGCTTGGTAGTCGGATTGGTGATCGGGGTAATGGTGTTAATACACAGAATTGTATACATATGAGCAGGTAGTACTTTGGAATTTTCTAAGCGGGTGCTTATTGCATGTATTTATGAACACCAATGAAATACCTACATAACAAGGAGTTTGTATGCTCTGGTACTTCTGATATTATGTGTTAATTACCACTTTCAACATTCATAAATATATATAAAAATGGATCGCTGCAAAGATGTATATATTGACAAAATTGACATTTTTTTTTTATTTGGTTTAGAACCGATGGCATGCGAGTCTGAATAGCACTTGTATGAATAAGGAAAATAATGGCAAAAGCACAATTACTATTTTCAATTTATTCCGCCTACGTTGCAGACTGGATCACCTTAGCTTTTGCGGCCTCAGAAACTCTAATTGGCGTGCAACAAATAAAAATCAATTGACGTGTGGGCTTAATTTCCTGTGTCAATTGTGATTCGGTCATAAAACACAATTTATTCGGACGAAGATTACCGCAATTGTCCTATTAAGAACGGATGGTAAAAACGCAATTAAAACAGAAAGTGTTACAATAGAAAATCGTATAACTGTTATTTTTTGCATTTTCAAATAACCAGATTCATCGTACCTCTCTCGTTGCACCTACCGACTATTACCGCCTGCATTTTTTTCCCTTAGGGAAAAATATCTGGCATGGCAACACTCCCGGCCGGTATTGAGGTTATGTGAGAGAACCTATGTTATGTGTTATGTGACCTCAACAGAGGTCGGCCTTGATGCTTTAGAAGGCACTGGGGTGTTTAATAAAACGTCTTCCAGAGCCTCTTCGCACATAAGCCACTACCGTCTCTCTTCCTGGAATACGTATATGGTCAGCTCAGCCAGAGATCTATCCCTACCTACTTGTAGTTTCGTAACTTACCATACTACCTGATACATTGCATACATATAACTAATTAATGAAACCCAGTTATCTGATCTTTGGCCTTTGTGCTGAGCGTTTGATAGTGCACTTTGTTATCATCGTAATCATGATCAATCATCATCTTATCTCATGCATGGTACCTACTTCCTACGTGAAATCACTTTCTTTAATAGTTAGCATAGCAGAGTTGCCTTCAACAGTGCAATCACAAACTTTACTACACAGCGTGAAGATGTTTTGGAAAGTCTTGCACGTGAAATTAAACTTCGAACTGGAAGGTTTTGTGCTGGATTGTTGTGGTATTTCTCAGCATTGAGGGGGCTGATTATGATTATTATTATCAGGATAAATGGATAAATGCCTACTCCAAGGGTTGTCTGGGTATCATAATATAACTTATTCACCAAGTTTTGAAAGTACTAACACGTATACATTTGTAGGTACTTACATCAATAACTACAATTTAAGTATAATGTACCTAGGCTAGCTAAGGACTTACTGAGGTTGTGTGGTTTTTGTTGTACTTTTTTTAATGATACAAACGTTTGACCAAGTGAGCTGGTTAACTTGATCAATAAAATTATCTATTAAGCTAGGTTGTACGCAACATCCTTTTAAATGAAATGCAAAGTCATTCAAGGAGTTACCTGAGCCTTGATTAGAAGCACGATTGGCCATGTGTGGAAAATTATAAACTATTAAGTTCTATACGCTGGATTGTCTTGCTACTATAGATTTTTTCAACGCTGCAATCCCAAACCCGACTGCCAATCGTGTTAGATGTGATATACACATACCACCGGTTTGATAAGAGTAGAGAGCTCCTTGTGAAAGGGCTCGTCCGTGGAAGTACTACCTACCACCACCATACCTATTTCGGCCGCGGCGCATTGCTGTGTTCCGGTTTAAAGGGTATGGTGGCCACTGTATTACGAGCACGCGAGGCCTAATTAAACATCTTTATGAACTCGTACTCCTCTAGACAAGCCTAGAGGCCCAAAGCTAGCCTGCTATAGCTATCATTTATAAAATAATGTCCAACATTGCATGGTTTACGGTGTTCATGTGATGTGAAAGAATATCTCAAGACGACCAACTAGATAGTAAAAAGAAAACTTGTATGAGAGTGGGACGTTCTATTTATAATGTACCTACTTGTCGACTAGGTCTATCCAAGAGCTTATTATTGTGGTGGGGTTCTGAACTTGAATCGATCGAACTGTAACTAATACGCGTTGAGGTAAGCCCTTGTGCCACAGTCACACACACCTGTGACAAAGTCACTTATTTCATCTTAATATATAAAATGGTGATGTACCAAGCCTTTAAATATTTACAGGACATGAATTTCACACAGCACCTTCTAGTCTCAAACTAAGCAAAGCTTGTTATATGGGAAATTGGTTGTAAATACATACTTATCATACAATACAACAACCAAGCACAGAACCATCTATATTCATCACACAAATGTTTGTCGTGAGTGGGATTCGAACTCACAACCTACAGCGCAGAAGGCAATGCTACTGCTAACTGAGCTGTGAGGCTTGTTTTAAATATATAAAATGGTGATGTAGCCGACTAGCTTTACTCATTAACAATCAACAGACAGGCTTAACCAGAGTCCAAGAAACTTGAAATTCTGGGTAGCTTGCTTTTGTAGTGTAAGAGTGTAAGGGGAAAAAAACAAAGAAGATCCTATAGGCTCATTGTGTATCGAGTTCTTAGTTTCTCTTTATTAGGCAAATCATTAGGAACACTATGACTATCATTGCATAGAAAAGCAAAGTTTAACATTGTTTTACTAACAGCTCATTAATGTTCACAATTGGACAGAACCTTCTCTAAAATTGCAGTGTTTTGCCATATTGCCATAAACAACACGCCTGGGATGCTAGTTCATTCAATTGTAGGAACACCCCATGCATTATTTGTTGCTGTATATTGTTGCTTATCATTCTGTCATAGATCTAATCTCTAGAAGTAATAGCCTTCTGCGCCGTAGGCTGTGGGTTCGATTCCCACCCGGGACTTGAATTATGCTATGAATATAGATACAATTTTTTTTAAGTGTGTAAAAAATTAGTTATAATGTGAGTATTTTATTCGTAATCTACTAATTCCCATAGTTTGAGCTTTGTTTATTTTGGGGCTTAGTGGCGCTTTGTGAAATTAATGTCTTGTAATATTTATTCAAAATTATTTCCACTTACTACGTCACTTGCACATCTCTTTTGCCCCATTCGTACTCATCACGTTTTTCATACATTGCTCGTCGGCTTAGGTTACTTATGACCTGGCGTTTCTTGAGAACATCCCCGACATTTTTTATTTTTTCGCACTCGGCATATACTTGATTCGTGCTTTGATATATCCTCTCTATATGCCCAAACCATCTTAGCATTCCACTCAATATTGGTCACTAAATCCTCTTTCACACCACCACGCCTTTCTCTCACTGAACTGTTTCTTACTCTTTCTATCTTCTTCGTTTCCGTCATCCCGAGGCGATCTGTAAATTGCTGGTACGATAAGCGTGCCACATAAAGATAAAGATACTATAAGTTAATTGTACCATGCCTAAACTTCGCGCAAGTGCATGTTATAAGTTGACAAAGTTTTATCGCAATCGGATGAACGTTATGGCAACGCATGAAATTCGAACATTAAAAAATAATATAAATACGTAATAAATTAATTATTCTAATTTATACTATTCTGTAGTACATTCGAATGACATCACTTTTTGGAACTCATAACATAGCTGTTACATCGCCAATTTCACGCTTTCACATCATCCTTAAATCAATAACACCTACCTAATGATTGTAAAATGGAAGTAACCACTTCGCAATTTGATCGATGGACAGCATTTAGTTGAACCTACACATTCGTTTGTGTTTTTGTATGCGTTGGTGTAGTGTAAGAGCTTTTTAGGATTACATAATTCTGCAAAGCTCTCAGTCATCTTTCGCGCTATCTCCGACAATCTGTAATGTTGAATCTATTCAAATTGTTGCCTTTGCAGTTTCTCCACTATGTCATAGCGGTTTCTAATGTGATATCGGCGAACGCGTCCGGTCGGAGTTTCGTTTCGCCGCAGTGACTGCAGGCAGCAAGGCTGTTGTGCCTACTTTTTATAACAGACACCTTCGCTTTTCGTATTAATTTATTTCTTATATCTTAAATATATTTCTTACATTAGTTATTTATACCTGCACAACAGTCCTACAGTAAACACTCAACCTTCAATGTCTCAAACTGTATAGCAAAAACACAAATATCATTCTCCACAATGAAACTGATAGCTAAACTCCTCGCTTAAGGGTGATATTAACTTACCTGTTGGTGTTGTAATATCACGTATCCTATCTGCCTGTCGCACCGATCCATTCTAATAGACGTTTCAATATCAAACTAAACTTTACGTCGAGTATCTTTCAAGCTTTATACGCGCCCGGGTGTCGAGCATCAATTACATGTCAGTTAGCAAAAACAATTTCTAAGCAAGTCAAAGGGCATCTTTGTCGGTCATATTGAGTTTGATATGGTAGGTAGGTATAGGTAACTGGGGTCTATGGGGTATAGGGTCAAGGTCAGTTCTTAAGGCACTCGTACTGGGCAACAGTGACCGCGCTTGAGAGAGTGAAATGGATGCGCACAAAAAAAAAATCTCGCGAAAATCATCATTTTATTTAATAACGTAAACCTACCATACATAAAAAGTCAATTCAAATAAAGCTCTAGTCTTTCTATAGTATGGTTGTAAATATGTAAATATTCCATGGGCAGGTTAAAAAACTGGTCCAATTCGCGACTTTTTTCATCGTTTTTAAATAACACATGAGTATACATTTTTCCTACCATCCAAGTAAAGATAAAACGTGAAAGATTCAGGTAATTTGTTTTGATTATTTGACATTGATTCGGTTAAAAGAAGATTGTAACCAAATGTGACCATTTTACCACTGTTAGCGCGTACAAGAAGTCAGATGAGTTGATGTGGCTAGGCCTGCTATTACATTTTGATGTTCGTGTCAAATGTAATTAAATTGTCTGACCGTTTGTTTTAGTAAAATGGGTGACATCGACATGACACGGTAACCTATTTATCGTGAGGGGATAGGCTTAACGGTTGGTGCCACTGCCACCACACACACGGTAACGAGTCCCCGAACTCTAGACCAACCCTTTTCCTTTCTTTGAATACATGCTTCTTACATTACAATCTAGCCGAACGGTAGGAGTAATTTGACATCGACCTAGATTTATACATTGAGTTACGATTACCATAACGTAAACTGTGTGTTCACTAAGCACTTTTCTGTCTTTATTTAAGTAAGTTTATTCAATTTGTCCATGGTTTTTTTTTACAACATGGAGACGGAACAAGCATGCAACCCACCTAATGTTAAATGCAGCTCTTGTCTATAAAAGGCCTTACTGCATAGGTCATATCCACAAAAAAACATGACTAACGCTGCACTGCATTGAGCCCATCAACTTATTATTATGTGATAAACGGCGAACAGAACTAGGGCTGACGTGCCTATTTCAAAGTGTTGTATTTTGATTGTCACACTACACTTGGTTGATTCCTTGTAGGTAAGTTGACTAATTTGTAACCAGTTGTCCAGTTTGTTTTTAATGCTGTTATAGTTTGTTATAGTTATGCTGTATAGAGGAGGCAGTAACAACTTCTTCAGATAGACGGTTCCAGCTTCGTATTACTCGGTTGCAAAGGAATTATGCAGGAAGTATGCAGTATTCTTCATACATTCGAGGGTTCACAGATTAATCTCAGCTAAGACCACGGGCTGATCTATGAGTCTCTTTAGGCGAATATATGGAATGGATGTTGGGCAGATTAAAAGTATGATAAAGTATCATGAAAGCCTCAATAAGGTCCTCATGAAGGCGTCTACGAAAGTTACGAAGTTAAATAGCATAGTGTGCTTAGTCTTATTGGTAGGGTTTTCGATAAAGTCATTCATAATTTTAATAATTCATAAATTTTTATTAGCCATATTTTTACAGTAATAGTGGGGCCCTGCTTCCTGGATTAGCGTGAGCTGTGGCCCAGGAAACAGTACTCTCCCGAATTCCCCCATTGAGAGATCTTTAAAGTAGAGTAAAGTTTCTAGATAAATAAAGTAGATAAAGAAAGGTGTCCTTTTTGTGAGTAGCTTCAAAACTAGAAACTACATAAACCACACATACTTGAGACATAAAGGTGTTAAGCTAGTATTACTTTATTCCCGTAATTTCACCGGGAACTACCCTTCAAACCGGTACACAGCAATGCTGCTTGGCGGAGGAAATAGGTATGGTGGTCGTACTTTCCTGGACGAGCCCTTTCACAAGGAATTCTACTACTTTTAGATGTGTTTTAAAAGTAACACTTTAACATTAACTTACATTAATATGTTATCGATAATACACTAACTCGAAAGGTTTATCTAATTATTTTGAGTCTTCTCACTATGTCCGGGCTACATCAACCCTTTTTGATCCTTTGAATTTTTTAGACAAAATTATGTCATCCGGTTTGGTTCAAAAGCGGATTGTTTATCCAATCACAGAGATCACATTGCTGCGGATTTTGATGTTTTCTCTTATCTTATCCTATCTTTTGATATTCAAAGCTACATTTTAATGGAATATTTTCTTTGTGTAACATGATCACATTGAAGGATTTCGCAACAGAAACACTTGGGCTTGAAATATAAACATTAACTTCACTAACCACTGGACCAGTAGCGAGTAGGTAGCAAGGGGCCAACCGATTTCATCTCAACGGTAAGTACGCGTGTGTGACGGTTTTTGAATCTACAATTTGCCAAAAACCACTAAAACCGAGGCACAACCTTCCTATCTCCTTTGTCCACCCAACGGATGCCTGGGAAAACAACCTAACTAAAAGACCTGACGCCTAGGAAGTGAGCCGGTCTGCCATTCCCTGCCCTAAATTAAACTATCATCCATCATTCGTCATCCGTCGTGGATTATTCCAAAAGTGTATATAACTACCATAGTCTTTTTTAGAATTGTTTTTTTTTTAAAGCGTTGTAGTATTACTACCCTAACGACAATTTCAGCCTTTTTCATGGCCACGCCGCCGTCGCCTCATTTCTGTATTGGCAAATCCAATCGAAAGTATTTCCGTTCGACATAAAAACTTTCCATCAAGAAAGTGTTTAAAATAGCATAAAGAAGCTTTTCAAAGTGTGATTGGAAGTTGCAATTGTTAGATATTAATGTTCTTTGGCTACATGATGTGACGAAGCGCTCTACTTGCTCATTTCTTTACGCTGATGTTCAAGCTACATTTAGTTAATTTATTAAAAATAGGCCAATGTGCCGCGCGACATTTGAAGAATACTTACAAGCTGACCACATTGCAATAATGTTATCATTCTCAACATAAAAAACCGCCATCTTACCTAATTATGTCGCCATAACAACAATAAAAAAATGTGTTTCGGTACTCAGGTAAGATAAACTGTTCCTCAGTTTTTGAAGATTTCGTGTGTGCACTGCCACCTTCGGCCTTAGCATATCTTGAAAAATCAGGTGAGATTACCGCCAAGCACATCCCCGTCATACAATAAAACAAAAAAAACTTTCGCTTTTTTGTGTTACACAACCCTATCAAAAATACCTTAATTAAGTGCGCACGAGCGTACTGTGACACTCACGAATTGTCCAGTACTTAACTATTACTTGAGTTAATCTAGTAATATCTCCCTGAGGCTACATAATGTGTTGTTATTACCAATTGAATTGTAATTTAATTGGCATACATGGCTTTGTATATTTCGACACGCTCCAGCGCAATTATTTATTTCTACATTCTCAAGTCGAATCACATTTAACTCTTTGCGATGCTTTAAGGCTGTAATGGTAATAGATAAATATTTTCAGGAAATTAATTGCACACAGTGCCACCTAGGGTGTATTACCTCAAAAGTAAGGAAAAACTGACACCTAAATGATCACGCGTCTGTCTGTCCGTCCATCTGTCATCAAAATAATTGGAAAAAATACGTCATCCAGAGGTACACGAAATTGTATCATATTCTTCATTGAAGTCGGTTTTCTTTTTAATTTTTAAAAGGAAAGTAATTACTGATATACAAATCTATTTGAGCCTTTTGGGGTGGAGACCTTGGGTCCGTGGGGAGCCGGCGCCCTCCGGGTTTTCAAAAATATTGCGGGGCTTTTGATTGAGGCGACACGTGACCCAAGGGCTGGCTCTTATTTAGGTCAGCGAATTAGCATAGCTATTCAGCGTGGCAATGCAGCCAGTGTCTTGGGCACGCTTCCGTCTGGTACTGGTCTGGAACAGTTGAGTTACCTATAGGCCGTTTGTAACGGTCCTTAGGTAATCTGACTGATTCCTTTGTACATAGTTAGTTTAATTGTACTTTTTATTGAATAAATGTATTCATTTAAATTAAAAAAAAAAAATTATGCTTGGTCGAACCTGTAAAGGTCTTCTTTTAGGTAATTTAATAAAAAACTTAAAGAGCAACATAGTTTTTTTTATTATTAACATCCTGGAAACTGGTATATTTTGGCATTATTCACCGTAATGTCAATTTCAGCTTCAGTGTCATTTGGTTGTTTGATGCTGTTTGGTCTGTCTGTTTCTGTTATGGTCGTTTTCTATTTTGTATTCATATCTTGGTTTCGTGATTATCAAATCTTGTTACAGTATTCAATATAGAGGAAAATAATGTAAATAATGTTACTTATTGTCTGTTTTTGTCGAAAGCCTTTTAAGTAAGCTCTCTCCATAGTAGATCTCAACCTTGCCTGTGCAAGTTTTGAGGTCAAGAGATCCTTTCAGATTTAATATAAAAAAATAACCAAGCAAATTAATAACTTATCGCACATTTTTTTTATACGTAAAGTACAACCAATCAGACGTTATCTTGCTAAAATAAACGTATACATACAAATTACATACGTAACACTAATCGATTTCTTTTCAAATCTTCCGGATCAATTTCACTTACCGATCGTACACCTCTTACTGCTCTTAGCTGCATAAACTTATATGCCCCTGGCAATAATTTGTAATAGGTATTGTGTTGATTCACTGCCTGCCATTTTTCTTCTGGTGAAAGTGTTATCCACCATCACATTCGAATAGCTCACAGATTTTACACCTTCATCAATCAGGATATATAAATATATGTATATATGACATTAACTTGTTTGCTATTGCCATCGGTATCCATATCCATCAATCAATAATTTGACATTTAACCGCCTCTGTGGTCTATTGGTTCGCCCACCGGTTTCAGATCCAAAGGTCTAAGGAGCGATCTCCAATGAAGTACGATAGTGCGCTTGGTTTGGTCGGTGGTAGGATTTTGTTTAAGTCTGCCTGGCCAGCTGCCACCATCTTACCCAAGTTTGTCGCCATAACAACAATTCTCAATTGTTGTGTTCCGGCTTTTAAAGGTAAGATAGCCAGCTCCTCAGAATACTGGGGATTCCGGGTGAAGTGCGCTTCCACCTTCGGCCTTATCATAATTGAAACCTGGTGAGATGAAAGCGAAGCGCTTCCCCGTCGTATAATAAAAAAATATGTTAGTGTATTTGTTTGTCCACATGGCTTTTTTTTTTATTTCACGGCTAAGCGCCTGGACTTATCTTGATGCAAAGTAGAAAGAACGTAGACTTTTTTGTATCCTGGTAGCACGCGGATGAAGCCACGGGAAAATCTAGTAGGTACTTTGATAATTAATGTTTCACTGCAGAAGCTTTAACAAGTTTTCTCAGAGCTCGGATCTAACGCCCACGATTTCTGTGTATAACCATTCCCAGTTTCCAAATATAACTATCTAATTAAAGATTGTTTTATGACTATTGCGCTATATGATGTCATCTCCACTCTGAATTGGTCGTTTAAAACGTCTGTTTTAGTTTTAAATCATGGAAAATGGTAAATTGCATCGTTGACTGCCTTCCGTCATGTTTAGACTTATATTATAACGCCCGAGACTTCGTTACAGTTGCAGCGCCACCTACCGAATCCAATTGTGAATCTAAATAAAAAAAAACCCTAAAGGGACCCAATTTAAGAAACATAAATATTGTATGACGGGGAAGCGCTTGGCCTTCATCTCACCTGGTTACACAAGTTGATATAAGGCTGATGGTGGAGGCGCACTTCACCAGTAATCTTCAACAAACTGAGGAACTGGCTATATATTACCTCTAAATGCAGGAACACAACAATTTTTTAACGAACTATAATCGGTCCAGCCTTTTAGGAGGAGTTCAGTGTCAAACACACGTACATAAGTATTATACGAGTATATGTATAGATATGTCCAACGCTGGTTGGCTGATCTTGTAATTATATGTTTGTGCGTCCCTTTGTATAATACATTTACTCGTGACTAGTAGTGACGTCTCTCACGTAGTAATAATCTCGGGCAGATTTAATCGGCGAAAGTAGTTGCGTGACATGCGCGTGTGCAGCAGCTCGGCCATCCGTACTGACATTACACTACACGATTCGTAACCCTAAGTGGCCTTTTACTCACTAATATGCATCATAAATGCTGGCCGCTGACACGCCGCCGCGCCAGTCTATGTTCCAGTTCCCTCACCATCATCACGTGCAGCCTGTCTTATCCCACTGCTGGGCCTATGCCTAGGCCTCTCTTCGCTTGTGCAAACCTTCTCGATCCTGCGCCAGTCTAACCCATAAACGACCTTCACATTTGGCTATGTCGTCAACCCATCCAGTTCCTTAATTAGGGTAACCCTCTGCATCAATTTGGTCCCCGCTGCTTTGACCAGATCGTCGGTCCATCTCTTACGTTGTCTGCCCACATTTCTGTGTTACCAGCACGTACGAGGTCTCTATTCAAGAACTCTTTTACCCATCTCACGTCAGGTCTTTGGTCTATGTGACCTGCCCTTTTCCTTTTGGATGTTTATGTTAGCCATTATCTATGAAATCTCTTAAGTCGGCTTCTTTGGTTTACGCTCTGTGTCATATTTGCCGGTTACTTTTTTATTTTTGCTGCAATGGCCTTGCTTGCCGATCATTTCATAGCCTTCCACCAACTAATACTAGTATGCACCGCGTCGTGCAGCCGTCGAATCATTACTTATCGTGTATCTCTAACGTTGATTGTTTTATTACGCGATCACTTCAACCTCTATCGGCAAGTGCGGGTTTAAATTGCTCGTGTGGTATCATTACCGCATTTACACAATTGAACATTGTCAGTTCCGATTGCGAAAGTAGATCGTATTGCTAAATTGCTTTTCGTCATATGGTTGAGTACATTACAGTCATATTTGACAAGTATGTCATGCACGTTGTTTTGCACCATGTTTTGACAGATTAGCAGTCATTTTCACCCAGTTTAAAAAAAAGTAAAGCTTGTCGTGTTTTGAAGATGTACCTATCCTAAATTATTTTCTGATAAGTAATAGCATTTGTATGTTGTGTATGTATGTTGCAATTACCTTTACCGTTTTGTACGAGTTCCTTCGTGACTTGTCATCGTTATTTCAATTAATGAAATGGCTAGGCAAGCCCTGTTTGTCAGAGATCGTTATTGAGGTTCCCCTTGCCTTAGGTGATAACGCAACTGTGAAAGGTATAGGTCTGTCTGGATCGTTGATGTTTGCGTCACTATACTCTCGCTTCTTTTAAATGTATAACCGGGTCACTGTGTCACTTTCTTCGTCTTTCGCCACTGATACAACACAACCCATCACGATTTACATATGCAATTGGAATCATAAAGTCGACCATCGAACTACAGCGTTCAAACTGGTAACACGAATTCTGCAGAACCTACTTTTCTCGTATTTGCTACAACCTAGCCAACCTAGTTTTCATTCGTTCTTAGCGTTAAGAATTATTAGTTTAAGTTTTGTCACGGTAGCACAGTCAAACTCGTCACGTTTACGTCTCATTATATTCGCCTGCCAAATGCATTAAGCCAAAACACGTTTGTTTTAATCACGTTGTGATGAGTCCAAAACTTTCTTTGCATTGTATAATTTCTCTTTCCAACGCCTCTTACAATGAGCAAATTAGTGTGTATTCATTTGCTATTGTTATACTATCTTGAAAGTTCTTGTTACCTGCTTTTAGACTTTAGTCATTATTATTCAGGACAATAATTTGTGAAGAATATTAGATGTTTTTTTTTTATTTTAACCGCCTCCGTGGTCAAGTCGTTCGCCTACCGACGTCAGATCCTGAGATCCCGGGTTTGATGACTTTATTTGAGTCCGCCTGGCTAGCTACCATCATCTTACCTAATTCTGTAAACATAAAAAAATGGGTTCATCAGCTAAGATAGCCAGTTCCTCAGTTTGTTGAGGATTCCAGGTGAAGTTCGCCTCCACGTTCGGCCTTCGGTAAGATGGTTGTAGCTAGCACCCACCAAATCAAGCACAAATTTGTACTCCCCTGGCGATTGGACCTGATACTCTGGGTCTGATACCGGTGAGCGAACCACTAGACCACAGAGACTGGTCGTTCTGTGTTTGGGGCTTGTATCGGATCATATGTATTAACAGAAAAAAGTTATTAGATAAGTATTCCGTGTTCTAGTTCCCATATTACAAGCTTTGCTTATATAGGCTAGATGGCGCTGTGAGAAATTAATGTCATGTATTTTGTTCTACTATCGAACTGCGAAAGTTTAAAATTAACATTGTAAACTTGGTTACTTTCAATGGATTCTTTGAAAATCACAATATATTTATTATGATTGTCGCTGTGGTTAGTTTACGTAAGATGGAGAGTAGAACAATCGCAGACATGTCGCATTGAAATTCTTTGGTGTGGTTTTGAGTGTGATTATTACGCAAGATATTATCTATTAAAGATGACTACAACATGGGAGTCTTCAAGTCAAGAGTGAATAGGTACCTTCTGGGCAAGCGTGCTCCATCGTAGGCTGCATCATTGCTTAACATCAGGCGAGATAGAAGTCAAACGCAAGCCTATCACATTAAAAAAAAATGACTTAAGACTATATTTTCCTATTAAGAAGATTCAAGGCCTTTGTTCGATCCAGCAAACTGGGCTTGGTGTTTGAATACATAACGAAATTACTTATTGAATGTTACAGGACATTAATTTCACGCAGCGCCATTCAGCTCCAATCCAAGAAAATCTTGTAACATAGGCTTACGCATAGAATACTTATATAGGTAATTTTGTTTTGCATACAATACCCAAACACACAATCGCGGACTCGCGACTTTGTCGAGCTACATTCGTCCAAAAGTAAAAAAGTATTGACTTTATTTATATTATTTCTACTGACGAACTCGTCCCATTCACTTTTTGTATGCAATTTAAGCCTGCGGGTGGGGCATTTAAACAAGAGCAATTAATTGGAGTTTTTATTTTTACTTTTGTGTTTATCGTGAAAGCTGAGCAGGACTTGTTGGAATTGGCTAGATAACTGTCTTGAGCACTTTATACATATGTACGATGCAATGTTTGAATTATAAGTTGGATCTTTTGTACCATAAGATAACAAGCCTCATAGCTCAGTTGGTAGTAACTCTGCCTTTGCGCTGTAGGCTGTTGGTTTGATTCCCACCCAGGACAAACATTCGTGTGATGAATATAGATGTTTGTTCTGTGTTTGGGTGTTTTATCATATAGTACGTATGATTTACAAAAAGTATTTAAGTATTCTATCCGTAATCTAGTTCCCATATTCCAAGCTATGGTTTGTTCGGGGTTAGATGGCGCTGTGTAAAAAATAATGTCGTGAAATATTTATATATACCCCCCAAGGAAAGTACAACATTGTGCTTAGTTTGGTTCGTGGTAGGACTTTGTTGAAGTCCGCCTGTCTAGCTACCATCTTACCTAAGTCTGTCACCTTAACAATAATTCTGAACCAGATGAGAAGCTCCGATATAAGCGTTTGACCATCTACTCACTTGAAAAACAAGTAAAGGTGTGGCCTTAGATGGAGCACGTTTGTTTAAAAGGAACCTGTTCACTCTGGATTTGAAGACTCCAAGAGTGTATCGGTGCGGGAAAATAGACGAGGGCAAGGAGTTCTAATCAGTATTTATAATAAAGGTAGAGATTGGCCTCGATGAGCGAATAATCACCTATTGCTCACCGAGTCCAGGGCTTCGAGTTGGTACTTGGCTGAGCCATCCCAGAGATGGCAGCTGTACTCCATACAAGATCGGACCTGAGCTTTGTACAAGCATAAAGCTGTCCCGGTGTGAAGTACTGTCAAACCTTAGCCAGGATACTCAGCTTCATAGCAGCAAATTTGTCCTTGGACTAAATATGGGTAGAGACCTATGGAGGTCAAAAGCTAACCCATCATTGATTAAAATATACCTGAACCAATTAGACATTGTAATTGTATCCTTATGTTGCATTAGTAATCTTAAATAATTCCAATAACCTCCTGCTAATGTGCTACTGCAGCACTATAGTACTGTAGTGCTGCAGTATGGTTTAGAATCCGGTCAGGTAATAAATACATGATTTACGCAATTTAAACTAGGTAATTATAATTTATCTCAGTCTAAAATGTGTGCAATCCTAAAGTACAATGTGTGTCAATGCTATCGCAATTCACAAACACCCACCAAAGTTTCGGTGAATTATTGAAAAAGTTACTGGTTATTTGGCTCGCCTACGATTCGATACGACGGCATCGTAGGTGATAATTGTCTTATCTCTGGTGCTGTAAACACTCACGAGGTGTTCTTCATTGCCAGCTAGGGGCTCAATACCCATAGAGTTAGCTCGTTGGTGATGTTAAAATCTTACGGAGTGATCTTCATTGACAGCTAGGGGCTCAGACCACAATGATTTAATTACATTCTGACAGTATTATTATATTATTTACTATCAAACATACAACCATCTATACACAGTTGATGTCTTGTTGCTTAATCTTGATGTATCGATAAATCATATTGTTATTAATCCCATCACACTTTCACATGATTGTAATAGTGACTTCAGTTCAGTGAAATTCCCATAAAAACAGGGAAAGTATACAATCGACGAGACCACGGCCCGCTGAAAGCCGCCGGGCAGAAGAAACGCCCATCTGACGTTGCTTATGTTCCAAAAGAAAGTGAAATTGTGCATCCGACAGCTCTTCTCTTGCAAAATTTACGTTTGTGAGGACGGTATTTTAAATTAATGACCCTTTAAATGGCAAGTAATCAAACGGTTTTATTTTTTAATATTTGGCCATGGTGAAAATCTGCTTATAAGTTATTATGATAGCATATAACATTAATACATAATTCGACCTTATGGAAACGTAGGTCAGTAGGTGGTATAGGTTTTTTTTGCACCCAGGAACACCTTGCTTTATTTATTCACTTCGCTGACAATACGCATTTTAGAGCAAATCAAAACCTTTTTAATTCGCTGACCGTTTTAATTATAACCCTTAGCGCTTATTTCACGATCTCCGAGTAGAGTTAGGTACCTGACAGATAAAAAATATACCCTTCTTTCTTTGTGACATGTAAACAGAAAGTGAGACTATGATTTATAATTGTTAAGTAGCGGTTCACAGACACCGTGAAAGATAATAATAATAGGGCTTAATATAGTATATATACTCTTAAATGACCGTCGAATAAAGTATGAGATAGAGATAATGGTGATACTTCAGTATTATTTGATTGATCGGTACCGAACGCTTATTTATTCACCGGCGTAAAACCTTGGTTTATCAAAACCTTTAGTAGACCCATTCGCACGTGCTCTATTAAGAAACGAACAATGCTACCTGTGAATAGGTACCTACTTGAGCCATTTATAAGGAAGTAATTACCATGCCTCTACGTGTAGTTGCTTGACCCCAAAAGCGTGGCTGATGGTGGATGAGATGACTCATAAGTTCTTTTTGTTATTCACAATCATTTGGTAGGTACTAAGCTAAATAAGAAGTAGACTTAAGGTACCTCAGGGCTATGTACGCGCAATATGGCTTTTGGTACATTGTAGCTTTAATACATTGTGGATGGATGACAAGTTCAATTTGCCACTACCTACATGCATAATTACAACATTTATTTTAAATGTAATGTTTATATTTTCTATAGGTATTATGCTAATATTGATTCAAACAATATGTGCAATGAAACTATGTAGAAGGTAAGCAGTCGGGTAGGGGGACCATTACAAACGGTTTATATGTATTGGTTCCCGAACTTTGCTCGTAAAGATTCAGGAAACCTAGCTATTGAATTTCTAAAACATTGTTGTTATTGCATAACTGTAGCCTGCATGTTTTAGACCTATAACTTACCGAATACGTACCTACCGCTTACTTACTCTTACTACTTACTTACTCCAACGGCGCAGGAACCCAAAGTGAGTTTTGGCCTCCGAAACGAGAACTCTCCACATATCCCTGTCCATTGCGGTCTCTTGCCAGCTGTCCGCCTCAAGCTCGCGCAGGTCAGCTTCCAGTCTGTCCCTCCAGCGATACTTGGGACGACCAACTGGACGACGTCCAACTGGTCGTCCCAGGTATGCTCTCTTGACGCTCCGATCTTCACCCATTCGATGTACATGACCGAGCCAGCGGAGTCGGTGGCATTTATATTCTCCGATAATGTTGGGCTCGGCCACAAGGTCTTCAATCTCGGTGTTTTTCCGCACCCTCCAGCTGCCATCCTCCCTTCTTACTGGCCCCAAGATTTTCCGGAGAACTTTCCTCTCTGCTACTAAAAGCTGATTCTCCTCCTTCAAAGTTAACGTCCAAGCTTCACAACCATACAACAAAATAGGCCTTATAACGGTTTTATATATGCGTATTTTGGTTCTTCTGCTGAGAAGCTTGGACACCAATACTTTGTGTAGTGCTGCGCTGCAACGTAAGGCATTTTGGATACGTATTTGTACTTCCTCTTCGCGGGTGTTTGTGTCTGTTACAGTGCAGCCCAGGTATTTAAATTTGGCCACTCCCTTAAACACGGTATCTCCAACTTTTAGATCCTGACGCTGAATGCGAGTGTTCTTGAAGCGCTTCATATGAAGATACTCGGTTTTCTCGTGGCTTACCTTAAGGCCAACCGTGCCCGCTTCCTCTTCCAGCACTCTAATAGCCTGTGCAACTTTTTCGCGGCTTTCACCAAGTAGGGCTAAATCGTCAGCATACCCTATCACCTTATGCCTTCCCTCAAGTGTTATACCTGACTCCAGTGCAAGCACTTTTCTGAGTATATATTCCAAAACCAAGTTAAAAAGCATTGGTGAAAGAGCATCACCCTGTTTAAGTCCAGTAATCACGGCAAAGTCATCGGTAAGCTCACCTCCTACTCTCACCCGCATTTTACTTACGCCTGTGGCCACAACTATCATTTCGACGAGTTTTGATGGTATTTGGAACTCCCTTAGAATAGTATACAAGGCATCCCGATCTATGCTGTCATAGGCTTTTTTGAAGTCCACAAACAGTGAATGGATACTCTGAGCGTATTCCCACTTTTTCTCCATAAGTTGCTTGAGGAGGAAGATCTGATCCACCGTACTGCGGTTTCGCCGAAACCCACACTGATAGTCACTTAGAACTTGTTCCGCATATGGTTCCAACCGATCAAGCAGCACATATGATAAGACCTTATACGCTGTTGGCAATAGAGCTATTCCTCGATAATTTGTGCACTGTTTTTTGGATCCCTTTTTATGTACTGGACAGATAATTCCAACATTCCATTCCATCGGTTGCTTTCCTATTCTCCAGATGATTTCCAAAAGTTCGAATAGCTTGACTTGGACCACTCCTCCGCCGTATTTCCATAGTTCGGATGGTATTCCATCAATGCCGGAAGCCTTATTATTCTTAAGCCTCAAAATTGCTCTCCTGACTTCATCGAAAGTAAGTGGTCCTACCTCAACAGTATTGTCTCCCCGAGAACGATTTATGGCTGCTGCGGGCGATGGACAGTTCAACAAAGTATGGAAGTAGTCGCACCACATGGTCTTTATTTTTGCCATTTCGGTGATAAGATTCCCTCTTTCGTCCGCCAATATTTGAGTCGTAGGTTGGTAGCCTTTTTTGATGTTTCTTACTTCCTGATAGAATTTTCTTGACTCATTTGAGCGAATGAGTGTTTCCATGTCTCTTACCAGGGTATCTAGATGTTGTCTTTGAGCTCTTTTTAACACTTTCTTCGCTTCCAACCTACTCTCGTCATATTTGGCACTCCAGTGATCATCTTGTTCTGCTAAGATTTTATACCGTCTTCTGCTTTCTATAGTTGTTTCACAGTCTTCGTTCCACCATTTTCTTCGTTTTTTGTGCTTCACCTTCCCTAGTACCTTAAATGCAACATCTTTAATCGAACATTTTAAGCTCTCCCATCCAGAATCTATGTTATCATCTAGTTCTAACCCCCCAAACCTGTTATTTAAATCTAGTTGAAATGCTTCCCTAACTTCCTTATTTCTCAAATTTTCAACATCTATACGATCTTCAGTACGTTTGACAACAATTTTATTCATTTTAATTTTACATCTAATGTTAATACCTAATAGGTAGTGGTCACTATCACAATCGGCTCCTCTGTACGTCCTTACATCTTTAATAGTGCTTTTATGACGGTCATCTATAATCACGTGATCTATTTGATTTATTGTGCGTTTATCTGGTGAGCGCCAGGTACCTTTATGGATGTCTTTGTGTGGGAACATAGTGCTCTTAATGACCATAGATTTCAAAGACGCAAAGCTGATTAGTCTAACGCCATTATCATTACTATAGGCATGTTTACTATGCCTTCCGATTGTAGGGACATATGCTTCTTCACGACCAACTTTGGCGTTTAGGTCTCCTAGGACGATTTTAATGTCGTAGTTGGGTAGCTGGTCATAGACCAATTCAAGCTGGTCGTAGAAATCGTCCTTGGCTTCATCTTCTGCTAGCTCCGTTGGTGCGTATACATTGACTAGAGAGATGTTTGAAAATAGGCCTTTAATTCGGAGCACAGATATTCTGTCAGAGACGGCATCAAAACGGATTATATTTTTGACAATCTTTTTAGCTACTATGAATCCAGTACCATGCGTGTGATGTCCAGCGTCACTACCACTATAAAATAGTACCGCACTATTGTCTATGTTGCACTCCCCATTCCCGGGCCACCTAACTTCTTGCAGTGCTGCAACCCCGATGTTATACTTCCGCAGTTCGTTATTGACTTGATATAGGGCACCGGGTCTAAACAGAGAGCGCACGTTCCATGAAGCAATATTCAAATCCATTATGCCATGCCGTGGGTCGTCGTTTTTGGGATCAGATCGTATTTTTCTTCTCGTTTTCGGTTTCGTAACATTTGTTGTTTTCCGTGGGAGGGTTGTTAACCCGCCGCACAACCCCCTGTAGTGCCGGAGGACCACACCCATCGTTGGTCAGCGAGTCCATCGGACTTAGCCGATAGCGTGGCTAGGCCGTACTACCGACCGTCCCCCCATCCGCCACCCGGGGGACGCTCCTCTACGCCGTGAGGGCCGGCGCGAGGACCTACCGCCTACATTCTTAAAATTAATCTGTTTTAGTCCTATAATTTACTGAATACGTACGTACTACGGAAAAAAATGCCTGTAATGCATGTGGTAGAAAAATCTGACTACCCTTATAAGCTTCTGATTCCGTAGTGTAAAGATTGTTTCGGAAAACTCGGCTAAGCCATTTTCCCAAACGGTGACGCCGCTGGCTGGTACAAACGATATGCCATAATTTACAATGCCATCTGATAACCCAATGACTGTTTTCGTCAAGTATTGATTGCGCATATCGTCGAACCAACAGTTATTAACCACACCGAATAACAAACCAAGAAAGTCGATCCTGCTTAAGAGTGCGATTGACGATTTGCGGTTACGGCTGAATGATCACAAAAGGACCAGTAAAGATACAACTGGCTAGCGACCACCCTCCTGCCGAAGTCCGGCGCCAAACGGTTAGCCGTTTTTGTCAACCCATGAATAAAATGAATAACACAAGGAAACGTAGGCTGCTAATTAATTTATATCATTGCATCACAACGTTGCTTCGTTACGCATGCACGAAGCCTTGCAACTTCCATGTAGATTTGCTGGGTACCCCATACATTTGCAGCAAGCTTGAATAAGTATATAATTATTTAGTCATTGCTTCTGCTACCCGGATTAAAAGCAGCCGGTGCAAAATTTCAGCTCCAATTGTTCAATAGTTTTTGCGTGAAGAAGAAATCAGTTTTGTATGGCGACGTTGGCTTCCCAATCCACAGGGTACTTACATATTTTATTTTAATACAAGGAAGCGCTTGGCCTTCATCTGGTATACAAGTTATGATAAGGTCAAAGGTGGAAGCGCACTTCATCTGCAATCCTCAATATATTTATCATCATCTATCATGTCTTATTCCCGGTCAAGAGCAACATTATGTGAAGTTTTAGTTCAATCCATCCAGTAGTTTTGGCGTGAATAAGGAACAAAAATCCATCCAAACATCTAAACATAGTCTGAATGACGAATGTAGTGTAATGTGCTTGGTTTGGTTGGTGGTAGGACTTTGTCGCTTGGCCATCACCATCTTACGTAATTCGGTCGTCATAACAAAAATGCTATAATTGTTGTGTTCCGGCATTTAGAGGTAAGATAGCCAATTCCTCGGTTTGTTCAGGATTCCGGGTGAAGTGCGGCTCCACCTTCAGCCTTATCTTAACTTGTTACCAGATGAGATGAAGGCCAGGCGCTTACCCGTCGTACAGTAAAATAAAGACGAACCTAACGATAGTAGATAGATATATAGTTAGAAAATACTTTATTGCAAGTAGTTACATGGGCGAAGCATTTTCTTCCAGATCTCCCTTGTATAGTATCTACTCGTAGTATGGAGGTAGTGCTACTGAACGGCAGAAAATGATACAATAATTTATTACTAATACTTAATACAATACTTTTATACACTTACTTAAACCTACAATAATAAAATATAATAATAAATCAAATAAAATGATTAAATACATACTTATAATACTTAGACATACATTATACTATTACATAAATAATTAGCTCAATTTTGTCAATTTTGTTTTTCTTAAAAAGATGGAAAACTTTAGATTTTAAGATGCCTAAAGGCAGCAGCGCGAATGTCCACAGACAGTGAGTTCCAGATAGTAGTCATCAAAAGGAATCCTCTTCAAAGCATATGCTTACATTCTATAATGCAAATCGAACCAGTGCTAGAGGTATGCAACTCCAAGTAAGCTGTCTAATTGATGGCAGATATTCAGGAATAATTCACGTTCGAGTTGTGCTAATAATGATTGACGAGGTTGGCTTCTTTTGCATAACAAGTGCAAACTCAATTATCCGAAACTGGAGCATAACTGCCGTACAAATGACCGCTGATGTTAAATGCCTTGATGCTTAATGACGTATGAAAAGATACGACAAAATAATAATTCGTTTCAGTACACGGAGTGTTACGGTCATTGCAACAACTAACGAAACAAGTAATTGAAAAGATTTTTAAATGTGTTGCAAATGTTGATGGACTCGGTCGGAAGCCTGAATTGAATTGATTAAAGCTTTATTGTGTTCAAAATGACATCTTATAATACAAACATTAGGTAACATAGTGTTTACGCGATTAAGATAATTTCTTCCGGGCACATTACAGACGGTAGCACACAAATTAGGGAAAATTATAAACTTATAAATTTAACTAGCCTCATAGCTCAGTTGGTAGTAGGTAACTCTGCCTTCTGCGCTGTAGGTTGTGGGCTCGATTCCCACCCAGGACAAACATTTGTGTGAGGAATATAGATGTTTGTTCTGTGTTATCATACAATACAACACCCAAACAATTTTTTTTCTGAATACATATTAAGAAAAAAAAAAAGTATTTAAGTATTCTATCTGTAATCTAGTTCCTATATTACAATATGCTTAGTTTGGGGCTAGATGGCGCTGTGTGAAATGCATTTCCTGTAATTTATTACTAACTGAAAATAACAACAATTAACTCCTAGACTCCAACTATTTTCGCTCTTCTAAGTTTTCCTAAGGGTCTGCCCAAGGTAGACCCAATGCGAATCTAAGGAAGCAATAAATAGCCTGGTATATTTTGCTATGCACTATTGGTTGTACAATGAAGCGTATGAATATGGACCAGAAAAAGACAGGGACAGAACTCAATAGACGCAAGGTAGTAATGTTTCAGTTTCAATTTAAAAGGATGAATTGACCGATGACGGGTTCTTGGAAGTTTACCAGTCAAAGAGTACAATAACAAAGAGCAAAGTCTGTTTGAGATTTTGCGGGTAGGTGTCATAACACCTGTGAGTGTGGTAGATATCTCCTTTCTCCTTGTGTGCTGGTCGCGATTCCGAACCGATTTGACGTTTCAAAATGATCCTAAAAAAAATTATGAATGAACGAACTTTGACTTGGATATACATATATATCTACCTCCTTGTCTACCACGGGCAACGGAATCGTTTGCTTTTGCTATAGTGGCTACGGCTGAATGATTCCAGCTCTGGTGGACCTGCATTGGCCCGTCTGGCTAGCTACCATCCTGCCGAAGTTCTCTGTGTTCCGTTGGTGCGCGGGAGAGCCACTGCTTTCTCGGTAAGCTCGCTCCATCCTTGTCTGTGCAAGTGCTCGTGCTAATTTTGAGGTTAAGAGCTTACCCACAATATTATAAAAAGAGAGTTTGTATGACATTTGCAGCCTGTGTTCTGCCATAGTTTTCTCCACTATCAGCACACCATCTCTCATATTTAATAAGCTTGTTAAAAGTTTTACTTTTTAAAGTGTTTTATTGCAAGGACGTATGTTCGTGACGTGTGCTCAAAAACGTAGCTTGATTTTTTATTTTTTTATTTTACATTTTATAATAATTTTTATATTTTACACAACCGTGCTAGACGCATGACTATGCAATGCAAATATTTTATTCATACCAAATAATGTTTCGTTGTATTGTTAAAAAACTATGATAAAACAAAAAAAGTCAAATATTTTTCTGGTAGCTTGTGAAACATGTACATAATCATAGTTATGTTTATGTAAATGTGCAGAGCTGCTACCTATTCAGTACAGAAAATTAGGAAGTGTATATAATTTTATGAGTGCAGGCACTCATTATGTGTATTTTAACAGCTCCGTGGTGTAGTGGTTCGTCCACCGGTTTCGTATCCAGAGGTCCCGGGATCGATCCCCAAGTGGAGTACAATATTGTGCTTGGTTTGAAGAAGGACTTCGTTGAAGTCCACCTGGCAAGCTACCAACATCTTACCTAATTCTATTGCTATAACAACAATTCTCAAATTGTCGTGTTTCGGCATTTAGAGGTAAGATAGCCCTCAGACTGTTGAAGATTCCGGATGAAGTGAGCGTCCACCTTCGGCTTCTTATCATACCTTGAAAATTAGGTGAGATGTATTCCAAGCACCTCCCCGTCATACAATAAATAAATAAAAATAAACACTTCCTAACTTTCAAAATAGAGCCAATACTTTTATAATAATGTCCGGTTTATTCTCTCATTACTTTGGTATTTCAGTCTAATATAATATATAATATCAGACTAGAATACCAAATTAAAAACAGATGTGTATGCAAAACCATTTTTAAAATATACACGTACATGTAGTTAATGTTCGACAGGCGTTCTCGTTTTACACATCTCGAATTACACAATGATGATGATGCAACTTTTTTTGCTCATCTGATGGAATGATTGTTATCTTTATAAAGATCATAATATAAATGGGTATATTGTTGATTAATAGCCGCCACGCCTCCATTCGACTCGATCCATCACCACCTCATTCGTATTTGGGCTACGTTCATGACTGCCGATACTTAAGAGGCTGTACAATGTAAAATAGGGCTTATAAACACCGATACTTGTAATTTATGTTAAAGCAATGTAAGTATTTTTTTGGTGGTACATGAAACGTTGATCTTGGAGTTTTCAGAAACAGGGTTGGTGAAAATTTTCCCGAAACAAAAAAACCTTATCTAAAAGAACTTTTTTCCACACATTTCCAAATTAATCTCTGAAATAGCGCGATACTTTTGAGTAGTTTTTGGTTAAATGGTTAGTAATTATTTTCTAGGTACCTACCTACCCCATCATTTCAGCCCACAAACGTCCACTGCTGAACATATGCCTCCCCCAATCGACGACACAGATAGCGCCTCCATCCATAGACTCCCCGCAACAGCCACAATGTTGTCGGTCCATCGAATGGGGGGGCCTACCTAACTACCTATTATTATATATATCTTGATTTTGTGTTCTTGGATTTTTTATTATCACGTAATTAACAAAAGTTGTATTTTTGCAAATCCCGCTCATCTGTTTCAGTCAGCTACGAGCAAGTATGTATAGCGTCGTCCCTCTCATTTTACGCACCTAGGGTGGTAGCCTCTTAACAAATAATGTGTTATGCCGACACCACTTCGAGTGATGAAATCATAACTATGGTTTTAATTGTGACTTACAGTTCTTTATTCTCAAGAGTGTGCTTCGGTATAGAGTAATTACTTCCTACTATGCTGTTACTATTGTTGAGAATGTAGAAATTATAATTAAAGCTTTTGACTGTATTGCAATTGCGAATAAATAGTTGCGCTATGCGCCATCTTTGAATTATTGCAATGAAATGGTGGTTTGCATGTTCGAATAAAGTTTTCTCAATCTTAAGGTTAATTAAATGCTCCCGCACATTTTATTGGACCGTTTCCTGTGTGCATTCAAAGGGCCGACCACGGCTGTCCGTTTGCTATTAAGCAGCGTCGTGCATTAAAGTAACGATTCTTTGGATCGTGTGGATGGCGTTTACTTCACACATATATAGTAAATTGATATGCATATTAATATATCTACAGGAACTCTATACGACATTGGGAAGATATAGAATGAATACTTATCGCAAATAGTACCTAGTTCTAATTATAAACATAGTGAGCGGCCTTTATTATCCTACTTCCTTGAATGACTCCCGAAGGCTGGTTACAGCGTGACTCACGAATCTGCCGGTTATTATCATGACGTCAAATGAATGTGTTTTTTTTTGTAACGTAAGCTCTTGACCTCGAGGATCACCTGGGCGAGGTGGAGCTAGCGCAGAAGCTGTCTACACTCCTGCGTTCCGGTGGACCACTGTACCACGTATTGCTTGACGCTGGAATTCGGCAGGACGGTGGTCGCAAGCCAGGCGGACCTTTACAAGTCCAACCACCAGCGGTAAATCATTTAGCCGTTGACTAAAAGTTCTAGGGTAAACTAATAGAAGGTAGATCCTACCCACCCCAAAATCCAGTTTTGGGAATTGTCTGTCTTTAATTTAAAAGTGTGAAAGATTATCTAGTAAGCTTATATGGCAGTCTCCGCGTCGTTTCGTCGTGACGATAGGATGTGCGCAGGTTTGCATCACAAATCATGTGTTGTCGTGCTTCGTGCACATCGTTAGCAACCACCAGGTCACCGGCTGCTTGTCAATCAATTCTGTGCGACATTGCTGATTCAACGCAGTGCCTCTATCGCTTGGGTAATTGACTATAATAAAACATTGGTTTACAGTAGTGTTTACACTTGGTAACGCGAATGAGACAGCGCGCTGTGGTATCGTTGAATTTCAATCGCGACGAGGCCGTTCTAATACGTATCGCACACCTATTCTGCTGGATTAAAATTTTACAGAAGTTATGCTTCGCCAACATGCACGCAGTCATGCAACCTTCCTTTCTATGTCGACGGCGAGTATGATTATACGCTGTAGATTCATACGTGCCAGTTCGGTATAACAATTAGCTCTCATGCATATTTTATAACGAGCCTTTAAAATCTTTTCACGTATTAAGAAATGGCGTAGCCAGAGCCAAACATTTTCAGAAGCGATGAGACTTCGAAGGAAAATATGTTCATTAGTATTCCTTCTTTCCTTATCTATATAATTAATACGCTATAAGTATATGAAAAAAAGTTCAGACCCCCTTCGAAGCAGTGTAAGATTTGGCATCAGTAGTTATTTTATATGAAAGAATAGAGCAGAACGCTTATGTTATTTTCCAAGTCCACTGCATGGCTTCTTCTTATTATTAATTTGCTGTTCGCTGCGTGTATCGAAGGTGTAGTTGAGTTTTTTCTGACAGTTCTGCTGAAATAGCGACGAACTTTAAGGACTTAATGGTCAAGTTAACCTTTTGTGGATCACTTTGCAGTTTTTTCAAATTAGTAGAGACGGTTGCTTTGAAAAAATGGTTTGTAACCGGTTGAGCGGCTCGCTGTGACATTTACATTATGTTAACAGACTGGACGAGTTACCTCTGCCTCTGGGACGTAAAAAGAAAGCTGTCTGACGCTACTTCGATATATGTAGATAAGTAGTTTGAAACTAAACCGGGTACAAATATTATTCGATGTTTTACGAGACTGAACATAAATTTATCGAATATAAGGCGAGTTTATTCTTACACCTATCCCAAACGTAACGAGGAGCGCAGCGAGTGATTTACTAAAAACCTGTGAGAAAGCGTCTTTTTTGTGTTCTGTGCAAAGACTAGTTTACGAGGAAGAATAAGATCGATCACGATTTTCGAATACAATCTTATTGTGGTCTCTTTGGTTAAAATATTCATACAAATTCTAAGGTTCCAAATGCAAATCTCAGTATGCTCGCGTGGTAATAATGAAATTCAGATAACATTGGTCCCGGCTCGGCCGTATGGCTATATCGCCGGCTTTCGGCTGTCGAGCAGGTGGTGTGAAAAAATACAAAATGAGATCTTATCGTCATCCAAACGGGAAATTAATATACATACATTATCCTCTCTTTATAGATTATGTAGGCGTTGAAAGAGTAAAGACTACACAGTAGTAGACATGATTATTCGCATAATTTATACTCTCCTTGAATTGTTCTGGATTGAGCTATTTGCCGTGGCGGTCGCGGCTTAAGAATCGACCCCTCCAAATCAGCCCATAGACATCGTAAGAGCCGACTAAATGATCTCACCAGAAGAAGTGCAACACCTTTACTGCGATCACCACTCCACCTGCCAAGCGTGGTGATTATGGCTAAACCCTCCAGCTTTGTAGAAGGCTCTGTCCAGCAGTGGCCACTTACGGGCTGTTGATGTATGATGTGTGAGTTATTGGCGATAATCGTCCCTATAAATGTCACAGAGTTTCAGTCATATCCATTACTTTGTGACAAGCCTCATAGCTCAGTTGGTAGTAACTCTGCCTTCGGCGCTGTAGGCTGTGGGTTCGATTCCCACCCAGGACAAACATTTGTGTGGTGAATATAGATGTTTGTTCTGTGTTTGGGTGTTGTATCATATAGTACGTATGTATTTACAAAAAGTATTTAAGTATTTTATCCGTAATCTAGTTCCCATATTACAAGCTATGCTTAGTTTGGGGCTAGATGGCGCTGTGTAAAATAAATGTCCTGTAATATTTATTTATTTATTATTATTTATTTGTAGGATCCCTGATGAACCATCTTACCTTATCCTATCTTGAGATCCGATATCCTTGCAAAAGTGAGAGCACAAATCTTAGACCGGTCGTCGACCGCCGCCCACAACTTTATTTTATTGATCGCGGGGCAGCTCTTAAGGAATTGTTGAATAACCTACATTATTTATACCGCCATACTACCTGTAGCTGTAGACTAATATACTTCTGACGTCACTTTGCGTGGTATCTGGTAATCCAATTAATGCAAATTGATAAATCTGATTGAACTGCTCATTAGCCATTGGCGATCACGTGAGTAGATGCCAAGCTGTACTTTGTATGGTTGCGCTCAAATCGAATGGAATTGAATACTTCAACACTATCTTATCCAAACCAACACTAGATCACGAAATACCCAGCTGATGTTTTAATAATCCAACCTGCTGGCCGTGTATATTGCAACCTTTATATAACAGTCAAAGATGGGTATATTGCTTTGCATTTAGGTATTTTAAAATCCATTAACATAATCATCAGTCTCGCTTCAGTAGAAAACGATGTAGGAGAAAATATCCGAACGGAGATTTATGTTATCTCGTGATCTTATTGAGTCACTGTTACAGCCATATATTAATAATCATAAGCATTTTCGCAAACGATCGCAGATTATTTTAAAATAAGATAATTGTTTATTTGAACCAAAAACTAGACAGCTTCGCTTACATATAACTACTTATGTAAGGTACAAAAATTGTTATGTACAAATTTAATTTTGTAAGTATATAGCTATCCATAATGGTTCATCTCTCCTTGCTAGTTTTTACACTGTGAAGCACAGTGTAGGGAAAGGAGCCCTAGAAGACAATATTTTGATTGATTGCTTTATTCATGACTGGGATATGTGCAAAGCAGATTAATTATTTTACAGGTGAAGATTCCAAGGTAAATGCGCTTCAACCATCAGCCTTATCATAACTTGACACCAGATGAAATGTAGGCCAAGCAAGCGGTTTCCCGTTGTAGAATAAAAAAAACAGATGTATAGTTAAGCCTTCTTAATTAAAGCACTATATTGGATCTTATCAACTTTCTGTGGCTGCATGGGTAAGGTAGGTCTAGGTACTTTACCTACTGGGTACTTATTGTATGCAGGAGGTATGGCACGTCTGGGCTTCGCGAAACGTGACGTGAGCCGGCCTTGGCGATCGGCCCCTGTCGGTCTGACTCGCTTTACTCCGTCGTCTGTAGTCTGTATCCCTCTCTCTCGCACCCAATGACTGAACTCCTCGAATCCATCACAGATTTCCACACTCATTGCTCATGAAAAACGACTCTACACCATCCAGAGCTTGCAACAAAATCGACTCTATCAGCCAGTGTTACAGTTAGTTTAACTTTGAACAAGCAAGGCGGTTGCTAGGTTTTAGTTCCGTTTCACGGTACATAGCTCTTTCTCTTTCCCAACAAACAGCTGCCTTACCTTACGTCCAGTATGGTAAAAGCGTTGAAGTAACACGGACTGTTACCTGTTTTAAGCGGCAAATCCATAACCTCTATCGAACACATAAAAAAATAAAAAGTGATCTTTTCGATTTACAAAAATAATCGGTCGATTTCATATTGCGCGTGCAGTTTTGTGACCTGGTTTTATCTTTGGACGCAAAACAATAGAAAAGTTTTCCAAACTGCGAACCCGATACGAAACGAAAACGCTTATTGTTTCCAAAACAATTTGACTAAATCAGTGTCATATGACTAACGTATAGAAAATATAGGGAGCGGTTAAGAATACCGGTGTGTGCGTGTGTTCACGGCCCAGTGATTCTGCGGGTTCCGTGTCGAGTGTCCCAGGTGTTGTGTTGCTGATAGTACCTAAGTACCTAGTGACTGATGGAGGATACAGTTCGAGTGTTTCGGAGTGGACGCCATGCCCGCGGCTGTGACTAGCGGCCAACGAATCCTACAAAACGGCGACAACTCGGCCAGCCCCAGATCTTGCACCACAGGTTCGCATTTCCTAAACACCGCTAGTTTTCTAATCCTGAATGATCGGCTGTCCAGTAACAACTTTGTTTATGTTCATACCCAATTATTAACAACCTAGCAAGTCAAGGTTAATTGTGAATGGGCTTCCATTGAGCAATCGCATTGATAAAAAAATACAGGTTCCGACAGAAGTTCCAACAGTCTTCAACTATCATGTTTAAATATAAATCTAACAATCGGGCTGTTGATCGAAAATGGGTTCAATTCATCTTACTGTGCGATAAGCGAAATATAACAATAGAATAAATTTGACTTCAAATAAACAATCAAACAGACATTATATAGACGGAACTCCTATCTTCTTTCGTTTAGAATAGCGTATGAGAAGATTATTAAAACTCTCGAAGAACCTCGTCCGGTTTTAGTATTACTAAGGAAGTGACTCATTCTAGAAAGTTTTGGAAGATATAGTATGACCAAGAGGTGTGACACTGGATGGTTTGAACTCAGACTAAAACAAGGAATGGAAGGAAGGAAGAAAATCAATTCAATCAATCAACTCACCAAACCAGTTCAAGCTATATCCACCCATATAAATATTAAACAAACTCGTGAGCTAAGCTATGTTTTTTTTGTGTTAATGTAAATTATTTATTATTTCCTAATTGTGTCAAAATTTTAAACAAGATTGATTCATAAATTTTCAAAGAGTATTTGTAAAACCATAAACAATAGTGGGCTATGTTAGTGAGTGTATACAATATGAATTTCAACCTATTCAACTTATTCTAATATTACCCTGCATTGCAGTTCACACACACACCTGTTACTGTTATGTGTTTCATTTATTTTTTAAGTACCTACCTACCTTTTAAATTTTCTTCTTAGTTTTTTTACCATAAAATTATGTTTGTACTTACCTACTATGTTTTTATCGTTTTGTGATGTTGTGTAGTGTGCTATATTAAGTGAATAAATGTTATCTATCTATCTATCTATCTATCAGTTACAACTGACTAACTAACTACTAAAACCCTACGCAGCAATGACCAATCATGTAATGCATACTGTGAAAATCAATTCGACGGCAACGCTTAACGTTTCGATCATCTTGACCTATTTCGTCGAGGATGTAAAGACCGGTTCACATTGTGACTCCTCCTTATCCTTTATTGTATCTTTTGCGTGACAGGTGGCCGCTTTAAAATTGTATACTGCATCCTATAAACGAGTTTCGAATCTATAATGAACGGAAAGGCAGCTGCGTTACCCATCTTATTGATAAAAGCACTCTATAAAATTATCTCTCAACATCTGCTAAGAGCTTACTAAAATACATTAGGAGGTCAATACGTGTTATCCATATTTTATATTAGTTAAACGCCTGGGACTTTGTTTCCGTTATCCCGTGGAAATTTTTCAAAATCCTTTCTCAGTGCACCCCTACACGATAAAAGGGACCTACGCTGAAAATTTCAGTCTATAACTTCTTCTGGTTTTCTACACGACAGTCATATATTTAGGTTTTTTGCTTTAGGTATATAATTTCCTATAACTAAGGCTGTTGCTTTGCGTTTGTTTTTTTTTCCATCAAGATGTAAAATCGGGGACGCTGCAAAGTTTCATTTCTCCGCAGCATAATATTTTTTGTCTAAATCCAATTCGCGCACGTCATTTTAACGTCGTTTTCTATCGCTATACTTTTTATGATCTATTAAAAATCAATCTTCGTCTTATCTACTCGTAGCTGAATAATAAAACGTCTGGTTTACCGGAAATCGATTAGAAAGGTTCAAGCTGAATTCCCTATAGTTTTGACCGTAGAAAGTATCTGTAACGCGTAGTGGGCAGTGTTTCATTGTTATTATACTACGTTTATGCAAACAGCCTATTCTAGACGAACTAGCTAATACACGTGGAAGTCGATAGATCGCGATAAGGCCTCGCGTGAAATGTGATTATGCACAAGCTAAAAGTCTAAAGTTACTACTAAAATACTCATTAGTTACACATATAAAATACTAGAACATTTAACCAACGGGTGCATTGTCGCTTGATTCTTGGAGAAAAACGATTCAGATGTATCCACAGATTTGTACAAACTTTGTATTTATTTGATTTGTGCTTGAAAACCAGCGCTATCCTGCAAGGAGCAGCATTAAGCTGAGGCAGGTCCTATTTGGCATACTTGGCACAGAGCATGTTTTGTTTTATATGATTCTATGTTTTTATATTTTGTATAATAATATGTTATTTGTTGTTTTACAAATAAATGTATTTCTTTCTTCTTACTTTAAACAAATTTCCCATTTCAATTTGGCCCATATAAAGGCCCGTATGCTCTCTATGCCACGTCGATCCGTTGGCTTGGTATTTCTACAGATTTCAGAATACTAACATAATAGTATTGCTATGCTGCTGGGTGAGATAAGGACAAAGCAGCAAATAAACTTCCGAGATAGACATTGAGATTCCGATGAGACATCAGTAATATTTGTAGAAATCTGTTCTAGCGTGTGTGCCTCTTTAACTTGTATTCTCAAACAGTAAACATGTAGTGTCTCTTCCCTCGTGTAGGTCATTTTAATGTGCCTCAGGCCCTCGGGTCAAGTAGCGAGAGCGCCGTAAGCGAAATAGCTGGTACCGTATAAATAAGGTTTATCCTTCCTCTCACCTCTTTTATTTTTTTGGTTTCACTTAATCCTAATCAAGTTTGCTACGATAGTAATTTTGTTATAGATAATTTAAAAAGCCTCATAACTCAATTGGTAGTCACTCTGCCTTCTCCGCTGTAGGTTGTGGGTTCGATTCCCACCCAGGACAAACATTTATGAATGAATATAGATGTTTGTTCTGTGTTTTGGTGTTGTACCTATTGTATGATAAGTACCTATGTATTTACAAAAAAAAAGTAAATTAGTATTCTATCCGTAATCTAATTTCCATACTATGCTTAGTTTGGGGCTAGATGGCGCTGTGTGAAATTAATGTCCTGTAATATTTAAATATTTATTTAAAAAAAAAAAGATCTCTTTATCTCTTTTGATGAAATTTGTGTGTTACGGTAAAGCCCTAATTCTTGGTAAACTTTTGTGTATAAACAAAGTTGAATCAACATGTTGCTAAGTTGCTGTCAACATGTTGCTTTCCAGCAACATGTTGGAAATGTTCTCGCTCAACGAGCGAAACATCAGTTTAGAAACTACTGTTTACGTGTGTGATCGTGTTTTCAACCTGTGTTTATACACATGGTAGTGGTATCGAGTAATGATAAAATAATGCAGTTAATAGAGCTTTTTAATTCCTCAATAAAAAGCAATACAATGGGATTCTACAAGAAAAGGCGAGATAAAAAAAAGATATGTATTTGGCGAAATTTCTGAAGCTCCACAAAAGACTTGGAAGCTAAACTGCATGTACTGCGTGCGCGATTTAGTAGAGAGAAAAAAATGTCGGCAAAGAAAACAACAGGTATTATATGCTAGATTTAGAGAACTGGGCCCCGATTCTACTAAACAAATCGCTTCACTATGGCAATGGTATCATCGCAGAATGGCCATTAGAAAACCAAAAGGCACCTATAGTGGAATTATGCTACGACGCCATTGTCATAGTAAAGCGATTGGTTTAGTAGAATCGGGTCCCAGTACCTATACTAGTATACCTCCTCGGGCATTTTGTTTTACCTTGATAACGCTTTTGGAGTATCAAGTGTAGCGTTTTATTTTTATCTTAGTCAAGTACGCTACGCAGTTCGTTATATCACATCGGACATTTCCAACGGGCTGCATCGTACGTGCAGGTGTTCCGTTTTCAAGTTTGTTCAACACGCGTAACGCGGTTGGGTGTTAACGGCGCTTTCTCTGTTATCTCTGGCTCGCCACCTTCCTCTCGGCAGTCAGAGTCGGCTCGATCAGACATCGCCGGATCAAATGTTGCAGTGATCTGATAGAACGTCGCGTTGATCGCTCACTTCGCTTTGTAGGTCAGCGAACCTGTTGTTGATTTGCCGATTCACCTATCCAGCCGGGAGAGAGATGTAAATTTTCGATTTCTGCTGAATTTATGTGCTCGCTATCCAAATTGATGTCTTCATCGGCAAGTCGCGTTATATGACATCCATTCCATGTTCCAGGCTAGTGCCAACAACCGCATGCGAATCTTTGTGGTTGTTTGCCATCTACGGTGCATTCGTCTCGAACGGACATCGACCTGCTATTTTCTAATATTTATGAAATCATTTCTTTCCTACAGCGGTTTGCTACGCGTCTATTTATTCGATTATTCAAGGAGGTTTTGAGATTTTGTAATAAGACACTTTCATTATAATTGGAAGAATACGTAACATTACATTGTTACAAAGGCTGTTGTCCCAGAGGGTATACAATTATGTCACTAACTAAGGCATCAGTCACGAGTACTCGACGCCAAGACGCAAATAGAAAGTGTCAAATGCCTCGCATTCGTTCGCCACGCTGCATACCACAGGAGCTGGTCGATGTACCTTCCTAATTATGTCCTATTAACTACATATTTGGAATCGCTTATACATGGTCATGTTCCGTTGGATTGGACCGTACGCTCTTGATGCGGGATTGCACATGCGTCGCCCTTATAAGAGTTGCTATGAATGTTTTCAAGGAGTTCGATACAAGGTTTATAAAATTTAGGGTAAGGTCGCCCGCTTGTGTCTTGCTGCCGATTCGCGCGATTTCTGCTTGCTTTTTGTTCAACAGTGAAATTCGCGTTTTACATAATGCTTGCTTGAATGTGACTTTAGTTCAGTTTTTAGCTATACTAAGTAGAAACCTCGTATGTTATTGTTGTTTACAAATCTAGTTAATCAAATTTTATAAACACCTTTTTGCTTTTTGCTACAAGTTAAAGCTGTCCAAGCTTTAACTTGTGGATGTGCATATAGAAGTGGCCGTTCATAGTAAATGATTTTTAAAAAAGAATCCCGAAGATGGTGATACAGAGGTAAACGGAGTTATGCAAATTAGTTTTTTTTTTATAATTTTGGTATTGTAAAAAAAATCGATGTCAGTCGTTCAAAGATATATACATTTAAAGGATGGATGCGGGATGAAAGTTTGTATGATCGTTCGATTTATTTCAAAGCTAGAAATGTGTAAATTGGTGTTCAGGTTTTTTTGTATACAAACAAAAAAAATCGTATCAACATTCTGGAAATATGGTCCTAAGGACTTTACCTAAGGAGGTAAAGAGGATGAATATCTGTTGGGATTTAGAAGACTGGTTGCTCTCGAGATATGCCGAAGGGAAATCCCATCGGGCACTTTGGCTTGTCTTAAATAAAAATGTTATAAGTAATCGTATATTATAGTCAGCTGTAGATTTTTTATCCCTATCTTGATTTTTATGTAGTCTTTTATGTTAGTGTTACCAGATGTACATAAGAACATCTGGTAAATTTTGTCATTACTTAAGTATTCGAGATCTACTAGATGTGGATACAAAACTATTTTTAAGTGTATTGGTGTGGGCGGGCCGTACTTGATATTATTATGAGATATCAGTTTTAACAAGTATTGTCGGATATCGCACTGAACTGAACACGTCATAACGATTGCGATCGTAAATGTTGAGTTCTGCTTTTATGCCATCCGGGTGTTGTTAAGTAATCGAACGGTATTGTGCGGGGACAAATCATTTCCGTCGTGAAGGGAGATTTGATTGGACATTTGCGAACGGGTCACGTTCCATTGATCGAGACAAGGATACCGCTCATGCAGAACGGCCGGCCACAACAGCTACGTCCACTTCAGGCTGTATCTGACTGGCCTGCTTCTCGCCAAGCAGCAAGCAGACATTTGATACTTTACTTTTGAGCTTGCCTTGCAGAGAACTTACTGACATTTGATATAGCTTGGTTCTGTACTGAATACTTGCTTAGTATGTCTGATTTCTGCTGAGCAGGTTGAAATTAATGCCATGTTATTGCAATTGAGATTGTGTTAATATTACTTCACGTCAGATGTCACTTCACTTCTACACATTTGTTGTCAGCACAATTAGTGTTTGTTTTGACGAATAACTCGCAGGCTATGCTACTACAGTCAAATACAACAAGTAAATGCATTCTTGATGTCTTCATTTCGCCGGCCTGTCGTGAACTCGTACCGTTTATCATACTTGGAATGGAAATAAACTAGAACTGCATGTATATAATCCAATCATTGTTTCGCCGTTTGCTATGAGTGCACAGCGAACCATATTTACATAAATGCGACTAACAATGCGGGGTGCGTGGTTTATAGAACATACTGTCAATTCGATGTCTACGACCTATTGTGGCGTGCGTTGCTTGACGTAAAATAAAACGTAGCAACAGAAATGTCGCTGTTTGAACAGTTTGTTTTGATGATATCCAAGCTGTAAAATTAATACGTCTTTATCGCGCATTCGCAAAACAAATATAAGACGCGTGACGTACTGTTTGACATCGTACTGTTTGACCTGAACATATTTATGTAAATAGAATTTGTTTTCAGATGAAAATATGAAAACTACGCCTACTACAACATACGAAGATGGTTATTGTTGTTAGTCCTCTTGGTAGGACTACAAATATTCACGAAGTGTTAAAGTATGATAAAAAAATGCCTCGTATACTAAAGATGCTGGTTATTCGTCACGTGCTACGAGTGGTACATTTTTATTACATCATCATCATCAACAGCCCATTAGTGTCCACTGCTGGACAGAGCCTCCAAGGCGGAATGGTTTTTCCATAATTGTCACGCTTAGCAGGCGGATTTGTGATCTCAGTAAAGGTGTAGATAATACACAGAAGGGAGCTACCGCCCTTATTCTCGTGTTTTGTTGGTGTTTGTCCTTAGTCGGCTTTTACGACATCCATGGGCTGAGTTGGAGGGGTTGATTCTTAAATCGTTGGGTGCTGTGAAACACACACGTTACGTTCTTCATAGGTAACTAGGGCATCAGCACTCTTAGTTTTAAGCGTCGACCGCCACGTCATATTACATCATATCACTCACAATAAAATTATGCCTATCCTAATCAATAGTACCCAATATTGTTAAACTAATGAGCGTCGTGATCGGTGCTTGGCTTTTTAATGGCTTTTACAAATGAAATAAAATCGAATACTCGTTGTAATTTAGGTAAAACTTATCGAGATTGTGTAAAGCATTCATTTCACCTCGTGTCAAGTTATGATAAAGCTGGGACGCTACCGCCGACGGCGAAGCCGATCTCCATTGGCTTAAAATTAGCTTCATGAGAACTAGAAACGATTTTTACTACCGGGTATGTGTCATATCCAAAATGGCGTTTCCCATCACAAAAATGTACACATTTTATGAAACCTGTCCGTTCAGTACATTTGACGGTAAAAATCGTTTCTAGTTCTCATGAAGCTAATTTTAAGCCAATGGAGATCGGCTTCGCCGTCGGCGGTAGCGTCCCTGAAGGTGGAAGCGCACTCACTCGGAATCGGAAAATACGTAGCACAACATTTTAGAATTGTTGTTATGGCGATCTGTCGCCAAGTATGATGCATATGAAGCATAAGTATGATGGTGGTACCTAGCCAGGCGGGCTTGAAACAAGTACTACCATCTATCACACCATGCGCAAATTTGTACTCCCCTGGAGATCG
Organism: Venusia cambrica; assembly: GCA_951394065.1. NCBI lineage: Eukaryota > Metazoa > Arthropoda > Insecta > Lepidoptera > Geometridae > Venusia > Venusia cambrica. Next base: position 4,619,081 of record OX596043.1, on the reverse strand, counting down.
AACCCGGTCTGAACTTCAGAACCTCTGGGTTTGATATTGGTGGGCGAACCTAGACCAAAGAGGCCGTATAATATATAAATACTCATTATACATGTTTTGTACCGATATTAAAGAAAATAGTATTTGGGCCTGGCAACGTTAACTATTGGATCTGGTTTTCTCTAGATGTATATAGTGCCTGCCTACTTCAATAGTTTGTTGAGGTGGTAATTCCCCGGGCGAGCTCTTTCACAAGAAGCCACTTTTGAACAGTTTTACTATAGCTGCAACCACAGAGAATGAAATAATTTTATTTATTATCTGTTTATATTCTGTTAGCTTTTCTTAAATTTCATTTTTAAAAGTGAATACATAAATTTAATTGTGTTTACTCTCTTTCCAGGTAAGCATTATTTGAACTCTTATAAATAGAGACAAGTCTACATATGGCAGTTATGACAACCTTCAACTGGAAAAATGTGAGTTTCTTTTGGGAATTGTTTTATTGCAAGACTAGGTTTGTTTTATTTGGCCTGGATTCTCTACTGGAGTAAAATTTTGTAGGTTACCTGTTTTACCAGGATGAGGCGCCGAAAGCTGCCACGCTTATGGGCCGTTACTACCTCAGATTAAATTATATTATATTATAAAGGTGACATTGCTGTGCGCTCAGCCACGGCGCTTATGACCACAGATGACAGAAATACGCCCAAATTTCTTCCTGTTATTTTATCACGGTAAAATAAATATTAACTTTATACATCTAAAACGCAGAGCATCTGCTATAATACTGTTTTTATTTACTGTACAAAGTTTTAAGGATTCGGAGTAGGTATTCATTGAAATTCGATTATTTGTGGTACTATTCGAGATTCCTGCCTGAAGCCTGAATCGGACTCGAACGGCCTAATATTACAATTATATATATGCCTCATCAAATACGATTAACTGATGATCGCAAGATCGTCGTATGTAGTGACGTCAGGAGAAGGAGTAATTCAATTACCACCCTTGCCTCATAAATGGGTTAGTTGCCCGGCTTCTACACGTCACGATCATCACATCGACGCAAGTAACTTATCGTTTTTCACGGTTTTTTTTAAATTCGAAATGTATAAATAATTACTACTACTATTACTACACATTTCACATAATACCATCTTACCCCCAAACTAAGCAAAGCTTGTAATATGTGAAATAGATTACGGAAAATGTTAAATTCTTTGTGGTTGGTGGTATGACCGGCTACCTACCACCATCTTACCTGAGTCTGTCTGTCAACAATTCTGAATTGTTGTGTTCCGGCATTTCAGAGGTATTATAGCCAGTTCCTCAGGCCGTTAGGAATCTGGGTGAAGTGCGCTTCCACCTTTGGCCTTATCCTAAATTGTAGAACAGATGAGATGATGTCCAAGCGCTTCCCCCAAACAGAGCAAACATCTTTGTTAATCACACAAATGTTTGTCCCGGGAATCGAAACCACATCCTACAGCGCAGAAGGCAAAGCTACAAACCAATTGAGCTGTGAAGCTAGTCGGTGGTAGCTCTGCTACATGGGTTAGCTCCCGACCTCAAGTTCGTTTGAGCATTACTTGGGCGCTGGTGAGGTCTACGAAGAAGCGAGGCACTGGCACTGGACTTCGGAAGGAGGTTGCAAGCCAGGCGGACCTTTTCAGTTCCTACCACCATCGACAGTTGAAAATTGGCCTGGTATTATACTTAAAAACTTTTTTTGGAGATTTTTTTTTTAGTTTTTTTGAGTGATAATCTCTAGTATTCGAAATAATCGCATTAAAAAAAATACTTGAATATTAATGTAGGTACTATATTAACTTTATACTCATTTCTAAGACTCTTCTCTAACGCAGCTAAGAGTAGATACTCCATTTTGGTCTTTATATTCGTAAATGAACTAGATTTTGCCTTGAGTGCCGTTGACATGCTAAAAATGTACTCCAGAGATATTTCGAACCATCAAATAAATCGTAGTTCGCTTACAAACGACCACCGGAAATGGGCGATGTCGTCTGCTTCACGAGCTCATTCATCATTATAAGTGATATTTATTGTTACTCCGAAGGGCTGTGCGCTAAGCCATACGAATCTCCCCAACTGTTTTAGTATCTTTTAAAATAATTAGTACACTGTATCATAATTTAATTAAAAATGGTCCATATTTATATTATTTACATTATTGAAAGAAATACATTCTTGGTATCATCAGCTTGGTATTATTATAGCTGATGATACCAAGAATTTTCCTTACCTATAGTTATCTATAGGTAACCTGCTGGTCAATAAGCCTCCTCCCGCAAAAAGCGATGCAAAAAAAATAATTTTATGATTATAACAGTAATATAGTTAACATTTATTAATTTTATTAGTTTGGTAAATGATAATTTTCATTTAATCATTATTAACTATTTTTCCATTCACATCATTTTACAACAACATATTTTGTATAGTTTAATCTGTGTGTTGTATCAATTTATTACATATGAATTGAAGTTTTCAGGGGCTATCTATCCATTGTTGGATAGAGGCCTCCCCCATCTATTCCCATGATTCTCTGCTTTGTGCTGTTCGTGTACAGTGATAGTGACGATGCCAACGGCTTCTGTATAGAAGCCGGTGGAAAGATGTCGTCATGGTGAGCGTGGTAGACATGTGCCTACCACGCACTCTTTTCCAATTCGAGAAAAAGGAAGAGAGACCATTGTATCATGGCTTCCCACAATGTAAGCGCCAGCGCTATAGATTACATCCGACTTATATCAGCAATTATTTACTTGTTCCTAAAATTATATCTTTCGCTGTTGTGGATGTAGAGCAACAACTTATATCCAAGGCCTGTTATTACAACCGGCCAATAAATGCTCTGATACCGGACGTTAAAACTACTATGGAATCGTGAAAGTTACAATGAATTGTGCAACAACTTTTATCTGTCTTGACGAAGTGTGTTACGTGTGATCGAAGTATTAGATTAAATAACAGCATACTTCGCGTGATGAGACAGATTCGGCGATCGCAGAGACATTTTACGATGTCGAACGCAACGGAATCTGATCTGATCTGATGCTCTTGTATGAATGAATGACTGAACTTTCTAATGGTTTCTACCTCAAAGCAACAATGCATGCGAACCGCGTAAACCACGAGGTTTTTATGTGAAATGTGTTTGAAATCGCGTACCGAGAACTAGCAATACTAAACAAGACCACAACGTTTAATGCTACCTCTTATTTGCTGATAGTAATAGTAAGTACCTCTTTTGTGATGCTCGAGTTACTTGAAAACCATGTTCTTTACGATAACTAGTCTCCATTGAAACAGGCTTAACCGGATGATCTGGTGTTCTGTGTTGGTTATTTTTCAGGCTCGTATTGTCTCCTCATACTCATCAATATCATCATGCATGTGTTTTTTTTTTATAAATGTCGGGTTAGCTCTTGAAGTCTAGGTTTGTCTAACTACGAGGTCCATGATGGCTGGAATGAGCATTCCTAGTAAGCACTTGCTCTCCCGCCGAATCAAAATAAACCGTTTGGCGCCCAACTTCGGCAGTAGGGTGGCCAGGTGGACCTTTGCGGGTCCTACAACCAGTGTTGTGACCATTCAGCCGTAACACTACACGAGGCAAAACGATATGTTTGGCACAATGTAACATCAACACGGTACGGGTCGTAACCATACGTCTTATCTGTCTGACAACTGACTTACTTGAAGTTCTAAATAATTATCATTTACGCATTTGCTGTGTTAATTTTCACGGTCACCATAAAACAACGGACGGATGACACTGGCTTCCACCATGGACGTTACGGGGTTTTGGTTCCGCATGCAAAAACATCCAAATGTCGATTCGTACTGCATGGGTTTTATGATTCTGCAGGTTACCCGAATTAATCAGATATGCCTCAATAATTTTAAATGAAACTTGTTTGTCTGTCACGCATGATTTACTGATTGAGTTTCACAAGCAACTTGCGGCTTAACCTGTATACAATCAAACTTAAAATCCCTTAAAATTCCATGACAAAAAATTTACTAGACACTTCAGTTGCGTTTTGATTTGTAAGGCGAAAGAGGATCAGAAGCTATTCATGATTTCAGTTTAAACAAAAAGCTAACCAAAAACAAAAATGTATAATCTTACTGATACCCTTGACGTGTCTTAAGTTACAAGATACTGTAGTCATTTTATTTAGGACACTTGTGGAGTGGCGTGAATCTTTTCATATCAGTTCAAGTACACCCTATATTTATACTATACCATCTTTGAATATGTGCTATTGTAGACCTCATCCTTGCTCTAGCCTTGAGCGAGACAAGTAAAAATCCCATCATATAATATTATATAGAAATAACAAGTGTGCTGTTGAAACATTCTGAAGTCATTCGTGTATATGAATGACACATGCAAATCAGTCTTTTACATGTTGAGTCTTTATATCTAGGCTCTTACTATACAGTAGATGTAGACACAATAGATGTGGTGGTAGAATGGCGGAAAAACTGTCATTGTAATTTGCCACATCTAACTGACAAGTCGAGTGACATAAACGAAATAGCATGACCTGACCCTGAAGCCTTTATAAGATGTGCCACTGCCCACTGCCATGAAAATTCTTTACGTCTTTGAATGCTCTTGCTTCAAACAGTTTCTTCATGTTATTTTTTTTATTAATTTATTTATAGAATATGTGTTGTAGAAAACGTAGATATTCCACCTTGCCTTCAAAACTGGGTTTCCTTTTAGCTTATATTCCATTGTGTCTCACATATCGTCGCCACCGCCAACTTTGATGAATTTAAAGCACGGATAAGGACTCGATTTCTCAGGCACGTTTTTGTTTTCCCATCCGGGAACTCATAGTGACGTGACGTCACGTGATAGTGCGCGCCCGAACCATGGACCGTGACGCGCCGCTTCCGCCCGAGCGTTTCCGCCTTCCACAACGAAATTATGTGAACTCCATTTAATCGAATTTTCGTTTCGTAATGTTTTAAACTTTTTGTCCTAATGCTAACCTGATTAACATTCCTAATTATGTAATCTCCAGGTTCAACTAGATTGTCAGTTCACTTTTTGTTCTAGTGTTGCAGTTGCAAAATCTTGATTATGTCTTCCTCCAGCAATATCACCCAAATTTTCTTCCATGAAGCCACCGAAGTTAGTAAAATGAAAATATGCTACCTATGATTTTGCACTTGATAAACTTAGAAAGCCAAAGGCTTGCTATAGACATCTTTCCAAATCTAACCTTTACGCCATGGTCCACACCCCAGGTGCAGTCATGAATAATGCAGTTCCGTATGTTGTTTAAATGTTATTGACATGAGCTTTCTATAAAGTCGGTGTTGTTACATCACTGACAGTGACATTAGACACCTCATAGAGCCAATGTAAATAAAATCTGACCGCTTTTAGGAAGTCCTACATACTCAAAAGGGGAAGTGTCAAGTTAATGTGTTACTGATAAACACATAGGACGGACATCGCCGCGACCATTACGGTGACCGCAAGAAACCAAGCCCGATTCTCGTCCCGTTGTCGTTTCAAGTGACATATTGCCACATGATACTGCATTATCGGATTTCGTCGTGCATTGCAATTAGCGCGTAGAGAGCTTGCTGGTTGGTTTATAATCAGTGCTAATGTGATTGTGTACCGTTTCTGGTCTACTTTAACTTGTAACTTTTCTACTTGTAGTTTTCGTTAAATGCATTCAGGTTAGCAGCCTTTCACTAAACTGTGTTTACCTTTTCTTGCTCTGTTTATGTTTGTTTATTCCTTATCAGGTAGGGAATTGTTTTCTTTGTTTTGGCTCGGATGTTATTTTAACTTTGCGTTTTATATATGTTTTCTTCAAGATTTAGAAATGAGTAGAATTGTCTGAAATATTTTATTCAAAATTTATCAACATTTTGCCAAAAAAAAATTCTAAATAAGATTTTTTTATTTCACTTTCAAAACTTGCGTGTTTATGATTACATATTTTAAGCACGGGTTTTACACACGTATACGATAGTTGATTAAGGCGACAAAGCTGGTGGCTCAACCAAAGTATACGTGAGTAAAACTCGGGTTTAAAAATTGGATTTTATGTTCGCAGCGATCTCTCTGTAATTTAAGGTTCTTGAAATTCAATAAAGCTTAAAACCGGGTCCGATCTCTTGATGCTGTTATATAATGACCCGTAAACAGCTTTCAAGTTCTCGGTCAACTGTGATTGAACCATTATGCATGCGTATCATATCATTAATCTTATCACAAAACAAAATGTCCGCCTTTTTATGACTCATAAATAGAACAGATTGTCTACTAACATAAATAGGTAGAAAGTGTCGAAACAATGTGCTCAAGTTTCTTTCTGTAACCTTTGCGAGACGTGGCGCGCATGTGAATATTATTTTATTGTGCAGTACGATATTAATCTGCTGTTGCGCCGATAACGAGTTGGATTACATTGGTTTGTGAATTAAAGAGACGTGAGCCAGGGCTCCGGTGAAAGTGTCCCACTCGGAGAACAATCGCCTGTCTTTCTTTGAAGTGTCACTAAGATATATGATAGATATCTTAGACTTCCTAGAAGTAATGTTGCAATATGCAAATGCATAAGTCAGACTTTCGACATCATCAATATGTTACGTGCGTCTTTTGGCTTCTGGATGTTATTTATGAACATAATTTGCGCGAGTTAATCCTGATTGTTATCTTCAAAAATATATTATTTAACAGCCCATGACTGCTAGACAGAGCTTCCTCAAAAGTAAGAAGGGTGTTGCCATTATCACCTTGCGAATTGATAATCGCAGTAAAGATTTAAGATATTACACAGAAATAAGCATTACCCTTCTGGTGAGATTCCTTTGTCGTCTTTTACGACATTTGCGGGCTGAGTTGCGGTGTCAATTCGCTACCGCCATGGCGGCGTACCATCTTTTCAAAAAAAGTAGAGGAAGGTGAAATATGAGTTTATGGTGAGCTGTTTACGTTGACCCAGATTACCTTTGGAGTCAGACATTTCCTTGTTAAATACAAGATGCAGACTTTATGACTTGTTTGTGATTGTAAAAAGAGAAATTTAGGTGGTTCCTCTGAGCTATGTAAGCGCGATATGCATTTTATTATTATATATAGTAAATTCATATAGCTTATATCTCTGAAACATGTCGTAGATTCGAAAAAGTGTAATTTTTAATATTATCGTTATCGACAAAAACAGGCAGACATCATTTTTAGGTATAAAATAAATAAAAAAATAATATTACAGTTACAGGACATAAATTTTACTGTAATATGGGAACTAGATAACGGATAGAATACTTGAATCATATACGTATCATCTACTAGTATAATCTAGAACTATAAATTATATTATACCCACAAAATTCAAGGATGTATTTTTATATTGGTTTCATAGCAGCGAATTTCACTTTTTTTATACATGATGTACTTTGAAGTTACATTCTAACAAAAACTGTCTTAAGCGTATCTAAAGCTGAGATTCCACTTTGAACAGAAATAGCTGTTTTAAAGCGTATTACATAATCAGATACCATCGTGTCATAGCTTTTGTTGCAACTTAGAGATAGCGAACTATCTTCACATAGATACAATTTTGTATACAAATGATGTTTATTTTGAAACATTGCATTATCAGTATTTAGAATTAAACCTGACAACGCTTCGTAATATTCGTAACACCTAGATATACGATTACGATCGTATACCACAAGGCACCCATATGGATACCTGAAACGTCAAAGGTGATGAAACATATTAGACGGCACAACACAGGGAATCTATTTTTGTTTTAGGAGCACCGACCTACTGTCTAAAACTCTTCATTCACATCTGTGGATGACTCACGGATTTTACTATGCTGTTTTCCGCGCCCACACTTCAAAACTCAACATCAACTCAACTCTTTTAGCCATGTGCTTGTGATAAACGTTCTCGTTAATTCAAGTACTTAACCCGTACTACTTTGACGGCCAAACGTGCCGACAGTGCTATAGTATATCTTTTGTTATACAAACTTTTTTGTGAGATATCTGTTTCAATTTTACAAGGTTTTACTTTATCTTTGAGTGCCGTGTTGCAATCATCTATTATTGTTGACCAGTTGCTCTTGTTTTTGCGACATGCTTGTGATATCTAGATAGATAGATAAAACATTTATATCTGTTATCGTGATTCACGTTATATTCCTCAATAACTTAGGCAGCTGTGTGGTATAGTGATGGTGGGTGATTGGTTAGTGTCCAGTGATAGTAGGTACCCAATGGTATGATTGATAACAGTATTATTCAAATTTATCACGACTTGTTTGTATTGTAGTTAAACTAGAGGCTGTACGAACCCGCGGTACAGGATCGGAATGACACAAATACGAGTAGTTGACGCATAAGGTACTGGCGAGTGCAGTGACAAGGGGCCGGTATCATTAGTTCCGTTAAGGGGACATAAAGCGTGTCGACGGTAGACCCTACTAATATTTAGTTGCCGCTGATGCGTGCTATATTGCTATAACTGTAGCAGCTTGAGCACAAGCGCTAACAGATATCGAATATCGTTTACATCTTATTTATATGATGAATTCCTAAAGCCCTCAATCGAAATATAACTACAATTACTTAGTTAATAATTTAACAAATTTAACTTAACAAGCCTCACAGCTCAGTTGGTAGTAGCTCTGCCTTCTGCGCTGTAGGCTGTGGGTTCGATTCCCACCCAGGACAAACATTTATGTGATAAATGTAGATGTTTGTTCTGTGTTTGGGTGTTGTATTTTATGATAAGTATTTATTAAAAAAAAAAAAGTATTTATGTATTCTATCCGTAATCTAGTTCCCATATTACAAGCTATGCTTAGTTTGGGACTAGATGGCGCTGTGTGAAATTAATGTCCTGTAATATTTAATAATAGTTAATAATCTGGTTGGTGGTAGGACTTTGTTAAAGTACGCCTTGCTAGCTAACCCTACCTAAGTCGCCATACCAACAAATCTAATTTGTTGTGTTCCGACATTAAGAGGTTAAATTGCCAGTTTCTCAGTGTTTTGAGGATTCTGGATGAAGTGCGTTTTAACCATCGGCCTTATCGTAACTTGACACCAAGTGAGAATAAGGCTTCCCCTTATACTATAATTATTTTCTGTAAAATATGATCATGATAATCTTTTGTTTTTAACTTTTGAAACTATCATAGCTATGAACACTATAACTAATATTATCGGGATATTTACCATGATTTGTTGGTGAATGAGTTATCCGTTATTTCGAGGCAGTTGCATGCGCCATGATCACGGATACACTGAATTCTTTGCGGATAGGAAAAAAAAACAACATATCATGGTAAATATCCCTTTAACATTAGTTATAGCGTTTTGTTTGTGTTGTTCTTACAAAAATAGTTTTCCAAGTTGTAATTAGAACACTATTGTCGCGATAGGTCGGCCAGGTGTTAGATCCTCTCACACCTGGTGACCTATCCTTGTTTATTATTAAGCATCTAATTAATATACAAATAGTTCCATTAAAATGTTATCAATCATTTGAATAGCTGCGTCGTGTATTGTAGAGATGAGACCCTGGGTCTTTGGTCTCGACGAAGCACTTAAAACCAATAAGGGCATCCTGTTGTCGATATTATGATTCACACCTACTTATGTCTGCTTCATTAAACCGGCGCCTAACGTCGTTTGACGACATCCAGTCATTGACTTTTACAGCACTACACAACACACATACTTCATTGTTGTTATCTTTATTGGGTGATCCCTTGTAGTGTCTCTTCTTTTTTTCCTTCTCTTATCCCACGCTTAAGTAGGGTCGTAGGTACAGTGTGTCTTCCTTCTTATGCGATTTCTCTCTAACAGCAGTTAGCTCTTTTAACACGCACGTCCACTTTCGCACAACTGATCAATCTCTTTTATCCCAGTGTCTATAAAGACAACTGGGCACTAATCAACTACCACAATAATAGGGGCGGATGTTTGACGATATTATAAGTAAACATATTTACCTGTACAAATAGGTAAATATTTTCATAAGAACGTCAAACACTAAAACGTAATGCATTTGTTAGATAAACTATTACGTTTTTACCTAGTTTTGCTGCACTCTTTGCCTCGTTAATTTGATTACTATATTTTTAAGCAGGTAAGTAATGTATGTAATGTTAAGACGCATAATAAATGCGCCAAAACTCTACGGTCACAAACAGTATTCTGTTTTTATATCACTACGGTGGCAAACAGGAATATGATGAAAGGCGGTGTGTATGTATAGTCTGTATTTGTACCATTATTTCTTGTAAATCCTTCGTCAGCCAGGAATTGCATGTCGCAAATCATTACTTAACCAGTTGCTTGATAAACTGTAAGTTATGAAACAGTACCTTCGATTCAATTTGCATACTTGACCGTTTCGTACTTATAGTAATCAACTTTTAAACGGTGGCGGCGCAACTATGCTACCTGAATCCGTAAATATTCCGCAAATATGAGTAATTCTGTTCAAATTATGCAAAATAACATTGGGCCATTGTGAAATATAATTATTGTTGTAAACATAAACATTAAACCGCATCAGTGGTCCAGTGGTTCGCCCACCGATACCAGATCAAGAGGTCCCGGGTCCGATACCCGTGGGGGTACAAATTTTTACACGGTTTGGTTGTTGGTAGGACTTGTTCTAAGTCCGCCTGGCTAGCTACCACCATCTTACCTAAATCTTTCGCTATCAACAATTCGAAATTTATTAACAACATTTGTTGAAAACAAATTTCTAATCGTTACATTTGTTTGTTGCATTTTACCTCTACAGGTAAAATGGCATTAATTAGACTGTATAAGTTTCCAGGTGAAGCCTGGAAACTTATACGTACTTCCACCTCCTCCTCCGACTCTTAATATCATAACACCAGGTTCGATAAAAAAAGTCCTGACAGTAACGTGTTCTGGTGTATCATTTTAAACTGGTACACGATTATCAATTATGTAATTCTGAATGATTCCATTTCCACCCAATCCAATTTGCTACCAATACCAAAACCTCGCTAATCTATCTGCAATAACATATACGTCTCGTTTCATGTTCATTCTTCACGAATTTTAATGATTATGTTGTGTAATTTCATGTACCTATTGCAAGGATAAAATCAAAAGTGTTTTAAAATGTATCGTTCTAAAATGTATAAATCTAAAAAGTTTAGAACGATACATTTTAAAACACGGGTTTTACTTACGTTTACGGTTATGTCGATGATTCCATCTCCAAGTATAAAAAAACACCTTTTTTTATAATTGGAGATGGAACAAGCAAGCAGCCCACCTGATGGTCAGTGTGTGTATCTCTTGCCTTTAACAAAGCTTTACTGACCTACGCGGCACTTCATTGCGCCCGTCAACTTGAGGCACAAAAATGTTCGCGTGCCCGTAATTTCACAACGGCAACCATACCCTTCAAACCAGAACACAGCAATGCTGCTTGGCGGCTGAAATATATATGGTGGTAGTACTTCCCGGACGAGCCCCTTCACAAGGAGTTCTACTACTCTTATACTGTTGGTTGGTGTTGGAGTGTGTGACGCGAAATTAGAAACTAGAAGAGAGGGATGCGCGCGCAACTTCATCTGCGATTCACATCACCCACTCAGATGATGATTCACCTGTTGAGTTAAAACTGTTGGTACCCCAACATAAACATTACGTGAGTTTTCACCCGTGTTTTAAAATGTATAGTGCAACTCACGTATCTTTTGAAACTGATTTCTTTTAATGTATTTTTTTAAAGTAATTTTACCTTATTATGTATCTAGTTACAGAATGCCTATTCCTGCTCTTCATGCCTCGTATTCTATAATGTGCCATACTAAAATATCAAGTTTCTCAGAGCTTATCTGCCAGGTGGGTTTATGACTACGCTACAACCAACGATCAACTGTGTGAACCTTCTGCTTCATGATCTTGCATTTCTGTATCAGCTTACCTAATTGGGATTAATTCATTCGCACGGTGCAATTCATCAGTAAGTGTATGGGTGGGTGCAACAATCGCTCACCCACGCTCCACGCTAAAACAATGAAACATGAATGAGACTCTAAACGTCTGCCTTGTACGGCTGCATCCTACGTGTGTATTCTACTAATTTATTGCTTTTACATTAATTCTCTTTGATAGCCTTCGGTTGTATTGACTAAGACTTAGGAGTAGTTCTCACTGGCAATTATTCTTTATCTATTAGAGCTTTAACGAGCACCTTGACTAGCAATAGAGATGCTATAAATTAAAGTTGCGCACCCACTCCTCGGTTTTGCATGCGAGGTGAGCATAAATTTGATGAAAGGGCGTGTAATTACAGTATAGAATGGAACACCTCACTAAACGTACCTATTGAATCGTTTCAAAATAAAGGATTCAATGGGTACTTTTCAATTATGAACTCGGTGAAGCACTGATAAGTAGGCTGCAACATTGCTTAACATCAAGCGAGATATCAGTCAAACGCAATCCTATCACATATAAAAAAAGTACTGTTTATAACAAAATCTATTTTGCTGTATGAAGAGACCGCCTCTGTGGTCTAGTGGTTCAAGCCACCGATTTCAGATCCAGAGGTCCCAGGGGGAAGGGGGCCCTGGGGATCGAACCCAGGTACAATATTGAGCTTGGTTTGGGTGGTAGTAGGACTTTCCTTAAGTCCGCCCGGCTCCCACCATCTTACCTAATTCTGTCGCCATAGCAACAATTCTGAAGTTGTTGTGTTCCAGCTTTTAGATGTAAGATATAGCCAGTTCCTCAGTTTGTTGAGGATTCCGGGTAGAGTGCGCCTCTACCTTCGGCCTTATCTTAACCTGAAACCAGGTGAGATGAAGGCGAAGCGCTTCCCCTTCGTACAATCTTCGTAATAAGTCTGTTTGCCTTCTCTTTGCACGCAGTTTTATAGTTCTCTTATTTTAAGATTTACGTGGTATACCAGATAATTTCAGGGGAAGCAGTAACCTTGGGGTAGGTATGATCTACGTTCTAGTGGTCTACCCGGGCAACGGAGTCGCTGGCTTCTGCTAACGGTAACGGGTGAATTAACAAAACACTGGTGATAGGACCTGTTAGGGTTCAACTGGCTAGCGACCACCTTCTGTCTATAGTCCGGCGCCAAACGGTTTGCCGTGTTCCGTCGGTGCTCGGAAGACAGTGCCTTCAGGGAAAGTTAGCTCCATCGTAAACATCATCCTTGCTCTGACCTGTTACAGCTACACAAACCTAGAGATCAAGAGCTAACCCACCTTAATTTAATCAGCCTGTAAAGATTATCCCTAATTATCGCTCAGTCTGAACTGAACCTGTATTAGCCGTAAGCCATTATAGTTGCACGTGCGGTCTATCCGTTGGAAACGTGCGCTCTCATACGTATTCGGAGAACGTGACAGGTCGAGTGTTCAATGGAAACTGATTAGCTGTATGCATTTGTGTTGGGCATTCCCATTGTTGCTGCGTAAATCGCCGCGATGGCATAAAACCTACAAATGGTATTACCGTGTGAACTATAAAGTGCTACCATACAAATTTGAATTATACCATGGGACTGGGTTAGCTCTTTTATTGGTTTTTAGCTATTGAACATTTATTATTGACGCATGTATTCATGCATGTCGTAACAATACCCACTTCTTGAACACTACCAACGTTCTTTTGCTGACACCATTCAAACGTCGACTGGAACGTAAAAACACTGCAACGTTGCTCAATCCAATGTGTTTCAATCTAAGCTCTCGATGAGTTCAGTTGCCGATTTTTTTTTTTACGACGGGGAAACGCTTGGCCTTCGTCTCACCTGGTTACAAGTTAAGATGAGGCCGAAGGAGCAGGCGCACTTCACCCGAATCCTCAACAAACTTAGGAATATATTTATTTATAGGTAAGATCACAACAATTTTAGAACTGTTGTTATGGCGACAGAATTAGGTAAGATGGTAGATGACGAAAGGATGAAAGCAGCTAGATGCGCCCACTTTGTGCTAGTGACTACCGAACACTTCGGTCCTTACTACATTGTCAATGTAGAAGTTTTACTTATACTTATAACTTGTGGCAAAATAATGTTACATAATAGGTACTTTTTGCTCTCTCTTTTGCTGACAAGTAAAATAAGGTATGAATTAATGCGATTTATGAAAGCTTGTAATATGAGAATCTAATTCTTATTAGAAATACATACATAACAAACAGCGCAGAACAAACATCTGTTCCATATTCGTCATACAAATTTTTGGCGCTGGTGGGACCCTGGGTTTCCTCATCGTGCAGCGCAGCTGAGCTGTGAGCCCAGTTAGTAATTAAAATTACCCACAGTTATGTTATCATATTTTGAAACAATCCCGGATGTTGGGTGATATCCAACGAATGTTTAACTCGGCTACCTTGTAATTATGTTCTATTGCAGTAAATAGCTACGTACCGACTACCGAGGTGTATTTAGCAGACCGGCCGGGTCCACAAGGCGTTGAAGGAAATAATTATAAAATTAGTCTCGGATCATGCAACAAGCAGCATTACAATGGACCATGTAATGTTTCTTGACGCACAGACCCACATTGTATTCGTAATGTTCGAGCTCAGGCGAAATAGATTAATATCTGGCCTCACGTCGCTTTGCACTGGCCAATTAGTCGCGAAAGCCAGCACAGTTTTTTCTACCCGCCTTTAGAAGAAGGGTTATGATTTTCAAAATGTATGTAAGTATGTATGGACGCATGTCTGGCACGCACTGCAACCTAAGCGGCTTGATGGATTTTGACATTGGTGTAAGGTGTCGTTTGGTTTTTATGAATTGTGAGAGTGACATAGGCTATTGGGACAATATTTTTGATCCATGTTTACAATAGATCAATCAATAGATAATAGATCTAATTGATTTAAATGTGTAGATTTTTTTAATTCAAAAATAATAGGTAGTAGATCCTTTTTTTTAATCATCATCATCATTTCAGCCCACATACGTCCACTGCTGAACATAGGCCTCCCCCTATTTTTTTTAATAATTACATTTTATTTAAACGCCTGATAATACGGCCCGATATTACGAATCGTATGACGTAATACGTACTTTACTTTTTGACTTACACTTATTTGCGAAGCTCAAAACGGAACGTTGAAATATCGATTAATTTGTTTTATTTGATGCCTCGGAGAAACTTTAAAAGATGACCGTTTAGAATGTTTTGCTTGCTGTTTTTCCAAATAATTTGAATCCATGCCTAGGCTATGTAATTGTAGCATGAAGTTGCAAATATATCTATATATATATAAAAATGAGACCCTATTTCTTCTGGCCGCCATGTAATATGACACTATAGTATAATGGCTATAGGGGGCTGTTGCACCCGACTTCAAGTCGAACATCCAAAACTAGCCTTTACATTTACATCTACAACTACACGTACTTATGGCCCTTCAAGTAATAAATGTACCGTAGTTTATAGATACACACCACAGATATGTTATGTCTATCGATTAATAAATAAAATGTTCTTCACTCAACAATAGCTGGTGCCAGATTACAATTCCGGCATACCTTATTATAGTATTTAAGTAATCTATCCATAATCTAGTTCCCATATTACAAGCTTTGTTTGGTTTGGGGATAGATGGCGTTGTGTGAAATCAATGCCCTGTTTTATTTATTATTATTATTACCTTATTATAGTACTGAAATCACCAGTAGCTGTTTAGGTTACGTGCTCCACTGCTTTTAAGTATGCGGACCTTTTCCGTGTTCATGCCTCATGAGCTGGTTTCCAACCAACACACAATGTAACTATAATTAATACACGTTTTCTACAGTACAAATGTCTATTTTACTCGACTAATTTTGACAAGATTACCATCGTTGAGTTACGAAAGTATGAAAGTAATTTATCATACATCAGATACAAATTAGTTGGTTGAGTTTCACTAAGGGTTAGTGATTGCATAATTATGCGTATCTTAGCTTAGTTTAATAAGTATAGGTTTTTTGTGGATAGGTACTGGTATCCATCTCCTGGACCCCGATTCTACTAAACCAATCACTTCACTATGACAATGGTATCGTCGCAGAATTGCTACTATAGGTGCCTTTTGGAATTCTAGTGGCCATTCTCCGATTATACCATTGTCATTGGGAAGCTATTGGTTTAGTAAAAACGGGCCCTTAGTCTTATCCCTTGGTCCTCACGTCATTCTCAAGAAAATGGGGTTCAATAGCTAAAATCAAAAACTGATCACCATAGCGTAACTGAAATATTAACGAGCTGTTGGATACAATGTTTAGTTGTTTAGGATGCTGACGTGCTGCCGATGGTGAGATTTCGCTGTCGAAGGTACTCCAAAGTTAATTCCCAACGAACCTTATCGTGGAACCACTAAATCGGAGAGTGAAAGCACGCAACGGTTGAATGGTTCACGTTTCTTTTACATTTTATTGGCAAGTGTCACTGTTTGCCAACATCTTTGAGCGAGACGGTTACGCTCGTTTATTTATCTCAACTGTCGCCGTACTGAGACCCCCTCCATACTGTCACCTCGCTAAGTCAAGCTACTATGAAAGTTGGTATCATTTTGCATCCATACTTAAACTAAATATCAACCAAAGACACATAAATATTCGTACGTAAATACACGTAAGCAGTTTCCAGCTGATTCCATAGACGATGACGATAGAGATGGTCTCTTCTCTGTTTCTTCTGTGCTATAATTACGACCCAAACGACTCGAAGAAGATAGTTAAAAGGCTTCTTCCGGGTTGGCTCGCTTCATCGTAGATCTCATCCTTGCATACGTGCAAGATCCGAGGTCAAAAGTTGACGTTAAAACAATAAACATACCTCTACATTAATGTCTGCTGCCCATCTCAAATTGTAAAACATCATTTGTACGCTGTTGCTGAATATTGCTACGTGTAATTCTGACATAAATTCTGAGTACTTGCTTTGCTTATATCCGGTTTTATGAATTGTCACCGCGAAGAACGAGAAACGAGGCGCGGCTACCTAACCAGCGTCTCGTTGAGAAAACGTGAGCAACGCCATTCGGTTCGGCCACGTCCTCAAGTATTCTACAGTATCGATACAACTGTAATACTTAAATTGCCTTCTTATCGTCAATAAGGCCATCTGTCAGCCCATCGTTCGTGCTTCTTGCCCTGCGGACCTCATGCTCACAGACTGAGTGAATTCAATCAACATCAATAAACTTGCCATCCCATTAAAGGCACATAAAAACGCACGATCAAACGCCAATTTCTAATTCCATCTTGCCCATATAAGTATATTCAAGTGCTTAGTCCCACGACTTGGAAATCTCAATTAAAAGTAAATGAGATCAGGAATAGCCCAGAAGGAAAGTTGGCGGCTAAGAAACTCAGTTACTGTGTTATCTTGTCTTTTAGAATAAAATGTAATTTAGTTAACCTTATCTACTTGTAAAAGTCTTGAATTAACCTAACCTGTCTGTGGTAAAAAAATGTTGTATAATGTAATTGAAAAACAGGTGAAACGAGTTTACTTTTTTGAGCGAAAGTGTACAGCAGGTCAACCCCGTGTTTTCCAAAACTTGTATGACACATGAATTACTATTTACTTTACAATATAATCGTGTTTAAAATCATCGACATAGCCCAGTGGATCAGCAAGCTGAAGAGGCACAGCCTCCGTCCGGTCATATTTGCCGAAGAACCGACCCGACGGAACCCTCGAGTTCCGGCGTCTCGGTAAACGTAATTTTGGATGACCACCGGCACTATGGAGCGATAACTTGCGCAAGGTGGCTCAATGGCGAAACTTGAGGGAGACCTATATAAGAACTCTATATCCGCGCGCATAGGTCTATAGCTATTGGGTCTTGTGGATGACGCAGTGTACTGCAATAGGTAGATGATGATGATGATGATATCGGTTATCGGAAGATTATACTTACCTAAATATTTTCAAATTAAAAGGTAAGAATATAAAATACAATTGGCAGAAAATCACTACAAAAGACATAACCCAGCAAGAAGTAATTACTTTCAAATTATTTGCAATACCTCAATACGTTGCTCGAAAACAAGTAGCATTTTTTTTACTTTAAATAATCAGCCTTTTTTGCGAAACCTGGCCCCCTCAAAGGAGATCTAATAGCAATTACTTCCAGTATTATAACCATTATATATTTTTTGTCTGTTCCGAAATACTGTCCTATTTTTTACACTCGCAATTTGATGACTGCGTATACAATATCGCGTGTTGTAACATAATTCCGTGGCACGCCACAACACAGCAGCTGGTACGAATGTTCAATGCTGAAGCATACCTTTTATTGTCTGCCTGTTTCGAAGAACCAACCCATCGTATCATTGCTGCGTCGTTGTTTAAAGAACTCTGATATGCCTCTTCATATTGCATGATTAGCAACTACTTCGCGTATAGATGTATCGTGTACTTGCGATGGCAAACAGCATTACTGCCATATACGATTTTATTATACATATTAATTGTTTACCTTGGTAATTGAGAAATAGAGCTTGACCGCATTAAGGTTGATAAGCTCATAGGTTTCATAATTACTTCATCTAATGGAATTCTGTGCGGTGTTGATTTTCGAAGACCCCGCATTGTCTGGCTTCATATTATTACGCAAAGTAGCATTCTTTTGTGAACGTTGAAATAGTCATTGAATTCATCTGCATTGTATGGTTTTTATTACGTAATGAGGAGGGATGAAAGTTATGTAACCAGAAGAGTGTTGAATATGAGTGTGGATGGAGGAGCAGGCCGAAGAAGAGATGGAAGGATTGTGCGAGGAATGATATGGTAAATAAAGGAGTGAGTGATCAGATGACGTCCGATAGAGGAGAGTGGAGGAAGAAAACATGCTGTGCCGACCCCACTTATTGTAGGATGACGGACAGGATGATGATGAATGTGTATGGTTTTGTATTATTAAACGGTTACTCCCGAGTCTTGCTATTTCAAATACGTTGTTTCGCAAAGATGTGAGTCGCTTTCATGTCGATTCCAATATGTGTGCAGCCAGTGTGGAATTTGACACACATTCTATTGTCGTGTTTTTTGGAATCGGCGTTCATATAGATTTGCACATGCCCGCATATGTTTGTCGAAGGCGATGGAGCGTTATATTAAATCTGTCTGTTTTCACATGCGATGTCTCTCTAAACGTGTTCTAGACTAGCAATTCTACGGTATGTCGAACTGAACCTGCACATCAATAAACTCGTATTCCTGATAAGGAAACTAGACAGTGATCAGATTATATTCAAATGGATTCCCATAAGTATTGGAAACTGCAGTACAAATAAGTCTTTCAATAGCCTTACATATTCATTTAATTCGTGCGAATGTGAACTTTGCATTTTCATTCCCTTTTTCCATTTGAACAAAACTTTATTTCTAATAATTATTCTGAGCTTTATATTATTTGTTACAGTGTCCGTAAATAGTAATAAAATGTTCTCTAGCGTTATTGTGATTACGCATACCAAAGCTGAGAATGTTCTCGTTAATAAAACTTTAACTACGCCTATAATAGTTGATATAACTATAACTATAACTATAACTCTGATGTTACCGTTATGTACGCTCATATGATAATGGGACCGACTAACACTTGACTTGATTGTATGGGATGATTCTGTGAAACGGTTTTTTTTTGTCTGAAACATAATTTAGACCTCTGCGGTCTAGTGGTTCAACCCACCGATTTCAGATCCAGAGGTCCCGGGTTCGATCCCCAAGGGGAGTACAATATATTGTGCTTGGTTTGGTTGGTGGTAGGATTTTGTTTAAGTCCGCCTGGCTAGCTACCACCATCTTACCTAATTCTGTCGCCATAATAACAATTCTTTAAAGAAAAAAATGTGTTCTGGCATTCAGAGGTAAGATAGCCAGTTCCTCAGTTTGTTGAGGATTCCGGGTGAAGTGCGCCACCATCTCAACTTGTTACCAGGTGAGATGAAGGCCAAGCGCTTCCTCTTCGTACAATAAAAAAAAAACATCAATTATAAGTTTTTATTAACTATTGTTTGTGGAACAATCATTAAAAAAAAAAAAAAAAACATCAATCATAAGTTTTTAGTAACTATTGCTCTACATCCTTTTTTTGAATTATTTTCATGAATGTTGCTAGTAAATAAAAACTTGAAACTTTGGCAAACATGCATCATTTGACAAACTGTAGGTTCTTAAAGTACTAATGTAATTAATTTAAGTATTTTTTTCCAGACATGCCTTATTAAGAAGTTTAATTATATTGAGATGTTTGTTACTTAATGACGCAAAAATATCTGAACAGATTTGAATGAAATTTGGCATAGAGATGTTTATTATCTGGATTAGCACAAAAGTCAATAATATGAAAAATGTTAGATTCATTATAATATATATATTCATTTGAAATATGCTATAGATGTAAATTATAAGAATTTAAACCAAATCCATTCAGCCGTTTTTGCGTAATGTTCATGATCATATTGTTATAGTACATTATGCACAACACAGCAGCGTCGATTCGCTGCGAGCATTTACGTTCGGACTTTGGTTCCCTGGCTACAACACCCGACCCTGCGGGTAGGCTGCCTTTTCCCCTCCTGCATTCATCAGCTTACTGGCGTAACTGTCTCCATTCGCCAAATGCGTTAAAAAACTAACATAATAGATAAATATATCTATGTCGAGTTACAAAATGTATAAACATTTTATAGCTCCACATAATTATACCATATTAAATAACTAATCACTTACACGCAAAGCTACAGTTCATTTTCTCTATTGCGCAATTGTCATGGCGGATGAAACTACTTTTTTTGTTACTACACACGTTTAATTTCTCTATAGACCCAATTCTAAACTCAACGCGGACGTGTCGCGGGCAGAAGCTTGTAAAAAATAATAATTGGTACCTAGTTGTTTATTTTATTTATGATTATATATATTTATTTACAAGAAATGGATTTTTTTATTTAATAGATTTAGTGCATATTAAATTGATATATGCTCAAAAACTATATTACAGCCTACGTGTAGGCTAATGAGTAATTTTATGCTAACTTTGTCTTTTTTGTCTACGTTTTTGTGGTCTTTGAAGTAGCAGATTTTTTTTATAATTTTAATAAAAACCTTCTAAAAATATAAAACTTTGCCTAGGCATCGGAAATTATACCATGTAAAAAAATAAAACGTAAATAGTCGAGTGTAGTTCTGTGGTTCCGCACAGCAATGTCACCTTAATTATAACTAGGTAACTTATTTGTAACTAGGTAACTTATTTATAACTTGGTATACTCTTAGTTCGAAACTAGATTAAAGTTGCGATGAGTTGCTAATCTGAGGTAGTATAGGCAGTTGACTAACTTTACAATCTTGACAAATTTTACGTGATAAAAAATGAGTTAATAACTATATTACATTCATTTAGTCTACTGACCACGACGATGTCAGTAAATGCATATATGCCAATGCCAATCCTACACTAAAAAAAATACAAAACTACTTTTTTTTTGTAAATACATACTTATGATACAATTGAACACCCAAATACAGAACCAACAAATATATTCATCACACAAATATGTGTCCCGTGTAGGAATCGAACCCCTACAGCGCAGAAGGCTACCGCTGACTTACTACCAACTGAGCTGTGACCGAGTTTATTGTCACAAACAAAAATGGTTGGGGTAGCTTCCCGTCTGCACCTCCTTAAACTCAAAAAATATTTTGAAAAATTTGTACAAGATCGTGGAAAGTGGAAACCTGGAGTAAAAACCCACTAATCATAATGGAATAGAGTTAGATTTTTGATGTAAGAAAGGAGTGAAATGAGACATCCAGAGTGGAGGAAGATGGATTTCTTTGAAAAAAACAGAGTAACGTAAATAAGAGGAAAATAATATTTACATCCTTTACATAGCTGTAATGTACAAAGAACAAATGTTTCTAAGTATTCTTATATTTTTCTAATAAACTTCTACTAAACTTATCAAAATATTAAAATAAACTTCTTATTTTCTTGTACATGCTGGTAATGTAACTCAGTAATATACGAATAATAATAATAAATAAATATTACAGGACATTAATTTTACACAAGGGAAGAAGACATGTTGTGTCTTTTGTGTGGGATAAAGTGCAGGAAGATGATGATATCATATTCATATCATAAAACACTGGAAGTCGATAATAATGAGGTAGGTAAATGACCGGATATGGCGTACAATTATCTGCGGTAGATATTGTTGATTACTTGCTAGCTGCCTACTCGCTTTTTCGCTTCACTATCCTTGTCCTGATTCACAGTTTATACTGACTATGCTCATTATAAGATCGTTACATCCAATCAAACATAAATAGTTAATGGCTAGTGCGTACGATTAGCTTTCAAAGCTCTTATTTTAAGCTATAGCTCCATAGGGCATTGCATATTCTTGAGATTTACTTATTTTTACTGCCTCTTTTATAAAAATAACTAGCTTTTACAAGCCTCATAGCTCAGTTGGTAGTATCTCTGCCTCCTGCGCTGTAGGCTGTGGGTTCGATTCCCACCCAGGACAAACATTTGTGTGATGAATATAGATGTTTGTTCTGTGTCTGGGTGTTGTGTCATATAGTACGTATGTATTTACAAAAGTATTTAAGTATTCTATCAGTAATCTAGATCCCATATTACAAGCTATGCTTAGTTTGGGGCTAGATGGCGCTGTGTAAAATTAATGTCCTGTAATATTTTATTTATATTTACTCGCAACTTCGTCCGCGTATTGGTTTTTTTAAATAGGTGTAAG
Organism: Venusia cambrica; assembly: GCA_951394065.1. NCBI lineage: Eukaryota > Metazoa > Arthropoda > Insecta > Lepidoptera > Geometridae > Venusia > Venusia cambrica. The sequence continues at coordinate 4,596,274 of OX596043.1, read as the reverse complement.
TATTATATTATAAATATATATATTTGTTGGATATCTGGATAAATTTGACTGATTAGCTCCTACATGGTGTGCAGACACGCACACAAAAAATGCAGGCTTTTTTAAGTCTTGTCGATCCGGCTCACGTTTGGCCAGATTTTATTATTCATTTAATTATTTACCACAAAGTAAGCACTATACTCACACCAACTTCGATATATTATACAGATCGAAAATAACAATTTATAAAAACGTTTTATGTATGGGAACTCCCTATTTTTGTTCATTATTAGTCAGGTCTGAATATTGGACACCCCACCCTTTATTTCCGAAAATTATTAAAAACCGAAAATATGCCATAACTTATTGCTTATGGGCAATCAACATACTAATTTCCAAGTGCCTATCATTTGTGGTTTCAGGGATATGCAACATTTTACTCCGAACTTTGCGCGCCATTTTGAACCCAATTGGAGTGCGAATTTTCCAAATTCCTTTATTACCGGACGCCTACACACCAAGACAAACATGCCCTTGAAATTTCAATTCTGTACACCCAGCGGCTTAGGCTGTGCGTTGTATCTAGTTGAATCAGTCAGTCACTCAGGACTTGTCCTTTTACGCATTAGAAGATGCTTGATACTGTGTATCAAGTAGTCAAGTTACATTAGTCAAGGGTCGTAAATACAGTCACCTCAACAGCCCATTTATGTAGTGGTTAATTGGATATTGGGCAGAGCCTCCTCTAAAAACGGGATCCCTTAAATCGGCTTTTACGACATCCGCGGGCTGAGTTGGAGGGGGTTGATTCTTAAGCCGGAACTGCTACGGTCGGGTAAATAAAAAAAAAAAATTCGTTGAATGCCTCGTTATACTGATTTCAAAAAGTATAAGCACGACTATTATACCATGCATTATTCAGGAGTTCCGCTGTCATCATCGTAAGACCCTGGTTTACATGGTTCGTAGAAGAGTATCACACATACAATCATTTTAAATGCACAACGCTCTTAATATGTATTACTGTTATTTACTGAAAAAACCCCTTATATTGATTCCACTCCATAATCAGACAGTTTTGACATTCATCCATTGCATAAAGAGCACTCAAAATACACCAGTTTACTATAGAAACCACGCGTACATCGCGTTTTTTCTGTTAAATAACAATATTTTTTGTTTTTTTTCTAATAAAAGGATTATTAATTATTAAAGTATTATTAAGCCCTTCAATTAAAATTAAAAAAAACAATAAACCATGAATCACGTTCTTATATATTTCATGTGAGGAATCTATAATGATAATTTTGACCTTTTATCATGCATGGTTTCAGAGTTAGGGCATACTTTTAGTGAAAACTTTCAACCCCTTTTTGAACCCTTAGGGTAAGAATTTTCAAAATTCCCTTAGCACTAATTTTCGCATCAAAACAAACATACCCTCCAAATTTGTCTCTACGATTAGCCGTTTAGGCTGTGCGTTGTTATCAGTGAGTCAGTAAGCATTTTATATTAGTAAAAGATAAGATATGGGTGTCCAAATTATTCTTAATAAACTCGTGTGCAAAAAATGGACTCAGGCCGTGCACCCGCGGTCGAAAGTCTGCCAAAATAAGATTAAAAGATTTTACAATCAGTTTAATTTCTGATTGTAAAATCTTAAAACTGTAGGTTTTAGCTTTCGAATGAGAGGTTTTCCTTTTTACTTTTGGTTTTCTTTATAATAAAAAAAAATTACGAGAGGAGACATTCTGCTCTCTAAAATAACGAGATAAGGAACCGTAAAGAAAATGCAAGCTTAAATAAAAAAAATACGGCTTCTAAATGGTTTTTCATCGACCGAATAACTTTCTTTACGTTTTCTTGTGGAATGCTATCCCAAACTTCAGTGAGTGCTTGGAGGCCAGGATTTCTAGCCCGAACTTTTCGATTTCATCCCACAAATGCTCAATGGGTTTTAAGTCCGGGATTCGCGCTGGCCATTCCAGACCTCCTGCAAGTACTGCCGAACTTAAACTGTGTGGGCGGGCATTATCTTGCATCAAAATGAAGTTTTCACCGATAAAACCGGCGTAGGGAACGACCTGATCCCCTATTGTTTCTCCAATATTTAGGTTCACCGTCAAGCCTCGCGCTCAGCCGCCAGTTTCGGCGAGGTCGGTGCAGCAAGGTCTCCTCTTCCACAAGTGTGCAATAAAGTATTTTAGCTCCGTGGTTTGATGATTCGGAAGTGGCCAGGTCCGTCATCATAACTATGATGAGGCTTCGATCGGGACACATTCCATTAAATAGTTTTGGCTATCTCATGAGCAAAACCAACTCACCGAACTGTACAGAGTGTGATGTAGTGGAAGACGTGTACCATATTATTATGGAGTGTGTTCGGAACGAAGCCGAGAGAATTAATTTTATTCAGAAAAATAATGTTGATTTGTTTATTATAGGAATGTGTAACAATGTTCTGGCTTTTCCCTTATCGGAGGAAGCCAAAATGTTGGTTAAATTTGTTAATGTAGGCATCAAACGTAGAACGGTGATTTAATTTTTTGTTTCTAGGTTGTAAGTTCGAGGGTGACTTAATCAGCGTGATTAAACCCTCTATAATAAATAAAGATAAAAAAAAAAAAAAAGTATTTTAATTCATTAATTAATTCATTCTATCTTCGTCACTCTTACAATCCATCTCTTCCTCGGTCTACCCCAACGTCCACCACATTCATAAATTTTGCTCGTACGCCATCAAAATCTAATAACCAATATTCTACCCTTGTCCAACACTTGGTAGAGTCGGCACAGTTTCAAAAAAATATATTAATATTGTTTGTATTCATATTTCATATACCAAAGTATATGAAATATGGGTATACGAAACAGAGTCACGTGAAAAATGTCAATCGCAATAACCTGTCACCCACACACAGTACTCCCCATTGAGTGTGTCGCGTTCACGCTCAGTAATTTTTGCAGCGTGTCTACTGGAATTTAGCAAACAAGGCAATTACATCAATTGGTTTGTGTACTTAACTGCAAAGTCATCTTGCACAATGGTTATTTTGGCGTAGGTGTGCCTCCAAGCTGCGAACAACCGATTATTTTATCAACGTCATGACGATTTAGCGTCGTCCCTCAGTGACAATGAGGTTTTTCTGATGATAACCCCTTCAGAGCGTCGTCATCGTATTCTAGCTTATGGGAGCTTATGCGATATTTCATTAAACTTTGCTGATTCATCCTCATGTTATGTATTAACCATAGATACGGTTATTCTCACACTAATTTATAAGATGTTGAGCTATTTATATATTATCAAACAATTATATTGGGTACGTTCGTTCATTGTGCACGAAACACAGGGGCAAGAACCTGCAATAAAATTCACATTTAATCGACAACAGACAAATCGTGAACCAAATGAGCTCTAAATAAAGAACAACAGCTAGTCGTAAATAGCTAACGGTAAGATAATGCGAGTTATTATTTATTGCGGAACATGGCGTCAGTCAATCAAGCGAACCTGCCCACTGAGCAGCTGCAGATGGAATAGACCAAAACAACATCACTATTAATTATCGTGTCTAATTCATAATGCTTATTATTTTTATAGTAATATACCCAAAGGGTGCCAACGGGAGTGTGTTTTTCTATTGTCATACGACCAATAACTATTTTGTAATTAAATTTATTTTAGGTCTATCATAAGTAGTAGTAATGCCTGAATAGTTTATGTAACAATAGTCCTTACTTTGATATATGATGCAAAGCGTGAGTTGGATCCATACAAATGCTCCTGAACGAAATGCATACAACCAGCATGATTTGCCTTGCCAAATGTCTTCGGTGTGCGTGTCCGACTCGCACTTGGCTGGTTCAATTCTACCATCCAAAGCATCAAGTCATAAAGTGCCCTTGCCCAATACCCATGTCTCCAATATTCCAGTTGCACCAATCTACAATGAAGCTACTGCCCTTGTTCTGGTTGGATCCCTTAGTTGGCTTTTCTGACATCCTTGGGTTGGGTTGGAGGCATCGATTCACATCAGCCGCAACTGCCACGGCCAACCCATATGCTACTAGTAGTTTTGATCGATGAAAAGCCATAATAGTCTGTAATTTTTACTTCCATATTCTTCAAGTTCGGTTGCATAAACTGACCCGCTTATTCCAATGCCAGTTGTGCAGTTCAGGCCTGGAGAAATTCGCCCTCTTCAAATTTATATCAGCTTTTTTGAATGGCAAAACAGTCCCTACGTTAAATTGAATGTAATGCCTGAATTTAAAATGATAAAATCGTTTATTCGTGATGTGCCTCTGAATAATAAATGCGTTCCTTGAAATTTAACATTAGTCGAACCTACTTGACTTTGATTTGACTTAATAACAACGTTTTTTTTATTGTACGACTGCCTGGCCGTCATCTCAGCTGGTTACAAATTAAGATAATGCCGAAGGTAGAGGCGTACTTCACCCGGAATCTGCAACAAACTGAGGAACTGGCAATCTTACCTCTAACTTGACCAACACATTGACAACATTATCAAGAAGGCTCGAGCATTTGCAGGCTTTGTTTTGTGAATGTCGTCGGTGTTTGTCAGCGTAAAGACCTTTAAAATTCTTTACTGTGCCTATGTTCGCAGCCACTTGGAGTACGCCTCTCAGATATGGAAACCACGCTATAAAACTTATTATATCTTGGATTGAAAGCCTTCAGAAACGTTTTCTTCGCTATTATACAGTTCAGGGCAAATATTTAACTCTCAGATTATACCGAAAGATGTCTAAATTATATTTCCTGCCGCTTAAAAATCAATGGGATATTGCTGATTTGTGCTACCTTATGAATATTGCAAATGGTACAGTAGACTTTCCGGAGATATTAGAACTTATTGGATTGCGCACGAACACAGCTTCCTTTCAAACATTCTTTCCTACTCAACGTTCCTCTAGTAAGAACAAGCCATAGGGAGAACGGGCCGCACTCGTTTACCATAAAGGCTAATAACTTATTAACTAAATAAAGACTTATTTCATAATTTATAAGCAAATACTGATAGAACCAATGTAGAAATAGATTTGACGAATACAAGTAATACGCGTCTTATACGCTTTATTTTTAAATAATATTTAGTAAAACTTACATAGCAACCTAAAGATTAATGATTTTATTTGTCGTCTACTAAGCGGAAAATTATTGTAAATTAAAGTATAAACTGAACCTATTAGTGAAAACGTGTAATTAGTTTATAGTTATCTATACTTAATCTGTTTCACTTTTATTGTGTTAGCTGTAAGTTTTCCGATAATCATTAAATAAATAAAATTCCGGAACACATAAATTTTAGAACTGTTGTTATGTAGGTGGTAGCTAGCCAGGCGGACTTAAACAAAGTCCTACAACCAACCAAATTAATCACAATATTGTACTCCCCCTCGGGATCGAACGCGGGACCTCTGGATCAGACACCGGAACGAGAACCACTAGACCACAGAGGCGGTTTAAGGTTTCAGGGTTTTTTCAATCCATCCTCGAAGTCGAATTAAATTGTTTTTTTTTAAGATAGCTCATCTCGTGATATCGAGTCTTCCCTGGGCTAAGATGAGGTCTACGATGTAGCAAGCCTTTCCTTTAAATGCCTTGTAACACTTTTTTGAGGTGTTGGGAGAATCAGACGCTGGCACCACCGCTGACTCCAAATTCCATACGCATGCGTTAGTAAATTTGCTGTCAACATTAAAACTTATTCAAGTTCAAAATTTCTTATTAATGTACAGGCATTAATTGTTTCTTTATTAGTGTTTCCAGATGATCCTCCGGCTTTTGTACCGATGACCATATGCTCAAATAAGTAATCGTTCATTTACCCAAAGACATTATAGAGAAGGCAATCCTGGTTATCGATTTTATACATGCAACAAACATAATATGTAATCATAATTGTGTGCTTTCTTGACTTGACCGTCCTCAGCTGCCTGACCGATATAGCTATAAATGATTTAGAATATGCATATATAATATTTGTTTGTAACTGTCAAACCTGACGGGGATTTAAGGCATTACTTCTAAAGGTCGCGGAAGATGTCTCATCAATCAATCATTGTTTGTTATCGAATCGGCGTTATGCTTGAGACATGTTTTTAATCCATTTTGACATTTAGGTTGTCTGACTATTATTCAATGTTTTATATAAATTCGACCCATCGTTTTATCTTGACTTTATTGTACGAGGGGTTTTTATAACGTGAACCTACAGTACCTAACATAAGCTGTTTGTTTCTAATTTCCTATCGATTGATATTTAGACGATATACTTTCTTCGATTTTCGGTAAATGGTTTGCTCCATATTTTACCTGTATTTATTAGTTTGAATAGCCTTTATAATTTGATATATTATACAAATGTAGAATCGTTTTATTTAATTCGAGGATACTTTTTAAACCGAATGGTATTCTACAACTTGTATTTCTTTTAGAGAGCCTGTCGAATGAGTATTCCTAAATTAACCACTCACGAAGATTTAGTTTACTGCTTACCTAAAAATAGCGTTCACAAGTCAGACTGCTAACGATACAAGATGTAAACATGGCCTTGCTCTGACGAAACGCGCCGCGTACTGAAGAAAGTGAAACTTAAATTGCCCCCGAAACGTAGTGTCATTGAATAAGACTCCGTAGATCGTTCAAGTGGTTACCACCATTCTTAGCAATTATTACTGGCAACGGAGCTTTAACGTGACTTCATTTTGGGACCAGACAGGTTTCTGATGAATAAAGTAATTCGCGATTCGTGATCTGATGTATTTTCCACCGGAAACGTTTTTGAATACACCCATGTTCACTTTCCATTTCTTTATACAATTCCTTCACACGCACGTCCCTTCACGCACTAGTTTCTGTGAACCAATTTGTAGTTATTCAAGATAGTTGTGTCATTTTTACACATCAATCCATTACAACCACATTGAGTAGGTAGGTACACACCGACGAGTTGTTTCGATTGATTTTGTATGAATCATCTCCGGTATTCTTTGAATCGTCTTGTTTCTCAAATATTTTATTAACTGTGTCCATGTTCATATCGTTTGATCATATATCTTCGAAACAAAACGTATGATCAGCACTTAGATTTTCTCTTTTGTTGCGTGTCAGTACTGTTATCAAATCTGATAAACTTATTGACAACATTCCGTTCTAGGTTCGTGGTTCTAAGATAAGATTGTACATTGTACCGCTGATATTCATTGGACTTACATATCTGCAGTGTTTTTTCGGTTATTTAGTGAACAAATAATTATAGTCATGTGCTTGTTTTATGAAGATGAAATTCAGCGAAAGAAAAGACTTGCCCCTGCCTTGACCCTGCCTCAACCATTACCACCACCTCCAATACAGGTACCCATTAAGATAATGATAATATACATTTACTTACGTCACTGCCACTCTTTGTGTCTTATCGTGATGTTCAAGTCACAAGTTCCCAATTTGTGTCCAAAATCAGCAATTATCGTCTGAATTGCAGTCAGGAAAACGTTTAGTCGTTGCGTTGTGGTTGTAGCAACATTTAATGGTCGCTGTCGCTATGAACCCTTAATAACCCATTAAACTCCAAATCAAAAAGTAAATACCTTCATAATCATGATTTCTTCTCTACGCAATCGAACAGCAAACAAACATTCGATTTATGAATTTACGATGAAAGCTTCACAGACGACAGGCCTTTACAAAGCAGGTATGAGGCAAGAAACTATTCATAGGGATTTAGCAATGCCATTTTCGATAATGCAACGTTCTATTGTCGCGAAGGAAGACGTTTGTGGACTCTGCGCCCGGACGCCACGCACTCGGCCGTGACTCTATTTAACGGTGGAGAACACGGCGACACTGATTCGAGTTCCTTAGAAAAACCTACACTGAACTGCGCGATTTATTAACCGCTAGAACGTTTTGTTGCAAACAAGGCGTAATGTTTTTAAACCGGCCGTAAGATTGCTAAATGGGTAAAGTAATTTGACGTTGACTTGTCAGTGCTTCTTGTTACATTTCGTGTGGTTCATCTTCCATTATGTTATTTCCAGCGTTTGCAAGTCAATGAGCACGTATTTCAAGTTCTTTCTCATGGTTTCATGGCTTATTATGGCATGTGTTACATAATTCATCACATTTAATATAGTCCTCTTGAACATGAGGACTAGGTTAGGTACATTAAAAGTAAGTAAAAAAAGTTAAAAGTAGTCATAGGTAAAGTGTTAAAAGCTATCAAATGACTTTTTTCTTGTACGTCAGTGATAGAATTTGGAACCCGATATCAGCGATGGCACGCGATAATCCCAGTATTTTTGACGAGTATCGCTTTCAAAGTACGTATTGCGTGCATAGCATAGATAAGCTCTAGGCAACCCACTATCTAATTTCTGGGATAATGTGTATAGTGCCTATAGCCAGTAAAACCAAAAGTTGTTTTGAATTATTTAAATGAGCTGTAAAAAATATGGTTCTATCCTCACACAAAGTTTATTATTTAGTACGCCGTCTGGGGAAGTAATCAAATGAAATTAAATTAAAAGAAAATACTATATTGCACTGCACACCTTATTTATAAAACTGTATAACTCAATATATGTATATACAATGGGAAGACCGCCCAGACATCCATGAGATGGTGAAGATTTTATGGCTAAAAAGGTTGGTGGTGCACAAATTTATCGTTAGTACCTCCTTACAGAATTTCGCAGCCAAATAGCATTATATCATTTGTGCTATGTTCTTGCGGTGAGTAAGGTCGCCAGAGCTAATTAAAAAAGGTCACCAACGCGCGAGTGATGCTACTGGTATGCTAAACAGGTAGTTAAAAAAAGTTTTCGGGTTCGAACAAAATGCGAGGGATCCTGAAAAGTCGTCTTGTGTCCTTAGATGTTTCACATGTATCATCAGTGAATAACCACTAACCACACCTTTTATTTCTTCAAATTAGTTGGTGGTCAAGACTGTCTAGAGTTGTGTGACGGTTGTCGAGCACCATTACATTTCGTAGTTACTAGTACTTACTAGTAGTGAAAGGCAAATGTTAACATGACTTCTATTGTTTCAGACGGGAGGCGCAGACAGCGCCAGCGGGGGCTCGGGCGGCTCTGGCATGGAGTGTCTGCAGCTCCGAACGCCGCCCGAACCCTTCCACTACCTCATCTCGGAGCAGGCTAAGTCCCTCGTAGCTCTTCAGGTCAGTGCAGAATACCTATCCTTGTTTTATCTTGCTGCTCGCGCCATCAAATTACTTGGGGTACTTTTAATCGAGGTAAAGGGGTAAATCGAAGACCGAGGAGGGGTGGTAAATCTTTTACGATCATGACTAGTCATGACTCATGAAAATATACCGTTTACTTAGGTGAAGTGTATGTTTTGGATTTTTTAACAGACTTCAATGGTTGATACAGGCCAAGAACCTGTATCAACCATATTTCTAGCAAATAAATAAATTTTGAAACTTTGAAACTTGAAAATTAGAGGTTCTCAATTCGGTTGTATTTTTTTTATGTTTTTACTCCTCTATTTATCATAATTGGGGAAAAAAATATTGATAGGGGTAGCTCTACATTGGTTCCATTTTAATTTGGTGAATACCTAAAGAAGATCTTTGGATCTCGGGACCAAAACTCCTCAACGGACAACAGCAAGTTAAAGATATCTCCGCCAATTGAGGTGCTATTTGCACCTACAGATAAGTTGTGGTTTCAAGTTATTTGGTGGTCGTGTGTATGATTCTGGCTGGACACCAATTACTTTTTGTTGAAAATCGTGTTTAAAAAAAAAATCCGACTTTAAAATCATATATTTTGTAAAGCAGTACTTATCGTTATGAAATTAATCTACCATAAGAACCCTGTTTTTTGATTTAGCAAGTCGGCACCGATTCCAAATATATAGAAAGTTACCGATCAATATGTTTTAAAGTTTTAAAACACCTACAAGCTCTCAAAGTAGAACCTATTGTTGTCTTAAGATATTTTAAGAACTTCATCCTACAAGCTCTTAAATTGGCAGTTCTGTAAGGCATAAATTGTGGTGTTCTTGCAGGTAAATTCTAACCCTCTGAAACTAACACTAGTCCTGATCTTGACGTTCTGACATTGAAAAGGGTGAAGAGGAAAAGTTGTAAACATTTGCAGAATTTAAATTGTTTCACGAAACCCGGGTTTTGTACAAAAGTTTCTGTCAGTTTCAGTGTAATTTAAAACTTAATTTGGTTTTTATAATTCATAATTCATTTATTGCTCATGAATCTACGTATAACAACATTTTAAGAGTAGTTGAGCCCCTTGTGAAAGGGCTCGTCCGGAGAAGTACTACCACCATACCTATTTCAGCCGCCAAGCAGCATTTCTGTGTTCCGGTTTGAAGGGTATGGTCTGGTGAAATTACGGGCACGCGAGGCTTAACACCTTTATGTCTCAAGTTGACGGGCGCAATGCAGTGCCGTGTAGGCTATGTTCCTTGTGGATTTGACCTACGCAGTAAGGCATTGTTATAGGCAAGAGATGCACTTAACAGGTGGGCTACTTGCTTGTTCCGTCTTCTAGTAGTTTAAAAAAAAAGGAAGGCTTTCTCTATCTGCTAGGTCCAGCTAATTAGCATAAAAACATAACAATTATTTATAAATATGTCGAAATATCTCATTTTATATTAATCAAATGAAAATAAAAAATGTTATTGCAAAATTAAATCACAGTAACTTTTTACGGTTTTTTTTACTAAAATATCACATAATCGATGCTTGAATTGATTCACAGATTTGTGGACTTCATTGTAAATCGATGGAGGCATGCAAAACACACTCTTCCCCACTTTACGTTGTTATGCTATCATTTATTTTATCATTGTTACAAATCTATAATACAGTTTTATTTACAGTTTCTGATTAATATGTTTGTTGAAATAAGATTTAGCATCGTATCCATTCTGTCCATCAATTATGGGTGTAGAAAATACCTACTTGAGAACATGTGACACGAATCTTATCAGATAACTAAGCCAAACTGTCAGTTTTGTCAATGGAAAAGTAGCAATGATATTAGTGGCCCATTTTCCTTACCAAATGTTGTGAGATACTGGGAACTTCAAGTACCTAGGTGCCGGAAATTATTGAAAAGGTTGCCAGTCTACGAGCGATGCATCTGGTGTTGCAAACGTGTAAATGTTGTTGGCTTACTAGGTGGGATGTGTACCTTAGGCGTACAATGAAAGCCATAGCGATTTATCAGATTTATCAGCAGATTAATAAAAAAAAAAAATTACAGGACATTAAATTCACACAGCGCCATCTAGTCCCAAACTAAGCATTGCTTGTAATATGGGAGCTAGATTACCGATAGAATACTTAAATACTTTTGTAAATACATACGTACTATATGATACAACACCCAAACACAGAACAAACATTATGTTCATCACACAAATGTTTGTCCTGGGTGGGAGGGAATCCAATCCACAGCATACAGCGCAGAAGGCAGAGTTACCAACTGAGCTATGAGGCTTGTTACTTTATCGTCCAGCTCTCACATTGTATCCTCTCACAGGAACTTCAGAATGAGGTCGGAGCATTGCTCGAGTTCCGAGACCTCGTCATCGAGACGTTTCCAAACCTGCGCTCGAAGATGCCTCCGTCGACGCCGGCGAGCGCCACGCGACGGGATTGGGAGCCGGGCGTGCGCGTGCGCAGGAAACTCGCCGCTGGGACCGAATCAGCGAGAACTAAGCCGCAGCCTTCCGTGCAGGTATCACTTTACACAGTACACTAAACAACATTCAGATACGAGGAAGATTCATTTACAGTGCCTTCTTGGAAAGGTCCAAGGTCTACGATGGATCGTAGACTTCAAACTTGCTCATACCTAAAAAAGCTTTTTGATAAATATTTATACTGAATTAACTAACCATAAGGAGCGAAAATCATAAACGCAATAATGCAATCATTATACTTACCATTTTAATTTCTCTGAAATATATTTCCACACCAGAACAATTACTGGTAGAATATGGTTCCCCGCCTCGTTCTGACGGGGCAGAGCAAGATGTTTATTATGTTCGCCCCTTATGGTTAGTTAATTCAATATAAATATTTATCAAAATGTTTTTTTAGGAAAATATTATAGGAGCCAATTTTTTTAAATATGAATGATGCTATGAATGGTTAGCTATTGACCTCTAGGCTTGTCTAGCACTAGACCAGAGCAAGGATGAGGTCTACGATCCATCGTAGACCTTTGGTAAACCTTTCCCAGAAGGCACTGTAAATGAATTTCAGCTTCATATTATTTAGTTCCTACGAGTACTTGCATTCATAGATGTCTGGTTGTCAGAATCGAGCTGTTCCATCTGTTGACATGACACAATACCGGTTAATTCTGTTTCCAGGACTCCGGGTTCAGCACTGAAACATCATGCGGGAAGGACGCGCACTCGTCCGCTTCCGCTTCCGCGTCCGCCTCTCGGTCGCGGCCGGCGGAGGACGAACTGCTGGCACTCCTCGACGTCATCCAACGCAAAGGCGCGCGGCTGTGTGACGAGGCGGACCAGCTGCGATGCGAGATCGATGGCAACGCCACTGCGGAGGAGTGCTTCACGAGGGCGATGATGCAGCCTTGCGAATGCGGGGACTTGCAGAGGTGAATACATTATTTTATACTACTAAGGTGGCAAAAAAGCATACGGTCCACCTGATCCGTAAGCGGCTACCGTCGCCAATATATGCTGTAGGACCAGACTTACGTCTAGTCTCTACGTACGAGAACCTAGTTGAATTATCTGTATAGAGATATGATCATGTATCCTTATCTCTCAGTGCTTCCTTCTAAGCGTAAAATTGTTAGGAGTATGGGTGGTTAGTCATATGCCTGTATAAGGGACGAAAGTACGACCGATGGAATAGCAATAATTGTCACCTGTGGTCCCAAATGTAAATAAATAAATGTATATTTTTTCACATGGGATGAATAAGCTTGGCTGCAAAACTTGCACAGGCACCGGCAAGAATGAGGTTTACGATGGGGCGAAGTGCTTGGATCATTCGACCGTAACCACTGGTAAGAGCCAGCGATTCAGTTACCTGGGGGTAGACGCCTTGGAGGTAGATCCCACCATTCCCATTTGGCCCAAAACATCTAACCAGCTACATTCTACATTCAGCTACATCATCTTCCTGTCCGTTATTTCTCTATAGGTGGGGTCGGCACAACATGTCTTCTGCTCTGACATGTTGTTAGAGTTTTGCCTGAAATGCCTTGGAAATACTCGGTTGTGCGGGATGGGATGAGGGTTAAGTTAATTAGGTGTTCAGGGAGGGATGACGATATAAGCATAAGGGGGCATGAGGATACTAATGTCACGGAAGAATGGTGAGTGTGAGACTAGCAACTAGAGCGGTCCGTATTGATTCCGGCCTGATATCGAACTACCAATCGAGAACTTGTCTGGACTGATCATAGCGTTTATGATATCACATCAACAGCCCATGAGTGTCCACTGCTGGACAGATCCCCCTATAAAGCCGAAGGGTTTAGCCATAATCACCACGCTTGGTAGGCGGATTGGTGAAGCCAAAGGTGAAGCCAATCCACAGAAGGAAGCTGCTGCCCTTTTTCTGGTGAGATCCCATAGTCGGCTTTTACGACATCCATGGGCTGAGTTGGAGGGGTCTGAAACCGCAACCGCCACGGCAAATGTATGATATCAGTAGCAAAAGTTCTTAGAAGTCGTAAAGTTTTTTCGAGATAAGAGAGTAAGGCGTGTCTATTCACATACCATATTTGTTAGTATTGTTCGGCTGAGCCACGCCATGAAATGAATGAATGTGTGTTGTGAGTTGTGAAGTATGCTACGCTTTGTGCGAATGCATAAGCGGAAGACACGAACTGTTGTCGTAACAAAGTAAAATCGGTTTTCAGACTCAAGCGTAGATCTTAATTGCTTCTGTTGCTCAAGTAAAGATCAAAGATACAACGTAAAGTTACGATGCTTATGAGAAACACGGTTGATGCTACACATTTTTTTTTTTTACACCACTAAGGTATCAAACAGGCATACGGCCCACCTGATGGAAAGCCGTACCGTCGCCTATGGACGCTCGCAACACCAGAAGCATTACACGCGCATTGCCGACCCATTTTCAAAATTTCAAAACGCCCTTTTTGAAAAATCCCATACTGTAACTACTAGGGAAAACCTCAGCAGGGAGATCATTCCACAATTGAATAGTTCGCGGGAGGAAGTTCCTCTTGAACCTTACGGTGCGCGACGGCATTGTGTTCAAAGTGTGTGGATGCAATGGTATGAACATGTCGTGCAGCAGGATGCGATCGGATTACCTGCTTTGATTGCAGCTTAGCGCTGGTCCGATGATCCAATTTGCCATTTTTAGAATTCCGTACCCAAATGGTGCCAACTGGATCATAGTACTCAGCTCTGTCTGTCCGCCGTAACAGAATCGACCCATTTAACTAAGCCCATGGATGTCCTAAAAGTCGACTAAGGGATTTCACCAGAAGTAGGTCAGCAGCTTCTGTGTATTCACTTCACCTATACTGAGACCACCAATCCGCATGCCAAGCGTGGTGATTATGGCAAAACCTGCTTCGGAGGAGGCTATCAGTAGTGGACACTAATGGGCGGTTGATGTGCTATCCGTCCGTATGTGTGTGTGAAAGCGGTTTCTCATGAACCGTTATAGGTAAACGGCTGAGATTTTCATAAAGTGTGTATTCTCTATTGCTGCTATAGCAACAAGTAATAACAATGAAATTAATTAAAGGCGCCCATACAATTTCAAAATCGAACGGTCTGAATTATGCGTCGGAACCCTCGGTGTGTGTGTACTTGGCCAGTTTATTTCTAGTTCGTTTCATTGAAATATATTTTGTTTGAGTAGAATTGAATATTTCGCTCTCATTCGAATGATTTGTGTATGATGTGATATCGATCGAGCGATGAAGCTGTTTCTCGGGTTTTACTCTACTCTACTTATATCGATCAAAATAGTTATTATAGTTTAAAAACTACCTACCATTTTTTAAGAGTAATTTTACAAATTATGGGATATCATATTGGGGGTTGGGGGCACGCTTGACAAACGAGTTGCTGTTCCTTAGTCGCCTCTAACGATATCCACTGGTGGATAGGGACGGGCCCATAATATCAGAGGCCGCCACGGTCAATTATGTTGCTAGTGTCAGATCCAGAGGTCCTGGGTTCGATACCTAGGAGACGCTTGGTTTAGTTGGTGGTAGTGCGCTTCCATCTTCGGCTTTATCAAAATCATAATTATCATATCTATAGGTGAGATCAAGGGTCAAGGGCAATCGCTTCCCCATCGTACATTAAAATAATAATAGGTTTATCAAAGCAAATGTTTGCGTAGGTTACGTTCAGAGCGGGACGCATTACTTGCGCGAGCGGCCGAGCTCGAGGCGGCGGCATGCGTGTCTCCGCCAGCGATCCCCCGCACGCCGCTCGGCAGGCTGGACTCAGTGCTGGACACGCCGTCGCGGCCGCCGCGGGTGCCCACGCCCAGCTCCACCAAGTTCGCCGCGATTCTCGCCGAGAGCAATCCGGTCGAACTGAAACGGCAGCTGCTCACTTCCACCGTGCAGAATCAGGTATGTTTTAATACTCGCCGAGAGCAATCCGGTCGAACTGAAACGGCAGCTGCTCACTTCCACCGTGCAGAATCAGGTATGTTGTAATACTCGCCGAGAGCAATCCGGTCGAACTGATATGGCAGCTGCTCACTTCCACCGTGCAGATTCAGGTATGTTGTAATTCTCGCCGAGAGCAATCAGGTCGAACTGAAACGGCAGCTGCTCACTTCCACCGTGCAGAATCAGGTATGTTGTAATACTCGCCGAGAGCAATCAGGTCGAACTGAAACGGCAGCTGCTCACTTCCACCGTGCAGAATCAGGTATGTTGTAATTCTCGCCGAGAGCAATCCGGTCGAACTGAAACGGCAGCTGCTCACTTCCACCGTACGGAATCAGGTATGTTGTAATTCTCGCCGAGAGCAATCCGGTCAAAATGAGACTGCAGCTGCGCACTTCCACTGTGCAGAATCAGGTATATTGTAGGCTACAACATACCTGATCATGATGTAGCTGTGGCTACAAGTTGAGCAGCTACACAGCTCGATCTCGCGCGTTTCACTTGCACGTTATTTGACCAAGTTATCCATCGTTTTCCTCAAAAGCATTAAATTTAATTCATGCTCTCGCAAAACAGTTTTTCTTGCTAACCTTGCATCAAAAAAGACGGTTGTATCAAAATCGAAATTAGCATTTTTAAGGATAATTTGGTAACGCCTTATCTACCGACGATTCGAAATCCCGACCTGCACACAATTAAGATGTTAACATCCCTATATATTTCTAGCACAAACTCAAATTAGTCCAAGCTTACGAAGTTTTATCTCTCGCGAAATGCTTAGTACTAAACTGGATATGCTTCCAGAGACTTATTTGGTTGCGCGAAGTAAATTGCACGTTGGTATAATCAACTCTATATCAATAATCTCTTGTTGTTTCATGTTTGGAAATGCTTAAATCGTTTGATAACAAAACCTTCAGTAAAGTAGAACGTTTTAGTTTTACTTTTATTTGGTTTACGGAGGTTGAAACAATTACAGATTTGGTTCGAACTTCAAAATTGCGTGATGAACAAAAGCTGATTGAACCTTTCTAATACGCTGAGTTTGTTTGTACCCAGCCTTGGGTCAATCTTTCAAAGATTCAAGTAAGGTTATGATATGACTCATTGCATTATCGTGAGACCTTTGCCAAATCCTCATACACCCACCTTAAACATCTGTCACAATCACAATCTCTGGGCAAGGCCACTGCCAATGTCTATAGCGAACGAATCTTGGAGTAGGTGGTAAAAGATAATTTCGATTTGAAATTATTCTGTCATAGTATTTGTATGTTAGAAAAATATAACATTTGACGGCAACGACTTTATTTCTGGATAAGGATGTCATGATCTACGCAGTCGAAAGCCTTAGATAGATCACATAATACTCCTAGTGTTTAAGCTTTGAGAATCCGCCTGGCTGGCTATCATCATCATATCTTAGTATGACGCCACTGTTGGTGCATTTATAGTTTTTGTGTTCAGAGGTAATATAGCCAGTACTTCAGTCTGTTGAGGATTCCGGGTGATATGCGTTTCCACCTTCGGCCTTATCATTACTTGACACATGTGGGATGAAGGTCAAGCGCTTTCCCGTCGTGGAATGAAAACAAAATGATATCAACATGTTGCTAAATGTATTATGGAATTTGATTCGATCACTGGAATTACATAGTTGGTTATTATCATAGATTTGAACGTCAGAATGTATTTTAGTCTGACCATTCCTTTATTGAATTGTTTTAATATCCACCTGGCAATGGTAGTATTCATGTTTAGTAGTTGGCACATCTCTTTAAAGTTGGTGGTTTTTACTTCTTTCTTCAAGTCAATATTTTTTTGTTCATCATTATCATAATTATTATCTTTATTTTTGCCCTTTTGCGTCCACTGCTGATTCAGGTCTCTTTCCCCCTCGACGCCACATATATGCTAAACCGTCAGCCTCCCCACACTCGCGTCCTTTTAAGCCCAGCGGTTATCGGTTCTGCAAGCTACTCATCAAGGCTTGCTAATTCTTATATTTTAGTTACTCTTGGTTCCTTTCCGTTACCTCAACATTCTAGAATCGTGACACAGCCATTTTGTATTGAAGCTCGTTGACACAATTCTGGGTGAACATCAAGCTCAAACAATTGAGATCAATCAAATCAAGATCTTCCACTTAACACCATGACTACTTTTTAGAACTAGTTGCGCCCTGCCATTCCCATTACTGAATATAAGTTAGAGCAATCTGTACTGAAAGAAAGAAAGAAAAGAGATTTATGTACCCAATAAAGAAATAAAAATAAAAACTATACTTGCTTAAACTAAGCTACACCGACGAACTCATTTTTTTTATATAATTGACGCTTGGCCTTCATCTCACCAGATTTTTCAAGTTATGATAAGGCCGAAGGTGGAGACGCACTTCACCCGGAATCCTCAAAAAACTGGGGCACTTTTACAAATAATATGACACAAAAATTCACAACCCACGACGGGACCCGCACATCTGCACTAATATTACGAGTATAAAGAGATAAAGTTTGACAGTTTGGATGTAGAAGGATCTCCGAAACTGCTCGTCCGATTTCATAATAACAATAAAACATTTTTATTTTACTGTTATTGAAAATGGACTTTCGAGACATGGCTATATATTTTGTCTTTATATTATTTTTGGATAAACATGCACAAAGAGTGATATAGTTTTGTATATTGATAATTGACGGCTTCTCTTACAGTCACAGACTGAATACCACGCGGGTACAGCTAGTTTACTATAACTAGATACCAATGGTATTTTGGTTGGTATTTAATTGGTCGGAATTTCACCGTAAAATAACATTACTAGCATGTAACTACGGCAAAGGTAAGGAGCTGTACAAACTCATTTGCACTGACGACTATCCATTATGTACTTAAATATATATTAATTTTGAAATAAAACTGCCGACAAAGTAGACAAAATGTTTTCTATCATAATGAGAGTTTCGGCCACACTCCATTAGGCCCACGCCACGGTTCCGCGTCATTTTGCCGAAATGATGTTTTGCGTCATCGTCGGTCGCGCAAACTCTCGTTAGCAATCTGAGTGGTGGACATCACGTAAACGATTACCACATCTTTACATAGCTTCGTCGCTACAAAGCCTACTTTTTTCCCAGCACAAGGTTCAAAAAAATAGAAATTGTCAAGTGTCCTATAAATATGTTTTTAGTGTACAATAAATAATTTTCATTCATACATAATATAAATCAGTAATAATCAATCAATATTACTCGACATTATACACAACGCCACCAGCCCCAAGCTTGGCTTATATTATATATTCCCATATTGCATAGATTGCAATATGGGAATTCGATTACAGAGAATATGAATACTGATACAATTTTATATAATTGTGATAAATACAGAATGAATGTTTGTCCCAGGTGGGAATCGAACCCACAAACTACAACGCAGAAGGCAGAGCGGTTACCGAATGAGTTGTGAGGCCAGTTAATTTAAAAGTGTGTAAAACATTCAAAAACACACAACAAAACACACTGTACATGGTTGTTGCGGACACATTTTCTATGGAAAATATGCCAAAAACTACGATGATCTGTCGGTTAAATAAACATGCAACTCTACAAAAAAAAAAACGATTGAAAATTATCGAGATATTTCTTATCTAACTGTCATTGTGAACCAGTCAGGCGTCCTGCTTATTTCAGCCACAGCAGACATTTTAAAAATAAGTACTTTCATATTAATTTTGTACGGTTGATTTAAATCACCAATCTAGTCCCGTGCTTGTTTAAAGTGAATTTCCCGGTTACCTTTATATTTGACATTTGAGATGTGTATACGGGTGATTCATTTAACCTGGATCAAACGATGTGGGGACGTTATCATTTTGGTTTTCTTTTTTTTTGTTGAGAAGTTGTAATTTAAAGTAACCAAATTAAAATGTTATTCGATAGGATTACTATTTAACTATGTTCATTAAAAAATTAAAAATCGATGCATGTTGAAATCCCCAACGTTTGTTGGGGATTTCAATATGCATCGTTCGATCCAGGTAAAATAAATCGTCCTGTATAATAAACGGTTGTTTATATTTATTAATCGGACAATCTTTAGATGAACACCAGCCTTACAAAATATCTGTTGAGGTTTCTATCGCTTGAATGTGCTGAATTTAGTGCCTATGTCATTTAACGCGCAGACCAACAGGTTGACCTAGCGTGACCGTTTCCGACTTCATTGTCGCTCGTTATATGTATTACACTTTTATAGCCACACATAAACCTTAGTTTACGGTTTAAAATGTAGCGCACATACATATTTATAGAACACTAACTCTGCCCCGGTTTCGCTTGAAAGATTTGTAACGGAAACTGCACACTTTATTATCCCTTTGTAAAGTAAAATCTAAATAAATGCAGTTACTTTTTGTGCTTAGTCTTTTGTGTTCGCGAATTCGCCAGAAAAGGCCCACCATTGTCATAATGTGAAGAGCCATTGTGACAAAGTCTGGGGTATTGTGTTCAACAACAACGTTTTAATTAGCTCAGATGAAAGGGAACTTGTCATTTTAATTACTTATGTAAAATAACATATTTTAGTTTGGTTGGTGGACTTTGTTTATATCCCTGGCTACCATCTTACCTAAGTATGTGGCCATAACAACAATTCGTAACAAGCCTCATAGCTCAGTTGGTAGTAGCTCAGCCTTCTGCGCTGTAGGCTGTGGGTTCGATTCCCACCCAGGACAAACATTTGTGTGATGAATATAGATGTTTGTTCTGTGTTTGGGTGTTGTATCACATAGTACGTATGTATTTACAAAAAAAACAGTATATAAGTATTCTATCCGTAATCTAGTACCCACATTACAAGCTATGCTTAGTTTGGGGCTAGATGGCGCTGTGTAAAATTAATGTCCTGTAATATTTATTTATTTATATTTATAAAAATTGTTGTGTTTCGGCATTTAGAGTTAAGGTAGCCAGTTCATTAGTCTGTGAAGGATTTCAGGTGAAGTGCGCTTCCACCTTCGGCGTTATCATAACTTGACACCAGGTGAGATCAAGGCTAAGCGCCTTCTCGCCGTTGAATATACTAACGAAAAACATATGTTCTTGTTTTTCCTTGGATTCGGGACGTGTTTTAAAGCTTTTCTCGGAATAATGTTACGTCTTACAAAAACACAAACGCAGGTAGGATTCTTGATTTATATGTTGAAACTTTGCATACCCTTACATAATGTTATCAAAACAAGTTCTGCAGTTTTAGCATTATTATAACGCTTATACCAGAATGTAACGCACCGGGGAAGAATGACATTGAATTTGTATCATCATTACCCGTTACCGATTCTACCATGGACGATGACACTATTTTACCCATAGTCCCCGGTACCGGGGTAGAGCAGGTTTAATCGGATACGTAATTCCACCGAATTTACGATATTTCGGTGTTGCGGATCCTATCGGTCCTTTTCACCCCTAGCACTCTTCGGTCCATGGCGGTAGTCTTTGAGATGACCATGTGTAGGCATCCTAGGTAAGGAGGTAGAATACACATGTCGATGAGCTTACGATAGAGTGACAGAGGCATGTAAAAAAAAAAGAAAAATCGTTTATTGAACATAAACCGTAATGTATAGGGTACATGAGAAACAATGGTAACTGCTAAAGTTATATAAAACTGTGTTGCAGCACCACTACCCGCCTTCCCGATACACATTTGTTTATGCATTTTAAAACACGGGTCTTACTCACGTATACGATTATGTTGATAATAATCGTATACGTGAGTAAATCCAGTGTTTTAAAATGTATTGTACCACTCACGCAAGTTTGGAAAATTGTTTTATTTTATAGTTCAATATACTAGATTAAGAATACATTAAAACTAGACATAATCAAAAAACCTTTTCAAATAGAGTTAATTACGCTTTCGTGCACCAGTAGCTCCTCCAGGCATTTTGGATTCTGCGTTCAACCTCCTTGTCCTGCCTGCTGTCGAAAGAAACTAACTAGTCCATATGAGAATATATATAAGAAAGTCCTTATAGGACATTAATTTCACACAGCGCTATCTAGCCCCAAACTAAGCATCTATGCTTAGTTTTGGGCTAGATAAAGGATAGAATAATCAAATACTTTTTTTTTAATACACACTTACTATGATACAACACCCAAACACAGAACAAACATCTATATTCATCACACAAATGTTTGTAATGGGTGGGAATCGAACCCACAACCTACAGCGCAGAAGGCAGAGCTATGAGGCTTGTTAAATTTACTCATCGAGTAATTTTTGTCCGTCCACCTTGATTTGACACACTTGATGAAGTTAATCTTTTTGCCGCTTTGATTTTTCTAAAGACAATTCAACATGAATATGATAATGGAATAAAAAGGTTTTGCATATATTTTGAACATCTCTTTTATATCGGACATGCAATTTCGAAATAATGAACAAACTACTTTTGTATGAGAGAATGGCATGTGGTACCGACATGCCATTCTTTTTAAGTACAAATACTATGTGGTTGCTTACCGTAATCTCGATTCGTTTGCTCTACCAATAGATGCTCACTCTAATTATTATACACTTGGTTATTGTTCTCATATAAAAAATACATGATTGAATAATGGGTTTATTTAATGGCCATTTGCTAGGTAACACAACATAAAAGGTATAATTCGTAGCGAAGTCGCTCAGCAACTTCTCAGCAATTTATTTTTTGCCTATTTAATACGGCTTGCCGCCGCCTGTGATATCGGCCTTCATTTTTTTTCATTACCAATTACAATGATGATGTATTGGTAGGTACTAGTCATCATCATCACCATCATCATTATCATCATCATCGTCAATAGCAGGTAACTGTTCACTGATAAAGTTATCTATTGAGTTAATTATGTTACGGTTCAGAGTCCGGGGAAGTACATCATACATATTACAGCCGCCAAGCAGCATTGATTGCTGTGTTCCGGGTTTAAGAGTATAAATTACGGGCATGCGAGGCCTCTCGGCGGGACGCAATGCGGTGCCGCGTGGGTCATTTCTTTGTGGATGTGACCTACGCAGTAAGGCTTTGATATAGGCAAGAGATGCTCGAAGAACGATACGATATAAGTGAAAACTAAGTCATTTTTGAATTGTATCTTCGAGCTATTAGAATTTTTGAATTATTTTTGGTTTATAAAGAAGTGTTAATGACCAATTTAATTCTTTTTGTTCACCCAAAAAGCACAAATATATACACAGTAACATATAGCTCATGGAAAGGGTTCGGTGATGATGACGCGAGTTCCATGATTTTTTTTCACCCAGAATCTCAACGCGAATAAAGAAGTTTTCACTTACAAAAAACTTTGGACCACAGACTCCACTCAAATGGAATCTACGATAATCGCTTGGCAGGCAAGGTTAAAGGTTATTCGCAACACAAAATGCATTGCTCAATCCATATTTTGACATGAGAAGGTTCTTAGCTTTAGGGCGTTATAATGTCTGCTATAAATATATAATTTCGCATTTAACGACGGCACGGTTATCTAAAATGGAGTTTTTGCTACTTTGCTTAATCGGACACTCGGCACGTAGTATGAAACGTGTTGTGTAAATGTAACAATAAAATATGTTTACTTTTCCTGCAAAAACGGAGAAGGGCGCGGGTGTCTGCGGCAGTTTTTTTTATTTGCCGTGTTCAGTCGGTGCGCGGTCAAGCCAATGCCTTCTGGAAAATCCTACTCCATCGTATTCCTCATCCTTAGACAAGCCTAGAGTCATGAGAAAACCAATCATTTATAAAAAAAATGCGTATGTTTTTGTTCCAAATAAACAATATATTTCATTTGATATAAATAAAATATAACTCTAATTTATGTAAGTCTATTAAGACTTACGACTTTTTCCCCCTTCGAGGATATACCTCTTTATCTTTAATCAGAGCGTGGATGAGGATCTGGGTGATCCTCATCCATGCTCTGATTAACTAGAGGGTAGTCAGGCACGTTCAAACTTACATTCTATAGTAGTATATAAATAGCATAGGATAACATGAACTTTTTACACTTTTAATATCGACGAGAAACATTTAGGTAGGTATTATGGTAAAGAGTATAAAACAAGTAATAATAAATTAATGTAATATTACAGTTCCTCAGTTTGTTGAGGATTCCGGATGAAGTGCGCCTCCATCTTCGGCCTTATCTTTACTTGTTACCAGCCCCCTCAGCACGGGGCGGGGATAAAATTTTTGTCCTCTGTTTTATCCACCATCGTAAGATAAAATTGAGAGCATTTTATTGGTGGATAAAAACAGAGGACAAAAATTGTATCCCCTCCCCGTGCTGAGGGGGCTGGTGAGATGAAGGCCAAGCGCTTCCCCGTCGTACATAAAAAAATAATTCAAACAGCGCCATCTAGCCCCAAACTAAGTATAGCAAGCAGGTTACGGATAGAGTACTTAAATACTTTTTGTAAATATATGTACAACACCCAAACACAGAACAAACATCTATATTCATCGCACAAATGTTTGTCCTGGGTGGAAATCGAACCCACAGCCTACAGCGCAGAAGGCAGAGGTACTACCAACTGAGCTATGAGGCTTGTTAAGTGTCTTTATCTTTTGATAACAAAATGAACTCGAGTAAGAACAAGGTAATTAGAGCGTTACCTTTTCTTACAAGCGTCGTTTTTCTTCTAACACTTTTTTGATTGACTAAGTTACCAACAACTACTCATAATTCATTATATCTGAAGTTTACATTCGCATAATAATAGTGTAGTTTATGTTAGTTTAGTGTTTTTTTTTATTTAATAATATTACAGTACATTAATTTCACACAGCGCCATGTAGCCCCAAACTAAGCATAGCTTGTAATATGGGAACAAGATTACGGATAGAATACTTAAATACTTTTATTGTTTTGTAAGCTTTACCATCTGCGCTGTAGGTTGTACAAAACATTATCGTGATATATATAGATGTTTGTTCTGCGTTTGGGTGTTGAATTTTATGATAATACAATGTTTAATTCAAAAAAGTATATGTTTGAAATTATTCTATCCTTAATCTAGTTCCCATACAAGCTTCAGTAGATAGAAGAAGATTAACGTCTATAGTAGCCAAATGCATCGATAAATACGGGTAGCTACCACCATCTTACCTAAGTCTGTCGCTATAAAAACAGAACAAAATTGGTGGGTTCCGGCATAAGTAGTCTTCCACCTTATAATATAAAAATACGGAGATAAAGGCCGCTTCCCTGTCGTATAAAAATAAATATATAAATGTACATAGATATGTGATATTTTGAATTGTTCAATTCCAGTTGCTGAATGAACAGATGAAAAAGGCGGCGGAACACCGAACGTTTCTCCTGGAGAGATTCGACCGGGAGAGAGACGTCAATGAAGACCTCAAATTCAGAGTAAGTGGTTTCTACCTTGGACTCGATATCATTTCCTACTAGCCTTACCTACGTGCTTGGTAACAAACTGCCAGGTGAGATGGAGGGTGTGCAAGCGAGAGGGTAAATACAACAGTGGCGTTTTTAGGAGACTCGGACATTTACCTTTTACACCTTGTAAGTTTTTTTTATTGTATACGGGGAGGGGAAGCCTTGGCTTATAAATATCTATGAAAACTGGTACAGAGCCTATGGCGGATATTTAGGGATTAAAATACACATAGTACACTAGTTGAAGGTTAAAGTAAACAATAACCGACCGCAACATTTAAAACTTCATGTTTCAACACTGTTTGATTTGTTGCCCGTTTTGTTGTGTGTATATTTTTAGTATATTTCCTCTTATTATTTTTTATTTCAAATGGGGGGGGCATTCTAAAGTTGTATAGTCTATGTCACATTCCCGCAATTCATATATACCAAATGACACCTCTCAAGTCAAATCCATCGCTGTACAGGCTGCAGAGCATGAGACATACATACATACTCTCAAAAACCATAACCCTCCTTTTGAGGCAAGTGGATAAAAATAGTACTACCTGTAGGGTTAATCGGTCTTATTGTAGTAGGAAGTCAAGAAATAGAACACAGTTTGTACTTTGGATTTCCTTATAATTTACATTCAGGGTTAATGTGTTTATGTTGAAATATCTGATTTCATCAATGCTAGTTAAGAAGAGCCCGCTGATTCTACCGCCCATACAAAAACGCAATAAAAAACAATTTCCAAGCACTCTTCTTTTGTGTCCGATTCTTTTGGAATTATTGAAAAACTACGCTTGTATTAGACAACTGAGCCTTCTTAAAACGTATTAATTTAAACTTACATTAAACTCTTACCAGAACTTTTACTCAATTTGATTCACAGATAATATATTTTTTTAACCTCCAAGTGATTTAATTATGCTGAAAAAGAATTATGCATAACATTGAAGTAGATATTCATAGTCAATTATTATCTTGTTGTTCTCAATGTATCTATCAGTTCAGGCTATCAGTATTGATATTTCTCAATATTGCGACATTGAGGTCAATCATTTTCTTTCAGTCACACTTATCTGAAAAATTCATTGCGTGAGTCAGATCAAGTGGTCGACGACATTGATAGCCGACTGTAGCTGAGCTAACGTAGTTTCGTCGTTATTTTCAAAATGAAAACGGTCCGCTTCAATGGATTTGTTTCATGATAGGTTTCAAAAACGTTGAAAATTTAATCAAGGTTATAATTAATAACAAAAACGGGTCTTCATCGCGTACCTTTTTATATTCCCGACAGTTTCGACCGTGTTACAATGGCCGTGGTCACGGGTGGGCCGTTGTCAGGAATATGAAAAGTACGCGACGAAGACCCGTTTTTGTTATTAATTATGTATAATAATCGCTATAATTAAAAAAAAACGCTATTAAACAAGGTTTGCATCGCTTTCATTTTAACCGACGATGGTTACACACAAATAGAAGGGCTACGATTTTGACCGGTATCGATGTTCGTCTATTCCCTAATAACTTCTAAGCTACTTATCCATACTATCATAATTTGTCAAATGATTATCGTTGGAAGCCTTTTAATTGTCCGCTGTTTATAGGCCATGTAACGTCATATTCATTGAATATGGCGCCGTCTAGAGGACATAAAATCATGAACTAAAAAAAAACACGACCACGGGGCTAACCTCTGAATATGTAGGTATGTATTTATTTGAACTTGCCAAAAACCATATCACCCGTACCTAAAGTTTGAATGATATGTTTATGGTAATCTTTTGATGGCCATGACCTTAATACTACGGAAAATGATGCTACATTTACATGGTGTGATAATTTTAATCTGGTTCAATACTGAATCTCTATATGCGATAACTCGCGGGTCTGTCTGTCCATATTGTTTATCCATTTCGTTGAGTGCTGGGGAGTAGGAAACACTTCAGTTCAGTGCTCGTTTATTCCATACATAACATAATAAGTTCACTTGAAAATGATACATAATTAATTATTGAAATGGCAACACGTTTGATGATAGGTGTCAAACAAATAAATAAATAATGTTTATCAGAGATTTTACCCTTGCTAGTAACAAATTACCCATTATCATACTGAATGTACATTTTATCCAAAAACTGAATGCAGATGTAAATATCTTCAAAAATGATGAACCTTTGTTGTTTTTTTCTGTTATTGCTTATAAATATAAGCACTATATAATACATAAAACTATTACTATCCGTTTAAATGTGGAATTAGCTCCCCGCCGAGATTTTCCTTACTAGCTACAGTGTGGCGTATTAAAAAAAAGTTTGAAATGATTTATGGATCAGCAACGCGCGATTGATGCTTCTGGTGTTGCGAGCGTGCATGGGCGACGGTAACCGCTTTTCATCAGGTGCCTGTTTGCTACCAAAATGGTATAAACCAAAACCCAATACAAGTCCGAACCAAAATAATTCCCCAGGGGAAACATGACCCTCGGTAATGAGGACTGCGATTAGAGACGGATTACATAATCCAGGTAATATGCTTAGTTTGGGGCTATCATAGATTTATTTTAGAGTTATTATAGGTATCTGTACAATGTACAATGAATCTGTACAATGAATTATAATCACCGTAATCTTGATCCCATGCAACCAAGCTTTACTAAGTTCGTTTCAGATAGTGCTGTGTAAAATACAAACAAACAAACAAACAAACAAACAAACATACATACATACATAGACTCACTTTTTTCCCAGAGAGGTAGGCGGAGACAACGGATATCCACTTACTATTTACCTCATTAACTCTCATCTCATTCTCAATACATACTCGTCGGTTCAGTGTACTTCTGACCTTGCTGTAAAACGTTTAGCAATAATTAATTCACTTTCCAGCTCGAAGAGAAGAGCATCGAGTTGGAAGGCGCGCGGGCGCTGCTCCGCAAACTGGAAAAGAGCCGAAGCACCGAGAGCATCGGTCACAGCCGCGACGCGCACAGCTCCATGCGGGACATGGAGCCCCTGCACATGCCGGACGAGGAGGCGAGGATCTCGGAGACCCCGCGCCGCCGCCCCAGCCGCATCCCGCAGCCCCACACCGCCAACAAGGGCGCCGCCCCGCGACCCCCCTCCGCGCAGTCGCACCGCTCCACGCGCTCCGCCGCCTCCGCCCGCCACAAGTCCTCCGTCCCCGTCCGCTGCCCTCCCGCCGAGTCACACAAGGTGCGGCGTAGCTTCTGGAACGCTTGGTTCTCTAAAGAGTAATGTGCTAAACATCTCCCCCCACCGTGTGACAATGTACGGTCTTACGGTCCCACACATGCCATTATGTCGATCGTAAGTTTTGTTTCGATTTTTACCGCTTGCGTTGGCGCGTAGATGTAGGTTCGATTAGTTGTGGCATGTTGATTTATACTCGTTGTTACTAACTTATGGCAATGACAGACTGAGGTCGTATACGCAACTATTGATCCTAGGCTTTGAAATAAGTAATATAGGCAGTTTGAAGTGAGCTTAGTCTGTCTTTACCGTTTTGTATGTGCTGGTGAAGAAATCTATTGGAAAAATGCTGTTCTAAGAATATCAGTCGTCTGTTTTGATTATCTGAAAGATAGTTAATTTGCATAAAAACTTGCTAGAATGTGAGCATTACACGGATTTCCTTGCCATTACAGTTTTTACGTGTATTCAATTCATGTTAATTTAATCAACACATTGTAAAGTTCGTTTATGGAATTGGTGAAAGATATACTTTTGTGTTAAAGTTACAACGTTCGGCCATTTTCATACGCGACCATTATTTATTAATTAACCTTGGAGTGGGACACTACCAACTTACATGAACACCCGTTTTCTTTCTGTTTTCACCGATGAACTGGACATACTCATGTTTATACGTAAATAATTTGATGCAGTGTGTCTCTTAGCAGTCTGGTGATGTCGAGGAAACTTTACTGTGGTAAGTGACGATCATGACTTTTAGCTCCTTTATTCATGCCGCTAAACACTGAACGCTATTTTGTTTGCGTATTTTTAGCTTTCAATTATCATTTCATATGATTTCAATGTTTGACATAGTGGCATAATGGCGGAATTGGCTAATCACAATGGCAGTAACAAAATGCTCAAAATGCTCTCACATGGCTGTATCACTAATAACCCTCTAAAATAGTAAAACCCTAACATAAAACATTGTTTTGACATAAATTAATCACGACACCGTTGAAATAGACTCACTTTGGTACTTTTAGAATCATTACCACTGTAGAATTTTTAAAAGTAATGAGTCTGTGTTTATTTTGACACAATTGACAACAAGTGTATGTGTCAGTAATTATCTCAGTTCAGCTATTCCGAGCACAGACAACAAAAAGCAAAACACTGTCTTGCCAATGTACGCTAGTGTAAACTTACTGACCATTCAACTCAAACTAGACGTACCAAACGTACTAGACTAGATAGCTCAGCAGTTGCATAGGAGTGCCGGGGCTTAGGGATCCCCCGTCGATAAAGTCCCGGGCATAACATTGTTTTGGTTTGACAGAGAGTGTGTTCTGAGGAGAGGTACCGAGACTCCCTGAACGAAGAGCTCGTGGAGTACCTCGCCCGCACGGCGCGGCTGGCGCCTCTGTTCCCGCGGCTCGCGGTCCGCTCGCGGCCGCTGCCAGAGGACCTCCGCTTGGCCTACGAGTCTCCGCAGAACCTCGCTTTGGAACTCACCAAGTCCATCCTCTACGAAGACTCCTCCATCGACATCGCCGACCTCGAGTCGCGCGATTCTCTGTGGCACGGCAAGCCGCAGCAGTATTTCGAGAGCATGCGATCCGCGCGACCCGGCAGTCCGAGAGATTACGATAGCGACTCGCTCACGCAGTAGAGAACCGCGGACGCAAAGGGAACTAACGTGATTGTCATTGGATTTTAGGGCGCTTGTATGACAAGAACACGGGAGCCCTACCGCGAAAATCGAATATCTTCGGATTCGAAACGATTTGTCATTGTTGTGTGGAAAAACGAGCAATCCGTCATGAAACTTAGATTCGTATTTCGTAGTAGGCCTCATAGCTCGCTCTGAAATTTATGATGATTTTTCACTCTGAACAGACTCTTGCTAGACTCCTAGAGATTTCACTGCATCCAGAGCTTCCTACAACGTTATATATGCAAGGAAACGGATTGAAGTAACAAAGAACCCTGTTGATGTATGACAAAAAATAATACAGATCTGGTTGTTGTTATCTGTTTAATTTTTGGTAATCTTCACACAAAAGTGTTGAAAGGGTTGCTCAAACTGAGAATGTTTTTTGCCTATAGTATTTTTTTTCTCATGTTCGTCGTAATACTGGTGAATTTGAAATGCGGTAAGTGTCTTGCAAGCTAGGAAATGTGAACTGATCTGTTCCGTGTTTATTTGTGTCATGTGTTTCATTCCAAGTTGAGACGCGCTATTTATCCTGTGTGATCTGTGATATATCACCTATTTCATTTAAAACATATAATTTTCATCTGTTCATTGCCTTTTTTTCCCTTTAGTAATTAATGTATACAGTTGATTGAGTTTGTCTTGGCTTCGATGAATGATTTCGAGCCGTGTTGATTAATTTAATTTTAGCGTTATCGAATTTGAAGAAATATATGATGTATGAATTATTAATTAGTTTATGGATTACTTGTACAAACAAAATAATATGAATTTGTCTCGTCATATTGCCTCATTTTAATATCATTGTTAGCATTTTATTCCTAAACCCATGTTATCGGTAGCTATGTAATTTATTGTCATTCCTAAAGTAAATAGACTGTTTATGTACTAAATAGTAAATTGAGTGAGATCTTGGAGCGACTGTAGGAAGGCTGTGATCATGCGAGGTTGTTTCCAACGTAGGCTGTCGTATCAACTAGTTATTGTGAGCAGATAGCCGTTAGACAAGCGTTCAACGATTATATTCAAGTTTTTAATATTATCAGTAAAACGTCCAGTGCTGATTCGTCCTGTTACTGACAACGCACCTTTTAACATTTCTGAAATCTGTTTGTGAACACCCTGTGCCGTGACAGAGCTCGGCGCAAGAAAATAGTAGGAGACTGATTTTGTATAAAAATAGTGATATGGCTTTATACCAAGTTAGGAAAACTCCAAATTGTTTTTCAATGTATGTTTAATTACTATGTATAAAGTTATCTATGTTCTAATGTGTAAGTATGTTAGTAGTGGGTGCGCGTATTCCAATTCCATTATGTAATGACTGTAATTA
Organism: Venusia cambrica; assembly: GCA_951394065.1. NCBI lineage: Eukaryota > Metazoa > Arthropoda > Insecta > Lepidoptera > Geometridae > Venusia > Venusia cambrica. The sequence continues at coordinate 4,564,933 of OX596043.1, read as the reverse complement.
TTGTAAGTTTAATTATTATGTAAGTCAACTGTTTATTGTACAGCTTCCATTCATGCTATTTTAGTGTACATTTTAAGCCACTACCCAAATAAGATACTCATAAAAATATCTAGTTGACTTGAATCTAGTTGATGACTTGTATAAAATTGTACAGAAATCCATATCATATACAAATTATTCAAAATAAATTGTTAATATCAGTTCGTGCTTTATTACATCCATATAACGTTTTATAAATCAACATTAGAAAAGTAACATTTTACTTAGCTCTATGAACATTCCAAAATTATATAATTTTCAATCAATATATATTTAGTATTAGTTAGTCAAACTGGTGTCTTTTACACCTTTAGTCCAAATAAAGTTTTATAAATCAACATAAGAAAAGTTACATTTTAACTAAGCTATAAATATTCCAAAATTATATATTTTTTAATCAATATCTCTCACTAACGTATATTATAATTAGTCAAATTGGTGTCCCAGGACAATATCCGTTATTTCCAGGGTTTCTGGGCATTTTTCTATGGACACGAAACCATGTTGCTTTAGTTCTGAAAAGGAATGAAACAATGTATTACACAATAACCCTTTCAGAATAGGTTTCGAGGATAAAATGTATGTACAACACCTTGTTTGAACCTAAAGTCCCAACTCCAACCTATGGGATGCGAAGATGAATAGTACAAAAACATTTAAAAAGAGAAACTCTTCGGACATGCCTTTCAGTATATTGTGCGCACAGAGGAGTAAGATTTACACAGAGCTGTGTGGCTAAGATGGTAAGTCAAAACATTTTTAATTCATTAAGATTCTTAGGATAATTATCATGATGACAGATAGACGGACAGACAGACGCGTGATCCTATAAGGGGTCCGTTTTTTCTTACTTTAAGGTAATACACCTTAAAAATACCCAAATCGCTTAAAGTGTGCTTATAATATTAAAAGAGTTCCCTCGATTTCTCCATGATCCCATCATTAGATCTCGACCTGACGATGATGGGACCACATGGGACAGTAATCGGGGAAAATACATAAAAGAAAATGGTTCGAACGAATTGCGAACCTCCTTTTTTTTTAGTCGGTTAAAAAGCAATGTCAGTGCACTTACTCAGTAAAGATGTGAAGCATCGCGCGGCAATGATGCGTCTGTATCCAGATATCACGGGCCCCTTGGCAACGAGCGTCCTCACGGTCACTGGCTTGGACTTAGCTCGGATGAAACTTATCACTTTTAACATTGTGCCCTCTGTGCCCCATTCGTCTCTGGAATTAAAAAAAAAACAATCTAACACAGGCGTCCAACGTTATTTTTGTTGTAAGGGTGCCGAAACTTTTTTTTTTTTTTATTGTACGACGGGTAAGCACTTGACCTTCATCTCACCTGGTAACAAGTTAAGATAAGGCCGAAGGTGGAGGCGCACTTCACCCGGAATCCTCAACAAACTGAGGAAATGGCTATCTTACCTCTGAATGCCGGAACACAACAATTTTAGAATTGTTATTATGGCGACAGAATTAGGTAAGATGGTATTAGCTAGCCAGCGGACTTAAAGTCCTACCACCAACCAAACCAAGCACAATATATTGTACTCCCCATGGGGATCGAACCCGGGACCTCTGGATCTGAAATCGGAGGCTTGAACCACTAGACCACAGACGGTTAACTATTACTAATCCTCCGTGATCCGTCCGTCCGTCAGTTTATCAGGGGGCAGTTTAATCAACATGTAAACAGTCGAATTTTCATGACACTGGAGGGCGCTGTCGGTGAAGGCTTGGAGGCTTGCACGTAGCTCAAAAGGTGTGAAGCTTACATACTGGGTACCTCTGTATACGTGCTGTGGACGAAGTATACGCTCGGCGGCGCGGGTTGATTGTTTTACACTACTGTAAGTAAGCGTGCCGCGTCCTGGTGCGCAGATTGCGTGCCAGCTCCAACACACCCCTGAGAATTATTGCTGGTAGGGTGGACTGCCCTCAGACAAGGCGTTGTTGCGAGATTCTTTTAGCTTTTAGTTTTTATGTTTAATTAAACCTTTGTGAGTTTTAATGCTCGAAATGAATTTATTTATTTTGAAAGAGTGTGTATTTCTATTGCCGCTATACAAAGTAATCACAGACCAGTTTCACCACCACACATTTTATATTGTATTATTCAATAAGTTAATTTAATTTGGTGGTGGTAGAAATAAATGGTTTTCTTTCTTTCTTTCTTCTTTCTAATCAAATGAAAGGTGGGGGATATAAATAATCACGTTTCTTGTATGGAAATAGTCAAGAAAATCATACAAGAAACGTGATTATTTGCCTTGAAGTGTGGGTAAAATGGTAAGCTAGTGAGTAATTTGACAGTAACCATTTTAAATTTATGCATTGAATTATGCCAAAAGATTCGTTCAATAAATCAGTATTTTTAACGTCGACGAAGCTATCATGAGTTAATACGTAGGTTTCGAACTTTATCATTAATACCGGTAAGGAATGGAATTCCTTGCCTTCTCTGTTTTTCCGCACGAGTACAATCTTGGAGTCTTCTAAGAGTAAATAGGTTCCTTTTAGGCAAGCGTGCTCCATCTCAGGCCACTATGGCCATGTAAGCTGGTGGTGAAACGCTGACAATCACAAATAAAAATAAAAACAATCAAACCTGATGAACCTCCTCGAGTCCGTGGTTTCCTCGGATTCTCCCAACGAGACCTTAGTCCTGTCGAGACTTCCCAGCGGAGTTTCGGAGCCGTTGCTGCCACGTTTCCTGGAAGCTCGTTGGGACGCGACGGAGGCCTCGGCCGCGGGCGGCGGCGGCGGCACGTCGGCGAGGCCCGCGACCTGCAGCATGGCGGTCACGCTGCTCTCTGCCACTTTACACGGACCCACTGTTCCTGGTATATCGGACGTTTAATCAACAAATAAATACATTTATATACACTCAAATTGAAAAATTCGAATTACGAATTCAAAGACGGTTCTATACAGACGCACTTTATAAACGCATACACATAAAATTGAGAATAAAACTCATTATAGTACCGCTACCTTTTTTTTTATTATTTCATTAAAGTAGTCTATGGTTTTATGCTGAATATTAAAAAAATGACGCACGCATGCGTAGTTTGAACTTAATTTCCCGCGCTTCCCATTCATTTTTTTGCCGATCGTGTTTTGGTATTCGGGATTCCAAAAAAGTTTACTAAAATCCTGTAAGTGATTAAAATATGATCGGAGAAGAGAGTAGTGACGGCGAGATTTTCACTCCGCCAGATATTCTAGACGCGGCATTGGCGTTAACTGAAAGTCTCCTGCCAGAAAAATCAAAAAAATTTTACGACAAAATGTACCAAGAATTTATAGCTTGTAACCTACCTACTTTGTTTAATTTAAATTTTTCCTATGAGTGAAGATAAAGTAGTGTATGAAACTGCATATAACTTAGGTATTAAAACACTCGAGTCAACCTATTATGGCATTCGGCTTCACCTCATGCGATAAACAGACTCGTGTTTTAATACCTCTTCTTATATGACAGTTGCATAAACTACTATTATTTCAGGTTACATTATAAAAAACTTATTATACATTGACCCATATAAAGTATACAGGTGAGTTTTTTTCAGGGCCACCGAGGCGAAGTCTGAAACCGAAATTAAAAAGTCATTCGAGTTACGTGCTCGATTTAAAAATATAAATTCTCAATTATAAAAATACTATTATTTTTATAGTTTGTTCTGGAAATGAGTTTTTGAATAAATAAATTGCATTTTTGAGTCAAAAGGTACGAACAAAAAATAAAGCAAAAGAAGATTTAATATGATTGAATGCTTCTTATGATTACGTTCTGAACGTACAACAACCTTTACTAAATTCATAGAGTAGAATTTATAAATTTTCAATTTGGAAAGCCACAAACATTCATTTATTCAATAAAAAGTACAATTAAACTAACTATGTACAGTCAGTAAAGGAATCAGTCAGATTACCTAAGGACCGTTACATACGGCCTATAGGTAACTCAACTGTTCCAGACCAGTACCAGACGGAAGCGTGCCCAAGACACTGGCTGCATTGCTACGCTGAATAGCTATGCTAATTCGCTGGCCTAAATAAGAGCCAGCCCTTGGATCCCGTGTCGCCTCAATCAAAAGCCCCGCAAGATTTTTGAAAATTTGGAAAGTGTTCCAACAACTTTGGGCACTTAGTCATCACAAATATTTTTTTTACCCACCTTGTTGCGCGATCTGTTGCATGTTCACTGGTATATTCTCCTTGTCGTTTATTGGATGCAACACGTTTTCAGGGTCTGAAAATTAAAATTACTAAATACATATCAAATCCAGAGGTAGGGGGGGTACAAATTTGTACTAGGTTTCGAGATCTTACCTAAGTATGGCACCATATTATATATGCGATCACCAATCAGCCTGCCAAACGAGGTGTTTATGACCTCCTCCAGCTGTGGAGAATGCTCTGTCCAGTGGACACTAATGGGCTGTTGATGTCACGTGACGCCGTAACAACAATTCTTTAACTGTTTTTTAGGCATTTAGAGTAGAGATGGCCAGTTCCTCGGTCTGTGGAGGACTGCGGGTGAAATGCGCTTCCACCTTCGGCCAGCTATTTTTTTGTTCTACGACGGCGAAGCTTTGCCTTCATGATTCATGCCACCTGCTGCAAAGCTTCGCGGTCGTAGAATAAAAAAATAGTTGTGTGAGCCGACTCGCAATCAACGCACAGCCCAAACAAGATGTCCTATAGACTGAACATTTTCAGGGTAGCTTTCATATGAAAATGAAAATGAATTTATTTGCACCTTGTTAACAATAAGTCTTGGGAGTATATATTGTTTCTATAGTATGCTTAAGGTATGTATAAGGTAAATGTAAGTGTACAACTAATTCCTAAACTAGGGTAACAAGTACCCTGTGTGATAGGAGTCAGCGCCCACCCTCGACATTAACATAAAGAAATCTTAAAGCTAATAAAGTTTACATATCAGTTGCTCCTATTTATTAAGATAAAGTCGGTAAGTATCTATGTAATTTTTGTGAAAACATGGTAAACTAAATAAAGTGAGAAATATAAAAAGTTATATAAAAAGTTGGTTGTATAACTGAAATAAATTAATCTATTATTATTATAACTTAATCTAACAGTCAGTAGTAACAGTGTGTGTGTGTGTGTGTGTGTGTGTGAGACAGAGAGAGAGAGAGATGGTGTGTTTTTGTGTGTATGAGAGGGTGTTTGTTTGTGGGTGTTGTGTAAAAGAAAAGTTCTAATTTAATAAGTCGGTGTACTAATTTAATAAGAAGGTTTCATTAATTTTTGTACCTAAATAATATGTAGTGAAGGAGTGTACTAAGAAATAATTTTAATAAATGACCACTGTATAACGAGAATAGAGTCCCGGTGTTTTGTTGGCATTTTGCATATGAACAAAATAATGGGCCCTACCAACCCGCATGCCAAGCGTGGTGACTATGGCAAATCATCTCCACATTGTACTCTCTGGAGGAGTCTAATTTCATGCTCGCAAACTTTAAACCTCTCATATATATATAGTGATTAATACACCTTCACTATTCGATCAAGAAGAACCGACCGATAACCAGCTTCCTTTTGAGTAAAACAGCAGACCATAGAGACTACTGGTTCCCCGAGCCGTGTCAGATCCAGAGGTCCCGGGTTCGAGTCTCAAGGGGAGTACAATATTGTGCTTGGTTTGATTGGTGGCAGGACTTAGTTTAAGTCCGCCTGACTAGCTACCACCATCTTACTTCGTTCTGTCGCCATAACAATTCTAAATTGTTGTGTTCCGGCATTACAGGTAAGATAGTTTCTCAGACAGTTGAGGATTCCGGGTTGAGTGCGCTTCCTTCAACCTTCAACCCTTTTACCTTCAACCTTATCATAACTTGACAACAGGTGAGATGAAGATCAAGAGCCCCGTCGTACAAAAGCCTGTATAAAACATGCAAATCTTGAAACTAATTACATACCAACAATAACTTGTGATGAGTGCCTGACTGTTTCACGTTTTTGTTGACTCTGTCTGAACGAGGCATTTCCCACGCGCTGCATTTTCGGCTGAAACATTTGTTTACAATGTCCAAGTAACCTCGAGCTCAAGTGATCTAGTCGAAGGCTAAAGTGACAAAACTGTAAACAAAATCTATAAAATTGAGTCACTTCAATCAACTTATCAATGTTTGTGAACACTATAAAGTGACTACATTCTACTGGATATTTACTTTTATTTATTGGTTTTCCACGGTAAAACAAACACACACATAAGTATGGTGAAAGTTTTCGCGTCATTTTGGACCATCTCTCCTTCCCCTTTCCACCACCTGACCAGCAGGATTACGGTAGGGCAGGTTACAACCCGTACCTTACATTCGCCAACACATTTATTGCCCCTACCCTTTCATTAGTACTGGAAATAGAAAGGAAAGGAAAATGGCCCACGTCTGTTTTTCTGTACCAGTGCAATCTTGAAGTCTGCCCCAACACTGATATTTTTAGATATTTTTTCTGAGGTCAGAGTCCTCAGGGGATACCGCAAAATGTAAGGCAGCGTAGAACAGCTGATAAAAGACCGCCCCAACGACTTCCCGTCAGAGCGGGTACGTAGGACTACGTACCGTATCCGCAAATCCGCAACTCGGGGACGCGCCTCTTCAGAGAACACATCTCCGCCCACCGAGAAAACTCAGTCCGTGGAAGCGACACAAACTTGTTTTTTTTTATTGATGATAGCCAAGCGTTTGATTACCAGCTTACTTGAAAAACAAGAAAAGACGTGGCCTCAGATGGAGTACGCTTGCCTAAAAGGAACCTGTTCAATCTGGACTTAAATAATCCAACATTGTACTCGTGCGGAAAAACAGACGAAGGCAAGGAGTTCCATTCCTTATCTGTATTAATGATAAAGTAGAGGCGAAACGATGAGTTCGGTATAATGGAACATTTACAAGGTACAGAAAGGGGGGAAAGGGGATGAAGGGAACCTAGATATGCCCTATCCTATTACACCTGCAATGTCTTTTGAATCGGACATGCCATTTCCAAATGAGCGATAAAACTATTGTACTGGTCTCCCATACAAACATACGATTGTATGAGACCAGTACTACTGGGTCTCATACAACTCACAGTCAGAACAGCTCCATAATCAGACTTCCGTTTCATAGTCTCCGGCGACAGAGTAGCGATTTTCTGCGTCAACATATCCGCTATATCCACTTCCTTCTGAACATCCACTGGAGGGTCTGTCACGGTTATATCCGGTATCGTTATTTCTGGGACAGATATTTGCGGGAGAGTTATGTTCCCAGATGCCTCGGTTTGAGGAATGACTTGTATCTGTGGCCGGTCGGGGGCAGTTTCCTCCTCTATCCGGTCGAGAGTGAGAGCCGACCTTGGGCGTAATCGACGCGGGCGATGCATTATTTCTTCGTGCACGTTCTGTGAAATAACGGTTTAAAATATGCTACTTTAATATGCTTTTGATGAACCGCCTCCGTGGTCTAGTGGTTCAACCCACCGATTTCAGATCCAGAGGTCCCGGGCTCGATCCCCACGGGGAGTACAATATATTGTGCTTGGTTTGGTTGGTGGTAGGACTTTGTTTGGATCCGCCTGGCTAGCTACCACCATCTTACCTAAGTCTTTCGTCATAGCAACAATTCTAAATTGTTGTGTATCGACATTTGGAGGTAAGATTGCTAGTTCTCCAGACAGTTGAGGATTCCGGGGGAAGTGCGCTTTAACCTTCAACCTTATCCAACTTGAATGCAGGTGACATGAAGGCCAGGCGCTTTCCCAGCTTTAATTTTTCAGAAAAAATGGGTGGACACGCTCAAACATCACGTATCTTGAGCTAAATGGCGTTCAGTTTTGTATGTAGATGTTTGACGTCTCATTTCCATTCCACGAGAATTGATTTATGGTATGAAAAGAATCCTATATCCTTCTCGGTCTGGAGCGATTATGTATAAAGTTTCAGCTCAATCCCTTCAGTAGTTTTGGAGTATAGGAGGAACATACATACAAACAAACAAACATTATTATTGAATATGCTGTCTTTTTTTTAACGGGATTGCATTAGTGATGATGGTTTCTTTCTTGAATAATTATAATTATAGAGATGATTGAAAAAGTGTCACCGCGGTAGCAAATAGTAAAAAAAAACCATCTTAACTACCAATAGGGATATACCAGTAGATCTTCACTTCAATGAAGCTCACACGAGCTATCGAAGCGAGCGCCATGGATGATTGCTTAAGTAAAGTGCAGACTCAGTAAACATTCGCTCAGATAGGACCCCGCGTGGTTTCAACCTGGCATAACCTTCCGGTACCCCGGTATTTACCAACTAGTGGATGGATAGGTACTATCTAGGTTTGTTGGGTGTTGGGTAGGTATGGTGCATAGGGAGTCAGATTAAGTTTAAAATTATTGCTGTATAATACGTGTTTTACTTTTTGTCATATCGTTACGTTTATATTTCTTGTTTATTTTTTTTTTTTATTTGACACTATGCTGCCTATCCTTACTTTGTTAATTCTTCCTCGTTTGTATTTATCTTGCTTTTTATAGTTATCAAATAAATATTTCTATTTCTATTTGTTACCCTCAGATCGGAATTCATAGATATTTCCACAAGTAAAAAAGTAACGCTATGTGTAATAACCGTAGAAGCGCCTATATTACCTGAAATTCCCTTTCAGCCGTAGGTGTCCGCAGCACCACGCCTAGATTCCTCATAAACAGCCGCGTGACCTCCGTGCCGAGGTTGGAGACGTGGCCGTGGCCCGCGCGACTCGGCCTCTGCAGGAACACGGCGCCCGGCACGCGGGTATCTATGATGTCTTGGAAACTGTCCTGAGGGTAGTTGCAAACGCATATTTTTAGCAACTATTCAAACCTGGGGAAAAACCACCTCCAAAAGTACTATTGTTTTAATATTACTTTTCTTTTATCTTATCATTAACCATTTATCTGTCTCCCACTCTAGTGTCCGTGCCGACCACTTTTCGTCACACAAAAAGGTTGCGGAAGAGAATTTCAAAACTCTCCCATAAAAAGTTTCACTTCAAAAACGAGACATAAGCAAAGTAATATTATATATTTCTTTATAGGTTGAGGTCTTAGATTATGTAGTGGTATTTCTATGAAATCTAATCTTGATACCAACTTGAAGTTTATGAAAAAAATAAGCAGGTTATGAAGGTGAGGACGCGCGGGTATCCACTAACTTGGGGTAGGTACTAAGATCGGAAAACAAATAAGCATCGGCGTGTCTTCCATTGAGTAATTAATGGCGTCTCATCATTGGTTAAACTCAGGGAACGCTTATTGGTCAACACAAAATACCCTCAGTTTTCGTTGTAATACTCCTTGGAACCAAAAAGGTTCAGACGCGATTCGATGAGGCAACACGTGGCTTAGTTAAGAGTCTATGATACGTGAAATGGCTTAGCTACAGCGATCATATCTTCCACAATACTGTGGCTTAATAAAAATACTTTTAAATTAATATATGTTGTAGTTCAGGATTGATGCTAGAACGCTAGTATTTCGAAAATTGATTACATAAAATGTTATATATATAATAGAAAAAAAAACCATAGTCGACTAATTTGTACCAAAAATGTTCGCCATTTGTAATACGTCCAATTAGGCCTTGACACTTTTTACAGCAAATAAACACCGTGGTTGAGCGCACAGCAATGTCACCTTTATATGATATCTCAGTTCGAAACTAGAGTGAAGTTGCGTTGTGTAATCTGAGGTACTATAGCCCGTTAAGATAAAGTGTATCATGCTGTCACAGATTAAAATAAGTCCTCTCAATAAACTTGCTTTAGGTCGGGGATAGATGTCGCAACTAGTTCCATAACTTTGAATATTTTTAGAATTCTTCACATTTAAGAACTATTCATCATAAAAATTGAAATAAGTACAGGATAAATTTCGAAAAAGGAATGAATTATAAATATATACTCGTATTAATATTATTACAATACAATACTTGATCAAGTATTGTACTGTAATAATTAGTTATTTTTTATGTAAAAATTAAGGAAGAAATTAAATAAATAAACAAAATTAAACATTCAATTAACATCATGGTGTCATTGTATTGTTCACATAATGTGAAAAAAAACGAAAAGATCAAAAACAAAAGTAAAAAATACCTCGCATCTTAGCTCAACATTCGGATTGTCGATTCTAGTGCGAAGAAAGTTGGAGTCTAGTTTCGTTTTTCTGTCGATTATTAGTTTTCTGAGCTTACGTCTCTTTGCTTGAGGCTCTTCAAGTTCCTAAGAAAAATAACATTATAAAAAACAATCTAGAGAAATCAGCACATATCCCTTTATAACCCATGGTGGGGACAACGAATACAAATGAACACAAATACTTCATTTGTCCAAAGCCTGTACCTTCTGTACAGAAAGTTCTTAAGTAATTTTGTACCAACAAATATTAAATAGTTATCTACAGGAATAACGTATTTTGAACACATTCAAAAAATACATCAATAAATATTATAGCTTGCTTACATAAAAACTTATTAATAATCACTACAGTCACAGTAAATTTAATCATAATTCATAAGTAGCCTGGGGGGATATGGAATAGGACATCTAAGACAATTTTATTTATTACATACCTACCTACGTATTAAAATATCTACTATAAATATGTAATATATTTATAGTAGATATTTTACCCCTATTTTATATACCTCTATTATATTTATTTATATATTTTTGCCCTGTTACGTAATCATTCAGGAAAATATAAACTTTAGGTACTATAAAATTAATTATATAGTCTGCGCTAATCAAGATAATTGAGAACCAAGATATGATTTCTGGGACTTCTGGACTTGTTCACGACATGATACCAGATTTGATCCTAGATAGAGGTACATGCGTATCAAACTGGAGGTAAGTATAGTATAGTAATGTAAGAGATAATATATGAAGATAAATATCTCAATAAAACGTATATTATATCTGCGTTTTTTTATTGTACGACGAGGAAGCGCTTGGCCTTCGTCTCACCTGGTAACAAGTTAAGATAAGGACGAAGGTGGAGGCGCACTTCACCCGGAATCCTCAACAAACTGAGGAAATGGCTATCTTACCTCTGAATGCCGGAACACAACAATTTTAAAATTGTTATTATGGCGACAGAATTAGCAAAGATGGTGGTAGCTAGCCAGGCGGACTTCAACAAAGTCCTACCACCAACCAATAGCATATAGCAGCGTATATGTACCTACCTAAACACCTAAATAGATATTTAGTTTCCTATTATTATACAAGGTACTACACACTAACGTATGCCAACCCTAACTTAGTCAGAAGAAGGGTTACGAGACCTGAATTGCACTTTATTGTGCCGTAGCAAGAGTCGCTGTTTATTTAAATTACTTGCGGAGTGGATCTTCTGTAATTGTACAGAACTTACTTACTTACTGAACTTGTATAATAATATATTCTGTGATAATACTAACTAAATATCAATTCTTATTTAGAAGTTCACCATTTGGTCTGTTGTAATTATTACATTAATATTCTATTAACATTTATTATTTGAATACCTTTTCGTAACCTACCTCTAGTTCAATGGCTTGCTGAACCAATACAATCGGGTTTGTAGGCTCCTCCGTGGCTACAGCTATCTCTGACTCCAACGGTACCCTAAAATTAAAACATTTTAGTACCTAGATAATACTTTATAAATAATAAGATAAGATAAAGATCTTAATAAGATAATTAATATTTCCGTTGCAGTTGTTTGGCAGATATTTTTATCCAGCAATAAGACTGCTAATGTTTTGCAAGCTGTTTTCTTTTACTATTAACTGTTTATCTAATTATGAAATACTTATTCCACTTTAGTTAGAGGTATAGGTACTAGTTTATAAACACTTTAACTCGTTTTTGCAGACAAAGCAGAATTACATATTTACAGCCATCTTATGCTTTTACAAATGCCTCCTCCATACCAATATTATAAAATGGGTTGTAATTAATCGCTGATTGGCTGAAAAATACCGATCTGCCCCAGGCAGAGGGAGGGTTTTTTTCAGCCATTATAACAGGCACTGTTAATTCAACTAGGTGACAAAAATAATGAATTTATGTTTTGAAATACGAAGTGGGCAGTGGCATGTATTTCTATTCACTCCCAAACAGACAGATTTGATTGTGAGTGACCGGACAGCTCATCGACTTATACACATTATTTCGAATTACCTAATTTATGCACTCCTATGCCAGTACTGCTCACAAAATATGATACATGATGGCGGCTATAGGTGGCCCAAGAGCTATCCCCGCCACACCCTAACCTACTGCTAGTGTGGACTCACAAAAAAGTAAATCCTTGTCTTTACTTGAGTCGCTGTAATCAAGATTAGTCGGCAGTGCAATCTTCGTAAAAAGTCTCATCATATGTAGCCGATAAAATTCGAAACCTACTCGATTATTTGTTACATTTCCACGAATAAGCGGCTAAACGGATCTTAATGAACTTTGACATGGAAAGTGTATGCCGTGGCTCCTAGGCTACTTTTTAAGGCACGCACCACGTAGGCGAAGCTATATATATTTAGATAGGTAGTTATCGATGAAAGTGTGCCTTTACGTACTTTTTGGACAAATATTCATTCCTGTAACAATATTTGAAGGGGTTTCACTTACCGTTCTTGAGGAGGGATAGGTATTTCAGGAAACGGGATGTCGGATACTTCGGGAATCTGAATTTCTGGAGGAATAAGGTCATTAAATAATAAAGGATAGTAAAGTAAATGGAGCTAATTGGAAGGTGGTTTGGATGGCTGGTACAAAAAACTTTAAGTAAATTTTACAAGTAATCAGAACATCAACATACCTTTTTCGAATTCGCCTCCAAGTGCAATTTCTTCAATGCGGGCTGAAAAGGGGGTAAAGGGTTTAATCATTTAAACAGGTATTTAACCACATTTCTTTGTTTTTTTGGCGTTTTCTAACATAGTCCCTTAGATCGCCCTGTGCAACAATCGGTAAAGGAACTGAATCATACGCAGATTTATTTGGTGAATTGTTTGTATGTGGCCATTTTACGATTCATGAAATGAATCCTATTATGAATTGCTCAGTGGCCATTTTAGGCCCGCTGGTACGTGTTATCACTTTGCTTCCTACTTTGTGCTAATGTAACCGTACATACATTTGATTATATAATCATTAAATCGGTCGTGTGGAGTCCTAGTTGTACCTTAATAATAAATAATAATAAATAAATATTACAGGACATTATTTTTTACACAGCGCAATCTAGCCCCAAACTAAGCATAGCTTGTAATATGGGAACTAGATTACGGATACACTACTTAAATACTTTTTTTTTTTTAAATACATACTTATATATAATACAACACCCAAACACAGAACAAACATCTATATTCATCACACAAATGTTTGCCCTGGGTGGGAATCGAACCCACAGCTTACAGCGCAGAAGGCAGAGTTACTACCAACTGAGCTATGAGGCTTGTCAAACCTGTATAGTAACTGTAATATACATACATTTGAACATGGTGATGTCGTGTTCCTCCAGTCTCTCATGCGTGAGATTGTGCGCGGATCGCGCGACCTGCGACTTGTCGGTCGTGTCGAGTCCTAGTTCTGTAAGGGTGAGTCGCGACGAGGGGTCGCCGGGCGCCATCATCATCTCCATAGTGCGGTCCGCGAGCATTAAGATGGCTTGCTCGGGATTCTCTTCGCCGAAGTTATCCTAGAATAGGCATATTTTGATGCCTATTCTTATTTTATATTGATGATATTTGATGCGTCTATCTATTTTGATTGCTTCATATGGAATTCTACTGACGCTGTGTTACGACCCTAATGTCTTCAAGGAGCTAGTTAATAGGCACTTTCTGGGTAGGCTCGCTCCATCGTAGATCTCATTATTACCTGTGTAAGTTCGTGATCAAGAGCCGACCCATCGTAAATAAAAAAAAAATGCTTTCTCGTGTGCCGGTTGCGATTCCGAACAGGCGGAAGATTTGACGATTCAAAATTATCGAGAAGTAATATCTAACTGCAATAACAACAATACAAAATAAACCGCGATCGCAACCTACCCGGCGAGTCACACTCACCCTGATGGTGATCCACCTGTTGAATCGAAACCGTTGGTGCCTACATCAACATAATCGTATTGGTACGTGAGTAAAACCCAATTTAAAATGTATCAATTAACAATTTTTCTTATACTACGACTTTATAAATAACTATGAATGTCTTTTTGATTCAGGATTCTTAGTATCTCAGTGGCTGTATTTTGAATCCAAAAGTGTAACAAATATGTATGGGAATTAACCCTAGCATTATATTCCTGTGATAGGTGATTGATGTCAATATTGGCGCTGAGTAAAATTAATTCCTATAATATTTATTTATATAATAGATAAAGCAGGCTATGGATCTGCATACACTCAATAACAAATACTTTCATGTCTAACTTAGGAGTGGTATACCCAGAATCAGATGGACAGCAAAAAGTAAGAGGTTATTTCCTTTGAAATGAATAAACCTTTCTGAATTGAAGATAAAATTGTCTGTCACCCTTTTCTTTATTACTTAAGTCTATAATGTTTTAAGGATAATATTAATCTAAACTTACATTCGGTGGCAATTGAAAACCAGGTATTGCAGCCTCTCTGAGTGTTATTTCTTGTATATTTGCAACAACATTACCGCTGTTCTGTAATTTTATATAAGATAATTTATTGGTAAAGATGTCCAAATTTACATGTCAATAGATCCTAATTATAAATTTTAATTATAAACAAACCAATATTATAAGTAATGTTGCTTTGGGTTTTGCCATACTCACTACGCTTGGCAGGCAGATTAGTAGTCGAAGTAAAGGTAAAATAATACACAGAAGGAAGCTGCTGCCTACTTCTGGTGAGATCCCTTAATCGGCTTTTACGACATCCATGCTGGACTGAATTCAATTAATATAACTCCATTGATTTCCATGATTTCTATATAAAATGATTGTGTTGCTAATGACCTACCATCAACAAACACCCCATGTCAGAGGTCCTAGAGACTTAACATATTCTGGGAAGCCAATTGTAGTGTATGGGTCTAGGTGCATTATGAGGTATTTTGGGAAATTCTCACAGGTGGTATACACAATACACATATAGGGAACACACTGATTTGTCTCTATCTCTATCATTTGTACTGGTAAGGAATGAAACTTGTTGCCCTCATCTGATAATCAGCACAAGTATAATCTTAATATACTCAAGTCCAGAGTGCATGGGTTCCTTTTAGACAAGCATGCGGTTGCATATTTACTTGATTTTTTACTACTTTTTAGTTACATACTTATGATGCTGTATAATACCCAAATATGAAACAAATCTATATTCACCACCCAAATATTTGTCACAGTTGTGAATAGAATCCATAACCTTTGCCTGGAAGGCAGTGCTATGACTATGACCAAGACCAGTTTAGCTATTTCCTTTTTTGATCAATTGTGTTCTGAAACAGTAGCAAGTAACTACCTGGATAAGCAACTCAATAGGCTGCTCAATTTCTGGTTCTTCCAACAGGACTACCGGACCTGTTTGTTGTTCCGTTACTTGAGGTCTGCGCCTTGGGGTACGCTGCTGGATCTCACCTCGTATGTTATATCTGAAATTACATAAATGAATACTGATTAGTGGTTGCTATCATTGAATATTTCTAAAGAAAAGCATAGTAGAATGTTTTATTAACCTCCGCAAGTGTGGGCACTGCTGAGGTTAATAAAACATTTAGTAACACATAAAACAGTTGGGTACCTACCAATTGTTTTTTTTATTGTACTTGCTCAACTTTCTTAAAATAAGAAAGTTTTAGGTACCCCCACTACCTACACAATATTCAATTACTTATTCTAGTTTTATATGGAAAGTATTTTGCTCTATGAATATTGAAGATAACAATGGTAACTTCCTTACTTTTGGTTTGTATATTTTGTTACATTAGCGTTCATCATGGACAAGTCACCTGGAAAGATAATAATAGGTAGGTAGGTAAATATTTTTATTACGACCAACATACAATATAGAATCTGTTATCAATGGATAGTAGGTAAGAGCTTTAGCTGAATAATACTGACTCATAAACACGTTAACTTTCTTCTGGTAAAGCCTGACCAAACCTCGCATTAGTTGCGAACTCAGTCGCAATGAAAATCTGTTGACTGGACGACCAGACTCGTTTGTCATGACTTCCAGCAAATCATCACTGAAACATAAATCCTCATGATTAATAGAAATCTTCAGTAGGTAACGAAACAAAGGAACATTATGTAGAATATCAGTTTGGTAGGTACCTACCATATTTTCCTTAAATCTTGCGACCAAAGTTGCCGATGAGTTATTGTCGCAAAACGCAGCGGCCACGAGTCGGCAACCCAACACATGTAGAATCTGCCACCTTTTTTCAAAGATTCGACAGGATAAAACATTTTGAAAGTATTTTCCACCTATGTAGTTTATTTATTGAGAATTTATTGCGAGCGAGGCAAATATTCAATTCAAAGATGTCTGTTTTGTTTATTTGATTATTAGTCGATTCCCGCCAAATTCCGATACCAATCCACAGTTTTGTAGCGTCGAAGCTGTTTTGAAGACATCTGCCACTGAGCATAAAAGATACCTGATGCGCGCTGCGACATCATTATTTGATTCATTCATTTGTTCATTTATTATTTCGTTCATTAAATTGCACATAAATAATACGTTTTATAAACTAAAATAGAAAACCGACTTCAATGAAAAATATGATACAAATTATTAAACATACATACTTATATGTTTTTTTCGGGATTTTTTAAGCTTTTAAATCGAACCCACGATGAGAAAGCTTTAACATAAATGACGGTTGCGTAATCTTTCCAACAAATAGATTGTTGAAATAGGTTGTTGGTTCGATTCCCACCAGGACAAACCCGGGTGGGGCACATCTTTGTTATGTGTGTTCACAGTTTGGTTACGACATGATAGGCTTGAATTACCTGATTTCCATTGGGAGTAAGTAAGTATGATGCTAGTAGTCGTTAATGAGCCATGTTAGTCGCCTATGGCAGCGGCTCGTAACGTCTGATACCAGAACTGTTACACAGTCCATACGAAGAAAAAAATTGAGAAAATATGTAGGTATGCAAATTATACAAGTATCATTACTGCGATCACTGACACGCTTGCCAAGCGTGGTGATCATAGCAAAACCCACCAATGCTGTCTCTATCATTGGGATAGCCCATGTCCTGCAGTGAACTTTTATAGGCTGTAATAATGATGATGATACAAGTACACGGCACTTATAGCCAGAATACATCGTTTAGTTGTGTTTTATGGAGTTTTGGTGAACTGCCTACCCTTTGGCTTCATCATCAGATAACGATGATACCGGAAGACAGTTCACTACTACGTAATCACCATTACTGCGATCACCAACACGCCTGCCAAGGGTGGTAATTATTGCTAATACCCTACATTGCTTTCTTTAGCATTGGGAGAGGCCCATGTCCTGCAGTGGACTTTTATGGGCTGTAATGATGATGTTAAATTGTTTTATTACGAAGTTTCGGTGAAGTGCTTACCTTCCAGCAACGCTCGAGATTTTTCCAATCCAAATGCTATCACTGTATTGCTCACTGCTCTACTAAGGACTTATGATTTAGTAAATAAATAAAAAAATATCTTCGCTAGTGATATATAAACTAGAAGCCCGGGCAGTACCTGGGGCCCTACCGCCGACGGCGAAGCCGATCTCCATTGGCTTAAAATTAGCTTCATGAGAACTAGAAACGATTTTTACCGTCAAATGTACTGAACGGATAGGTTTCATAACATGTTTTAAGATGGGAAACGCCATTTTGGATATGACACATACCCGGTAGTAAAAATCGTTTCTAGTTCTCATGAAGCTAATTTTAAGCCAATGGAGATCGGCTTCGCCGTCGGCGGTAGGGCCCCTGGAACCCAGATGAAGCAACCTACACCCTTGGTTTTATGGTTGAAAAAAGTTTCTACGATTTATTTACAAAAATTCACGCGGCTACTATCATTTGAATTCTACTAAAAAAAAATCTTCAGGGTACATTTTTTTTCAACGCACTCTAACCAAGAAAACTCAATGACCAACTGCTTAACTTCTCTCGGTCGCGTAAGTTCTCCTTTGTTACTTTCTGAGGTGAGGAGACACGTTCTAAAAAGCCGCACCCGCTTACGGCCGGGCCCGAAACCTACCTACCATTTTTTGCTTCACTTCACACCATCTATGCCCACTTGATTCCCGCCCGCACAGTAGCTCGTCGTCAGCAAAGCCAATCTGTCGGGCACGTCACCTCAATACTTGTACCCGGTAGGTGGCGCTGCAATCGCACAGAGTAACTTTTTGTATAGACTAAACTCCCGCGCAGCGCACCGACGGAACACAGCAAACTGCGTGGCACCGGACTTCGCCAAGAGGGTGGGCGACTAGCGTTGCCAAGGTTAGTTGCCCTTGGATTTTTTTTACTTGACTAGATATATGCTCGACCAACCGCCAGCGGCTTTCGTTTCTGTCGGGTGTCCACCATACATAGTAAAGATTTTAAGACTACATACTTAAACTGTATTTTATGAATACGCCTCTCTGGTTTGGAACCAAAGCTATGACGTAGGTATATATCCCTATATATATCGCTATATTATCCTATCGCTATATTATATATATAGGTATATATCCCTATATATATCGCTATATTATATAGCCTATATTATCCGATACCTACTTAGCATAGCAAATGGCAAAATTTGCTAAATATTTGTTTGCATTTATTGTTATGTAAAAATCTTAGTATGTACCTAGCTGTAAGTTTTCTGAAAATTCCTAAAATAAAAATAAAATGAAATTTATATCTATGAAATAATCTATATTGGATTGACTAATCATTTATTACAATAGATATATCTAATCAATAGTAATAATAACTACTTTGCCATTAACATAAAATACAACATAGGTAATGTCCTGGGAGTGTGAAAGACAACATTTGAGTTAGCAATTTCAATAAAAGTAAGGTCAGTTTCTACGCTACATTTTTAGGCATCGAAGTAAACCTAACATAAAATTCAATAAACCCTTTACTCTCGGTCTCAAATTCATGACATTACCAGATATGCAATATAACCTAAGAATCTTACATGTTACTCTATATTATAAGTGAATTGTCTTCCTGCTGCCTCCACAGCCTCCTTCAGTCTGTAAATACAGTTCTTATTTAAATGCTGCTTTTGAACACCAGATTTGACGGCATCTTCTAGCGCTTTCTCAGCTAGTTCAACATTTTTCTCAGTCAAATAGTGGCTGATGAGACGTGAATACACGTTTCCGATGGGCCCTTGCTCGAGAGATTTATTAATTTTCAAGTTTTCGATTAGTTTCTCCATTAGTTGCGGTTCCTTTCGGGTATGGCTTTCTTGCAGAAGCCTTCTGAAGACGATGGACTCGGCGTTTTGTAAAAGCTGCTTCCATATTGAATCGGCTTCTTCAGTTTTTCCGGCCAAAAGATACTCCATCCAAAGGAGGTTTGCTGGTGTGCGTTTGCCTTTTGCTGCTGCAATCTCTGCTACGTTACGACCTGTCAAACATGTCCATTTTTAATGTGGTATAATTATTTCATAATTACTTAATACATAAGTATTACATATTGCAGGACATTAATTTCACACAACGCCATCTAGCCCCAAACTAAGCATAGCTTGTAATATGGGAACTAGATTACGGATAGAATACTTAAATACTTTTTTTTTAAATACATATCATACAATGAAACACCCAAACACAGAACAAACCTCTATATTCATTACACAAATGTTTATCCTGGGTGGGAACCGAACCCACAACCTACAGCGTAGAAGGCAGAGTTACTACCAACTGAGCTATGGGGCTTGTAATATAAATAAGTGGTATTATAATATTTTTCTGCGTATTTAATTTCTTTGGTATATTTTTTCACAGCAAAAATACCAAATAAATTACAATAGATCAAATATAATATAATTGTATATTATACGAGTATATCCATTAAAAATATAGTCCCATCAATAACTAAGCGGAAGTCTCTTTCTAATAAAAGAAGTTGAAAAGAGAGATCCACTTGTAATACAAGCAAGTTTTAAGAAACGCCCCCTTGAAGGACTATGATAAAATTTGTTGGGATCATCCATATAGTTGGTGCATTTGAATGAAATATTTGGACCGAATGCGTGTTGACGTAATTTGCGCTGGTTGAAAAGCCTGTTGGACGAAGTGCGTGTTGGACGAAATGCGAATTTAAATTTAATTTGTGTGGTTATTGGACCAACCGCTAACAAATCGGTAAAGATACTTACATTTGGCCAAAAGCTCATCATTATCCACGACAGTCGCAAGAGCACTGCTGCGAGGGAACTTTCTAAGCGCAGCTTCAAGCTCCTCATCACTCGTAGCCGCGTGCACAGATTTTTCCAAATCGTCGATGTGCTGCGGCCCGGCACCGCGCACGAAAACAGCCAGCGTCAATTTATCATCATAAGTCACCCTGCGTTTCATTACCTCTGTTATATGTTTGCCGAATTCTTGTATTTTATCAACGTTTCCTTCTTGGCCAAGGGACTTAAGCAAGAATTTTAGTACATTGGGTTTTGGTGTTGTTCCGTTTCGCATGGATTTTATGGCATTGTCCATAGCTTGGGTGAGCTGTCCGCTGTAAATCAAAGCCTCGATGTTCGCTGATACGTCTAGTTTAGTGAGTTTTTGCTTGGACGGTGTCGGTGTAGCAGTAACAACTACATTTTCCTTCTTTTTTTGAATTGCCAGTTCTTCATTAGGGATAACGAACGGTACATCAACGTTTTTAGACTTTAGGTGTTTGCCAAGGTATGTTAGGAACTGTTCGCTGGGTATTTCGCCTTCTTCTTGTAGAAGGGTCCAAAGGCCTAGTGCTTTGTCGGTTTCATTCGATTTGCAGTAGGTTACTAGAAGGTGGAAGAAGATGTTTGATCGATCGATGTGGGATAGTTCTTTTGTTGCTTCCAAAAGTCCTTCGAGGTACTCGGATTTTCCTTCCTGAAAAATAAAGTAATGAAAATCTGAGCCGAAATCGAAGCAAAACAACTTAGTAATTTGCTAAGCGATAGTGGGCTTGCAACCAGTCACGTAATAAAGTAAAAATAAATTATTTACTCAAAAAAAAGTGTTCTAATAGCTAATAAATAAATGATTATGTCGTGGGCTAAATAAAGCTGGCCATTTAGTATTTCAAATTAAAAAAAATGCAAAAATTAATGTCAAAACAAGAAGAATACATAAGCATCACGACAGATGGCGCCAAATGGCATAAATGTCATAAGTATGACACTTCTTATGTATTCAGAAAATATGCGTTATCCTATAGGTTTTTCATGCAATTCAATTGGGCAACCAGACCAATTTTATTTTCGCAATTTATGGAATGACGAACTTCATATCCCATAGAATGTTCACATGTAAAATAACATTACCTCAACATATCTGAGACAGGCGTCGTCCAGCCTGCGATGCCGCGTCTGCAGCCCGGGCGTCTCGAGGATGCGTCTCGCTTGCCGCAGTCGGCCGCATTCCACGAACGCGAGCACCAAGTCATGTAGGATGTTCACTTCGCCGTGTATCTGGAAATCCATAGCAATTAAAATATTAAGAAATGCAGCAAACCACCATTTTCCCCCCTTCATCTAAATTTCATCACCTTTGCTTTTATATCTAACTTATTGCTCTAAAATGATTGCAGAAAGAAAATCTCCAGCAAAAAACTATATCTTGATACGTGGGTGCTCATGCAGCAAAAGCTGATTCCCCCCCCCCTTTTTACCTACACGTAAATGTAAGTAAAAGGGGGGGGGAGGGTAACGCGAGTAATCACAAAAACTTATACCCCTATTTGCTAAAAGGAAGAGTGAAAGAGCAAAGCATCAGTTACTTCATGGTTATAGAGGTCTACTGTTCTTACAGAACCACTAGTATAATGACTGTTGAAAAAAAAAACCATCTAGCAGAAAACTGTCTCTAGTTACCTGGGTGCTTATATCCGCAAGCCACTGCAATTTGGTAGCATCCTCTTTCAGGATAAGTGCCTTCATCAGCTCTCCCTTCCATGGAGTGCTTCTATACTTCTTGCAACAATTCTCGAACTCCACTAAGGCGCTTTCCAGGTCATCATTCTTGATGTGGACTTTGATCAAGGGTCCGAGTATCACATTTGATGGCTCGATGTAGTCGTGTTCTATCAGCGTGTCTGTCATTATTTTTACCTGAAACATATTATTTATTGAAATATAAAACAATCGTATCTATATTGTAACTATATATACACGCTTGTTAGACATTCTAAGAAAAACAAAAGTGAGCCCAAATTCAAGGGTTATAATGATATGATCAAAGAGATCTACTATCCCTTTTTTTTTATTGATGATCGCCAAGCGTTTGATCTATTTCGCCATTGCAGTTTTACCAGGTATAAACCCTTTCACAACTTATGAAGGTACGCATTGCCACCGGTTTTTCTTGTCAATTCGTTTTAATTTTTTTCGTTCATATAATTTGAAGGCGGTGCCATATAATAAACATGTTGTTTTTTTTACAATAAACATGTTCTTGGCAATTCGGGACCAGCTTCAAATTATATGCCCTTAGAGTTTATTTTAAGTTTTTAGTGGTGAAGTTGGTTCCATTTTTTTTTAAATAACTTATTATCTTACGAGCCGTATGTATTCGAAAAATAGTTGATAGGCAGTTTTTGGCACAGCTTGCACCATCGTAGACTTTACCCTTGCTTCCAGAGTGTACTAGTGCGGAAAAACAGACGAGGGTGACAGTTCCAATACCAGAACTAATACTTACTTTTGCAGCCTCTTTCTCTTCAGCAAGCCCATTCAACAATTGCCAGCATTTCGAGTTGACCATGAACCCAGATTCCTTATCAACCTGAAGCTTGTTCCCTTTCAAGAACTCCACAGACTCATCGAATTTGCCAGCCTTTACCAACGCATTTGCCATTAAAACTAATTTGTATCTGTTAAGTATGAACTCAGGGCTCTTTTCAGCAAGTTTAGCGTGGCATTCCTTGGCCTTTTCAATTTCATTGTTGAGGCAATAAAACTCGTACAGCTGTGCGTATGTAGCCGAAGTTATTTCGAAGCCAGACGCGCTTAGATCCTCTATGTAACCGTTCACTTTTTGAACATTATTCTCTTCCATGTAAGTTGTGAGCAGTTGTTTTTGTAGGCGAATGGTGTTGGTGCCTTCTTTGGCTTTGAGCGTTTCGATAAGCTTCTCCAGTTGCGCGGAGTTTCTAGGCGTGTCGTCTTTGCGGAAGTTTTGTACGGGCGCTAGTTCAAGATCCGAGGAGGTCAGTTGCGAGAGCAATTCGGACATTTCCGTGGTCATTTGCTCTCCAAGATACTGCTCGATATGTTCAGCTGCCTCCGTTGTGATCCGCAGTCCTTTCGAGAGTAGGCTCGACAGCAACGTCTCGACAGTGTTGTCTTTAGAAACGATTTTCACAGCGCTCCTTACCAAGCGACTGACGCTTGCATCGATGTCATCTGCGTAGTCATCGTTCGCGTCATCCTCTTGGTACTGAGCCTTGCTGCTGACCACGTGGAGGATGGAAACAAACGAGTTGATATCTTGGGTTCTCGATAGCGCATTGAGTAGCGATCGAGATATCAATGGAAAGTTTCCCCTAGTACGGTACTGGAGCGCGATTTCGGCAGCTTCCTTTATATTCCCGCAGTCAAGAAGCTCCACCATCACATTCCTTGATGAGTGAATGACAGCTACGTTTGCCAGCTGCAGTTTTGAAATCACTGTTTGCGGTTTATCTTTCTTCAGCATGTAGGGAATAACGTAGTCTCTTAGAGATTCTCCAGTCACAGTGATGTTCTTGGCTTGCATGTTCTTGATGATCTGCAAGAGACCTTCTTCGTCGTTTTCTTTCACCTTCTGGGCTAGGAGCGGCCAGAAGAAATGGGGCCTTATTTCGTTGCCCTCCTTTTCGTATTCGGCGAATAGTTTCTGTGCAACTTCCGTTTTGCCTTGTATAAGCGCGTTCTCTGTAGCTATGCATATCGCATTTGGGATGAGTCCTTCTTCTTTCAACTCCAGGCATGTTTTGATAATTTCGTCAGCGGATTTTCCGACTCTTATGAGCTGTTTTATAAAAAAGGCGCCTTTGAAAGGCGTGTCTTCTACGTTTGAGGATCTGGGCATCGTTGGCAGTATTTTCTTCGCGGTTTCCAAGTGTCCTTTGTTGAGCAGTCTAAGGATGAGGTTAAGAGCGTCCTGGTTGTAGCCTTGGTGTTTTTGAAGGTGTGGGAAAAGTTGGTCTACATTGCTTCCATGCCCGCCACAGGCGAGGTGTTCTATAATTTCTAGGACATCCTAAAAACGACAAAAATCTTGGATAAAATCTTATGATGATATGAGATGAGATGTTGATGAGAATAAAGCCCTGAATTATTTTTCGTTGCGTGATATGTCTTGACTAGACTGATATAAAGAACTAAAATGACATTTAAATTCGACCAATGGCGACACTCACAATGTAAGAGGTATTTATATTTCTTGTACACACAAAAAACGATAGGGTATGGAATAACAAACGCAAATAATTATGTAAGAAAAACATGATCCACACTGCTACCATTATTGCAGTTATTTAATTATAAAAAGACATGGCAAGAGATTGCAACAACATAGATTGGCGTCATTACAAAAATCTAGTAAATATAAAAAGGCCATCCTTCATATTAAAACTAGTCTGCGGCTTCGCTCGAGTATTACCCGGATAGCCTACACTATATCCATGACAAATTTTCATGAAGATCCGATCTGAGTTAAGAACTTTCATATTCATTTGTGGCGCCTTCTGAGAAAGCTTGCCTTGCTACATTGTAGGTCTGATGAGTCCTTAATCTGCCTAGAGGTCAACAACCAACCCATGATTTATAAAAAAAAAAACGGTTATGATTCAACAACACAATTACTATAAAAATATATATCAATGGTATTGGTTGCGTATGTGAAATGATCCAATTTTTCTAACCTTATCAGTAATCATAGCATCTTTCTCCGCCGCTTGTTTGATGACGTCATTCACGCCATCAATGTCCCCTTTCTTCGCGTACCCACAAGCCAGCAAGGTGTAAGTCCTATTGGTGGGCAAGAGACCAGCTCTCGCCATGGTCTCCAGCACGGCCTTAGCCCCGTCAGTATCTCCGTGGAACGCGTGGCCCATCACCAGAGCGTTTAGTACTGGCTCCGATACAGGGAAGCTGAGTTCCCGCATCTTTTCTAGAACTTTGGTAGCGCCCTCTACGTCACCTTCTTGGCAATAGCGCCACATTAGTCTCTGGTACGTTACCCTGAAAATACCAGTGTTGTTTAGTTGCTTATTAAGTGTTCAAAAACTGAATTCATATACATGATAATGAGTCTTGAATGAATGAATGAAAATACTTTATTGCAAACCATAAAAACAAAACTGTATAACTTTAATTAAGAGCTTAAGTGTGGAAAGGGGAGTCTTTTAAATTTTTAACAGCTTATAAAGAAATAGGAAAAATAAATCTCCGGCTGCTATAAGAGATGACTAAAGGAATAAAATACAGGGGCAGCAGAGCCAAATATTTAATGCAATCTCTAATACACTCCCTGCAAGTGTGATGAAAGCATTTCAGCCTCAAGTTTTTTTTTTTATTGTAATATGGCGAAGCGCTTGGCCTTCATCTCACCTGTAACAAGTTGAGATAATGTGATAAATATAATAGATAAATAAAAATGAGATAAATAAGGCCGAAGGTGGAGGTGCACTTCACCTGGAATCCTCAACTAACTGAGGAACTGGCTATCTTACCTCTAAATGCCGGAACACCACATTTTTTTGAGAATTGTTATTATGGCGACAGAATTAGGTAAGATGGTGGTAGCTAGCCTGGAGGACTTAATCCTACCACAAACGAAACCAAGCACAATGTTACTCCCCCTGGGAATAGAACCCAGGACCTTTGGATCCCAAATTGGTGGGTTGAACCACTAGACCACAGAGGCGGTTAAAAAATAAAAAAAATGTGTGAGAAGTGGTTAAAAGAAGTAGCAAAGGTCCAACAGTCGACGCTTACAGGCTGTTTTTATATGACTATTATACCTGTTAGGTTGTAGCCCTTTTTTCTCCAGCTCTTCCAAAAACAGTGCAGGAGAAAATGGGTGCTCATTCTCAAGGTAAACCCTCAACAAAGCATTGTAATGCGAGATGTCCATGGGTATCCCTCTCTCTGTTAGTACACTCCATATTTTCTGGACAAGTAAGGTTCTTTGTTCTGGTAATTCTTCTGGGACCAATTCACCTGTAAGAATTTATAAGAAAAAAAAATATATATATTGTAATGTCACATATACATTTGTTTTCTTGTTGACAGATCTAAAGTAACCTATTGAGCCAGCCAGAATAATACAACATAAATTCAGGACACAAATTCACCAGCTACCCCAATCACAGCAATTTTTACCAAAAATGTCATTACACAGAGCTATTTTGAAATTGTAATGTTCACGAGTGTACACAAATCTTATTAAGTAGCACCATACAAAAAACCTATACAAAAAATGCACATCTAAATATATGAAAAGGTATTATACAATTTACCGTTCATAATAAACTTAATGAGATAGGTATAAAGTAAGTACAACTAAGTTATTTCTCTTCGTCTTGCTGTTACTGTATGTTTTTTTTATGAAATGTATACCTAGCAGCTTACTTATATAACATGCACTTCTGCTTCAAATGTAGTTTTCCAGGTTTCTTTTCTCTTTTTTTACTGAATGTAAAGAACACAGACACAGATTGGAATAATCTGCATCTGTGGTGAGAACAACAAACTATGTTTGTACTAGAAAGTGAATATCAAGGTATTCTAGGGCCTTTATAAGAGATTATGCATGCGCATGAAACTAAGTCGAAAACATCAAAGAGCTTAAAGTTATGGTAAATATTATGTTGCAAATAATTATATTGACCATTATTCAGATAATTATATGTGTTTATTCTTTTTCTATCTGCTAAAAAGTTGAATAACTAAGAGACAATAATGTACAACCAAAAAATGCATAGCCAGTGTATGATAAAACAGCTGTGTAAAAATTGCCTTTCATTGAATTATCCAGTAGGACTTTATCATCACATGTTGATTTTGTATTATTCATTCATACTATTGGCAGTGCATTATCAAGTTGTAGAATACAATACAACCCAATAAACTTACCACAGCATCTGATCACCAGCAAGGACTGGGAGCTGGTGATATCATTCCTCTTTCGTATCTCATCAAACACCTCATCAATATCTTTTTTAGTAATACGCCCATATCTTCTCACTTCCAAGTCAAGTTTTTGGAGCAGTGGCTCAAGGTTTTCAGCTTTTTTTGTTGCATAATCTCTCATTAATACACTGTAATAAAATTGAACAGTTTTTCATGAAAATATCATAATTCATGTACAATTTACCCTTGTAATGCACCAGTACAGCTGAAAAGGCCCAGTAGTTTCTCAGTTCATTCTCACATACATAGTAGTTTGTCATTCATTTTGAAAAGGCATATCCAATTAAAAACAAATTTATTCAAACACACACACACCCACACATGTTCACTGCTGAACATAGGCCTCCCACAATTGAGACCACAAATAGCAACTTGTGCCCTATGTCTTTCGTTCATCAACTCCACATGGCTGGCACAAGGTCATTGGTTCATTGTGTAGGGGGTCTTTAAAGGTCTGAGAAGACATTAAGAAGTGTTATAAACACTGTCTATCAGAGTTGGATTTCCCTAGTTGAATCATCTTTTTGATCTATAATGATAATGATATTTGATCTTGCCAACTCCAGCGATTAAGCCACTAAGACTATAATCAACAGCAAATCAAATGTGAGTGATGTTGATGCCTTATCCTTCAGTCCAAGAGAATGAAACTGTTCACCTCTGCACTGGAGAATATATTCAAGATAACCTCCAGTGCAGAGGCAAACAGTTTCAAAGAGATAACAGTATAGAATAGAACATATTATACTGGTGCATTACTTTATATCAAGATTATGCTAAAAATCTAAATATAAGGAATAGAGGTTTCCCATACTAATCCTTTTGAATATATTTTGATTTTAATTATATTTTTAGAAAATCAGCGGTACTGCAAAGCCAACACTAGTGCAACACTGATTTATGTGGGTGCATGAGCGAAAATACCTGAATACTTCACACGTAGACACAATGTAGCTATTTACGAATAAACTTACTTGTTAGCAGCGCAGAGAGCCTTTGAATTTATTAACAAATTGGTTTCTGCGGTTTTAGTAGAATTCAACAGCAAAGTTCTGGCGGCTCCAGTAAAATACCGCACGAATTTTGTAGATCGCAAGAGAGAAGACATTCTTGATAAAAACTTATAAATACATTAAAATTTACACTGAAAAACAGACGGAATCACAAAATAATTCTCAGATAATCAAATCAATCCAAACCTTTTACAATTGTTTGAGGTTATTTTGTTATGTCACTGATTCTAATCTATTGTTTAATCTGTGCTGTGTGTTGCCACAGACATAATGCTATTAGTATGAGGAAGGACATTAAACGTTTGCCAGACGGTTGCTACAAGTCTTTCTGCAGAGATGACCTTGTCAGCGTGTCGATTGGCAACACCGTTTACTCGCTGGCTATACGGTTGGCAACAAACAAGTTTCCAACTTCAGTGTGATTTGAGCTCTCGGACGGTGCGGATGCGGACTGACACAACACAATCTCTCGACACATTCAAAATTTCAAAAAGTCTGCGTTTCTATAGCACTTTTTTATGCTTTAGACGAACAAAAAAGAAAGCTATTTGCAGTACCTACCTAATTATTCATTACAGGTCATGCATTTTACACAGCACCATCTAGCCTTAACATGGAAACTAGATTACGAATACAATAGGTACTTACTTACTTATAAACTTACTTTTTTTTTTAGTAAATACATACGCACTATATGATACAACGCCCAAACACAAAACAAAAATCTATATTCATCACACAAATGTTTGTCTTGAGTGAGAATTGAACCCACAACCTACAGCGCAGAAGGCAAAGTTACTACTAACTGAGTTATGAGGCTTCTTGTCATTTAACTATTTACATACCTTCATAGAAGGCTTGAGGTAGGAAAGTAAACAGCCGCCGTGGTCTAGTGTTTCGTCCACCAACGTCAGATCCAGAGATCCCGGGTTCGATCCCCAGGGGGAGAACAAATACTGTGCTTGGTTTGGTTGGTGGTGGGACTATGGTTAAGTCCGCCTAGCCTACCACCATCTTACCTAACCAGGAGAGATGAAGAGCAAGCGCTTCCCTGTATGACGTACAATTTTTTAAAATAGTAGATACGCTGAGTATCTACCTACCTAGTTAGGCACATAGGTGATTGCACTGGGTCACTACCCATGTTACCTGTGTTATCATAATTTTAATGGCTAATTTATTATACCTACCTACTTATAAATTAGCCATCTAAATTTTAATAAACCTATTACCTAGTACCTACTAAGACAGTTCTTTTGAGGATAGATCCATAGACAGGGAAGATTACTGTAGCAGCAGGCACAGAAACACAACTGAGCTATTATGAGGCTTGTTATAAATCTGATTCTGTTCGCGCTGCGCTTGGGGTGCTTGGGACTTCAATATTGATATCCCTTAAAATCTGAAAACCGAAAAATATAATATATTATTTAAATGATTCAACTTGAAGCACCAATTCAATAAACCAACTAGGGTAGCTCTTACAACTGCCACTTGCATTGCTAATATATATTGTAGTGATACTCCCCTTCAAAATGATATGTTTAAAAAATTGACTCAGACTATTATGGTCAGAGTGTTATTTTTTATTGCAATTCGAAACAGAAGCTTCCGGGTCACTTACAGGCCTCACCGAATTTCATATCATGTAATTTTAAACCAACATTGGCAAAATGATTCACCTTATTCAATGCATATATAATCGTAACGAACTTTATAACATAATACATACAGAACACGACACGACGATATTTTCCCACTACACACGTGTAAAGGTAAATCTGGCTCTGTGTTTGCAGACTGGGCTACAGCCGGTATCTATAAGAGTAGGAATAGACCATATGAACTCTACGCAGAGAGAGAGTTAAGGCTACCATTTATTAGTTTCGTCAAAAATACTCAAAAATCATTAAAAAGGTAGGTATGTCATTCAGCAAAATCTTTGAAAATAAAAAGGAAAATAGAGAACTCAACAAATAAAATAAAGGCTATTTGGAAAATGATTAATAATGAAACCGGTAAAACAAAACCTTTAAAAAAACCCATAGCTTTAAAAGTAGATGATACAATTTTGATTGATAATTTAAAAGTTGCTGGTGAATTTACCCGTTTTTATAAAGAAATTTTGACTTTGACTTTAACTGCGCTCTCTTTTTCACTCATCATTTTGGCACGTGCGCACCCGGCAGGTGCCGCAGCCCGCAGTCCAACTGTCTTTGCGGTTGTTGGAAACAAGCGGCTACACGGTTAGGTTAAGCGGTTGGCAATGAGGCTCACCGACGGCGATCGGCAACGCACGTCTGTCTGCAGAGGTCATTGAAAGTGAAATCGGCCAGCAACTGTTCACACAGCAGATTTGACAAGGTCACCTCTGCAGAAATAGCTTGTTAGCAACCTTCTGGCCCACATTTAAAGTAGCTATGGTTTAGCTAAGCCAATGCAATGCAGTGCCAAAGCCCCAAGTTCATTAATTCATTGACTTTGGCACTGTATTGCATGAAGTATTCATTCATTCCCTATTCCCTCTCCCTCATATAGCCTGATCCTGATGTGCGTGCCGCCGCCGTGCTGTTATCGTTACATGTTATATTCTCTTTGGTTGGTTGGGTTTAGTGAAGGCACTTTGAAATCGATCTAATATACAACTTTGACTGATAATTTTGTAAAATTGTAATTGTGAAAATTAACTCTAAGTTACTAGGTTCTAAGTCAATTTTCTATTGCGCCTCATACAGAGGTTAATCCGGTGATCCGAGCCGAGAGAGATAGCCACCACGGAGGCCATGTGTGATGTGTCTCGTTCTTTCATCTGGCTGGCAAGATGAGAGAACGAGACAAAAAAAAGTGTCGTTGATTGAAATTTTAGGCTCAAAAATCTTGGTCGCAATACACTTATATTTTAATGTTATTAAGTAAATAAATTTTATGTTAAGCTTGAATATTTTTGCTAAAAATAGTACTCACATTATTTACTGTTAATATATACCTAACTAGTTACGTTCTGCGGCTTCGCCCGCGTTGAAATGTAAGTGTCAAATGTAGAATAATATCGATTAAATAAATATATAATTATCTGTATGTGGTTATTGGTATTATATTTATATATATATGTTTGTTTTATAGTCAAGCAATAATACAGTACACATGTTTCATCATCTTAACTTTATCGTTTATTTAATAGACTGAGTTTTGAGTGAATCGAACCAAGTATTTTTTCCATACTAATTTCAGATCTTTATTGCACGCCTTCTAGGGGTAGTTTTGTAAAATAAAAAAAAAAGGTTTTCATTATTTAAGGATTTTTTTTAAGGAAACTTTACCACCTTGTATAACCCTCTTAGGGGAAGATTTTCAAAAATAAAATTAGCCTATGTGTTATTTTAGAATCTAAGCTATCTATATACCAAATTTCATCGAAATCTGTAGAGTAGTTACAGAAATTAGTAGTGAGACTAACTACCTACAACCTTTTGTCATGTTCTTTGCTACTTGTATTCCTTTGAAATGTCATGGTGGTGATTGATTACGAAATGTATGTTTCGCAACGAAAAAAAATAGTGTTATTAAGAATATTATTCATAGAATTGGTGAAAATGTGTTGCGTAACATAACTTTTAGATAATGATGACTAGGTTTACCATAAATTCTTGTACTTTTCTAGTTTTTCTTATCATATAATTACAAAATAAAAATCGCCAATTCCACTAAGTTCAACTCGTTGAACCATTTGGATTTTTTTCTATTATTTCAACTACAAATGTAGCATGAAAAAAATGAATAAGTATATAAATTCAATGAAATAAATTATTGTGTATTAATTTTCATTATTAATATTATTTTAACATTATTTCTCGAATTTAACACCTTACAATGAAATTATTTATTATTTCTAAATATTTTCTCTAAGTGTTCTGTGCCAATCTGTGCACACCACAGGTACACAACTATATACGTGCTCACGGGCCACACGGTATGTATCTATGGATCTGTGCACAGTGTGCACTGCACACGGTTTTTGCATCCCTTACTTGCAGTGCTGCCAACTTGGTGATTTTTGCACTAGATCTGGTGAATTTTTCATACATTCAGCAACAAATTTTCATCATCTAGTGATATTTTTTTTTCTCTTTGGCACACCCCTATACTTCTTAGGTTTTGTGCAGTAAGCGGCTAGGTCTGGCATGCGTAGGTCAATACGGGTAATAAGCATGTTTCCATGGCTTTCGTTTTGAGTTTTGTAGGAATTTTGCTTTCAAAGATTTCCTTCATTGCCCAGTATTTAGACCATGTATTTTTGATTATTCGCTCTATTTCCAGTTCGGTGCAAGCTCTGAATGAAATCAGGTGTCCGAGATATATATATTGGTCTACGTACTCTAGATCTAAAGATAGCAGACTCATCGGAACCCTTCAATTATTTGTCATGAGCTTAGTCTTTTCCCGGTTTATTCCCACTTTTCCACTTTTGCAAAAACTGTATCATAATATTGCAGGTCGTTTGGATCCTCTGACAATATCACTATGTCGTCTGCAAATCGCAGATGTGTTAAATATCGTCCGTGTATTTTTAGTCCTTTGCTATCCCAGTTTAAGGATCTAAAAATCTGTTCTAGCATGGTTATGATAAGTTTCTCCGAAAGAGGATCTACTTACGTTACACTGTTTTCAATTTTAAAGCTCGGGTCAGGCTGCTCTAGAATATTTCTGGAGGTACTATTTCTGTAAATTTCCCTAATCATATCAATGTATTCTTTATTAACGCCTTGTTTTGATAGAGTTTGCCATATAGAGTCATGTATAAAATAAACGGTTAGGTAGTTAAATTTAGGTACGTGAGATCTAAGCGATATCTGGTGAGTTTTTTTTCAAAGAAATTGCCATTAGCTGGTGTTATTTCATGATAGGTTTAGCTCCTAAAAAAAATGTAAGGTGGCAATACTGCTTGCTTGCCTTGCTTTGATTGATTTGATTACAGCATTTGCTTTGCGGTTGCGGTATCTTGTCTAAAAGTTTTGAGTAAAACATAAAAACATTTTTTTGGCACGCAGGACAGATATCGGTGATCTCGACTACCTAGGAAATCTTGTTTTCGAGTTTGCTACGGTGTGAAATTCCAAGTTAGCGTTATTCTGTTGCAAGAAGCCATGGTAAGTAAGACCGGTCTATTGATTCCGGTGACATTGCTTTGACCTTCATTAAAATGCAATAGGTAACAGCAGACGAATACATATTTTGTACATTCCTAATCGACGAACCACTGGAAGTATAACCGCGTGAAATACCTACCTTGCGGGTTGCGGGTTACGCTTAAATGTAGACCTAGAGATCAAGCATCGTAACCAACAGTACACATGCTATCATCATTTACAAGATCTCATGACAATAAAAAGCTATCAATGTGGGCCAATATAGATGCTGCTAAGCATTCTAACCAAGCAGGTGGTTGTCTGTATCTTATATCTCTATCAAAGATAAACATTATAAGCCTTCTAGCCAAGAAGGTAGTTGTTTTTATCTAAGATCACTTTCAAAGATAAACATGATGCAATACCTAATAGGGCTCTACAGAATTCGATAACTACCTATGTGTGACTACATTATTAATTTCTTCAACAGCCAACTGAGAATAAATCTCGATGTAGCCCATGTAATTTAAAAGAGGGAGCTTCAGTTCTTGTGAACAAATCCAATAATAGTATGGTAAAGGCAAATCAAATTTTCTACATTACTTTCTTGTAGGTAATAAGGTCAAGGTGGGAAAGTATAAGGGGTGATTCTTCTTAACACTGAGCTTGTTGCTATACATCTGATAATCCTGTTTTACCTTCAAAACACAATTTAATTAATCATATTTATTGCAAATTACAGGCCTCTCCAATCAAAGTAGTGATCACTGGCGCTGCTGGCCAGATTGCCTACTCACTGGTCTACCAAATCGCATCTGGAGCATGTTTTGGACCAAACCAGCCTGTCTTCCTCCATCTTCTTGATATCACCCCCATGATGGGAGTCCTTGAGGGTGTGGTGATGGAATTGGCCGACTGCGCCCTCCCACTCTTAGCTGGTGTACTTCCCACCGCTAACCCAGAAGAGGCTTTTAAAGATGTCGCCGCAGCTTTCTTGGTTGGCGCCATGCCCAGAAAAGAAGGTATGGAGAGGAAAGATCTCCTTGCCGCCAACGTTCGCATCTTCAAAGAACAAGGCCAGGCCCTTGATAAGGTCGCACGCAAAGATGTGAAAGTCCTTGTGGTTGGAAACCCTGCCAACACCAATGCAATTATCTGCTCTAAATACGCCCCATCTATCCCCAAAGAGAACTTCACAGCCATGACACGTCTAGACCAAAATCGCGCCCAGTCGCAGCTGGCTGCTAAGATTGGTGTCCCTGTAAAGGATGTCAAGAATGTTATCATCTGGGGCAACCACTCATCCACTCAGTTCCCTGACCCTTCAAATGCTGTGGTCACCATAGGAGGAGTACTCACACCTGTATCCGCAGCTATCAATGACGAGGAGTACCTCACGGGTGCTTTCGTTTCCACCGTACAAAAGCGCGGCGCCGCTGTTATTGCTGCCAGAAAAATGTCCTCAGCTTTGTCGGCCGCTAAGGCTGCATCAGATCATATGAAGGATTGGTTCCTGGGATCTGGTGACCGCTGGGTCAGCATGGGGGTGGTATCCGATGGTTCATACGGAGCTCCCCCTGATGTAGTATTCTCATTCCCTGTGACCACTAGCAATGGAAAGTGGAAGATTGTCGCAGGTCTGACAGTTTCCGACTTCGCCCGTAAAATGCTTGATGCTACTGGCAAGGAGTTGGCTGAGGAAAAAGAGGATGCTTTGGCTGTTTGTAAGGATTAGGGAGCTTTGAAATGGTATTGTAACTATAGGAGATCACTTTGTTATCAAAAATAAGTAGCAATAATAATGTTGTTGACATAATTGTTATTTTGACCTAATACTACATCTATTTTGTATAAGCAGTGGTCACTTGACCTGTTAGGTCAAGCCCATAGAAGTAAAGTCTTTGATATTCATTGAGATTTATCAGTAAACATGCTTTTATCGTTATTATATAACTATAAGTTATAGCAATAGTTGTAGTGCTGTTTAGTAGGTACTATTTATTCCATTATGTGTATTGTGTATATTTTTCTAGTATTTTTTTTTACGAGTTTTGTTGCTACATCTATAAAGTACCATTATACATAGCTTCTCATATTATTTGGTGTTTTATGATCTAGGTTTATTGCTATGATAACAATTATTTTGCCCTTGAAACTTTAACTATAACCTTTCTACATAATAGTGATAGAAAATTATTTTCTATCATTACCGCTTTTACCTAGGTACTTATTATTTCTAACAGCATAGTAACCATAATAATATAATCATTATTTTCTATCATTATCACTATAACCAAGGTACCTATTATTTCAAACAGCATAGTTACTATAATAATACAATAATTATTTTCTATTATCACGATAACCTAGGTACCTATTATTTCGAATAAAGTAGTTAGAATAGAGCTTGTAAAAAGGCATAAGTCAAAAGTACCTTTTTTATTTTACCACTGGAAAGCTATTGGCCTATATCTAACCTGGTTTCAAGTTTATTTGTATAAGGCCGAAGGTGGAAGCGCACTTTACCCGGAATCCTCAATAGTCTGAGGTACTTACTGGTTACCAGTAAATGCCACGCAACAATTTATAATCGTTGTGACCTTCCACTAACATAAGCAGCTAGGTAGGTACCACAGTATCTTACCTATCTATGTATATCTACTACCTACTGGGTAGTACCTAGTAGGTAGTAGACATAGGCACCTAGTAGGGTAGGTGAGGGAAGAAGGAAAGTACTACCTCTAAAAACGATAACGTGCGAACGGTTGAAAGGTCGTCAGATTCCAATAGAATTTGTTAATTTATTCCAAAAATCTTCTTTTGCCCGTTGTATTTGGCACAATATACGGCTTTGTGATTTTAATTAATAAATTCTTAATAGCGCTTCACAATGCCGCTATCCGCTTTGGGAAATCCGATTTATTGGTTCGAATTCAGTACCTACCTACTATAGGTTAAAACACCCCTCCTGCATCAGTTCTCAGCCTGTACAGCTTTTGTGTGTACCTTGAACGAGTTTAACACGTTAGCGGCGTCATTCTGAAGAATCCGTACACTATGATTGGTATTTAGTCACATAGTATATAGTATCGCAGAAGTATCCACCGTAAACCGACGAGCATGTGAAGCGGGAAAAGAGGTGTGCAAGGAGCGTAGTAAATAGAAATCCGTTTTCTGCCTACCAATTAGGCATGAGTGTGTTTTTTTATTGACTATTGGTGTTTGTTTCATTAAACTAAAACCTTTATCATCTTGTCGCTATCCCGCTCTATAGTCAGGGTCGGCGCAACATGTTCTTATCTATAATTCACTATCAGCCGTCAGCTCATTATCCAAGCATGTCCTTCCTCTTTTACGCTACCTCTTTTTCGGCCTTCATCTTCTCCTATGTCCTTCCACATTCATACTCATTTTCCTTGCAACGTGACTTTTCTCCTCGGCATAACCTACCATGCTAGCCCGTTACTCCTTATCATTTCAGTCACTGTAGTTTCAAGTTTTCTCTGATACTTATATAAGTATAGGTACATTTATCCATTCTTGGCACACCACACATACATCTCATCATCAACATTCGCATTGATATCGGTCGCATGCCCTCCTTTTTCATCCGTTCAACGATTCCACTATGAACAAACAAGCGATAAATCTATGTTACCAAAACAAGGCATTTAGGTAGGTAGGTACCTACGTCAAAAGCCGGGTAGAAACATAAATCGGATAAAACTCGACCACAACTCACTACAAAAGCCATCACCGTGAAAGCGAATGCAAACAAGAGGTTTTATGCTCAGATGTCAACACACAAAGGGTAATGCATTTCGCCCCTTGTACAAGAATGGGGGATAATGTACCTACACGCGAAATGTGAGATGATTTGAATTTATGTATCGTATTTTGTGCTGTTTCTAAGGCAAAATAAATGTTTCAGAATGAATTGACTGGCCTCGGCTCAGTTGGTATGTCTGCCTTTGCGTTGTTGGTGCGATTCCCACCTGGGACAAACTTTTGTGTGATTAATATACTTTACCTAGATGTTTCTCCTGTTTGGGTGCTTTAATTTGCTCAGGTTTTTTTTTTATTTGCAATCTAGGTAGTTCCTATTTTATTGACTATGCTTAGGGACAAATTGCGGTTAAACGTAGTATTTGAGTCACTGAACTCTCAACGGCTGGACTGATTTAGATGAATAATTTTGTGTGTTGAAGTGCGTTAGGTGATGGTTTACCTTGATGGGTTAGATTCATGATAAGATCTTCTGATAGGTGGCGCTGCGATCGTAACAGGATGACGAGAACGACCCTACTATAATATATAATAATAATTATTATAATATAATACACTTCTATCCTAAACAATGTGCAGTGTTTTCGAATGATGAAGACGATCTTTGTGTCGTCTGTACCTATTTATTGGGGCCCAGCAATTCGTCTCGAGCCGATAGCATCGCCCCAATATTGAAGGATTCCTGGAGACTTCACGACGGAAACGGGTGCTAATATTTCTCTATCAATTCGCAAATTTCATAATCCAGTTAGTGACGCCTATCAAACCCAAGTTTAATTAAATTAGTAGGGTCAAGTTTTGCGTTGAATACAATTCTCGAAGTAGGTACCTATACCTACCTACAGAGCTACGAGGAAAGTTACCGATCCGCCTTTCAATGCTAGCTTTAGTGGGTTCAATTAGACAATTTGTACGAAATATTCTATTCAATTTCCTGCCTGTTCGGTTTGACCTCTTTACTTTCAAAGGGAAATTAAGCCTATAACAGGCTAGTGCCAACCTACCTACACCGAAAAAATATAAGAAATTGCTGTTTAAAAACTAGTATCACGTAAGAATTTCCCAAAAACCTTTCTCCTTGCTTCCTTAGTAGGTACAAAAGGCCCTCATTACTTTCAACCCTCTAGTCCAGCTGCTAAGCTTATCCTGTTCGTTGTAAGGTCATTCAAGTACCTACCTACCAAGTACCTAGCTACCTACTTACTTTACATTAGATAAATATTTTTCTATTGATTGGTTAGCTCTTCAGTTAGCTCTAGGCTAGAGCAAGGATCAGGTCTTCTATGGTTTGGCGCCGGACTTCGCCAGGAGGGTGGTCGTTGGCCTGGTGGACCTTAGGACCTATGGACCTACCTAAAGTATGAGACCTATTTAATTTATGAAGTTAACTTTGGAAAGTTTTTTTGATTTCATCGGAAGTCCCTTTGGTTCTAACTTTTGTGATAGCTGTAAGAAGTACCTGTCCTGCCATTATTGTGATCGTAGCCATAACCGCTAGCAAGCCAGCGATCCATCGGGGTAGACACCACTAAGGATGTAGATCGCACCTACCCATAAATTAGTTTTCACAGAGTAAAGAGTAGGAGCCTTCGGGGAGGCTCAGGAAGAAGATCCACAAAGTTTTAAACATCCCAGGGCCTTCCTTAGCATGGATGGAGGCCGCCCACCTATCACCGGTTTAGAGTCGAAGTCCCGGCAACCTCACATAACCTCATCGCAACCTCAATGCGAGGTTGCGATGAGGTTATGTGAGGTTATGTAGTTAGGTAACTAGTAGGAGATTTCCCCTCGAAAAAAAGTTTGCTACCTACATACCTTCTACGCTGCTACGAATGTTCTACAAATAACGGGACTCCAGTATGTTGGTAGATAAGTGAATTAATACGAGTACAAGGAACATTATGCAATATAGCTCAACTCGGTTTCCAAGAATTATCGTTCTAAAGCACTCGGTAGGTATTATGTTGGTAAGTGGCCACGGAGCCAGTTGCAAAGTTGCTTTCCACGAGTTGCGAATCAACCTGAACATGTAGATATCTATGTAGGTAGGTACTAAATATTCTACCTACCTACCAAGAACCGTGAAGTTTCTATGAATACCATGTTTTTTTTAGTATGAAAAATCAGGTGAGATGAAGGTCAGGCACACCCCCGGTGTGCCTGACCACCTATATAATATCTCACCTGATTTTTCAAGTTATTATAAGGCCGAAGGTGAAAGGGCACTTCACCCGAAATCCTCAACCAACTGAGGAACTGGCTATCTTACCTCAAATGATAGAACACAACAAGTTTTAAGAATTTTTGTTAAGGCGAGAGACTTAGGTAAGATGATGGTAGCTAGCTAGGCGGACTTAAACAAAGTCCTACCACCAACCAAACCAAACACAATATTGTAGTCCCCATAGGGATTGAACCCGGAACTTCTATATCTGACACCGGCGTCGAACAACCAAGACCAAGGAGGCGGTAAATCTTTAAAATCTTTAAAAAAAAAACTTAAAAAAAATAAAGTTATGTTTTTTTCTGAGTAAAGTTTTCTATCTCCAGTACTTTAAGAACTTTCCCTTCAGATGGCGTTAAAAATTCCACCCTGTACTAGGCAGTACAGTACATACTAGGCAGTTGCTCGATGGTCGCAGTTGGTCGTTTGCTCGCCAAGTGCAATAGTGCTAGCATTATTTTATATATTTTAACAAGCCTCATAGCTCAGTTGGTAGTAGCTCTGCCTTCTGCGCTGTAGGCTGTGGGTTCGATACCCACCCAGGACAAACATTTGTGTGATGAATACATATTATAGATGTTTGTTCTATGTTTGAGTGTTGTATCATATAGTACGTATGTATTTACAAAAAGTATTTGAGTATTCTATCTGTAATCTAGTTCCCATATTACTAGCTATGCTTAGTTTGAGGCTAGATGGCGCTGGGTAAAAATTAATGTCCTGTAATATTTACTATTGCGCTTGTAGGTAGGTCGTAGGTATTAACAATGTTTATGTCGAACGTGAAATCCCTCGAGTGTGTGTAATAGTTTTTATTATTTGCCATTAGTTAACAAGCCTCATAGCTCAGTTGGTAGTAACCTGCCTTCGGCGCTGTAGGCTGTGGGTTCGATTCCCACCCAGAGCAAAGATTTGTGTGATGAATGTAAATGTTTTTTCTGTGTTTGGGTGTTGTATCATATAGTACGTATGTATTTACAACAACAAAAAATATTTAAGTATTCTATCCGTAATCTAGTTCCCATATTACAAGTTAGCTTAGTTTGCGGCTAGATGGCGCTGTGTAAAATGAATGTAATATTTATTTATTATAAAGTGAACTAAATTTATAGCTGAAATTTTTGCAGCCTTTTTTTTATTTAGTATGTGGGTTCATTGTCCATATGTGGGTTATCATTCCATTACCATTCCGTTACCATTTCGTGACCTCGAAACTAGCTAATGCAACGATGAGGTCTACGACTTCTTGAAGACATTACGTTAGTAAGAATCGAAAGCTTTTGCAGTACGCATACTAAAGCATGAGTATTATAAATATTTAGGGTTCCAAAATATTGTAGGTAACGGAATATCTACATCTTAAGGGGAGGAATCCTGGAATCCCAGAATTCACTACCTAAATAAAGTTAAGTAGTACCTACCTAGTGAAGTTGGAGTAGGTACCTATAATGATGGGGCGGCTAAAAGCTGAACCAGGGATGTGCTATGGCAATATGCGAGGAGGCACTGGAAGAAGTTTTAACAACATCCCAGGGCCTTCCTTAGCATCGAGGCCGGCCACCGGGGGTTTTAGTGAGTCGTCGGAGTCCCGTAAACCTCACATAACCTCATCGCAACCTCAATGCGGTGGGGTAACTTCTTAAAGATTTACCCCTAGAGAAAAAAAAAAGGTACCTATAATTTGGCTTAAGTCGCTCCAGGCGATTAGATTATTGTGTCACTGATTTGCAAAACAGGTGCCGATTGAACATTGATTTGATTGGGACGAGAGTAGGGACAATTAAATTATTAGAGACAGGAACCTAGATAGGTAGGCAGCTATGGTAGGTTCAGAATTTTAGATGTACTAGCCTAATAATGAACGCCCCTTTCCCTCCGCAGCGGATACTCCCCATGGTCGGATGATGTTGTCATTAATTAGTCACCATTGAAGAAAAAAATGTTTTTATGCTGGTGCCTACACTTACCCCACAGTGTTGAAGTGTAGGCCTGTCAAGGACAACTTTTCATAGGTGAGTTTTCCTCTGATTACTTACCTATACCTAGTATCTATGGAAGTAGGTAAGTTGCTTACCGGTTCCGCTACCTCAGTTTGCCTATTTTATGAAGTTTACTTTCGAAAGTTTTTTCGATTTCATCGGAAGTCCTTTTGGTTGTAACTTTTTTAATAACCGTAAGATATGAGGCACATTTATGCGGTATATTTAACCTCAAATTGTTGAACTTTCTCCTACTGTCTACAAAAGTAGGGTCACCCATAAATTTTCTGCTTGCAGTGAGCAGTACCTCAGGACTGAACAATTTCAGTTGAATGCTTCAACGAGTAGATAGTTACATTTCCGGATACTACCTAATGGACTAACTTGTATTTCAATTGTAATCGCTTCTGTTGAGAATGTTGAGATCGAGACCGCCAATGGTGGGCCGTCTGTTATTACCTATATCTCAACCTCGCCTTGGTAGAAGCGATGGCTCTGGAACAGCTGCCTACCGAGCCAGTCCCAAGCCTGGATAAAGAGGGAGGGTGTCCCTTCTCCACCCCACCCCATCCTAAATAAAACGCCAGACCTGCTGCAGAGATGTAGCAGATATGGCGTTTTTCCTTTCCCCTGTTCCCTCCCCACCCCCTTCTCCATCCTGCCCCATACCCAATCCCATCACAGAATCCTACCCTACCCAGTCCCCTAACCAAATCCGCCACGAAGCCAGGTGGTCCCGTTTCGTGGGCCTGTTTTAAACAGGTGGGGGGAGGAACCACCTACGTCTAATGCTGTGCGTAGGGGGCCCGTGAGGGAGGATGCAACTGACCTGGTGGCTGAGCGGACAGACGTTTCTTCCGCAACACTCCACTTCGGCGTGAATTTCACCCAAAACGGGAGGCCCATGGTCTAGCCAACCATGGCAAACCAGCACAACGGTGGGCCTTCAGCTCCCGTGACGAGAGGGGGGGGTCGATGGGGTCTGCAGTCGGCGGACCACGCCTTACGCTTGATGAAGGTGGTCGACATCAGGTTCGGTGGCATCGTTTAGGCTCGTAGGCAACGCGATCACCCCTTTCTATATCGGAACGGTAGCCCTGGTGTATGAAATACATCCCCAAGGTGCGGACTCCATGGTGGGTGGGGAGCCGGGAAGATGAACACAAAAAAACAAAAAAAAGCATGTCCTCAACTAAAAAATTTGACCACTTTAAAACCCCCTCTTCAGGGGAGGCGGTAAAGGACTTGGAGGCGGCCTTCGCGGTCCCCCTGTCTAATACTGCTGCCTGGAAGGTAGTTGAACCAAAGGGTAAAAATAGCAACAGAGCTGGGAAAAGGGGTCCAGAG
Organism: Venusia cambrica; assembly: GCA_951394065.1. Taxonomy (NCBI): domain Eukaryota; kingdom Metazoa; phylum Arthropoda; class Insecta; order Lepidoptera; family Geometridae; genus Venusia; species Venusia cambrica. Next base: position 4,522,001 of record OX596043.1, on the reverse strand, counting down.
CCAAAGGCCGGACCCTCGAGTACCAACGTTCGACCCCTCGAGGTGGCTAACGTCCCGGAGGGTAAGAACGTTAAAAAGCTAAATAAAAAGCAAAAAAAGAAGCTAAGGCTCACAGGAGAGCAACTGGTGACTCCAGGACATGGCACACCAGTTACGAAAGCCCCTGGCCCTAGCGCTTATTACAGGAGAAGGCAAAGTGACAAACGTGCAGAGATGTCCAACCCTGAACCGCATGCCCCGCCGGTGGGATCTAAGGGCTTGCCCGAAGAGACTACTGGGCCCGTTGGTAGCAGAGGTACAGGCGAAAGGACCTCGCACAAAAACAGACACAATCGCCAGAAGCGTGCGGCCATGGCGATCGCAAGATCAGCCCAGGCCCCTAGAAACGAGCCTACAAAAAGAGCTCGAATGGATGACACTGTGTCCCCAAGAGGTCAGCACAAAAAACCCAGATTTGAGAGCACTCGTCGCACTCCTGCTGTCAGCTATGCTGAAATCGCACAGAATAACCTCTGCGTGGCGGTAGTGAGAAGCAACAACCACCAACTAACAGATGAACAAGCAACTCTTTTAAAAAAGTACCTGGAGAGACGCATCCTGGAGGGTATCAAGAGTGGTGACACCTTCTCCCCCAGCTTCATGGGCAAGCCGACGGTCTCCGATGGCGCCTTGAAGCTGTGGTGCGAGGATGATGCGTCCCTTCGGTGGCTTAACGAAACCACGACCCAACTACCGGAGACAACATGCCCACGGCTCAGAGTGATAAAACAAGGCGAGCTCACAAAGAAAATTCGCGCCGCCATATTTATCCCTGACAATAACAACTCACTCGAGGACACAAGTCTTGTCCTGGCTGTGCAGAACAAGTGGGCCCGAGTGAGCGAGTGGACGGTACACTCCCACAACCAGCAGAAGGACGACATCCTCTTCGTAAGCGTCGGGATCCCGGAAAACCTGATCCCCGAGCTGATGGAGAGAGGTCGCCGACTAGCCTACAATCTGGGGAGCGTTTATGTAAGGTTCTACGGTGAGGACGGAACCTTGCAGGACGAGCCCCACACAACAGGCACACAACTGAGGCCAAATCCTCAACCTGGTCCCAGTCCCACAGTGCAAGGCGCCCCCGGCAACGGTCCGGCCAGCCCAACGACAGCCATACCGCATTCGTCACCGAAACCGTCGTGCTCTACGACGGTGGACGAGATGTGTGCGGAGCTGGAGAAGGAGCTGGATCTGGACCAGATGTCGGAGGAGGATGAGGAGAAGGGAAACCAACATGGTGGTGACCCAAACCCTCTCCTCTTATAACATCGTCCAGGCAAACCTCCAGCACAGTCTCACTGCAACGGCTAACCTGCGCAGATCGCTGGAGGCAAGCAAAAACCAGACCATAGCCTTGATCCAGGAGCCGTGGATCAGGGCAGGACGCGTGTGTGGTCTAAACAACATGAACGGTAAGTTACTATATGACAGAACTTGCGCAAATCCGCGTACGTGCATATACATACCAAACAACCTAGCAACATCGCCCCTCACGGAGTTCTGTTTCAGAGATCTGACGACCGTCAGAATACAGGACCCTAGTGGGAGTGAGCCAGAAGACATGATGCTCGCATCAGCATACATGCCCTCTGATGAGGACATCCCATCGAGGAGCATCATGGATCTGGTAAGAAAATGTGAACTCAACAACTTTAAACTCATAATCTCAGCAGATACAAACGCGCACCACCCCATATGGGGGATGCCAACATCCAACAGCAGAGGAGATGACCTGGTAAATTTTCTTTTCACCACTAATCTATCCATAGCAAATTTTGGGGCGGAACCAACTTTCGTGACAAAAAGATGCCGCACCATAATAGATCTAACGATGATGTCAGGTAACTGCGTAAACTCTGTGCGGAACTGGAGGGTCAAATGAATCCTCCTGCTCCGATCATAGGTGGATCAGATACGAACTGACACTGCACACAACAACTCCAGCACCGAGTCGCAACCCCCGTAGAACTGATAAGGTGATGTTTGCAAACTCCCTGAAGCAGCACCTTGGAACAGGTACAGTGGGATCGAACTTAACAAATACAGCAGATATAGAAAAGGCAGTCGAACACATTACAGTAAGTCTGACTAAAAGCTTTGAAGTTGCATGCCCTCTCACCGTGGCTGGAGAAGGGGATGCAGACAAACAGGGATGGTCCAAACAACTCGACAAGCTCAAACGTAAGGTACGTAGACTTTTCAACAGAGCAATGAACACCTACGACGACAATGACTGGGACGAATACAAAAAGGCGAAATCCGAGTACAAGAAAGGTATTCGTCGTAGGAGTCGTCATAGGTGGAAAAACTTTTGCACAAAAATAGAAACTAACGATAAAGTAAACAGAATTAGGAAAATTCTAGCTGCCGAACCAAACCAGGAGATTGGTTCCTTGAAAAAGCCAGATAACACCTACACAACTACAACCACAGAAACACATGAACTCCTGCTTCAAACACACTTCCCGGGATGCCACCTGGGTAAGACGACCGAGTGGAACACGACCAGCTCCGCCTTACCCACGGAGGCGGACTGGTTGGCTGCTCACTCGATTATAACCGAGAGCAAGGTAAACTGGGCAATCAACACCTTCCAACCGTACAAGTCACCGGGCATGGATGGTATATTCCCTGGCCTCTTACGATGGGGGGAACCCCACCTTAACGGTCAGCTGACAGAGATCTTCAGAGCCTGCCTAGCTTTCCGCTATGTACCCTTAATATGGAGAGAGGTCAGAGTGCTATTTATACCTAAACCAGGTAAAACCGACTACACTGAAGCAAAATCCTATAGGCCGATCAGTCTAACATCTTTCATCCTCAAAACTTTAGAGAAACTATGCGATCGGCACATTAGAGATAACATACTAAAAACATCACCTTTACACCCACAACAGCATGCTTACAGCGCGGGGAAATCCACTGAATCGGCGCTACATGCAGTGGTAAGTAGGACAGAACAAGACATAAATAACAAAACACTCTGTCTTGCCGCCTTCCTAGACATCGAGGGGGCTTTTGACAAGACAAACTTTAACAGTATCAACGAAGCCCTAAAGAGGCATGGCGTTGATACAACGCTGGCTGATTGGATCATTAATATGCTTCAATATAGAGCAGTACGTATTGACGTGAACGGGGAGACCAGGGGAGTGGTGGCAAGAGGATGCCCGCAGGGCGGTGTTTTGTCGCCACTCTTATGGAACCTTGTTGCAAATGATCTAATCACCAAGTTAAACGCCCAACGCTTCTACACGGTTGGCTACGCTGATGATCTTGCAATTTTAATATCGGGCCACTTCGCGAGTGTGGCTTGTAATATCATGAACAATGCCCTTATAATCGTTGAAGAGTGGTGCACAGCAAACGGACTAACCGTGAATCCAACTAAAACAGTTTTAGTCATGTTCACAAACAAGCGAAATTTAGGAACATACCAACTTCCTTTCCTTTTCGGCAAACAGCTAAAACTGTCCGAGGAAGTAAAATACCTAGGCATAACGCTGGACAACAAGCTAAACTGGGCGAAACACCTAGAAAACAAAGTGAGGAAGGCAACGATCTCCTTCTGGCAATGTCGGAAAATGATAGGTAAAACATGGGGTCTCAGCCCAAAAATCACCCTGTGGCTTTACAACACCGTTATAAGGCCTTCTCTAGCATATGGTGCCCTGGTGTGGTGGCCTAGAACGAAACAGCTTACCACAAAAAATAAGCTCACAAAATTCCAGAGACTGGCGTGCGTTGCCACAACAGGATGCATGAGGACTGCCCCTTCGGCAGCACTCGAAGCCCTGATCGGCTTGTTGCCCCTACACCTGTTCGTGCAACAAGAGGCAGCGGCGGCTGCCTTCAGGCTCTGGACTCTCAAACTATGGGAGCACAACACACAGGCACAACATACAACTATCATAGGGGAGTATGCCAAGGGAAACCCTATACTCCAGTCCATCTATGATAGGGTACCCAAGAAACACTTGCACACAAAAAGTTTCACCATACAACTACACGAGGAGCCTAGTGACTACTCAAACATACATGAAGTGCGAATATACACAGACGGCTCCAAAATGAAAACAGGAACGGGAGCTGGGACTTTCTCAGACGACCTTAACATTCACAATTCGACAGCACTGGGTAAACACAATTCGATCTTCCAAGCGGAATGTGTCGGCATCATACAGGCAGCAGACGCAATACTAAGGAGAAAGGTAACTGACCACAACATCAGAATCCTCTCAGACAGTGCTGCAGTTCTACAGGCTCTGAACAAAAGTGAGTACAACTCCGGACTAACAATACAATGTCACTATCTATTGGAAGAGGTAAGTAAAAACAACAGGCTCACTCTCCAATGGATTAAAGGACATAGTGGATCCAGAGGTAATGACGAGGCCGACGTACTGGCAAGGAGGGGCTCTGAAATGCAACCAGCAGGCCCTGAACCAATCATCCCTCTACCCTTCAGCCAAGCTCGCTCCTGGATCCACGACCATACTACAAAACTGCACCAAAACTACTGGGCAAGTATGCAGGACTGTAGGCAGTCGAAGGAGGCCTTCCCGGTATTAAACCCGAGATACTCCCGAAAGCTACTCAGCCTGAAACGTGACAAACTCCGACGTATCATCGGAATTGTCACAGGACACTGCTCACTAAATAAGCATTTTTACACAATGGGTATCACAGACAGCCCTCTATGCAGAGGGTGCATGGCAGCAGAGGAGACGGCCGCACACGTGCTCCTGGAGTGCAGTAGCGTAGAGTCTCAGCGCCAGCAACACCTTGGGACACCGAGGACACCCAAGGAAGCCTGCACCAGCATCAGCGAGCTGCTGGCCTTCTTGGAGGACATCGGGTGGTTGGAGTAGCAAAAGCCCACCCGTCACGCAAAAAGGGCCCATAGGAGGCCCAGTTGCGGAAAAATAGTCCGCGCACCAAGTACCAAGTACCAAGTACCTATATCTCAAATTCAATTGACAAGTAGCAGGTACCTACTAACATTAATCATTAATCGAGCTATCATTAATCGAGCTATTGATTAAGCGAAGTGAGGAAGATCTCTGAGTTAGGTAAGTCGGCACTGTGTGTATGTATGTATGTGGCAATGTTTGTGACGGCATATCTCTAGAACATGTTATTCGATTGTGATGAAAATTTGTCTGTAAAAAGATAACAGAGTAGTAGAGCCCCTTGTTAAAGGACTCGTCCGGGGAAGTACTACCACCATACCTATTTCAGTTGCTAAGCAGCATTGCTGTGATCCGGTTTGAAGGGTATGGTTGCCGGTGAAATTACGGGCACGCGAGGCTTAACACCTTTATGCCTCAAGTTGACGGGCGCAATGCAGTGCCGTGTAGGCTATGTTCTTTGTGGATGTAACCTACCCAGTAAGGCATTGTTATACATCAGGTGGGCTACTTGCCTGATCCGACTTCTAAAAAAAAAAAGATGGTCACGGGGGATTTTCGATAAACTTATGTGGAAGTAGATTGTGTCTTGGGAAAGAACATAGACTACTTTTATCAGGGTAGGTTATACCTACAGGAGTAGTCTATGTTCCGCCGTTTAGCAGTGAAAACGTAACAAATAAACATATACTTACAAACTTTACTTCAAGCTAGAACTTAGTCAAATACATTTATTTTCTATAGCTCTCGCCCTGACCCCGTAAAGGGCACGCGGTAGGTCCTGAATTCTGAATGGTAGTTTTCTGTATATCAATAAGAAATTACGCAAGGTACGCAATCCCTTAGGTGGGACTCGGCAGGCCTTTTCAGACACGGAGGCGGCGAATAAATCAAATTCGGGACCGGGAATGCCTTACCTGCTCTCTACCTTATCGGGTACAACTCTCTTTCGACGTTGGCAGTCCGAATGGAGAAAGAAGGCGTGTTGTGCCAACCCATCTATCGTAGTTACATACAGGACATTAATTTCACACATCGGTATCTAGTCCCAAACTAAGCAAATATGGGAACTAGATTACGGATTAATAGTTAAGATTTTTTATAAATACATACTTATCATACAATAGAACACACAAACACAGAACAAACATAATATTCATCACACAAATGCGTGTCATGGGTGGGAAACGAACCCTCAGCCTACAGCGCAGAAGGCAGAGTAACTATACCAATACCGATTGAGTTGTGAGGCTTGTTAAAGCTAGAACATGATCATATTTCGTATACATATTCACCCTAACTATATTAGTCCTTCATGGCGAATTTGAGATGCACGTCTTAAGAAATAGATATGCTTAAATCGATGTGTTTAAACAAACCCACAATGATTATTACGCAATCCTGACAGCGTCTTTAGACTTTCCAAAATACGGGTTCACTTATGTCATCGATAAAGTTAATTATAGGCACCGACGGTTTTGCTACCAATAGCGAACCGTTGAATGTAAGTTTGCAGGCATTGGGCTCTCGGTTTATAACTTTTCACCGTACATAATGTTTGAATGTAGGAGTTATGTAGGTACCTGTAGATGGCGTAGACATGAAAATAAGTTAGAGATTCTTATAGCAGGTTTTAAATGCGTATGTTAAATATCAGAAAGTATCTGTTAAGTTTTAGAAAACCTGTGTTAGAAGGGTCCCTAGGAGTCCCAAGGATTTGTACTAATTTTATTCATATTAAAAAGCGGAAACCATCACATTCATTGATACGTTTTATAATTCATCGTATCCAGCAAAAATGGGCGTCTCATCGTTTCCCTAAAGCTGTCATAACCGTTTGTGAATTCCATTTCAGTTCCATTTCCATAAAACTTAAATAAGCCGTTTCCTTCGGGCCTTTTTACACGCACCAATAACCTCATTCCGTATTGGATTTGAGAATATTTACGTACTCACCTAAATGACAACTAAACAAAATGAAGTACTGCGATGATCACCACATTTTGCAGGCGGGTTGATGATCGCACTATTGGTGAAAAGGGGTACGTATAAACGTATGAAAATGATAACATTTTCCGCGAGAGCTTGTCCTAGAACTTTTCTTCGAACAACTATTGTTGGTTTTCAAAGTCGAGTTGGCTCAAAAGCATTTCTAAAGCGAGCCTCTACAGCGACACTGCAAACTCTGCCAATGCCCCAACGCGGGCGGATGGACACAAAGCTGGAATTAGTCTTTGTTGCTATCGTTCTTTGGCTGTCTTCTACAGACATTTCGCTATGTAACTGAAATTTTAATTAGGCCAGAAGAGACAATGCAGAAAGGACTACTCGTACATAAGCGGATTACCTGTGAATCAGTGAGTGGTCGTGGATTTCATGTTACAAAATGTGGCTAAAATTCTATCCTACTGATAATAAAATATTATTAAGATGGAAGTCTTTCCTCCTTCACGTCAAAACTGAATACGTATAAATATAGATTAAGTTGATATTTGGAACGGAAACTCTTCTAGACACTTTATATAAGTACCTATATTAGGTCCATATATGAAAGGGTGCGTTCTGTCGAACTGGCCACTTTGATCTCAAATATCTGGTTAGGAATTCCAAATCCCAATTTATTTCAAATTAAGGCTCGTGGTTTTGAATTTGGTGATTTTTCTTTGACATCGTTCTGTCCACGATATTTAAGAAACTTAAGATATTGTGTTATTTGCGAATACCAATTCGACGAGGCATCAGCGTTGCATAAGCAGCTCCAAGGATAATTTATTGTCAATAATGTCAAGCCATGATGGAAAAGCTAGCCGTTAAATAACGGAGCTTGGTCAATTGTTCTAGCCCACTGCTGCTTCAAGACAACATTACACAACACACTGCGCAACAGAAGTTTGCTAAATTAAGATATCCTGCGATTGAAATATCTCCGACACCCATCATACTACCCGGATCATTCTCCAGCAGATTTCCACTTTATCCGGAATATGGAAAACTTCTTGCGCGGAAAAAAAAACTATTTCGATGAGGCAGTCAAACCGCCTTCAAAGATTCGATTGATTCTCGCTCCCAGAATGTTTTCAGCAAATGAATCAATGAACTATTTAAATATGGCGAAAGTGCATAAATAACAACATAAAATAACAACGACAACCTACAAAATTTAACTGATTGAACTTCATAAAATAATGTATAGCTTTTCCCATATAAAACGTAAATTTTAATATTAAATTTAATAATAGTATCCATTAGAGGAAGGCTACTTTTTCCAGGTTTTCACGCCTTTTGTCCGGGTTCACAAAGTTTGTACCTATTGAGGACAGCATAAACTGAAGATGATGCACAATATTGCACACACACGCTAAAGCAGTACAAAGTCACCCTAATACAAATATTAGAACCCTTTGCTCAGAATTCGATTACAAAAGGAGTTTTATTTAAAAACGGATAAACCATTTTCTGAACTCTCAAGTAAAGCTTTACAAAATAATCTGCTTGGGTCTTTTAATCTGAAAAAAGTAATGGGTTTGAAGAGGCTTTGTGTCTGAGGGCTGACCGATTATTTATCGGGAAATAAAACCTTTAGATCGGCTCCAATCATAGTTTTGTTAAGTATATATTTATTTACGCACAACATACATTACAAACAAAAACTAAAATATAGGTACATAATTTAACTAGAATAAGGAATTTGGACTGGATTGAAACATAAATCTTTGTGTGCACATCAAAAAAAAATATCTAGCAGTGTTAAGTGAACAGTCATAGGTAACATATATTAATTAAGACAAAATTACATAAATAAGAACAAACAGAACGAGGTAAAAAGTATCTCAATAAAGTAGGTACCATTTAGATTAATATAATAATCATCATTCATCATCATTTCAACCCACATACTGCTGAACATAGGCCTCTCCCAATCGACGCCACAAATAGCGAGCCTGAGCCACCTCTATCCTTTGACTCCCCGCAACAGCCACAATGTCGTCGGTCCATCGAGTGGGGGCCTTCCCACCGTTTCGCGTGTAATCGTGGTCGCCATGCGAGAACCCTTGCGGCTAAACACAGTGGTTATCGGTTCTGCGAGCTATGTGGCCTGTCCACTGCCACTTCAGCTTGCTGATTCTGAGAGCTATGTCAGCAACTCTTGGTTCTCTTACGGATATCTATATTCCGGATTCTATGACGAAGTGAAATTCCAAGCATAGCTCTCTCCATTGCTATGCTACTTTGAACTTATTCATTAGGCCTATAGTTAGCGACCACCTCGGATCCGTATGTCATCACTGGTAACACACACTGATTAAGACTTTCGTCTTGAGGGTCTGCGGTATCTTTGACGAGAAGATATTTCGAAGCTTTCCTAACGAGTTGATCCGAGTTGGATTCTTCTTCTGACCTCTTTATCGTTTTTTGACATGGTGTTCCTCTTCCTCATATTCATTTTAAGATCCACCTGGCGGGATAATATAATGGGTAATAATTAATTTGCCTTAAGTGGACTTAGTGGGTTCTAGATGCTATTTAGCAACTGGGATCCCCCGTGATAATGTTGGAAGTGTATCTCAATTTGATATTTTATTGTACGACGTGGAATGGAATGGACGCGCTTAGCCTTCATCTCTGTCGAGTATTGATAAGGCCGACCTCACCTTGAATTCTCAATAGACTGAGGAACAACCATTTGGATTGTTGTTATAGTAACAGACGTAGATAAGATGGTGGTCCAGGCGGAAACAAAGTCCTACCAAAACTCAACCAAACACAAATTTCTACCCCACTAGGGATCGAACCTCTGGATTTCTGCAAAATCTTCGAGTTGAGTAAGGCAAACCGGCACTGTATTTACGTTTGTTTCCCTTGACACTTCTACATTGCACTAGTAGTGCGGTGGAAGATTTTTCTTTTCCGTGAGTCTACCAGTAAGAGTGTCATAGAATATATGTATATATGTATGTATGTATGTTGTGTCAATGTTTGTGACGGAATAACTGTCGAACAGCCTATCAGATCTTTAGTATGGGATGTGGGCCAAGTGAATAATTTTAAGATTGCTTCCTTTTGTGTGGTTTACTTAAAAGTAATCGAACACCTGGGAGTTGAATAAGTCATTTGTTTTTGTACATTGTTGTTACATTGTATCGTTGTCAGCTATAGTTTTCACTTCCATGACAGTTAATTTTATTACTTTACGCAGCTATTGCATGTAATATAGTACTATACATATAGTTGTCTTATCAGTTTCATTTCAAGAGACTTTTAACACGCAGTTTTAAACTCAGCGGAGCGTACTTACGACGCTAATGGAGCAGCCACGTTGCTACTTATGATATCTACTAGCTAACGGCATCTCACCCAGCCCTCCGATTCCAGTGCAATCGAGCATACAAAGCATCATAATGCACGTAGCAAGCAATAGCAATAGAGCGTGTTATTAGCCCTTACAGACTCACGCGCAGAAACAAGAAGGTATCTATACTTGCGTTCTCGATCGTTATACGGAATGGAAGACTTTGATAGGCTTTGGTACCTACCTATAGCTTATGAAAATCTCGAAAATATTTGAATCAGAAATAGAATCAAGAAAAAAAAAGGCACAGACAATGGTGGATGACACAATTTCATCGAAATAGAACACGTTTGCGTATCATATTTATTGCAATCCAAAAGGGAATACGAAAAGAGAAATATAGTGGTAGAATCACTCGAACACGAGTGATTGCCGCGCCTTTCAACGTCACACCGAGACCGAACAAGAATGTGTTATTGCACTATATGTTTACAGTTCTCTTTTCTCTTCCGAGAAACTCCATGGTTCTGGTCAAAAAACACCAATAGAAGAACAAGCGAGAGCGAAAAAGGCGAGAAACCAATCACATTCACGCTTCTCGGGTGTTCTCGAGTCTTCTCGGGTGTTCTCGAGTCTTCTCGGCGTGTGTCTGTAAGCGGCATAATATTAATCATACATTTAGTTTATCTTAGGGCTCAAAGTGTAGACGAGACTATCATCTATCTGCCTTTGTAAATTTCTGGAGACAATAAATTCATTTATTTACCAAGAAAAAGTACAAAAAATACATATTAGCAGCGGCCCCACAGTCTAGGGTCTAGGCCACCTTGTCGTGGGTACTAGTAATGATTTACAAGTCCGAGGGTAACCGGAACCATGAATGTTAAAAATTGTATGCATAAATAAATTTAAGCTTAGCAGAAAAGAGAAGGTCGTGGTCTGAATGAAACCTGTGTTTGTTAGGGAGCTGGTATATGTGACTAGATTTGTTAGACCTTTCACGTCGCTATTCACGTCGCCAAAATATACCTGGCAGAACATTGTCCGAATCATACTTATTCTACAGGGGAACCTCGACTCTCAGCAGGACTACGTTTTGTAGAGGAGGATAGGTAACCCTAATTTGTAAACTTGTGCCACTGTTCTGCTCTACACTGCACCGACTGCGCATCAGCATGCCTTAGCCAGTTATAGCGCACTTGATCAATGAACTGAACCTAAAGGTAGGGATAGCATGGCGGAAACATTGAATAGGCCGCTTTCACAAAGTGTCGATAGGTCTAGAATCAGTGGTGCTATGTAAAACAGGTCATACTTAGTACGGTAAGTTTACTTAGGTGGCTACGAAAATTCTCAGGGATTTTGCAATGTGATGTAAAGCTCAAGTTAAAGTGAACCTTGTTGAACTTTACTCTAGGCAAAATCGTGTTACTCGTGTTACTTACTTCTTGTTTTTTGCTGACAATCAAGAAGCTTACAAAGAAAGCTAACATTATGGCGCTTACACTGGTTCACCGTGTGGCAGTGCGATATTAATCCGCGCTTGAGTGAGTGAAACGGATGCACAAATTCTTGCTTTTTTATACAACTTGCAGACGGACCAATCTACCTCACCTGATGTTAACTGCATCTCTTGCTATAACAAAGCTTTACTGCGTATGTTACAAGGAACATTACCTACGCGGCACCGTATTGCGATCCTCAACTTGAGGCGTAAAAAGGTGCCTCGCGTGCCCGTTAAGTCCGGTTTGAAGGTGTGAAGGTTGGTCCGGGTTGTGTTCGAACACAACAAAGCGGCATGGCGGCCGAAATGGGTATGGTGGTAGTACTTCCCCGGACTAGCCTTTTCACAAGGAGTTCTACTACTCTACGTCTTACACAGAAGGTGCATATTAGTTTTTTTCTTGAACAGAGTTAATAGGCACCTTCTTAGATTAATCGGATAATCAAGTAGTTTTAACCTATAATATCGGTTCACGATTTAAAATAATCTTATGATATCCTCCTGAATGATTTTATATTATTTTAAGCTTTCAAGGGTAGGCCGTTGAAAGTCTAAAATTAGATAAGACTAGAGTAACCAATCTTCCAAAATAGGTACATTCCGACCCAGGAAGCAAACCCCGGACTTCCGAATCCATAGCCACAGACCATACAACTACACCACGAAGGTATTTAACCCACAGAATGATAAAGCTGTAAATAATAAAACACATTTTACAAATGAACCCACCTACCTTGCTGCATTCACGCATCTTTGCGGTTCTGATGAATAGGAAAGAAAGGTATATGTTATTATGACTTTTGAATAATCTAAAGGATCTTTGGTATTTGAAGACTGAGCAGTAAAGCCGAAAAACCAAAGCATTAGATTAACTATACTTTTTCTTTTTTTTGGTCCAGAACAATATCTGTACATAATTTCAGCTCTGTCCGTTCAGTAATGTTTGTGTGAAGGAGAAACAAAGAACTGATCTGCACCCTTATGCTGTATGACCAATCGTGTCTTAACGCACCCGCGTTAAGATATGTCAATACGATGATTCCATGCAGATATCGTAACGCGAGCGCGTTAAGACATGATTGGTCATACAGAATAAGAGCGCTGTTTTGTATGGTGATGTTTGACATCACATTCTCATCCTATGGGAACTGATTTATAAAATACACAGTAGCCTCCCTAGACACCACAAATAGCTCCACTGATCAGCATTAGCTCTAGGTAAACGGAACTCACAGGATAATAACAATAAGCTAAACAAACTCCCGCCGTTCTCATTATAGTTTTAAAAGCCGACACTGTAAACTGATTTGGAACTTTGTTTCCTCAGAAGTTGGATTTCGTTGTCGTTTGTCACTTGGCCCAAGTAAACAACTAGAGCGTTTTTATATAACATTATTTGACCGGATATTATGGAGTTTATATTAAGTGTTCGCTTTACAGTACAGACGTAGTTTGTCGTGCAAACCACAATCAAATTCGAAATAAAGGCACACATTTACTTTTTTACTGTAGTTATACTTCTTTTAGCATTAATATCTCTCATCATTAAACGATGAGAGATATTTTTTTCGATGCGTGCAAATACCGACACCTGAAAGCGTGCCATGTTTTTTATATTGTAAACTTTTTGTTTTTTGAAAGTTTTTTTTCAGAATTGAGGTGAACTGGTGTATTCTTTTTTTGTTAACATTATAAATGATTGTTATGACACTAATAACATGCGTACACACTAAGATATTATTCGCTCTTAGCTGCAAATCGTGAACAAGTTTTTTTTTTTTAATACTACTAGGAGACGGGACAAGCAAGTAGCGCACCTGGTGTTAAGTGTACTCTTGCCTATAACAAAGCCTTACTGCATAGGTCACATCCACAAAGAACATAGCCTACACGGAACTGCATTGCGCCCGTCAACTTGAGGCATAAAGGTGTTAAGCCTCACGTACCCGTGATTTCACCGGCAACCATACCCTTCAAACCGAAACACAGCAATGCTGCTTGGCGGCTGAAATAAGTATGGTGGTAGTAATTCTCCGGACGAGCCCTTTCACAAGGGGCTTCTACTACTCTTACAAGTAAACTAGTGTCGCCTATCGCTTAACACTTGGGCCTTAGTCTGGAGTTTCTACGTCCAGATTAGTTCCGCCTTCCTATTTAAACTAAAACGGCTTCGCAGTCTATTCCGGATCTGACACTGGGATGAGGAACTTTATATTTATTGTAACTGCTCGGTTGATTATTTGCGTGGAGAAGCAATCCGCATTTTTAACCAACCTTTAACCGCCTCTGTGGTCTAGTGGTTCAAATCACCGATTTCAGATCCAGAGGTCCCGGGTTCGAACCCCAATATTGTGCTTGGTTTGGTTGGTGGTAGGATTTTGTTATATACCCGCCTATCTACCATCATCTTACCTAATTCTAAGTCGCCATAATTACCATTTCTAAAAAAAATGTTGTGTTCCGGCATTTAGAGGCAAGATAGCCAGTTCCTCAGTTTGTTGAGGATTCCGGGTGAAGTGCGCCTCTACGTTCGGCCTTATCTCAACTTGTAACCAGGTGATATGAAGGCCAAGCGCTTACCCGTCGTACAGTAAAAAAAAAAAACTTCCCAAAAAGGAGGAGGTGACATGAATATTTATGTAAAGTCTAAGATATACCGAGACTTATGATATAATATAGCAAGTTAGTTGAAGAAATATGCATGAAATATCTAGCTGCTATTAAAATTTATATTGTAACTTCAAGAGTAGTAGAGCCCCTTGTAAATGGGCTCGTCCGAGGAAGTACTACAAACATACCTATTTCGGCAGCCAAGCAGCATTGCTGTGTTCCGGTTTTAAGGGTATGGTTGCCGGTGAAATTACGGGCACGCGAGGCTTAACACATTTATGCCTCAAGTTGACGGGCGCAATGCAGTGCCGTGTAGGATATGTTCTTTGTGGATGTGACCTACGCAGTAAGGCATTGTTATAGGCAAGAGGCGGGCTTCTTTCTTGTTCCGTCTCCTAGTTGTTATAAAAAAAACTAGCCGGTAAAATACAACCGGTATCTTTGACGTTTCAAAATAATCCTAAAAATCTAACTGAATAATCGTTTATAGTTTGATTAATTGTATTTTTAGGTCTTATAGCGCACTTATTTGATGGTTTCTTAAAAGATTAAATCCATAACGCCAGGAATCTGAAGTTCAATTTCATTGCAAGCTGTTTCATTTAGAGAAATGATTAATACTCAGTCCTCGTATTCTAAGCGCGTCCCATTTCTTCTTCACGATTTCAGCGCTCGCTTTCAGCAGCTGTTGTCCAGTTATGTATGTAGGTCTTGGTACTTGGTAGATATACTTTAATGACAAGCCTTACAGCTCAGTTGGTTCTGCCTTTTAAGCTGTAAGTTGTGGGTTCGATTCCCACCCAGGACAAACTTTTGTGTGATGAATGATTGATCTTTGTTCTGTGTTAGGGTGTTGTATACATATAGTGGGTTGGTATTATAAGTATGTATTTACAAAAATAATCTATAAGTAGGTATTATTTTCTTATCTAGTTCCCATGTAACAAGCTTTTCTTAGTTTGGCACTAGATGGCGCTGTGTGAAATTAGTGTTCTGTGATGTCCTGTCCTGTAATGATAAAAGAGAATTAAAATTATTATAAGAAGGCCCAGAAGTACCGCTCTCCTATACAAATGTTTTGCGTTGCTTATATTTTTTATTGTGATTTTGTGTTATTAAATCATTGCTGTTCTTTAAATGTTATTTTGACGATTTTTTACTGTCAATAAATCAGTAAATGATTTGCTCGTATATGTTGGATTTTTTATTTTTGACTGTTCCTACTAATACTAACGCTCAATTTTACTGTGAATACTCAGCACTGGGGTGAACTCAACCGTTCACCCCAGTGAGATTTTATAACTACCATTAAATAAAAGCAAACGTTGGGAATACCAGTTATTTAAGATATTAAGTGAAGGTAAATAACACTGTACCTACGATACATTTACGGGTTTCTTTCTTTGTATTTGGCAGCAGCTACGCTCCAATTATCAGTTAAAGTGCGTCTCAACTTAGGTAGGTACACTACAGATTCGATAGCACGATACGAAAACAGTGACAAGATTGAGATGCGGGTGAGGTCCAGTTGCGATTCATCTCATAATGTATAAGGCAATGTACCTACCTAAATGAAGTTGGCACCTAAGTAAGTAATTATTGTCTATGAGCTAAAATCACTCACGCAGATCTCACTCTATCATCTCGACACTGCTTGACATTTTAACCCGAGACTACAAGACTCTTGCTAGACGTGTAATTAATTTGTTCCACCTGAGAAACTACTCAAGATTTATCTTAAAAGCTGGTAGCTACGCGATTACTCTTAAAGAGTGAGCATTTGAGTTCTTGAGCCGCTGTTTTATTAGCAGATAATATTGTTTTATTCTTTTATAAACGAAGAAATTGGTTTTCTTGAGCTGGAAAATTCACTCGTGTTTTTTATGTCCCTCAAACAAGGAGACTAGTTTGTAAAAAATATTTAATGTAGTTGCTATAGATGGTTTTCCCTTTCAGGATTTTGATTAACATATTTATGCCTCATTTAACACAATTATTAGGGAGTGATATGCTATGATAGATTTGCTTTAAATTACACTGAGAGATGTTTAGGTATTATCGATTATAATGTCCGTGTCGATGCACGGTCGGTATTAAAAGATACTTAAAAAAACAGCAAATACAAGATAACACGTTTATTCATAGCTTGTACGCATTTTTCGCTATAGAATAACGACCGAATTTGGATATAGAATATTCGATATAGTGTCATCTGGCCCGGTGGACCTGGCCCTGTACCGAGGAGGAAGGGACAATCAGTTATTCAGCGTGGCAATGCAGCCAGTGTCTTGGGAACGCTACCGTCTGGTACTGGTCTGGAACAGTTGAGTTACCTATAGGCCGTTTGTAACGGTCCCTAGGTAATCTGACTGATTCCTTTGTACAGTTAGTTTAATTGTACTTTTTATTGAATACATGTGAATTATATATTAATTTGGTATATATAACAGACTTGAATAAAAAAATAATGTAGAATTTACCACACATAAATTTAAATTTATGGCTTAATTTATAAAATTTTGAAATGTAATTATCATAGGTAATTAATACATTTAAATTTCAAGTTATTTATTTTTTACAGAATACATATTATTTAACATAACCAATGTGCTTGCAGAGCCTCACTAAGACGGAGGTTTTGTGCTGTAGGTTGTATTTAAAAAAAAAAGATAGCGATACTTATTTATTGATTTATTTATTATAATTAAGATAAATGGTTATCGGAGTTGTTTGGTATTATCGTTATCGATTTAATTAATCACAAGAAGTTTATCGACTTTAACTGTGATAATTCTATGTATCAATAATTATAGTTTATCTTTGTCTCAGAGAGGGGCCATATTTTTTTTGTTCCGTACTATGTTGCCTGATCTTCATAGTAAATGCATAGTAAGATATCAAGAACGAATCTGAATTTGCCCCAAGTTTTGAGTGAGCTTTGTATAATACCGGGCAAAGGTCCAAGAAAGTATACAGCTCAGGCAGATGCTCCCCACATTAGTCCCTAAGCCAAATATAAAATGTACCTACCTATAGCCTCGTCGCCAACATGGAAATGAAATTGCCAGCCATAATGCCTCGTGGGAACACTTGTGTATATTTACATTCTACTGGAAAGATATAAGTTTATATAATTCGTAGGTTCACAAGCAATTTGACCTCTGATTCATCTATATTTACTCACAAAGGAAAATGTAAATGAAACAATGGCTTCTGCGTAAGCCTTCGCATTTCTAGAATCATACACGAAATAGAATGAAATGGGAATGAAATCCCTAATCACGTAGGTAGGCTAAAACGAATGAGTACGATTTGAAGCCCTATCATTACGGGCGCTCTGAGACCTAAGACCTAGTTACAACATTTTAGAATGTGCTTGCAGAACCTCACTAGTGTATTCCTGAGTTGTCTGTCCTAAACATTCTTCTCTGTACGTAATGGGTTGGTAGTTATTTAGTATTTTTTTTATTGTAAGTTGGGCCTTCATCTCATCTGATTTTTTTTCAAGCTTCGTTTAGGCCGAAGCGCGAAGGTGGAATCGCACTTCAACCGGAATCCTCAACAAACTGAGGAACTGGCTATCTTGCCTCTAAATACCGGAACACAACAATTTAAGAATTGTTGCTATGGCTACCAGGCGGACTTAAACAGTCAATTAAAAAGTCCTATCACCAACCAAACCAAAGTACAATATTGTATTACCCCTGGGGAACGATCTAGGGACTTTGGATCTGACACCGGTGGGTGGACCACTAGACCACAGATGCGGTAATACCTTGAAATGAAGGTAGCTCTTGACTTAGTCTTATTTGGCTCTTGGCAAGAGCAAGCATAAGATCTACAATGCAACGAGCTTCTCATCCCGCGTTCTAAACGAACACAGAGGCAAACCGTTTGGCACTGGACTTTGGCAGGATGATGGTCGCTAGCTAGGTGGACCTATACAGGTCCACTAGTGTTGTGATCAATATTATTGGAAAAATACTATACCTATTTTTTGCACGCCTAGATCTTATGGAATATGTGTGAGTATGAGGCAGTTAATACGTAAACGGAACTGCAGGTACGCCTAACATTATACATTCCCGATATTGTAGGAAACTCTCACATGAATGGGCCAGAACATCCGCAGGTTACGAGAGCCGCTTTTATCGAAGTAGGTTAAAAATGCATGTTTCCTCAGTAGCCGCGAACAATGTTTCAAAAACCCAGTTTTGCAGCAAGCTTTGAAAAGAAACTCAAAGGGGGCGTTTGTAAGACGACGCGGTGCATTGTTTTCGTAAGTCTCATTTTGCGGTGGTGAAAATAGCCTTACTTTTTCCTTTTTTGCTGTGCTATCGTACCATTACCGGCGACAAAAATACAGCAGTCTCTTATTTTTTTCCATGCTTTATTGTTTTGTAAACAGTATGATAAAATAAACTGGCTAAGTGCGAGTCAGGCATGTACACCGAGACGTTAAGAACGTAAAACGAAGAAGTTTTTGCAATAATCAAAATCAATTATCATTTTATTTGTATTTTTTTGGAATCATTTGAAATCGTCAAAGAAACCGCTTGTTCAGAATTGCAACCAGCACACAAGGAAAAAGTTTTTTGATGATCCGTTTTGTAGCTAAGTACAGATATTTAAATAATTTATTGATTTGCTTTAAAAATATTTAAAAAATATGCATGAACACATCATTATATTATATATTAATTGGAATCACAGTGGAAATAAAACAGGTTTTTTTTGTCTGTATTTTTGTTTTGAAAACAATATGACAACACAACAACATGTGTCTGCCGTTGTATCACTCTAATTCCTTTTAACATAACTAGATACTTACCCTGCTAACTGACGGTACATTTGGTGTTAATCTCCTAATTTTCCCCATCCTGAGATTTCCCTTTCAACACAATGGGATAACCACAATACAGCATGTGCACAAACAAAACGTGTGTAAAGATTAAGATTATTGTTACGAAGCTCGGGTGATAAAGGGTGTGCGTTACACAAGCGTTAGATAAGAGCCGAATGTTAGTCTCCTATTGTTGTGGTACTTTTGCCACCTCCCACGGTATAGATGAACTTAATATCCACTTGTTCTTGTAGGTATTTAGTTTCGATAACTTAAACATTGTGTGCTCTACCGCCTAAGGTAAAGTCGATTTCCATTGGCACAATTTTAGTTTCATATGAAAATCTTTTCTACCGGCGAACACATTTGAAAGGGTTGATATGACGTCACAGAGGCTAAGAAACCAATGAATACTACATATTTTAAAGATATCGGAGCCGCGTTTGAAAAATTGGATTTCAATATTTTCAAATGCAAGCTGAAACTCTCTTTGAATGAATTACTTGAAACCGGCTACTCTAGTGCAACCATATTAAATAATTGGCGGTAGATTTGAAGTTTCAAAATGATCCTTAAATTCTTACCAAATAAAACGATTATAATACATTTATTCAATAAATTAAACTAACTAAGTACAAAGGAATCAGTCAGATTACCTAAGGACCGTTACAAACGGCCTATAGGTAACTCAACTGTTCCAGACCAGTACCAGACGGAAGCGTGCCCAAGACACTGGCTGCATTGCCACGCTGAATAGCTATGCTAATTCGCTGGCCTAAATAAGAGCCAGCCCTTGGGTCACGTGTCGCCTCAATCAAAAGCCCCGCAATATTTTTGAAAACCCGGAGGGCACCGGCTCCCCACGGACCCAAGGTCTCCACCCCAAAAGGCTCAAATAGGTAAGCTCTGTCGAGACCACTATATTTGCGCCTTTTGTGATCCTCGGCCGAATCAGCCGCCGCACCAGCCCTAACTGATGTCCCAGGCAGATGAGATGGCGCTAGGGTGTCGACGCAGGTAGCGTCCCACACCAAAGGCCTACCCATTTCCCAAGGGATTATTGACGATTATTGACTTTGAAATTTAACATCTACCCGACTAAAAAGAAAATTTAAAGAAATTTAAATTATCACGTTTCCAAAAAGTTTCCAAAATTGTTCTGTAACTTATATTTTTTTGAGCTTTAATTCTTAATTGGCCTGAGTAACAGCAGTCTTTAAATACTCCATTAATTAATTTTGTTGTTTTTTCCTCACAAACGTACCTATTTACAAAAGCATAAAAGTTTTTTATCAGTAATCGATTCCACATATTACAATGCTAGATTATACATTTTAAACGCGGGTTTTACTCACGTATACGATGTTGATGCAGGCACTAACTTTGTTTCGTTTTTTGCAGGGAACCATAATCAGCGTGAGCGTAATCCCCAGATGAGAAAGCTAGGTTCAGTTTGGGGCTAGATGACTCTGTAAAAAAAATCCGCGTTCTTAAACAAATAAATGCTATTGATGTAATATACATTTCAACTCATCGGTTTCCTCACAATGTCTTTACCGTAATCAGTAGTAGGTAGGACTGTTGGGTGAGCCTCCAAGTGATAAACCATAAAGGTACAATACATTTATGTACTCAGAATCGCGATTAGGTCCCACGTTTTAGGGCAGTTACAGGTAACATACACACTTAGATTGGCAATGCAACTTTATGTCCGTTTATCTGGAACACGTGTAGACCCGCCTTATCTGATCACGTATATAATTTCCATCTGCTGAAGTAACGGCGTCGATTACATCGGATTGCGCGCGACTCTCTACTGATTACTGCGACCGATATGGCCCTACTACCACCTTCGTATTATCCACGGGTTCGAATTATCATGTCGCATGGTAGGTTAAAGAGAAGAAAAAGTAGTCAAAGACATTGAGTAGACCTTTTTTTTTACAGTACAACGGGAAGGTGCTTGACCTTCATCTCACCCGATTTTGTCAAGTTAAGGCCGAAGGTGGAAGCGCACTTCACCCGGAATCCTCAACCAACTGAGGAACTGGCTATCTTACCTCTTAATGCCGAAACACAACATTTTTTAAGATTGGTTTTATAGCGACAGACTTAGGCAAGATGGTGGTAGCTAGCCAGGTGGACTAAAACAAAGTCCTACCACCAACCAAAAGACCTGGAAAATCAAGCACGAAGCTCAATACAGAAAATAAATAATAAATAAATAAAAAGAAATACAGTTTAAAAAAAAAAGTATGTTTTGTGTTCAATAAAGTGTTCATTCATTAATACATTCAATCCTCATACCAAGCATGACGGTTATAGCAAATTCCCCTCAAATATAATTAAAGTAAATATAAATATTATTAATAATTTGAGAGAGGGCCATGTCCTGCTGTAATATACAGTTTTGGGTTATGTTGATGATAAAACAGCTACTTTTTTGTAGATTACAAAAAAATAAAATGTCACATAATTGCAATCTTCTCCATCTTTAAGATTTGATGATTTTCTGAGCATGTAAACATTTCCCTTTGTTCCCAATTGTCACCTCTATCTCTTCTGTCCTCCGGGTTGACAACTGGTTTTTTTTCCCGCAGATATCACCGAGGTTAAGAATCTTCCCATCTATTCGCTTCCTTTTCGTGCCAGAGGGGACAATTGGGAGTGATACTATCTCCCGGAGTGACGATTCATCCGAAAAATGTGCACCCCAAGGTGGGTCGCACTATTAATAACATAGGTATCGGTATGCCTACGCCTGTAGTTTTATGTGTTTATATATTTCATTTCATTTCATTTACTTTCACCATAGGTACTCAAAAGTTACACTTAGTATCGTTTAATCTAAAAATTTTGAACATAAGCAGAAAATAATTATAAAAAAAAACAGACAAGCATAGCCAATAACATAACAATAATCAAAAAATTTAAAAAGATAAAACTAATACTCCAAGGTACAGACAATAACCAAATAAAAAAAAATACTATTAATTTTGGCTGTAAATGGGCCGATGTCAAAATATTAAAATATTCAAATTATAACTACAGGTCAAAGGGTATCTAGCTGTATAAAAGCTTTGACAGAAATAAAACTAAACTAAAAATATGTTACGTATAGTATATACATAGTAGCTATGGTAGTGCCCATGAAGTTATATATTTGGAATATGATCATCTATTGAGATGTTCTAAATGCAAGGTAATGTTGGCGCTCAATGTTACAGAGTGAAGGGTACTAGGGGGAGGGGGTATTTGTTTGCTTTTGGAAATAAAAGTCCATGTCATCGTTTTTATCTATGGCTAGGTCACAGCCATCTTTGAAACTGTAGCGAGTAACAGGAAAAGGTCGGTATTCGGTATATTATCGCTTCATCATAACGGGCCGGAACGGCGGAATGTCTCGGGCTATCTCGGGGGACCACCTTATCACAACTTCCGAAGGCTGTTGTCCGAAAACTTAGATTCTTTATTTTTGCACATACTTCATACCCGTGACCTGACTGCGTACGTATAAAAGCTGTTCTGACTGTGTTTATACTGGCAAACATTGGTGAGCCTATTTGATGATACACATGCCCACAGCATGACATGAGACCCTAAACTCTTTTCTTTAAGAAAGTAATGTGGGATTTTCCGCAATCAACCACGCTTAGCAGGCGGTAATAATGTTCCAAATGCATCACAATTGAACATCAATTAGATATCAGACGAGCTACTCCCAATAAGCTTGGTAGTGGATTTTAGCAAAAGGATTTCGTCCACAATTACCCGACAGGAGGATGGAGCTGCCCAAATATTAACCTAGTCCCCTAGTCACCTCATCTGTTACGATATCCACGGTATGATAAAATAAAAGATAATATATTTTCATTGCAACAAATTGCATAACAATCCAACAGGAATCATCTACCAGCATCCATATTTCCATTAAAGTATGACCTACCTTTACCTTTAGAGGCATTTTCTGGGAAAACTCGATCGTAGTAGGTAGGTCCAAGGATGATTCATCCTTGGATGATAAGGCATGCAATATATAAATGATTTATATGCTGGTAGTAGCTACCAGCGTCGCCATGATTCCACGCTGCGCCTCCTCAGCATCACATAATATAGTGGTACGTTACAACCATATCACTTACCAGTGATATGGTTGTAACGCACTACCATATGTGATCAAATGATTGTTCTCAGAGACTCTGAATACCCTTTTGAGGTCAGGCCTAAGAGAGAGAGCTAGTAATACACCCCACGCCCATAATTGCCAGGGAGTCTAGAATCGAAACCTAAGTTTGCCAAAAAAACTCTTAAATATATCTCTAATATAATATAACTTATCCTGGTAAACAATATCGAGACCAACGCGATATTGTACAAGTCAACGTGTCTCAAATCAAGACTCGATTTGTATAAAAGGTAATTAATCTATAAAACATGAATAAAGACTCAACAAATGTCTGCACAATCGAGGGATAGCCCATTAAATTCATTACACAAAGAACTTGAATAGAGTTGCGAAAGAGATTTATCAGAGTTGTTTTAAAATTTAAAGTGAATCCCATAATCCATCTCGGCATTAACATACAAAGCGGGCGAGAGTAATGCCGATGGCCGCGGAGCTGGGTACCTTGGAACTATTCGGTATTACTGCGGGTCTTACCGATTCTAAAACATCATCATCATTACAGCCCGATGCATGGAGGATCAATAAGAGAGGTCAATCACCACGCTGAGCAAACGAAATGGTGAGAGCAGATGCGCTGCTACTGCCCATTAGTTGACAGCTTTAACGACATCAACGGGTGAAAAGGGGATAGCTTTTATCTAGTGAAGCACGCCATCGTATAGGTATATATGTCACCGTGAGATGTAAACACCGTCCGTTTGTAATATGCCTCGTCATATAGCAAACGGTCGGCAAATTGTCAACAGCAACTAACATTTACAATTTTACGCATTATTTCTAGCGTCTCTAGTTCAGCCGCTTGCTTAGCATAGATACAGACCTGCCTCACTCTCTCCTCAAGAGGGTGAGGTGAGCAAATGACCTTACAGGAATGTACAATCAAATCCTGTAACGCAAATCTAGTGGTTATCCTTCACGCGGTGCCCACCGTTCTCGATCTAGATCCATCAGAAATAGAGTTAACTGAAACCACAGGACGACTTCTGTCGGGATGGAGAGGTCATGTCCCGACGGGTTCATCATCGATCACCATTTTTGCCGACTGTTTACAATATGCCGAGGCATATAACAAACGGACGGTGCGTATAATCTTATGCTGACACGAGTACAATATGCCGAGGCATATTGCAAACGGACGGTGCTTATAATCTAACGCTGACATATGTAAACCTTCTCTTTGCTAGGCCAGAGCAAGGAAGAGATTTACGAAACGCGCACTGACGAACTATGACAACCAGGTCAACCTGGCTGACCAAAAGGTTTGCAGGTCTTTACAGGTCCTACCATTGATGTGATCATTTAGCCGTAACCAGCGATTTCGTTGCCCGGGGTAGACCACTAGAATGTAGACCCGACATTACAGCATGAATCAACAAGGAGATTGGAGGATTATACATAATCGAAACGCTAAGCGAGCAAGTTGCTGATCGTGATGTTATGTTAAGTACTTAGGTGGATGATTCCTATTGGTGTAAACTTTTAGTCGGCTCTTACAACAGTTTTGTGAAACCATTTGTACGTATTTCTTCCGAACCCGGGCTTTATGAACCTTATCCTGGAAGGCAGGAGACTCTATATGCCGTGGCTTTAAAATCGATCCCTCTGCTCATAAATGTCGTAAAAGAAGGGATCTCACTAGATGGAAGGCAGCAGCTGCCTTCTACACATTTATGATATTATGGCAAAACCTTCCAGCTTTGGAGGAGGCTCTGTCCAGCAGTGGACACTCATGGGATGGCAAGCCAGAGATCACTTTTCTGTGGCCTTTTGTTGTGTATGGGTTCTGAGAAATAATTTGCTGAAATTCCCAAGTTTAACTAGTTAGCTGACGTATATGATTGTCATTCTAGTATTGAAGTAACCTTGATTTTTTCCTAACTTATCTTAAATTCGATTACATAAGCCGGTTGATGCGCATATAAATGTACTCTTTGCCGGGTATTTCAAAGTGTATTGAGCCAGTAACTCACGTCGGCTAAATCGGGCATGGTACAAGAACTGCCAATAGTATCGCATTTGTACCGAATAGCTCAGAGAACCCGTTCACGGCTTACGGCCTCGTTCAATATCTGAACACAGTACAGTCGGTATGAAATAGCAAAATGCAGCTCAGCAGTTGCGAACGCGTGATATGCATTGTTTAGTGAACGACCGAGAGTATGAATCATGTGATAGATGCGATTTGTGTTTCAACTGATTATTTATACGAGCTTGGAAATTCACTACGTGATAGAATCCGGAATATGGATAGTCCGCAAGAGAACTGTTGCTGACATAGCTCTCATAATTAGCAAGCTGAAGTGGCAGTGGACGGACCACATAACTAAGGTTAATAAATCGTTCATAGGGCAAACTGTACGCTTTTATAATAAATTGCCAAGTGATGTGCTAAGCTTGTCAAATAATAAATTCAAAAATTTTGTAAAACAAAAGTTATCCAGGAAAGCTTGTTATAAAATTTCAGATTACCTAGAAGATAAGAAAGCCTGGCATTAAAAAAATGAATTTGCTCCAGTGAATAAATTGTAATTAGTATTAGATAATTTTAAGCTATTGTAATGGAACATGAAAAAAAAAAAACTGGCCCGAGGTTCTTGCCTTTCTCTTTGTGTGCTGGTCGCGATTCCGAACAGGCGGTAGATTTGACGTTTCAAAGTGATCCTAAAAAATCTTACTGAATAAAAATATTTGACTTTGACTTTGACTTTGACTCGCAGAACCAATAACCGCTGAGGAGCAAAGGTTCTCGCATGGCGACCACGATTAAACGCGAAACGGAGTGTGGGAAGACCCCCCCAATCGATGGACCATCAACATTGTGGCTGTTGCGGGGAGTCTATGGATGGAGGCGGCTCAAGATCGCTATTTGTGGCGTCGATTGGGGGAGGCCGTGTTCAGCGGTTGACGTATGTGGGCTGAAATGATGGTGGATGATACGAGATTATACAAGACAAGTCTCACAGCTCATTTGTTGGTAGCTCTGCCTTTTGCGCTGTCGGTTGTGGGTGCGAATCCTACCCTGGAAAAACATATGTTTATTGTACGACGGGGAAGCGCTTGGCCTTCATAGCACAAGCTTAGCATAGCTTCATAGCATAGGTTTCAAGTTGTGAAACGGCCGAAGGTGGAAGCGCACTTCACTTGAAACCCTCATCATTCTGAGGAACTGGCTAATTTACCTCTAAATGCCGGAACACAACAATTAAGAATTAGGAATTTTAGGAAGGCGATGCTGTGTGATAGATGTAGGATTGTTCTTTTATTGGGCTTAAGCATGTATTTAGGAATTATTGATAAATGGATAAATGGATACTTTATATCCATAATCTAGTTCTAACATTACCAGCTTAGCATAGGATAGATGGCGCTGTGTGAAATGAATGTCCTGTAATATTTATTTTATTTATTTATGAACTTTTTATCATAAGATGGCTTTGCTCGTAGTTTCATTAAACCTAGAATACCTGTTGGAGTTATTTCAATGCAAGAAATAATAAGGTTAGGTAAAATCATAGCAGGTTTTTTGGTTATTACAGTTGTTAATAATTGATTCTACGGCGTAGAATCAATTACGTAGCAGCTACGCGTAAGCTATTTTTCTTTAGATTGTATTGTTTCGACTCAATGTTTTTTTTTGTTACATACTTTTCCATGGCTTCCAATTTTTCAGCCTCCATGTTATCAAGAGTAAACATTATATTTGTACAGATGTAGTATTGAGACAGGAGTAACGTATATACGAGTGTATGTTCATTTTTAACCGGGTGTCTTTTTTATTTCAGTCGGGTGAAGCCAAGAAACTAGTATTTTATTTACACAAAATGCTTCCCTTTTTCGTCTCTATCATCGAAAACTTTTCATCAACTCGGGGTAAAACTATGTGTTCAAAATGTTTCACAGTTTACAAGCTTTTATTTAATTCTGAAGCCACCGATTACGTTCTGTGTAGCTTGTACAGTACACACGTAGCAATGCAGGCACAGTCCTCACGTAGACTATTGAGCGTTTTCACATTAACCGATATATTTTAACAGTTGTAAATGTAGCCATGCGTGAAACTTGATGAAGTTTTGTGAGCTGTCGTGACATCGTGACAAAGCAAATGACAAAATAAACGTAAATTGGACTTGTAAAAACATATCAAATGAGCCGAAACTCGACGAGACTTTCTGATGAGACTATAGTTAGTCACGAGTTCCACCATTCATATCCTGGCTTCATCATCAGATCAGCTCCAAGATACTAAATACAAGAACTATAGTTTTGTGATCCAAACTCCATATAACTTCATGTTTCGTTTTGATACGACACTAGAAGAGTAGTTTACAATATACTTCTAAGATTTTATTACATTGTTTGTTAAGTAAAGCTTATAAAAATGGGATAGTATTCGAGCCTGTATCACCAACTTTCAATATTAATCAATGGGTGCCACCACATGACACCTCAAGCCACCATCCGGCATCCCTCCTTATTTTCTTAAACATGGCTGATAATATCTATAAACTTTTATCTATAATATATAATAAATGCATCAGTCATGGTGTCTTTCCTTCCGCATGTAAACGCGTTTGACGCATTGACGTCGAGAAATATCGGCCTATTTAAATACTATCCACTCTACTCAAACTTTTTGAGAGACTCTTGCACAATGGGATTTACCCAGTCCTACATCATATTATTATTCAGCAGCAACATGGCTTTCTGAAGCGTAGATCCACTATGACCAACTTATCTGTTCATGTTCACGAGTATTTGAAAACTTCGACGCTGGTGTCCAGGTCGATGCTGTATACACCGATTTCAACAGTTTGACAAGGTGGACCATGAAATCCTTTTAGACAAGATCGCATATAATGGCATTCAAGGTAATTTACTACGCTGGTTCTGCTCGTATATAACTAATAGAACACAGACTGTTGTAATAAATGGATACCATTCTGATAGCGTGAATGTTACTTCTGGAGTTCCCCAAGGTTTCATTCTTGGCCCGCTTTTATTTATACTGTTTATTAACGACATAGAAAAATGTTTCCTTACCTCTAAGATCCTGCTTTACGCAGATGATCGTAAAGCCTACAAATCTATCAAGAGCCTGAATGTATGCTATTCTAGGAAGACTTACATAGACTTACGAATTACTGTACTGATAACAAACTCCACTTAAGTTTACCCAAATGTAACATAATCAAGTTTGCTAAAAACATTACCAAAATTTCATTTAGATACCAACTTTGCAACGCGCCTCTTAACAAAACTTCATCGATCCGTGTCCTTGGTATTCTACTTGATACTAAGCTCTGTTTAGATCTCCATATTAATGCGGTTGCTAAAAAGGCATTTAAAATGTTTGGTTTTATTCGAAGGTCGTCCGGTGAGTTCAAAAGATTTTCTATCTTAATTTACCTTTATAAAACTTTAGTGCGCTCTCAGCTAGAGTATGCTGTGACTTGTCTGGAACCCCTTTTATAACAAGTACTCGTACATCGAGGCGATTGAGAAAGCGCAGAGAAAATTCTTGCGCACTATCAACTTTAAATGTTTTAGAAACTTTCTTTCATACCCTGATTTACTTATAAAATATAAACTACTATCTCTTGAGTCTAGACGTAGGTATCTTGAAACTATCACATTATACAACTTTGTACACAATACATTTGATTGTATCGACCTATCACGAAAATTATGCTACGCAGTCCCGAGGTCCTATAATACGCGTCTGTGTCGTGCCCATCCCCTATTTGCTACATTCAGGTGTCAAACTAACTCGGGACTTCGTTGTCCAGTGCGTCGCATGATTCCAACTTACAATAACCTATTTGGCAATGTAGATATTTTTGCATGCTCTATATTTAAATTTAAGAAACTTATAACTGTTGTGCTAAGCTCACATGATTACACTCTATCTTAATTTGTATCATCTACCTTCTTGCACTTTAATGTTACCTTCAATATTATATTCTAATTTTATCTCTCCATTTATCTTCTTCTCTTATACTCGTAGTTCATAGTTTTGTCAATTATTTATTAATATTTAACTTCATTAATTTATTTTTTATATTACAATCACCCATCTAGTTGTATTATTTATTAAACTGTAATAGATTCGTATGTGGTCATCGCTTTGGGCCACAGTATTACCAACTTTATGTGCATCTTCTGTTATATTTTAGGATTTATATTATGGATGTTTGATAAATTAAATAAAAAGTCACGCTCCACAGACATAGATTAACATTATCTGATTATAGCAGCAAAACTGTATATATATTGAAGAAGCCACTTTGAAATAAACGGTAAACTACATTTGTATGAGAGTGCGGTAGTACTGGGCTTTTTTAGGTGTATGGTGGCTGTATAGTTGTTCATATACAACTTAAGAATGTTATTTTACATAAACCCACCATACATATTGATATAACACCATTATTTACTTGCACTTAAAGTCTGAACATGTACTTGTGCTATATTAAGTAATCGCTAATATATTAAGAAATGCGACATTTTCACAACATTAGACCTTTCGGCCATATTTAATACAAATTAAATACCATTATATTATTTTAAGTAACGATTTAATATTTTTTGTTAATCACGATTCATCGTTCACAGGCAAGAATCGAGACCACGACCATTAAACATAACAAATTAAAAAAACATTTCATATTTATAAATTTAAATTTTAAAGACAAGATTTTTGTCGTCATCATGATATTTGAGAGCTTTCAAAATTATCATAAAAAATGATAATTAATAAATTTTGACTTTAACTTCATCTTTAGCAGTAAGCTCAGTTAGGTAGTTCGTAAATGTTCCTAATTATATATATCTATGTATATATATATAATAAATAGATCGTAGATAGGTCGGATGGTGGAAGAACGCTCACCTGAACATCTATTCAGCAAGAAATGGATACTTTGAGCTTGAGTGCTCAGCGCTATTCAATTGATTATTGCCTAGTTGCTATAGAAACAGGGTATACTATCGAAATGGCAGATAACCTGTGAAAACGCTCTAAGGCTCTAGCCACTCTTGAAAAAAACCGAATTTCCATGTGATTGTATATTTTTTGAAGCAGGATAATAAGTTGGGATTTGGAAGTGAATCTCTAATAGATATCTCTAAGAGAATCTGTGATACATTTGATGAGAAATTATCAAATGAAAACTAAACAAACTTAATATGTAATGATGTCGGTGTTATCGCTAAAGCATCGAGCTCTACCAGACATTAGCCTTTGGATGAAGGGAATTTTAAAATAGTGACACGTGTTTCGTTTCTACACGAGGCACCCTCAGGAAATATAGTCTTGCACACATGATGTGCAAGTTTCAGTTACAGTGCAGCGCTTGGTTCAGCAACACGTCGGCAGAGGGCTCGTCAGCTTAGCAGCAACACTATATTGCCTCAGGATGCCTCGTGTAGAGGCGAAACACGTGTCAAACACGTGAAAATATTTCAAACGAATATAGCAGATTTGTTACTAAATGTCTTTCTGTTTTCAGATTATTTGTTTTGAACAATGGATTTCCGCAAAATAACGCCTGAATCAATTAGGTAGGTACTTATATCTATACATTCCTATAGCGTTCAATTAAACATACACTATACGTTCCAGTGATTCGTATTTTTTTTAATTTGCTCTTTATTTGGTTTTTGTTACGTATTCTTGATTTTATTTTCTAAATTTTAAATTGTATAGCGCATTAATCTTTATACTGTAATGTTATGTTAATATTGTAGAAATAAATATATATAAATTAGAATTACATTTATTGCCAACTTACTAATAAACTATGATGCATCGCACCACATCTGCACCTGGTTCAAAATATAAATGAGTGTTATTCATATTATTATAAAGCAGGGCTCATATATGTGTACATTATTTAGTTTTGAGAAATAAGTACCTACTCAGATGTTATTTCACTGGATAGCAAGTAATAAATTCTCATATTTCATGCCACTACAAAACTAGTAGCGTAAAATATTAACACTACCTCACAGCGGAACCACCATAATAAACCGCTAGATTAATATCGCACTAAAACTTATTAGGGGTTGCTAATTCGCGGCTGTTCTGGGGAAAAACTTATATACATGATTTATGGAGGTGATTCTAGCGGCTATAAGGGAACTGTAAAACTTCTACCCTCCATACAAAGTTGTAGATATTTTATGAACACGCAGCGGAATGTATTGCGGTTACAGATTAATACTAAACTCTCAGTGACGCAGCGGACTTGTAAGGCACGATTAAACTCATAAGTCTAGGTCGACTCCTACATAAAGTAACTTTACGAAGGGATATGCATTTTCTGAGAAGCTCACTCTATCGGGAACATGATCTTTGCTCTGGCATAAGTGTAATAAGTATTTATGGATCAATGTTTACATAAATAAAGGTTGTTTGGATTGAATTGGTTGACTTAAATTAAGCCATGTCCTACGATTTAATAGTATACTAATATGAATCATTTATTATATAATATGAAATTGGAAGTGATAATACTCGCAGTGTTATTTACAGCAATTTTAGAAATGTTTTTTATGGACTGGTGGATTTTAGCGGAAAATCCGTTCGCAATGTCCGCTAAGCGTATATACTTTGCGTATGAAAAACAACATTTATATTGGCATTTAGTATTCGCAGTGCGTAGACAAGTTGGGTAACATTTCACACAGTAGGACACTTTTCCGACTAAATCATGAAGGTCTAGTGCGTGATCGGACACCGTAGGGCCTTACTAGCTGTATTTGCTACACGTTTCACACCCAACTATCTATAAATAATACAGGACATTAAATTCACATAGTGCCACCAAGCAAAACTTGTGAAATGGGAACTAGATTTCGGACATAATACTGAATACTCATATTGTAAATATTTACCGATGACAAAACCCAAACACAGAACAAACATATTTATTCTTAATTTTATTGACGCTGGGGAAGCGCTTTTCTCTCATCTCACATGGTGTTATGATAAGGCTGAAGGTGGAAGCTCATTTCACCCGGAATCCTCAACAGAATGAGGAGTTGCCTATTATACCTCTAAACACCGGAACAACTATTGAAATTGTTGTTATGGCGACAGTAAGATGGTAGATTACCAGACCGCCAAACCGAGCACAATTTTCTGCTCAGTAGGGTAATGAACCCGGGACCTCTGCATCTTATACCGGTTGGCGAACCACTACTCCAGAGAGGTGGCCATAGCTTTAGTTTTTATTGTCTGCAATTTTTCAAACTTTATTGAACACACAAATAAATCAAAACATACAAACATAACACTTAAAAAGTAAGGCAAAGGCAAGATTAACCTCAAAATAATTCTCTTCCAGCAAACCTAGGAGCGAAACAAGATCAAAGATATCAAAAGTAAGTATCAATCCGTAACCTAATAGTTCCCATGTTACAAGCATTGCTTAGTTTGAGACTAGATGGCACGGTTAAATAAATGTTACATTTATTATTAATATTAGGTCCTTACATATGAAATTGGCGTTTTGTATGGGAGGAACATAAAGGCAATTTTTTCATATTAAAATATATTTTATTAATCAAAGTATGTACCATTGCTATCTATACACTTTTGCCATCTTATAGGTAGTTCATTGATCCCTTTACTAAAAAAACCATTCGGACGGGAATCAATGAAATCTTTGAAAGCGGTTTGGACTGCCTCATCGGAATTGAATTTTTTTCTTTGCAAGAAGTTATCCAAATTTCGAAAAAAATGGTAATCTGTTGGAGCAAGGTCCGGAGAGTACGGTGGATGTCTTAGACATTCCAATTGAAGCTCCTCTAATTTGGTAGTCGTCTGTTGGGCCGTGTGTGGTCTAGCGTTGTCTTGAAGCAGCAGTGGCGTAGAGCGATTGAAAAGTCTCGGTTGTTTAACAGCGAGCTTTTCCATCATGGTTTGCAGTTGCTGACAATAGACATCAGCCGTAATCGTCTGACCAGATTTAAGAAAGCTATAGTGTACGACACCGGCACTAGTCCACCAAACGCTTACAAGTAACTATTTTTGAGTCAATTTTCGCTTGGGGCAAGATTTTGCTGGTTCACCAGGGTTCAGCCATTGCGATGAGCGTTTACGATTATCGTACAGGATCCACTTTTCATCACATGTAATGATCCGATTTAAAATTCCTTCATTATTGTGCCGGTTGAGTAATGTAACGCAGCAGTCGACGCGCGTTTGTCGGTTTGCTTCACTCAATTCATGAGGTACCCACCTTTCAAGCTTTTTCACCTTCCCAATTTGCTTCAAGTGGATTAAAACGGTTTTGTCACTAACACCGCAACCTGCAGCTAACTGTGATGTGGTTTGCGATGGATCTGCTTCCACAATAGCCTTCAATTCATCATTATCGACCTTGGTCTCCGGCCGTCCACGGGGCTTGTTCTGCAGGTCGAAATTTCCAGAACGAAAGCGTTGAAACCAAAAACGCACCGTGTTTTCTTTTGCGACACCACCACCATACACATAATTAATCCTTCGAGCCGTTTCTGCAGCACTGGTGCCACGGTGGAACTCGTACTCGTAAATAATGCGATATTTTAAGTTTTCCATTTTGTGAAATGAGTGACGCTGAAAAAAAAAGCAAAAGAGAAAAAAACAAATGAATTACGGTTTTCGAAACACAAATGCATGAGTAAATAGCTGTTTGAATTTGAATTTGGAATTCCTAACC
Organism: Venusia cambrica; assembly: GCA_951394065.1. NCBI lineage: Eukaryota > Metazoa > Arthropoda > Insecta > Lepidoptera > Geometridae > Venusia > Venusia cambrica. Next base: position 4,487,913 of record OX596043.1, on the reverse strand, counting down.
AAAGAGGAGATATTTAAGATCAAAGTGGCCAGTACGACAAAACGCCAATTTCATATGTAAGGACCTAATATTATCAGATGAATTAATTAATAATAATTAAAATAATAAATACATTTTACTATAAAGCCAATTACATAACAAAATCCCTTGTAAATCTCTTATCAATACTAGTTATTTACAAACGCTTTACAAAGAGCTCTGCCATCATACAAAAATAAATAAAACATCGAGATCTAGACGCCATAATGCATTTTCCTGGGCGAACAAACGAAACGTGTCGAAAACTCCTCACCCGCTTCTTTATTTCCCTGACCATTACTCGCCACGCACAGCGTCCAATGAATAAGTCATGCCTCTTGAATGCGGACGGGAATGTTTCCCTGCAGGATTTACATTGCCGGGAGAATTTGAATTTTTGAATATCATTGCAAGCATTGCAAGCATTGGATGGGACACTGTATGTTTCTCAATTTTCCATTTTCCATTTTGATAGCCAGTCATTCCTTTACGGAAATTCCTCTTCATATTTGAAACAACTAGCTTGTAATGCAACTTGGAACTTTTGCAGCATTTTCGTATAATGTGTGCGTACTAACTGATTGGAACGATCTCCGATATAAACGAAGTTTGATACCAATTTTGAAATAGCATGTCCGATTCCTAACAATTTTCAAATACATGGTACGCAGGTACAATCAGGCTTCAGGAAAAACTACGTTTGTAAAGCAGAGCGAAACTCAGTGATATTCCGTGGCCTTCTTAAATTACAACCTACCTACGTTACCTACAAACGTGCGTGGTCTGGCATTGCGTCCAGTCATAATGAGTATGCTGTCAAGTAGGTACCGGAAGTCACACCTTCCGGCATAATATTTTTTATTTTACCAAGGAAAATATGGAAACAGTGTTGTCATTAGACAAGTGGGTTGACTGGTTTCCTTAGACGGCGTCGTGTACCATAGCATTTTGCGTTGCGGAAAGTTTATTCATACTTATGTAATATCGTAGAGAAACCGAATGTTCTAGAATCAGATAGTATAAAAAGATATGCCATCCACCACATCCACATTAGGTGGAATATTCAAGAGTAGGTCAATGTCCTTTTGTATGTTTGCAATCAGTACAAATTAATATGTTTTCTTATGTCATCTAAAATACATATGACACTACTAATTATAAAAAAATCTGAATTCGTACTATTTATATTTAGGGAAAAGTGGCATTCGGAAAATTCAGAATATGGCTGTAGATATTTCGTAAATTCCGAATTGGTACTTTTTATAATCAGGATAAATGGCAATTGGAAAATTCACTCACCATCTGCATACACACGACGAAAAAAACATGTGGTCGCTCAGTCCGTCACACACGATAAAATTAAGAGTTTTCATTAAGAAGAACACGTGTAAGATTTGCAAAATTTCACACGTGGACATTTAAGAATTAGGAACTATATATCATTGTAAGTCTACCAAAAAATTACTTTTTTTTATGAATGATGAATGAATGAATGAATGAAAAATACTTTATTGCACACCTTAAAAATAAAAACTGGATAACTTAAAAATAAAAGTACAATGGGCGGTCTTATCGCTAAGAAGCGAATTTCTTCCAGACAACCTTTGGATGGAGAGGATTTCATGGCTAAAGAGGTGGTTGGTGGTGCACATTAATATGTGCACAACTAATTTCTTATTAATATTAGAGTCTATCTAAATTAACTATACGTAAATCATACATTATAAGTAAAGCTATGCTACAAATATACACACTACTTATATAATATAAATACCTACATACTATACAATATGGACTTACATACTATACTATACAAATATAATACACAAATATAAATATATTTACTTGATGATGCTTTAACTGTTGACAAGTGTAGCTCTAAGTCGGAGAACAATGAAGTCTACAATGACGCAAGCTTTCCTAGAAAGCCTAGCTCTCCCGCGTACCGACGGAACATAGCAAACCGTTTAGCACCGGACTTGCGGAGGGTGATCGCTAGCCAGGTAATCCTTTATTGTCCCTACGACCAGCATTGTGATCATTCAGCCGACACCAAGTAAATACCAGGGATTCTATTGCCCAAGTTATATCACACCTACTCCAGGTTTATCATATTGAAATTGTTTTATTTATTTTTTATGCAACTAAAGAGACGGAACAAGCAAGTAGCCCACCTGATGCTAAGTACTTTTCTTGCCTATAACAATGCCTTACTGCGTTGGTTACACCCACAAAGAACATAGCCTACACGGCACTGCACTGCGCCCGTCAACTTGAGGCATAAAGGTGTTAAGCCTCGCTTCCCCTTATTTTACCGGCTTCAAACAGGAACACAGCAACGCTGAAATAGGTATGGTGGTAGTACTTCCCCGGTTGAGTCCTTTCACAAGGAGCTCTACTACTCTGCTAAAGTCCAGATAAAGAACCTACTCGTTCACCTACGTTTTGTGTATAAAAATGAAGATCATTTTAGCATTGTCTGGCACAGTATTTGAAAGGAAAATTTAAATTATGTACGTGATCTCTAGCAGATATTTAAATATGGCATTATTTATTCGGTTAGTGTATTATCGGGGTGCATAATAAAGTTATATTTTATTTTCTATCTATCTATCCATCTATACCTACCCTTCTAGATAATGTGCGCCATTTGCAATGAACATCGCACGTTTTATTAGGTTTTTACTGTTAACTTTTATTGATGTACCTAGCCTATTTACTTTCGATGTGATACGATTTGAACTGAATTATCGTATTATCAAGACGCGGGTGAATTTTATCGTACTTATCCAATCACATCAATATTATCAAAGCGAAGTTTGTTATGGATGTTTGTCTTCTTCACGGAAAAACTACAGAAAAGATTGAGCTGAAACTTAACACTTATTCTGTTAAAGCGGATTTTTTATATATACTCGTACTATTAATGTGCCAAACAAGCACATGGCTGATCGTATACTGTCGCCTAAGGACGTTTTCTAAACCAGAAGCATCAATCGCGCGCTATATACATAGATATAGTGCTATTATTGGCTGGGACATTCTATAAGGCGCACAGGCGCAGGAACTTCCCCATAGTGAGGAGTGGAGATCCACGTAGATTACCAAGTTTGATAACTGGTTTTATATTGAGAAAATTAACTATTCCTAGTGAACTTGGTAATTAGATGGGAAATATTTTAACTAGTAAATACCGTTATTATATTCGGTTAACTACGAGGAATCATTTATTCTTCGTAGCTAACTCGGTTATCGATTAGAAATTTGCTTTCCGTAGAAAACTGCGTCATTAAAATTTATTCAAAAATATCCTCACAGCTCAGTTGGTAGCTCTTCAATCTATACTGTAGAGTGTAGGGTTCGATTCCCACCCAGGACAAACATTTGTGTGATGAATATTGATGTTTGTTCTGTGCTTGGCTGTTATATTGTATGATAAATATATATTTACAAAAAAATGTGTATAATAAGTATTACATCCGTAACATAGTTCCTATTTTTAAAAGCTTTGCTTAGTTTGGGAATAGATGGCGATTTGTGAAATTAATGTCCTGTCCTGTCCGATGTATATTTATTGCATTAATTATCTTACATCATAAATTAAATGAGATTTCATCATTTTCCTTGTATAAAACCGGTTATCAAACTTGGTTATCTACGGGGAACAAGCGGGTAACTTACCCAGATGGGCTGCCAAAATAATGAGTAGGGAATCCTACCATATAATCATACAACATGTGCAATTAGGACAGCAACTTGCCCATAGAATTCACACACAGCTAAAGTTGGTAAGTTAAACGTTTGTCTCATGTATCGTCCAAAGTCACGTATCAACTTTCGGAAGGAAGCAATCTACTGCAGTTCAAGTCACCGAACCACTTTGTGAGTTGCCAAAGCTCTGGCTTTTATAAGAGTTGTAAAGGATCGATCGCAGTGCACTCGTTTGTAAGGTCTGACGAAGTTTGTTGAGATGCTTACGGCAACTGACCGAAATGTTTTAGTGTTTCTTGCTTAATTCGAGCATGTGTTGAAATGTTACTATTTTCTTTTGCGACAAATGTGTAGTTTTTTTTGACACAATTTTATTTCAAAATACATAGACCCAGAGGTCGATCAGAGGTCACAAATTATTGCTCGGTTAGGTTGGTGGTAGGGGTTCTATAAGTCCGCTTGGCTAGCCGACACCGTCTTATCAACAATTCTCAAACATTGTGCTCCGGCATCGAGAAGTAAGAAAGCCAGTTTTTCAATCTGTTGAGGATTAGAATAGAAAGAGTAGAGAAAAACACAACATCAATGAACTAAACTATTGATAACATAAACTAATTATTATTCAAATGTTTCACTATAATGTTGGACAGATCCTCCTCTAAAGCTGGAAGATTTTCCAATAATCATCACACTTGCAGGCGCATTGGTGATCGTAGTAAAGGTATTACATAATACACAGATGGAAGCCGCAGCCCCTCTGGTTTTTACGACATTTGCGGGCCGATTCTCGTCGATTTCCACCTTTACGAAAATCCAGAATCTCATTACATTTTGAATACCGATGCTAATCATCACCAACCTTTCGAAGTCCACAGCTGTACGTAGGTCTTTCCCAGGGTGTACTACTGAGCCCGATCTTCGGTCTTTCACATCCACTCTCACACTGTATTACTCCAACTAGCCTTTAGGCATCCTACACTGGCTTGCCAAGACGTGGTCTCTACTCCTTCGGCAAATATGGCCAGCCCACGGCCACTTCAGCCTGTGAACGTCGACAATCTTGGTTCTCGGATAACCTCATTCCTGATGTAATCCTTCAGAGAAACGCCGATGCTATTCCCTAAAATAAGCAATTTAAACTTCATACTCCGCAATTGACTTCCAAATTACAACTATACAGTTCTAAAAGCTACACCTACTCGGTAACAGAACAAGAGAGTTCGTATCATGAATGTGTTCAGAGGTACGATAATTGCGGTTTTGTGAAGTCAACTGTGAGAACGAATGCGTATTCAAAGAGAAGCGAATGGTAATTCAAACGTACAGAATTGTTAGAGCAAAAGCCTACCTGAAGTCATTAAGGCGAAGCCTCCTGCCGAAACTTAGAGCCAAACGGTTCGCCGTGTTCCGTTATTGCATGGGAAAACCAGATGGAGCTAGCCTTATAGGAATGCTAGCTCCATCGAACTCAGCCTTGCCCAGGCAAGCCTAGAGCTCGAGAGAACATTAAAAAAATCTATCTTAAGCATGACGTATTTACTAAATTCAAAAAAGTATTTTAAATACGACGTGGCTAATAGATAGCCGGAGTAAGAGTAATATTTACGCCAGCACTGTCTGATCGCCGTGTAGTAGTGTTCAACTAATTGGAATTGATTAGTGACCCAAGGGTTGGCTCTTTTTTAGGCCAGAAAACTAGCAAAGTAATTCAGCGTGGCAATGCAGCCAGTGTCATGGGCACGCTTCCGTCTGGTACTGGTCTGGAACAGTTGAGTTACCTATAGGCCGTTTGTAACGGCCCTTAGGTATTCTGACTGATTCCTTTGTACATAGTTAGTTAAATTGTACAATTGCTGAAAGTTAGATACCTACCTGTTACGAACAATGCGACAATTTAGTGGTAATTAATGAAAATACCCCATTCAGTTCTTACCAGCACCCTAAAAAGGAAGCTAACTAGAAAATTTCCCTAATATTTCTGGTTACACGTTGATTTTAAATAAGGAATTCATAAAAGAATAATAAGGAATAAATAAGATTAAATTCTTGATATAAAATCATATACACATACGGTTTTTTTTTGAAAGTAAATTGTATTAGCGTGACCAACTATTGGTACCTATGTAAATAAGTGAGGTATATTTTACAGAAGTAAACTACATCAATGTTGCCAACTAAGGAATGCACGTTGGATGTAAATGCACACATTTTTCCTGGCATCAGACTAGTTAAGGATCTCGATTGGCAAGTGACCAAATAAAATGGCAGACGAAAAAAATTAAGGGTCTATTTGCGTCGCCTTACAATTATGCGAACGATAAGATTAGGCCCGTTTTAGACGAGTCTAATTTGCATGAATTAATTTCAGTCGACATAACGAAAAAGTATCTAAAGTCTGTGGTCTACTAAGGCGCTGCGTAGAGGCGAAGTTGTGTGGCTATTACGATTGCAGTTGCATTTATTGTCATTGACTTCAAATGGTCTCATCCGTCTTGTATTAACAAGCCTCATAGCTCAGTTGGTAGCAGCTCTGCGACCAACCTATCGCGCAGAAGGCGCTATAGGTTGTTCGCAGGTTGTTTTTTAATGAATTTAAGCAAAAATAAATAGTAAGAAACATTTTTAGTTGCAAAATATGCAAGTAAACTCTTTATTATTTTCCATAGCATAATATTCCACCGCCGAACACCATGTATCATATAGGTACTTTATTAATCATTTATCAATCACAGACAATTTTTTACAGAATATTTTTTGTACAATGAATGTGCTACCATCATTGCAGTGGACGCATGGCCTTTCGCAGACGACGTGACGCGGAAGCTAATTTGCAATATCAGTCCGTTCTCTTATTATTTGAAGTTCCCACTGTGAAGCCTGGGAGAGCCGAGTTATTACAGCAAGCTGTTGTGGCCACTATCAAGAGTTTTTACATACATCTTGGAAACTAAAAGATATAGATATAGAAAAGATAAAATGCTACTGACCGACGCTTCATATAATGTTTAGTCTTACACTTTGTCAATTGATTTTGAATCCGCTAAATTACTAAGAGCCATAATCTTCCTCTGATAAGGGGAAACCCAGAACGTTACACGTTCCTTTGAACAAATCAATAACATTTTTATTACTATGTGAAAATTTCAACTGCTTATCTATGAGGAACCTACGGTTCATGAGATACAGCCTAGAGATTGATATATGGATAGACAGCGGGGCTTAGTAAAATCGATGAATTAAGTGTTAACTCCTCCACTTCCATAAAAAAGGTCAGTGATTTACTTTTTGTATTCCAGGTTGTTAGTTCGAGGGTGACATAATAAATTTGATTGAACCCTCTCTACTGAATAAGTGTGTATTTCTATCGTGTGTAATTTGTTAAAAAGTTTGTTTAAATGTGGGTTGGAACCGTGTGCGTGTTCTCACATGCCCGCTTTTTATACGCCCATTTCTTACTAAAGCTTTCCATTTTCTCGCATAGAAACAAAATAACTCGTACTCGCTCTGCCAGAAAACAATGAAAGCCTTATCCGTTACAATCAAACCCCATCTTCAGTTTCAAAGAGCGAATCCCCAGCTCTCTATCTCCATCGTCGCATTGTTGAAGTGACTAATGCTACATCGTTAATCACGAGTCTTTTTATGTTATTTTTCCTTTGAGCCTTGGTATGTTCGTTAAAGGACTGGTTACATAGAGGGAATTTGTCGAGCTGAAAGTTTTGTGTCATCGTTTTAATGTACGACTGGTGGTCCAATTTTATCGAGAGCAAATAAATCGTTTTTTTTTGTACATTCAAATTCTTTATTCAATAAAATGTACAATTTAACTAACTATGTACAAAGTAATCAGTCAGTAATCTGACTGACCTGAGGACTGTTACAAACGGCCTATAGGTAACTCAACTGTTCCAGACCAGTAACAGACGGAAGCGTTCCCAAGACAATGGCTACATTGCCATGCTGAATAGCTATGCTAATTCTCTGGCCTAAATGAGAGCCAGCCCTTGGGTCACGTGTCGCCTCAATCGAAATCGCTTACCATCATCACGTAACAGACCAATCGGTTCGAAAACTGGGCTGGAACATTGACACTTAAAAGCTCAACGGATAAATTTTTCAGCCATAGTAACAGGGAAATTCAAATAGAATTGAATTTAAGGTACCCTAATTTATTATGTAGGTAATAATTCACTTTCCACAATCGTTGTGTTGGACGACCATAGCCAATGGTCAAGACAGCATTCGCGCACCTTCTAGGTAATTAAAAAATCACCCGTCTCATCCGTCTCATCCGTCTTGTATTAACAAGCCTCATAGCTCAGTTGGTAGCACCTCTGCGACCAACCTGCAAACAGCGCAGAAGGCGCTGTAGGTTGTGGGTTCGATTCCCAACCAGAACAAACATTTGTGTCATGAATATATTGTAAGATAAGTATTTATTTAGTATTTATAAGTATTTATAAGTATTTATCAAGACAGCATTCGCGCACCTTCTAGGTAATTAAAAAATATTCATTTTTACTGTACATTTTTTTATTTGTGTCACCTAGTTTCAAGTTAAGCCGAAGTTGGTGGAAGCACACTTCAACCGAAATCCTCAAAAGTCTTAGAAACTGCATATCTTACCTATAAATGCCGGAACCCATCAATTTAGAATTGTTATTATGGCGACAGACTTAGGTAATATGATAGTAGCTTATTGCCAGACGGACGTAAACAAAGTCATACCACCAGCCAAATTAGCCAAGCACAATATTGTACTCCCCAAGGGTTCGAACTCGAGACCTCTGGATCTGCCACCCGTGGGCGACCCAGCAAACCGGTGGAGGCGAGGCGAGAGGCCTCAATCAGAGGCCTCTTTAATTGAAGTAAAATACTATCTTCAATCCACGTTCTATTCGGGCACGATTTTTCAGTTCAACATATCTAAATGAGAATTGAATGCAAATATTATTTCCATTATGTTACATGTTTGATTTCAATTTGTATTATATATACATATGTGTTTGCATCAGCTTGGGTAATCATCTGAATTATTAAGTTTGCATTTTTATGGCGCCTTAATCGATTCAATATAAAAGAAATAGACGAAAATTTCCCACATAAATGAAATATTTACTGTGTTTTGTCCATAATTGATCGAGTTAGCAACTCGTGAAAGACAAAAAACACAATTGCCAACTTTTAAAAGCGTCATTGCTCGTCTGAATTGTTTTGATTGGTAGCCCAATTTCGGTAGAATGGGAAAATTGGTATGCCTACAGTTTTTCAATCACTTTGGAATATATTAAATCGTTAAATCAAGTTTTTCAAAAACGATTTGTTACTTTATAAAGTAGGCAGCGAAAAAACGTTGCAAGGTTTTATGAATAATATTAAAACATTTATCTGCCGGAGAAGGTACTTATTTAAAGCTACGGCACCTATATGGATCTTGGCATCAGGCAGCAGAGATCGTCAGGTTTCCCGGTCCATGGCCGCTTCACTCCAGTCGGTAACAGCGGGAACTGCCCACAGGTCCCTTTCCATAGTTAAAGATTACCTTATCAGTCCATAGTTAAAGATTACCAGGGAAAGTTAATTATATAGTAGCATAAAAATATTTAAATATATCAGAATGAGGAAACATATACTAAAATATATGAATATCATAGAGAAAAAAAAACCTTCAGCAAATCAAAGGGGTTTGTTGTTTTGGGGCAATTATTATAAATAATAAAATGCTGTAATAACCTTTACCCAGTGTATTTTTATACATATTGCATCATGATTAATAATTGGTATCGTTTGGACTGACATTAATTAACTTGAATTAATAAAACACAGTAAAATTGGAGCACCTGCTACAATTTCGGGCGCCTATAAAATTATCACCGAACGTTTCCCTCACTGTTTTCATATGCAAATGACCAAGAGGTGGGTAAAGTGGACATTTAATTACCAAACGCTTTTATCTTCCAATTAAATGTTCCCATTGTAACTGGATATACTAAGCTATTAAGGTTGTTCCTTAGATTATGGTACGCGTTATATGGGTTTTGGCATGTTGTAGCTTCTACTTGAATTCCCCAGATATGATTTTTTACAGTTTCAGTTTACATATAACTAATTAGAACAATATTTTCGAAATGCTATGTATATTTTCCATATTGGTTCCATAACTGACTGAATCTTTAGGAGCCAACTTAGGGAACCAATATAGAAAATAGAACATTTTGATTAAAAAATATTCTTGTTACAAATATAGCGTTAAATGTAACTCGTAGGTATTGTGAATTACATTTTTTTTTAATATACGATGTGCTTTGAAGCTACAATTACCAAAGTCAATATCACGCGTACACCAGAGGAATCAGCTTAAGCTTGTTCCACAGCGGTACGCTAAACGTACGCGCGAAAGGAAATTTGTATTCTCAAAACACATCGTGGATTTAGAATCGTGAAGGTAGCCACTGCATACAGGCTACAGGATTACCTGTATATATATTAATTATAATAACGACAGGATTGAGTTTATAAATGTTATAATGAAACAAAAAGTAACAACTCGCGACAGGATTAGAACCAGCATCGTTTTATTTAGCCGGAAAAGCTCTGCCAACGCAGCTACAAGAGTCATGATGTAACTTGTTTTTTTTTGTGTTATATTTGCTATGGCTTATCGATGTACACAATTATACTCATTTGTATTTTCTTAAAAGCGGTTAAGATTTCATGAAACTTTTCCAATTGGTTTTATTCCAATATTAATATTGAAATATTTTTAGCAAAAATTCATTCTGCAGTTTTTCTGCAAATGAAATGCAAAACAAATATAGGTGATTGCAAATATTTTCGCGCTTGAAAAACGTATGAACAGAATTTGCTGTGGGTATAAATGTGAAGCAAACTATATGTATCTCAAGATTAGATTTAAACCGTATAATATTAATATCTATAGGTTACTTACCAAACTCAAATCCATAGAAATAATCATGATGGTCCAAATTCAAAGTAATTTGGACCATCATGATTATTTATCATTATCATTATCATTAGCGTTATGACATCAACTGTAGATGAATTACGTTGCGTAGAAAATCTTCAGGCATACAGCTGGCAGACAGTCTCTTTCTTCAGCTAATAAGATATTATAGAGCCACTTTAGTCGCCTTTAAATAAGGTATATAATCTAGCTGATTAACTAACTAATTGATAATTACTAAGCAAACAACTAAAATCCTTAAAATTTTCAGGTGAGTTTCAATTTACAGTGTAGGGGTGGACTAAGAATTGATTTCAGGAACCACGGGATCAAGTCACAGGCACTAGTCGTGCATAAAAATACCTTACAGTCGTAGTCAACTTATTAAAGAAGCCTAGTCTGGTGGTGCTTAGGAGATTAGTAATCAGCGTCTAGACTTTATTAACCCTTTTAAGGGTGCGCTCCCTTAATTAATTTTGCGAGCTCGTTTCTTGTATAGTTTATTATGAAATTCCTAGACGACGTTTGTTGCTATACCATACATGGTTTAGGTCTGTGGTACGCGACACCATCATATATAACAGCTATAAGTATAACCATTTGGCGGTGAAGACTACGTTGCTGTTAATTTTGGTGAAGTTGGATCAAAGATATGTATTATAAAATGATAAACGTGAGTGAACCATCTGAAATTGCAAATATGTTTAAGACTCACTTCCTTGTTCAGCCTCTTAAAGCAAGCGTACCGATGTCGACACTTGGTGCTGAGAACCAAATGCCCTCCAAGCTACCGACTGGTTTTAGCGCAATAGAGGTATATTTCGCTATCAAACACATGACCAAAGGAAAGTCCCCTGGGCACGATGGTGTCAGCATCGAGCACCTACAGCATGCGGGTTCTCACTTGCCGAGAGTACTGGCGATGCTGTACACTTTTTGTGTGCGACACGCACACATGCCGGCTGACTGCATAAGGACGGTGGTTATACCAATAGTCAAAAACAGGACTGGGGACTCATCTGACAAGAACAACTATAGGCCCATTTCGCTAGCTACCACAGTAGCAAAGGTATTGGACAGTCTGCTTGACCGCATATTAAACAGCCATCTTAAGCTAAGTGACGCCCAGTTTGGCTTCCGTTCTGGACTCTCTACTGAAACAGCGATATTATGCCTCAAGCACACTGTCCAATACTATACCGACAGGAAGACTCCGGTCTACGCCTGTTTTCTAGATTTATCAAAAGCCTTCGATCTGGTGTCCTACGATGTTCTCTGGCACAAATTAAGATGTGAAACTTCTGTTCCGGATGATGTCATACGTCTTTTTGATTATTGGTATAACAATCAAGTCAACATTGTAAAGTGGGCCGGTGCAGCATCTGGCGAGTACAAGCTTCGTTGTGGTGTTCGGCAGGGTGGTCTCACGTCACCTCTCTTATTTAACTATTATGTAAATGGGCTTATGGACGGGCTTAGCAGCACCGGGGTTGGCTGTTCGGATGACGGCAAATTTGTAAATAACATTAGTTACGCCGATGACATGGTGCTCCTCGGCCCATCCATAAGTGCCATCAGGAAATTGCTATATAAGTGTGAGGAATACGCTGAAGCCCATGGCCTAAGATACAATACCAAAAAGAGCGAACTCATAGTTTTTTCAGCCTCGCGAACATAAGGTTACGTTGGTACCTCCCGTCTTTATTGATGGAGTAGCCTTATTAAGAGTTGAGAAGTTTAAGTATCTGGGCCACTGGGTGACGGCGGACCTCAAAGACAATGAGGACATTGAGAGGGAGCGTAGGGCGATGGCTGTTAGGTGTAATATGTTGGCCCGTCGTTTTGCTAGATGCACTGATGTAGTCAAAATTGCTCTCTTTAAAGCATACTGCCAGTCGTTATATACCTGCACTCTATGGGTCAACTACACAAAGGTAGCAGTCAAAGCCCTTCGCGTACAATATAACAACGCATTCCGGGCATTGTTGGGGCTGCCGTGGCGCTGTAGTGCATCGGGCATGTTTGCTGATGCTCGGATTGATGGGTTTCCTGCCATCCTCAGAAAACGAGCAGCATCGATGCTAAGCCGTGTCCGCGGCAGTAACAATGGCATCCTGCGAGTTATAGCGGGTCGCGTGGACTGTCCTTTTCTAATGCATACGAGTATGTGTCGGCTACACATCACTTAGGTACCTCGTGCGAAAAATGATAAAATTGTGAGCTTTATTATTATTATTGTTATTATTATTATTATTATTTTGTTTCAATTATAATTTGATAAACTTATTTTCCAATTTCGATGACATTTTATGTAATCTATGTTTGCTCGTATTTCTAATATTATTGTATAATTTATATTTATTTTGGTAATTGTAATTGTAATTTTGTTTTAAATCTATTGTAATTTGTAACTATGGACTCTGTCTGAAATAAATAATTTTTATTTTTTATTTATTTTTATTTAAAATAATAAGTACATGCCATTTATTTCAGACCATCGCTCCGTTATGAGTCTTCAAAACAGTTAGTATACCTAAGAAATTATTATTATCATTTATAATAGGCCCGATGTCGCATCAGGAAGTCAGTTCTTTTTTGCATGATTGCATAGAATAATCAATGCGCGCATTCATCATGATCATTATTTTATTAGTGCTCAAACGCAGCTCAAAAGATTTTAGTTTGAAAATTGTAAGGAATAAAGTTTGGTCTCGAACCGCGGCCTGGAATATTAATGTCAAAGCAAGCATGTTCATTATAGACCAGGTTGCTCAAAATGCTCAACACTTGTTTATGTTTCTTTGTTAATTAATAAAGGATTCATTAGTCCGTCTCACAAACAAACTCCTCCAAATTATCTTTTGAATCTGGTGTTTTCAGTAAAACGATAAACACGAAGAATCTTGACAGGGCTAAAACTGTCTACTTTTAGCCCTGTCTAGTTTTAGGTTGCGTAACAATCCTCATCAACATAGGTATTTTTGCATTATTGTCATAATCAAATTTCAGGATGAATAAACTTTTGATATTACAGGCATATGGGATCGTTTCTATGTAACTATTGTGTTATGTGAGGAAACCCACTAACAAAACACACATACTGCTAGAAGATGCTACACTGCTAGAAGGAATGTTTTTTAAAGTTTTGTCAACCTCTCGTCTCTTTATAAGTTAATTTTACTATAGTTTCTATACCTCTAACTACATCTTAAGAGACAAGCGTAAGGCAGAGTCGTGTAGTCGCGATGATCTGAAATATTTGTTTTATGAAAAAGTTAAGGTAATGTAATCTTTTCAACAATTTTACATGGAAAACAAGCAACCCACCTGATGGTAAACAGTTACCGCAGCCTATGGAACCTTGTGAAAACACCATAGGCATAACACTATCTTGTTGCACTGTAAAAAATGTTAGAAACCCCTTTTGAAATAACCCTTTCTGTTGTCTTTAGAGAAAGCCATTATGCTATCATCTATATACCGTTTCATATGAAGTGACGATGTGGAAGAATAGTGATAGAAAATAAGTGTGTAAAACAAAACACGAATGTGTATAAAACCAGACATTGTAGATAGCTACTGTAGCACACTTTTGTGCCAATATTTGCTAGGCACCATTTAAAATGGTGAGCGAGCATGAACACGGCATGTTATGTGGGCTTTATGCGTCCATTACAACGCGATAAGAGCTAATGTGGTTTGCGATGTCCTGAGGGGTGATCGCGTAACTTCAACTGCTGGGTTAAAAAGCTCGTGAGGTGTCGTGCATATATCTTCATAAACGAAGCTTCACACTTATGTATGCATGCAGAAGCTCACTTACGAAGACTTCATAAACATGTGAACGCTGAGGCAATCTAGTTCCTTGACAACACACTAACTGTCTGTCGAAAAACTGCTTAGGTCAGTTTCTGAGTAAGTGTAGTGTTACATATAATAATGTAGTGTCAATGTTAGTGATTTTCTACATCGAAGAACACAGCAACAAAGTGTCTCCTCTTAGACACAGTATTAAAAATAATTTATCTTATAATACTAAGATAGAATAAATTACTCATTCGCCTTCGCAGGCTAGATTTCTAATATTTATATTAATTTAATATAACGCCTTACAACAACATTGTTTTGGGGCGTTATATTAATTATAACTGACCTTTGTGTTCAATTTTATTTCAAGAAACGAATATCCGGGGCTCTTGAATAATCCTTTGTATTATTTTTAGAGCCTGCGATAATACCACAAAATGAAGATGCATTGAAATCCAACATTCCAGGTAATTGCGGAACATACAGCTGTATGATATCCGCCCGTTTCATATCCGGCTGGCAGAAAATAAATAAGATTGATCACAACAAATATTGAAATGACACCGTGTCATAATTATATGCAACTATCGGATTTCATTTCACATTTGGAGATAGAGGCGTATTGCAGAGTACAAACTAATCATTTTTGAGAAAAATAATGATTGTGAGACATTACAATCAAATCGCCAACATAGCTGCGATGACCAAAAACGTCCGATTTTAGTGGAGATTGCTGGAAAATGTGAAATCAGCGAATTAATTACTGAAACTCAATCGGCCGAATCAAAGCTGTTTTGCTGTTGAATATATGCTTGTGTGCATTCGCACTGAATAATCAACAGCAATCAAAGCTGAGCGAGCTGAATAACTGGTCAAAAGTCTAATTCTACCGGCGAATAATGATTGTTAACGTTATTCCAAACACGTCAAAAAAATAATGAAAAATATTTTATGCGCACACCAATAACTAGAAATCAGCTTCAAGCGTCGTTGTTTCCGCTATGTTACGATTACTATCTTCAAGAAGTGCTAAGTAAGAGATAGGCACCTACTAGGCATGCTCGCTTTATTGTAGATCTCATCCTCGCATGTGCAAGTATCGTAGTCAAGAGCTGATCCATACTGGAAAAATAAATAAATAAAATAAATATTACAGGACATTAATTTTTACCCAGCGCCATCTACTCTCAAACTAAGCATAGCTTGTAATATGGGAACTAGATTACGGATAGAATACTTAAATACTTTTGTAAATACATACGTGCTTTATGATACAACACCTAAATACAGAACACACATCTATATTCATCACACAAATGTTTGTCCCGGTTGGGAATCTAACCCACAACCTACAGCGCAGAAGGCGGAGTTACTACCAAATGAGCTGTGAGGCTTGTTAAATAAACCGGTCAAGTGCGGACACGCGCACCGAGGATTCCGATTCCCTTTTCAAGACAAAAATTACGTTTTTTGTATGAAAAAAAAAAGAATGAGGGATTTAATTTTATTTTCTTTACTTCTTTATATATCGACATAATCACAAAAAAGCAACGATCTACCTGTTACGGTTCATGAGCCCGTTGACAGACAGACGGATGGATGGACAGCGGAGGCTTAGTAATACGTACCCGTTGGCCACCTTTGGGTACGTTGCCTTCAGAGCAGTTGATAGTCCAATAGTTTGCGAATTATTGTAGACATAATAGAGAATCGTGATCGCGAGTCATATTATTAAAGGCAGGCAATAAAAGGGTCGAACTGTGCAATTATTTTTCATGTTCCGATCAATGATATTGTTCGAAAAGCTCATTGCTTTTTTTGCTAATAGATGACATCATTGTCAGCACAACCTAAAAACGCAGAAAAAAAGAAGAACATAACGAAAAAGAACAAAAAGTATTTTTATTTCTCTTTTTGGGGGTAAAACAGATTTAGAAATCCGCAAAACTTAAGTGGGACTGGGCTGGGATATGTGTGCCGTATGTCAGACGAACTTTGGGCAAAAACCACAAGATTTAAGAAGAATGGGTACCCTATTGGTGTAACAGAAAACGGCCACTTGGAGGCCCAGGCGGAGATGGCGAAATGAGCTTGACTCCTACATAAAAGAATGGGCCCAATTAGCCAACGATAGAGATTTATGGAAGGAAGACCATCCCTCCTTCCATAGCGAGAGCTGTGCCCTGCAGTGGGACACTCCAGGCTATAATATCGCAAGATAACACAATATATATTTTCATTTTAAGGTTAATTTAGTCGCATTCGACTGTTGTTAGCATTTGCCTGTTAATTTAATCTGTCTAGATACTTAGTATCCAGACAGATTGTAAGAAGTTGATGGTTTAATTTCACTAATACAAAGTCTCCAATGTAAGCTTGATATTCGATATTTGTTCGTAATTCCATTTAATAGCGTGTACCTACTTTGCATTTATAGTGTCCTGAAATGCAATATTTTTAGTTTTATTATCATCTTTCTATTATTATTCAAATTTTCATAACGAATGAGTATATTATGCATTTAAGTTAAAACTCCTTTCGTTGTGAGATCGTCAATCGAGGAGATTTGGGAATTCGAAATACGCGGTCATGGAGCAATGGTTTTTTGAACTTTATTTGTACCTACTACTAGTCTGTACATATATCATGATCATATATTTAGATAAATATGATAAATTATACCTTTTTATCTATCTGCCTACGTTTCTCTATGTATGTTTGCATGTACGTATGTCACGGACATGTTCTCCGCCGAAAAGGATTGTTTGATTTTGAGTTGAGAAGTAACGTTGGTTTGTCTAAGTTATGGGATATAATATTCAATGTATGTGCGGTTCAAATATTAAATATAACATTATTTATCGATTAACATTAATTTGGGGGACAAATATAGAATATTAAGATAAATACATGTTTTATTTAAAAATATAGGTAGATTAAAAGGGAAACATGCAAGCAACAACATTTGTGTGTAAAGTAATCAATTATTATATCCAAACATCAACGTGTAGCTGGCTGACTGACTGAAAATCAACGCACGGCCCGAACTTCCTAAAGCAACATTTTCAGGGTAGCTTACTTTTAGTAGTCCAGGGGTGCGCTAAGAAAAGGAATAAAGTGCCGTTTCGATAGTAATTAATCTTTATCATGTTATATGTCCTGTTTTTTTATTTAAACAGCTTTCTACATTACCTGGTGTGGGTTAAAGCTCCGACTTGACACTGTAAAGTAAGATATAAAACGGTTTTCCTCAAACCCCTGGCTTACAAAGCAAAATGATTATTTAAAAGATCCCAGCTAATAGCCAAACGTAAACAGTAAACGGCGATGCAAATTACGCTCGTAACACCTACAAAAGAATTTATGAGCCCTTACTACAAGTAATGGGCGATAAACAAGGGACTCATAAAATATATTTGCTACAAAATTAAGGCGTAGGATCCTTTCACTTGACAGGTAGGCTACTTTGAAGTTATTAGACCTTTAGCTTTCAACAAGATTCATATAGGACGAGAGCTTATTGTCTCGGCCTATAAAAATAATAGGCCCATGCCATATTAAGGTATTTATAAGGACCTTGGTTCTTGCTTTTGTAGGTACTTCACCTCACCGATAACTATATTACAGAGATATTTTACATTACATATCGCGAGGGTCTTGAAGCGATTTAAAAATTATAATTTCTCAGAAATCTGCTAAACGCTAGTAATTAATTTTGGATTTATTTATAGATGATGATTTCCATATTTGTAAACGTTGTGCCAAGCACCTTTAAATAAAAAGATATGTTCATCCCATGGTTTCATTAATAAAATGTGTTGACAAACCACACTCATAACGTACTCCTGTAAACACAGGGCACTTACATACCTTTTAGCAATTAATCTTCGTTTAAAATGCACAGCTCATTTGCCAAAGTAATCGCCGGTAGGAAAGTTCGTGTTTGTCTGTGGGAGGGTAGTTTATACGAGGCGAGTTGCTCTGCCCGGTGCTCAGTGTTGGTGCGCTTAATTTTCTATAAAAATATTAAGAGTTAATCAAACAATCGTTAATATTCATATGAGCATTTGAATAATGAACTCAACTGTTCCAGTCCAGTACCAGGCGGAAGCGTGCCCAAGACACTTGCTGTATTGATACGCTATGTAGTAATGCAAATTCGCTGGCCTAAATAAGAGCCCTTTGCTTATGCGTCGTCGAATACTCCTTGAAATATCAAGCTGACCTGAAAAGCATAGAGTTTATTTACGGTTTCAATTTTCATGTGCGATCAAATATCCACCAAACAAATAAAATCTAGTTTGCATACTTTTGGCGCCCTTATTGTAAAACTGTGTGAAAACCTGTGACCTATATGGATTTCGCGTCAGGTAAAAATATTATACATATAAATGAAATGATGTCTTCTTTCGTCGGAAATTAAGACCCAATTCTGGTCAATGGATCAATGGTACTTGCTATGGCTAGAGTACGTTCAACCTCCTCCGTGGTCTAGTTGTTTGCCCACCGGTGTCAGATGCAGAGGTCTCGGGTTCCATCCCCAGGGGAGTATAATATTGTGCTTGGTTTGGTTGGTCCTCCAGACTTTGTTTGTCAGCTAATTGATTCAGTACTTATTTTGCCGCAATCCATTTATCATTGTCCAAATCCGCTTAATTTATATCATATTCAGCAGATTTATTACTATGTATCGGTTTTCAGTTTATTCATTTTGTACTAGCTGTCTACCACCATCTTACCTAGTTCTGTCGCCATAACAATAATTCTTAAATTGTTGTGTTCCGGCATTTAGAGGTAAGATAGCCAGTGCCAGTTCCTCAGTTTGTTGAGGATTCCGGCTGAAGTGCGGCGATGAACCTTCGGCCTTATCATACCTTGAAAATCAGGTGAGTTCAACTCATCTGAGGCCAAGAACTTCCCGTCGTACAATAATGAAAATAATAAGCTGGTCTAGCGAGATATTCGCTTTGCATTAGCAACCCTTATTCTCATATACCACTTGTATTATATACTAGCTTCACGCGCAGTCTTGGATAAAAAGTAGTGTCTGTTTTCCTGGTCCAGAACAATATCTATTCAAAATTTCTGCTCAATATGTTCTGTAGATTTTGCGTGATCCTTCACATATTTTTTTTGAGAAGGATCGCAAAACGGTTTTTTTTTTATTTCCGTTAAAAAAATCCGTCTTGTATCTATTTTGCGATATTTGACATCTCATTCCCATCTCACGGGACCTGATTTTTGGGATAAAATATACTGTTTATTAATTATGCTTGAAATCAAATCTCATCCAAATGAAACAATCCGTTTTTTGAGGTATAAAGTATATTGAGGGTAATTGAAAACATTTGAATTATTGGTCATCCAACGGTAACACTGCGCTTTTCCGGGATTAAAAGTAGAATATGTTCGGGGTACAAACTATCTTGATACTAAATGTAATCCAAATCTGTTTAGGTGTGAAAGACATACACAAATACAAAGGTACACCCACCACAAACTTACGCTTTTAAAATATGAGTGTGTGTGGTAGCGTGATTCTGAAGTTTGTTTGTTTTTCCTTCACAAATTGATTGAGCCAATTTTACACAGATATCTTTCTAGACTTATAGGCCGGCTTAGCCGTGCAACACGCGGACTAAGCCGCGAGCAGAAACAAGTATGATAATAAGAGAACCAGAACACGGTAAGTTACGCAAACAAGGATTATCATAATTACTATCATAATGTGACGTGCAGTAAATAGCCGGCAACTGGCTTATCAACCACCGGATTGTGATTTGGGGCTTGCTCTAGGGACGTAATTGCCGCTTGCTTGTTGCTGAATAGGGGTTTATTTGTAAGATTCCTACATTATCTGACAGAGATAGGAGAGAAAATAATGTTGCAAAGGAAAGGCGCGACCTAGGGAGCGGATTTGTGTATTTACGCTGCCTAATCTTTGGATGTTCTTTTGTTTCTGATGCATGAAGCAAAATAATTGCCTGAGCCGACGGAAATGGGCACTATTGAGGGTTAGGATAACCATTTTACGTTGAATAGTTACGTTTCAAGCACCTCTGTTGTCAAGTGGTTCACCCACCGGATCAGACCCAAAGGTCCCGGGTTTGATGCCCAGGGTAGCCAAATTTGTGCTCGGTTTGGTTGGTAGGCAGTTTCAGGCTTGTTTTAAGTTCGCTTGGCGTATATCGCTAAGTATGTCGCCATAACAACAATACTAATTGTTCCGGCATTTTGACGTTAGATAGCCAGTTCCTCAGTCTATTGAGGATTCCAAGTGATGTGCCTCCACATTCGGTCTTATCATATAACTTGATACCAGGTGCGATTAAAGCAAAGTGCTACCTTTTAGAATGCATAAAAAACCTTTTTGAGCTGTGAGTACATCAACAAGCAACAAGAACGGACCCAAACTACTACTATAGTAAATAGTGCGAATAGGAACACGATATCTAAACGACTCTTTCTAACATGTAAACAGGGATAAAATTGTTCATCTAGCGCCCGCGATCCAAATTGCGCTATCAATCATTTTTGTCGTTGAAAAATGTCGCGAAACTTGGCAATGAAGAGCTATTGCGCGGGTACGTCTCAATACCTGCACTGAATATGAGATGGAATAACTATTGTGGTAGCTGTCATTTTGGCACCGGAATGTAGGCCTTCTCTTTCACCCGTGGATGTCTTGAGCATCCCTAAGAGAAATGGAAAGATTTGTAAACATAATGCCTGACAAACGGGCTGGCGATTAGAATAGAAATAACAGAGGTAAAGTGTTTTCGTAGTTAGGTCATTTAAACTCCAATATAAAAAAAAATCAAAATAAACAAGTAGTCTATGATTTTAATATAATAATAGCCTTTATTTACAATCTACATCGATTACTTATAAGCTAACTTATCCTAATTATTTACACCGGTTTCATTTTAGATTGTCTTGCTTTCCAGCAAAGGCCTCCCCAAGAACTTTCCACTGGTTGTGGTCCTGTACCACTCTCTTCCATGTTATTCCAACAGTTTTTTTATGTCGTCTTCCCACCTACAACGTTGCCTCCCTTTTTCCTTTTATTGAATCTGGGACACCATTTTGTGACATCTTGTGCCCATTTGTCTTTTTTGTTCCTCACCAAATGTTATTGAGTGTTAATTTATACTGGTGGTGCAGAATTGGTGTTAAATATCGATGTTGATGATGATGATGACTTAGGGAAATGCTGCTAACCATCTCCTGATTGATCCCTTTGCCGTTTTATAGGGCAACCACGACATGATATCCTCTCGTGGTTGTTCTAAGGACTGCGGATGTTCTTTGGCACTGTCCAAAAATAAGCAATAATTAAGAAATGCACCGAACTGTTAAAATTATGCTGGTTCTTTTTTATGTCAGCGAATTAGTATAGCTATTCAACGTGGCAATGCAGCCAGTGTCTGAGGCACGCTTCCGTCTGGTACTGTGAGTTACCTATAGACCGTTTGTAACGGTCCTTATAGGTAATCCAACTGCTTCCTTTGTACTGAGTTAGTTTAATTGTACATATTATATTAAATTGTTTTTGACCGCCTCTGTGGTCTAGAGGCTCGCTCACCGGTATTAGATCCAGAGGTCCGGGATTCGATCCTCAAGGAAAAACTGTATGTGCTTGGTTTGGTCGGTGGTAGGACTTTTTTTGAGACCGTCTGGCTAGCTACTAGCTACCATGTTACCTAAGTCTGTTGCAATATTATACCAATTCTAAATTGTTGTGTCCCGTCATTTAGAGGTAAGATAGCCAGTTCCTCAGAATGTTGAGGATTCCGGGTGCAGTGCGATTCCACCTTTGGCCTTATCATATCTTGAAACCAAGTGAGATGAAGGCCAAGCTCTTCGCGTAGTACAATAAAAAAAATCTTTGTTCTATTATGTAAATAAACATATGGGACCCAGCAGCCATAATCTATATTTACGAGGCCACTCGACTAACGTTCACGCCATTACAATCCTTCTTCATTCGCAGCATGAAATCTGCAAATCACTTACACATTACATAGTCACACCACGCTCGAGGCTAGCCAGGCTATATCAACATTGTGTTTTATGTAATACAAGATTAACAACTACAACACACATTAAATAGTGTTGTACAATCTGAAATTTGTATCTACAAATAGAGCGCTAACTGTAGTAAGTATAAAGTACGCAAAGCTAAGTTGTTTTTTGAAGTGAAAACTTCTTAAGGCGCGTTGGGTATTTTTTGAGATTGGAAAAAACCATTGAACTCGCGATACAGTAACCTTACCGACACCACTTTTCACTTTTGACACATTATCACGTTATCTTAACGATCCTAAGAAGTACGGGTAAGGACCGTTCGCAGACTGCCTTTACCTATAGACAGCCGTGACAGGTATCTATCAAAGTCAGTTCTAAGAAGTCATTATGTCAGTTGTGTTGCAAAAATAACCCTCAATATCACGACCAACGCGACAACATTGAGATTCAAGTTCCAACAATCTCAGCTGTTCTCTCGGGAAAGATCGACTAACTTCAAGTTTTCACTTCTGCCGGCACTCCCTGAGAGCCACTGTTTTTTTTATAAACGGTTGATTTTTGACAAATTCAAAATCAAATATCATAAGTATTCAATAACGTATTTTAGGATCATTTAGATCGTCAAATGTACCGTTCATGCGGTTAAACACAGTCACAGGTTCACCAGTCTAAAATGGTAATATCCCCATGAACGCCTAAAGCTATAATAGGTGACTTAAAAGATATGATAATCATAGACACGATACCTTAACAAATTAGTACTTAAGTACTAGATTACGTAATAGATAATAGTAATAGATTACGCAAATCAACTTCAGAAGTTGTTGGAAAGGAGATAGTTCATAATGGGCTACGACATGTACAGTACATAGAAAAATTGACAAAAACTAAGGAAATTTATTAAAAATATAATGTGACTAATTTGTTAACGAATTCCGGTGTACAAAAATATTTTTTCCAAACTTTTTCGCTTTAAAACCAAGCACCGCCGCCGCTGACAGCGTTTCGCGTGCCACTTTCGTTGTCGTTGCATATCCTACGTACGTGTAAAAATCTGTTTATGTTCGGTCTTCTACGCGCGTTGAGTTGGATATGCTTTATAGTGTTTTCTTGAGAGTAATCTATGACCCTATGTATTAGGGTCATAGATTACTACTTTAGGGTCACGAAGTAAATCAAAACTATCAATCTAGCGGACCCCATACATTTCTGAATGAACTCATTTCCGTCAAACTTTACTTTACAAATAATTTACGTGATAAAAATACCTTTCAACGGAACGCCTTTTCATCCATAGCTCCTTTTGGCTTTGACGTAGAGACGTAGACGGGTAAAATAGGCCGTGCTCGCAACACACTGAATAAATAGAGCCAAATATAAAAAGGGGAGCTGCCAACATGACTAAGTACCTCTTGCCATCGAATCATATTGAAACACCACTTTTCCCTCTCTGTATGGGCTTGTGCTTAGAGGTATAATATTATGAGGAAAATAAGGAAGCAGGTCTTTATATTTGGGCTATACGAGTGACCCAGGGACTGGCCAGCGAATTTTAAATTAACCCATATTGTTGGTTCAACTACCCTCATTCCCACTACCGACATCGACAATACCGCCTCTGTGGTCTAGTGGTTCAAGCCACCGATTTCAGATCCAGAGGTCCTGGGTTCGATCCCCATGGGGAGAACAATATATTGTGCTGGGTTTGGTTGGTGGTAGGACTTTGTTTAGTCCGCCTGGCTAGCTACCACCATCTTACCTAATTCTGTCGCCATAATAACAATTCTAAAATTGTTGTGTTCCGGCATTCAGAGGTAAGATAGCCAGTTCCTCAGTTTGTTGAGGATTCCGGGTGAAGTGCGCCTCCACCTTCGGCCTTATCTCAACTTGTTACCAGGTGAGATGAAGGCCAAAAGTGCTTACCCGTCGTACAATAAAAAAAAAAACCAGTACAATTAGTTTTTTACTGATTAATAAATATATATGTATTTAAATTCAGATTTTGTATACATTTTCATTATTTTAAATAAATTGTTATTAGTTATTATATGTACAGTTTCTCAATTTGTATTAAAATGATAATATTCCTGCCTTGACTAACTGTTTAAAATTATATTTCTACAAAATGTAAATCTATTATTGGTCTTAAGAAAAGCATGTATGTTAAGTTTATTTTAGAATAAGGACTGTTGATTTAGTAAATAAATAAATAAAAAAATAAATGAAACAAAACAGTTATGTACCAAAAAATAGCCTCACAGCTCAATTGGTAGTAGTTCTGCTTTCTGCGCTGTAGTAGTAGGGGAGCCCACGAGGCTAAATGGGGATTTACTCGAGCGTCGTAGAGACCTATTGGGATGCAAAGCTTAGATGATAAGAAGAAAAAAATGTTATATGATATATACCTTTACATCGGTGGGGGAAGCGACTATAGATTTTTAAATATGTAAAAAAAACTGTTGCATGGACATCCTCGAGCGCATCAGATATTGATAGCATCAATGCCCTACGTATTTTTAATAATGTACGTATGTTAATCTGATCGTTTGCATGATGCGGGTGGTTGTATTTAAGGGTTGAAAATGAAAAAAAAAAAAAAAATCGAGCGCGTCAGATTTTCTAAGGGAGTGTTTAAGCACACCAAAAAAAAGCTCTCATTCACTAATCTGACGATTTCGATGGGACGCAAACTCGCGGCCATTTTCATAATGTGCAAAAAAAAATCGCCATTTTGAAATACTCAAGCGCGTCAGATTAAGATATATATGGTTCATCTTTATGTTCTAAACGTACTGTCTCATAATCTGACGATTATATAGAGGGATTCGCCTGATCTGACAAAAAAATATTAGAAAAACGGTTCACTTTAAAGGCCATCCCTGCAACTTCCCGCTAATTCCATTACTGGGCGCTTGAAATTGTACTTATGACATTTTTGAGCTCAAAATATAATTTATGTGATATTTTGAGCTCGCTGAGTTCAAAGAAATAATATTTCTATGCATTTGAGCTCTCCCAGCTCGAAAGTCTGATAGAAGTTTCATAGAACACTATTTTTGGAATTTTCAAACCGCAATAACTTTTGAATGGATCAACCAATTTTCACGCGGTTGGCACCATTCGACGCAGTTTTATCATCCTCATAAGCAATTTTAATTGATCGAACCACAAATTTCGGAGTAATCCCGAAAAAACACTTTTATATATTATCATATTAAATATTTATATACTTTAATTCACACAAATAATATTAAAATAGCAAAAAAAGCCAAAACGTTGGAAACACGTTGTAAACAGTATGCCACGAACGAGTCTTTATGATCAGCTGTGATGGCGTCATGGCAACAGAAACCAGAGTGGGGACGGAGTGAGAGAGTAATAGATAGAGAAAGAGTGAGAGAGGAATAGAAACGCGGAGAAGGAAATGTAGGCATCACGCAGCTGCACGCATTTAACTTTATCGACGAATTTTTGTTATTTCGGCTTGCGGAAATCGTCAAATTATATATTTTTCATTATTCTTGAATTATTTCCTTCAAAATAAAAAAAAATTTAGCTACGCTCGACAATGTCGAGATGACGTTTTTTTTTACAACTTTGTTGCCCTCCCCTTTTTTTACGTCACTCTCAAATTGTCAGATTAGTGGAATATACACTTTTTAGGATGTAATTAACTCACCCTACCTTAATCTGACGCGCTCGAGAATTTCTGATAGTCAATTTTTTTTTACCAATCTGATCCTGTATCCTTCACGGGCGGCCTTATATATGGGCCTCATGTTTTGTGGAGGTACTTAACCGGGTACAATTTATCCCCCTGTATATTAATCTGCCGCGCTTTAGTAAATCCCGAAATCCCCGCTTGGGCTCCCCTACTATAGGTTGTGGGTTCGATTCCCACCCAGGACAAACATTTGTGTGATGAATTTCGATGTTTGTTCTGTGTTTGGATGTTGTATTGTATATGATAAGTACCTATGTATGTAAAGAAACGTATGTATTACAATTATCCGTAAGCTAGTTCCCATATTATCCAAGCTTTGTTTAGTTTGGGATTAGATGGAGCTGTGTAAAATTTATGTCGAATAAAAAAAACGGCCAATTGCTGACACGCACTTTTTTTTAACCGCCTTCGTGGATTCAACCCAAGGATTTAAGATCCAGAGGTCCCGGGTTCGATCCCCAGAGGAGCAATATTGTGCTTGGTTTGGTTGGTGGTAGGATTACCTAATTCTGTCGCCATAATAACAATTCTTAAAAAAAATGTTGTGTTCCGGCATTTAGAGGTAAGATAGACACTTCCTTAGTAAGTTGAGGATTCCGGGTGAAGCGCGCCTCAACATTCGGCCTTATCTCAACATGTAACCAGATGAGAGGAAGGCCAAGTGCTTCTCTATCGTACAAAAAAAAAACGCACAACACGGGTTTCAACCAACATTTCAATGCAAAAAATCACGTTTTTGTATGTTCACTTCTAATTATAAATTTTATTTTATTTTTATTACATGTTGGAAATAGAAATATCTGTGAAAACATCTACTCTCTACTTATTAAGGTTCATGAGATAGGTACAGTCCACTGATAAACAAACGGACAGCGGATGCTTAGTAATAATAATAATAATAATAAATATTACAGGAGATTAATTTTACACAGCGCCATCTAGCCCCAAACTAATAATAATAGTAATAGGATCCCTTTGGCACCCGTTGGGTACGGAACCCTTAAAATTAAAGGACACATATTTTTTAAAGCTCCACGTATATTATAGTAGCTCTCCGGTAAGTTCGCGCGTTATTTCGCAACGCGAGAGGAAAAACGGTATTCAACGAGCATAAACCGAGTCGACATGATAAATTATGTAATTTGCAGACTCTTGAACCCGGATACCGCGGACCACAATGGAGTGCCATCCACCAGAACGCAGCAAAAAATATTTTATTACCTGAGCAAAATTTCACTCCTTATACGCTTATACTCTTTTTTTTTGGGCGGGCTTATGACGATGCTCATAATGATGACTGAAGTTGCAAAGGATATTTTGATTGGTATGTACACGTTTTTTTTTTGCATGAATTGTACGTAGGTATGTAATGTAATTTCGTCGGTATTCAAACAAAATGTGCTATGAAACACTCTATATTACATAGGAATCAGCCAGGCCTATAAGAGGTCGAGCATTTTTGTTTTTATATTACTTTACTTTTGTCACTATATATCCAGTGAAGAAAAAACGAGACAAAAGTAATGTAATATCAAAATGAGAATGCTTCAAGACGTTATGGTTAGGCCCCAGGTTACCTAAGGATCATTACAAAAGGTAAGTTGCTCAACTAAGTCAGACCAGTATCTATTAGACGGATATCGAAGTATGTCTAGCGCGCCCAAGACATAGCTGCATTGCCATGCCCTGAATAGCTTTGCTGGCCTAAATAAGAAGCCTTGGGGTCACGCCTCAATCAAAAGCAAAACACGAAATTGTTCTCTGCTTAGTCCAATTCCAATTCTACAACTTTGAAATGTCGGAAAGTAATTTATATTTACGTTACTGCGTCAGTAGGAGGGTGTTTTTCCATGTTTTTGGAAAGTATGTATGTGATTATGTATGTCTATTCAGCGGCACTTTGCAACCTTAATACATTATGGCTTAATTAATTAACGTGTGAGGTATTGTTTAGTTGATTTATGAACTACTCGTACATTATATATGCTATATATTTAAATTTGGGGCTGCATATTGAAACATAAAATAGTGGGAATGATAAAAAAATGGTTTTATTAAAACAATGTAGGTAGGGTTTTTTAAATTATCGCGATTATTATACATAATTAATAACAAAAACATTATTAATAACGTTTTTGTTATTAATAATGTAGGTAGGTATCAAATGAAAGATAGTAAAGTGCCGATTCTAAAAGTATACTGTCATACTTTGCAAGGCCGTGTTGTAAAAACAGGAAAATAAAAAATCATGATTGAAAGTTTGCAGTAGGTACACGTTGCCTAGCAACGAGACGAGAAGCAGTAACGGGTAATATTATAATCCTATAACCTTACTCATTACTATTATCGAAATCCCTATAACCTAAGACTATTCAGGCTGTTTATTGCTAAACATTAAGCTTCCGCTAAATTATCCCTGAGGGAACGATCTTCAGCCGCCTACGTGGACTGGTTTGACGTTCAAATCCGCCTCCTGTCTTCCCATCAGTCACTGTCTGTCTGTGTTTATACACAATTAATATACAGAAACCTGTTCTACATAGTAAAATGATAAACGAAGTTGCCGTGGTGGTTACAGCAGGAATCGACCCCTCAAACTCACCCCATGAATGTCGTAACGGCCGACTGAGGGATCTCACCAGAAGAAGAAGAGCATGAAGAGCAGTCATGTGTTTTATCTAACACGATTATTGCGACGACCAATTCTCCCGAGTCTGGGGAGCATAAATTTCTAATCTTAATCCCGCTCAGGCATGGTCGGCACAACATATTCTTCTCTACCATTCCCTTCTTGGCAGTCAGCTTATCATCCACTTCTTGGCAGTCAGCTCATACATCCACTTCTTGGCAGTCAGCTTAACATCCACTCCTTTAATTAGCTTCTCTTTTAAGCAGTTCATTCATCTTTTTATCGGCCTTCCTCTACTCGTATAACCTTCCACATTCATATCCCATATTGTCCTTAAAACATGACTTTCGGCAATTTGCATAACGTGTCAATACCACGTCAATGTGTTACTCTTCATCTTTTCTATCAAAGGCGCTACTTTCTAGCTTCTACTTATGTATTAATTGACACTCTTTTAACATTACATTGATTTATATTTTGAAAAGTAACGATCTACAGACACAGATTATGCTTATCTGATTATAACTGCAAATTTTAATTTGAATCGGATGTTCAATTTCAAAATGAACGACAAACTACAATTGTATGGTTTAAAAAAAATGTTGTTCAAGTATCTAGTCAGAAAGTATCACAATATTCCGGCATTCATCTTTATAATGTTTTCCATATATTTTTCGCGGCGTCGATTTCATGCATGTACACGGTTTGATATTACTTTGGATGACTAAGCATTTATTTCCGAGTTGTATTCCGTATTGATTCCAGAAAACGAGAATCGTAAGGAACTGGATTAATCCCCTCCTTGGTCTAGTGGTTCACCCACCGGTGGCAGATCCGGAGTTCTGAGCTCGATCCCCAGGGGAGTACAAAAATGCTTGGTTTGGTTGGTGGTAGGACATTGCTTAAGTTCGTTTGGCTAGTACCACCATCTCACATAATTCTGACGCCATAACCCCAATTATAAATTGTTGTGTTCCGGCATTTTGAGGTAAGATCGAGTTCCTCAAACAGTTAAGGATTCCGGGTGAAGTGCACTTCCACCTTCGGCGTTATCACAACTTGTAAATCAGGTGAGATGAAGGCCAAGAACCA
Organism: Venusia cambrica; assembly: GCA_951394065.1. Taxonomy (NCBI): domain Eukaryota; kingdom Metazoa; phylum Arthropoda; class Insecta; order Lepidoptera; family Geometridae; genus Venusia; species Venusia cambrica. The sequence goes on along the minus strand of OX596043.1, from coordinate 4,457,940 downwards.
CTCTGTCGAAAAATAAAAAAAAGACATATACGTTACTATGAACACTCAAAAATTATCACATAGAGTGTGTAAATAAATGGTCTTTAACTTCTTTCTCGGTAATCAAACTACAAACACCTATAAAAATATATTTTGACCTCATCCCTACTTCCCCCTTCTAGCATCGGACTAGCAGACGAACGGCAGGTTACAACTCATTCCTTGTAAATGTACCATTGTGCCAAACGCATTACTAGAAGTCATTTCCTTTATTATACTGGAAAGAAACTCCTTGCTATCGTCTGTTTTGCACCAGCATCATTTTGGAGTCTTCAAGTTCAGAGTGAATAGGTTCCTTGTAGACAGCGTGCGCCATCTAAGCTAAGCCAGCTTTAGTTGTTTTTCAAGTGAGCTGGTGATCACACGCTTGACTATCACCAACAAAAAAAAAATCGTCATCGCCCGTGGCGGCCCGGATAATTGTATTCTATTCTATTGTTTAGCATTATATTTATGTTAATCTATGGATAGTAAGGACATATTATTATATTATTAATTTAATATGTATTGGTAGTGCTTCAGAAGGCTCGTAACGTCAGAATAAATTATATGATCTAAAGAATATAATACTATCTACTATTTACTGCTCAAAATTCTGCCTGTATCATCTAACGTTACGATGAGATCTCAAAGTCCACTGGAAGTAGAGTAGAATCAAGTCCTTTTTGTTGGGTTCCTCTAATATGTCTATGGTAAATATAATTAGGTATAATTATTATCACACTAATATTATAAATGCGAAAGTTTGTCAGTGTGTGCGTGTGTGTGTTTGTTACTCCAATGCGCTGCTATATGTATATATTACATTTTTCTGCCAAATCCGTTCAGGCGTTTGACCGTGAAGAATACATAATATGAGTGTGGATAAAGTTATTACAAGCTATGCTTAGTTTGGGGCTAAATGGCGCTGTGTAAAATGAATGTCCTTTAATATTTACCTTTTTATATTTATTTATAAAAAAAAAGACGGTTTTCTTTTTAATTTAAAAAACGTAATTATCATGTCAACTGTTTCTCCTCAACCTCACTGTTTCTCTCATAAACAAATAGGAAGCTATTCCACCAGTTCGTTCTTCTGACCATGGTTCCGAACAACAACAGTTCTATTTATTTTTTTCCCTGTATTTTCAATACCCTTTTCTATGTGTCAGTACCCTTACCACAGGTAACACCGAGGGGCGCAGCCAGAATAAAATATGATTTAAGTAAATTTATACTATCTGATTTTTAATTATAATCTAATCGGCCGTGGATAGTGGTATCGACAGATACCACTATCCACGACAGATTTGTGCCCCAAAAGGCACAAATATGTAAGCTATATTTGTGCCTTTTGGGGTTGAGACCTTGATTCTGTGGGAAGCCGGTGCCCTCCGGAGTTTCAAAATCTTGCTGGGCTTTTGATTGACGAGTGAACCAAGGGCTGGCTCTTATTTAGGCCAGCAAATTAGCATAGCTATTCAGCGTGGCAATGCAGCCCATGTCTACCTTCGCATGTATCTGATTGATCCTCGATTGGTATATCTTTGGACTTCCTGTTACAGACTCTTTGAGATGATGATGACAATCTAACGAATCGCATTTGTTTGATGTACAGTCGATTAGTTCAGCAAAGCCATGCCTCGTATACCTACTGTACCTATAGTTTTTACAGTAAGTCTCCCGGCGGTGATCAAGTTACCCTCTGAAGCGGACTCCGCTCAAGAAGATTGAGTCGTGATTTATTGCTCACCAATAGATACAAGCGAGAAATAACAGAACAGCTAAAGCCTACAAGTGCTCCTTGTATAAGAATTTAAAGTGAATGTTTTGTATTTTCACAGAAACGGGGGAAAAGATTATTTGTGATCGCAATAAATTTGCTCGAAGCCTGGCTTTGGAGTTCGTTTCGCGTGGAACAGAATCCCTCTTAAATTGCCTTTTTCGCGTTTACGGACAATTAAATAAAAATATGCTTTTTAGTCGCATAATGTTCCTGAAATGAACATGGTACTGAATCAGAACATAGCATTTTCGAGCTGGCAAGGTACATACTTAAAAAAGTTTTTGAAACTCAGTCGTAAAATAAATGAAAATATTTAAAAGTATTTAAAAGTAAACTTTAACCATGCATGCTGTAGTATTATTTTATTTATCGTATAGCTATTAATTTGTGTAAATACTCACGTAGGATAAATATTATGCTCTTATCTCATCACTATATCATCATACTGACTTTCAACATAAAGACTGTTGAGGATTCCGTGTGAAATACGCTTTCACCTTCGGCCTTATCTTCACCTGTAAACAACAATTTATTTGCCAGAATATAGGTACAGTGTCAACATGTCATTTCAGTGTTGCCACTTCGTCCGGATATATTGTACTAAAAGAAGCATTCAAATTTGATTTGGTACATAATGTTATTCCCAATTATTTAACAAGGAATTATGCTGACTCAAAACTATCCCGAATAGAAGGCAAATTTATTAGTGAGATCAATCAATTCAATAAATAGACGATCGAACACTTAAGCCAACTAATCCCAGCAGTACTAACCTACCTATTAAATATTAGTAGCTAATTGTGGAGATCAAACTGCTGACAAATGCTGCCGTAGATCAAACATATATCAAAGAGTAGATAAGTACCCACTTACTACTCATGCACGCATCACAACACACACACACACACACACACCATCATAAACACTTTTATCAGCTTCAAGGCAGTAATGAATTTATTTTAAAACCATTCTACTTCTTCTAAATTAAATCTACCATTATTTGGCCCTATTTTTTACTGAATTAAAGTCATTTATTGCGAGTTACTTAAACGTTTTCTTCAAAAGTGCTATGAACTAACATGTTAAGCGCTAATAAAACCACACAATACTAGATATTGCGTAGGTGTGTACTAACCTTATGAGGTAAAAGCTTAAACTACGTTTGTACGCAACTGTCTCGACATGACGATTATCATATTTATTTTTCCGCATCAGTATACAATCTTGGAGTCTATAAGTCCAGAGTGAATCAGTTATTTTTAGCCAAGCGTGCTCCATCATAATTCTCATCTTCACCTACTTGTTTTTTTAAGGTGGTCAAATCGTGTGCGTGTGGTGTGAGGGCCACTTTGTTGAAAGTCTTTGAAAATGTGCTTAGGATTTAGTGAACATTCCAAAAGAATTGTGAAAGTTGGAATCAGAATTTGTGAAAGTCTAATAAGCGAGTTATGGATGATAGTTGGGTCCTCAGTCCTCACATAGAGGATTGAGGGCCCATCTATACCGCTTAAACTATGGACACTACGTACAAAGTCTTTACGCCAAAATCTAAGCTGCCAAACAAAATTTGCGAAAACAAGATATTATTGCAAAACGATGTCGTGCTTTGTATATCTTCGTTCAAAATGGGCCCTCAATTCTAACAGTTAATAACAGTTTATCACACAAATTTAATGAAACTATTAACTAACAGCTACGGTTTGAAATCCTAAATGCTACAAAAAAAAATGTGAAAATTTGTCCAAACATTTTTTTTCCATGGCGACCATAAAAAATTATACCACGTTCGGAAGTAATTGATAAATTTAACATCTCGTCAGGTAAATTGACAAAAAAAAACGATCATGGTTATAAACACTATAACTAATATTAACGGGATACTTACCATGATTTGTTGGTTGAGTTTTACGATATTTCGTTGCAGTCGCATGACATACACTGAAGTATTTGCGAGTAGGAATGAAGGTAGTTATTGGTCGCCTAAACTGCGTCGAAATATCGGAAAACATCCCATTAGTGTCCACTGCTGGCCAGAGCCTCCTCTAAAATTGGAGGGTTTTTGCCATAATCACCACGTTAGGTATACGGATTGGTGATCGCAGTAATAGTGTTGGTGTACAGAAGCTGCTGCCCTGCTTCTGTTGAAACAATCCCTTCCTCTTGCGACATCCGTGGGTTGAGTTGGAGGCATCGGAACCGGAACGTCATCGGAAAACTCATTCACCAAGCTGACAACCTTTATGTAGAATGATCAAACTGTAAACATGTATAGTACCTATTTATAGGAGGATCAATTGACGTAAAAATATTTGCGGAAAGTAACCAAAATCATGTTGTGTGGAATGACAAAAGGTGATGTCTTGATTCCTTGAATGATCCAATCCCAATCGATCGAACAACAATTTAAAAAACTTAAGTAAGTTAAGTAGATTGCTTATCCATTTAATGAAATAACCATACCAGCCCAGCGTTAGCATAACTTACTTATTTTCAAAAATAATAGGTCAACCTATGAAGTTGCTGTTTTGTAGTACTGGTCATTTTGAATAAAAACTATTTCTGAATGTCTATAAATTCTAATTTTAAATTAATTTTATTTTTAAAACATGACATTTTATTTTCATAATCAGTCTTTTGTTTATTGATTAGCGTTATGTTTTCATCCCATTTGGGTCTTTTTCGTCATCATGGATACGTTAAAAATTCGAGTAATTATGGAATATGAGTACCGACGGGGTAGCAACGGCACAAACGGTACGCAACATTAACGACGTATACGGAGAGAACACTTCAAACGAACGCATAATCAGTTATTGGTTTACCAGCTTCCGTGCTGGAAATTTCGATCTGAAAAATGCACCCCGTGGTCGTCCGGAAACTTTGGCCGACAATGATGAATTAAAGGCAATTGTGGCAGCTAATGATACTCAGTCTACTGTCGAATCAGCAGCAGCTTTCGAAGTTTGCTTCAAAACAAATTTGATCCATTTGCGTCAAATTGGCAAGGTAAAAAAGCTTGACAAATAGGTGCCCCACGAAGTTAATGAACGCCAGCGCGAGGTGCGCGTTGAAGCCTGCCTTACGCTGCTCAACAGGCACAGAAAAGAAGGAATTTTGAATCGCATTATTACCTGCGATGAAAAATGAATGCTTTTCGACAATCGTGAGCGCTCATCGAGTTGGTTAGATCCTGGTTCAGCACCTAAAAAATGCCCTAAACGAAAAATTATACCTATATAATTATACCTTATAGCATCGATGTGATTCATCACAGCTTCTTACCAAACGGGACGAGCATTACTGCAGATATGTACTGTGAAGAACTGAACACAATGATGAAGAAACTCGCAAAATGCCAACCAGCTTTGGTGAATCGATCATCCCCGTTACTGCTGCAAGACAACACGCGACCTCACACCGCACAACAGACTGTCTCCACGCCGTACTAATCAGACCTTGCGCCTACCGACTTCTACTTTTTACAAAATTTGGACAACTTCTTAACGGGCAAAAATTTAATACCCGGGCAGTACAAAATGCCTCTGAAGAGTTTGTTGCCACTCGTCCAGCAGACTTTTTTAAGAAGGGCATCGATAAATTGCCACTGCGCTGGCAAAGATGCGTCGACTGCATGGGCGATTACTTTGATTGACGGAAATAAATACGATCGAAAAAAAATTACTTGCATTGATTTCATACAAAACAGCAATTTCATAGGTTCATAGGTAACCTACCTTTCAATAGAATATTCTTGTAAAATTTCATTAAGATCCGTACAGTCGTTTAGCCATGAAAACATATCAATCAGACAAAGGCCTTTTCGAATTTACAATATTTGTAGGATTGATATGTAAAAAAAAGCCCCCCCCCAACATTCAAAATGCAAAACAAGAATCACGCATACCATTTCACTACAGAAGAAAAAAATCAAGTCTGTACGTTTACAGCAAGCTGTTTCCCAAACTCTAAAGGACACTCACGTCGGTACAATTATTCTCCAGTCTTTACGATGTCGGTTTGACTCCGATGACCTCTCGTTCGTTCCCTGAATTTCAAAGGATACTTGGGCCATTTATTTATCGCAAGACGCTGTAGTTGGAACTGCTTTTTATTCTGTACTGGTTAATGCTGATTACCTACACGCAACCTTTTTGCTGTAAGGGATTACTTCACCGAACTTTTCTTACCGCCTCTTTGGTTCATTCTAGTGGTTCGCCCACCGGAACCAGACTCAGAGGGAACCCGGGAGGGTTCGAATCCCAGCCTTGTATCAACATACCAACATATTACCTAAATCTTTCCACCCTAACATCGAATGTATCGAAATCAAATCCAAAATAAAAAATCCAGATCAAAAATCAAATTGAAGTCCGTTGAGGATTCCGGGTGAAATGTGCTTTCACCTTTGGTCTTATCATAACTTGACATCAAGTGAGATGAAGGCCGAGCGCTTCCTCGACGTACAAAAAAGAAGAAGCTGTGTAGCTTTCACAATGTCTTGACTCGTATGTAGGTAAATATAAGGCTCATTATATATCAAGGTATTTATCAAGAGGATATAAGATATATACAGGGGTAGAGGTATCTAGGCTACTCCAGGTGATATGGGCAAGAAAGGAGTGTGTAATAAAAGACGTCCAGTAGGGAAAGTGTTAAAGCTTCAGTCCACATACGTCCACCGCTGAAGCCAAACTAAGTTAAGCTTTACAAATGTTATAATGACACGAAATTTCACAACCGGCAACGGAACCCGCATCTTTTCCTAGAGCCGGAAATGCTCTAACCAACTGAGCTACGAGAGTCCTGACGCAGATTCCGAATTGTTGTGTCATATCTCTCAACTTAAGCGCTGATATAGCGCAATTAAGCGGGTTGTGAATTTTTGTGTCATTATTACATTTGTAAATATTGTGACCAAGTGCAATCACTTGAATTACAAAAATTTGATTAAGTTAAGCTTGTTTTAGGAGCTAGATTTTAACCGCCACTGTGGTCTAGTGGTTCAACCCACCGATTTCAGATCCCGGGTTCGATCCCCATGTGGAGTACAATATATTGTGCTTGGTTTGGTTGGTGGTAGGACTTTGTTTAAGTTCGCCTGGCTAGATACCACCATCTTACCTAATTCTGTCGCCATAACAACAATTCTAAAATTGTTGTGTTCTGGCATTCAGAGGTAAGATAGCCAGTTCCTCAGTTTGTTGAGGATTTCGGGTGAAGTGCGCCTCCACCTTCGGCTTAATCTCAACTCGTTACCAGGTGAGATGAAGGTCAAGCGCTGCCCCGCACAATAAAAAAAAATAGATTACGGAGAATACTAAAATACCTTTTTTTTTGTAAAAAACTACCTACTACTACTAACCTGACAACGAACAAACAAAAAACACAAATGTTTGATGGGTGGTCGAACCCACAACCCTATTGCGCAGAAGGCAGAGCTACTACCAGCTGAGCTGTGGGGCTTGTTTATCAATTCATTTTTACTTTAAATTAGTTACTGATGGTCTGAACTCACGAGGTCACGGGGCACATTCATATCGGAATGTGCCCCGTGACCTCGTGACTTCGTGGCAAATTCACATTGCCTGGTGTAAGATCTCCTTGTGTGCCACGTGCCTTACGCACAAGCGTTGGTGCTTGTAGGGATTCCGTTAAATTTAAGAGACCCCAATTCACTTGATTGCCGGTCCAGTGCCCTGCCATTTTCACTTTTATTTACTTGGTTAAATAATATAGGATTTCGGGTCGGTTGGTAAAAGTTTGCGAAGAGTTTGTTGGTGATCAATAACTAGCTTTATTTCGAGATGAAATCTTAGTAACATTTAAATTAACTTTATGTATGTTATGATAATAATTTAAGGTTACATAGGTGACCTACCTATGTAACCTTAAATTTTTTTTTTATTTGTCTATCTTCCTCTGACTGATTTGCAGGAATAAACTGGGTATTGTACAATTTATTGTACTTTTTGCCTCGGTGCTCGCAAGGAATCTGGGTGAGTTCATCTGGGAATCAAATCACACTGGGAGAACAAAACCAAAGTCGGTACTTAACGAAACTCTGCATTTAAATGTAGTTTCGTAAAAACTAAACGAAATTTGAATACCTTAATTAGGCGTTTTCTGGGAATCTCGCTCCAACGTACTTCATCCTTGCGCCCACTTAAGTTTCGCGGCCATCAACCGTCCCAACTTCAATGAAATAAACCGGCCAAGCACGAATCAGACACGCGCACCGAGGGTGCCCAACCTACTCAAGGCAAAACATGCGGTTTATTTTTTATCTGGTTCTGGAATATTCGTATGGGTTTACCTCACACTTGGATAGTTTCTGGTTTTTGTTATTACTTTAGGGTTAGCACTATAATTAATCCTAGATTAACGCTCATAGGTACTGTTTTACTATAGAGCTAAAATAAAAAAGACACGCTTCTTGCACATACCCTCATACTTATAGACAGTAAGCACCTTTAAGGTATGGAACCATATATTGACAAGCCTCACAGCTTAGTTGGTAGTAGCTTTGCCTTCTGCGGTTGTGGGAATTGAATTCCCACCCAGGACAAACATTTGTATGATCAATATAAAAATGGATGTATGTAGCTATAATGTTATTGTATAAAAAGTAATGTACGTATTTAAAAAAGTAAACTTAGTATACTTATGTTCAACCAAGCTCGTGATCGTGATTTTTGGAGAATTCAAGGGGAGGCCTCTGCTAAGCTATGTAACAAATCGGGCTATATACTTTTATTTCATTAAAAGTATATTATGTTTTCCATTTATAATCTTTGTTCCCATATTACAAGCATTGCTTAGTTTGGGGTTAGATTTATTTTTTTATTGTTCGACTGGTATTCGCTTTAGCCTTCATCATACCTGGTTACAAGTCAAAATAAGGCCGAAGGTGGAGGCGCACTTCACCCGGAATCCTCAACAAACTGAGGAACTGGCTATCTTACCTCTAAATGCCGACACAACAATTTTTGAATTGTTATTACGGCGACAGAACTAGGTAAGATGGTGGTAGCTAGCCAGGCAGACTTAAACAGTCCTACCACCAACCAAATGCGAAAGAAAAAGTCATCACATCCTATATACATGACACAAATGTTTGTCCTAGGTGGAACTCGAACCCATGCCCTCTGAAGGCAGAGCTCCTACCAATTGAGCTGTGAGGCAATGATGAATGATAACAAATGAAACCCTAAAGGTCTAAATTTAATCAAAGTTCTGTTATTTCAGGCTAAAATAGGTAAAAACAGATTCCTTTATCAATTAGTAAAATTGCTGAAAAAGCAAACATCTTCTTAAGACCCATTGATATTGGGAGGCATAATTCAAGTCCCGGAAGTTCACTCAATAAACACCCCGAGGACAAGGACTGAGTAATTTATCAGGGTCGTCTCACCTGGCTTCCTTATGAAGTTGTTGCTTTGCCTTTATGAAGTTGTTGCTTTGCCTTTATGAAGTTGTTGCTTTGCATTTATGAAGTTGTTGCTTAATCCTTATAGAGTTGTTGCTTACTAGCCTATCCTCATTTAAAAGAAAACGAAATCTGTTCGTTACGACGAATACGAATCTGCATATTTACTCAATTATTTTCTGCCTATAGGTATCTTCTGTTTTATACATTTAATAAAATCGTAGAGAAACTGTCTGTACATTTAAAATTTTCAAGTACAAATTGTGCATCTTGGTCAGAGTCCCTGAGCCGCCTCCCTCCATCATTTCCCCGCAACCGCCACAATGTCATCGCTCTATTGATCGAGTCTTCCCAAACTCCGTTTCGCATTTAATCGTGGTCGCCACGCGAGACCCTTTGCTCCCCAACAGTTATCGGCATACTAATTTTGAGAGCTATGTCAGTAACTTTGGTTCTCTTACGGATATCCATATCCCGGATTTTATCACGTAGTGAAATTTCAAGTATAGCTCTCACCCCTTTTTGCAACGGGGTAGGGGTTATACTCTGGTCCTAGGCTTTGGTAGACATGCTGGCTTTGCTATACAATTAATACAAATAATTTAAAACTGTATATCTAAATGTTGAATGGCTCATCAAAAAATTTACCAGCCCGAGTTTCTTGCCTTTCCCCTTTCTTGCTGGTCGCGATTCTGAACAGGCGGTAGATTTGACGTGTCAAAATGATCCTAAAAAATCTTAATTAATAAGTCATAGTCGTACATACATAATAAAAATTGTACAGTAAAGACAATAAACGTATTCTGTTGTGAATATTTATCTATCATTCCTATATTTACATAAAAAAACATGTATTTTGGGGCCCTATGTTATGTGCAAGAGATACTGCACTGGTTCAGCTAGTTGCTTTAATTTGCGTCACAAATACGAACAGGTGTGGATAAATCAACTCATACAACTCAACCCGCAGATGCCTTAAAAGTCAACTCAGGGAGGGATCTCACAACGCGATCATAGAAAAAAATATGTGAAAATTGACGTCGTTACATTCAATCCGCCTGCCAAGCATTGCAAAACCCTCCAGTTGTACACGGTTCTGCGGTGGAAATGAATGGGCTGTTTGTTGATGTTATGTGTGTTCATAAATTTATAATTATTTAGTTATTCATAAATCTAAGTTATGTTTTTTTATAAGATCATTGCCATCTAACCTAAACTAACTAACCTAACTTTTAACCGTACAGAAGGCAGCGCTACTACCACCTGAGGCATGCAGGTTTACCTTTCGAAAAACCCCCAACTCCCTCCACCCCCAACTCGCAGTTGGCAACCATAAATCTCCCATAGATAATCTCCACGACCCATTTCCGAAAACGGGTAGATCAATAAAGGAAGCGCCTGAAAACTTACTAATAGTCAATTATCGTCTAAAACAGATTTAAACTTTGCTAAGGGTGTGAAAATGCTTTATTAAACTCCGCCAAAATTGTGTTAAAAGTTCCTAAGTGTCGGTAGTTACGCCATGTTTTAGAAAAAATGTTTTTATATCTCGAGATGTTCACTTCATTGACCCATTTAATATATGAGGCAAATTAATAATGATCTACACATAATATGTACCTAAGTACATAATATATAAAATCGTCTTAAAGCCGACAAACTAACTGAAAATCAATAATAATTATAATGATAATAACATTTTATTTCAGGCAACAATAGAAAAAAATATAGATCTTATTCTAACTTAGTCTACGGCCCATAGAAATATATACCTTAAAAAACATACATACTAATTATAATACTTATAACTATTTATTGGCTCGTAAAGTTCGTAGGTTACTACTTGTGTTGTGTTTAATAATCGTCTGCGATATCTTTTTAACACAACACTTTTCAGCCAAAGTTCTTCTTTATTGAAAATCTATAGATGTTCAGTTGGTACTCGCAACACAAACGATTTAAAATCATTGTGGCGAGATTCCAACTACTCGATCCTCAGTAAGAACTTCGTCTTCTGTCTCACGTACTCCACTACATCCTCAGCCTTCATGGAGTGGTGAAGTCGAGACACGTACAGCAGCGTCATGGGCACAGCAACGCGCAAGTTGCCTGGTCCATTTGGCGCGGAGCCGCACTGATTACGGCTTACGTTTCTTGCGAACCACTTCAATAAAACACTCCGCATCGCGTGACTCCTTTTGTGGAGCCACAACAGGTGCAGCGCTGGGCAAAGGTCCACATTTCTGTCTCTTTTTGTAACCATTTTACGCTGCGTGCCTTCAGCGGGGGGTGTCTGATGGCAGCGACAGCGCGCACGTGAATTTCCTCCTGGTGGTGAAGTGGGGGGCGGGCGAGTGCAGCGCAGTGCATCATTACTGGCGTCAGCAGCAGCGGTCAGTGACATATTCAAAACTGCTGATTCAAAAGATGACACCGATGAATTATGCGCTCCACGACGCAAATTCACATTAAAATCAGAAACGCCTGGTGACCTAGTTATGGATCATGCAACACGAAGTGATGCTACCTCCGCACGTAGGTATCCGATGGTGGTCTGCGAGGCTTCTAATTTTAATAAAGCATCCGCCAAGCTCGCCTTCAGGAACATGATATCCTTCACCGGTGGAAACTTGTGCAGCTCCTTTGCAACGAAATCGGGCACGTCGTCAGGATCAGTCTCCGTCAACACCGTTATGATGTCCTGGAGACTTTTTTCCCCTCCGTCTCTACGTCTTGACGGCATCGTGGCAGTTTTGCCCAACGCTTGGTAGATCAGCGCCTTCCCACTGCAAACTTCCTCTTCCTTGAAATTGGACTTGCAGATCTGGATGATGCTGATCTCGTCCATAGTGTCGATGGCATTCTGGATAAATGCCAATAACTCATTCACGATAAGGTGCTTGGTGCTCATCGCGGCGGTAGCGGGCAGCGGCGAGACCCGCGCTTATCACTGCAAAGACCTTGAGACTTTAAATTTATATATATGCAGGACGAGCTGGAGGGATCGTGTAGCAAAAATGAAAATATGTATAATTATATGTTAAGAAAACGAATTTACATTTATTCAATAAAAAGTACAATTAAACTAACTATGTACAAAGGAATCAGTCAGATTACCTAAGGACCGTTACAAACGGCCTATAGGTAACTCAACTGTTCCAGACCAGTACCAGACGGAAGCGTGCCCAAGACACTGGCTGCATTGCCACGCTGAATAGCTATGCTAATTCGCTGGCCTTAATAAGAGCCAGCTCTTGGGTCACGTGTCGCCTCAATCAAAAGCCCCGCAATATTTTTGAAAACTCGGAGGGCACCGGCTCCCCACGGACCCAAGGTCTCCACCCCAAAAGGCTCAAATAGGTAAGCTCTGTCGAGACCACTATATTTGCGCCTTTTGTGATCCTCGGCCGAATCAGCCGCCGCACCAGCCCTAACTGATGTCCCAGGCAGATGAGATGGCGCTAGGGTGTCGACGCAGGTAGCGTCCCACACCAAAGGCCTACCCATTTCCCAAGGGACAAGAGTCATACCGTCGGGCCGCTTACCATCATCACGTAACAGACCATTCGGTTCAAGAACGGCTGGCACATTGACACTGGTAAACGCTCGACGGATAATGTCATTAAGACTAGCGTGGCGCGAAATCCTGCCGGCAGACCTTGCACACGAAAGTCCGTGAAAACCAAATTGATCTACGGCCGCACCGCACCGGCACTGGTGAGAGGCGCAGCATCTTGCACCCAACCGAAGAGACAATGTACCACTTAGGAGTCTAAGTGCGGAAACGGGAGTCTTTTTACATTTTACCCAACCGAAGACAAGTGGCAATACGGAAAGTTACAGGATCCATAAGTGTACCGGTATTATAAGATGGATGTGCTTGCAGCCAAAGACCTGATTCCCATTTTGAAACAGCTAAGAGACGAGCACGATCTGTGGAGGTTGAGCACGTATGTAATAGATAATTCCGTGTCAACTCGCACAGAGGCCCGTCCCACTGCCGTTGTGCCGAAAGGTGTTTTGGGGGATCGGTATTAGGGCAAGCACTATGCCAAGCATTTCGAGCCTCGTCAAGATAAGAAATTTGGAGTATATTGCCTGGAACAGCCGAAATTGATGGTGTTAGAAATTTTTCTCAACCAAAGAATGTGTACTATAGACGGAAGACAAGGACGCTGGCAAAGCAACACTAAAAATTTTGCGTATACCTAAGCCGCCCAATCGAATAGGCAATGAGGCCTGCGACCATGCTCTGTCATCCAACTCAATATTCAAAACCGTGGAAAGGGTGTTCTTTATTATGTTGTCTAAGCCTTCCACCAGCTCACTGTGTTTCCACAGTTGACAACATCGTAAAGCATAAGTAAATTTTGGGACAAAAAGGCAAAATTTTATAATGCTGAAAGCCATATGTGAGTTAATTTTTGCAAGTCTGTCCGAAACCTTCATAAAATTTTGAATTTTGTCGTCGACGAAACCCGGAAAAGATTCATCAAGAATTGGTGAACCTAGTAGGTGGAGTGAACTCTTATCTACAACAGTAATATTAGAAGCCAAAGTCTCAAACTTTTGAATAATTGAATTTCTATCCAAACATGTATCTGAAATGTATATTTCACATTTCGAAAAATTTAGTTCTAAGCCAATCTGCCGAAATTCATCTATAATAATTTTTAGATCGCCAAAGACTGAGTCCACATCGCCACCCAGGGTTCCGTCATCGAGATACCAAACATTCAATTTAGATTTCAGGCGTTGAATAATTGGGTGAATGGCAAGGCTAAAAATGGCCGGGCCTAGAGGGTCACCTTGCTGACAGCCAACTGCAGACGAAATAGTTTGGTTCTTGTAAATTAATTTAGATGGCGAACCATAACATTGAAAAAGAAAAGGATAAATTAAGAAAATATTTTCCATATACGTAGCTGGTTACGAAATCACAGTAACAAAAATATACCAACATTAAGGTAAACATTTTGCCCTTTATTTCAAAATAACAAAGTAAATTTCTCAAATAAGCTAACCGGCGATACCCAACATTTAGGTAACTCATCAGGAAATCGGTACTTATCAAAAGCGTTGCCTAATTAACTAACGAGGTCCTTGATGTTGGAAAGTTGGAAGATTGAAATGTAGGTTTTCCGTGGCTTCATTTATCACCAGATTGATTATGTTTCATGATTTTCCAAGTTGCCTTAGTATAATAAAGTTACCTATAGTCATGATCTTGGTAAGAGCCTCTCAGCGTGGCTCGGCGAGTGTGTTTGTGTACAACCACAATAAGAAGGCCGGGGGAATATCAAAGAGATACATACAACTTCGGCCACTTTCGGGCAAGCGCACAAAGGGAAACGCTCTTTGAAGATAAGCTACTCACTTCGCCACCTTTGAAATGGCTACTGGGTCCTTCCGCCACAAAGAAGGACGTTGATACGACACGCACACATGTGTCTTCCATACAGTGGAGTAGTACCATGGGTTCCTGTAGTAAAATCGTCTGACGTCAAAATCAAATGTTTCAAATTGTTTATTCAGTTTTCCAGGATCATTTTGAATCGTCAAATCAACCAGCTGTTCAGTAGTGCTAGCACACAAGGAGAAAAGAAGAGGTGTCTGCAATATTAAATAAATAAATAAATATTACAGGACATCCATTTCACACAACGAAATCTAGCCCCGAACTAAGCATAGCTTGTTATATGGGAACTAGATTACGGATTTAATACTTCATTTTTTTTTTGTAAATACATACTTATCATACAATACAACACCCAAACACAGAACAAACATCAACATTCATCACAAAAATGTTTATCCTGGGTGGGAATCGAACCTACAGCGCAGAAGGCAGAGTTACTACCAACTGAGCTATGGACTGGTTAATAGTATGTAATATCACATCAACATCCCATTCATGTCCATTGGTGGACTGAGCCAAAACAAGGACTTATCTATAATGCCTACGATAACAAAGGTAGTAAACCAACTGAGCTATGAGGCTTGTTAAATTTGCCGTAATGTTTCTAAAGCCGGTATCACTTTCTTCTTTTCGTCATCGTCCTTGGCACTTAAACAGGTTCCGGAGAACCGCTTTTTGCTGTCTAGTATTATCGTATATTGTCGTTATATATCGATAATCATATCGGAAGGGCACGTCCGAATCCTATCACAATTTGCAGGTATAATCGAATAGAAATAGCCTGTGTCTGGGGTGCGTTACTATTTCTCCGTAAATTTTATAATTAAATTTGTACCCTCTTGGGAAGCATTTTGTTAGTTTAGGCTGCAGTTTGGTAATTGCTTTCACTCGCAAAGTGTTGCGTCTGTGCGAATCATTTTTAATTTGATTTCTTAGCTTACTAAGTATCACTTCACAAGTACCTACTCACACAATATTTTGACAGCAGAAAAGCGAATACAGTATGCAAAACTCATGGTAAACACACAGATGAGTCAGGTGGTATGGTAAAATCAATCTCAACAGCATTCATTCGATGCGATTTTCATACGAATTGACCGCCTTTAAGTAGAGGTATTGTTGAATGAAGTATCAAGTAAGTAGAGCTTTTTGCAGGGCTTGGACATGGTTTTAGGGTTCTGTACAGAGGGTGCTAGCGGGACGGTATTACTAAGCCTCCACTGTCTGTCCGTCCGTTATTCCGTCTTTCTGTCAGCTGACTGTATCTCATGAACCGCATGAGGTAGACAGATGCAATTTTCAGAGTGTGTATTAATTTTTTTATTTATATGGCTGCTATAACATTAACTAAATATAAATAAAATATTTACGATTGCCACTTTTTAATCAACTTCAAAAAAGGAGGTTCTCAATTCATCGGCATATTTTTTTTCTTCTTTTTTTTATGTAAATGTTCCCCGATTACTTGAAGACGCTTGGACCGATTTCCAAAATATTTTTTTAATTTGGAAAGAAAAACTACACAGGTGGTCCCACTGTCATCTAGTCAGGATCTGATGGTGGATTCCTGAAGAAATCGAGGGAACTCTTTAAATATTATGTGCACACTTGAAGTGATTTGGGTATATTTAGGTTCGGTATACATCCCTGGTGATCCCATCGTCATCAGGTCAGAATCTGATGATGGGATCCTGGAAAAATTGAGGGAACTCTTCAAATATTAAAGACACACTTGAAGCTATTTGCGTACCTGAAAAGTAAAGAAAACACGGACCCCATATAGGATCACGCGTCTGTCTGTCCGTCCATCTGTCATCAAAATAATTGGAAAAAATACGTCATTCAGGCAAACGAAATTGTATCATATTCTTCATTGAAGTCGGTTTTCTTTTTAGTTTTTAAAACGTTATTATATAAGATAAAAACTTAAATTTACACAAAATCTGAAAGCAATGTTGACACGCTTACCGTCACCTGTTGACGGATTACATTTTAACGGCGTCAAATGAGCGAAGGGACAAATCCGAATTAGTGTCAAAACAGCGACGCTAAAAAGGTTGAAGCATAGACCTTTCATTAATCACCGTAACACATTGTCCTTTGTAGCTCGGGGCTACTGAAACCTTATTTTCGCTTTATACCTCGCGATAGCTCCATCGGAAACCAGCGCGCATAGTAAAGCTGCTCATTTCTGAGATGGTGGCATTTGACATACATACGTACTCTACCCAGCTCAGACTAACTACCTATGATATGACTAATCAACATTTACTAGTTAGTATAGTAGCTCAGTTGTAACTATTGAATGTTTCTCAGGAGAACCTTCCAAAAGCACTCACTACCCAATGGTAGCAAATGTGTGTGTGTGTGTGTGCTAATGCACACACACACACATTCATCACACGTCTCTTTTTAAATACATTATTTATATTCATACATTTTTGTAAAAAGTTTGTTTTATTAAAGTCTCTGTAGTCTAACACGGGAAACAGAATTTTCTTGTCCGGTACCCAACGCACCACTTAGTTTTAAAATTCTGCCAACATTATATTTAGTAATTTTTTTACTTTGATATTAATCATAGATTTAATCACAAGTTATTGTATATATAGGTAGGTAGTTATTAAAATAATATTGTATTGTTATTATTATTTTACATGAATACCTATAAAAACGATAACAGACTCACGATGTTTTCCCCTTCAAGGATACACCTCTGAGCGCAGAGCGTGGATCTTATGAGGGTCACCTATTGGGGGTAGTCAGAGGCAAGTCCAACTTACGTTCGGCACATGCCCAAGTTGCAAGCCCTTTACCGTTTAGTGGAATACTAGCCTATGACATGCCATTCGAATTTTTGGTCGTGTCGGTTTCCTCATGACCTCCACCGTCAGAGCATTCATATGCATGTTTCAAATACGCATTTAAACTTCCGAAAAACCGAAAAGTCCATTGGTGCATGACTGGATTAGAACCCACAACGTCCGGATTATAAGGCGGGCCCTTACCCACTTGGCCTATTTATACCTATATACGCATTTATTATACAAGGTCCAGACAAGGGTCTGGATTATTAATCATGTTTTTGCACTTGGGATGACTTTACGGCCTGTATTCTTAAAATTCACTCAAGCTTGAGCTGATTAGCTTTCTCTGATTTGTCCAACTATCCTATTAAGCAGAGAGCTTCGCTTGACCGTTTTTCTGGAATATGGGCCTTGTTTACGGTTGGTATTTACTGTGAACCTTCAAACTAGAAACAGGAGCAACCCAAAAGTTGGCTCACATCATGTTTTTCTTCTCTCCAGTTACACAAAATTACAAGTGAACCTCCTAAGTCCTATAAATCTAATTAAACAGGCTTAGGAGCATCGCGAGTTCAGCAATTTAGCTTTTTGCTTTATTATGATGGGACTGCAAATGTTGATAACGCTTTAATTAAAAGAGGAAATATTGAGGCCGGGGATTTATTACCTTTTGGCCTTAATTGGGCTCGAGCTGAGCGATAAGCGGAGCGATTTCATTATCTATATCAAAAAAAATATATATATATTGAATACTGTAACTTAACACAAAGTGTGCGTTAAGTTTAAGTTTTAAGGAAATTGCACAGATTACTACTCTCCTTTGTGATACAATACTCTTTTTTAGTAATTTTAGTTACAAATTTTACAGTTTTATCAATATTTACGACTAGTTATTGGATTTAATCTTATGATAAATTTTCGCTAAATGTTACTTTTAATTATTTAATTTTCTTTATTGTAGTTTGGGCACCCATTTTTTGGGGAAGGCCTCCTCCATCCATCATCAAAATTACAATATAGGAAATCTATTAAACTCAGAATCACAAGAACATTGATTTTAATAAATATGTGTGTCGTGACTAATTTAACTTATTTGCATCTACCGTGTTCTAAATCTCATACATCAAAATTTATGTTCTAAATTTATGTTTAAACTAAAATTTTAAGAAGTCAGTTCTTATTGGAGTCTGGGGCCCTACTATGAAATGGAACTACGTTAGATCCGAAATAACTTCTGTCATTTATGTATTGAAAAACGTGCAATCCAAAAAATACAAAAACGTATCTATCGTGTTTCGTTTTTCGTTAGTAGACCTCCTGGGCGCAGTGAACGCGCTTTTGACATGTACGTAGCTGAGCCCTTAGCCTTTTATTATGAAAAGCCGCAACTAAGTGTCTGTTTATTAATGTTCGTAAAGTAAATAAGGTAAATAGCGGAGTATTTTTGCGTTAATGCTATTTATAATAAGCACTCGCAGTGAGTGTTTATTTATGATCAGCTGTGAGAACGTAAATTGTATTTGTCTTGTAACTCATCAAAGTAAAATGTGAAAGTTTTAGTATTTTTAGGGTTCTTTCATTGGAAGACTTTGTTAGTAAAGATAAAAGATAAATATTTAAAGAGTATTTATTTGCATAAACATGATAAGATTAGATGATAATGCAATTAAGGTAAGTCACAACATGTTTTACCAATTTCGGTGTCCATCTTATCTACGTCTGTCACCATAACAACAATTCTTAAAAAAAATGTATTCCAGCATAAGGTAAGATAGCCAGTTCCTCAATTGTTAAGAGCTTGACTCCTGAAATACAAGTGATTCACTTAGTTCAGGTGTCAAAGAACCATCCATCTGCCTTATTGTGCACAAAATAATATTATTTTGGTTCGGCCATACAAGTTTTCAACTTAGTTTAGAGGTCATATACGAGTATCTTCAATATTTTATTTCTAGTGCTAAATACATTACCTACCTATTAGGTTTACCTAATAAGTAATAAGGCTGTACAACTGTTTTTTTGAACAATAAACGTTATTATTATTTTTATTATAAGGAATTTTACCGGTCACTTTCCTTCACTTTGGGTTATATTACTAGAGTTATCGTGAGGATCCCTAATTAATAAAATCTAATAAAAAATCATAGCCTATGTTACTTACATAGGCTATGATTTTTATTATACTCATTGAAACCAACGCTTATGTTTCGAATGCTGAATTATTACTATGAATCGGTACAGAAGTTTTTGAGTCTATTCAAAATTGTTCAGATCTTGACATGGTACTGTTTTATTATAAGTAAAGATAATTGGTTGAGAGTTCCGGGTGAAGTGCGCTTCTACCTTCGGCCTTATCATAACTTAAAAAAATCAGGTGCGATGAAGGTCAAGAACCTCCCCGTCGTACTATAAAAAAAACCGATATCGGTGTGCAAACTTAGAGAATGGCAAGCTTTTACCCAACATAAATGAGTAGAATTAATATATTTTTTTGTTTAATTAAATTAGTTGGAACTCTAAGGGGCACTACTGAACAGTTATGAGAAGCCGGTTGAATTTTTCAGGGAATATGATTTATAGCGGGGATTAAGAAAGGGGATTATACAAGAAACGTGGTATTTTTATTTAAGCTCTATCGTAAACTAACTAAAACATCTATACGTGATTGTAGCTGTAATACAACTGTCTAAGGTAAAGTAAGGTACAACAAAAACTGAAAAACTGGTCAAGAAAAGTCGTCAACCGCACTAAGATTTCATCGCTAAAACTTGTTAAAACAGATTTTTACTTTGATATTTTATTATTATATTTTTACTTGATTGTAGGTCGGAACCCTTGGTGTGCGTGTCCTTCTTTAACTTGGCGGGATTGTTCTAAACTTGACCAACCAATTCAGTATTACGGTAACTTTATAAATTGGCAAAGCTTATTCTTTTCTTCCGCCTCGGGAAAGTATTTATTATCTTCAAATTTACAATCAGCTTCCAAGCTAAATTAAAAAAAAGGTTTTTAATAGTTAGATTTAGCCATGTTGTGACGAATTTAACTTCATCGAATCGACGATGTGTTTTCGTATAGCATACCAGAATCCATATCGCGCGTACATAGTTCAGAGAAAACACTTTTAAGGAACACACAAACAAGATATAAACATTACCTTAAAATGAAGAACCCACCGAAATCAAGCACTCAAAGAACTGTCGGAAAAGTGTTAATAAGCAACAAAGGAGCCGACAGCATAATTGCTTTTGTTTGTCAGAAACCGAAAACAATCATTTGGTTCACTCGCCGGAGCAGTTACAGACACGCAACTTTGTTTGAAAATAACATCGCGTTTTTTGGCAAAACCGGTTTCCATCATCAACGTCTGTTTTAAGGGTACAACAAAATAAATTGTTATTTTAAATCAATGTAAAAACTTTTGAATACCTACATAGTATTAGTACTTACAATCAGAGCAGCCAGCGTCTTAATCAACATTATAATCATATTAAGGCATTATGGTATGCATTATTCGAAGGTTTATTTGTATTTATATTGTATTAAAACATGCAAATAAACCTAAATAAATAAATACACATGTAAAAAAATTAATAAATTACATGATATAAATAAATAAATATAGCAAGACATGAATTTCACACAGTATATTCTACACCCAAACTAAGCAAAGCTTGTAATATGTGAACCAGATTACGGTAATAATACTTACATACTTTTTTTGTTGTTAATACATATCTACAATTTATCATTGTATGTATGTATATTTTTATTTATTTATTTGGGGTAGATGGCGCTGTGTAAAATTAATGTCCTGTAATATTTATTATTATTATTATTTATCATAGACCTTATTAACTTTACTGAATTTGTCTTCAGACTTCGGCTTCTTCAAGATTGAGTTGTTTTGCAAACACCGATCACGGTCACCCGTCAACATTACTGGAATATCTGAGGGATCTTTGTCTTAGTATGACCATGAACCATAATTATCTATTTGTGTATATCTATACACAAAAAGCCACGAATAAATACAATATATCGGTGAGACGAGCAGTGCGGCTGCAACACAGTTTAATATAACTTTAACAGTTACTTTTTCTCATTTAGGGTACATGAGAAACACTAACTACCGAAGTATCCATTACGCTTTATGTTCAATAAACAAATTTTCATTTTCATCCAGGTTTTTATATGTATTTGCCGAGGTGATTCCGGTTTCAGAGTCGATCCCTCCAACTCAGCCCACGGATGTCGTAATATCCGACTAAGGGATATCACAATAAGAAGGGCAATAGCTTCTTTTTGTGTATTATCTACACCTTTACTGCGATCACCGCAAAACCTTCCAGCGAAGGAAACTTTGACCAGCGGACACTTTTTGTCAATACACAGATATATTATGCAAATATAGTAGATTTCGATACAAGCACAATTTGTTGAATGTGATGTATCTTTCAGTTGGAATTGTAGCTCTCCATAAACCTTACATGTCTTCATGATTGTAGAGATCGTTGATTAATCAACCCCTCTTTGTTTCTCACGTGGAAGTCGTCAGAGACGGCGAAAGTTCTCCAAAAGATTGATAGCAGCTTTCTTATATGTCATTTGTGAGGTTGGTGTGATCACCTCCCACTGGCCTACCCCCAGGCAACTTGGAAATCTCGCTCCGTAGCAGACCCAATCCTCATCTTCGCCTAGGCAAGCATCAAAGACGGAAGCCTACTAAATTGTTATCGTAGGGATTATGTATTAATCCATGTTTTGGATATGGCTCTGTCTACCAGTGGACATTAATGGGATTTTGATGTGACATAACTGTTAACCAGCCTCATAGCTCAGTTGGTAGTAACTCTGCTTTCTGCGCTGTAGGTTGTGGGTTCGATTCCCACCCAGGACAAACATTTGTGTGATTAATGTAGATGTTTGTTCTGTGTTTGGGAGTTGTATTGTATGATAAGTATGTATTTACAAATAAAAAGTCTCCTATCCGTAATCTAGTTCCCATATTACAAGGTCAGCTTAGTTTGGGGCTGGGGTGGTGCTATGTGAAATTAATTTCCTGCAATATTTATTGTGATGTAACTTTTCTTTCCAGTTCATTTGAAGCGCGTGCCATGGTAAGGCCCCAGTTAGCGTTCAAGTTAAGTTTTAACGAGATTTTTGAGGCCGATGAGCGGTCGGGGAATGAATACCGACGCAAAATTGACTTGGTCAAAGTTTTGACTTGTCTAAGCTCTACCGTCTACCTTTTGCAACAGTTTTGTTTACAGCTTCGGCCAAACCTCAGCGACCATCGATGCTAAGAAGTAATAAAAAAAGTAACCAACATCTTTTTAAAAATAAAACTTCAGGATATTGACTTCACACAACACCATCTAGTTACCATATAACAAACTTTGCTTAGTTTAGGACTAGTTGGCGTTGTGTGAAATGTCTAGTGATATTTATTAATAATTTATCGAGCACGATGATTGTGACGATTAAGAAGTGGCACACTTTTAATTTACAAAATAATTATACCACTTGGAGCCAGGACAAGCAAGAAGTCCATCTGCTGTTAAATGCAACTCATGCATATAAAAAAAGCCATACTGCGTAGGTCACACCCGCAAATAACATGACCTATGCGGCACTGCATTGTGCCTCGCGCCCCCGTAATTGCAGTAATCAACCCGGAACACAGAAATTTTGCTTCGCGGCCGACATACTTGTAGGTTTGGTGGTAGTACTCACCAGATGAATTCGTTCGCAAGGAGCCCTACTCTTTGAATTTTACTCTTTTGAGTTCTTTGAACTTTACTCTTTTGTTATCTTTCTGCTTATTTTGTCGAGTTTGAATAAACAAATCCAGTAGCCACTAATCCTTTGGCCAACCACTACAATATATTATCCCGCTGATGTCGTAAAAGCCGACTTAGACCTAACAAAAGAATTATGTTATTGTGTATTAATGTAACACCTAAGCTGCGATCACCAGGCGTGGCAGAAGACACGACTTGGGTAGGGTTTACTATTGATAGCATCAGACTACAAGTCTCAATCAGCTCATGTAGCTGTTTCAATCTACCCCTGTAAGTCCCACGTTATGGCTGCGCAGGTTTGACCGTCGATCATGTACAAAGTTATATTGCAGATACCTCAGTAACTCAACCTGTCAAGATTTGACCTCATTACACAAGTTTTACGAATTATGATGACTTTAATGTTGCTTTATTGCTACGTATATTTTACGTTTTTTGTTGTATTATTTGAATTGGGCAAGTTCATGACCTCGTTTGTCTAGGCATTATCTGGGCATGGATGAGGTCTTCGATGGAGCGAGCTTTCCCTGAAGCTGTCTATTAAAGGTGCAAGCACTCCCGCGCATCGACGGTAAGCATAAACTGCTTGGCGCCAGACTTCAGCAGCAGGAACTTTACAGGTCTTACCACCATCAGCAGTATCAGTCAGCCATAACAGTTGACTAAAGGTCAACGATTATGTTGCTCTGGGATGACTACAAGTGGTAGATTTCCACCCTTCCCAAATCAACGACTGGTATTTATATTTATACACATCACATCAACAGCCCATTAGTGTCCACTGCTGGACAGAGCCTCCTCCAAAGCTGGAGGGTTTTGGCATAATCACCAGGCGGATTGGTGATCACTGTAAAGGTGTCGTTCATCAAATTATGTCATTATTTTTTTTATTTTTAATGACATAATTAGAATAATATTGGCTGGCTGCATTATCTTGAAAAAGCAATTTGAATAAAAATCTATTAACAAGAAGGCACCCGGCTAAAGGTAGTGTAGGTCGCCCATTGTACTTAGACTTAGACTTAGATTATTGTCTCTAAATGTTTGTGTTGTTCTATAGTCATATTTCTGTGTACAGTGAAGTGATAATTCATTCATTTCTAGTTAGGTTTTATAGCAGGGAATAAAGGAAGCGTTGAGTTTCCTGCCAATAATCAAATTTATAAAATTTAAAAGTTTATTGAATTGGCAAAATGGATTCATTAAATTGAAACAACTATTTAATCTCAAAAAGCTTAAGGATATTGGTCTCAATACACTTTGGGTCCGTGGGGAACCGGTGCCCTCTAGGTTTTCAAAATTCAAGCGGGGTATTAGATCGAGGCGTCGCATGACGTGACTCAAGGTCTCTTATTTAGGCCATCAAATAATAATTGCTATTCAGCGTGGCAATGCAGCCAGTGTCCTGGTTAGATTTTTCGTACTGGTCTAGATTAGTTGAGCTACCTATAGACCGTTTGTAATGGTCCATGGGTAGCCTGACTGCTAACCTTGTAAATAGACTCACAAACTTAAATAGGTACTTATATATACATTAGTTATAGGAGGTCTCGACAGAGTTTACCTTTTTGAGCCTTTTGGGGTCGAGACCTTGGGTCCGTGGGGAGCCGGTGCCCTCCTGTTTTTTTCAATCTTGCGGAGCTTGATTGAGGCGACACGTGACCCAAGGGCTCACTTTTATTTGGACCAGTAAATCACTGTCCTGATTCGATATCTTCCATTCAGTATTGCAATGCTGCCAGTCTTTTTAATGCTTCCTTCGGGTACTGGTCTTAGTTGAATTACCTATAGACCATTTGTAACGGTCCTTATATAGCCGGACTGCTTCTCTTGTATATAGTTTAATTGTATTGCATTTGGTTCCTATAAAATTATTACAAATATCAATATCGAAACTTTGTATTTTCGCGAAAAATGTGATAGTGTAACAAAGTGTGAATGCGTTTATATCGAGATATATTTCAGTATATTCCAATCGTTGTATTTTATCCCGTTTCCAATCTAATCCGTTGTTTGTCAATTACAGTACTGTCATGCACAAATAAACTGTGGATCGCTTCGTATACAGGATTAGGCGGCTCAATGCACACGATTTCATTGAAAGGTAATTGATTTTGTTTTGTATTCAAATAATTTTGCTGATTATTGTACTCGAGATGGCGTAGTTTCCTAAAAAAATAATTTATTTCAGACCCGGGTCCATTTTTTATTGTACGACGGTTAGGTTACCCTTCATCTTACCTGATTTACAAGTTATGATAACGCCGAAAGTGGAAGTGCACTTCGTCCGGAATCCTCAACGGTCTGAGGCAATGGCTCTCTCTTTCCATATCTCTTTTCCATATAATTTAAGTTACTTACATTGTTTTTATTAAGTATCGCACTATAGATTTAGATTATCTCTATCCGATGCAAAGGCTTACCAATTTAATGAAAAAAATAGAATATGTTCCTAACAATTTTGAAGTATTCAATAATCTGTGCAAGTAAATAATATACTTCGATATAGCACTTCATTAAAACATCTTTCTCAGTTGGTTATTCGCACATTTAAACGCTTTCATAATTCAAAGCAATCCACTAAAATAATACTGTGTGCATTTGCATTAACATCCGACTCTGCTGGTCCCAAATTAATAACAGGTGCAATACAATAAACAATAATAAACCCCTACAGCAGGAACGAGCATTTGCGAAGGATTTTTGTATCAAGTCTTAGGCTGTAGTCTCACATGCAACACAACTCTTTTTTTTTTATTGTACGGCGGGGAATCACTTGGCTTTCATCTCACCTCGCTAGAAGTTGAGATTAGGCCGAAGGTGGAGGCGCACTTCACCCGGAATCCTATACAAACTGAGGAACTGGAGAACAACTAAGACTTTGGTACTCTAGTGTTCATAAATATCCTATATATCATAAGTTCATTTTACCTGAATGTCTACTCCTTCCTTTTTTTTGTATAATGTAATGCATCTCACAGTTCACTCACTTCTCTACTTTCTATAAATTCGAAATTAACTTACTGTTTTCTTATGTTACTCTTTTACGGCTAAACGGCTGATCGGATTGAAATTAAAAAGTGTATGCCATGAGGTACAATATGGCTACTTCTTTCCGGGTACCACAGTTAGTTCTTATGAAGTTATTGAGTGACTGGAATAAATAAACATGATATGGCAGCCCCGTAGCGTGGGAATATCAAGAAAATGTGCCTTCTCCAAGCATCATCTCTGATTTATAAATAAAAAATATGAATACAATACCTTCTCAGAAAATGCCTTGTTTAAAGAAAAATGAGGTAGAATGTATGACATTAATTACTGTTGCACTAATATGCGGGATAAGTGTATGGAAATCTATTGCTAACGCGATGAGCGGGCAGAAAAGTATATGCAATTCATTAATATCGTGCTGTTTTTTTTAAGGGTCATTATCAGTATAAAACATATGAGATTACAATCAATTAAACTAACTATGTACAAAAGAAGCAGTCGGATTACTTAAGTACCGTTACAAACGGTCTATAGGTAACTCAACTATTCCATACTGGACAGTAGCGTGCCTATGACACTGGCTGCATTGCCACGCTGAATCGCTATGCTTAGTTGAGACTAGATGGCGCTGTGTAAATGTCCGGTTATATAAAAAAAACAAGGCATGTAACTTAGTCTGAATGATGAGAACCCAGCTTTACCTGTCGTAATTAATGCATGGTAACTTCCGTATATTTATTCCGGAAAACAATTTTAATGAATATGTGATGAGCTTCACATGATATAGAGACTGATTTTAACGCGCGGATAAATTGCAGTAGAGGCTCCGGAGACGGTCTGATTTGGAAACTATAGTGAAGAAATTGAACCATGACCATACATATATATCTTGTGCCTTAAACAATTTCATGTAGTGAAGCAAATTATGAAATCACTCGAGTTAAATATTTATTGATCTGTGCTGATACAATGCTAACAAATATGTTATTCAGTTTTTTAATTTTCGAATAAATAAATTATCAAAAATCTTGCGGGGCTTTTTAATGAGGCGACACGAACTCAAGGGCTGGTTCTTATTTAGGCCAGCAAAATTACTATTCAGCGTGGGTATGCACCTAACGCTTGGGCACTCTACCGTCTAGTACTGGTCTGTAACAGTTGAGTTAGGTGCCTATTTATAGTTAGTACCTTTTGTAACGGCTCTTAGGTAGCCCGACTGTTTCTTTTGCACTTAGTTTAACTGTACATATTGTTTTAACAAACGTTTAGATAGATAGGTACTTATCTAAAAAAGAAATGATAATCAACCTCTAGATTAGGAGTACTACTACAAAAAAATTATGACGTAGGTGTACAATGACAGATTGCTCATTTTTCAGTAAAACTCAAAAACTCAGTAAAAGTGTTAGAGACAAGCGGCTGTCCTTTTTCTGGTGAGATCCCTTAGTCGGCTTTAAGGCTTCGATTGTTATACCGCCAGCGATTTGCAGACTCAAATAAAGCATCTTCATTTACATTTATAAATGTGTAGTATTATCCTACCCAATTTTTTCATACATACGGGTGGTAATTTTACTTTTATAAATAAATAATCAGGTTCGTTCACGTGCCCGCATGTGAAATTATATTTACACTTGCTCAAAAAGATGAGGTAAGCTCTTCATGTTATGCAAACAATATTCGATGTTGATTTACAAAACAATATATAGATAGATAGATTGTATTTACCCATAATAGCACATTATACATATCTAAAGATAAGAACACAATAAGTACACTTACATGTATTTCTTGAAAACAAAAAAAAAACATTTGATTTTCGTAAAAATATTGGGAACTAGCGAAGCGCCCGGGACTTCGTTCCCGTCGTCCCGTGGGAATTTCATTATATGCTTTCTTAGTCCTTTACCTCTGATTCAAGCTTGTGTTGATTGTCAGTCTATCAGCTTCGATGGTTTTAGGTAATTCGATTATGATACCTTATCATTTTAAGTATCAAATGCGCACACAAACTTCCGAAAAACTTAAAAATTCACGACTGCTGTGCTACATCCAGATCGGAGGGCTGGCCCATATCCACTTACCATACAACTCATGTGGCCAACCATATTTTGACACACACACGTGCTCTGACTGTGAAGGGAACATCGTGAAAAACTGGCATGTACCTAGAACCAAAAATCCGAATGGCTTGTGTGACTAGTATTCCGCTAAGCGGCAATGGGCTTGCAACCTGCCTATTGAACTCTACTTGCAAACCGTGAGCATTGCCGAGCGAAAGTTTGGACGTGCTTATGACTACTCCCTAGTAGATGATCCTCATAAGATCCACACTCTGAGTAGTAATCGGAGATGAATCCATGAAGAGGAAAACATTGTGAGTTGGTTTTTTGGAATCCGAATTGCTTGTGCACTGGCTAGTATTCCGTAATGGGTTTGCAACCTGCCTATTGAATTCTAACTACTTGCAAACCGTGATCATTACCGTTAGTTTGGACGTGCTTATGACTACTCCCTAGTAGGTGATCTTCGTAAGATCCACACTCTGAGTAGTGATCGGAGGAGAATCCACGGGGAAAATAACGTGAGTTTGTTATTTGGTTTGCTTAACAATAGTAATCATTTTGATTAGATGGGACTATGTGACCTTCCTGGGGTAAGTGTGATCTGTACCTTTTGGTGGTCACCCCGAGCAATGGAATCGCAGGTCTGTGGCTGTGGTTAAATGATCAACACATTGGTGGTAGGAACTGAGAATGTCCACCTAGCGAACACCCTCCTGCCGAAGTCTGGCGCCAGGCGCTTTACCGTGTTCCGTCGGTGCATGGGAGAGCCAGTGCCTTCTGGGAAAACTCGCACCATTCTAGACCTCATCCTTACCTCGCTTAAAGCTTGACAAGCTTGAGATAAACAATAATTTATAAAAAAAAACATAACTGGATAAATCATGTAATTAACAATCGTTTATAAATTGAATACTCAAATATAAATAATCAGAAATCATTATGCTGTTTAACGTAATTGTAAAAAACAATTAAGATTGTATTTGGTAAAAAAATGAAACTAAGAATCATCATTATATTGTTTTTATTGATGGCAAATATTTACAAGTCGATCAATATATTATTACTATTTTTGGATCATTTGGACATAACTTTCAACTTAGCAAATACATGCTTTACTTTAGCTTAATTTAGGTTTACTTCACAAGTGCATTAACTGTGAAGTTAAGCTAAATTAGACCCTACCCCTGCATGTTCATGACCCTAAAACTTTTTTGATTCCCTTGGCACTTAGAAATAATACCAACGCAAATATTTTAGCATCACATTGTTATTTTTAAATTCTTTATGTAAAGAAGGTGATTTTAAAAATAAAATATTTCATCATAAAGGTAGGTATTCTATTTAAGTAAACTAGCTTGGTAATTACTTACTTATCCATTGAACTAAATTGAATATTAAAAAAAAACGGTTATACATAATACCAACATCATCATTTTTTATGATTTCGAAAGTAATTTTCATGTTTATTTCTTCACTATCATTTATTTTCCAGATTATTTAATTCTATATGGTATCATATTTATTAATATTATCTTTAGGAAAATTAACAGATTTACTTAAAATTTACCAAATTTAACAAAATTTACTCATGAAAAATGGGTTGAAATTATAACATACGTTCTTAAATTTAACTAATGTTGCCTAAAATTATTATTTAATAACATCTTAGATGTTTATTTTATACTATCTGAACTTTACAGTGCTTCTGATAACTTGATCAAAGATTTACCGTTACCACAGGCTTTCTATACAAAGACAACTGTAGTAAAAATGTTCAGGTACCGCATTGAAGATTGAAAGAAGGATTCCGGAGTACGCAGATCAAGATGAGACAGCAGAGGATGGACGCTGTTCTATCCAGAGTGGACTTGGCGCAGCCTTGCTGCATCGCTGCTGGATGTTCCCCTGTAGACAAATACAATCATGAAAAACAATTAATGTAATACCAACTGGCTTCAGTCAGAGGTTTTTCCATAATCTGAAGGTAAGGATACGGAAGATAAGGATATTTTTTATAAAATGTCTTAGTAACACAAAAATTCACGCATGCTACGCCACGACTTTATAAATTATGATAATAGTGGGAAAAACACTGATATCAAATAATGATAAGGCCAAAGGTGGAAACGCATTTAACCAGGCGTTCTCAACAGAACGAGGAACTTGCTATCTTACCTCTTAATGGAACACAACAATTTAGAATTGTTGATATGGCGACAGACTCAGGTAAGATGGGGGTAGCTAGCCAGGCGGACTTAAACAAAGTCATACAAACTAAAGTAAGCGAAATTTGTGCTTGGTTTGGTTGGATCTAATACCGGTGGGCAAATCACTAGACCGCAGAGGTGGTTACGGCAGAATGGTCCTATTGCTGGTAGTAGCCCTTTAAAAGTCCTGTGCCAAGCAGTTTGCTGTATTCCATCGGAGCGCGAGAGTTTCAGTGCCTGCAATAGACAGCTTCTGGGAAAGCTCACTCTATTGTAGACCTCATTCCCGCCCAGGCAATGACCACTTACAATGAATATATAAAATGTAGCTTCGAAATACAATAGACCGCGCATCACTTATTTTTGTATCCCAAAGTTTATTTCGTTGTTGCGTTTTCTAAAAGGAAATCAACACAAAATAAAATCCAAGAACGAAATCAACAAAACAATATAAACAGAAAATAAATACGCTACAAAGTTGCCCATAAAAATTGATTACACAATTCGTTCAAAGTTATAAAACAGAATGAGTGAAGAGATCAGCAAATGAACGAATGAAAATAATATCGCATTTACGTATAAATCCAATTCGGAGCGATATACCAAAAACCCCGAAAACGCATATAAAATTGATGCCATATTTTAAACCTCGCATTTTTGATTGAAGTATAAAAATACTTCTCGTAAAAATAGAAAGATAGGAATCATAAATTTGTAAGTAGTGCGGCTGAGAAGACTCAATAAAATTCCAGTAAATAAGGAACGTACCTACCCTGTTGGTCAATAAAATTAATAAGATATTAATAATAAGGGTAAATCCTTTTTACCCGCTTCTGTGGTCTAGTGGTTCGCCTTCCGGTGTCATCCAGAGGATCCGGGTTCAATCCCCAGGGGGAGCTCAACATTGTGCTTGGTTTGGTTGATGGTAGGATTTTGTTAAATTTCGCCTGGCTAGCTACCACCATCTTACCTAATTCTGCCGCCATCCATAACAACAATTCTGAAATTTGTTATGTTCCGGCATTTAGAGGTAAGATAACCAGCTCCTCAGTTTGTTGAGGATTCCGGGTGAAGTGCGCCTCCATCTTCGGCCTTATCTCAACTTGTAACCAGGTGAGATGAAGGCCAAGCATTACCCGCATTACTTTTCTTGCATGGTAATTTAATTTTGAATAAATTTTTATTTTAACTATGTGTTGATATTGCGGCAAATACACACCATGGTAATTTCAACTGTCTACCAATTACGGTTCGTGGAATAGCCCGAGTTTCAGCTCAGCGAATGGGGTTATTTGGGATTCGACCGAAATTTTTCTTTATGTATTATTTTCGTTCGGGATTCGACCGAATTTATCTTACAATACAAAACGATAGTAAAGTACAGTCAGATACAGTATAGTCAATACTTATTTTATAACTCTGTAGATGTTGTATGTGCCGGTTACATTTTGCATAAAATACGCGATAAATACCCGTTTCTCGAATTAAAATTATATGTTCTAATCGCGAAAGTTTAAAAAAGCCTATTGAAATTCAACTGTTCCAGACCAGTACCAGATGGAAGAGTGCCTGCATTGCCATGCTGAATGTCTATGCTAATCCGATGGCCAAAATAAGAGCCAGCCTTCGGATCACGTGCCACCTCAATCAAAAGCACGATTAAAAAAAACACTAGGTACAAAATAATGATTAATATAAGTCCAAAAATATTCTTAACTTTCACCCTTAACATTCATTTTCATCAAATAAGTTGAAAGCGCTTCGCGCCACCGTAGTAATAGTCTAAGCGAAATTTTTTTTATGAATTTAGGGTTTGACAGTAGGTATGTAAAGTTGATGGGTCTAAGGCGTATAGTTTAGAAGCTGTTTAAAGTTTTAAAGTTATCAAACCATTTACCCTCTCCGAGTTTGGGTCAATCTCGCCCTTAACATCTTGGTATACCATATACCTCGATCATCCCTCGCTTCACTTGGGTCAATCTCTGACCTCTGAGGGAGAGAATCCTTATCCTATCTATGTTAAAAAATACCGTGATACCTACGTCACGAAGGGGAATACAAAAACTGATGTAAAGATTCAAGTTTGGACTGTAGCTCTGAAAATTGGAACACCTCTTAAATTAACTCTACAAACATAATTTTAAAAATTTGTCCAAGAGAATAATGTTTTGAACCAGTTTATGAAGTGTGTGACTGTACTTGACTGTACAAAATCGAGAGTTTAATGAAGCAAATAAGATTTGGTCCAATCCCGAACGAAATCTAATAATAAATTATTCAATTCATTAATACGCTAAAGGATAACCTTGTACCCTTTTTAAGTAAATTACGCGTACGTAGGAGCGCAAGATTCAGTATTATAAATTTACGTTTCGGAGGTGGAGAAAGCTGATATTTTTTAAAGTCTAATTTCTACCACTTCATGGCTTCTAGTATTAATAATTACGAAATGATAATGATTACCAAAGAGCAAAATAATAAAAAACAAAAAAACCAGTCAAGCTTTAGGGACTTCAACGGAGAAACGCGTTTTCTATTGCCTCAAAATGTTACCTATAACATCACCCTTGATCTGCGTTAGAATCTCGCTTTGCTGGTTCACCCTGTATGATATTCCTCACTCTAACTCCTGTTAGTGGATAAAAGTCTGTTTCGTAAACGGTTGAAATAGCATCGTTAGTGTAACCGGAAGACGCTGAATAAGCTTCCTAGGGCCGGAAAGGCTGCCGTGATTGACTGTGTTAGTGAGAATGAATGAACGAGTGTACAAAAAAAAAGTTACAGAACAGTTTCAAGTAATAAAGCCCTATTAGATAGTAAGAAGTACTACTACTCGAGTACTTTAATACACTAATACTATATTTTTTAGATTTCCACTTTTACCAAAAATAGCATGACATTCCCATCGTACCCCTATAAATTTTAATCTAAACAAAAGGTAATTTACATAACTGATGAATAAAAAGTATGGTATACATCACTCTAGAAATTACTACATCACTGATGCACAAAATGTGCGTTATACTAAAACTACTACTTCCTATTTTACTAGCTCGGTTGTTGTAACATAGCACATTTGTAGGGTTCCGTACCCAAAGGGTGCCAACGGGACCCTATTACGAAGCCTCCGCTGTCCCTCCGTCCGGGCATTTTTCAGCGGGCTGTATCCCATGAACCGTAACGATTACTTTTACAAAGCATGTATATCTATTGCCGCAATAACAACAAAAAATCAAATCATATTATATTAAAAAGGGGCCTTATTCATGAAACGTGAAAAAAGAAACTGCTCCAACGTTGCGATTGTTTAGACATTTTTTTACTCACCAGATAGTACATGGAACCTGGTGACCGCAGGAGGCTCGTCCCATTTAACTACATTATGTCACTTACATGAGAAATAGTAAAGAAAAATATATGATATATAGACATGTGTAGATAGTACACATCTCACCAGATAGTACATGGACCCTGGTGACCGCAGGAGGCGCGTTGTTCGGCCCGCACTTGTATAGCCCTGCATCAGCCCCCATCGCTCTCTGCACCAGCAGTCGACTGGTGCTCTTCAGACCCTTCTCCGTCACGAGAGAGATGCCCCCGCGCGCTGAATCGAAGTTAATCACCTGCTGTGATGAGGACAAATCAAAGTTCTATTATTAATGACATTTTTTCCATGCAAAAAGTTAGCAAACAAGAATAGATCTGATGGTAAGTGGCTACCGTAGCATATAGACGCTTGTTACACCAAAGACATCACTCGCGCGTTGCCGATCCTCTGTGAAATTTTAAACCCCCTTTTTTTAAAGACCTCATACTGCGGTCTCCGGGGAATGCTATCGGGACTATAAGTTTTGGGTTCGAATCCCACTCAGGAAAAACATTTGTACGATGAATATATAGATGTTTGTCTGTGATTGGGAGTTGTATTGTATTATAAGTATGTATTTACAAAAAAAGTATCTATGTATCATTTCCGCAATCTAGTACCCATATTACAAGCTTCGCTTACTTTGGGACTAGATATCGCTGTGATTAATTAAATATTTATTTATTATATTCAATGCATCGGCTGAAAAATCATTTCACCGTTCAATGTAACTGGTCATTTTTTCACAGCGCGATCTTGCCCCAATCCAATAATATGTTAATGTGAAGACCGATGGGGATAGAATCGTAATAAAATACTGTCTATGATATATAATCTTAGATGGCGTAAGGCTTAGCTAAGGCTAGGCAGTGCATAGCATAGTAACCTAGCAGAGTGAAATGTAAGAATATTAACATACACAATTCAGGGTAAGGTGACTTACTTTCGGTTTGTAATCAAGGCCTTTTTTTTTGTTAAACAGGTACGCTTACTTATTTGTCAGATAAATAGTTGTTGTTTTTATGTCTTAACAATATTTTTTATTTTTGTATTACGGTGCACGGCTTCAGATATTTTACAGTTTTGGTAAATTGTAGCTTAAGAACACATCGTTGATTCGCAAAAGTGAAATTCATCACCAGGCGGTTTTTAACCGCCTCTGTGGTCTAGTGGTTCAACCTACCGATTTCAGATCCAGAGGTCCCGGGTTCAATCCCCATGGGGAGTACAATATATTGTGCTTGGTTTGGTTGGTGGTAGGACTTTGGTTAAGTCCGCCTGGCTAGCTACCACCATCTTATCTAATTCTGTCGCCATAATAACAATTTTACAAATTGTTGTGTTCCGGCATTTAGAGGTAAGATAGCCAGTTCCTCAGTTTGTTGAGGATTCCGGGTGAAGTGCGTATTCTCATAAAAATTACAAAAATTAGCTTATAGAGAACATAAGAACTAGGGTTAATTGATCGAGTGAGCGAAGCGAACGAGATTTCCGAGTTAAGTTGGGAAATCCGGTACTGTATGTATGCATGTATGTATGTATGTATGTATGTGGCAATGTTTGTGACAGGATAGCTCTCGAACGGATTATACAATTTTCATGAAATTTGAACTGAATAGAAATAACGTAAATAGAATGTCCTTGTCGCGGGGGATTATTGATAAGTGAGGCAGTATATAAGATATTGGGGTGAAAAGAAATACAATTTTTTAATCATATCTCTTGCATGGCTGATCCGAACAATTCAACATTTTGAACATAGAGAGAGACTATATTAAAACTCATTAAACACTAGTAGAGTTACATATTTCTATCCGGTGTCTAAAATAACTACCTATAATGATGTCGTAAACACTCGATAACCCTCGAGTCAGTTTTATTTGCCAAGTTAGCAAAGGGATTACGGATATCTTCGTACGCAGCACCTCTACACACGTAAGCAGATTTTTATCGCTTTCGACATCGTAACGCGATATGTTTTTAGTTCTTTACTAGAAATACTCTATATCAATGCGTGAACATTAATTTTGACAGGAAAATGATAAGCTCTTGACCTCAATACTTGCGCAGGCACTTGGACAGACGAATGAGGTCTACGATAGGATTACCCCGAGGGCACTGACTCTCTTCCGCGAGAACGGAACATAGCCAATTGCTTGGCGCTAGATATTGGCAGGAAGTTGGTACCTAGCCAGGCGGGCTTTTGCAGGTCCCACAACCAGAGATTTATTACCGTACACAGTGCCTATCAGTGTCCACTGTTGGACACAGCCTCCTCCAAAACTGGAGGAAATTCATTCACCTGTAACCGCTAGCAAAATCCAGCGATTCCGTTGCCCGGAGTCGACTACTAGAAGGTGGGATCTATAAGCCTACCAACTCCCTGCAGTTGTCTGGAAGAGATCGCTTTCAGCGATAAGGCCACCCATTTTTTTACCAGTGAAGCTTAGATTAAGTTTCTGCTATCTGTATTTTGTTATGTTATTTGTAAATGGTGAACAATAAAGAGCTATCTATCTATCAATCATATATTTTTATTATATACTGTGATTAAAGAGCAAAACGATCTTCTATTTGTAATCCCGCCTAATTAAACTTCGGTGTTGACAAAATGAAACTGAAATCGAATATCCGATACAGTACCGATTACCACAGAATACCTTATAGCTTCTTGATCGATTTATCGCTTAGCCTTGATCATAAATTTCACAAGAGTATTCTCTAGTGGATAAAGACCCAAATATTTAGTACCTATCTATCTTATTTTCTGGAGTGAAATAATGGATAGCTAGCGAATAGTCAATCAGATGAATATTGGAATATATGAATAGACAGTGATCCATTATTTTGTTCCAGATTATAATTTAAGGAGAGGAAAATATCGGAAAGCTTTATTGATCCTTTTTAGTGTTTCGTACTCAAATAACGCCAAAGGTGAGCGGCATTACAAGAGGATGGTTTGGGAAGCGATTGAAAATAAAAGTATCTTCATTTCAATCATGAAACCATCTTCATAATTGAAACTAAGATACTTTTTAATTACCACTGGATTCCAAGAAGCAGAGTCTTCAGGCTCTCTGCCCTGGTAGCCCGGTACACTAGTATGTGATCTTAAGGCAAATTGTGTTGATACTGTCAGTGTTGTGTGTCGTTCTACTGTGAATGTGGCCTTATCTAATAATCAAGACAAAGCTGAGGGAAGACGGTAAAAATGCCACTTCTCGGCGTTAGGTCCCAAGTTCCAGTCTGCCCGTGACCAGACCAGAACGCTGGCTGGTGTAACCCGCCAAAACGTCGGGATAAATATAGGTATAAAAAAGGTACGCGATAAATACCCGTTTTTTCATATCAGTACTTTTCTTCTGTGTAATCACATAATGTGTTTTAATCGCGGAAGTTGAAAAAAACTATGTAATTTATATGTCAGCGTTAGATTATATGCACAGTCCGTTTGTAATATGCCTCGGCATATTGTAAATGGTCGGTAAAAATGGTGATCGATATAATACGTTTATTGTATTATGTATAAAAAGTACAATTAAACTAACTATGTACAAAGGAATCAGTCAGATTACCTGAGGACCGTTACAAACGGCCTATAGGTAACTCAACTGTTCCAGACCAGACGGAAGCGTGCCCAAGTCACTGGCTGCATTGCCACGCTGAATAGCTATGCTAATTCGCTGGCCTAAATAAGAGCCAGCCCTTGGGTCACGTGTCGCCTCAATCAAAAGCCCCGCAAGATTTTTGAAAACCCGGAGGGCACCGGCTGCCCACGGACCCAAGGTCTCCACCCCAAAAGGCTCAAATAGGTAAGCTCTGTCGAGACCACTACATTTGCGCCTTTTGTGATCCTCGGCCGAATCAGCCGCCGCACCAGCCCTAACTGATGTGCCAGGCAGATGAGATAGCGCTAGGGTGTCGATATAATTATGTATTGATACCATACCTTTTCTTCACGATTTTATTTCAGCTCTAACGTAAAAGCAGTAATGCCTACTTGTAGTTTTAACTACAGCACCAAGTTTTAACTTGGTGTGATTATTTAATATATAATAAACAAAAAAAAAAGATAAACATGAGTTAGATCCACACGAAACATGCTCCCAAAATTAAATGCAAAATACTAGCTTGTATTGCCTTGTAATGTGGGTCGGAACCCTAGGTGTCCGTGATCGCAGTATATTTAAAGATTTTCCAAGTTATTTCTTAATCAACAAAAGCTATTAGACAAGGCCTTTGCTGATAATAACATATTCCAATGGGATAAAAACGACTTTGCCCATTTAAAGTAGATAGGTAGTATTTAGTTTCTTCATTTACCAATGTAATTGGTTAGTCTGTAATTATTATATTATGTAGGTCATGACAAAATTTTAACCGTAAGATAAAGTTTTTTGCAGATACTTTTGTAAATCAAGTAATTTATTGCATTTAACATCGTATACAATTAATAATACTCGTGCAGATACTTTTGCATCAATTAAATTATTGTCTCTAGTTTAATTTATGATACTTTTGTAACTTACTAACAAGAACATAAAACTTGTCAAATGATACACATAAATAAAATACAAGAACCAAGATTTTAAGCCTGTAATCCTTGTACTCAGGGATCGGTCTCTGAATTGTGTAAGCAAATAGCGAAGTTAATACAGCGTCGATTTCGCCAAAGCTCCCAGCAAGTATTCCAAGCGGAGTTGTGAAATTTTTAATTAAATTCTTTAAAAACGGAGAACTTTAAATAAACGAAAAAAACTGGGAGACTACCTGCGCTGCATTTAATACAGGTGTACTGCGAAATATACTTTTCGTGCCGTATTAATTGGATGCATACGAATTTTCTGAGACTAGAATTGAAAAGCAGACCCAGTTTCAATGAAAAAGGATACTCACTATAATATAACATTGGATTAGGTCCAATGAAACATTTATTATTTTCGTAATTATGGAGCACGTAATTTATTGATATTTTTTTATATCGAAGA
This sequence comes from Venusia cambrica, assembly GCA_951394065.1. NCBI lineage: Eukaryota > Metazoa > Arthropoda > Insecta > Lepidoptera > Geometridae > Venusia > Venusia cambrica. The sequence continues at coordinate 4,419,058 of OX596043.1, read as the reverse complement.
CCTGAAGAAAAATCTGCCACAATATAACTCGTACTTATGGCGGAGTACGTCAATAGGTTGTCAGATTATTTTTGGGACTAGAAACACTTCGTTGGTAAAACACAGTGTTGCTGACTAAAGCCTCTTTAATTAGCTCACCGATTTTTAGTTAAAGCGACTGTTTATATGATAGCCTATTAATTTAAAGACAATTTAAATAAAAGTGTAAATTTACCATGTATGTATTTATATATTTTTCATGAAAAGTTTCAGATATGTTGAAATCCTTGCATGTAGTACTTGCCTGGTCTCCATGAGTCCAGGTGATGGATGTCGGAGGCTCTGGTGTGTGTCGTACTGTACACGTCAGGTTTATGGTGGATCCTGCTTGGATGAACAGCTCTGGACCACTGGATATCGTGGTTTCTGGTTCTATACGGAAATACAACGTTTATAACATAAAACATTTAAAAAGAATCGTGCATAGTGCTATTACAGACTTTTTCGTTTTCCGGAAGCTAATGTGCACATTTGACATGACGGTGAAGGTCACACCGTCAGGAAACTGGCACCCTATAGGACCAAAAATCCAAATGGTATGTACCTATCACTCGCTAGTAATCCGGCGGTGAAAGGCTTGCAACTTTTCACGTATTGAATATTAGCTATTTGCAAACCATGGGCATGTGTGCCAAAGTAAGAATGAAAGTACCTCTAAATACCCCTAGGTGATCCTCATAAGATCCATGCTCTGACTAGTTGTAAGAGGTGGATCAGTTAAGGTGAGAATAACGTTTGACATGCCGGTTTCCTCACGATGTGACCTTTACCGTCCGAGCATGTGCATGTGCCAAATGCGCACAATTTTCTCAAAAACTGAAAAATCCATTAGTGCATGACTGAAGTTGATCCCTCGGCGTCGAAAGACGGGCCCATACCGGCACTTTAATAGTAGTTGAGTCACTTTGATCTCATTACAACTATTATTATTATACAATTAACAGTATTCATATAGTAAAAGTTAGGACTTCACAGATAATGCACGATTCCTGCACAGCTCTTCAATTTCGAATAATATTATGGAAACTTACTTTATTGAACCTAAATCTAGCCAACACTTACAGAGTCGTTTATCGGCCCATCGGTACCCTGAGACGTGTCGCTAAGTAATGTCAAAGATTGATTTCGGCAAGTTGGTAACGAGGGATGACGGGTCCCCACGGAATCAGGACATGGGTTGAAATTGAATCGATGTCGTATTGAAGGTTTTTGGAGTGAAATGAAAATTTGAAAATAGAATCGGTTTTTGAATTATGCTGGTAGATTAGACAAGACATTTAAGAGCATGACGTAGATATAGGAACTGAAATCATTTCATCAATTTGCATTACCATTATTTGTGATTAAGATACAATAGCTTGACGACTTTCAATCACTCACTAGGTTTATGGATATAGTCAGACTATATCCCTACACTATTGAGGAAGACAGCGTGTCCGATAGGGGGCGTGGTGGATATCTGACACTCGTACTGGCAGGAGTCACGGCGCTGTGGGCTACGTATGCGCAGCGGCCACTCCTCGGAGCACGGTTTGTGCGTTCTGTGTAATACTGACCTACAATATTGAGGATGACGGCGTGGCCAATAGGTGGCGTGGTCGATATCTGACACTCGTACTGGCCGGAGTCGCGGCGCTGCGGGCTACGTATGCGCAGTGGCCACTCCTCGGAGCGCGGTTTGTGCGTTCTGTGTAATACTGACCTACAATATTGAGGAAGACGGCGTAGCCAATAGGCGGCGTGGTGGATATCTGACACTCGTACTGGCCGGAGTCGCGGCGCTGCGGGCTACGTATGCGCAGTGGCCACTCCTCGGAGCGCGGTTTGTGCGTTCTGTGTAATACTGACCTACAATATTGAGGAAGACGGCGTGGCCAATAGGTGGCGTGGTCGATATCTGACACTCGTACTGGCCGGAGTCGCGGCGCTACGGGCTACGTATGCGAAGCGCCCACTCCTCGGAGCGCGGTTTGTGCGTTCTGTGTAATACTGACCTACAATATTGAGGAAGACGGCGTGGCCAATAGGTGGCGTGGTCGATATCTGACACTCGTACTGGCCGGAGTCGCGGCGCTGCGGGCTACGTATGCGAAGCGCCCACTCCTCGGAGCGCGGTTTGTGCGCCGCCTCGAACCGCTGGTCCGACGTGTACGTGTAGCGCCCCACCGTCAGCAGGTGGATGTCGCGGTGACGGACCCATGATACCTGCCAATAAAGAATATACTATCGTGACGTAATTCTTTACATTCAAACAGATATTTATGTGTAGAACATGAAGTCAACCCGCAGTACTATGTATTTTTACGATGTCCAAGAAATTGACAATTTGTACAGACGTCAGCAATAATAATGTATAGTAAAAATTATAAAAATGCACATCAGGTAAATTATTCTGTCTTAATTTTTGTATTTCTGCCTAATAGATATATCACACTTGAATACCAAATAAATAACATTAACTAACAGGGACGCTACCGCCGACGGCGAAGCCGATCTCCATTGGCTTAAAATTAGCTTCATGAGAACTAGAAACGATTTTTACTACCGGGTATGTGTCATATCCAAAATGGCGTTTCCCATCTCAAAAGTGTACACATGTTATGAAACCTATCCGTTCAGTACATTTGACGGCAAAAATCGTTTCTAGTTCTCATGAAGCTAATTTTAAGCCAATGGAGATCGGCTTCGCCGTCGGCGGTAGCGTCCCAGAGGTGGGTACAAAACCAAAACTTTTTTCATTTTGTGCAAAAAAAAATCTGTAAGTTAATGCATCTCTTGAAATTTTGTAGCCCAGTTATTTATTAACAATAAATAAGTCCCGACGGCTAAGCAGTCGGTCCGTCCGTCTGCTAAGAAAACCTCGCGTAAGAATGCAAATGCTGATGGAAATGGTAATGAGCTCAGGAAGTGCGGATTGGAACGCTAAACTCGCTGCAGATTGTGAGCTTCAATTGGGTTTCATAAATAAAGTAGATTTCTGCTTCGACTTTCTGGAACGTGACGGAATCGCAAAATGTTGATTATATTCAAGGAGTTTAAATGTTTCGCTCTTCAATACGACGTCGTAAAAATCAAGGTACTATTATGACAGATGTAATGTAATGTGGCACTGGATAACTTAGGGCTAACGCATGAAATTTGGAACAGCTCAAATGATCTACCAACAAGTCTCATCTACCTGTCACATTGCCAGAATTAACGACGTTAACCTAGAGAAGTTGTCACTGAAAAGAATATGAGGCCATAGCCTGATGTTTTTTTTTATTGTACAACGGGTAATCACTTGGTTTCATCTCACCTGGTTACAAGTTGAGATAAGGCCGAAGGTGGCGAAGGCGCACTTCACCCGGAATCCTCAACAAACTGAGGTACTGTCTATCTTATCTCTAAATGCCGGAACACAACAATTTTTAGAATTGTTATTATGGCGACAGAATTAGGTAAAATGGTGTAAGCTAGCCAGGCGGACTTAAATTAAGTCCTACCACCAACCAAACCAAGCACAATATATTGTACTCCTCATGGGGATTGAACCCAAGACCTCTGATTCTGAAATCGGTGGGTTGAACCACTAGACCACATCGGTGGTTAATGTGTTGGCACGATCAGATCCGCACTACACTTGCACATCCAATTACAATATTCTGCAAAGGATGCGCGCGATGGCGCGCTATCATCAAGGAAAGGAATTAATGTGGAGTCCACGACCATTAGATGAGGATTTCGATGAAGGAACAGGTATAATGCTAGCTACCACCATCTTACCTAATTCTGTAGTCATAACAACAGTGTGTTCCGGCATTTAGAGGTAAGATAGCCAGTTCCTCAGTTTATTGAGGATTCCACGTGAAGTACGCTGCTACCTTCGGTTTTATAATAGCTTGATTGAAAAATCAGGTGAGATGAAGGGTAAGAACATCCCCGTAGTGCAATATAAAAAAAGTATAATAATATGATCTTATTCCTCTTACAACAAGACTGTCCATGTTCGTTCGCTATAATATTAACAAACCCTAATATTGACCTTAATAGTTATAGGTATACTTTCTTAAGAATGTAAAAACAAAAGGTAATCCAGTACTTTAAAGGTACTTAGTATACAATAGTAACAAGATCCCAAGACGAGTATAACACTTGTGCTAGCTTACCACACAATCTTTGTGTACGATAAAGTTGAAGCCATTGACTGTTTTCCAGAGTCACACAGAGTGATCTAGAATAAACGTTAACTCGCAAATAGCGCATTCTAAAACTTTTATCGGCGAAAGTTTCGAATGGCACTTGAGCCTTTTATGGCAGTTGACAGGGTCGGATTGAGTAACTTCAAAATATGTGATATCTGGGTAAAGGTTGCAACTGGAAGATGTTTTTTGAAAAGATATTTCAACGATAATGATCTTCAACTAGACTTTCAAGCGGATTTTGATATTGCGGTAGTTGTCGTGGTTTAGAATCGACCCTCTTATACTTCTATGTAGGTTACTGCTGCTAACATACGTAGCTATCACCGCCAGGTTGATATTTCACTTATTAAGACTAAGCATTTTCAATATTTTATGATAAGCCTCATAGCTCAGTTGGTAACTCTGCCTTCTGCGCTGTAGGTTGTGGATTCGATTCCCACCCAGGAAAAATATTTTTGTGATGAATATAGATGTTTGTTCTGTGTTTGGGTGTTGTATTGTATGATTATATTATACCTATTCTATCCGTAATCTAGTTCCTGTATCACAAGCTATGCTTAGTTTAGGGCTAGATGGCGCTGTGTGAAATTAATGTCCTGTAATATTTATTTATTAGTGGTAATCAGCTTTCAGCGTCTGAATTTCCGCTGTGTTACGACCCTAATGTCTTCAAGAAGAGAGTTGATAGGCGTCTTCTGGGTAGGCTCGCTCCTTCGTAGACCTCATCCTTGCCCCTGCAAGGTTCGAGGTCAACAGCTGATCCATCGAAAAAAATGGTTTAGATGTATGCAAGCGAGATAATTATTTTTACTTTACAATATTATAGAACCGATCAGTAATCAACACTCTTGTAACAACCACCATCCTTGGAAAAGTTTGAGGCCGGGTGTGACCTCCTTGTAGTCTACCGTCCTCCATACTCGGACGGTAGATTACAAGGAGGTTCGCTGACTTTTGCTAGCGGTTAGGGCTGAATGATCACAGGGCTAGTGGTAGGACCTGTAAAGGTTCTGCTGTGTTCCTTCGGTGCGCAGGGGAGTCAGTGTTTTCTAAAAAGCTCTCTCCCTCGTAGACTTCTAGAGCTAGACAAGCCTGGAGGTCAAAAGCTAACCCATTATTAATAAAATGGGTCAGCTGGGTAAAAACAAAAAAGCAATACAAGGGTTGGTTCTTTAGGCTAACGAATTAGCATAGCTATTCGTCGTGGCAATGCAGCCAGTGTCTTGGGCACACATCCATCTGTTACTGGTTTTGAACAGTTGAGTTACCAATATAGTCCTTAGGTAATCCGACTGCTTCGTTTGTACATATTTAATTATTTGTGAATAAATCTAAAAATATTAAATAAAACATGTTTTACTGGAGTAAACTAGAGTAGTAGAGTAAGGTAATATAGGTTGACCGGCTTTTTACGATCCAAAACATTGATTTCAATGCATACATTTGTTGAGAACAAGCCTATACAGTCCATTGTATTATAAATTTAATGTATGAGTCAAATATGTTTTTAATTCAATGACAATTGGAGCGCAATGTAAAACAATATAATCAATAGGTACCTACTTGGATTTCACAAAAGGCTCGGGTGAAAAACGAATAATGATAACATCGTTGTCGAAAGCTTTTGAAAATGAAATGAAAGCTGGGTTCTCTCCTGAATATTCACCAGCTGTACACAGCGATCCTTATAAAAATGTTAAATGTTGTTTACCAACAGCCGTTTTGTATGACATCGGCTTTACGCTGAAGAATGGTTGGATAAGGTTAATATTTTTTATATCCGAACAGGGAAAGTCGGAGAGCCAGTGACTGAAAGAATTGGTAAAAAGGTTATCGTGGCATGGACATGCGGAGCAAAGATTTTAAAACGAATTTAAAAATGCTTGGTTACCAAGTCAGAAGTAAAAGCAGGAAGAAGAAGTATCCGTATGCAGATATTTTTGATCGTATTATGATGTTTTTTACAATTTGACTGGACATTCATTTTCACACAGCGCTATCTAGCCCCAAACTAAGCATAGCTTGTAATATGGTAACTAGATTACGGATAGAATACTTAAATACTTTTTTTTTGTGAATACATACCATATGGTGACAACACCCATTATATTGTGATTTAATTAGCGATTGCCAAGCGTTTGACCAGCATTTTACTAGTAAAACAAGTGAAGATGTAGCATGCTTGCGTAGAAGAAACCGATCCACTGAAGTGATGCTATTTACAGTTACGGGTTAGTATAAGGGACACTTTTTTTAGCACGGACAGCTTTCAGTGCTACCTGCCTATGGAAAAACGTTATTGTCGAGTTTTTCGAGCAAAGTATTTCGGTTTTTCATAAAATAATATCTATGCAGCTACGGTCTGAAAGTCATACATTTACACTTTATTTTATTCTTTGTGAGGGCTGTATAACGAAAACTAGGTCAATTAATCCCGGGGTACTATAGTCTAAAATACCCTGGGATCGATAGCATACCGAAAACCGTTACACAATTAAAATCTTTACAATTTATTTCGGCAAAACAGCCATCATCGTTAAATTTCTTCAAAATTAGACACTACTTTAAAAAACGCTGAAAATTTTGATAAAGATCCATCTTTTTCAATAAATATTCCATCGGTCACGTTTTGTTTAAAATGTATTACCAATACTGTAAAGCTTTTGAGGTTAAACGATCGCTCTTAGCACAGTTAATCATAAAATCTTCAGTACCTATCTATAATACCTCGGAAATTTTATGTTTGCCTGGTAAACATGACCACAATTTATCGACGGAGTATAATGTACATATTTTTTTAATAAAGAAATGCCTTGGGAAGTTTTTAGTGAAGTATTTTTATACTGAAATATATATTTTTACGAACAAGAGTAAAACCACACAAAATGGCCCATGTCATTTTTGGTAAAACCTTTGGTTTAAAAATGTATAGTTGCTAGCGTAAATAAGTTATTTTTAGCTTTTTTCGTTGTAAAACCTACGACATCGCGATGTCTACGACACCCTATTTGAGGGTCGCCCCACACCACGCAATAATACGGGTTTCTGGGAAATATCTACGCAATGATGGGAACTAAAATAAATACAGATGACCTAAACAAATGTTATAAATCGGTTCATACTATTAACGATTTTTCGTTCCCATTACTATGGCGCTATTACTATACGCTTCACCGTCGTTCAATTAAAAAAAAAGAATCTGAAGAATATTGATACTGTACACCGCAACGCGTAAGTGACACGAATCTAGTTAAAAACTCATATTTTGGAGACACCAAAAATATTGCTTATTGGTTTTGTTTCAAAGCGTAAATCTTTTATTCCGTTTCGCTTTGTTGATTGTGATTTATCGCTAAGAGTTATATTCCGTTGATTAAAATCGTCCTTAACTGCAAAAGTTTTGAGAAAATTAAATTTATTGTGGTGTTATTTATAGGACCGCCTGTTTGCGGTTTGCAGAGTATTTAAGCCTATGTAAACAGTGTTGGGAATATAGTACGTTGTAATCCAGGTGGGTTATCCATAGTGTAAACGTTCGCAGCACCTACTTATACCGATTCAATTTTGTTATACAGTGTGTTTCAAAAATATAATTTGATGTTTCCTATTAATATGTGCCAACCTCGCTTAAGTGTAGGATAAGGGTAAGAAGTTACCTATTATTAACTAATACAAGTTGTAATAATTTTAACAAGTACATGACGCAAGGGTTTTTACAGACACTACACTAAGCGAATTGTGCGACTGCGTTGTATACATGACGGCAGCATTTTATTCGAAAGTTTTAGGATCAGAAACATTACTTTTTGTCGGATCCGACATAAAATTCGATAAGATTTCAACTCTATTCTCACACCATTTCTGAAAATCTTCTGTGAGAAGCATCGAATTCTAATGTCAAAATATTTCGATTTCGGAGTTAAGTTTGGAGTTCTCGGAATCTCCATCGGAAACTTCCATTCGATCCGATAAGGCGTTTTTTTTTAATGTTTGACAGCTACACTGTCATTGGACAGTGTAGCTGTCAAACATAAAAAAAAACGCCTTATCCGTAATGCATATTGATGCATTACGGAGAGCTAGTCCCCGTAATAAATATTGGAAACTTATATAGGTATGTGAAATTCAAACAAACTTATTTTTTATTTTTGAGATATTTTGGAAAATCTTTGACAGTTTTTTTGTATTAGTGGATTAGAATTAAAATTAGAAGCATAAGTAGGCTGAAGTGGTGGTACCACTATCTTGCTGAACCGATTATTGCTGGGGAGTAAAGGTTTTCATATGGCGACCACGATTAAACGCGAAACTGAGTGTGGAAGAAAGCGACGAAGAACCGAAGTGTGGTGGTCGCGGGGAGCGTATGAGTCATTAGTTCAGTAAAAATTCATGGATTTTCTTGAGTTGTATCAGTTTTACATTTATTTACAATAGCATTTATTTTTTTAAAGTAGAGGGCCAAAGGACGAAACCCCACGCGCCTGACCAAGTCTCAGACAATCTGTAGATGCCGATCATGTCTCTCTGCGAGGCACAAGACATAAACCGATGGCCATAAATAAACTGCAACAAAAGAGGCATGATTTCAATAATGAGGAAACGACATAGAGGGAGCACATAAAAATAATTCCTTGAATTCAAATGTTCTCTTCCTTTATAGATAAAATTAATCGCGGCTGTTTAATAAAATAGAGACCCAAACTGTAGAACACTTTATACCTCAAGTATCACCAACAACAACTGAGATTCATTTTATTAACTCAATGATAAATGTATGAACACTTTATTGTATCCAGAAAACAATACAAACGTAGTTGACGTTGTGTTTAAGTTCAAGAGTAAGATTAAGGATATAGCGTACTTTAGCCCGAGATCTGGCATTAAGATACTCCAACAACAAGCGCAAGCGGAAACTGAATTGCACTTCCAAGTTGTGCAACAAATTTGGATCGATTAAGACTTGGTTTGTGTTGTGCCCAATTTGGAATTCCCAGGTGCTCAGTCGCCACCCAGATGTACCAATACAACAATGTTGTCGGTTTTTGTGTTTGTGTTGCGTCTAATTTAGCGTTTGTGAGTCAAAGCTATAAAAACGAGTATAGCCTTATCGGCCACTTTGGAATCATCTCAGGCCATATTTCCGAAACTCATTAACCGAATTACTAATACTAAATTCAGTCACTATTACTTACTATAACATTTCTAATCGGCATTTTAGGCACAATTCAAACTTTTGTATCGAGATTTGTATAGTATGTCATGTGAAAAGGATGTGGGATGACCGACGGCATTGTGGCGGTCGCGAGGAGTCGTTGGATAAAGGCGGTTCAGGATTGCTATTTGTGAAGTCGATCTTTATGTTCGGCAGTGGACGCATTTGAGCTGAAATGGTTTTTGATGACAGTCTGTCTAATTAGCCATAAGTCACCTTGTATAATACCCAAGGTAGAATTGAGGTGGTGTTTCGGCGCAGCAGAGTGTATAACTTACAGTCTATCGCTTAAAAGAAAACTGAAATGAATCGATGCCGCGCGACAAATGGAGCCATTCCAATGCGACACACTATTTTTATGGCGTATTCGACACATTACCGCCCCCGATATTGGAGAAAGATCTTGAATCCGGTTTTGGTTGTTAATGGCCTTTAACACATATGTAGCTCTATGTTTGCGTAACTGACTACCAATAAACTAGTCAAACTCAAATATGTTTTTTCACATCTGATCAGTATTTAGAGCTTGGATCTAATGAGGATCACCGTCCAAACTTACGTTCGTGCCACGCTCACTTTTGTAAGAAGCATTCAATACGTGGAAGGTTGCAAGCAGAGCCCTTATTCTGTATGACCAATCGTGTCTTAACGAGCCCGCGTTACGATATTACATAGCATTGATTCATCGTATTGACATATCGTAACGCAGGCGCGTTAAGACACGATTGATCAAACAGAATAAGGGTGCTGATTGCTACTTTGCGGAATACTAAGCCAGAAAATTTTCGAAACGCGAATCAAAAATCTTTATTAATTATTAAGTAAAATAAACGTCCTTAACATGTTTTACCGTCATTTTGCAGTTGTTCATTACGCAGGCCTCGAACAGTTTCATCTGTGGGTGAATTTAATCAGAGAGGAACGTCGCCTATAGGATTAAAATCATAACCGTACCGCATTTCTCTCGGTCGCTGCCACCATTTAACCAAACAGTTATGATTGGTGCTACACAGATGATATGTAGGAAGGATAGTAGTATAACTGAAAGACAAAATCAATTCAAGGATACAACTTAGTTTGTGGTATATTTGATCTACCTCCTAGTGGTTTACCCCTGGTAACGTAATCGCTGACTTTTGCGGTCACGGCTGAATGATCACAGCACTGGCTAGCGACCATCTGCCTGTCAAAATCAAGCGCCAAACGGTTTGTTGTGATCCGTCGGTGGGAAAGTCCCGCGGGACTTTTGCCAAATAAGACCTTTATTGTCCAGATGTTAATGGTGTGGTTTGCTACTTACCGTTCTGTTCTGTAAATTCTTGACCCGACACAGCAGTCGTACAGGATGCCCCACTAAGCCTGTAATGTTCCGTGGCGTGCTGGGATCGAAGTACGGCGCGTCGGGTGATCCGTGCCATTCCTGAAGGAACTCCGCACGGAAATGACGCGAGGAGATGTCCATTGTTGTGCTGTCGGGCGATTCTGTACCGGAGTCAGCTATGGAATAGAATTTAACATGTTATTTTGGTTTCATGTTTCGTGAGATATCTCACAAAGAAGACAAATAAAAGAAAACTTTTAAAATTACGACGATATATTTACGATCCTGCACTGCAGCTCACAGGAGAGGTTTTTCGATGGCAATATAATATACTATAATATACGCAACTATTAAGTTGTTTGTTTCTTTTAATTTTTGATTACATTAGACATATTACATTATTTAATGGATCATGAAAAAACGAATTAGCCTGAGTTTCTTGCGCTTCTTCTTGTGTGCTGATGGCGATTCCTAACGCAGGCAGTACCTAGATTTGATAATACGAACTAAAAAATAATTCAAAAAACGATCTTGCCCAAAACTAATCACATTGAATTTAATCAAATGCATTGTGATGATGGTTTTTAATCATTGCAGCCTGAAAAGGACATCGGCCTCCACCAAAAAAATTAACTAGTGATTTGCAATTATGTCGTTGGCAAGCGGATTGGTTATTGCAGTAGTGATGATATTAAGTCAGGTGGATGCTGCTGCCCTTCTAAAAATGTAATCCGTTAATCGACTCTTACGACATCTACGGAAGTATTGGCCCACTTTTCTGCTGTCTGGGCCGCCCCGGCGTTGCGGTAGAGAATTTGATGTGTTTATTTCATTTTAGGCGGAAAACTTCTGGAACTGTACAAATGAATAATTTTAACCACCTCTGTGGTCTAGTGGTTCAACCTACCGATTTCAGATCCAGAGGTCCCGGGTTCGATCCCGACGGGAGTATAAGTGGTGGTAGGACTTTGTTTAAGTGCGCCTGGCTAGCTACCATCTTACCTAATTCTGTCGTCATAATAACAATTCTAAAATTGTTGTGTTCCGGCATTTAGAGATAAGATAGCCAGATCCTCAGTTTGTTGAGGATTCCGGGTGAAGTGCGCCTAAACCTTCGCCTCATCGCAATTTGTAACCAGGTGAGATGAAGGCACTTGGCCTTCATCTCTAACCCGTAGTACAAAAAAAAAACATATCGAAATTCGTGTATTTGTGTGTAAGAATCGAGTTTGATGAAGAGTCTACTCGTTTTCTAGAATTCCATACCCAAAGGATGACAACAGGACCCTAGTACTAAGCCCCCGCTGTTCGTCCGTCCATTAGTCTGCCTATCAGCGGCATGTATTCCATGAGCCGTTAAAGGCAGACAGTTGTAATTTCCACAGTAGGTATGTATGAATTTCTATTGGTCTGTTTATTTTCCTTAAATACTTTGTAATATCACTAAAATACTACCAGATTTAAATCCATTATTGAAAGCTTTTTCATCACATAAAATATTCAAAGAGAGAAAATAACATAATCCTAACAATTTCTTCGAAGCGTAGGTACCAAAAGTTAAACAAGCTTCTGTCAGCGGTGTTTGTGTTTCATGATTGTCGATTGCACGTTTGCGAGCGAAATCGGTTTATCTTAGCCTTTTCATTGGAAAATCTTGGTAGCTTTTATATAAAGGAGTTGAATTATCAAGGGCCCTATCAAATTGCTACTGGAGGGACGGTTCTCTATTCTATGGGCTGAAGAAGGTAAAAACCTTTCGACGAACCAATGGGATCTAGAATTTTAATAGTATAGCTTATTTATTCAAGCGTAATTTAATGAGTAATTGTTCAACCTGAAAACAAAACTATTTATACAAATCCGCTAACTTCGTTTGAAAAAATCAAATCGACACGTGTTTCTCCTCTGCACGAGGTATCCTCAGGAAATATAGTCTTGCTGCTAAGCTGACGAGCCAACTATCGACGTGTTGCCGATCCGAGCGCTGGCTGCGCTGCAAATGAATTCATTTTATTTTTCAATCAATTAGAGTTTTTCTGGTTTAATACAGTTTGTCCATTGCGGACTTGCAACTGTTGAGAGTTAGGTACTTACTTAATATACTGTACAAAAAAATTGAATGTAAAAAATATAAAAAACAAAACAAACAACTTGTTGTCTTGTTGGTCTTGGTATAAAAATTAAAATTTGCAAACAGTAAAATCACTCCTAGGTCTTCCTATTAATGTATTTGGTTCCCGTATCGGACACAATATTTCAGACATACCCCATACCCCGCAAAATCGGTTTATCGTAAAATATCTCCGAAAGTACGCACATATCCTATTTTTGGCACATAATTACAACTCAGAACACTCTTATTTATATCGTTATCTCAGAGCACAACATTTTGCTGGGGCATACCAAAAGTTGATCGTACAAGTTTGCCACCATTGTAAAAAATATACTAGACGTGGTTTGCCTCAAGAAACGTGTGTTTTTTTGCTGGCCGGCACTTTTTTCTGTGGGTTTTTTTTTTCGATACGTGAATAATCTCATTTAAAAGTATCACATCTACACGGTATTATAATCTAATTATTCTAGAAAGTCAAATCATGAAATTCGACACTTTTTCGCCAGGACAACGAATTTTTTGAGGTAACTGTAACCGAACAAATTTTGTTTTAACAACAATGGCTATTAACAAAAACAGTGGCTAATAACAAAAACAGTGGCACTCTGGGAGTGCCGACAGAAGTGAAAACTTGAAGTTTGTTTATTATTGCCTAAGAAAACAGCTGAGATTGTTGCTACTTGAATCCCAATGTGTTTAAAATCAAAAGTGGTGTCGGTAAGCGTAACAGTGTCGCGTATATAATCTAATAGCTCGACGATACAATTCACAAGAGCGTGCGGTGACGATGACGCGAGTTACTCGCTTTTTGTTCACCCAAAAAGTACATATATGTATGTACATATAGCTCATGGAAAGCGTTGGGTGACGATGACGCGAGTTCCATGATTTTTGTTCGTGCTCAACCCGCCTAAAGAAGTTTTCTACATAGGTACTGGATTTGGCTACATAATTACTAATTGTAATAATCAACATTCATTTATGCAGGTAGTAGGTACAAGTATGCCAAGCATACAAATATAAATATTACAAATAAATATTACAGGACATTAATTTCACACGGCGCTGTGTAAAAATCTAGCCCCAAACTTAGCATAGCTTGTAATATGGGAACTAGATTACGAATAGAATACTTAAATATTTTTTTGTAAATACATACTTATCATACAATACAAACACCCAAACACAACAAACATCTATATTCATCACACAAATGTTTGTCTTACTATTTCTTATCACTTTCGTTACTGTCAAAGAGTGTGTTAGAAAATGCTCCTGTTGCGTAATTTTGGCATTGGGCGCGCTCTTAACGGAATCCTAGCCAGAGACACATACCATTCGGATTGTTCGTCATAGGCACTTGCCAGTTACATCACTGTCAGAGTCAACGGACCTATGCAGAGGGTGTCTAACCGAAGAAGAATCAGCTGCCCACGTAATCCTGCATGTGTGGGAGTAACAGCACAACGCAAGGAAATCCTCAACAACCCGAGGTCACTCCGTGAATCCTGTGAAGACCCCAGCAATATTATGCACTTCTGGTCGGAGTTAGGCTGGCTATACTAGCCGGACATTCCTCACGCACAATGGAACACTTGGAAGTCTAAGTGCGGAAACGGGAGTCCTTTTACATTACATTAGATTACATCACTGTCAGAGTATAGGCATATGAGCATAAAATTCCGAAAACCGACAAGTTCATTGGTGCAAGACTAAACTTGAACCCAGAAACCTGCAGATCGGAAGGCGGGCTAATTCCTACTTGGCTAAAAATAATTCAAGATAATTTCAAATTGTAGTTAGCAACTTGAGGCTTTTTAGTGAATGCAATATGTATGAGTTTGGAAGATATATGACGTCAGTGGCAAGTAACTTGCGAATAAAATTGTTGAAATAGAATTAATAAAATTGTTGCCCAGTCAGAGAATTTTCAGTCGTATTATGGATCAGACCTTACAGTGTCAAATACATTTGCTATACGAGTATATAGCTATAGTTTAGAAAACGTGTGCAAACGTATACACCTCAAACAAAAATAATACATATTAATTTTGGCATACAAAGTCAGTAAAGTATACTGTTTGGGTACCTATGTAAGTAATATGTGGGTATAAAACCATCTAAATATAAGAGGTGGTTTACATTCCGATTTTGAAATTTTGTTATGTTACAACTTTTTATAATTAAATGAAACTGAAGGAATTTTCCCAAGAGGGAGTCATAGGTTATACTTTTCTTGACCTAATTATCTGATGTGCCTATCCTTACTATCATATTTCTTCCTCTTTTGTATTGATCATGCTTGCATCAAGCTCAAACAATGCTCCTATTTCTATTCTAAGCTGATGAAAATACTGAAGCAGAATTGGACAGCCGTGGCTTTTCCTAATTCTCACGAGATCCGTATGAAAAACCATACACATAAGTCCAAGCACTTTGTTTTAGAATATTCTCGTAGGTAAGTTGGTTTTGTTCTGTCCTATAAATCACTCCCGTTCTTTCCGCTTCTCTGGATGTTTATCCGAAGCGACGTCGAGAAAAAGTGTTTTCTCGACGTAAAAGTGCAAATAAGTTTATATTTATGGGGTACTTGTCTCAGTTTGTGTGGAATCAACAAGCGAATAGCACAAAATTCAATGCTGGCCAATCTTATGTATATAAAGATTATTCTTTGCCTTGTATGCTGTTTAATTATGACAATAAAATACAAAACAGTCCATATATATAAAAATGAACCCCTATTTTTCCTGGTCACGCTATAACTTGAGAACGGCTTGACCGATTTCATTTATATATTTTTTAAATGACTTCTAATACTTCGTAGAAGGTTCCTGTTTTCGTTTGGTTTAAGTATAGGTTTTGTCGGTTAGACTTTTTTAAAATGGCTAAAGAAAATCTGAACGTTAATGGAGAAGTTGAAGAATGTACTTTCATTTTTAAGTTTTGTAGGCCCTATTTTTTTACGCACGCTAAACAAAAGTTAAGCCGCAAAAACTACACCCAATTAATAATAATATTTCTTAACGCGAGCGAAGCCTCGAGCAAAAGCTAGTTGAATATATAAGTATTTGTTTTCTAACGAGGATAGAAAATGCCCCGGCATATGCTCACCAAATGTGCAGGATTTTTAAGTTCAAACAGTACAGTGTTAAATAATAATAACAAGCCGTAACAAGTAGGAAACTATTATTACTGGCATAAGTCGATTATTTATACAGACCTTTATCACACGTGAACATTTTGACACCACTATGACGTAGCGAATAAAGTTGCGTAAAACTTTAAATTAGTTTTCCGCTGGCGTCACATAATGGCAACATTCATACCCTCATTACAGGGGCTGTTTAGGCATAAATAGTTGAACGTATCCGCTGAATACGGCTTTATTTCCATGGGATCTCATAATATGGATTAAAGTTGATAGTTTATGATAATATGGAATTTAGTTCCAAGGGCTTCCGGCTTTATTACTCTGTTTCTTGAAATTATAATTATCCTCATAATCTACGGTCTGACATACTTATGAATATTTGAGTCCGTGCATTATATTTATCATTATTTCTCTAGCTTCTACTAGAAGACAAGTTTAAAGCAGAGAATATTTGACTGCCAAGCTACCGATCATTATGGCCATGCTTAAAAGAGACTGTTGCGTTGGCTGAGGTATGTCAATCGCATGGACTCTGCTCGTTTACCGAGACTAACTCTGTTAGTAGAAATAGCTAACGCTAAAAGACCGTTTGGTCGCCCAATGCTGGCCTCAAAGTCTAGTTAAAGTGTGATATGGCAGCATTTCAAATGTGCTAACTGGGAGAGCGAGGCTGAAGATAGTAACACCTGGATGAAAACTGACTCGACAAGCGGCAACAAAGCTAAAAGTAAGTAGAGCCAATAACCCTCTACTACCAACAGGGTCTTAAATCTGTCAAAGATGCGGTCGTGATTGTAACACCCGTATTGGTCTGTTTAGCCACGAACGAAAGTGGTCTATTACTCATATTGTAATCTGACGCCACCTAAATCATATGCCGTAGATTTGTTCGATTCCTGCCGTTGCTGCTGATGAGGGTAGTGGTTAACCACCACCGACCCTCACTTTCGGGCTCGCTTGGAGAGCTCGACAGAAAGCCATCGCGCGTTGTGACTAGCGTACGTTCCGTATCTTGTCCAACTGTGGCCGTGTAACATTATTTCTTCATGTTGGTAGACATTCTATCTACCTATTCTAAAACTATTTGGAAATGTATAGTCTTGTGATCGTGAGTGAGCATTTGAACTTATCTAGCTACTCCTAGACTCCCAGATCACCAGAATTGAACCCTGCTGCGTGCGCGCAAGCGTGGACATCGTCCGTCAAATCAAGGTCAGTGGTGTTCAATTCGCCTTCTTCAATACAGCGGGATTGTTCCCGACCCCCACAAGACATTACACACCGATTGACATGACAACTTCTAGTTCTTACAAACGTGCCAGCAGTCGTTCTCAAAAATATTAAATACCGTACCATCCAGATGTTATTAGGCCAATGGTGATGATGATTTGCTAGGATATATGTGAGCATGTGCCAGACGTTATATTTGAACGCGCCTTGACGCTTGAGACTCTCAAAATTTATCGAAAATAGTGATTTGAGGAGAATCCATCACCGAAAATAAGACGAGAAACTATTTAGTTCTCTATGTGAAAATGATAACTTGATACAATGTATATTAATCAACTATTGTAAGACAGACTACTTCTTAGTGGTCTATCGGGCAATGGAATCGCTCGCTTTTGCTAGTGGTTACGGCTGAATGATTACATCACTGGTTCCTGTGTTGTCGAAGTCAAGCTCGCTCTATCGTAGGCATTACCTTTGCTCTAGTTCCAAGGGCTTTCAGCTTTATTACTTTATTTCTTTAAATTATTATTATCCCCATAATCTACAGTCTGAGATACCTATGAATATGCAAGCCCGTGTATTATATTTATCATTATTTCTCTAGCTTCGACTAGAGGACAAGGTAGAGGTAGAGAACATTTGACTTCCAAGCTACCGAGCATTATGACAATGTTTAAAAATAGACTGGTTCGTTGGCTGGCATGGCCATCGCAAGGACTCTTCTCGTTTACCGAGACTAGGTACCTCTGTTAGTAGAAATAGCTGACGCTAAAAGACCGGTTGGACGCCCAATGCTGCGCCTCAAAGTCTAACTAATGCGTGATATGGCAGCTTTTCAAATCACCATTGCCAGTCAATATGAAGAACGAAAATCTGGTTGTACAATATCGTTGTTAATAAATTCCCGGTAAGCTTTGTTGACCACTAGCCCATGCATTGTGAAGATGCATTGAATAAATCAGCGTTGAAACCACCGAGCGGCTGAACGGAATTTATGAATTTCCAATGACTTTTGGCGGAGGCTCAGAACGTCCGTAGTAACGGCGGATGTGTCCTTAATTATTCTGCTTATGATTTTCAAACCAGCTTATTGTTGTTTGTCGATATGTTCAGTATCTACATTCAAGTATTTTGTAACCTTTTTCACTACGTGTATTTACACAAATTGCATTATATTATGTTGAACTGAGAAATAAACATGATATAATATATATATATATTTTTTAATCTTTATTTATTATAGAGGGTTTAATCACGCTGATTAAGTCACCCTCGAACTTACAACCTAGAAACAAAAAATTAAATCACCGTTCTACGTTTGATACCTACATTAACAAATTTAACCAACATTTTGGCTTCCTCCGATAAGGGAAAAGCCAGAACATTGTTACACATTCCTATAATAAACAAATCAACATTATTTTTCTGAATAAAATTAATTCTCTCGGTTTCGTTCCGAACACACTCCATAATAATATGGTACACGTCTTCCACTACATCACACTCTGTACAGTTCGGTGAGTTGGTTTTGCGCATGAGGTAGCCAAAACTATTTAATGGAATGTGTCCCGATCGAAGCCTCATCATAGTTATGATGACGGACCGGGCCACTTCCGAATCATCAAACCACGGAGCCCTAGGTAACTCTGATTGTATAGTTTTATACCAAATACCCTTGCTCAGTGATCTCACGTCAAAATAGAGCTTCCAGTCTTGTCTGCACCTTTCTTTAACGAGTCTCAGGAGATCACTGTGGTAAGGAAGGAAATTCATCATCAGACCGTCACTTACATATATAATATAATTAATAACAAAAACGGGTCTTCATCGCGTACCTTTTTATATTTCCGACAGTTTCGACCGTGTTACAATGGCCGTGGTCACGGGTAGACTCACGATGAACACCCGTTTTTGTTATTTATTATGTATAATAATCGCGATAATTTAAAAAACGCTATGATATAATATCGTGCGTTGCGCAGACAAGTCATATCTACAAAAAACTGTCTCTAAATATCGATTTTGAACGAATATCGAAATTAAAAAACAGTAGTGATTTTTTCGTTTGTTTCCCGGAATCCTCAATAAACTGAGGAACTGGCTATCTTACCTCTAAATGCCGGAACACAACAATTAAAGAATTGTTGTTATGGCTACAGAATTAAGGAAAGATGGTGGTAGCTAGCTAGACCGACCTAAACAAAGTCCTACCACCAATCAAACCAAGCACAATATTCTAGTCCCCCTGAGGATTGAACCCGGGACCTCAGGATCTGACACTGGTAGGTGAACCACTAGACGCCAGAGACGGTTAGAAATGGCCCATTAGGCGAACTGTGAGAGGCTGACTGTTCGCTCCAACTGACTGAACGCGTATCGCTGACCGTAAGCATCGCTTGCTGCGACTCAGCCGCTAACTGAGTGAATCTGCGACACGTCGCAAACTGCATACATTACACATTTCATTCATTCCATTTAAAATATATAGGGAGGCGAACTAGAGGCAAACAGTAAGCCGCTCACAGTTAGCTTAATGGGGCCACGGCCTTAGTCCTCAAGAGTGACGATGCTTTTGCGGTCTACTTGAGTAGTGTCATTGGTAATCGGTTAATCCACGGGGATAATTTAATATATGAGTCAATCAACCAATGAGAATGTAAAGTCACGGGAAAGAAAAATCTCCCAAAGCCCTATTAGTAGTGCCGTGTAGTAGTGTCAAGAGAAACAAATGTTTTTTTTTGCATTTTTGTCTGTCTGTCTGTCTGCCTGTATCTTAAAATTTTATCAACTCTATCGATTTGAATGAAACTAAATATAATAATAATTAACTGACATCATTGACAAGAGATGAAGATGAGATGTGAGACATTAGTCTCTTATCACCCCCCCCCAAAACACGAAATGAAAACATGATATAATATATTTTAGGTAACATCTTAAAGTACCTATGTAACATTTAGCTGCCTTAGCTGGATGTTTGTTGATTCTGATGGAATTAACTGTTAGAAATAAGTTGTGGTGACAATGTTAAGGTAAGAATAGGTATAAAACTAGGTAGATAGATAAACACTTTATTGTACACCAAGGTACAAACACACAGAACTAAAATAGGTACTTATTTGTTTGTATCACTATATGTCACTATTACCTATTACTGTGAGCTGAATATATTATCTTTATCTCACAAAGGTATTTAACAATGTATTTGTGAGTAGCATCGAGACCTTACAACGAAAGTTTACGACGGTCTTTAGGTAACCTACCTCTGTTGTATGTATTGTATAATTTCCTAGTAAACTCCAAGCACTTAGTTCCTGTCTTGAAACTTTCAACTATCCGACTGCACCGGGCTCTCAATTTTCCCTATTAAGTTACCATAACTATAAATGTTGTAAATGTAAGTTGGCAAAGTCCTATCAACAACTTGACTTGCGATAAAAGAGCCCGTTTAACCCGACACTATACCAAAGACATCCCGGACGTCAGCCTTAACGAGATAAGGACAGCTCTCAAACAGCTTAAGAACAACATCTGACTACTGAGTCGCCTCTATGATGTAGTGGTTCGCACACCGGTTTCAGATCCAAAGGTCCCGGGTTCGATACTAAAAAAGAGCCCCGTTCATAAGGATACGTTTTCAAGAGTACCTATTCGTCTAGCACAAGGTTTGATGACTTTCAGCCTAAAAAACTAGACGGGTTTCGAAAAGGCTTTAGTAGCATAGACCACGTAAGTACATACGCTCCGGCAGATTAAACAGAAAACCGAAGAATATATTTGGACGCTATGTCTAGGACTACGTTTATGGACTACGAGAAAGCCTGCGGTTCAGTCGAAACCTAGGCAGTGCTACAGTCTCTTTTGAGGTGCCAGGTCGACTACCGGTAAATCGAAGTGTTGAAGTATTTACAGAGCAAGGCGACTATGTCTATCCAAATTCAGGGTCAGAGCGCAGTAAGAGCTTGAATATATCCTGCAGTGCCTCTGCACTCAGTCAGGAAAACGTTATATAACGGAGATATAATGTTTTCCTCTCTGTGGTTTCACCTCTGTGAACAGTTTCGGAGATATAACGATTTCCTGACTGAGTGCAGAGGCACTGCAGTATATATTCAAGCTCTTAGACTGGGAAAGATTATGGCATCAACATTAATTGCAGTTACAACACTCACCTTCGGTTTGCTGACGATATAGTCCTAATGGATGAATTCCATGGAAGACCTTGCTAAGGTCTTCCAGTGATTCATCTGATTCATGCTCAGTGATCTCAATGAATATGAGTAAAACGAAAACCAAATTGCACGCCCATGATGCACCCATGTTTGTCAATGTTGGAAACGATGTTATCACTACTTAGGCCAGATGGTCCAACTAGGTAAATCCAACTTCGATAAAGAGGTCACCTGACGAATCCAACTCAGATGGGCAGCGTTTGGGTAGCTTTGAAATATCTTCTCGTTAAAGATACCGCAGATCCTCAAGAAAGTATTTAATCAGTGTGTGTTACCAGTAATAAATGATATCAAAATCGCGCGGCGAGCTATAGAGAGCTATACTTGGAATTTCACTTCGTAATAAAATCCGGATTATGGATATCCGTAAGAGAATCAAAGTTACTGACATAGCTCTCAGAATTAGCAAGTTGAAGTGGCAGTGTGCAGGCGTCATAGATGCAGAACCGATAACCGCTGGAGAACAAAGGTTCTCGCATGGCGACTACGATTAAACGCAAAACGAAGTGTGGGAAGACCCCCACTCGATGGACCGACGGATTGTGGCTGTTGCGGTGAATCAATGGATGAAGGCGACTCCAGATCGCTATTTGTGGCGTCGATTGGGTGCAGCCGATGTTCAGCAGTATACATACCTATGTGGACTGAAATGTTGATAAATGATGATATGATGAAAATTTTTGACAAGGCTTTTTGATTATATAGGTTATTTGCTAGGTGCCAGCGGGACGGAACGGGACCCTTTTACTAAATAAAGCCTCCGTGGTCCGTTTGTATATACGTCCGTCTATCTATCAGCGGACTGCATATCATGAACCGTAATAGTACGACAGTTGACATTTTCATAGAGTGTGGTGTATGCCGTTGCCGCTATAGCAACATATAATAATAATACTAGTGGTTCTGTAAGAACAGCAGACCTCGCGAGCCCTTATAACCATGCAATAACCAATGCTTTCCTCTTTCACTTTTCTTTTTTGCTCAATTACTCGTGTTTCCTTGATCCTAGGAGGTCAAATCTGATCTTTACGAGTTCGTCTCGAAAAGGCAAAGAGGACTGCGTAATCTGATTGGTATACGTAGGTATAAATTTTCCGATAAAAAACACAAAAAAGTTAATCCTGCAGTAAACTTCCCCCTTTACCCCCCTATTTTCCCTCTGATAAAAATCGCAATCGAATAAAAAGTTTTAATAAATCAAGAAACATGTATGCCAATTTTCATCAAAATCGGTTGAAAAATGCGATCTGTAGACGAGAACAAACCGACAAACAGCGGACAAAAGCATTTTTGGCCAGTCTCGAAACACAGACGCTTCGCTCGCTCGGTCAATTAAAATATGTGGCCTCACACAAGAATATTTTTTGTCTTGAAATGTTGGTCGGAACTGTCGGTGTGCATGTCTCACTGGTTAATTTTATGTTATTAAAAGTATAAGTAAGCCTCATTCCTGCAAAGTGCTCCACATAAATATTTTACAGCATTGAAAATACTAAAACATTTCCTGCTCTTGGTTTCGAATAGCTGTTCAGTAGACAGAAATACTCCTTGAACGTTCTCGCTGTTATATTAATTACTTTAAGAGTCATGCAATCTTGAAAAACTCTTGGGACGAACAATAAAACTCTTCCCGCCCTCTTTCGACGAGTCCCTTTTACTGAAGCATGCGCGCACATTCCTTTTATCCAGCTAAGAAAAAGCTGCTAGAATAAGTTCTTCGCTACTTTATGCAGGTGTATGGGAAACTACCCAGCTCTACCCAATAGGTATATGATAATGATAAATATTACATTAATTTTACACAGCGCCATCTAGCTCCGAACTAAGCATATATAGCTTGTAATATGGGAACTAGATTACGGATAGAATGCTTAAATACTTTTTTGTAAATACATACGTAGGTACTATTTGATAAAACACCCAAACATAGAACAAACATCTGTATTCTAAATGCTTGTCCTGTGTGGGAATCGAACCCACAGTCTACAGCGCAGTTACTACCAACTGAGCTATGAGGCTTGTTATCTATGTCTATTTATAATAGGTATATCAAAGTTTTACTCAAAACCATTCCTTTCAAAAGTATTTTTGAAACTGTAAGTCGAATTATATCTGATAAATATATTAATGAAAAATTGTATTAGCGAATCTATTTTCTATTGGCGAATCTTTTATTATCGAAGATTTATTTTGTACCAGGAAAATAGCAGATATTCTGATATATTTTTTTGGAATTAGATTATTAACGATTATTTTATTTCTACGATTACTGAGAACACGATAACCGTCGTCTCGGGAGGATTCCGGATATGTTTTTATATCCAGGTCAATAAAGCTACTGTTTGGACGTGCCTCTAACTACTCCCAAGTAGGTGTTCCTCATAAGATCCACGTTCTAAGTGGTGATCAGAGGTGAATCCTAGAAGGGGAGAAAGTTGTGAGTCTATTAATTTATTTTACATATTTTTATAAGCTACTTGGATAATTGATTTGGGCATTTGAAATTTTGCCATTTTATCTTTTTTGGTTTTATTCACTTTATTTGAAAATGTTCCCTCAGATAAAGCAACAATTTCTCAGGCAGTGAGAGATATGGTACCTAATAATTTTGGCGTACCATTATTGACTGTGGACAAGCTATTGGATAATCCTCGGTGTGAGTGAAAGTCATTGAGCCATCTTTGGAGATGGCCATTAAGTGAAATTGATAATACCTTCCTTAGTAAACAATTAAAGTTTTTATACAGTAAAAGGTCTATGCCTTTTACTGTATAAAAATAACAATAAAAACACAAACATATGCTAAACCTTGCAAATATTTGTGTCTTTATTCTATTTTGATCTCACTAGAAGAAGGACAGCAACATTCATCTGCGCTCACCGATCCACCTGCCAAGCGTGGTGGTAAAGGCAAAACCTTTAAAGAAGGCTCTGTGCAGCAGTAGACACTAATAAGCTGTTGATGTATGTATGTATTTTTCTTTTCATATCCAGGATTTACCGATATTTGAGAGATACCGCCGGCAGTTCCATATATCCCTACTGATCTATCCCTACTGGTAGGGAAGAATGGATTGTTTTCCATCTATTGCTACTAGGGGGGATACTTTTGCACTTATATGCACTGTTATAATAAATCCAGAAATAAGTATCATCATATCGAAAATGTATAAGTGCTTCATTAAGTGTTATGTTTATTATTATAATGAAAAACAATAGAACCTCCTTCAGTATTAACCGTATATATAGTATTAACAGCCAATTTTAACTTTTACGAAATGGCTAATGGACATTTGCTATCAAGTAATATTGCATTGTTCCGGTTTGAAGGGCGTGTCATTAGTTATATTAATGGTATAATTGATTTGTATAAAAATAAACCTGTCATGGTTCCTCACGATACCATTTACAAATCTTACCCTTTGATTATACCCACAACATTGTATGTAGCTCTGAGCCAAGATAAGTCTCAACATATTAAATAATTAATTAATATAATTATATATATTAATAAATTGGTGCTTATTGTTTTATTTATTTACCTCCAGTTTCCTAAATAAGAGCAGCCAAGGCTATGTCGCCTCAATCAGAAGCCCCGCATTATTCGGAAACCCGGATCATACCGGTTCTTACAATATTTGCGTTTATAAGTATATAATAAAAAAGGGTTTCTATTAATATCAGAAGGTTCATTTCGGTGATCCCACATAATGTTGTAATTATAAGTAATCATGTAAAGTCCATAGGTACACGGCTTTGAACCCTTGACCACCGATGAATGTGCCTTTTAACCAATAAGACTGAGAATAAAGGAATAGTCTGCGCTATTTCCTCTGACCCAAACTATCTAACTATCCAAATGTCGCATGATTTACTGAGAGACAACCCAACCCTTCTGCCATCTACATCCGGTCACTGTAAGCGCTTTGAAAACCACTTTGTCTATTTCATGTCTTCATTTCGTTGCACAATAACTAGTTTGTTCATGGTTCTGTTTACGGCTGCTACTGTTTATGAGTTATAAATCTCTTACATTGCTCAGTTTAGGAGCAATATGAAACTAAAATATATCAAACATAAATGTGAAGTATATTAAAATTTATTAATATACAAGGGCTGGCTCTTATTTAGGCCAGCGAATTAGCATAGCTATTCAGCGTGGCAATGCAGCCAGTGTCTTGGGCACGCTTCCGTCTGGTACTGGTCTGGAACAGTTGAGTTACCTATAGGCCGTTTGTAACGGTCCTTAGGTAATCTGACTGATTCCTTTGTACTTGGTTAGTTTAATTTATTGAATAAATGTATACAAATTTATTAACACTACAATATGTACAATTAAACTAATTATGTACAAAGAAAGCAGTCGGACCGTCACAAACGGTCTGCAAGTAGCCATTCCAGACCAGTACCAAGCGGAATCGTGCCCAAGGCACTGGTTACACTGCCACGCTGAATAGCTATGCTGATTCGCTAACCTTAATAAGAGCCAGCCATATTAAAAGCACATTCACATTTATTATTATATTTATTATTTATTCGCATGTCACGCAAATCATTTCACGTGAATCATTCCGTATATTCCTACTACAGCTGGACAGTTCTGTTAACTGGAAAAGTGAGACATTTTTCTCACTAGTCCAGTTTACCACCAATTGTAATATTCATTTCATTTTTTCAAATGTGAATTGTCAAGTTTTATTTTGGTGTGTAATGAATTAATTTAATCCATACATTTCCGAAATTCATTATAATTAGGTATATACGGATATAAGAAGTACAATTAAACTAACTAAGTACAAAGGAATCAGTCAGATTACCTAATGACCGTTACAAACGGCCTATAGGTAACTCAACTGTTCCAGACCAGTACCAGACGGAAGCGTGCCCACTGGCTGCATTGCCACGCTGAATATAAGTGTATATCGTTCAGAATACTGCGACACATTTAATGTTAGATACAAACTAACATTATCAGCATCAGCCCACATTACGTACGTCCACGACTAAATATTCGCCCCTAATCAACACCACATATAGCGATCTGAGCCACCTCCATCCATCGAATACCCGTGACCGCCGCAATGTCGTCAGTCCATCGGATTTGACGTTATAGGACAAGTTCTTTTTAAGTCATATTTGCTGTATCTGCCCATTTTTTACTATGCCCACATCTGGTTATAACATATCTATTTCTGACCAATTATGTATTCGTCGACTTCTGGATTGGTCGACCCACGGTACATACAGAATGTGCATGAAAGTTGGAAAATGATATGGCGGTTGGACACGTCAGCCGCGGAAAGGGTCTTTCCAATCTCCGTTTCGCGTTTAATCGTGGCCGCTATTCGAGAACTTTACTCCAAATCTAGTCAATAAATATGAAACACTTTTCGTAAGCCGAGTGATGAGCCTAAAATGAGTCAAGCGCAGTTATCTGTGAGCTTCAATGATTTAAGCACATAAAATAGTACTTACCGATGACGAACAGGAGCCCATGTAGAAGAGATAGCCATAACGCGGATTTGGCAGCCGCTTTCCCCATTACTGACGCCTCCCACGCCGTCCGGATCACTGAAATGTGTTATAGTCTTGGTAAATGGTATATGAGCTTGCTTTTATCAATATTGTTGCTTATGAAAGGTCATTATTATTTATTTTGGTATCTAATACAAGTCTAAACACCATGCGAAAGTGTGTAGATATTGAGATAGCTTCTAAAATCAGTAGAAAAAGGCATGTATTGTATGTTTTGGATGGTAGCAGGACTTTATTTAAGTCCACCTGGCTAGCTACCACCACCCTAACTAAGTTTGTCGCCGTAACATGAATTCTAAATTGTTGTGTTCCGGCATTAAGAGGTAAGAGGTAAGCAAATTACGCGCTATTTGAGTCCACTATGGAAAATGTACTAAGCACTATAAATCAATAATAGTGCTCGGTGACTTCAATATTGATATACCTGTAAATCCTCTAACTGAAAAAATCATTAACTTATTTAAATGTTTCAACCTTAAGCACCAATTCGATAAACCAACTAGGGTAACTCTAACAACTGCCACTTGCATAGATAATGTATATTGTAGTGATATTCCCCTTGAAAAAGACGTGTTTAAAAAAAAATGATTCAGACCATTATGGTCAATATGTTTTATTTGATTGTAATTTACAACAAGAGCTACCGGAAATCACATACAGACCAATTACCGAAGCTAGCATCATAAAATTCCAAAATAACATTAGTCAAAAGATTTCCCTGATCCCATGCTTGAATGATCCAAATGAGCTTTATAATATATTGTCTAATCTAATACATAAAGAACACGAGTATACGTTTCCACAAAAAACGTGCAAAGCTAAATCTGGTTCCATGTTTGCAGATTGGGCAACAGCCGGTATCTATAAAAGTAGGAGTAGATTGTATGAACTTTATGCAGAAAGAGAGTCAAGGCTACGCGATTTATCATTTGTTTCTTTCGTCAAAAACTACTCAAAAGTCTTTAAAAAAGTATGTCATGCTGCGAAATCATTGCAAATAAAAATAAAAATTGAGCAGTCATCAAATAAAATAAAGGCTACCTGGAAAATGATAAATAATCAAACAGGTAAAGCAAAACCTTTGAAAAAGCAGATAAACTTAAAAGTTGACGATAGAATTTTGACTGATAACTATGAAGTTGCTAATGAATTTAACCGCTTCTTCTCTTGTGTAGCAAAAATTGTTACTCGACCATTAAACTCCTCTGTTGATTGTGCTTTAGCCTTTCTTGAAACAAGTGTTGAAAGGTGTAATGCTTCTTTTAGCTCCAGACACGTCAATGCTGATTGTATTTTAATAGCTTTTAAGTCAATAAATATTAAAAATACTGAAGATCTCTGGGGGATGTCCGTAAAGATCTTAAGCACGATTGTTTTGGATATAGCACCATGTCTAGCATATATATTTAATAGAAGCATCGACGAAGGAATCTTTCCAGATCTTATGAAATATGGAAGCAACTACTTTCTTGGGTTTAAATATCGATGCAAAGTTGCAATGGGGTATTCATATTAATACATTAGCTAGCCGGCTAAGCTCGGCAGCTTACGCAGTACGTACCATAAGGCATCTTACTGATGAAACCACGGCGAGGTTAGTTTATTTTAGTTACTTTCACAGTATTATGTTTTATGGCATATTTTTATGGGGAAGTGCAGCTGATATTGAAAGCATTTTTATTCTACAGAAGAGAGCTGAACGGGCAATTTATAAATTGAAAACTCATGACTCTCTCAGGGAACGTTTTAAAGAGATTGGTATTATGACAGTCAGCTCCCAATATATTTATGAAAATCTAATGCACGCTCACAGGAACATTGATGAGTTTGGTAAAAAAGTGATGTACACAGTGTTAATACTAGAAATAAAAATAAACTGGACGCTTAGGAAAAGTAAATAATTCATTCTTAAGAAACTGTGTACGATTCTATAATAAGCTTGCTCAAAGCACGACCAAACTCTCTGCTCGCAAATTCAAATTGTATATAAAGAATAATTTAATTAAAAGAGACCAACTACAAAATAAGTGACTATATTTACGATAAGAACGCGTGGCCCGATGTTGCTTACCAGTTGACAGTTAAATGGTGATTTCTCAACGTTAAGAAACTGCCCATTAGATAGTTATGCAATAATCAATGTTTTAAGATAATATTAAGTTTTTAGTTTTATGATGTAGGTAACACTTGTAATGTTATTAAATTATTATAAACACTGTACCTAAATGTAAAATGAATCATAAAAAATTAATCAGCCCGAAGTTCTTGCCTTTCTCCTTGTGTGCTGGTCGCGATTCCGAACAGGCGGTAGATTTGACGTTTCAAAATGATCCTAAAAATCTTAATGAATAAAAATATTTGACTTTGACTTTGACTTTGAAGATAGCCAGTTCCTCAGTTTATCGCGTACAATCTTGGAGTCTTCAAGTTCAAAGTGAATAAGTTCCTTTTAAACAAGCGTGCTCCATCTTAGGCCACTTTACATGTTTTTCAAGTGGGATGATGGTCAAACGCTTGGCTATCATAAAAAAAAAACCGAGTGAAGTACGCTTCAATCCACTACAGGAAATAGGCCTCAACAATGACCATAATCACCACGCTTGGCAGGCGGGATGGTCATCGCATTTTGGTGTTGAATATGGAAGGATTCTGCGACCCTGGTGATCTCCTGGTGTAATCCTTTAGTCACTTCTTACCACGCAACCGACGATACCGCTCGAGGGCTCGCCTTAAATAAATGAGCAAATCTCTAAATTTTTATTCAATAAAAAGTACAATTAAACTAACTATGTACAAAGGAATCAGTCAGATTACCTAAGGACCGTTACAAACGGCCTATAGGTAACTCAACTGTTCCAGACCAGTACCAGACGGAAGCGTGCCCAAGACACTGGCTGCATTGCCACGCTGAATAGCTATGCTAATTTGCTGGCCTAAATAAGAGCCAGCCCTTGGGTCACGTGTCGCCTCAATCAAAAGCCCCGCAATATTTTTGAAAATCTCTAAATAGAGTTCGTAATCAGAATCAGAATTTATTTGTATACTACTTATACGGGCACAAAATTTTAAAAAAGAAGAAACGAAATGTACACAATGGTACCAAAAAAAAAACGTATGTTAAAAACTACAACCAAATCACGTTCTTAAAAGTATGAAACAAGAAAATATTCTCACCTGTTATGTACTACATATTTTTTTTTATCTTAGATTAATACAATAAAATTTTATGAAAACGAGAAAGAACTTCCTTCCTTGGACGGGTTTATTCCCTGTTTACTAGCTACGATATAATAAAGTCCTTTATTTCGCTCAACGTAAAGAACATTCAACCTTGACCGACCTTTGGAAGTGCTTAAAGTACCCAATTATAGTCTAGGTAACTCTCATGTGCATTACAACACATGGCAAAATGCCAAAAGATTCCTAATCGAGGTCGTTACGGAAAGGGTCAAGCCACATAATGAACACTTTTCTCGGGAAAGTTCTTACTTTACTTATGACGAGGTGAATGAAACAAAGTTATGTAATTAGAACGAAGCTAGGATAGACTCGTCGACTACCAGCTTGAAGTTTTATGAGATTACAGATTTTTCTCTGTTTTTTACTATTTAATGTTTATCTCTTAAATATTGCAACATAACGGAATTATATTTTAACCCCCTAGAGTAACGTAGGTAGAAACGACGTCACTTTTTTTTTAAAGTGGGAGTTGAATGGTAGTTGAATAAGAAGAAAAAAAGACGAAAAAAGAAGCTTCCACACCTACTTATGGTGCTGTTAGTTCTGCCTTACCTAGACCCAATGCGAGTGGGGCGTCATTTAAGGGGGCAGACGGTAACAGTTCGTTACAAGTGCTTGTAATTTATAATAAATAAACGTTACGACATAATATTCTTAGGCGTTACAAGATATAGATACATAACCATACAATAATGAATTTAAAATAAGAACAAGAAGGAACAGAACTGTGTGTGAGAACGGCGTGTAACCACCCAACAATTAGAAAGGGCTTTCATTCAATCCATAAAAATATGATCTATCTATATCATTAAATTTGTCTATAGCTAAGATTAGTGTAGGCAACATTAGAATAGTTCTGAGATTTCCGTTTGTACCAGGGAAATCATAAGTTGATTTTCAATACAGCAAAGTTAATGGAGATTTACTCTGTAACTATGACTTTAATTTACTCCCCTTTACTTACTTTGAAGTTACATAAGATTCCAAGGACCTAAAAACGAAATGTTTACACAATTATCAACGAATTTTATATGTCAGGTACAAAAGATTATGAGCTCAATATTATTGAACTTCTCTCTCTGCATCGAAATTGTATCAGCGGTATCAGTTAATAATAACGTAGTTTTATATGTTATATAATATGAGCTTTAAATATACCTAAGTACGAATAAATAAGTATATACCACACAAAGCTTACTTACGCTGACGCAACGAAACAGAATTCACAGCTGCGCTTGTACTCGCCACAAGAAATAATCCCTTTTACTGAATAAAAACAGGCCAAGTGCGGAAAATCATAC